>OZ030006.1:120845857-122300857 GCA_964023405.1 Apodemus agrarius | reverse complement strand
TTGTTCTTCCTGAAGAGCTGAGCCAGGTTTCCAGCACTGTGTCAGATAGCTCTTCTTCAGATGCCTTTGGAAGATGGTCACAGAGTAAGAGGCAGGGATAGCCCAAGATTGTACTCTTCCATTCCCCACCACGCCTTTCTTTCCTGGGGAGGGGGTGGGATCACCCCTCTGTGTCCTTTACCTGTCTCTTGTTTGTGTCTGCAAACCACCAAGGCCTCCTAATCCTCTATACCCCCTTCCCCCACAGAGACATCACAACTGTCCTGGGCTTGTGCTCCACTTCAGAGGTTCAAGAGAGCCACAGGAATCACCCCCCTGTGGCTGTGACTACTGCCACTTCTTTTGTCCCCAGCTCAGTTGCCTGGGCTGCTTTATGTCTCACATGAACAAAAGCTGGGAGTTGAAGTGGGATCCTCCACCCCTTGTCTTGCTGGGGAGTTTTATTGTGTTTTTATTATTATCATTATTTTTAACATCACAGGCCTCTTCCTGCTCCAGGCTGAACAGTCTGAAACCACCAGGACAAGAGGGAAAAAAAAAAGTAATAAAGTTTAGGACTCTCTGTAATCAGTCTCTTTGCTTGAGTCTGATCCTAAGTGCTTTTGTGGGAGTGGGTTTAGAAGAATTGAGTAGTTAACTCCCCCTCCACCAATGTAATCAGAATTGGGGGTTTCAAATCAGGGCTATTAATAAAGTGTTTGATTTTAACGAGTGTGTGGAGTCTTGAAGCCTTGCTAGTAGATTCTGCAAATTCTTTAATTCATTATTGGCCCCGCCCTACAGTCTGTGCCCCATTTCCACTCCTTCCCAAGTACAGACTAATTGAGCAGTTTAAAGCTGGCCATTAGAGCTACCCATTCACCATAGAGGCAGCCACTCACTGGCTTGTAATTTTTAGAGCAAGCTCTAAATGCAAACACCACCTAAAAATCAATGAGCATGATATTAAAATGCCTGCAGTATCAATTACTCATAGAAACAGTGAATTTTCGTTGTTTCAAACCAGCGCATGGGGGGGGGGGGACTTGAAAGTGTGATGTGTTTCTGTGGACAGCTGGTCCTATGATGGCTCACAGCACCAAGCTCTCCCTCACTGTTCCCCTTATTAAATGCAGCACTGCAAGTTTGGATTTTGTGTTCCCAAAGAAATGGAGGGCCCTGCAATTGATGGATCCTGGGGAAGTTGGAGTCACTTTGGGACCTGCTCAAGAACATGTGGAGGAGGCATCAAAACAGCCATCAGAGAGTGCAACAGGCCAGAGTAAGTTCCAGAAGGGATTGCTGTCATCCCTCTCTTACAGAGTGATGGAAAAGTACTCAAAAGGAATTCTTCAGCTGAGGGCTGAGGAGAACGAGCTGGTGGACTTCTGGGGCTGGGAGACCCGAGGTACCCAAGGCACTTTAATTCCATGGTATTTTTTTTCCTTTCCAGATTTGCTGTTGTTTGTTACATTTGTCTGACAAACAATTGATGCTTTTGCATTGGCTCTTAATGATCAGGCTCTGCCATTGTGCCCTAGAGTTTGGGATAGCATGCTCCAGAGTGAGCGGAGAGATTACAAGTTGGTGCATCCAGCACTAACTGGGACAAGAAGTGACACCATCAGAGTCGAGGGTCCTTCTCTTGTTGTTTTGCTCACCATTTTGGCCCAGGGATTCCTGATGGCAGGAAAAAGAACCTATCTGGAAACAATTGATAGGAAACAGAAAAATTGGAAATAGAAAAAGAGAAACAAGCAGGAAAAAGGAAAATAGGGAAGAGAAACAAACCAGAACAAAAGCCTAGTTTAAAAAGCTAGACAATTCTTTCTTAGTGCTTCTATTTTGCTTTTAGATTAAAAGATAGCTTAAAGTTCAAAATCACAATGAAATTTCAAATTTGTCAATTTGAAAAAAAAAGAAAAAATATCATAAACTTGATATTTCCCAATCTTACCGTAGTAACCTCTTATAAAAATCTTACTTTTAAAAATCAGGACATGCATGTTTCATTAAAAAAAAAATTAAATTCTAAATGTTATTTTTGTCAGTACAGATGCAACCCAAAGGCTTACTACATTCCTTTACATATGTATTTTTTGTACTTGTGCATGCTCACACACATGGATGCCACGGCACATATGTAGGGGTCAGAGAATGACCTGAGGGAGTCTGTTCTAGTCTTACATCAGGGATCAAATTCAGAGTGTCAGACTTGGCAGCAAGAACCCAAAAGTTTGAGTAATTGCCAACCCCCAGGTTTCGAAACATTGATTAGAATGTATAATTTTCAAAATATTGAGAACTGGTTATTATGGAAGATCCACTAACTAATGAAGCAATACAGACATCATTCCCATAGCATATCCCATCAGAAAGGTTCATTAAAGGTCAATTGAAAACTCTAACTTCTCATCTAATTCTGGAATAGAAATTCTCCCCGCTTAGCCCTCAGATTCTGCTGATAGCCTGGAAACATAGATATCAGCCTACCTTCTTTATTTCAGGAGAGAGTTTTCTGGGCTAACCCAAATCTGATGGCCCTAATTCATGTAAATATACATAACAGTTGATATTTCTGTTCCAGCCAATTTGTAGACAAAAACTCGACTGTCTTTAAGGATGCATCTGCAATAGTGTTTACAAAAACTCCTTCCTAACCTTGCAGGTGTATAAGCCCAAATTTAACAGGTTGGGTTGTGTAACATTGAAGGAATGACCTAAGCTGCCTGTACAGAGTGATAACTAATCTCCCAGCTTCCTGAAGTCCTTTCAATTTCTACTTGGCACAAAGTAACCTTAAAAGACCTTCTTAGCTGGGAGATATAGCTAATGGTATTTTCAAAGCTGAGTTTCCTATAGTTTATCAGTACTTGCCTACATGGAAAAGATAATAGTAATAGCCAAACAAATTTTTTAATTATAAGATTAATTTTTTTCCATTCTGAAAGGTTTATGGATATAAATTTCCATATTCTACCGTATACACAAATCAGATAGAAACCACATTGTCTAGGAGACATACAGTTCAAAAGGGCACATTTACATTCATTAAAGCCATATGCAGAGGTAAGGAGGAAATTATAATCTGCCTTTACACACACACACACACACACACACACACACACACACACCAAAGTCACAGACTGAGTTTGATATGCAGAGTGCTGGGATTGAAGACGTGTGTTAAAGAAGGGGGAGGCCACCGGAGCTCAGGGCACAAGAAGGAGAGGCAAGGCTGGAAGCCAGAACTCACCTTCCCACTCTAGCCTTCCCACCCTGTTACGGTCGTGATCAGTATGTCTCTCGGCCCCTAAACCATCTGCTTGAAAAACAGAACAAAACCTGTTTGCTTGCTTGCTTGTTTGTCAAAATCCATTTCTTATCATTAAGTTTACTCTGAGAAATTCACTGAGACAGAAAAACTGTGACGGTTCTCTTGGAGCCTCATGGTGTTCTGAGATAGCTGTGTGTCCTGAGCTGTGCCAGCCTTTGCGGCTGAGTTCTGAGGCCTCCCCCACCTCTGTGATGAATTTGGCCAGCTGCTGATCGCTAGGGGTGGGGAAGTTGTGTAACTTATACTCTGGGTCACATCTGGAAAAGACATGTGCAGAGTTTCATGCCGAGAGTAAATTTGCACTACGGCATGTCACCAGAGTGTACCTACTTGAGCGACACAGAGGTAAGGATGCTTTCTCCTCCTCCTCCTCCTCCTCCTCCTCCTCCTCCTCCTCCTCCTCCTATGAAGTAGGTCAAAGGTGAACATATGGTGTGTATGCGGATCTAGTTTATAAACCAAACCTAAAGAGGAGTTGTTAGAAAGAAGATGGGCAAAGGCAAAATGGCAAGCAGTGGAAGGGGGTGTGTTCCCATGGTCTCCTGTGAGGGGGGTCAAGGCGTAGGGGACTGACAGGAAACAGTCTAGTGGCAGCGCTACCTTTTCCTACAAAATTCTTACAGCTGAAGGACTATAGTCATTTGGGAGATGGAAACAAAGCCAGCGTCATATGATCAGGCTTTTTGTTTCCGCTATCCTCAAAGCAGGTTTACAAAATCTAGATATGGGGATGCATGCTTCTAACTCTACCATTCTGGAGCTGTGGGGTAGGAGAATTAGGAGTTCAAGGTCACCCTTAGCTCCACAGGGAGTTTTAGAACAGCCTGGTATACATGAAACCTAGTCTCGAAAAAAATAACTACAAAACCCAGACATAAAATAGCCACATCCCATTTCACAGTTGTAAGTGCCAAGGCAACATTTGACTGATTGACTTATGTTGACAATTAAGCAAAGCTAGACCCAGAGGAGGTGAAGGGCAGCAAAATGCAAACCTGAGTCAGGAACCATGTCCTTCCTGGGGGAGGAGGACTTTCTGCAGGATTCAGAGGTGGGGAAGCCAATCGGTTTCATGGACAAGGGCCTGGGGCATACAGGGTTGCCATAATCAGCCGTTCTGCAGAGGTAAACCACTGGATTCTTTCCACAGAATTGGTGGTCAGCATCTTCTTGAAAATGAGCTGAATTAATCTGGAAGACTTGGGGACTCTGAGGCCTGAGTAGACGAGGGGCCCAGGGTTGACCAAGAGGTCTCTGGAGATGATCACTATGGTGAATCCAGCCCCAACACAGTCAGGATGCAGAGGCCTTCAGGGGCATCCCAGAGGATTGAGGTAGAAGCCGTCCAAGAGAGTGCTTTGAGTCCACGGATAAGTTCATGATGAGAAGGACAGGATCGGAACTTAACAGGATGGGCAGGGCAGGGAACCTTCTATGGGATGCAAGGGCAGGGTAGCCTTGGGCTTCATGGGCAGGGACACGGGACACAAATGTTACAAACTGAAATTACCGGCCCAACAGCTTCAGGTAGGTTCTTGTTTTAAGTGCTCAAGCGATTTCTTCTTTTGTCATTCACTAACTCAAAGTTGCTTCCTTGAGACCCAGAAAACCATAAGTGAAGTCATGATGAGTAAGATACAGTTTCCAATACATTGTCTCTGTTGTTTTCCACTTTCTTAGGCCAAAAAATGGCGGGAAGTACTGTGTAGGGAGGAGAATGAAGTTCAAATCCTGCAACACGGAGCCCTGCCTGAAGCAGAGACGAGACTTCCGTGAGGAGCAGTGTGCTTACTTTGATGGCAAGCACTTCAACATCAACGGTCTGCTTCCCAGCGTACGCTGGGTCCCTAAGTACAGTGGAAGTGAGTGTCCTGGGGCTGTTGGGTGTGGCTGACAGACTGGCGTGTGGTCGAGCCATGGAAGGCACATTGCATCCCTATCTTCCTCTCTAGTTTTGATGAAGGACCGATGCAAGTTGTTCTGCAGAGTGGCAGGAAATACAGCCTACTACCAGCTCCGAGACAGAGTGATTGACGGAACCCCCTGTGGCCAGGATACAAATGACATCTGTGTCCAAGGCCTTTGCCGGGTGAGTCCATGTGACATTTTCTTCATCGAGCTGTCCCGTTACCAAATTGATTTGTGGCTTCCTTAATCAGATGACGGCTGCTTTGATCTGCGACTAACTCTTAGGCAGTGTATCTTGAGGTATAGCCCATGGATGCCATTCTGTCTTCATCATATGATTCTGATGCATGTTAAACCAAAGTTTGGGAACCACCATTCTAGAATTTTCTTGATGTTTTCAGTCTCTGTGAGGATCTATGCAAAAGTTCTCCCTGAATATTTATTATACCAATTTACATACACACACCTTTCCCATAACTGAGTGCTTAAGGTTAAACCCAAGAACTTCCTTACACACACACACACACACACACACACACACCACACCATAACTGAGTTCTCAAGGTTAAACCCCAAGAGCTTCCTAACAGAAGTGCCTCTTGATTGAACTGCCCGTAGTCCAGAACAATGGAAGGAGGAGAAACTAGCCTCTCCCAGATGTCTCTGTCATTTTAACTACAATTGCCTCACCCAAACCATGATTGCCCATTAGTGTTAGAAAGTAAGCTGAGAAACTCCTGGACAATGTGCAGAGTCTGACTGATCTCTCAAGACTGTGACCCTATTTTACATTTTCACTAAATCAGAAATCATTGCTAGCTCAGCCAAGCTCCCCACTGATGAAAATGGTCACTGTAGGTGGCCCAGTGAGTCAACTAGAGTCACTAGTGAATCAGGTTTGATTGAAAGATCACCTAAGGGGCCAGAGAGATGGTTCCATTCTTAAGAACACTACCTCTTCTTGTAGAGGACTTAGGTAGGCTTCCTAGCACTTGCATGCCACTTGACAACCATGTCCTAAATCCAGTTCCAAAAGGATCTGATGTTTTCTTCTGACCTCTAAAGACAACAGACATGCATGTGGTTCACATACATATGCAGGCAAAACATTTGCATACATAAAATTAAATATTTAAAAAGAGAGTGTACCTTAGAGGTTTACCCACCCCTCAGCTTGCATTGACTGTGTGGACTCTCTTGTCTTTCCACTCAATTGCAATGCATTGAGCTTCTCAAAGACAAGTGCGCACTGAGGAACAAGAGGCGAGAAGGCTCTTTCTCCTGTAGATTTGGCAGTTGCCAGGGTCCTCCTGGGATTGGCCAGGTTCCTCCCTGGAGCTCAGCACACACCTCTTCATTGCTTTGCTAAGGAAACAGGTTGTACTGTCATACTTTTCCAGGTATGCAGAGAAAATATTTTAACCTTGCGGATTACACAGCAAAACAGACTCCCAATCTTTCCTGATAATCTGGAACATCTCAATGCTGGAATTCTAAACATCAGCAGGAGTTGGGAGTGACGAGACTTGTCCCTCAGACTGTGCCGTCCTCTGGTGTGACACCAGCATCACTGCTGCACTCCTTCAGCTTTCTTTGCTGGGCAGTCCTTGTCATTTACTCTGCTTATGCACAGACCATTACGTCTCAGACTTTAATATGTACATGAAGCACCTGGGAAACTGGTTGAAATGCTGGCTCTGATTCACTGGAGAGGAGCGCCTAGTGCCGTGCTTCTCACCCTTCCTAATGATGAGACTTTTTAATACAGTTCCTCATGTGGTGACTCCCAGATATAAATGTATTTTTTGTTGCTACTTCATAACTGTAGTTTAACTCTGGTTAGAAACCGTAATGTAAATGTTGATGTTTTCCATTAGTGTTAGGTGATCTCTATGAAAAGGTTTGTAGATCCCAAAGGGGTTACAACCCACAGGTCTAGGGGTTCACTATATCAACAGCATCCAGGCTGTTAGGTGACCGTGAGTCCAATGACCTCATCTTAAATTGCGGAACTGTGGACAATTTGAGTTCCCGACCTTTGGGAGTTTTAAAGCTGATGGCTGCTTTGTCATTTGTGGGCTCATCCCACTGACAGGAATGCACGACTTGCCACTTTATGATCTCTGTAGTACTTACCACGCATTTCAATTGTTTTCTTTTAAAAAGCAAGCTGGATGTGATCATGTTTTAAACTCGAAGGCCCGGAAAGATAAATGTGGGATTTGTGGTGGTGATAATTCTTCATGCAAAACAGTGGCAGGAACATTTAACACAGTCCATTATGGTAAGAATCTGCTCCTAAGAATCAGGGTGGGGTGCAGGGGAGGGAAGAGGAAATGTTTAGACATAAATTGTTAACTTTATGTAATATAGAAAAGTATTACTGTGAAGGGCAGAATCAGCCTTGCTGTGGTATATTATTAATCTGGCTATAAGGCATCTCGCAGTGGTAATTGTCTTTCTTCTTTGTTGCCTGCCTTTTATTTTATCTGTTCTTAGAGAATGTGTAGTGTTCAGCAGAATACTGATTTTCTGCCACATTCATTGCAGGTTACAATACTGTTGTCCGAATTCCAGCTGGTGCTACCAGCATTGACGTGCGGCAGCACAGCTTCTCAGGGAAGTCTGAGGATGACAACTACCTAGGTAAGAACAGTCTCAACCGTCACAGGCATTCTGAGTCTCCTGGTACTGCGGGGACTCACTACTTCCTCCATTTCACACTGCGAGCTTCCTTCCATAAGGAAAATGATCTTGAAATCCACCGCTTTATTTTTTCTCCCGAATACCCCCTCAGAATATTGACTCAAGGGTTATGCTGTTATGATATTCAATAGCAAGGGATTTGCTCCAGATCTTACAAATACCCTCTGACTTTAGTAGAGATGTCATGGAGCCCTTTAAAAATGTGTGGTTCCTGGGTAATGGACTTGCAAATGTTTTTGTAGACGCATTATTTGATTGAATTTTTATGTTATCAGCTCTAACCAGGAGCAGACTCTTTTTAGGTCTATTTGATATTTTATTATGCCTGGTAAGTATCTCCATTTCTTCTTCCCAAAAGAGTCCATCATGGCACGCGTTCTTCAAGCCATCATTACAGAAGTCAGCCTACTTCGCTACATTATAGGTTTTTCAATTTTTTTCCTTTCACATATATTCCTTACATCTAACTACATAATCATTTTATATCTTTTCTCATACTTAACCGCATAAGCAGTTCATATATATTCCTCATTTTAAAACCACAGTAAGTACACCAAAGACCTCTGTTGATTTCTTAATAGCCTTCCGACCCAGACCAACTTCAACTTCTTGCTTTTCAAATCACCTTAAGTAATTCCAAAATTTGCCCACTGCCATGCAAAAGAAGGCTGTGGGGAAGAGTGGAGTGACAGACAGGACAGAAAGGGATTTGGCAGGTCGCCTTGTACAACTAGGCTCCCCAGGCCTCGGGGCTTGGCCATAGCTGCTACTTGGCCGTAGAAGAAATCAAAGCTGTCTTGCTGAGTAGTCCTTGTTTAAAAAAAGAAAATTGATTTACTGTTTCTCCTAGAATGTGCTGGCAGGAATTCTATTTGCCTGTCTGAGAGGAGCCTATAAAGGTCTACTCCAAGTATTCAGACATGTTGAACTGGTTGATGAACATTTGTTGAACCAAATGATAACTTAATCTGTGTTTTGAAATGTCTGTAGGAGCTCATGCATTCATAGTCAGGCAAGCTGGCCAGGCTAACTTATGTGCGACTCTGCTGTGGTCTTTTCTGCTGTGTCACTGTCCCGTATTCACTTGCACCAGAATTACTTTCAACACCACAAAACAGACTCAAATCACGAAACTCTGTCTTCTTAAAGCCTTCTTTTCATGGGTTGGAAAAGACAATAAGCAGAAACCTAATAAGCATGGTCCATACTGGAAGAAGGTGATAAAAGGTATGAGAAAAATCCAAGCAGCACACTGAAAGTGGGTCCCAAGGATAAGGTGGAGACAAAAGGTTTACAGCAGAGGGCCAGACCATAAAAGAAAGTTGTTGTTGACAGAGGGAGTCTTTGTAAATAAAGTCTTTGGGTATGTGTGTGTGGAATGTGTGTGCGAGCGAGGGAGCACAGGTCATATCACCTACCCTGCTCTATCTCTTTTACTCTTATCAGGATTCTTATGGTGGCTAGCCTGAGGGCCAGCAAATGATTGCTCTGTGTCTGGCAACCTTGGGCTTACAAGCCTTTAGAGACACACATACCTACTGATTTGGGTGGGGTGGGGTAGTGTGGGGGTGGGGTAGGGTGGGGCTGGGGGGGTTGGTGGGGGTGGGGATGTTTATATTCCTGCCCTTAATGGTTGTGCAGCCATAGTTCTGACTCCTCGTCCCTTCTTGAAAAGTCTTTGAAGTCGAGCTATGTAAAGAGCAACTCTGTGTGCCTGTTGCCATGTGCAAGGGTAGAATCTAAGGGCTAAATGGTTTTCCGAAGATATCATGTTGAACCATGTAACTATTGTAAGGACCTTGTTGTAAACTCTGAGGGGCACAGGAAGCTGTTGATGGTTTTGAGCTGCTGCTGCTGCTGGACATTTTCAAAGGAATGTTGGGCTGTTATCTTGAGCATCTCTGGTTAGGAAATTAGATCAAGGAACCAAGAGAAGTTTAACACGTTGGTATGGACCTTAAATCCAGCACAGAGAAGACTGAGGCAGGATGGTTATGAATTTGAGGCCATTCTGGACTACATAGGGAAACGTTGTCTCAAAAATTAAAAAGGAAAAATAAGAAATAAAGAGGAAGATGCTCTGAAGAGGAATGCTGGTAGCTCGGCCTCAGTGAGGAGCGTGGAGATGATGCGGAGTGGTGGGACACCGTGTCCATCTTCCGTTTGGAGCTCTCTTGATTTGTTGATGGATTGAGCGTGGTATAGGATGGGGAAAGAAGTGTCAGGGACTGTTAGCGCCGGGTTTAGACCCTTGCTGTCTGTGAACAGAACATGATGGCAGGCACTGTAGTCCCAGCACTCAGGAGACCCAGTCAGGGGGATAAGAAGTTCAAGGTTACTTCAATTACATAGTGAATTTAAGGCTAGCCTGGGCTACATGAGACCCACTCAGAAAAAGGAAGAAAGGGATAGGAGGAGTAGGGAGGGGAAAAGAGGGAGAAAGACAAAGGGCGGAGCTGTGTTAGAGTCAGTGGAGTGAAAAATTCTCATGTTTGGACCTAAGCAACAGGAAGGAGGCAGATACTATCATGGAGATAGGACTTGTTACTTATTCCTCCACACAATCCCAGCAATTTAAGGTCAGGGCTGTTGCTTGGGTCTTTAGCTCGTGATACAATGTGCATGAGAAGCCCTGAGTAATCACTTGCTGGATTTCTAAACAGCCATTGCTAGTGCTTCATAGAAAATGGAATTCTCTTGGAGATAAAGGTTCATCTTTGTCAAAAGACTACAAAGCCAGATTTGTAATTAATCACTAAACAGCTGCATCTGCTTTTTAACACCAAGTATTAAATTGAGTAGTAGCTTCACAAGAAGCTTTACAACTCAGGACTGGGTTGTAGCTCAATTATGATCCATGTGTTTACAATTATACATTTATTGGGCCCTAAGTTCTGTGACACAGTCAGACATACAAACATGAATAGGCACAGGAACACACACATGTACTCACACATGCATGAATTAAAACAAGATAATTAACAGGCTTCTAGAAATCACCTTCAAGTTGCTTTTGGGGAATCCCACATTTCCCATTCTACAACTGCTCGAAATATGTCAGGCATTTCCCCCACACACACACATACTTAGTTATAAATCTGAGCTTGTAGTAGTTTTTATGTTCTGAGTTCATCCTAATTAAGTTAAAGAGCATGGCATAAAGTGTCCCTTATAAATTAATTTCTTGATAACCGAAAACCATGCTGAATCATTCTGTCCCTCTGCTTCAAAGGAAGAAGGTTGTCTTCTATTTTCCTGGGAAAATAACCTTTGTCCAAGTACTGTCCGCCTCTTTTCTGTTGACTGGAATCAGCGCGTGTGAGGTGGCTGAACTCAAGCAGAGTCTGCTGACAATCTTTTTCTTCTTTCCTGGGCATTTCTTAATCTCCCTGTGAAAGGATAAAAAGAAAGTTAAAGGGGACTGGTCATCAGGAACGGGCAGTGTGGGGAAGCTGCTGCTCCGCCCAAGGGAAGCCTCTCTAAAAGTAAATGTGGAGTGTGCAGGCATTGATGGCAAGTCACAGCCCACTGAGTGTGACAACAGGCTCTGAGCGAGCCTCACGATGGTTCTTTAAGAAGCTCTGGTTCGTTCGTTCATAAGGAGGATCTGGTGTCACCCAGGCTGGAGTGTGTGCATATTTACCCTTAGCTTGAAGCAAGGTACTATTAGCAGATCCCTTTAGCTACTTTACAGCCTACCGCCCTGTTTTGCTGAGCTCCGTCAGTGCGTTCTGTTGCTAAGCAACCTTCATCTTTATTGCCAATAGCTGCGTGAAGATTGGTCAAGTCTCACACTCTCCCTGTATGTTTTGAGGAGGCATTTGAGAGGTTTCTAGTGGAACCTCTGCAGCACCCTGGTTCTGATGGCAGGGGGGACAGCAACTCAGGAAATTAGCTTCCCTAATCTCATTAGCAGGAAGTGGAGCAGGGGACTCTGGATTTGGGGAAATGGTTTGTTTCTGGAGGTACTGAAGCAGAAAGCCTACCAGTCAAAGGTCACCTTCCAAGGGGATCCCTCTTGTTGGGTTAAAACCATGTTGCACGGCCCCTGCCTTGTACCTCTCTCTTCAGGAGATGTAACCATTTTTGTGATACTTATTTGTCTCTGGGATGCTTAGCCCTGGATTAATTCTGGCTGTGGGAAATCACTCATCCATGCAGTACAAGAGAAAGCCCTGAGTTTCAGTTTATTGATACTTTTACAGAAGTCTCTGGGCATACCGTTTATAGGAACAAATCTTGAGAAGGGTTTTACATCATTTGAGATCTTGTCTCATTGTGCACTCACCACTAACTGGCGTAAGAAATGGGCAGTGAGGAGTGGCCTTCTCCTCCAGTTCTGTTAGAAGCAAGAGAGGCAGCTGAAGCCATGGGAAGAGACTGGGATTAACACAGAAGAGACCATGCTCTTTGAAAACAAAGCCAGATTGATGTTCAACTGATGGTAACTCTGGCATGTGGCACTTCATTCTCCCATTTGGAGTAGCTACCATGTGATTTATGATGGTGTTGACAGCACATCATGCTTTCATGTACAAGTGACCTGCTTTGGAACCACCCTGGGGTTCCACATTTCTCCGTGACCCATTGGAAACCCTGCATCTCACGCGGCTGGCAGGCCTCCAGCTTCTGGAGCTGAGAGTGAGAAGTGGTTTTCTGAGGTTCACACCAGCTAGAGAAAGAAGCTGCAGGATGGAAGTGTTCTGTTTGCCTCAAAGGGGTGTCAGCTTCAGTCGCTCTTAACAGCATCTCTCACTGGCCTAAGGGTGGGGATCTTAGGGTTTACAGAGGTGAGCTGTGAAGTGGCTTTAGCTGTACGAAAAGGTTCCTGCCGTTGAGCAAAACATGCCAATCTGCTAAAGAGCTTAGCCTATGCAGATCTCAGTTCTATTTGTAAATGAGAGAAAGAATGAATGAGGGAGTAGTGGATTTGCGTACTTGACAAATGTTTGCTGGCCCTCTTCTTGGACAATGTTAGTGTCCCACAAGCCATGAAGACAGAATAGAAGCTGGTTAGAAGCTGTCTGGCCTTGGGAAATGAAGTTACTGATTAGTAAGTGATACTTTTCTCATTTCTACATCCCTATCTATAAATGTGTGACATGTATAACAGAGCAGCCTCTCAGAGGTGTGAGGCGTAGTGCATTGCAAGCTGCATGTTACGGGTGGAAGGGCTGGCCGTGTGGGGAGGGGACGCAGGTGTAGAAGACAGGCTTAAAATGAAGTCAGGATTGTATGCTAAGCGCTAAAGAAAAGTGGATCTCATCAGGTTTTAAAAAATACATATGTTTTAAGCATTTTATTTATTTAATTGAAGAGTCATGCATGTACCACTGTATTAATTGAAGTGTCATCCATGTGCTGCTGTATGTATATGAAGGTCAAAAGACAACTTGAGGGAACAAGGTCTCTCCTTCCGTGTGGGTCCTGGGGATTGAACTCAGGGGGTAAGGCTTGGCAGCAGGCAGGCGTCTGACCCTGCGGAGCCACCTTGCTGCCCCTCACTGGGATTTTCCTCTTTAGAAAATTAATCTAAAAAACATGAAAGTATCTCTCTCCTATCTTATAGCTAACCAAATTACGTTTTAATTTAGATCACGCACTGGCTGTTGTAAGGGAAAGCAGAGTGATCCACAGAGATATTTTCACATAAGTTGTCCAGTCAAGTCAGGTGGTTGCCTGGATTACGTTCTTAGGAGTTAAGTTCGATGGTAAACTGAAATGCAGTCATTTTAGAGAGAATTTCTGGTTATACCAAGGCATAGCGGCTACTGCTTTGAACCTGACCACTCAGGAGGCAGAGGCTGGGGTAATGTTGCAAGTCTGAGACCAGAGTGAGAAACAGTGAGTTCAGCCCACTAAAATACAAGGTTTTTCTGCTGGTGCTGTTGTCTGATACACACAGGGGCATATGTGGGTATCAGATCTTAATACCTCAGCCTCTGACTATAATCCGGCAACTGTTGCTATTGTATGATTAACTTCAGGCTACTAAGGACTTCTATATCATATTTCTCTTCATTTACATAGAAACCATCATAGGTAGGTGGTTTTCTTTATCTCCATTTATAAGTAAAGAAACTGAGACCAAGAAGGATTAGTGGCCCGAGGCCACATAGCTAGCACATGGAAACCAAGACTGTGGACTCATGGCCTGACTGACAAGCCTGAAGTCTTCTCTTCTGCCAGCCCCTGCCAATCAGGGTGTTCTTTATCTGTCTGTCTGTCTGTCTGTCTGGGTATCTATCTATCTACCTATCTTCAACACAGCTGGTCATTGGCAGCACCTCACCCAATTCTCTCTTCCCATCTACAGCTTTATCAAACAGTAAAGGTGAATTCCTGCTAAATGGAGACTTTGTCGTCTCCATGTCCAAAAGGGAGGTCCGCGTGGGGAGTGCCGTAATTGAGTACAGCGGATCCGACAATGTGGTGGAAAGACTGAACTGTACGGACCGTATCGAGGAAGAACTTCTCCTTCAGGTAAACCCTCGGCTGATGGCCAGTGCCTCTCTCCTCTTGGCACTGCAGGCCAGCAGACTTCTCCCCAATCTCTCCACACATTGCAGGTATTATCCGTGGGAAAGTTGTACAATCCGGATGTGCGGTACTCATTCAATATTCCAATTGAGGACAAACCTCAACAATTTTACTGGAACAGTCACGGGCCGTGGCAAGCATGCAGCAAACCCTGCCAAGGTATCTGCTCAGGAGTTTCCACGCCTCAGTGGGTCTGAGGATGGTGGGAGGCACGAAGGGGCTCTGTTCCATTTCTCTACTGATTTACTGATTTACTGATTTATTGTTTTTTAAGAACAGCTATGTATATACAATCTGCAAACCTTTCTAACTGCTTGCTTCTTCTCACCTCTTTTCCTCGGACCTTTCTGGTTGTTTCGGTTGTCAAGGTGAACTTTATAAGATTCGGGTCATGTCGGGTCACGCTGCATTTTCTCCTAAGAAGTTTGAATACATGTGTGAAGCTATGCAGAGTCAACCTGCCACTTTAATTTTCTATCATGTGGCTTTACTGGTCATGATTTTTATTAGTTTTGTATCCTTTTGTTAAATTAGAGTCAGCAAACTATAGCAACAGGATCAAATCCAGCCCCTACCCTCTTTTTATTAATACAGTTTTAGTAGAGCTGGGATATGCCAATCTGTTAACACTCCATCTATGGAGAGCTGGTTTTGTCCCATCTTGGTAGAGCTGTGAGGCAGAGGTCACACAGCCAACACGACTGACAACACTTCCTAACTAGCCTTTGATGCTAAGTGCAGGAGAGTCAGTCCTTGATCTCAGGAACTCGGAGCAGGTTATTTCCTCAGCATAATGTTCCTACTCTTTGCTTAGGGGAGCGGAGACGAAAAATTGTTTGCACCAGGGAGTCTGATCAGCTTACCGTTTCTGATCAAAGATGTGACCGGCTGCCCCAGCCAGGACCTGTCACTGAAGCGTGCGGCACAGACTGTGACTTGAGGTGCGGTCTCTGTTTTCCTTGTATCTTTCTTCCAGAGTCAAGTGGGCTTGAGGGGAGTTTCTGAGGGGGGAGGGGGGGGCGATGGAGACCTGAGTTGCCAGTCTTTTCCTAGCCTTCCCATGTTTTCCTTACACAAGCTCCAGCCAGTTCTGAAACCATTTAGTCGAGATCTAGAACTCTGGATTTCTTATTCTCCTAAGAATTAAAAGTAGTTAACAGAGCAGAGCACTTGTCCAAAAACAACTTGATCTTTACAACTCAGTAATTAGGTTTTGGCCTTACCACTGAGTCAGACCTTATGTAAGAATCCTCATGGTGTTCCCTTTCCATCCAAAGAAGACACTGTGAGGAATTCTTATGTGCACGGAAGTTTCAGTGTCCACATATATCAAACACATAAACACATACACAAATCAGACAGAGAGACAGAAAGAGAGAGAGACAGAGACAGAGAGACAGAGAGTCAGAGACAGAGAGATGCAAAGATACACACACACACACACACACACACACAGAGAGAGAGAGAGAGAGAGAGAGAGAGAGAGAGAGAATACTATGCATTAATGTGGAGTCATAGAAGGAATGAAAAGAAAATCCAAATATGACTGATTAGATATTCACACAATTCTGTGTTTAAGAAAGGTATGACATCTGATGAAAGAATATTGAGGGAGTGGAAAATTCTAGAGTGTTTCTATTGCCTGTATAAATATCCAACAGCAGGAGTGCTGTATCGTACAATCCGCATGCCAAGTCTGGAACTACTTTGGGAGAATATTAGCATAGACTAGTACAGGAATGTGATAAGGCCTCTCCATTCACAAGGAGCAGAGTGAAGACAGAAGCAGTTTGAAGTTCAATATTACCATGCCAGGTCTTCATAGTGTTAGATGTGTGCTGCAGGGGCACAGACGTTAAGGTCCTCTTGTGTGGCTGAGAGAAGAAAGTGTCACGATCAATTAATAGTGTTCTGTCCTCGGAGTTAGAGGGGCAGTAGTGACATGTGCATCATGGACCTTCTAGTCCTGACCTGAGGCTCTGACTTCAAAACCAGGCTCTTTCCACCCTGCCACACCTTTTCAGAGGCCATTGTCACTGACTGGGTTACTCAGTGGCTTGTCAAAACCTATGGACAAACGTCACTGTAAAAGTAAGATGTTAAAAAGTTTTGTGAAAAAGGAAAGGAAACATTTGGCAGTTCTACCTTATTTTAGATAGTGTCCATATAGACCGATTTGCTTCAGTCAATTGAGTTACACTAGTTAAGTTAGAATTAAGGAGTCCTTTCATGGGAAGTTAAGTGAAGAGTCACTGAATTCTTACACAACTTCCTTGAGATGCAAGGTTAACAAGCTGAGAAAGATTGCGTTCTCAGATCAGCATGAATCCAGCCGTCGCCACATCTTCTACCATTCTTCAAGTAATTATGGTAGAGTACGCCATCCCTAAGACCTTGGTTTGTCTGTCTGTTGTGTTGGTTGTTGCTCTTGCTTTCACAGAAGAGGACAGGAACCAGGAGAATTATACATGTGAGGCAAGTATTCTGCCACTGGGTTAACCCCAGCTTTGTCTCTACACTTTGAGATAGGGGGTCTCACCAAGCTGAGAACTATTTTTAACAGCTATATATAATATTCCCATAGTATAGGATGGGCTTTATGATTCTATTAATGCAATTAATAGTCTATAAAATTTTCAGATACTACTGCTGTCTTTGTCAACCAAGGCAACTCTTATAAAAGAAAGCATCTAATTGGGGCTTGCTTACCGTTTCAGAGGCTTAGTCCATTATCCTCACAGCAGGGAGCACGGCTGCAGGTAGACATGTAGCTAAAAGCTATATTCCGATCCTTAGGTATACATGTGTGGTAGGGGGCTGACCTTTTGAACATGCCAGTGACATACTTCTTCCAAAAAGGCCACACTTGCTGCAACAAGGCCACACCTTCTAATCCTTCTCAAATAGTGCTGCTCCCTGATGACATTCAAGTAGATGAGCCGATAGGATAGGGGCCATTCTTATTCAAACCACTACAACTACAGCATAGATTTTATCATCCTATTATATATATAAAACAATATTAAACCTGACTGTTGCTATGCAGATTGCTTCAGCTCACACTGGCTAACATAACAGCTGAGGCGTGAATGTGGCCTATCCAATGGGAAGGCTGTGTACTTCAGCTCTGGAACACAGCTTCTTCCATTACTTTGTTAATGCTGTAGAATGACACCCCATTCTGCAATCTCATATTGCAGCAATTAATCTGTACTAGTGTGTGTCCTGCCTCATCCATTCGTCCACACTGGGACTCTACTATCTGTCTCAGACTAGGGCTAGTCACATCCTGAGTGATACATGCAGTTTCTGTAGGTCTGCTACCTTGAACATTAAACCTCCTACTCTTATGGTGGCAAAGGAAATGAGTCTGTACAAAGCATTTCAAGAAACAGAATGTGTGAAAGCAAACAAATGATACCCAACAATCCTGTTCTAAGCTTACTCAGCAAATATCCTTTTTAAAGAGGAGATAATGTTTGTTCTGTTACTTCAAGAACCAAATACTTGTGTCTCTGAGCAATCTCAGGACAAGTCACAATTCAGGATGTGATGGTTCTGGTTTCTCCTGCAGTCGACACCATTAAGCATAATGCTCTCATAGATCTTAAAAGCTAGTGCAGGACAAGGTAGACTCAGCTCAGAAGAGGGTTACCTGAGGCTGCACAGACTATCACAAGGGTGCTGCCTCCTCATTGGCTGGTTTTTAAAGTGAGCTGAAACTCTGTGAGGAAAGTAGAGAAATAGGGGCAAGAAGATTGAGTTTGAAGCCAGCCTAAGCTACACTGTAAGACCCTGTCTCTCAAAAACCAAAGGCCTAGGATGCAGTCTGGACAAGCATGGATGAGGCCGGGGGGGGGGGTTGCTCTTTGGCACAACAGAAAAATTAAGAGAAGGAGGCAGAAATAGAAGTTTCCTGGAGTCTCAAATGCCAAGGGTGGCCGCAGTAGTAATAGTAGCGGTGGTAGTAGTAGTAGTAGTAGTAGTAGTAGTAGTAGTAGTAGTAGTAGTAATGGCTAATTTATTGCGTGTCCTCCACAGGTGTTAAACACTGCTCCCCCCCACACACACCTTGTCCCACTTGATCCCCCACCTAGCAATCAACTCAGGCTCTCTCTGCTAATAAGTGTGACAGCTTCCATTCATACCCAACATTGCTGATTAAATAGCACATACTCTGACTTTTGTTTATATTCTTGTCATAATACCAGATAAAGCTTTGGCCTGATTTTTTTTTTTTTTTACTCTGATCAATAGCGAGGTCAATGTGTTATTATTCTCTAAATTCCCCATTTAGAGTCGACTTTTTAAAACTTTAAAAAAAAAAAAAAAAAAAAAAAAAAAACTCTGCAGAGGCCAAGTGGGGACAAGAGCCAGAAGCACAGAGCTGAATGAACAAAGCAGTGCTGATTGCAGATGAGGAGGAGAGGGGATGTCATCCCTGCCTTCTCATAGAGGGAGCAAGTCAGAGCTGGGAGGAGGTCAGAAGCGGAGGGCAGAAAGAGTCCGTGGTTAGCTTTACAGCTACACAAAGGGGCAAGCGTATGCTTGTTCCTAGGGGTCAGCTAAAGACTGTGGCTTTCAGTCAGGACTCAGAAGCATCTCTCATTACTGGCTCACTACTGGCTTTTTACTGTCTGCTGGGAAAATTAAAGGTCCCTGCTAAAATATGGAGAAACACAAACCAAGCTTAAGGAAGAGGCACTGTCCCTTTTGCCCACCTGACAATCTGTCTAATCAAAACTCATGCTGAAATCTGGCCAATCAGCTGTGAGCGCAACTGAGCGATCAGAGAGGGAAGGGTTACTGGTTGGTCAGACTCCAAAGTAGATTCCCCCAGGCATGTTGGTGGGATCACTAATCGCGTGTGTGTTTGAGAAGCCCTCCAAACATCGTCTTCCCTGGTGAACTCTGTGAAGTTCTAGAGATCTAAAGTGGAGAAATCCATTTCTTCCAGTAGTTCTCAAAATCATTTAATCCGGTTCCCCATATCCACTCCTACACACCCATGACACATTTTTGCCGATTCTCACTTATTAGCATACTGAAACACTGGTTTTAACTCACGTTTTCAATGTTGGTGGCTGAACAAAGCACTTTTTGCCTACTCGGCAGAGGCTTTACCATTGAAGTATATCCCCAGCCCTCAGATTTCTGAGGCAGGAGTTCTCTGTGTAGCTCGAGCTGGCTTTAAGCCCCCAGCTCTCCAGCTCCCGCCTCCTGAGTGCTGAGATACACATATACACCTGCCTAGAAAACACTTTCCTGAAATATAATAGTCAAATATATAAATAGTAGCATTTTATTTCCCATAAAATGAACTATGAGCACACCATACAGAAAGACTATAGAGCAAACTAGATATCATTTAGAGATCGATTGTTTTTATAGATTCTTCTTGGGGATCTCTGCGTGGCCCCTGGGCATTATGGGATGAGAGGGAAGTGACTTTGGCAGCCGAACTGCAAAGTGCTTTCTTGTCAAGACGTCTCCCACCTTTCCCCAGATGGTAAATAGCCTTCCCACAGGGAAGTGACCACAGAGGCATGAGAAGGTAGCCAAGAATCAAAGTGCAGATGAAGGTTCCAGATGCCTCTGTGGAACGAGTTGGCTTTTTTTTTTTTTTTTTTTTTTTTTTTTTTGCCTCACTTCCTATAGGAAGTGACAGTTTGCCCCAACTGGCCTGTGACAGGATGAGATAAAGCGTGAGTTTATAAGCCTTCTTTTACTGTGTTAGAACAAAATCTCCCTGACGCTATTTCAGTGTAATGGAAAATCACAGCCCACTTTCCTTGCCAGTGGTCCACGCTGACCTACTTTTGGACACTACTTAGAAATTCCTTGATAAGCGCGTTGGCTTGAGTTCCGCTTCTTTCCCAGTTCCTCCCCTAGACAGGTGTGTTGAGTGAACCGTTGGGACACTGAGAAGTGGCACACACCCAGCTGCTGAGATGAAGGGAACTGACAATGGGAAGTAGAATCCCCTGGAGGTTAGGAGGAAGTTATCTTTTTCCAGATTTCCAAATACATTTCAAGATCACTGACTTAAAATTTTGAATTAAACCTTTTTTATTTATGTTTTTGTTCCTGTTGTGTTGTAGAAAATAAGAGTAGTCATTAGCATATGCTGTACACCAGCTGTGTTCACAGAAGTCAGAAGGCTTCGTTATGAATATCAGGGATGTAAAGGTGCCAAAGTCTTATGGATTCAAATCTAATTTTAAAAGTGTATAATGAGGGTTTGGGAGACAGTTCCGTTGTAAAGGGCTTCTGCAAGCACATTTAAAATGTTGAGTGCAATGGTGTGGCTGTATAACCTCAAAGCAGGGGATATAGTGGAACCCACTGGGGGGCGGGGGGTTGGGAGGGAGATTGCCAGGTCTCAGTGACAGAGCCTGTCTCAGAAAATAAGGTAAGACTAGTAAAATAGTTCAGAGCGTAAAGGCCCACGCCCCAAACTTCAACCTGAGTTGGATCCATGGAACTACATGGTAGAAGGTGGGAACTGTACTCTGGCCTCCATATCTGGTATACACACACACACACACACACACACACACACTGTGATTAAAACAATAAGCAGGCAGTACCAGAGAAACAATACCTTCAGTGGCTTCCACATGTACACATGCACATGTTCATACTTGCACACATACAGATACACAGGTTCATACATATAAACACAAACACACTGACATACATATTCACACACAGTCACACACTGACACACACACACACACACACACACACACACAATGTCTGCTGTCTTTAAGAAATTTCCAGCCATGTGTGTGTGTGTGTGTGTGTGTGTGTGTGTGTGTGGTGTATACATACATGTGCAAGGGTATGCACCTGCTTCCCAGAAGCTGGTGGAGGTCAGGTGTCCTGTTCCATTACTCTGTGCTTTATTTCTTTAAGGCAGGGTCTCTTATTGATCCTAAAGCTGAGCTGATGGCCAACACCTCCAAGTTTAGTCTTTATTCCAACATAACAACAACAACAACAACAATAGTGTGCATAGTGTATAGTAAATACACTTGAAATTTTTAATTATACCCCATATTATTCACTCCTGCATTATTATTATCAGAATAGTCGCTGAGTACTTGGAAGCACAGACGAACAGAAAAGGAGCATTCCACGGATGAGCTTTCCAAGAGCAGGCCTAAGGAGCCAAGTGAAATGCTTCATATAAAAATTGTTGTCCTTGCTTTGCTGGGTTCCAGTTTGCTTATTTGTTTTGTTGTTTGTTTGTTCTTCCTGCTGCTTGAATTTCAGACTAGCTGTACTGAGAGAGTCTTCTTCACAGAGGTAGCATTTCTGGCTATGGTTCTTTGACCTCCACATACACTGGCAGCCATGAAAATTACATGGATACATTGGCTTGACCATGAGTTGTAACTGGCTGTGACTCCAGGCTGTCGTCCTATTGGAATTAAGAAGGAAAGAACTCAGCTTTCCTCCTAGTCAGAGGTGACACTCGTACCTAACCCAACTGTTGGTTTCCCACCATTATTTACCTTCAGATGGCACATTGCCAGCAAGAGCGACTGCAGTGCCCAGTGTGGTTTGGGCTACCGTACTTTAGACATCCACTGTGCCAAATACAGCAGGGTGGACGGAAAGACGGAGAAGGTTGATGACAGTTTTTGCAGCAGTCAACCCAGACCAAGCAACCAGGAGAAATGCTCCGGAGAGTGCAGCACAGGTGGATGGCGCTACTCAGCCTGGACCGAAGTAAGTTGGCTCGCATCTGAGAGTCTCGAATACCAAGTCTCATGAGCTGATCATAGCTCCTTCTGGGATTGTGTTAAGAAACCCATTTTAAACTGCACAGAAAGGAGATCTGCGATTGATTTACAATGCCTTCTAAGTCAAGCTCTGAAAGGAAGGCTCCTGAAGTTAATTTGTAATGTCTGACTTGAATATAATATGCAGAAAACTGTTAGTGGTACAACTAATCAGCCAACCCTTTTTTTTTTTTTTTTTGGTCCCAATTTTCCAGTGAGATAATATTGACTTCAGTATAAACCTAATAATTAGCATTAAAAATAAAATCACTAAATAACAATTAGAATTGGCTATATAGTAGGGCATTTATTTCTTAAGGGTTGAAAGAAACAGCATAGCCATGATTTTAAGCATTCTTTGTAAAGAATTCAGAAATGCCCTATTTTCTTTTATTTGATCATAGTGTTCTAAAAGCTGTGATGGTGGTACCCAGAGAAGACGAGCAATTTGTGTCAACACCCGCAATGACGTCCTGGATGATAGCAAATGCACACACCAGGACAAAGTCGTAGTACAGAGATGCAATGAGTTCTCCTGTCCTCACTGGAAAACAGGAGACTGGTCAGAGGTGAGAAAAGGAAGCTCTGGTTCCTAGCTCCACTCAGATGATTCTGGATTCCCCAGTGTCTGTCGAAGGTGTAGACTGCTGTATGGTTCTTCCATCTCACAGTGTTTCCACCCTGAGGAAACAATGACTTTGATTCTCCATTTGCATTATGATTGAAACCCTTTAGTCTGCCTAGGACCTCGGAGTCACTAGGGTTTGCCTGGACCTCACAGCCCAGTAGCTTCTGCTGCTGACTCTGACAGAGTGGCTCTCCCCTTCCCCCACTTTGAGCTATAAATCGTTGGCTGGAAATTGAGGCTTAATTAAGTGTGAGGTTAAAATAGTTTAGACATGAATCCAACAAAGAGGATTTCCATCTTCCTTGTCTTTGAAATAAGAGATTAGACCACCTGGCTTACACATCCGGTCACATGGGAACCCTTCATTAGGGGGAAGCCCCAGCTGAGTGTGCCAGAATAATGACTTCTTTTGCTTTATGAAGCCCAGGGCAATCCCATTTGTGCCCCATATCTGGATCTTTGGATACAGTATGCATCTTCACTTTTAATGTAGACCAACATTGTTACAGCCCAGTAAGACTCTCAGCAAGAGGGCTCCCTCGCTTTGCCTCCTTCAGCAGATGCAAGCAGTGGAGAAGATGTCCCTTATTAACTGGACAAGTCAGAAATGTGGGGAAGCAAAGTTGCCACAACCACAGCCCCTACACACACACACACACACACACACACACACACACATACACACACACACCCTTTCATCTCCCCCCATGTGAGTGTAATATTAACTGTTCAGGCATCAAATCTGAACACAATCCCCTAATGCTGTTGGAATGGCCAAGTATCAATATGTGTCCTTACCTATGTCTGATTTGTGAACACATGATCAACAAACTTGGTGCTTTCCCAGTAGGTTAAGCACTAAATCCTTGATTTTTTAGAAAAAAAAATATGATTGAAGATAGCAGGTTTACAATTTACTTAGATAGCCAATTCTTTAATGTCCAGTTATTCATGAAGCCAGATGTGGTGGCTTGGGTGATCTTGGGAGATCAGGAATTTAAGACCACCCTTGGCTGTGTGTACTGTAGTAAATTTAAGGCTTAGCCTAAGACACATGAAACCCTTGGCTAAAAAATAAAAAATAAAAGAGAGGGAGCTTTTATAGTAAACCCTGACTAAACGGGTGTTTGAATAAATACTGAACATACAGCTTGATCCAACACTTAGTTAGTACTCAGTACCCTTGGATAAAAAGACTAGAAAGGAAAGAGTAAAGAATTGAAGAACACGTTCGATTATTTTACTTTGTCTTTTGTGCTCTTTAGGCATTTTTTAATTTTTCCAATAATAATGATTATATTTAACTTTTTTCTTTTTTTTGAGAATGTCATACATGAATACTGTACTTGCTAGACACTTTAGTTTCTCTGAGTCAGAATTATTGTTATCCCCATTTTATAGATGTAAATATTGAGGCACAGAGACACTGTGACTTGGTGATAGAGGTGTACAAGTTGATAGGGCTTTTAATTCTTCACACTGAACTTCTGTGATGGAAAATCCTGACTACTGTTTGTTTCTCAGAGCATGGTACTCTGTTTTTTCTGTGTTTGAATCTGGCCATAAGATCTCAAATACAAAGGGAATAAGAGAAAATGATTCGGGTAAAGGAAAAGAAGGAAATGGGGGAAAGAGTGGAAGGAATGGGGTGCAGCTAGTGGGAGCAAATATGGGTGAAGCACAATGATATGTATGTGTGAAAATTTCATAATCATATCGAGTAAGAACCACGAAAGAGGGGCTTGAGCGTGTAGCTCGGCTGGAGAAGCACTTGCCTTAGTGGGCACGCCCACACTGCCAGGAGTCGGCCAGTAGAGGCGAGAGGATCAGAATGTTCAGTGCCCCTCAGCTACATGGTGAATTGGAGGCCAGCCTGGGCTTCAGGAGCCTGTGCCAGGATAAAAAGAGGGAAAGGAGAAAGGAGAAAGAGAAGGGGATGGAAGGAAGGTAAGAGCAGTGGGTGTGTTTGCTCCTAGCTGCTCAGCAGTGGGGAGGGGCCGGGAGTCCGGAGAGGCCACCTGCTCTCCTTGGAGAACAGCCCCCACAGGCTCCAGCACATTGATCACAAGCAACCCTGATGGCCTCTGCTTTTCATTCCAGTGCTTGGTCACCTGTGGGAAAGGGCATAAGCACCGCCAGGTCTGGTGTCAGTTTGGCGAAGATCGATTAAGCGATAGAATGTGTGACCCTGAGGCCAAGCCGGAGCCCATGCAGACGTGTCAGCAGCCAGAGTGTGCAGCCTGGCAGGCGGGTCCCTGGGGACAGGTATTTTGAATGATAAGATTCTTAACTGCATTCTTTCCCCCCTTATCTGGAGAGGGGCATTCCAGTGGTGGGGTTTTACCACCGCCTCCGCGCTGCTGTGTGACTTGGCCTGCACTGTACTTAAGCGGCTCCAGATCCGGCACATGGGACTCTGCAGCTTGCTGTCCTGCAATACTTCCAGGGTTACCTTGCCCTGCTGGAGCTGATTACTCCAGTTACAACTCCACGTGCAGGTTTTCACCCTGTTCTAAACTGCACACAAGTATTTAAACAAATTCACAACAGACGTGGCATCTGGCAGATGTAACCCTCCCTGGAGTGAGCCTCGGTGGATAGGAGATCCTGCCAGCTGATTTGGACCAGAGGGCTGTGCTTTGGAAGGGATATTTTGGCTGCCAACGAGAGGACTCCAAAACTCACCTCTCATAAATAAGTGGGATTCCTCAAATGTAGTCAGATCAAAGGGGTCCAGCATCACCATCATCGGGCTGAGAATCTTTTTCTTAGTCTTCTAGTGTGTAATGGGTTCCACATCTACCATTTCAAAAAGAGAGAGTGCACGTCCCCTGGGCCCAGTTTGCTCTTGGAATCTAGTCTTTCCTAATATAGAAGCAAGAGAGTGCTGTGTACTATTTAAGCAGCACTCCAAGTTCCCAGTAGAAGTGGAACAGCTGTCTGCTGTCACTTATGCAATCTGTTGAAGAATGACTCCCTGCGCCCTGGCCAGCCACAGCCACCGCTGTTCCTTAGCCTCTGTCTCCATTTCCAAACTTGCATGTAACACACGGGCAGCTTTATGACCACGTCGCGGGCCTCATCCTTACTGATAGTGTCTTTAAAATTTGTCTTATTACATTTTTTAACACTTAGTGGGGGAGGGGGGAGAAAGTGTGTGTGCTGTCATGTACACGTGGAGGCTAAAGGAAAACTTATAGAGCTGGGTCCTCCCCCCACCATGGTGGAGGGAGTTCTAAGGGTTCTACGGGATCACCAGGGTTCTAAGGACTCAACTCGAGTCTTCATTTTGGAAGCAAGCACTGTTACCCACTGAGCCATTTTCAGACCCCCATACTGACACTTCTACTAGAATCTTCTGCTTCAGAGGATGCCTCGGCCTAGTGGCAAATCATATCTAAACAAAGAAAGCCCTTTTATCCTCTCAAACAGTGCTTCTTATTTGTCCAAATATCTATAGCATTTCCTGGCTAATGAGAGGCTGTTAACATACCTTGAGCTCACTGTCAGGAAGTGACTGCATATCTACTACGACTGACAGACCAGTTTCTCATCCATCCTTTGACCATCTCTCTCATAAGGGATCTGGTCTTTCTCTAACTGATTGTGCAATTTAGGCAAACACTTACTTTTTAAGGTGTTGTTAAAGAGTCAAAAATACTCATAAGAAATTTCCAATGTATGTATTAGCAAAGAGAAAAACATCAAATACACTGCTGACTGAGCACGGCATTTTTTTTCTTTTTCTTTTTTTTTTTTTTTTTTAGAAAATATTTTTAAACCTTGCATTGGAATTGCATTCTGCCTGTATTTTTTTGGTTGAATAGAAACACAGGACATAAAATTGACTATCTTAAACAAATTGGTGTTATTCAGTGTATCCATGTTTTATGACCATCTACTTTCAAACTATTTCCAGCACCCCAAGAGAAAACCCTATATGCATTCAGCAATTATTTTCCATCCCCTTCCTAGTCTCGAGAAACCCCACCCCCACCCCTGCAGTTTGCATTTGGGGTCTGTGGATTTGCATAAGCTGGACTTGCTGTGTGTGTGTAACGCACATCCTCTGTGGCTGGCTTCATTCACACTACATAAAGCTTCTCACACACATCTGCATAGCAGCATGTCCGATACTGCTTCCTGTCAGCCTCTAAATCCTATCCCATTGGTGGATGAGTGTCTAAAAATGGATATTTGGGCTCTCCCCACCCTTTGACAACTATGAATTTTGCTGATATAAATGAACAAGTATTTATTTTAGTGCCCAATGACACTTATTTGTAATCTGTTACCCAGGGATATAATTGCTGGCTCCTCTAGTAACTCTGTGTTTAGGTTTTAAACTTCCAAGTGACTTTCCCCAGAGGCTGTACCATTTTTCATCCTTCCTAGCAATATATAAGCAATATACAATTTCTTTCCTATCATTGTCAACAGTTACTATTTTCCATTTGAAACTGTAGCCCTCCTACTGAGTGTAAAGTGCTGTCTCGCTATGGTTTCCAATCAGCCATGTGTTTGTCACCATTTGATTATCTTCTTTAAAGAAATGTCTAGTCAAACTTCATGTCTATTTAAAAAGATTATAATGTGCCCTATCTGATCTGAGCTGTGGCTCTGTAGGCAGAGTGCTCTTCTAGCATGAACCAAGTCCTGGGCTCATCCCTAGCAGCGGGTGTGGAGCACACACCAGGAATGCTGGCACTTCCCAATCATTTCAGTAACCAGGAGATGGAGGCAGGAGGATCAGAAATTCAGAGTCAACCCTGATGACATAGACGGTGTGAGGCTAGCCTGAGCTACATGGAACTCTGTCCCCCTCCCCTTCCAAAAAAAAAAAAAAAAGGAATCAAACAAACCTATCAACCACTTTAAAACCTACCCTTCCTCACGATCCTCCCAGTACCTTTCCCTTTCCTATTCTCACCCAGTTGTTTAAAGGTCAGGAGGCTGCTGATATTACCTGAGTTTCACACATGGCCTGGGTACTGAGTCTTAAAAATCAGATATATCATTTACCAATCCTCTCTTCTCTCTCATTTGTTGCTTTTTAACATTCTGCTGATCATGTCCTTTGATGGACAGATGTTTTTCATTCAGGCAGGGTGTAATCTATTTGTTCTTTCGTTGTTTTTGCTTACAGTATCATAGAGAACAAACCACTGGCAAATCCAATAGCATGAATGCCCTTTTTATTTTTAGAGTTAAAAATACTTGGGAGCTATTGGTTTTAGGCAACTGATGCATTGTTTTTTATATATAGATGAATGAGATGGGAGTCTGGCTTCACACATGTGGGTAAACAGCTGTCCCTGTGCTACTTGTTGAAGAGTCTTTCTCTGTTAAGAGTGTTGGCGTACCTGTCAAAAATCACTGGAGCATAGCCGTAGAAGTTTGTTCTTGGACTTGGAACTCTGCCCCACTAGTCTGACCACCTGTCTGATGCCAGCATGAAACCATTTCACTTCCTTTCAAAAATTTTGAGATGGGAAAATAGGAGTCCTCCAACTGTATCCTCCTTTTCCTATATTTGTTGGTGCTTGGAGTCTCCTCCCACTTTTCGTCCAGTTTGTATTCATGCTTCACAAAGGCATGTGATTTTTTTCACTGGGTTTCGATGGACCAGAGATCTGTTTGGGGACTATTGAGATTCTATAGCCTTATTTTACAGTGAATAAATATCTTTCAGTTTACCTAAGACTTTTAATTTCTTCACTCCTTTAGAGATTTTAATGATAGAAGTCTTTCACATTTATGGTTACATTTTTTCTGATGGTTTTATTCTTTCAGATATTATTATAAATGCACTTACTTTCTTAATTTCCCTTTTGGTTACTTTTGATGATCTATAGAAACATATATCTAATTAGTCATCATCATCATCAATCATCTTTTTGATTATTTTCATTTCATTAGGTGTCCAGAAACTGCTGGATTTGAGTGTTGGCTATGGTGGTTTCTCTGCAGTCTTTGGGCTGTCTGTGTTTGTTGTGATAACACCTGCAGATAGGTCGGGCTTGGCTTCTCTTTCCAGTGTGAGTTTTACCTCTCCTTGCTTTGTCTCCAGCTAGACCTCCAGTGTGCTCAGAAGTGTGAAGGTTTCAGGAGACATCCTTTTCAGGTTCCTGACCTCAGAGGAGAAATCCTTCCCCACTGTGTAGGAAGCATGTGGAGGGAGAGGCATTTTACCACATTGAGGAAAGGCCCCCCTCACTTGCTTTTTGGGTGCATTTGCATGAAAAGGGTTTTGTTTTGTTTTTTAAATTTTGCCAAGCGACAATTTTGTTTCAGTTGACATGATCGTAGGTCTTTTTAGTTTTTTTTCTTTTTGTTTTATCTACTTATATGATATATTTCATTAATTTTTTTTTAAATCACAAGCCAACCTTACATTCCTGGGCTAAATCCTACATGACTACAACCCATACTATGTTACAGAGTTTAATTGCTAGTATCTTCTTGAAAGGTTTTGTATCTTTATTTACAAGAAATATTTGTCCATATCCCCCCAACACACACACACTTTTGATATTGCTATCACTGGCCCTATGGAATAAAAATCTCAAGAAAGTTGTTCCAATATTCTTACCTAGAATGCTCTTTGCAGTATTTTTAATAAGAGAGGAGATAGTTGGTTCTTGCATATTTAGGTTCTGACCTTGTGGAAAATGATCCCTCCTCAATATTTTGGGAGTGTTTGAAAAGAACTGATGGTAACATTTCTTTAAATATTTAGTAGCATTGAGCTTTAAAGTCACTTGGACTTTTTGTTTGTTTGTTTGTTTGTTTTTGTTTGTTTTTTCGAGACAGGATTTCTCTGTGTAGTCCTGGCTGTCCTGAAACTCACTCTGTAGACCAGGCTGGCCTCGAATTCAGAAATCTGCCTGCCTCTGCCTCCCAAGTGCTGGGATTACAGGCGTGCGCCACCACACCCCGCTGTCACTTGGATTTTATTGGGAATTTTTTATTATTGAGCCAATCTCTTTGTGTAGCTATATTCATATATTTCTCTCTTCTCTCTCTTTTGGAACTGGGGTTTGAACCTAGGCCCTCGTGTATGCCAGTCATGTACTTGCCCACCGAACCACACCTCCTGTCTGCTGGGTTTTTGTTTTATCCTGTAACTTGGACTCAGATCTCCTGTGGTCTTTATTACTTACTTTCTTCTTCTTTGGGGTTTAGCTTGCTCTTCCTTTTTGTCCCTTAAAATAAAAATTTAGGCTATTTTTATTTCTTTTAACTTATTATTTGAGAATTTTATATACCACATTTTTCTCATGTTCTTTCCTGTCCCTCAACTCCTGAAAAATCTTCCTCCCCACCCATCTTCTTCTTCTTCTTCTTCTTCTTCTTCTTCTTCTTCTTCTTCTTCTTCTTCTTCTTCTTCTTCTTTTTTGTGGTCTAAGAGCCACTAAAATCCATGGAGTCTGATTTGTGTTGATCATCTACTCCTGAGTACGGACAATGACTTGGAGTGTGATTGATATACCCAGTGTCACATCATTGAAGACAACTGAACTTAAACAAAGTCATCGCATAATTGGGGACAATATGATATCCCAAATGCTACCAAATTAAAAGCCCTCAGTACCAAGGATGGGTTACATCTTTTTCTGTCATTAGCCAAAGGGTCCCATAGACATCACTACCATCACCACCACCACCCCAGTACTACAGGCTATTGCCAGTGCTATAGGCTACCCTCCATGACTTGAACAGAAGCTCCTATTTCTAGTAAGGCTACTGTTTTGAAATCTTTCTTATTCATTTGCTGCGATCCATTTCTTCATGAGCCCTGCTTTTGCCGTGTCTCTCCAGTTCTTTCCTGCTTCTTTCATCTTTCTCCCCAGAGTATTTTCTAATATCTCGGCAATTTATTCTCTGACATACTGCTTGCTTAATTCATCCAGGGAATTTATCAGTTCCCAGACATTGGTAAACTTTCCAGGTTTGCTTTTGTGACTGCACCATTTCCTTGTGGTCAGAAAAGATACATCTCATGTGATCTTATCGATGTGCTGATGCTTGCTGTGTGGCCTCATGGGTGGCCTAACTTGAAACAATGTTTCATGTACACTGAGATGAATGTACAGTGTGTTTGGAAGGGTAAGGACTGTCATGATACTTTGTTACCAGTTTTTCAGCTTCTTTCTTCATTAAGTGCTTGTCTACTTAGTGCAGATTTTAAAGTTATTATCATTAAAATTCCAATTAGCAGTTGACTTATATCCCTTGTTGCTGGATTAGTGACTCTTTCAGTGTTAGGGATGAATTCTTTCAACTTCTTCTACTGTCTTACCCATTAACACTCCCACCCCCAACGCCATCCCTTCCCTTGGCCTGTAACTCTGACAGAGTGCCTTGCAGCCACTGTATTGATCTCTGTACTACTTGTATGCTGTGATTATATTTAACTAACTTTTGGCTATTGTGTATATATATATATACACAATATATATATATATATATATATATATGTGTGTGTGTGTGTGTGTGTATGTATACGTATACGTATATGTATATATGTATATATATACATATACATATATATATATATATATATATATAGGCACCTTCCAATATCTTGTCTCTTTCTTACAAATAACTCTGCAAAAGGGATCCTATGCAGAAATATTGATACAACTTTCAATTATTTGCTGGGAACTATTTACCAGAAGTTGAAGATTACAGAGGTCTACGAAATACCTGTGTTAATTAGAACACTTTATGAGGTAGAGTGTGAAAGGCCTGCCAGTCGTGGAGACATGCTCCTCTTCCTCCTGGAGCCGATGATCAAGAAGCCGAACCCTTACAAGTGTAATCCCAGTAGCAGACAGAGAGAATTCTAAATGTCATTATAGTAATCGACCAGTGTAAATTGTGTGAAGTAGGATTACATAGTTTTACCTAATCTCTGGGTGCCCTGAGGTCCACTGTGTCAGGAGGACTTTTCTCTTGCAGAATATTATGGAGTTCGTATGTGAAAGAAAGGGTTTGGTGACCGTTTGTTTATTTCATTCCCCCAGTGCAGCGTCACTTGTGGACAGGGATATCAGCTAAGGGCAGTGAAGTGCATCATGGGGACTTACATGTCAGTGGTCGATGACAATGACTGTAACGCGGCAACTAGGCCAACAGACACCCAGGTAAGTCTCCTGTTTCAACTCAGGTATTGACTTTGGGCCCTAAGGGGTCAAAATCTCACTGGTTCAGACAAACCCGAAACGTTTCCATAGACAGAACAGCTGGGGTAGTAAATTATCTGGGAATTACTTCTTATTTTCTTCTCCCTTTAGAATCTAACCTCTATTTTTCTGGTTTTGTCTTTTTTTTTTTTTAAGTTGTTTTAAGTATCTATAGATTAGCATTTCATTCTTCTCAAACAGCAAATATTAGCTGGTTTTATCTTGTACTTGGAAATCTTTCCTACTTTATTCGAAGATTCCTCCAGGAGTTCATTCAGGCTTAAGTGCAAGAAGTCTGTGCTGCTCAAACTAGTTTGTAGCAACTCTTAAGACCCAACAGCAAACTTCACAGGGCCTGGGGAACTGGAGACTGCTCTTGAAACTGCAAAGTACTGAGGACAAGACAGCTGATAGATCCTCACCACTTAGAGAGTTACTATGTATCACCTGTGCTCACGAGGTCCCTGACACCTGTATGTATCCTTGGCAGCGTAGCCTGGCTCTGTTAACAAGGTCAGGTGTGTAGCTTGGCACCTGGCGTGATGAGAGGGCAAGCCCCAGATGCCGGCAGGTGCTGTACCCTACAGCTTCATTTACTGCCTTGTCCATTGTTTCTGACTTCAGAAGGTGACAGAGAGACATTAACAATTTGTAGTCATCTCACTATGAATAACATCTGAAGGTGAATATGTGAAAATTATTATCTGATTCTGTAAAGAATTTTTCTTCGGTAGCGTAAGGTCTCAGGCAGCCCAGTTGGCTTTACTCTTTGTAGCTAAGAACAGTTTTGAATTTCTGATCCTCTTCCCGTCTACTTCTTGAGTCATGAGCTTCCCGACATGTGTCGCCCTGGTTTAAGCAGTCCTGAGTATTGCACCTAGGGTTTCATGCATGCTAGCAAGTGGATTCTACCCACTCAGCTATGTCCCACCCACACCTCACCTCCTATATACCCACACACTATATATAATTCAGTGACACACCTCAACTATCTTTTTCAGCAATTAGAGTCATCCTTTGGCAGTAGGTTCAAAAGTTGAACAAAAAAATCAATAGAAGTCTATTATTAGGATCAATTGGCTATATAAAATCTGAGATCATTGTAGATTTTAATGTCATTGGTAAATGTTTTTCCTATATATCATGTAACTCAGTAAAATGTCTAAGTGTGCACAGAAATACAAATATCTATATTCAATGTCTGCTTGTATATACAAACATATGCATATACACACATACATAACATACATATACACATCAACATACACACATACACAGATACACAAATACACACACATACATATACACACATACACACATACACAGACACACACATATACACACATAATACACGCACGTACACACACAGACATACACATATACCCATATACATACACATATACATACACACAGACACACACATACAAACATACATACACAGACACATATACATAGACACACATACATACAAACATACACACACACACACACACACACATACACACACACACACACACACACACACACACACACACAGAGTTTTTCCCCTAATGAGAATAAAGCTCACTGTTTTGTGAGTGATCTTGTTACCATTTACATCAAGAGAAGGTTTGAGTTTGCAGAACAGATTTACTAACTACTAAAGATAGATTTAAGGCAAGTCTGTACTTAGAACCCATGTTTTAAGAAAAGGCCTGTGCGGCCAGTGGACTGCCTCCAAGCTGTGCACCCTCAGTTGGGTACATTTTACGACATGCCATTTATGGATAAAGAATCACAAACGGTGAATATAATGATGTTCATCATATTATTGCTGCTTGTCAACCAACCTAATAAGTAGTATGCCTGTATAAAATTTATTTTTATAATTTTATTAAAATGTTAAAAATGACATGGGGGGTTCGGGAACAAGGAATTCTCTCACTTGGGAAAAATTTTTTCTACACATGAGAACTTGAATTCAGTTCCCCAGTACCCGTATTAAAGCTGGGTACGGGGTATGTCTGTAACCCTGGGGTGGGAAGGAGGAATAGGTGTTTCCCCCTGGAACTCATGGCCCAGTAAGCTTAGCCAATCAGTGAGCTTCACATTGTGTGAGAGACCCTGGCTCTAAAATTAAGGTTCTAAATGACTAAGAAAGACACCAACATGACCCCCTGGCCTTCTCTCTCTCTCTCTCTCTCTCTCTCTCTCTCTCTCTCTCTCTCTCTCTCTCACACACACACACACACACACACACACACACACAGTAGTTAGTCCCAAATGTCAATCTTTACATCAGGTGATGTAATGGGAATTAGCTATTTCAGTGAGATTTTTCTCATTCTATAGTGTTCATTTATCCATAGGCTCCCACAGTCAAAGCCTATGGACAAATTGTTTACTTTCTGCAAAAGTCCCCTGGGACTCTTCTTTGGAGCACAGGCAAAAGAAAAAGCCAGGCATGGAGCCAGGCAGTAGGATTTTCATGCCTTACATGTAAAGTTGGAGGGCGACCAAGCATTAGTGAGTGACCTTCAGTCTCTGGTCCCAGCACTTCTGCCCTGAGTCAGCTGACTGCTGGGCCTTGGATAACTATGTATCAGACCGAGGAGCTGTGGGCAGCTCCTGGGGCTGGCAGCGATTATAAACAGGTGTGTTCTTTTGTTTTCCACTCTGTAAATAAGAGATTTGTATCCACCCACAGATGACTGGGTTCACCACAGCACTGTTCACCCAGTCACTGAGGGACATTATGCCAATTCCTACTGTTGGCCTACAGAAAATTCCTTTTTTATCAAAGGTTGACCTTCAGGGCCCCGGGTGTTATCTTTAGGTGCCCCCTGGGAAAACAAGTTTAGGATTAGCACATTTTGATTAGGAAACTACCTGAAATGTGAGAACACAATTTAGCCTTGAGAATATTTAAACATTAACAGTTAATACTTTTTAAATGTTATCCTGCTCTTTCCAGACGTTCACACCCCATTCAGTGTTTCCCTTCCTATAAACAGGTGAGGTGACTGAACAGGGCTTGACTGGTCCTTAAGGAGCCTCTGCCCTGTGTTAAGGCATCCAGAAAAGGATTCAGATCATATCCCTCTTTGAAAGTGAAGCAGCTGGGGCTGAGAGAAGTCAGGGGCTTGTAGAAACAGGCAGAACTAAGAGTATTTAGACTTCTTGGTGTTGTGTGCTCTCTTACCATGACTGTGTCTCTATGAACATGTGTAAATGTTTCCTCCTTTCATGTCTAGGACTGTGAATTAGCATCTTGCCACCCTTCCATACTGGCCCTGGAACCAAGGAGAAATGCACACAGTGTACCCAGAACCCAGTGGCGATTTGGGTCTTGGACTCCAGTAAGAAACAGGACTGGGGGAAAGTGGGGAGGTGTGCAGAGGAGACAGATATTCTCTGACCTGACTATAGAAAGGGGGTTAAGAACTGATACGAAACTGGGCTAAATGAAAAGCACTAGGAAGCCATCTCAGATGACATGTCTGTGTCCTTTCACTCCCACACGCAGTGCTCCGCCACTTGTGGGAAAGGTACCCGGATGAGATATGTCAGCTGCCGGGACGAGGACGGTTCTGTGGCTGATGAGAGTGCCTGTGCTACCTTGCCTAAACCAGTGGCCAAGGAAGAGTGTTCTGTGACACCCTGTGGACAGTGGAAGGCTCTAGACTGGAGCTCTGTAAGCGAGGATTTTGTGGGGTTGGGTGGGATTGGAAGATGGGGGCGGGGATAAGGAATTGGAGGGTCTATATTATGAACAGATAATATTTCAGAGTTGTACGTGAGACTTAAATTATTCTATTTCACATATATGTATCTAGCTAGGTATGAAAGAAATCTTAGCTGAATGTCCAAGGAGTGCACGTTTAAAAGTAGTATGTGAATCAGTACCTGCCCTGCTGGGCTGATTACAGATCTCCGTCTGCTGAGGCATATCAGTATATAACTGACTTACAGAGCCCCAGTAGCGGCACGATGAGGAAGCGGACTGGGGTTCTCTGATTTTGAGTCTGATGGCTCATGCATCCTGTGATCTCTCAGAGACAGGTGTGTCCCTTGGTTCCCTTCCAGGAGTGCCATGGGACCTTCTCACAGTGCTGTGGGCCCTGTCTTGGCTTCTAGGGACACAAGCACCGTCTGTGTGGACTTTTATAGAATCAGAGGAACCTTTGCTTCAGGCAACTTCCGATGCCGGCCCTTCAGCACTCAGCCCACAACCCAGGAAGTAGCTTAGGTTAGGTAAACAGGGAGGTTGTGGGAAAATAAGATTAGCATTGCAGGACATTTCAAAATATACGTGTGAGACAAGGGACTCAGAGCTACCGAGACACTCAGACCTGGTCATTTATTCATTGCTTGGTTCAGAGCAATTTAAACTCTTTGAGCCTCATTTTTTTTTCTTCTGCTCTTAAAAGAAGAATACCCTAGGATATGGTCCAGTGGGTAAGAGCTCTCTCGGTGCCAGCAGGAGCTGAGGTTACATTCCTGGCACCCACATAGAGACCGGGCATGGAGGGCATGCTGGTAACTCAGTGCCGGGGAGCAGAAATGAACAGATTCCAAAGGATCGCCAGCGCTTGCTGGCCAGCTAGCCTACCTGAAAACTGAGAGTCTATGGTTTAGTGAGGCACTGTCCCAAGGGAGTGAGACAATGAATTATAGAAAGATAACACCGGTCATTCTCCTCAGGCCTACACACACACACACACACACACACACACACACACACACACACAAAATGGAATAAGTAAATAAAACTAACTTTAAGAAATGACCAGGGTGAATACCTACCTATTTTATGACATTGTTAGTGTGGTTGAGATTATATACATTGGATGCTTAGCAGAAAATAGGTACTCAACAAACGACAAATAACCTACTTTAATGAATGAAGTGGGAAGAGAATAGAATCTTTGATTACAGTATATCAAGAATGAAAGAGTAGCCAAGGTGGTAGCCAGAGGCTCCGTAATCAAAGGCCTCTCAAATCAACAAGGAGTTTGGATATTGTTTTTAATGAGCTGGGAAGCCACCAGATGCATGCGTGAGTTATGGTACATTGTAATGGTTTTGTCGCTGCTAAGCAACACATATGTAGGATGTGTCAAGTCCTAATCAGAAGAGCCCAGCTGATAACTATGACATTAATCCTGGCAAGAGATATCAGATGGAAACAGAAGAAAGCAATCAAGGCTGACTCTAAGACTTTTAGCTGGGCACCTGGGAAAATATTCAGCCACCTGAAGAGACATAGACTCAAAAACAAAACTCTGACTCCCAAATGACAGTTCCCCTCTTTCTCCCCAAATATTCAACGTAGTGTTCCGTGACTTGTGGGCAAGGTAAGGCAACCCGACAAGTGGTGTGTGTCAACTACAGCGACCATGTGATTGATCGGAGTGAGTGTGACCCAGATTACATCCCAGAGACTGACCAGGACTGCTCCATGTCACCATGCCCTCAATGGACTGGCTTGGCTCACCCATTTCAAAACGAGGACTTCCCTCCCCGGAGCGACAGTCCTAGCCGCACCCACGTGCTTGGAGGAAACCAGTGGAGAACCGGCCCCTGGGGAGCAGTGAGTACCCGCTCTGCCTACTTCTCTCTGACTTGAGTAGCATAATGGTGGGAAGCAGACCAGAAGTGGTTCTGAAGTGGTTTTCCTTTGGAAGATTATGGACACACATTTGCAATCAAGTGTGGTGAATACCAATGGGCTCGTTTTTTTTTTTTTTTGCAGTCCCAGGGACGAGCCCCTTTGGAGGAGGGGGTTTCAAGCCTGGGTGATGAGGTGTCATGGTTGAACCATGAAGGCCGGGCAGAGTAGAGCTGGAGGAGAGAGAGCAGAGAGACTTTTCTGAAGAGACATTCTTTTTTTTTTTCATCCCCTAGGCTGAAGGGAAGTTTTGTTTGTTTGTTTGTTTTTTGAGACAGGGTTTCTCTGTATATCCCTGGCTGTCCTGGAACTCACTCTGTAGACCAGGCTGGCCTCGAACTCAGAAATCCGCCTGCCTCTGCCTCCTAAGTGCTGGGATTAAAGGCATGCTGGAGGGCAGGTATCCTTTCCTAGGTAAACCTCAATTTCCTTGTCTACAAAAAGGTGGCAAGGTTAAGTCCTTTCTGTCATTTCATGGGTTAAATGAGGTGATCATGTCGGGATAAAGCCAGGCAACTGCCGAGTTATCCTCGTCACGCTTGTCATTAATGGCCTTCCAACCACCAAGGCCTTGAAAAATATTTAATGTCGAAAGAAAAGAAATTGCATCCAGATGATCTTAAACTGTTATGCTGGATGGGTTTTTGTTTGTTTGTTTGTTTGTCTGTTTTTCAAAAATGCGTTGTAGAATGCTGAAACACGTCGTGGCATTCCCAAGGGAAGGGATGACAGCAACCTCTGCGGGCCGAGTAATTAGAGCGGGCATGCCGATCCCTGGGAGCCTTGGTGGTTTTTTATGTCTAGTTTCCCTCTAGTACCGCTAATTGTGTTAAATTATTTCTGGGCTGAAAGGATTAGAAGTCTGCCGCTCCCCCACGGTGAGTGCAAATGCAGTGGAAATCAGGCCTGGGTGCTGATTGGAGTCTGTGTAGACAAGACTCCTGAGTGTGACTGGTGGCTTTCTAACTCAACAGCTTCACCTGTTCACCTCCTCCTCCTCCTCCTCCTCCTCCTCCTCCTCCTCCTCCTCCTCCTCCTCCTCCACCTCCTCCTCTCCCATTTCCTGCAAGTCTCCCTCCCCTACTTAGGAAAGTTTTCAGGTTTTCAGTTCCGAAAAACTGACCAGTGATCAGTGATCATGGTTTCTCCTGGCTTGGAAAAAAAAAAATTCAGAGGTCCCGCATGTATATTTTGAAAGGGTGGTGTTGCTGGATTTTTTTTTTTTTTTTTTTTTTTTTGGTTTGGTTTTTGCTTTACGATGTTTGGCGTGGGGAGGGGTTTTGTTTTGTTGTTTAGTCCTATTTTTATTTGAATCCATTTACAGGGAAGATGAGTTTGTTTCCAGTTGAATGAATCTGTCCTGAGGCAGAGTCCCCAACCTAGAAGGATTAGATCAGGAAAGAATATTATTTTTCTTATGATGCTTTTGGCTTTCTCTTGTGTTTATTTTTATTTTCCTTTTTCTAAGTGAGGCTTCAGCTGGACAGTGTAAGTTTTATCTTTATTTTGGGTTTTGTTTTGTTTTGTTTTGTTTTGTTTTTTGTTTTTTGCCTCAAGTTGTTATGCCTCATCTCTCCCTGGGGAGTGAAATTTGCTCAGGAATCTTGGCATTTAATATGGCGTCTGGGTGAGCACGGCTTGTCACACTGAGTGCTCCTTGTGATAGGGTAACAAAGACCCATAGGTGACAACATAAAGGGACAATACAAAACTGTATCCAGTGGAAAGCTCATGGGATATTATAAGTCCATTTACAACATGCAGGCCTTTCCCAAGTGTTTTTGCATTCTGCTCCTCAAAGCTACTTAAGATAACTGCTCTCTGTGTCTTTCTTATATATTAGCTTGAAACTGAAACAAACGGAAAAACAAAGTAGCCTCAGAGTACGTAGCCCAGAACCTTCAGAAAAATAAAAATAAAAATTTTAAGACAAAATACACCTAAACGGTTCTCAGACATTACCAATCTATTGCCCCACTCTGTGACTGAAAGTGTCAGTTCTGCATAGGATGTATTTTTACCTTCTTTTTTCTTTTCTTTTTCTTTCGTGCACGCACGAGAGGAGATCAAAGGACAACTCCCCAGAGTCAATTTTCTCTTTCCACCAAATGAGTCCCAGGAATCAAACTGAGGGCATCAGCTTTAGAGGCAAGAGCCTTTACCCAGGACTGTGTCATACAGCCACGGGATGCTTGAGAAGTTTTTAACTTTTTAAATCACCTATAAATTGACCAAGATGGGTGAGCAACTGTTATTTCCCAGCACAGAAACTGAGCTGTGGTCAAATGTATTCAGCAACAATTTTTTTTCTTCGCATCTTGATATGGCGCAGGCTAACTGAAGCACAGTCAGAGACTAATTTATAATGAGACTGGCTTTGAGAACCAGTGAGTGGTGGGACGGATTTGGTGCCCCCTCCCCCCATGCCTGAAATCCCAGCGCTCTAGAGGCCAAGGCAGGAGAATCGCACATGGGTTTGAGACTAGCTTCGGCTACAGCGTAAGAAACTTTCCCCCTGAAAACTGGAACCTACAACTTTACTCAGCTTGTTAGTTGGAGAAAATTGTGTGGTTTTGAAGACTTATTGAGTAGAAGCATTCCAGCCTTTCCTGGTCATCAGAGTGGAGGGTGCTAGAAAACACACTAGGTTAAAGAGGTAAGGAATTTCTGGAAAGAGAAACACTCCAACTGTAGTAGGTTCATAGGAGAGCTGTGAGAAGTGTGTGTGGGAAACCACCAAATGCAAACCACAATGGCCACTCAACATTCCACTGAAATGGACTGGGGGATTTGTCAAGGTGGAATTCAACTGAGTTCATTGAGGAAGGGAAGAGCAAATAAACTGTGCTGTTCTCCCATCGGCCACTGGAGCATACGGGTTCAGGGCGAGGGAGAAAATCACCTACTGTCTAATGTCTACATGACATTCTGTGGCACCATTACAAAGTCCCTGAAGGAGTTCACAGGCAAGTTCAACTTCCGCAATTGGCAATTTATTAAATATGAGTGAACCTCTGTGTTGAGAGAGACTCAAACATTGGTTCTAGAAGCTCTTGACATTTGAAAAAAAAAAATGTCCACAAACTGTGATACTTCTGCCCCTCTCAGAAATGAGGACAACAGACGTGGGTGGACAATGAACAGGGCTGCACAGAGAACTGTAAACATAATCACTCCCTCCATCCAAGCCCTGCTGAGGGCCTGGAGAATGTGAAGGGAAGCCCCCCTCTGCCATCCAGGCATTCACATATGTGTACAAAGCGAAGCACCCCACCTTGGGGAAGTACCCAAGCACTCTCTACGAACTTTCTCCACTTTCTCCATGAAGACTGTCTGTGAAATCTGTGTAGCTGATTTATGTGCTGTAGCAGGCAGCTGGTGCTGAGGATAAATCTGCTGCTCTCTGCTTAGTGTTCTAGTACCTGCGCCGGAGGCTCCCAGAGGCGAGTTGTGGTGTGTCAGGATGAGAATGGATACACAGCCAATGACTGTGTAGAGAGAATCAAGCCTGATGAGCAAAGAGCCTGTGAATCTGGCCCGTGTCCCCAGTGGGCTTACGGCAGCTGGGGAGAGGTAAGAGCAAGCCATTTGTCTGTCTGTCCTTGGTTGCCTGGATTCTAGGGTTTAAGTTTTCATTGTTCAGAACCAGATCTAGGGGGAGGTTTCTTGATCTGGGGTTCCCTAGAAGATCTCTGTGGGTTCCATCCAGCAATTTAAATGCTCTTACTACTAATGAGAGAAAGCTTGTATAGAAGGGGTGGGTAATGAGGAAAGATTGTGCATAAATCTAAGTTGTTTATTAACTTCTGATAGTTTAAAAAAAATAATGAATGTTTATAAGGGTTGGAAATCACATGTTAAAAAGTAGCCATGGGAGTCTTGCCATTATTCTTATAGTTTTGGGTGCACTCGTTCCCAAAGCAGAATGCCTTCCAAGGTTTCAAATTCTTTAAGAAACCAGAATGTGTGTTATTCTTATCACAGATAAGGACAACAGACGTCACAGATAAGTCACCAAGTGACTGAGGAGCTGTATGCTCTCCATGCTCCAATAAAGATCTCCGTGACTGTTAGCTTTGCAGAATCTCCCACTTTTCCTGATAGAGGATAACACAGAGGCGTTTGGAGTGCATCAAAACCGCTCCACTTCCTGACTGTGATCCTCTCTTTTTCTAAGATATAATTTTCCCATTTTCCCCGCTTCCCTTTCCTCCTCACTCCAACCCTTCCCCTGCACTCCTTTGTTCTCTCTCAAAATCATGGTCTTTGTTTCTTTAATTGCTGTTTTATATATGTTATATATACGCGCATATATAATCCCCAAGCAGTGGTGGCACATGCCTTTTACTGCAGCACTCAGGAGGAAGAAGTAGGTAGATCTCTCAATTCAAAGCCAGAGCGAGTAGGGCAGCCACAGTTACACAGAGAGACCCTTTCTTGAAAAACAAAACAAATAACAATAATAGTAACCCTAAATATGTAGATACAACTTGTTTGTTCCGTATATTGTTACTTCTATGTATATGATTCCAGGGATGACCACTTACTATTGGATAAGCAATTTGGGTGCTCTTCTGGGGAGCACTCTCCCACTTTCAATATTCATTAGATGCCTATAGTTCTTTGTCTAGGGTTGGAATCCAGTGAGATTTCCCTTGCCTGCTAGCAGATCTATTGATGCCATCCTTGATTAAGGTCTTGTTTAGGCAGCTAGGTTGATGAGACTTCATAAGTGTAGCTTCTCTGGCATGTCTAAGACAGGAAATCTCACAGAGAGCATCTTGTTCTAGCTGCTACAATCTTTTCACAGCTCTCTACTCTGATCCTTAGCCTGAGGTGCATTAGTTGTGCTAATAACTGGGTTGTGTTTGTGTGTGTGTGTGTGTGTGTGTGTGTGTGTGATACAGATGTCCACTTGTTCTCTGCATTTTGAACAGTTGTGGTTTTCTGTAGTGGTTGCAAAAAGATATTTATTTGATGGTGAGTATAAAGATAAATATTAGAATGAATTTGGGAAATATGCAGTTTCAGTAGAGTGGTAGCTATTGCTTCTCCTCCAAGACCACAAATTCATTAGCCTCAGCTAGTTGGCTGTGTTTCTAGTACCACGCATGATTTCCCTCTTGTTGAGTTCAAGTAGACAGCTGTTGGTTACCACCAAGGTGTGCATGCCACTACTGTACCCTCAAGGATATTGTCATGCTGGATGTTGTTTTAATACATAGGCATTATAGCTGGGTAGAACTATTTGTTACGTGGAAGCTTGCATGGTCCCTTCTGGTACTATGAAAGATAGTGTTCGTGGAGGAGGCTTTGAGGTCAGAACCAGCTCTGGATCCTGTTTCTGAAATGCATGGTGTCTTCAGCAACAGGAACTTACCTTCCAGCTGAGGGAGGCAGCAAGGGCAACCAGCAATAACCTGTGTTTTCTAGTCTCTTAGATAACTCTGACCAACAACTCAAAAGACAGTTTCTCAGGCCAGCACTTGGGAGGCAGCGGCAGGTGGATCTCTGAGTTTGAGACAAGCCTGATCTACAAAGTGAGTCCAGGACAGCCAGGACTATTATACAGAGAAACCATGTCCCTCCCCACCTTACAAAAAAATGGCTTCTCAGCCCAGACAATATATGTAACTATATATCTATATGTATACTCAGATCTGTCAATATTATATGTAATGTTAGGTAGATAGATAATGGTTCCTGTGACTTTTCCATACATCTTTACTATCTTACCTACTTCTCCACTTCTTCTTTATCTCCTTCTCCCCTCCCTAATTAAAAAGGCTTCCTTTCCCCCATTTCTCCTTTCAAATAATTTGTACACTGCTACACCTCTCTCTACTGCTCCCCTGTACCCTACTGTCTCTTTAGGAAACTCAGATTAGACAGAAAATCAGTAACATTTGTCTCTTGGGGTCTGGGTTGCTTCATTAATATGTTCTTTTATAGTTCCTTCCTATCTACCTGAAAATCTCACAATTTCATGTTCCTCTCCCTCTCCAGCTGGATGATACTTCATGTTGAATATGTACCAGATGACCATACTGTCAGTTGAAGGACACTTGGGTTGTTTCTATTTCCTAGCTATCACAAATAGAGCTGAGCGAGTATCTGCAGAGTAAGGTATCCAATCCTTTGGGCACATGCCCAGGAGTACTACAGCCGGATCATGTAGTAGATTTATTTTTAGATTTTTTTGTCTTCCCCATGCTGGTTTACATAATGGCTGGACCACTTTACAGTCCCATTACCAGTGAATGAGGGCTTCCTTTCCCTCAAGTTCCTCCAGCATTTGTTGGTGGTTGTCTAGTTGATCTTTGCCATTCTGACTAGGGTAAAGTACTATCTCAACATTGTTTTGATTTTCATTTCTCTGGTTATTATGGATAATGAACATTTTTGAGATATTTCCTATAATGAACATTTTTGAGATATGCCCTAGCTATTTTTAAAGAACTCTGTTCAGATCCGATCCCAAGCTTAGTTTTTGTTTTTTGTTTTTGCTTTTTTTTTTTTTTTTTTTAATGAGCCATTGTACTTTTGCTCTTCTTAGAACTTTAAGTTCTTTATGTACTATGGGTATTAATTCTCTGTCATATTGTATAGCTGGCAAGGATTCTTTCCCACTCTGTGAGCCTCCTCTTCACTTGACTGATTGGTTCCTTTGCTGTACAGAAGCGTCTTAGTGTGGTGAAGTCTCACTTGCCAGTTGTTGCCCTCAATACCTGGGCAAATTGGGTAGACTGTTCAGAAAGCCCCTCCCAACACCTATAACCTATGCTATTGCCCATGTTTCTTCTAGCCATTTCTGTGTTTGGGATTTTGCAATGAGCTCTTTGATCCATTTGCACTTAGTTTTTGTGCCAGGTGGTAGATTTGGGTCTAATTTAATTTTTCTTCACATGGACATCTAGTCTCCCCAGTTCAATGTGTTGAGGATGCTTTCTTTTCTCCAGTCTGTGTGTTTGGAGTCTTTGTCGGATATTAGATGGCTGTAATGAAGTGTGCCCATATTTGGGTATTGAGTTTTGTTCCATTGGTCCATATGTCTGCTTTTGCACCAGCACTTTGGTCCTCGCTGTGTTTTTCTTGTCAATTTGACACAAGCTAGAGTTATCTGCCAAAAGAAAACCACAATTGAGAACATGCCTTAAAGAAAACCTGGCTGGTAGGCAAGAGTGAGAGGCATTCTCTTATTCAGTAATTGATGTTGGAAGTGGTGCCATTCCTGGGCAGGTGGTCCTGGGCTATATAAGAAAGCAAGTTGAGTAAGCCATTGAGAGCAAGCCATGGCTTATACCTCAGTTCCTGCCTCCAGGTTCTTGCCCTCCTTGAGTTCCTGGCCTCACTTTCCTCAGTGATGAGCTGTTACCTGGAAGCGTAAGATGAAATTAACCCTTGTTGCTTTGGGTCATGGTGTTTTATCACAACGATAGAAAAACCTAATTAAGGCAAGTATCATATTGTTTTCATTACCATGGCTCTGAAATATGTCTTAAGGTCTAGAATGATAATCTCTTCTGCATTGTTCTTTATTCTCAGCACTGCTTTTGCTACCCAGGCTCTTTTTGGTAACATTTTTGTTGGTGATGTTGGTGGTTTTTAATTTCTGTGATTTTGACTGGGATTGTATGGAATCTGTAAATAACCTTTGACAAAATGATCATTTTGACAATACTAATTCTATCAATCCATGAGTATGGTAATGGTATGTCTTTCCATTTTCCAATGGTTTTCTCTACCTTTTCCTTCAGAGACTTAAAGTTTTCATTTTACCTCCTTGATTAAGTTATACCTAGATATTTTCTTTTCTTTGATGCTATTGTGAATGGGAGTGTGTCCATTATTTCTTTCTCTATATGCCTGGAGGTTGAGGGCCACACAAGCTGGGGTGCCAGCCTTTTCCAGGGCACTGGTTGTGGAACTTTGTTTACAGCTGGGGAGTTGAGGAGGGTGCATGGAGGGAAGGACCAGGCAGTCTTACCCAGATAGACCCTGGTTCGGGATGTGCAGAATCTGGCTGGACCTAGCTATGACCTTTTTCAGTTTTGTGATATTAACAAGTAATAACTTGGCCTAATTTTCACATCATTATCTATAAACTAGAATAGTAATAGTACCACCTGCGTAATACTTATGACTATTATATGAGACAGCATTTATTAAATGCTTAACATGTAGCCTTCAATCAATCAAGTGATACTGTAATAATGCAATAATAACTTACTTTATTAATAGTAAGAGTGATATGCATCAGTTAGTAGTGTTGTTGGGAGTTTTGAGCTCCTGTTATATTTTATAGTGGGACTAATGTACATGTTTATGTTGATCAAAATCTCTATTGTTGAATCCGTAAGAAAAGAACATACTTAAAGTTTGTTGAGTTTTTTTCTGTCTTGGCTGTTTACCAATTAAAGCCTGAAAATTAGCACCTGGGAGACCCCAGCACTAGAAGAAAGGAAAAAGACATAGGAGATGATGGTCGCTCTAGTCCACAGGCTTATTATGTCTCATCAGTTGATACACATAACTTAGAAGTCACAGGCAGTTGTTCTGGGGATTTTCATTGCCTCTCACTGATGTCATTCTGGGTAGTGCTGCTGAAGGAGGGAGGGAAGGAGAGGGGGAGGGGGAAGGTTTGATGTGAGTCTTCCCAACACTGTGCAGTTCTGTCCTGTGGGATCCATAATTAGGCTTCTGTAGTTGGATCCAAGCCAGGTGAGTCTACGCCTTTGCTGCCATGCTTTCGTTATCATGGGCTGACCCTTCCAAATGTTGTGGGAGAGCTGGCCTTGACGCAGCAGGGAAACCGAATGTCTGTGTTCCTGGATATGAGCACAGCAGCGCTGTCCAAGAAATACAACTTGTTCCTGTCTCACAACTGTGAATCCTGCCAGCAGTGGGAACTTCAGCTAGCAGTCACTGCTGCCATGCTGATCATTCATCAGGGATGGGGGCGGGGGTGGGGTGGGGTGGGGGTGGGGACTGTGCTCGTCCTGGGGTTTGAAATAGAGTTAAACAATTGAGCATCAGAAGTGGAATAAGAGGATCAGCAAAGGCTCATCCGTGGCATTTTCATAGAAGCTACTGGAACATGTGGGTTTGTGCTAAACTCAGTCCTGGGATTAAATCCCCAGCAACATTTAAAAATAAAATTTGAACTTGGGCCTGGTTGCTCATGTCTATAATCTCAGCACACAGGAGGCTGAGGCAAGGGGCCAGTCTCGATTACAGTGAGTTCTAGACCAGCCTGGCCTATACGGTGAAACTCTGTCTCTAAACAAAAACCAAAGAAAGAAGTTATCAACTGCCAGCAAATAAAATAAAACTGGCTAAGCCATTACTTTTTTATTTGATATTGAGTAGTTTCTAGTTACTTATTTATTTACTGGGTTTTGTATACCTCAAAGAATGTTATCTTAGTTACTGGTTACTTAGTTAATGGATTGAGATTAACTTCCTGACCTTCAGTTTATTAGATATGAGCAAGTATCTGTGTTCTCCACCTGATGAGATAAACCATATAAAAGTCCTTATTACAGAGGGAAAGGAAGCCCTCACTGAGGGATACCTAGTGTTCACGGGAGGAACCATGGTCCATTGGCTCCGTCATAGTCGGCAATTTGCCTTGCTCTGCCTGTCAGACTTAGGCTGCCCCCATGCTTATAATACAGTGTAGCCAAGAAAGTTTCCTATGTGGAAATAGAATCTGTCATGTGCTGTTCCACAAAAAATAACTGTAGCATTCTTTGTCCCTGTTCCAGTGTACCAAGCTGTGTGGCGGAGGCATGCGGACAAGACTGGTGGTCTGTCAGCGGGCCAATGGTGACCGCTTCCCAGATTTGAGTTGTGAAGTCCTGGACAAGCCTCCTGACCGTGAGCAGTGTAACACACACGCTTGCCCACAAGATGCTGCGTGGAGTACTGGCCCGTGGAGCTCGGTACGGCCCTAATGCTTCATGTTTGTTCCCCAAGCTCTGAGACAATTGTTAGAAGTACTCTGGGGCATGCCTTCATAGCTGAGAACTGTCATGCCCATGAAGGCACACTTGATACTGTGCTGTGAGCATTCTTTTACATTCTCCCTAGTATAGCACAGTAGAATTGACACTGGATGACACTGCCAAAGTGACTTTATAGAAAACATATACCTCGTGCAGGAATGGCACCAAGAAGTAGCTTCCTTTGCCTAGAAGAGCCGTGTGTGTACATATTGCTGATGATTTAGAGAAACAGCTAGAAGCAGCCAATCTTCGCTTTTTAAGTTGTGGTAGCTCTGCCTGTCCAATAGGAACCTATTGGAGTAAGGTTCCTACTTGTTGAGGGCCAGGCAATTTTTTTCAATGATTGTCATTTGCTTTTGCCAAACGTGCGTATACCTTAGCACAATCAACAGGAATCTATACCCACCAATAGACTAGTCATTTTGGAAATTCAGGAGATTTATTATTATTATTATTATTATTATTATTATTATCCAGTGTAATAATAAGTGGCCCAATATCTTCCAAGGTATCTGGAGTCTCTTCCCTGCCCCCAGACAGAAAGTCCGTATGAGACCAGTTTTTACTTTGCTCCTAGCCGGTAGCTAACATGGTGAGGCAGGTTTGCCACTGTAAATACTATACACACTTCTGGGGCAGTTCTAAGCAAACATAAGGATTAACTGTGTCAACACAATACCTTGGCTAAGCTGTGGCAAAAATTATGGAGCCAGTAGGTCTGATGTGTCTCAGTACAGTAAATATTCTATAAGCACATTAATTGCAGTGAAGCTGAAGTCAGCCATTACATGAAGTCATTTCCAGGAGCCCTTTTTATTCAGTGGGGTCCTGGGAAGCTCTTACTCATTCCTAGTGCCTGGTAAAGAGCAGATTAACTGAAGTAGTGTGATTGACACCCACTGATGCTTCTCCAAGGTGAGGGTTTCAGCATCTGCGGCTGCATCTGCAGGGATTGGTTCTGTAACCTAGTTGCAAGGCTCCAGCTGAGCTGGTAGTCGAACCAGGAGCCAGACTGTGCTCCTTAGTTGGGCTGTGGAATGTTATTCCAGAGCTTAAGAAAAGTTCCAATGCCCCATCTATGATTCTCTAAGGATATTTTGTCTACAACACTGGTGCCCATTCCAGGTGTATGCTTTGAAGGAGCTTGAGGTAAACTTAAGACAGGCAGGATGTCCTTTGAAAGCCTCAACTCCTCTCTGTCACTGCCACATACTACTGTCCATGAAACGTCCCTTCTCAAGCCTACAGCATATTCACTCAGCTGGAGCTAATTCTTCCCAGTTCATTTACACTCTCAAAGGTAGCATGTCACTAGTTCTAAAGTCACTGGTTAGGACCCTGTGCCAACCTTACAAGCCTCTTTATTACATAGTCTTATGGTTTGATGAAGAAAAGAAATCTGTTTTCCTTCTCTAGATTTTAATCCTTAGATTATCCCATATTTTTTTAAAAATAAATTGTTTAGGAAAATGGAAAAATATATTCACAGCAAGTTATAAAATATAGTGTTGGGGATATATCTGTTTGTATATATATGAATATATATATGAATATACACATATGTGTGTATGTGTATATATACATACATTGTATATGCTAGTAGATCTTCTCCTCTTTGAACATTCTCTCACTAAGCTATTGGTAATTTAATAGCCTAAAATTTTAAGTATAAGCTGCTGATTGTTTGAACTGAAGAGTATATTCAATATTGCTGTTCTTCTTGGGGTTGCATACAGTCATCTAAACTATAAGAGAGGAAGAAAGAAGATTAAAATTTCTGTGCTCTGGCCTATACAGATTATGCATTTTAAAGCTAGCTTCACTGCCTATGTAATCTCATAAAACTATTGTTTGTTTGACTTAGATTTCCATCCTACTGTCTTGAGAGAGGCCACTTTGACAAAGCTTTTAAACTGTGATTTTTTTTAAGAAGTAAATCAAAAACGCTTTGATTAAGTAGATAGATAATGTAAATACATTAATCTTATGTACATGTGAGAGCAATCATTCAGACTCTTACTGCAGGATTTTGATTTTATGTTTCTTTACATGGATGCTCTGGTATAATGTCTTAAGAATTTACATTTTGGCATACCTCAGTGACTCCTGTTTCTAGCCATAAAGTCTTTTTATGGTGCTTTACCATTGTAACTACAGAAGGAAAAAAATGCTTTTGAGGTGCTAACATCTTGCTTCCAACAGAAAGCAACTTAGACTGGCAAGAGGCCAGAGCGGCAATGACTCATCCAGCAGGGCGCTCTTGCTCCCGGGGGCTCCTACACATAGACACTGCCATATCACAAAGTAACTACTGCTCTGTGACACAGCCAAGGCCAAGTGGAGACAGGGTACGTCAGCGCTGTCTGTGCAGGAGCAGTCTTTGAGAAAGAAACCCCAGGTCTTTGTGGCTACAAGTTTCAGAGTCTTTACAAGGAAGCTTCTTTGAATTTAAGATTCAAACGACCCTTTCAGAGAGACCACAGGTTCCGGCTCAGGTCTGTGAATCGAGGTTATAACACTGGTTGCAATGTCTCTGTCAGGGCTATCACCTCTAGTTTGAGACCATAGTAAGTTCCCAGCCAGCCAGAGCTACAGAGTAACACCCCTGTCTCAAAAACAAAAACAAACAAAAACATGAATGAGAAAAATATCCTGCAAAAATGTCTTTTCTGGAGGTTTAAAAATAATGTACTTGGATTCTTGGCATTGTTTTATTTGGGAAACAGTGCTCTTCAGCTCTGTTGAACTATTGAGCCAGTCCTAGAGCACATTGAGTAGCAAATACACTTATCCCATGGCAAATGGGACAAGCTGGAAAGAGAACTCTTGTCAAGGTGAAGTAAGCAATGGCTTACAAGTCAGGAGCGTTCTAGACTGAGTTAATCCATCTAGAAGAAGGAAGTGGTGTCATTATCAATGCCACATTCCCAGGACAGTTTGGTGACATTTAATTCTTGCAATGCCCCATATTTCTGTTTGTTGATCATTCTGGAGATGGTTCCTCTTTGTAGCAGGGTGTTTCCATGACAATTCGGTAAGCATTCTCTGAGCCTTTGAGGCCTGTGCTTACCGGCCTGAATGATGAGAGTTTATGAGCTTGCAAGGGAACTGTGCTTTTGTTTCAGCCTGGCAAACTTAAGTATTTGTATCTACCTCATTTTCATATCACAATGTGCAGTTACTATAGGTAGAAGGAGAAGATGTTTGACATCAGTGTTTTGCAACCTCATTATATCACTAGAAAGAAAAGATTATAAATATCACAATCATCTTGCTAAAAATAATTTTAAGCAGCCACATCTACATATTTCTGAATATTTTGAGTGGTACAGATGTCTATGTGTTTATATAATAAAGTATATTTATTTTTTCATGTTATTTAATTTCATAAGCAATGTTTAAAAACTGGTATGTCTGGGCTGACCATGAAGGCAAATAGGCAATATGAAGTAGAAATGAATGTATGTTTCTTTTTATTAAAAATATGCATATATATTAATTTTGTAAACTCTGTTCTGCCACCCACCCCCAAACTCTGAGCAGCCATGTATTAAACTTCATGTCATTGACTAGGCTAAAGTGTTCATTTTGAAAGGTTACTTTAAAAGACTTCTGGATCAGAAGTGACGATGAATTTGGTAAACAAAAATTCGTGAGGCTTTAACACCATGTTGGGTAGCTCTCTCTTTTCTAATAATGTCTTGATTTATTGCATTTCAGCTATGAAATTGGAATGCTCTGTTTACTGAATTTGAAACTAATGGTATAATATACCCAAAAGACAAAAAAAAAAAAAAAAAAAAAAAAAAAAAAAAAAGACTAGAAGAGACTAATGTGTACACACAGGATTACACCTGGGCAATGAAGGTGGAGGTTCCAAGACAGCCATCCCTTTGCAAAAACGTATATCCAGGTGATAGTGCCTCATCCCACCCTCTGTCTTATCCTTTCGTGTATAGTTCTTACACACAACATATCCAAAATAAGGGAGAGGAGATCCTTGTATGAGATAGAGGTTTATAAAAATGTGACATGAAATAGCATTGCAAAGTAGGTGATGATAACCTTAGCATCTTATTGAGGAGTCTGTGCTGATGCCAACCTTTTTGCTCTCCTGAGGGGGACCACTGTTACACCACATCGCATGCTGCTATAATCTCCTTTAGTGACAAGACCTCTCATGCCATGTGCCTACTCTATTAATCCCATCTTAAGAGACATAAAGCAGGTTATGTTAATGAATTATGAGACGTTAGATAGGAGATGCCTAAAATTCACATTATCATCCAACCTGATGTGATGTAGTACATTTGAACTGGACAACAGAAAATCCTAAATTATTGGTGCTGTTGACAATATCCCATAACCAAGAGTTACAGAAAGATCATGCATGTGACAGCCTTCAGGTAGGCAATGCCAAAACAACCCTCTCTTTCATGTTAAAGATATATTTTTGGTCAGAGTTGGGTGATCATGTAAGATCTCGACTTTGAAAAAACTATTATTAAATATAAAAATTTAAGTGATATTTTTTACTAAAATAAGCATATGGCTAGCACTTTTAAAAATGAACTATTCACACTACCTATTTGTTTTGAGGCAACATCTAGCTATCACCTAGGCTGGCCTTGAACTTCTGATTGTCTTGCTCAACCTGAGCCGGATACATTGTTTTGGATTTTATTTTTATCAAAATGCCGTGACCTATGAAGTCACATTTTCACTAAATTCAATATAGATTAAGACTATTTATAAAACACCCCTGTCTAGAGTGTTTAGAGCCATCAGAATGTGTGTCTGCATTTACTTACTGAAGAAAAAACAACCGACTAAATTTGTTTTATGTTTATGGTGACTGTATGTCACATCTTTTGCGAGCTATTCCATCACATTTTTCTGTCAGCTAGGTCAGGATGGCTTAGCAGATTTCTCTTCTATGTATTTAGGTCTGAGGATGGGAGGTTGAACACAAATAGGAAGAGAAGTGTTCCGCTCTCAGGGGAGATGCCTGACTCAGGAGTTGTCTCTCTATGAGGAAAGGAATGAAAACCCTGGAATGTGGCGGGGGCAGCAGGGGTTGCACCCAAGAGTAATTGGCTGGGAGGGCATCCTCGACATTAGCAAGGGCTTATCCAACCTGAACAATACTGACAAACCTCCAAGCACCATGAAGGAGTAAGCAACTTGACCTTGTTCCCTTCCAAATAAAAGCCTTCATTTCCCAGCAATTACTTCCAAGGTGCCTACTGTGGGCTGGGTTCTGTTATAGGTACAACAGACACAGCAAGGAGCAAATCAGAGCTGTGCATTGCAAATGAAAAAGGGAAATTTTAGCACAAAACGGAGAAAGCCAAACTCATGTAATCAAAGATCGGACACACCCTTTGCTGGCAGCTCCGCCAGTTAAAACTCAAAGGACAATCTGCTACTAGAACCCACAGCCTCACCGGTCCTGATGATGTTCACTCAATAAATAAAAATCACCAATCCGAGCACATGTGAAGTTGTCCAATCATTTTTAAATAGACACCCAACACTGTGAGAACAGAAACTTCAAAAATGTCTTTATTTGTTTATTTCTTTGTTTGTTTTTAAAGCCCTGTCCTAGAATCTACACACATTTTACACCAAATGTGGTTGATTGGTCTGCTGCCATAGTCTATGGAGGACCAGGCTTTCTGCCTCCTCCTCTTTGCTGGGACCCAGAGGCTCCTCCTGGGGAAGTTGTGATCTAAGGGCACATTTACCCTTAGTTATTTAATGGAGGCCAATAAAAAAAGGCCTGGAATGTGTGGATCGAGCACTGTCTTCTCTGTGTCTTACAGTCCCCTTGAAGTGGGATTATTGTTGTTAACAGCTTTAAAACCAAAACTTCCCTTTCTAGAAGTTTATAAAATAGAAATTGGCAGTTGAAATAAATGTGTGCAGCCGGTAGTAAACAAGATAACACACATCTACCATGTCTGTCTATATCTGCAGCCCATGTTTCTCCTCCGTGAAAACATTCGGCCTTGAGCCATAGCCTGACAACATCCTACAAGGAGGGAAATATTCTGTTCTCCTGTTTTCCAATATGGAAGTCACTAGTAACATGTCGCCAACACTAGTCACATAACGTGGGCCTAGTGGCACAGACCTAGAATCCCTGCAACTAGGCCATTTGAGGAAATAGAATCCCAAGCCTTGGTCTGGTCTACCAAATAAATCAACCTGGGCAGCTTTGTCACAGCCTATCCCAAAGTTTTTTCAAAGGATTAAAAAGCAGTTAGGGGTATATACAGCTCAGTGGTAAGGCATCACTAGCAGGGACCAGCCCTGAAACTCTATGCCCATACCACTCAAAACAAAACCCTAAACACTTATAAATCAGGGGCAGGAAGTTACATTTTTAAGGGTATTAATTTATAAACCTATTAACCATAGTCACCCTAAATTTTACGCAACTTCCTGTAGCTAGTGACTACCAGATGGACAATCTGGAAGCAGTATATATTTAACAATTAGAGTAACAAATATAGTTATAAACTAGCCAAAAAGCAAATTTAATAAAGTAAACTTGAAGACAACTCCTGTGTCAGCGCTGAGAGGTCCCTGTGTAGGATATCCCCAACAAATAGCATTCTCTTGCTCTTCTAGTGTTTTGTGCTTTGTTTTACAAAATGTCAGCGGGCCACAGCTGGGCATGAGAGAAAAGCAGGATAGTGTAAAGACAGACTATCAGAACCAGCTGTCCTGGAGGACTAACTCCAGCTTTTCATTGTAAAAGCAGCTGTTAAAACAAACTCCTCTCCTTCCTTCGTCTTAGAGTTCAAGTTTGTAGTGGCGGTCAGTTCACTTAAGGAGAGAGATGTTTACGTGTGCAGTGGGTTGGAAGGGCAAGACCTGAATAATGCCTTTAGGGAGAGGGGGAAAATAGAGAGCACCAGGTAGCCACCTGGTAGAATCTGGAATTCCAAATCATTGTCTCTTTGAAGGGAAAGCTTTAGGGAGACAGCTTTTCACATTCACTGAACCCAGTAGGTGACACTGGGCAGATTGGCTTTGCAGGACTCCATTTCAAAGACACTTCAGAAGACTCCAGAGCTGTGTGCTCTCTCCTTCTCCACCTTCATTGTTGTCCTTGGCTTTTGCAAACCTCATCATCCTCTGCAGAGTTAAGAAAACCTGGATGGGTCCATTCAGTCATGCCTCAAAGACCCCATCACACCCCTGCATGTACACACACATACACACACACACACACACACACACACACACACACACACACAAAGGGTTGAAATACATGCAAAAGCATTCCCTGCAAATTGGCCCAATGAAGCTACCAGTTCTCTTTCTAAAGGTGGACTATGAACAAGTACTTACCAGTCTTACACTCCTTCTCAGATCTAAGCTTTAGAACCAAGATTCAAGTAATTCGGGCCCCCCCACTCCCCCCCCCCGGCCAAGCCACTTCCAAAACATCTCAGACCTAAATAAATAAATCAAATAAAAAAAGAATCAAAACCCCCAGTCATTCAGAAATGACCTGATGTCTTGATTGATCAGGAAGACGAAATGATCCTGGCCTGTGTCTAGGCAAGAGGAAGCTGACCCTGGAAGTTGGAAGGCTCTAAATGAAGAGACAAGAGGGTGTTAATATTGGTGGTTGGGCACTCTAGATGAGGAGGTTACAGGGATGATGCAATTTTTATGTGTATTTGAAATTTTACAAAAGTGTTATTCTTAAACACTTATTTAAATAAATATGTTCAGATTGCATTTTCCTTCACAGGGAAGAAAAGAGCAGATCTGGGTTTATTTCAAACCTTTGAAATTTTGGATAAGCTTCAGGGAGCTATTTGTAATCCCACTTCGGCCCTGTAATGACAGCGATAGTGCCCCCTCCCACCCTGGATAGGATCTGCCCATCTTAGTTTTCCCTTCCCTGGTCTCTCTCTGCCTGCAAGGTTCCCACTGCCCTGTGTAATTTAAATAAAAGGCCTCTGGGTGTCTGAAAATTGTGCCTTTTATGCCTCCCTTCCCCAAGGAAATCCCAGCTTCCTTTCAATACACTCCCTGCTCTCAAATTCTAATAAATAACATGGCTCAAAGTCTAAACTTGGAAAACAAAAGAATTTTTCCAAAACTGTGTGCTGTTTGTTTTCTTTGAACTTAGTCCAAACCCCTCACCCAGCCAGCTTACCTATATCTGCAGTTCTGTGTGCAGGACACTGATGATGCCATGTCCCCTTCTTCATGGTTGTCTTTGAATCAGCTCTGACCTATCTTAGAACCCCCTGATGTGGCCAGTGACCAGCTGGTGTCAGGGAGGAGCACTGTCCCCTAGATCTTGTTGCTGTACTTGGAATCCTGTGAAATGTGGTGCAAGGGATATCATGCCCCACATGGCACACTCTTTAGAGAGCAAGGCTCCCAATTTATTAACCCCAATCCCTAACTTTGCATAAGTGAAATCCACATGAGTCTACAACTTCTATTTATCAGGAAGGCTGTGTGCCCCGCCCCCCTCAATGTCCATTCAGATCAAGCCAGTTCCAGGAACTTGAAGGACTTTCCTGGAACCTTAGGATAAATTAGTGCTTCTCACCCGTGGGCGATTTTATCCCTCAATGAACCTTTAATCAGTCTGGAGATACTTCCCGTAATAACTTCTGTGAGTGGAGGATCTCCAGGCATCAAGCAGTTAAAAAGGGGGATGCTATTAGTCAGCAAAGACAGGATAGCCCAAGAATTTTACCTTACCCGGTATCTCAAAAGATGCTGAAGTTAAAAGGTCTAGTTAAAATGGAATCATTCCCATTGAAAGGGTGTGACATTGCTGTTAAATACAATTCTGAGATCCTAGGATGCCTTCCGTATCTGTCAACTCCCAACAAGGCCTGAAAAGATAAGCTGAAAGCAGAAGGCTCAGAAAGTAGATTGTCTAACCAGACTGTGAATTCAAAAACCAACAAGGAGTGTCACTTATCCTAGAGGTGGGGAGCGCTGGGTGGGGGCGGGGTAGTGAAAATGTGTACTGATGCGGCCCCGTATGGTGAGATGAATTTCACATCAACTTTCTGGCTTGAGTGATGACCTTTATAAACAAAATAGTGATGGTGTAGATAGGAATAGTTCTCAACGTCTCAGGACTTTGGATATAGTTCCTATTTGATTCTTGTTAATGAGATGTTTCATCAATGGTAGAGCTCTGCCCCTTTGTAAGAGCCCAACAGCCACTAGCAATTGGTGGGCCTGAGCGTCACATTTGAATATGTAGGTTCTGTTTGGGAAGTTTATTCAAAAGTAAAATGAATTCTTATGAGCATTTGTCTGAGAAATGGGAAGCACAGTTCTGATTAGGAGCTAAGATCGTAGTACAATCTCTATATCATAAACAAGTATGAATCACACTTTCTGAAACATGACACTGGAACCATAGAACTCCATGCTGTGTAGCATCCTTCTGGGCATCGTAGCATGCTTCCCAGCTTCCTTGGCCTTACTCACCCAGTGCCTATAGCATACCCCTACATTGTGATAATTGAAAATGTCTTCAGACATCACTGAATGACAGGCTAGGTGAGGATGGTGAAATAAGATGCCCTTTAAGTTTATTGATTTCTCCCTGAAGAATTTGGCTTTTCATATTTTTATGAGCATAGGGTCAGTGACCCTCAACATTTCCAAAATATATTTGATACCAAATCTTTACTTTTAGGCCAAGAAAGTCTTTGAGGTTATACAATTATTCACTTTTCTCTTCTCCAGGGAGAGAAAGGTTGTTTTGTGTAGTTTTCACTAATTTGTGACCTTGGGACATTAGTTATTTCTCTGTTGGTTTTTTTTTTTAACCCATTGGAAGAAACTATTCATAGTACCAGCTCTTCCAGGTGTATTGGTTTGGCTCTCCTGTACATGAATTTCTGGGAAAGAAAGTTTCTGAGTTCCAGTCCTCCAGACCAACATTTTTTTTTCTCTTTGCAAATCATCACTACTTTAGCAGATGGCAAAATGTATATCTATCTACCTATCAGTTTGAAGCCTCATGACACAAATACTGACAAATACTCAGAATGGAAGGTCTGCAGGCAGAGAACATTGTAGATGATACAGTTCTTGGATCCAAAAGGAAAAATATCAATCTTATATCTTCTCTTTTAATGAACTAATAAACATGACTAAAATTCTAGACTCTCAAAGGCATACAGTTTGATACTGTATCTTGACATTGTTAACTGCATACTTAATAATTGTACAAATGCATTACAAAAATATCAGAGGGAGTGGAGAACTGTCTCTGGAGTTAAGAGCATTTGATGCCTTCAGAGAACTTGAGTTTGGTTCCCAGCACTCAAGACACGCAGCTCATAACTTCCTGTAACTCCAGACTTGGGGGATCCAACACCCATGTAGTCTCCGTGGCCACCTGCACACATTTACAAAACCATACATACACATAAACAAAAATCTAAAATTTTCATGAAAGTAATCACACATACGTACATGCACACACACACACACACACACACACACACACACACACACAATTCCCCTATGTTTTAAGTTCAATTTGTACTTTAGTGTTGGGCCACAGTTCACCTCTGTTCTCAGCCACATGGAGCCCAAAGTCTGTGTATGAAAACCCTGCCCAAGTGGTGCTGGAGCTGTGATGTAGGGAAAACAAATGAAATAAACACAAGAGACTGCCATTAGCCTAAGAAATCGTATAGTGGGACTTAGCATTTAGTGTGTAATGAAGCAGTACACCTCCCCCTACTCCCCCTGCCCAGATTTAAACCAGGTGATGGAAGACTGCAGAAAACCTTACAGAAAGCGGGACATTCACACTTGGCTCTCCATGAAATAATGGGTACTATTCCCTATAATTAAATTGAACCTTAAGTTATTAATGGACTGACTATCTCAAAGGCTCTTTAAATTAAAGCTAAAGCAGCTTAGTGGGTAAAATGCCTAGCATGTATAGAGCCCTGGGCTCCAATCCTGATATATATGACTTGCCAGAGTGGCACATTCCTATAATTTCAACAGTCATGAGGTAAACACAGGAGGATCAAGGGCTTAAGGTTATCCTCAGCTACATAGGAAGTTAAAGGCCAGTCTAGGGGATGAATTCATGTGATCATGTCATAAATAAATAAATAAATAAATAAATAAATAAATAAAATTAGTTTTAAACAGAATTTTGACCTTCAAATACATATAACCTTGCCAATAATTCTAGGTTAAGGATCTAACATGTGCAGATTTTCCCTAAAAACCACAAGCTTGACTTAAATACAGTTCTGAACAATCTTCAGTTGGTGTCTCATTGGCTGTCTTACACTTCTGGACTGACACACTAAGTACCCGTCTATAGTTGGCTAGATGGTTTTGACTGGGATGGAGAAATAATAGCTAAGGCACCCAATCTCTTTGGCTCTGTGCTGTGGGCCATGGTCCAGATCATGTGTTATACACACTCCTGATAATCCTCATGTAATCCTGCAGAATGCATTAACTTATGCCCATTGTGCAGGTAGGGAAACAGGGCATCAGAAAGTTAAGGAAGTTTTTTTAATTTCATGTGTCTGAAAGCATGTTTGGATGCATATCTGATAGAGTTTTGAGCTGACTCCAATCTTCTGAAAGTTCCATTAGAACACCACCACTTGCTCAGATGAAATGGTTCTGCCCTACCTCTGCTTTTGAAAATTGCTTAAGTCTGAGTCCTTGAAATCTGAATGTTCTCCAAGAATATTTTAGCCAGGACCTACTTTTCTTCATACTTTTCACTAGTTGGGGGAGCTGAGCATTTGTATTGTTGGAACTGGATTTTTATTTGAAGCTATCTAGGCACCTTGGAAATTGGATTTAGTCACTCAGCACTCTCTGAGCACTGAGTTTGAAATGGCTCGGGGTTTCCCCTGGCTGTTAGCAGTACCTGTAGGGTGGGGTTTCCAATGTCTGTCAGGACAGGTCCTGTGAACTCAGAAGGCCTGTCTTTCTGGACATGGCCGGATCCTAACATCTGGAGAGGTAGGGCCTTGCCAAATAGTTAGGCACACTTGTGGCAGCTTATCAGGAGCTGGCAGACACAAACCTCAGATTCACACCACTCAATTCAGTTACAAAATCTTGGGCTCCCTGTTGGCTTCCTAGTCTTGCATAAGCTTATATCTGTTCGCAATGAAAAGGTGCTTTTTAAAAGGTCAGTGTTAAACAGGGACACACTGTCTTAGGTTCCATGTGGGAGTGTGCAGATTTTTTTCACATAGGTTTTTAGTCAGAATAGAAATAGAAATTACCTGGTCCTGATAGGCTTCCTTGCCTGATAGACTGACTTTCTTCCTTCTCTTCCTCCTCATCCTCCTCTCCCTTCTTTCCCTCCTCCTCCTCAGGGAGATAATCTTATATATCCCAGGCAGGCTTTGAGCTCTCTCTGTACCAAAAGTCCCATTACCACAAAGCTTTTATGTGATGTTGTGTATCAAGCATGGGATTTCATACATACCGGAAGAGCTCTCTGCTGATGAAAGTCAACCCACAGACGTTTGTTCATTAGATATCTTTGCATTATATACATTTCCAGGTATATATACCTGGAAAACAAAAGTCAATCAAAAGTGGCACTTCTGGGTAGAAGGTATGGAGCACTGAGCATGCATGGTGACCAGCCATCAGCAGTCAGAGATGAACTCTTTCTTTTCTCCTTCTTTCTTGTCTACTTCCTTTCTTTCTTCCTTTCTGTCTTTCTGACTTTCTTCTTGATTATCATTGTTGTTGTCTGATGCAGGGTCTCATTATGTAGCCCTTGAACTCACATTGCTCATCCTGTCTGGGCTTTCTGAATGCTGGGATCATAGGCATGTGCCGCCATGTCCAGCTAGAGCTGAGCTTTCCATGTCTGTCTAGCATAGTATTTCGAGTTTCTAGTTTCTGCCTTTCGCTGTTTGTTTGATGTTACAATCTCAGATGAGCTTTCTCTTAGTTGTCTCTTATACAGTATCCAGCTATATAATTGTGAATTAGCATTAAAGCACAAGGGTAACTAGTCAGTTGGGGTTAATGGACACAGAAGATTGGAGAGAAAGATTGTCATTTATTTGTCCTTAAAATAAGCTAAGCATTGTGGGAAATGTGGACTTGTTGCTTCACTGTTCCTGTGGGATAAATGGCTGTTAGCAGTACTACAGCACGTACTCATTGGTGTGTTATGTAATTATTTGTATATTTTCCATACATCAGACATGTTTTTAGTCTCTAGGGATTGAACAGAACACACATGCATGCATATTCATTCTCTCTCTCTCTCTCTCTCTCTCTCTCTCTCTCTCTCTCTCCTCTCCCTCCCCCCAAAGCATATGAAGTGTGTATTCTTGGGAGTGAGGGAAGCCTATCAATAACAACAAAATAAAGAAGGGAATTGAGATTTTTGAAAGAAGGTGATAAAAATGTATAGGTAAAACTAAATTCTTGGGGGGAATAGGGCTTCCCATGGAAGAGTGAATGGAAACATGGCTTATAAGGAGGCTTGAGGAAGTATCTGACAATCTTCTTCTGAACAAAGATAAGAGGAAATGCAAATGACAAATAAGTAGCATCCAGAAACAGGATGTTTCTGGAGGCAGGAGTATGCTGCATTTAGGCAGGGAAAACTGAAATCGAGGAGACAGGATACAGGAGTCACAGAGGGAAGGAGAGTCATGGAGACAAATTGTGGTGTGGGCAGAGAGAGGCAAGGGTTAGATCACTGAGAGAGATAAGAAGCCCCTAGGGTAGGATGGGTTGGGTTGAACAGGAACACAAGTTTATTTTAAAAGGATGACTCTGGCTTCTGAATTCAGGGAAGGAAGCAGGGGTACCCCCTTTCTAGGAAGGCATTGTGATAACTACAATGAGGGCAACACTGGCTTGGAGAACTCTGCTCACAGGAAAAATGATGAGGTGCCCGGGCTCCTGAGAAATTCTTGAGGTAGAGCTAAAGGATTAGCTGAGAGTTTGGATATAGGATACAACGGAAACAATGAAGTCAAATGACTTTGGGTTTTATGGACTAGGAAAACGGAAGGATGGCATTCTTGTTGTTTAAAATAGAACTGCCTATAGGAGGAACAGATGTGTGGAGAGAAAAGAGAACTTCTGTTGGGAACCCAGTCATCTGGGATGCACACTGGCTGTAATTTCACATCCCTGCTGAACACCAATGCAAGTAGATCTGACAGTGTTGAGTGTCTTTAGTTAGACAAGAGAGGGAAACATGGCACTTACCAAACCGTGTTCTTCTTCCTTAGTCTCTGGACACCCTCTTCAATAATTTAAATTTGTAAAACAAAACAGAAAACATTAAACGTAAGTCTAGTCCTTGCCTTAGTCCTGCCATTTATTTTGTGAAATGTCTGTTTTTGTTGCTTTCCTCTCATCTTTTCTCAGTGGCATTTTTTGAACCTTTTTTTAAAAACTGAAATGTGGGCAGAAGGAGAAGATAAGAAAAGAGATGAAGGATTTGAATGAAGCATGTTGAGAGGGATGGACGGTAGTTTGATCTCTCAGTAGAGTAATGTGAAGTTGGATGAGCATCTGATTCAAGGGCCTTTTGCCCCTCTGTTCAGACACGGATATCTGAAAACAGAATCAGATAGTTATGCATACTGGATTAGTATTAGAGCCCAAATGCCGCTTGCTTTGCCTAGACTGCTTCCTAAAATGCAGGGGATTTTTCAGTTTTCCCTTAGTATCTTGGATATGGGGGGGGGCGCTCCAGAAGCCCCATACACCCTTAGTGGAGTCTCCAGGCTTTGTAGATGGAGAAGTTCAGTTCCTTTGTAAGAAATAGTGTAGCATTTTTATACAACCTTTGCATGTCTTCCTTAATACTATAAATCAATGTAAATGCTCTACAAATATTTCTGTGATATTTAGAGAACAATAAGAAAAATGTCTCTACATGTTATGTGCAGGCAGATTCCCCACCCCCACCCCAAGATATTTTTGATCCAAGGTTGGTTGCATCTGTGGACTCCAGTGTGCTCTATTTTACAGCTGTTTCATATAAATAAAGATGCCCCCATTATCCCAAGGTCATGGAGAAAGGGCCAGACAGACTGAGAAAGCAGTGTGGATTGGAGGAGACAAGGAAAGGCACACTGCTTCTATGCCTTTTAGATGACTGATGGGTACTTGGCCTGAGAGGGATGCAGTTCAGCAGGCACACACTAGAGTCTAGAGACAAACTGATGAATTGCTTTCCTACAGAAGCATTCCTAGTTGTGACTGAAGCTTCCCCGACCTTGGATACTAACATAGGTCACACCAAGTTGGACCGCCAAGACTTGACAGCTGCTAACTGACAAACATCTCCAGATGGCCTGGATGCCACCAGAGTTTTAAGACATTTTGGTTACCATTCCCACCAACCTTATAGCTTACTACACTTACTAACTCAGACATTAGTTTTCCTCCTTCCAGCCATGTGTGTGTGTGTGTGTGTGTGTGTGTGTGTGTGTGTGTGTGGTATACAAGAGCATGGGTGTGCATATTTGAATATGTGTGAGTACGTGTGCATGCACAAGTTCCTACACAGATGTGGACATATGCAGAGCCCCAAGTCTCCTGCCATTGTCCTCTACCTTCTTCATTGAGTTGGGAGTCTCTCAGTTGAACCTGGAATTTTCCACTACAGCAAGTATTGGCTAGCCAGCTTGCTGTAGGGACCCTCTGTCTCCTCTTTCTGAGCTCTAGAATTTTAGGTGGGCCACCATGTCCAACTAACATTTACGTGCATGCTAGGGATTCAAATACCAGTTCCAATGTTTGTAAGACAAGAGTTTTAACCACCGAGCCATCTCCCTAGTCCATTTCTCAGACATGTCTTTACTTACCTCTGGAACATGAAAATTAAGGATTTTGGAGCCTGTGTCTCACCCACTACCCTCTTCTTCTTCCAGCCACTTTCATAAACACTTTTATGGCAGGCAGAGTGGGTCCTTACACCATCCTCATGCCTTTCCTGAAAAACACCAACAGTTTATAAATAGCCTAGTGGGTAACCTTTAGAAGGATAGAAGAGCCACAGAAGTGGGCAGTGGCCTTGGGCAGTCACAAGGTACATTAAGAAAAATCAGACCTGGTGATGGGATATGCCTCATACTGCTTAAGCATTATTTAGCCAGCATGGAATTCATCAGATACCAAATTTGCAATTTTCATGGTTTTTGTGTCTCTCTTGATGAGAAAAACTGTAACAATCACATTCTTGCAGAATCAAATGTAGACCTGTTTGAATTTTCACAGATTGTCTGAGTTCATGTACTGGTGTTATTAGTGATAAAATACATTTCTCCCTCTAGTATGAACTATTTACACAGTGAAGGTGAGAGAAAGAATCTAGAGAGTCCTGTGCCTCTTAATTCTTAGTGGGGGCTTGTTGGGTTGAAGGCACCAGCACTTGGCTTCAATACTGGCAGATGTTTTGAAGTATAGCCCAATAGTTGACATATGAATCACAGTTCCTTTCCTTAGATCTTTTAGCATTTAGCATGCCCAGAGCAGTGGGGTGGAATGAGGCTAAGAACAGAAAGATGGCCCAGTGCCCCATCCAGCTGGGATGATTGTGACCACCATATCAGCTTTCTTCTGAACTGTTGCCTAGCAACCTCATGCTTTCTGGGATCCTTTTCATACTAATAAATGCCGAGGTGGTCCTAGACATAAATAGCTATCAAGCAAGCTCATTGACACTGGCTTTACACCCTCATATCACAGCCCGTATTTCCTAATGAAATTCTCCCTTTTCCTATTCCATAGTTTGGTTCTTGACCAGGGGAAGTGACTACTTGCATGTGAGCAGAGCACAGAAGGGAGTAAATATGTATTTAGTGGTAGTTGTTTCTGATGCTAATTATATACCTAGGATACTTGAAGTAGCCACATCCTGAAATCCAGGAAAGAACAGACGTTTTGATGGAGGTGAGAAGGATAAGCAAGAGTGTTGAGCAGAAAAGATGCATGGCACTCAAGTATGGTGCCCATCTCTTCTTACTTTGGTGAAAAGAGTCTGTATTAAATAGGGGATAATCTAGAGAAGAGCAAAAGGTGTTAGTAAAAGTGTCTTCAGCACATAGGTCTGCTCTACAGATTTCTCTGCACTCTTTAGAAAGGAAAATGCTTCACTGGCATGCACTGGAACTTTGCCAAAGTCCTGTCTTCACTAGTCAGTATCTCCTAGAAGGTTCATCTTAGGGTACATAAGTTGACAAATACTTTCTTTAAAAATGCTACCTCTTTGGGGGTTAGATTTGGAAACTTGCTAGAAGACACCATTGGCTAGAAAACCATTGTGGTGATAGAAGATCGTGTTATTTTTATGTTGTCTGCCCAAAGTATCTCCTTGAGTTGTCACATAACTGCATTGCTCAGATTGTCTTATCAACAGAGAACATGTCTAAGCCAAGGGAAGTTATGTGTCCCCAACAGTACAGTGTTAAGATAGAAGTTATGATTCAAAACCTCAGTTGCATGTTAAAGCAAAGTGAATCACTGGCAAACAGCTGTTCTTCCTTTTTTACCTCCCATGAACAGCTACCTCTTGGACTCTCTTTACTGGCTTCATGGGCCTTCTCTTACTGGAAGTCCCTCAAAAGTCAGAAGAGCATAATATCTGCTTGAATTCACTCTCTTTTGCCCTTTAGGCTAGCTGTAGATGACATGCCCAACTGGTAAAGCCAAGAGTGGGTGCCCAGATTATCGATGGCTCTGGACAGCATGCAGGACCCTTAGAACCTCCAGTGTAGCTGATGCCAAATGATTTCCTCTCCTGGTGATCAAAACTATATGTGTGGCTTTCTTTGTGCATGACCTTAAGCGTATGTATCATCTAGTGTCTTCTCAAGACTTGAGCCTGAAATTAATAGGTAGACTGGATATTCCTTGTGATGGCTCACAATTCAACTATTTGAGAAATTGACCCTCTGTGAATTGATAGCCCATAACTTATAGCCTCGAGCCTTCTATCCATAACTGTGCAAAGATCCATTCATCAGTCAATAAAAATGATAATTCACTGCAGGACATTAGGCAGGCCCCACAGGGTTAATATACCTCAATAATGGCAAAGAGAGAAGCTGGGTGTGTTTTCAGCTAAGGGGCAATGTGAGCTTTTATTTATGTAATTGTATCGATTCTTTACAATGCCTTCCCTTTCCAAAGTGTGGAAGATGCTACAAAAAGGTATTGATATCGGAACTATTAGCATTGCCTAGCCTCTCTTCCTCTTAGGAGGCTGAATGATTAAAAGACTCTGAAAGAGTCTTACAAGGCGTTTCTCTGTGGCCCTTGCTTCTATGTATTCTCATAGGGAGGTAGAGGTGAATTTACCCGGCTTACCCAGCTCCTTATCTAGTCTAACGATTAGCATGCTGATCATGGAGATATACTTAAAACCTAACCCTGCTGCTTCGCAGTTTTGTCACCCTGGGTAAGTGATGTCACTCTTAGGCCCTCAGCTTCTTCCCTTATATAAAGGGCCCCTAATTATACCCAAGCCACCTGTTTCTTTGGAATTAAAGGAGAGACGCTAAACTATTTTAACCCAGTGACTTGTTCATATTAACAATTAATTAAGAGATGCCTAATCTAGTGGTTAGTAATTATGGTCAAAGTTTATCTTTGGGTAGCCTTTTTTGAATCTTCACTTATATAAGTTTAGTTCAGCACTAGAAATGAAAGATTCTGAGGGGCTCTTTCTTTATAAATATAAAGCTTATGGTGTAGCCTATGGTGCTATTCTATGATGATTATAGCTTATGTGTGCTTATTTCATAAATAAGTTCTGACTAGATATAGTGTACAGAGAAACAAATAAATATATGTTAACTGGAGCTACATCTACTGTCTTTGTCCATCTTCCACATGGTTCTCCAGGCTTACCATTCATCAGTATTTGAAACTGTGACCCCCAAGTCTATAGCCTGGTATTTATGTTGTGTTTCTTAGTAGAAGAAAAGCTGTAAGCAGTTGTCCTTTTGCCTTCCCCAGTGTTGTGACACTTATGCCCTGTTCATTTCATGTGTCCCTGTATTGGCAAAGACAGGCCTGAGCCTTGCAAATGGTCTTGCATCCTCTCTAATGGCATATTTCCTGAGTGACATTTAACTTTATTTTGTTAAAGGCAAAATGAAAGGAGATTCAAGAAAAGCTACTTTTTTTAATGTGATGATTTAGATATTATTTGCAAATTCTATAGAATCAGAAGAGAAAGACTTTGAGAAGTAATAAATGCAGCATCTAAACATAACTCTATCCACCTACCTCAGTATGATGTTAGCCATCTGACTGTCAGAATCACTTAGAAGAATCTCAAGTTTTTGCTAATAGACCCCGGTACATGACATTTTCTTGGTCTTTCAATCCTTGTTATTTTCTACCTGCAAGTAATCAATCCTGAGTTTAGAAATATATGCTAGTTGGTCAGGATCTCTCAGTACACATTTCACATAGGCACAACCTCATCTGTTGAGATTACAAATCATCTAGGCAGACACTAGACAAGGGCTGTTATCTTGAACCACCCACTAATCCACATCTTTCAGACATCTGGTACAGTTCAACCAGACCTGGCCCACAGTCTTCTAGAGCTAGAAGCTTCAAGCCCCACCCAGGTGCTTCCTACTAGCCATATTCTATGAGCACACCTGGCCCCCACCCTCCTCTTCTTACCTCCACATTCCCCTCTTCTTCCTTAAGAGTTCTTTGTGATGAACTTGCCAAGTCCATACAGAACTCCATCATTACAGAGATGTCCATATCCTCAGCAGTGCCACAGCCCAGAGCACTCATTCGCTCTTGCTGTTGAATCCTTCTCCATCAGACATGTACACCAGGGTTGTTGGCAGACTTCTTGATGGTTAAAAGGAAACATGACCCTTAGCACAAGTGAAAAGACAAATGCCAGGATGCTCCAAGGCCAGGGCCGCCAGACCCACATCCATCCTCATGTAGAGCTGCTTCTCTAGAAAGCCTAAGCCTTTGGGGAGAAACTAAGAATGCACTGCCTTCATCTTGAGTTTCATTCCCAGCAGCTGAGTTGAAATGCAAGGGATTTCACATTTTTAGACGTTAGTGAGTGGAAAACGTCAGCACTTCTGACCACAGCCCAGCTTCCAGCATGCCCTTTGAATAGCCTCACAGAAACAAAAGCCTGAAATCTCAGGCATTCGGACTGGCTGACCTTGGTGTTTCTAAGTATCAAGCAGTGATAATGCTGTTTGGAGTCTTGCTCAAATTTGGGGTGGGGGTTGGGGCAAGAAAGAATCAGTCTCTTAACAACGTTGAGTCATTTCCCAAGAGAAAAAGCCAGTATTCCTGGCAAACTAGGAGGCTATTTCGGCTGCAAATGTAAGGAATTAAATGTTCCCAGGAGCAAGGACTTTGAAATACATAGCCAATAAATAACAAGCACTAGATGACGTACTAAGTATAAACTACTGTGTGTTGGTGACGAAGGTTGATGTAAATGTCATCTTTTGCCCAGGAAAAGGTAAAAATGATCAGACAGAATTTGCCCTCGGAATGTAAGAGCTGGAACCTGTGTTTATTTGATTATCAGAGTGACAGCTTCTTTATGAAGTCATACTAGACCCATTAGTGAGCCTGGCAGATTTGAGTATTTCTCCGAACAGCTGATTTTCTTCCATAGTAATTTAGAAAACAATGAATGAAGAGTGTTTTGCTGTCAGATGAGATTCCTTGAGGATTTCCAAATCACTTTGAGATCTTAATAATTCCATGCAACTAACATGTGTGGTGAATCATGCTAAAGTAACATTTTTTTTTCTTTCATCACTTCTATTCAAGTCCTGTCCAAAGCTAATGTGCACGGAGATGAATGGGGGCAGCTAATCTATATATTGAAGGCATCATCATATTTAGAACTTAGTTTGTTCATTGCTGGCTCATTGGCAGTGACGTTAGTGGCAAACCTTGCATGAGTCATTGACAGCAAAATTCTCAATTGCTTTTTTTTTTCACTGCACTGTCATTGTTCCCAGTAGAAGTATATCTTATTTTGTATTGCAGCAGCGTATGTGAAACACAATTCAAGGCATTGTGGTTGCACTGTTTTACAGATAGCACGACTTATCTCGAGTAACAGTACTTACCTCTATTATCAAAGTGTATTGGGAGGTTGGGATAGCTAAACTATACAAGCTTTCAGGATGATAACCTCTTAGGGAAGTGTCTGGCACATAGTGAATGTAAGAACATTGAGGCTTTTCTAATTCTAACTCTATAGATCATTACCAACGTTCAGAACCTGTCTTCTAATGACCCTGGCAGATTATTAACTTTCATGAACTCTCTTTTCCCTCTTCACATTGAGGGAAAGTGTGTTTGTATAGCTTGCACACTGAAATGACTATTTGTAAGGATGTACTCGCACTAATTTCACCCATGTTTATTTGATGAGCATTAAAAAACTAGTTTGTTTGTTTGTTTGTTTTTAACTCTAGTCAAGCAAATGTTACCTCCTACTATTCATATGCTTTCTATCAGACCCATTTTCTCCAAACAAAAACACCCTTGACTCTCAGTGGTATTTTTCCTCCCAGTGTGTACCATCTTTAAAATGGTGGCAAACATTATCACTATCCGCTCAGCTGCCCAAACCAGAAATCTGAATGTCATCTTTTGCCCTCTTCCCTTCACGCTACAGTTAGCCCATAAAGGAACTATCATTTTTATTCAAAAATAAAAACAGATACAGTCCTAACCTACCAACTTTGACCACCCAAACCTTCTATACCAGTGGTTCACAACTGTCCTAACGCTGTGACCATTTCATACAGTTCCTCGTGTTCTGATGACCCCAACAATAACATTATTTTGGTTGCTACTTCATTACTGTAATTTTGCTACTGCTGTGAATCCTAATGTAAATATATGGCATGTGACACCTGCGAAAGGGTCAGTCAACCCACAAAAGGATCATGACCCACAGGTTAAGAACTTCTGTTCTATATAGTCATCTGAGCTACCACCACTACTATGGCTCTTATAGCTATTTTTTTGTTTTGTTTTGTTTTGTTTTGTTTTTTTGGATTTGTTTTTTTCGAGACAGGGTTTTTCTGTATAGCCCTGGCTGTCCTGGGACTCACTCTGTAGACCAGGCTGGCCTCGAACTCAGAAATCTGCCTGCCTCTGCCTCCCAGAGTGCTGGGATAACAGCCGTGCACCACCACCGCCCGGCCACTGTGGCTCTTACCAACACAAATATGGCGGCTTCCTTTGTGGTTTCTTTTATTTCCACTGACCCTGTATTCATATCTAGTACTTGGCTCCATAGTCAGAGTAGAATTTTCAAAACAAAAATTAGACTATTCCTTATCCCGAATTAAGTCTCCTCTAAGATTTTCCATTATGTGCCAAGTATAATTCAGTCTCATTTTTATGACCTTCAGCTTGCCTGGTGTGGCCACAAGGACCACCTCAGGGAGCCCTCTCAGAATCACTCCAGCTATTTGTTCCTCAGTGAATCGCCATACGCAGTATTTATTTTTGTCATCACTTGAGCGATATTAATTTCCATGACTGGTCTCTATGCTCCCTGAGGTAAAGGACTATGTCTATTTTATTATCACTGTGTCTCCAGTGTGTCCTATAATTTTTATCACATGGCACATACACAATAGATGTTCTGTTCATTAAGCAAATGAACTTATCCTAAATTGTAATTATGACTTCATATTTTCTTGTTGAAGTAAAATTTTTAAAATGATCAATTGATCACTTACAATAGAGATTATCTGTGCAAGTCATTAGCTGTTCTCAGAGACTAAAGTTCTAAGAACTTTATTACAAAAAGCCTGTGAAAATGATATTTAGTATTCTACATGTACCCAAACACTGTAGGTTAATTGTTGCAGTTTTTGTTTAGATATAGACATTCCAACTAGGCTTCCTCCTTTCAAACTGTAAAATATTAAGATTTCCATAATGGCTACTCCAAATCATATATTCATGAATATTTCACATCTTAAAGTAAAAAGTTAAAGCCAAATGTACTAACATACATATTTTAAATTTTCTACCAGCTCCAGCTGAAAATTTTATAATGGTTTGTTTTCTAACAGAAAAGCATTTTTGGCACATTTATGAATGGTATAACTTTGAGAATGTCTGGTAATAATGATAAAATTAGTATTGGGCTCCTTGTTTTACATGGAGCTGTTTGTCTATTAGACATAAAGGGACATGTTGGTAATTTACACCAAAAAATAACAAAGTCACTGGAGGGGGTGGGGATAAGAGATGTGAAATCAAGAGAAATGTAATGTGAAATTTATTTTCATTGAGACTTTGCCTTTTATTCTCCATTCTTAAATTTACTCCCTTCTAGAAAACAAGACAATTATATTGGGAAATAAAATGTCTTTAAAGATCTGAGCCATCAGTTTATGATGGCCGAGTAAAGACTCATAATTGCTAATGAAGCCGTGGATGTTGAATGTCTCAGTGCGTCCGTTGGGGCCAGCCTCTTGCCTGTTCTACAGGAAGCTGTCACATCAAGTTCTTGTCCAGACTCCATGGGCACTTTGATTCCTAAACCTTTCTGAGAAACCTAATCTGAAATCAAAGTCAAGTTTCCTAGATGTGGTCAGACAGGGTCACATTTAAAACAGTCCAGTGAACCCACAGATCAAAGTTGAAAGGTAATGCCTCCCTCCTGAAGTTGGCACAGACTCACCCACCAGCTAACCTTTTCAGGATTTGTTTTTTTCTTGCCTCTTTCACCTCCTTCCAATGGGCTGAGAAAATGAGAGCTGTTTCCCTTAAAGAGATAGATGGAGAGTTTCCTTAAATACGATCTTGAAAAAGTTGAGCACGGTCATATGAAAATGTCCTTTATACCAATCAGTGAATCAGGAGCTATTTCAATGAAGATGCGTTTTACTGTTTTGCACCAGGACTTCCCTCAGTGCAAAGGCCATAGTAATTTCAGAATCAAGAGGCGGTTTTCAGGTTAAACTGTCAGGATCTTCCCATGCATCTGTATAAAGCAACACACCACAGGGCTGCTGCCATGATGTAACAATGCATGCACTTATTTTTTCTATTACTACCTTTCTTCCCTGCAAGACTTTGAGTTATTTCCAGAATAGCACTAAAGAAAAGTGGGTAATGGTAACCCTCATAAGACTTAATCATATCCTCACATTACACATTTCCTTCCTTCCTTCTTTTTTTTTTTTTTTTAAATCAAAGTCACTATGATTTAAAACAACAACAACAACAACCCTGCCGTTGCTTTATATTGCAGTGTTCTGTCTCTTGTGGTCGAGGGCATAAGCATCGAAATGTTTACTGCTTGGCAAAAGATGGAAGCCATTTAGAGAGTGATAACTGTAAGCACCTTCCTAAGCCACATGGGCACAGAAGGTGCCGAGGAGGACGGTGTCCCAGATGGAAGGCTGGCGCATGGAGTCAGGTGAGCAACGCTTCTCTACCCACTGCTTCCTTCTGTCCAGCCCCGGGCCTGACACCAGCATATTCTCTGTGTCTCTCTGCACTGTTCTGATTTTACAAATGGGAGGAATCTTCACCAGGCAGGCTGGGTGGCCTTGGACAAGTGACCTCAGTCACCAGAGCGTTGGTGCAGTTGAGAGGCTGAGTCTCATATGGTGAGAGGCAGCAGATGTCTAATAGAGAAGCTCTTTGTATCTGGCTGCTGGCCTCACTTCATCATTCACACTTGCAAAGGCTTAGCTTAGAGTGCACCGGGAAGAGCTGTTGTCACCTGAAGGGAACAGAGGCTCACTTTACCTTGGAAATTCCTATGACATAGTTTACCTAACAGAGATGACTTCGGGCAAAGGAGGATATTTTGAATTTCCATCTCAGGGGATCCTGGTTTGGTGCAGCAGGGAAGGCTTGGCGCCTGGCACAGTATGACCTGCAGGCCAGCGGTCTAGGGCACAGCTGTTCAAATCTTGCAGGTTAGGAAGGCGAGAGACAGAGCTAAAAGCAAGCAGGACCAATCCATAACCCTCAAAGGCAACCCCCAATGACCTACCTACACTTGTTATAGCTCCCCCCACCTCCCACAGCGCTACCATCTGCAAACTAGGATGGACCTGTGAGACATTTCACCTTCGAACCCTAACGATTGTCAACATGAAATGCTGGCCGATATCTCTCTGTCCATTTGCTTGTTCACAACTGAGATAGAAAACCTGAAGGAGAGCTGTCTGTCATTTTGTAGCTGTGGAACATGGGGTGGTTTGTTTGACTTTCCTGGGCCTGTTTCATGTGGTTCTTAGGGGGATTTAGTGTAGTGATGAATGCCAAGTGCTTTGCTGGTGGGAGGGAGCTGGGGGAGTTGATTCTCAAGTTGAGTCTCAAGTAATATTTTGTTTGGATGTGGGTAATGTATGCTTTAGATGGGGAAGAGAAGAGGAACCCCAGGACACCAATTGCAGTCTCTTGTTGAACCTGCAAAAGCAACTTTAGAAGCTTGACCAACCGAAGTCATTCGTATGTTCTTCGAGTCAGTCTCCCAGAACCCCACTGCTTGTATGGTTCTCTCGCCGTGATTTAAGGTGCTTGCTTGAAAGTAGTGAGTTCGATTTCTTTTTTAAACATTCTGTTCTTAGTGCTGAGCTGATCAGATTCAGCAGGAGGTAGCCGTCTTCTCATTCTCTCAGGCTGTGGGGAGCCATGCCAGTGTCTCCCAAGGACCAGTGAAAACAAGGCTTAGGGTTCATGGCCTCCGGAAGATTCTTCCAGCTCTGGATGCAGCCATGTTCACACCAGGAGAGCTGAGGATTTTCCACTTTAATATTCCAGAGGAAAACCCCTCTAGAATCTGAATGCTGCTTAGACATCCCGGCTGACATCACTGTCCCCGGTACCCCCATTTTACTTTACAGAAGAGTACGGAGCAGGGAGCGGGGCATCATTCCCCAGCACAATGGCCTGTCCCTCTCAAGCCTTGTGTCATAAAGAAACATCTGGGATTTGCTCTGTTGGTTTTAATTTAGCAATCAAAGAATGTGTGCTCTGCCTTCCCCTGGCTTCTGTCGGGATCGTGTTCAAGGCACTCTGTCAGACTTGTCGTCTTCTCTAATGGTTTCTAAGCGACCGTTATCATCTCTTAACTTCCAGCCCTTTGGTTTTTGGAGCTATTCAGTTCATGCAAAGCCTGTAGCTAACGTTATTTAAGATGCCACACTAATTAGGTTGTCCTCTTGTAGACTTTCATGCTCTGTTACTCTTCGCTATGGTCCTTGGCCTTTTCTTATTTATTTATCTAATGTGCTTCCCCCACCCCCAGAATATTAAGCTCAGAGCATGTAAACGTCATACATCTTAAAGACCAGTTTATTCACTGAAGAGATGCAGAAAAGAGTTGTTTGCTCTTTATTGGGAGACATGAGCTGAGTTTTATTGCAATATCCTGGAGAAGCCTAAAATTGCTTATAAAGCTAGGATGTTAGGTCTAAAACCTGTTTTGTTTGTTTCTTTCTTTGTTTTGCAAACATAGCTTATTATCAAAACACTTCTTCAGGGGAAAAAAAGCACACCTGTTCAAAAACTAGTTACTCAGAATTGATTGGCAGGGATAAATTGTGAAAGGAGGCAAGACATAAAAATCACTTGGTTGATGGAGAAAGAAGGTCTGTATACTTAAGGACCATCAGCTCACTAAGTAACTGGTGGTAAACAAGAATATTCCTAAGGCCATGATAGTGAACAAAAGAAATAAATGCTCACTTGCACTAATATTTAAATTTTATATCTGACCTCTCTGTTGTCTGCTATATTCCAGTCATCTTCTAGATATAAAAAATAATTAGTATGATTTTTTTGTCTTGTCAACATGTCTGATGATACTAGGATGCATTGAATGTTGTCATAGGATTCTGCCACCCTTCGTAATCTCTCACCAAAATGGAGTGTTTTGTGATGTAAAGTGGATGTTCCATTTCTGGATCCTTTGAAATCTTGAAGCTGTAAAGGAAATTCACTTTTAAAAAAATCCTCAGTAAAGTCTTAAAGGATTTCTTTTTCCCTCAAACATTCATGTTCAATTTGTTTGGATGATTTTGATCAAGAGCTAAGGGATGCTGATGAAATTTTAAGACAAAAATCACCACTGGATTCTTCATTTAGCCCGATGCTGTGAAGGCTCAATAGTCTCCTGGGGCCAAAGCCTTGTAAGGTACAGTTAGCTGGGATTATGCTTATCTTCTAGAAAGACCCCTGCCCCTAAAATGATCGGGGGGAAAAAAAACACATTGTGCCGAAAGGAGTACTTCTTTACTCATTGGTTCTAAGTTCTGTCCATAAGTTTATTCCTCACTCCTGAGGCACACTGCCCTTTTTTCTCATTTTACCACCCATGGGTGGGGTCAGGACAGGCTTTACATTGACTTTACTTCCTTACTGATGTAATATGTAACAGAATTTGTACAAGCCATGATGCCTCAGATTCATAAGATTGCGTTTTTGAGTGATCTCTGTTGCAAACATAGAAACGAAACTGGCCAGTTGCCCTCTGACTCCCCCGCCGTTCTTGATGTTGAAGGAAAGCGACTGACTGTGGTGCCTGCTGCAAGAGGCTTGTCAAGTGTTTTCTGGAGACAGTGAGAAATATGTAGCTTGTGTCCTTTGAGACATTAAGGGGATGGTCCTATGAGTGGTGATGACAAACAGTTGCATTAGTGCTTTCTGGTCTCCTGGTTATTTGGGTTTTATTTGGGCCAAGAACATTGATGGTGCATGGTTTGAAAATAAAGTTCTCACTCCAACTTTTGCTGGCATAGTATAAAACATTGCTTCATGGATGTACCATGTTTGAAAACTGGGAGCCAAGTTTTAATCTAATCCATAATGACTTTGCCACATCACCTTGCCAAATATGGTTTTGATTCAGATTTTGTGCTTTGTCTTTCCCTGAGCTAAGGTATTTGTCTTGGTTCTTCAGTGTAGTTATGGAATGTCTATTGGAAAGGTTTGTTAGGATATAAAAATTTATTTTATCGAAGATGCTTAGCACACTGCTAATCACTCAACTGGGAGGTAATTTTGTATCCCATGAGACAATTAGCAATGTCTGGTGATGGAGTTGTCATATTTTGTACCGAGGGACCCATAGCTGGGGTTAGTGGAGACAAAGGAAGAACATGTCCAAACTTCTATAGTGCACATGACATCCCTACAACAAAGAAACACTTGACTGAGACTTTTGTATAGAATTCAGCATATGGGGTGCACTTAGTGAATGCCTAGCACTAAGTGATATTATTATTTATAGATGTTTTATTGATATGATTTATAAAAATGTATATAATGGCTATTTATATAATTTAGATTTATATAGTTTAAATAATGGCTATTTTCAAGTTAATTCCCACTTTAAAATAATGGCGCCACCATAAGCTTAATTCTAGAAGAAATTCTGTAACAAAAATCCTTTCTAATTTTCCAGATATATATTGATTCCCCAAACATGAGAAACTTCACCCATTTTATTTTTTTAATCTATGTAAATTGAGTGTCAGACTCCACTTATGCCAGTGTAGTTCTATATTCTAGCCTTGCACATCAGGGAGCTAAAGGAGATGAAGCCCGGGTTCCCAGCCCCTTTCACACCCTTTCAAACTGACTGGCCCTACCAAGATGATGGAAGGGGTGCATTCATAAACGGAATGCAGATGTCTTGGAACTAAATAATTCGCTGAGCATAACTAGATCCAGCATAGTGCTGGGACCTTTCTGATGCTGGATTTTTCTAAGGGATTCTGCATAAGTCTCTCAGAATTCATCAAGCAAAGCTGGCTGGTTCTGAACACAAATTGTTGTCTTCCACAAACCAATGTAGGAAAATGAAATTCAGTTGTAGTGTGCCTTGTTCTGAGCAGAGATGACCACAAATGCACTATCCAGAAAAGCAGACTTTACACTTCACTCTTCATTTAAGTCATGGTAATTGTTTTTAATTAATAAAAGCATTCATTCAAAGTTGCCTTCGATGTTACAATAATCAGAAGCCTGAACAACATATTGTACAATAAAAGTTTCCTGTATCTTCAATTTGTCTTATGCAGAATTATGAAACAAGAAGTGACTGTTTGAATTGTAGACACCACTCTTAGTTCCTTACCTGCCCACTAGGTACTTCTTTTCTAGGAGTGGTAGCATCAAAAAGAGGTTTGGGGGTCTAGGGGAAGAGCTCAGCAGGAAAGTACCTGCTTTGCCAGCGTGGGGATGGAGATTAGATTCCTGACACCCAACACATCCTTGTAGTTCCACTTCTAAGGGAGGCAAAACCTGGAAGGTCTCTGGTGCTTGCTGGCTAGCCAGTGTAGATGAATCTGTGACTTTGGTGTTCAGTGAGAGACCCTTTCTCAAGAAAGAGAGTGACTGGGGAAGAAACCTAACATTGAATACTGGCCACCATATGCATGCCTATAGATATGTACTTCACCACCACCCGCTACAAACACAAAGGGGTTTCATTTACTTTACAGCCTAATTAGTACTAGACACTCTAAAGGTCTTTCCCATTTTTCTTTGTTGTGAAAATGTTATGTGATTTCAGTTTTTTTAACTTACCGGCTTTGTATCAAATTCCAGTGTGTTCACATTATTATTCTCTTTGTATTTCTGTTGCATATTGTTCTAGAAGTTTATTCTTGGATTTAAGAGCCCAAATCCAAATAGCCAAAACTCTTTGGTTGTTGTTAATGACATTTGAATAGTTCTATCATTTGCTGGGTAACTCTACTCTGGTTCTTTTCCAATGCAGCCAGTGTTGTAACTCATCCGTAGCCCCTGTGAGCATTAAGTGGCTGTTGTTTGGAGACAAAGCCATTCGCAGTATTTAAGATTCCTCCCCTTATCCTTCCCAGAACATAATGACTTTAAAGTCTGGTTTCTTGTGGGTCACAAACTCATTCAATTCAATTAATCCAATTAAACCCAAACAATGGCAGCCATGTTGGGCCGAAGCATTGTCTTCCGCTCCCTTTGATGTGAGCTATGAGCCTCTTCCCCAGCATAGATTTCTCTGAAACAATAGGATTTTCCAAGCTGCCTTCTAAGAGGGGGCCTAAGCTGCAGAATCATCCACTTGGTTACACATACATCTTGACAGAATTTCCATCCTTCACAGAGCACCTTGAATCTTCCTAGGAGTAAATTGGACAAGCACACAATTGTAGCATAAAGAGTCTGGTTCTGTTTTAGAAGAGGACCTCCTCTAGGCTGCTCAGCGTGAATGTCTGATAACTTTGTTTCTTAACACCGGGCGAATTAATAGAGACTGATTTATGTCCACCACCCCCAAATTGCTAATAACCTTTAATAACCAAGTGCAGTATTATGCAGTTCTTTCCAATCAAAGGTTGCCTTTGGTTTCTGACTGCCAAAACCTTAATAAAGACAATAATTCTTGGCTTGCCCATAAGTGAGATTATGCAACCAGCAATGAGGAAACCATTAAAAAATTAATTTAGGGGAAAGTTAATTGGTGTTTTGCAACTTGGTCAACAAAATGTTTCATCGTGATTAATGGGATATTTCAAGGACTGAAAAACATTAAGCCCTAGGAAATTATTTTTCCTTATTAGCTTTTATTCTTCATCTATTCATTTGAGATTATAAGGAGGCATAGATAGTTAAGTGAATTCCGTGGTTTAAACAAACAAACAACAAGCAAGGCAATGTTCTGTCTCCAGGAATAGAAACTAGAAAAATAGAGGGGCAGGAGAAAGTCCTTCTGCTTATATGGCCTTAACTGTCAGTGGTTGGCTGTCTGTGGGTTAGGCTATAGAACTCTATCTCCCAATTTTCGTGAGCCATCCATCTTCCAGGATGGAAGTTATGCAGTGTTTTCGTTTGTCTGTTTCAATGTGGTACCATTACTCCTGGATTGTGCTGTTTCCCCACAATCTCTCCACCCTCTGTCATCCCCCGCGAGCGAGCTTGGTTCCTCCCCACTTGGGGCTCCTGCTCCTGCCCAGCGCTGGCAGCCAGAGTTTCCAGCTTTTAGACCTTGCCTTGGTGTCCCCCTCCTTGGAAATGAGAAAGCATTCTGACTGCTGTGAAAATCATTGGATTAAGAAAGCATTGCCCTCCTCTGTGACCCACCCCTTCCCGCCCTCCAGAAGGAGCCCAAGTGCCTACTTACATCCTGTGTCTTCTCAGTGCTCTGTGTCCTGTGGCCAAGGCGTGCAGCAGAGGCATGTGGGCTGTCAGATCGGGACACACAAAACAGCCAGAGAGAGTGAGTGCAGCTCCTACAGCAGACCAGAGTCGGAGCGTGTCTGCCAAGCCTCTCCATGTCCTCTCTACACTTGGAGGGCAGAGCAGTGGCAACAAGTAAGTAGAGCCATGAAGTAAGTGCACACCGGCCCGCGTGTCGCTCCACCCCCTCTGTCAGCATCAGATCCGCACCCTATGGAGCCAGCAAAGCCTTTGCGCACAGTGGCACTGCTGGCTCCTTCCCAAAGAGTTTGCTGTCAGCCTCTAGGCTGTTCCCGTTCGCGTTTCTCCCTGTGTTCTTGAATAGTCCAGACTTGGGTTCACTGAAATGGAAAGGGAAAAAAAAAAGCTTTGACATGTCTCTGGCCGAGAGTATAAGCATAGAGACAACTTTCACTTCACAGGAAGGGAGATGGTGGGTGGGATATTTTAATATGTGTTTGGATTTGGTTATCCTGTGTTAATTTGGATAGCCATAACCTGCAAGTACTTGAGGTAAAGCTTAGTTTGTATTTTTCCTTTTCTTGTGTCATTGACTGTCAGGGAGAGAGAATGGGCTCTCCGTGTGAAATACTCACTAATTAGGGTAGAATTTCCAGTGGTTTCAACCACTGGTTAGAATCTGCATGAACTGTTGAGTTAATACAGAAATAGGCTGGGCTTATTTTTCTTCTACTCCACAAGTTAATGCTTGACTTCAGCAGCCGCTTAAGTGTCTGTGCTGAAAAGTCTAGTTGCTGCGGGGAGGAGGGTAGAGGTGGTATAAGACCTTAGGGGGAGGTAACCCCTGTTTCCAGAACAGAATGCTGGGTTATAGAAAGAGTAGGGCAGAATTAGGATGTAAAATTAGATCTGCTGACCCTGGAATGACACACAATGTGCGCGCTGCTGAAGAGGGAAGACCCGCCCACCCTGAAAATGGCTTGCAACCCAAGGCGGTGAGGTCTGAGGGTGATTGTTCCACACCTGGCGCTGTGCTGGGAGCTTTCTGTCCATCCTCTCGTTTTATCTTTTGGACACCTAGATGAGGTGAGAATGATTATTATGCCCTTTTTTAGGTGGTAAAACTAAGGTTCAGACAGGCTTTGCCAGGTGTCCAAGAGTCCCCCATCTAGCAGCTGGAGGAAGCCTCATGTGACCCTGTTTGATCTCTCTCATCTTTATGATTTTCCACTGTATTTTGAACCCCCGGGATTGGCTTCCCAGCCTTGCTCTCCCTGGTCCCTTCCTGGTGATGGATCCATTCCTTACTATGGTGGGTCATTTCTTCAGGAACGCTTCCTTCTCCATCTGCTTGGTCATGTTGCTCATTTTCCTTTTGTCACTTCTGTCACATAGTGTCTGGGACAATAAATACCTAACGCAGTTACGTTTAAGATGATTTGAACTTGAGCCAGATAAGTTATCAGGAACTTGTATGCTTAGAATAATAGCGTTGTGGTCCCTATCTCAGCTGTGCCATCAATAGCCACATGACTCAGAGCAAGAATTCTTACATCTCTGAGTCTTGGCTTGCCATCTGTAGGATGGGAAGGGTAGTCGCTTTGTAGAGCTGTCTCAAGGAACTTGGAAAGGACACTAATCTGTCATCCGTTCCAGCCCCAGGACTGGCTGTGTCAGATAAAGTAGAGGTTACCTCATCTCCTGGACTCACTGAGACTTGGGACTATCTTTGGGATTCCCACTTCAGACTCATCCCTGTCCATTTTCTCCACCACGATCTTTACACCATACTCAACTCTGTGTCTCTGTCCCAAAGATCAAGAAGTGAGAAAGTACTCATAGATGAAGCAAAGCTAACTGCTTAGGCTGTAGCCAGGGTTTGAGAGTTCGAGAGCCAATCATGAGCATCACAGGCTCCATTCCCAATTCCTTCTGAATCCTATAAGGTAGAAAACCACACGGGAACTGTGCCTCGAGCTTTTGTCTTGGCGTGGCTGTGCAGGTAGACCTTTGGAAATCCTTCCTTGAATGTTGCTATCAAGCTCCAAATAGAAAGTCTTCAGTATGATGGCACATGCCTTTAGTCCCAGCACTCAGGAGGAGGCAGATAGATCTGAATAAGTTCCAGGCCAGCCTAGGCTACATAATGAGACCCTATTTTAAAGGAAGAGGAGGAAGAGGAAGAGGAGGAAGAGGAGGAAGAAGAAGACAATGACTTGAGGAGATGGGCTGATGAGGCTTATATATAGTAAATTTAGCAGAGTTTAGGCATAGCCAAGGAGAGAATGGGCTCTGTAGCTGATTAGAAAAGAAGAAAAAAGAGAAAACAGGTTCTAGCATTTACCCTTCTGCTAATGGGCTTTCTCCCAAAGAGGAGAGTTTGAAGAGGAACCAGATTGGAATGGGAAAGTTCAAGGCAGCAGAGGAAAAATAGTCCCCGTCAAACCCTTTGTGTTTCCCATGTGCAAGGTACAGTAGGAGCCTCCTGGAGATGTTCTCACAGCACTAAGGCTTAGAGGGGAGCCATCTTAAATAACCACAGCAGAATGCTGCATCTCAGTCACACTTGCCTGCAGCAGGATTACTTACAAGACCAAAGATGTTCTCATTACCCAGCAAGGTGGTGCTCACTGCACAGTGCAGCACCTCCCAGCCTCCCCCGCATCCCCTTCTCTCTTCCTGTCAACCTCTGGTCTCTTCTCACAACCTCTCAGCTGCCACCTGATCTGATCTCATCCCTGCACAGGCTTATGTTCTAGAGACACATCACTTAAGATGGGTGACACCTTAAGTGTTAGTTTGTTACCAAGGTGCATTTCCTACTAGGCCCAAGAGCAAATGACACCCTTCTCCTATTAAGAAACAACCAGGGAATCTATATTAAACACAACCTTCATGTGTTCACCCTGGGATGATTATCAGGGATATTTTCTACAGCTGCAAAGATTGCAAGCTGCACAATCCCAGGGAGAGCTTTTCCTATGGAGTACAATGTGAGAAGCTTCTCTCGGAATTGTCCAGTTCAGAGGCTCCACACTGGCGATACCAAGCCTAATAGAACATCACATTTACTAAGCAACGAACACGGCTTTTGATGAGTATTTTTACATGAAGTTACCTCTTGAACTACTTCCTTAACTCTTTGATGTAATCTTGTTTTATCCCATTTATTGTGAAGAAGCAAGAGGCTAAGATAGACTAATCGGTCCGAGGCAAGAATTTGAGGCCCAGGGTCCTGGACTCTAGAACATAGGCTGTGCGAGTTTGTGTCCTTGGTCCCATCAGAATGGCTCTCCCCTGAATTATTTCAGTTCCTTCATGGTGGTGCCACAAGCCTACTCTTGGAGAGTTGGTTTCAATGTATTACTCACTTTCCTGGGTTGCAATGCCCGCCTACTTCTAAAGCTAGGATTCTCTGTGTAGTTGGGTAACTCTAACATAAGGATGGTAGGAAGGCCCTGGTGTTAGATCCAGTCTGCTCAGAGAGATGGCCATGGCTGTGCCAGTGAGAAAGAGTGGCAGCTGTTTAGATGGACATTTTCCAGGATTTCCCCAGCATCTAGCATCTAGCATAGCACCTACAGCATATAAGATACTTTTGAATACTTGAATTTATGAATGGAAGGACAGAAGATGGTGGGGGTACAGGGGTGGGGGAATGGGCAATGCCTGCTTCTTCAACTGAAGAAGAAAGACATTCCAGTGTCTTCTGGATCAGTTAGCAAATGTTCTTTCTGGACGAGCAGCTGCTATGTTTTCTTGTCACAGGGCCATGAACATGCTGTGACTTTGTAGAACTGCCCGATCTGTTGCTGTTTGGCCCAGAGCAGGAATTGAGGCCCCTTTAGAACATAATTCAAGTTTAAGAGCATTTCTTGTACTCAGCTATAGAGTGATTCCCAAGTTCATCTCCTTAGAATAGAACAATTGGAATGAGCAGCAATTCCTTGTTCAGTTGAGTGATAAGATTTTCATGGTGTTTACAGCAGGGAGTGCAGAGGGCTTGGTGTGTTCAGAGTTAGACCTTAACCCTTTATTACCCATTCTCTTCTTCACTAATTCAACAGCATGTGTCAGTCACCTGAAAAGTACCAGGCGCTGGACATTAGGAACATTTGGGGCTTGGGGGTGTTGTTGTTATTGTTGTTGTTGGGTTTTGTTTTTAAATCTCCAAACCTCAAATCCTATGGCCTAAAAGCCTTTACCTGAGTCTAAGTGTCAAGGTGAAATGTGCCCAGAACCCCAGCAATGAGAGGGCAGGAGGGGGTCAAGTGGGAAGCCAGCTAGAGCTACATAGGGAGACCCTGTCCAAAAAGGAGCTGAGCATGTAGGAACTCAGTGGCAGAACTCAGAGTGCTTGGTGGCCATAGGAAGACCTTGGATTCAGACCCTGCCATCCTGAGAACGGATAAGGTGAGAAGAGCTGAGGTACAAACCCCACCCACTGTAACCCTCCCGCTCCACAGACTGGAGCTGCTCACCTCCATCGTACTAACTCTTGAGATGGTCCCTCCTCTTCTGTCAACTCACTGTTCCTTCATCCCATTTCATCAGCTGCCCCCCCAAACACACACACACACCACACACCCTTCAGCATCATTAGGACACCAATTCCTTCCTCTTCCTATCTCAGTAGCATTATCTATTCTGGAATCCATGACGACTTACATGATTATACAAGGGACCCTTAGGATTAAGCCTCAGTGGTTATCTAAGGGACATGCGAGAGACCCCAAGCTGAGAGTGTCTGGCTCCCTGGCTGTCAGGCAAGGGTAAGAACAGAGTTAGAAATTACCAAGCCTTCTTCTAATTCACAACACAGACTTGTGCCCTTTGTAAATGTGACTCAGATGAACGACTTAAAGAGTGAAAGAATAAAAAAAAAGAGTGAAAGAATACCTCCACAGTAGTGTCTCTGCCTCCCTTTTCCATACAAATGGCTTCTTTCTTTTTGACACAGTAGATGAATCCATTTGTCCTTACCTTTCCTTGGGACATAAAATCCCAGCAAAGGCAACTCAGTGTTATCACCTTCCCCATCTGGGTCTGAGATTCATCTGCCCATATGCTTCCCCGACAAAGGTAATTTGTTACCAGAAATGACAAATTCTGTCTTCCTTGGGGGAAACAACCTTTAAAAGGTAGAACCGTTGAATGTCCAGTGGTTTTTCTTTTCCCCATGGTCAGGAAATTGTGACAAGATATGTGTTTCAAGATGGAAAAAAAAAACTTTATTATAATGTTTAAGGGTTGCATTGAACAATCCTATTTAGACCATTTACCTAAGGCCAATCAACATGTTGAAAGAAAATAGAACCTTAGGGATTTTAAAAGTTATTTCCGGTTAGTTTCAGCACCCGGGAAGGCATGCGCCCCGCAGGACAATGGATGTGCTAGCCTGTTTAACCTGGCACTGTGACTATTTCCTTTCTGCATTTAACACATGCTGAGACACACAGAGACCAATGCTGTTACCTAGCCGTTTATTTGACTGTTGCTTTATTAATTCAGAAAAGCATTAATGAAAACCCAGAAAACTTTCAGCAAATTGAAATGAGGTGACTCAAGAGTTCTATTTTCTTAGAACAGTCTAGATGATATTCAGAGACAGGAGGTGCTGCAGATTACTGAGGACCAAGTACATAGCATTTACCAAAGCTAAAGCACCCCAGCAGCATGTGCTAGATTGACCTTCCCCAATTACTTTGCTTAGTCTTTAAGTTTCCAGGAAAAACAAAACAAAAAACTGTGTCACCTGGTTTTCAGAGCATGAAAGAAGTCAATTATTTACCTGGTTTAAATTTTAATTTCCCAGAAAGTTTTATTCTGGGTAAGTTTTCCCAGTGCATTTGCCTGCCCCTTTTAAAGCAGTTTTTATAAGAGCTAACTATGCTTCCAGATGGGAAGATCATACGTAATGAGCAGAAACTGTTGGGGAACCGTGATGTTTCTGCTGGGAGCTGTTACTTATTGACACTGATTCAAGCCTCACGGATTAGTGAGAATGTACTTAGACATGACAGGATTTAGTACAGGTTTAGCTGTGATTTTGATGTTCCTAAGTCCTAATTTTCTGAGAAAATATTTTTTTTCTTGTGGGTAAAGGTTCCTTCTTCAGAGGACTGTGTGGTTTTTAATGTTCAGCAAAACATTATAACTCCCTATAAGTTGCCAGTTTACTTCAAGGAAAATCAAACCCTCCAAACTCCTAAAGTTTGAACCAGGGAACCGGGCTTGGCTGCTTCCCACTAGGTTAAAGCGGTTTAGAGTCTTCTCGTCATACTGTGACTTCAGGTCTTATTTGTGCCTCTAGAAACAGCTTGGTGACATGCCAGCTATGAAAGTTTGCTTCCAAGCACCCAGACTTTTAAGGAGGCAACAATAAAGCTACTGAGATGACGGAGCATGTATGTGTTGCTTCCTAAGAGGCCATGACTCGTGAGACAGTGGGTGCTACCGTATGCTCTACAACGGCACTCCTGGGACTAGACTCACTTGAATTGAAATTAGGTGTTCAAATTGTTGTCTGAATGTCCAGAATAGAATCATGCACAGTAGCTGGAAGGGAAACCACATGCTCATTAGCAGATGAGGGAATGAATGAGGTGTGGCATATCCACACACTGGACTGAAGAGCGAGGACGTACTGAGACATGCTCCAACTCGGAAGAACGTAGGAGACACTGTGCTAAGTGAGAGAAGCCTAGCAGAAAAGGACGCATACCCGGTGGGCCCTGAAAGTGAGGCCCCCTGAATCAGCAAATCCATGGGTACAGCAAGCATGGCTATAGTTGCTAGGATCCGGGAGAGGGAGGCGAGATGAATGACTGCTTCAGGGAGACGGATTGGAGGGATGGAAATGTTCTGTCAGCTGGATTGTAGGAAGAGTTGCCCAGCCATGCATTCAGGGTCATCAAATTGATGTTGTAAGATGGTTAAATGGTGGGTTTAAGGAGTGGTTCTTTCTTTATCCATTATTGATGTATGTGCATGTGTGTGCATACGTGTGTGCATGTGTATGAATGAGAGCATTTGGGAATCACACACATATGAGGTGGTCAGAGGACAAATGTTATCTTTTGTGAGAGAATCCTGAGTTGTCCTCTGCTGTGTATGCTCGGCTAGATGACCCTCTAGCTCCCAGAACCTTCCTGTCCCATTCCTCATTCCCTTCACAGGGGTGCTGGGATTGCTACTCACACTCTTCCTCCAGCTTTTCCCTAGGTTCTGAGAATTCAAGTGCAGGTCTTCATGCTTGCATGATGAGTGTGCTAACCACTGAACAACCTCCTAGCCCTTGTATTGTGCCCCCCACCACCACTTTTAAATCATGCGCACATATAATAGATATAAGGTACACTGGGGAAGACATTTCAGAGAGAAGCTGTGTCTCAAACTCAAATGCCTTAGAGGCAAAGCAGAATAAAGAGAATTCCTGCCTTTGCTAGCTAGTTTTCTGTCAACTTGACATGGCTAGAGTCATTCCAGAGGAAGGAACCACAGTTGAGAAAAACACACCCTTTATATTAGGCTGTGGGCATTTTCTTAATTAGTGATTCATGAGAGAGGGCTCAGCCCATTGTGGGTGGTACCAACCCTGAGCTGGTGGTCCTGAGTTCTTCTATAAGAAAGCAGACTGAGCAAGCCATGGGATGTCAGCTAGTAAACAGCACCCCCTCCATGGTCTCTGCATCAGCTCCTGCCTCCAGGTTCCTGCCCTGAATGAGTTCCTGTCCTGACTGCCTTCGATGATGAATAGTGATGTGGAAATGTTAGCAAAAGAAACCCTTTCCTCTGCAAGAAAGGAAATGCTCTAGGAAATGGTGTTTCATCACAGCCAATAGAAAGAGTAAGCAAGACACTGCCGTCATGCATAAAAAGAGAGGCGTCTGTGCTCTTCCAGCAGAGCCTACAATGAGGATTTCTGAAGGGAAGAATGCTGGCAACACACCCAAAGCTTGCCGAGGTTCTGTAGGCCAGGGCAGCAGACACCCAGTCTCTAGGCAAAAGACTCAGCAGCTCTCGCTGCAGAGACATCAGCCTTTCCCCGCCGCTTTCTGAAGTAGTCCAGGCTTAGAATGCCAAATGATAGCACAGCTTTGCACAGGCTTCGGTGACCAAGTAGATGACAGAAGTCTACCTTCCAGCGGAGTTCCGCCGTTGGGAGGAAACATTGCACGTACTCTGTTTTCCTTTGCTGGGTCATGGAAGTAATCAGGGTCGGCAGGGCAAGTGACTCAGGCTTGAACCGTTCCACTCTTGTCCGTCAGGACCTACTTTCAATTGGAACTGGGTGAATGTTTGCTGGGAAATTAAAGCTGAGAGCTGGCCACCTGTCAGAAGTCAGCCTTCAGTTCCCTCCCCTCCTCTCCTCTTCCCTCCCCTCCTCTCCCCTCTTCTCCCCTCTCCTCTCCCTTCTCCTCCCCTCCCGTCTCCTCTCCTTCTCTTCTCTCTTTTCCTTCCTTTCTTTTCCTCCTCCCCCACTTCCTCCTCCTCCTGCAGCTCCTCCTCCTCCTTCTTTTTAAGACAGGGTTTCTCTGTGTAGCCTTGGCTGTCTGGAACTTGCTATATAGACCAGACTAGCTTCAAACTCAGCAACCTGCCTACCTTTGCCTCCTAAGCACTGGAGCTAAAGGCATGTGCCCCCATGTCTGGTGTTTTCTTCCCTCTGTCTCCCCCTCCAACTTACCTCCTTCTCTTATTCTCTTTCTCCTTCCATTCTTCATATCTTTCTCGATTTCTCTCTCCCCCTCCTCATTTACTTCCTATTTTTTTCTTCAGTAATAGTAAGTGCTCCCAGAGTCTTACACAGGCTAAGCAAGTGCTCCACATCTGTACTGCATCCCTGGCCGTGGATTCAGTGTTTGAGTGAGTGTTAAATTTAAAACAAACAAACAAACAAAAAAGTGCCTTGAAAGCCTCATCCAACCTGGTGTTCATTCACCCTTTCGTTTCCTCATTCAGACAGACATGCGTGGGAAAATCTTTCCTATGCCAGGGACAAAGTTGTCAGGCGCCTAGATAGAAACAGTCAACACCTGGAGATCTCACACTTTAACAGCTGTCCAGCTAAGTCATCAAATAAGTTCAAGAATAGGGGCTCGAAGCTGTGTGAGGCTCCATCTCAGCCCACCCCATTTGTCTCTTGCAGTGCACCAAGACATGTGGGGAAGGCTCCCGGTACCGGCACGTGGCATGTGTAGCGGAAGACCAAAGTGAGGTGCACAGCGCGCACTGTGACGCAGACCAGCGGCCTCCAGACCGTGAGAGCTGCAGCCTGCAGCCCTGCGAGTACGTGTGGATCACAGGAGAATGGTCCGAGGTACTGTTCTGGGGAATCTATGATGCCTTCAGTGTAGGAGCAGCAGAGTGTTGGGACAGGAAACCTACCTTCCAGGTCTACTTCTGAAAATCATGGGTTCTCACCCAATCCCAAGTTCCTTGAGTTCTGCATTCTGTGAGTCACCTTGATTTTCTTTTTAATAGAGATAAACAGGGAATTGTGATGGGGGCTGATAATTCATAGGATACCTTTAGGTGCCAGCAGAAGGTTGTATCTCGAGGCTAGGGTGAAAGCTAAGTGAAGGAAAGCGTTTGCGGTGCAAGCATGAGGACCTGAGTTCAAATCCCCAGAGCCCGAATAGAAGCCGGACATCATGACTTGAGCATATGCAACCTCAGCACCCCTACTGGGAGATGGGAAGTGGGGGAAAGAGAATGCTTAGAAATCTGTGGTCCACATACCCTGTTGTATGCAAAGGAAGAACAAGATAGAGACCCTGTCTCTAAGCAAGGCAGAAGGTGAGAACCAACACACACCCTGTAATATATGCACACCACTTCCACACAAATGAACTTCAATGCACACCTAGACAAACACAGATCATATACAAACACACATATACACACACTTTAAAAAGTAAAAATAATAACTGAGGGTCAGGGAGATGCTAGGTCGAGGTAGGGACTGTGGTTGGCCCATGTAACCAGACACTCTTCTTTTGTGATGGTAATAGTTGTACACAAACATGCATCCACCCTTCCCCAACCGGAATTCTCAAAAAAAGGACAGAAGTCTGGATTTTTATATGTAGTCTCTTACCTTGGAAAGGAGGCCTGAACATTTTTATTTGAAAACATTGCATACACAAAACCAAATGTTTCCTGTAAGTCCGGTGTGGGTTGTCCATTTACACACCTTGGTTCCAGCAAAACCAAAGAATGTTCTGTGATATTTAATGACTCTCAAGCCTTCTTTTCCCCTATGGGCTCCTGAGGGCAATGCCTACATAGACGCCTTTAGTTATTAATAAAGTGATACCAATAACAGTACAATTATCTAATCTTCAAACTTCATGGTATTTTTCAAAGTACAAAAAGATCTAAACTTCAATAGCATTACAATTGCCCAAAAGAAGAGATTCAAAGTGGAAGAAGCTTGGTTCACAGTAGAGGGGATAGCAATAGTAGGTAACATACATGTTCACATAGCGTCTCTTCATATAGACCAGAAAGTTCTCCCCCAAACGACGTATTTGCCTCTAGATGATAGAGTTGCTGTGTGTGGAACTGTGTCTGTACTCAGATTGGTCCAAAGAGTCTTTTCCAACCATGTGCCCCCATCCTGTACTCTATGGTGCTGATTTTTGTCCTCTTGGAAGACATTTATTTGTCAACATTAGGAGGCATGTCTGGTTGTCACAGCTATGACAGAGGGATATTTCTCGTACCTGATAGGTGGAGTCCAGGGTCATTACAAAGTGATGGACAGTGCACTGGACTCAACCACTACACATACTTATGTATCTGAGGTTTAGAGTTCCAGAGTGAAGAGCTCTGCTCTGCCATGTCTCACGTGTCTCCAGACAGGAAGAGCCTTAAACAGTGAAGGGAGATGTCCCAGTAGATACAATGCTTGCTGTGTAAGCATGAGAACCTAAGTTCAGATGCCCAAGACCCATGTAAAAAGCCAGGCATGCCAACATATATCTGCAATTCTGGAGCTTGTAGGCAGCAGCAGAGAGCTCTCCCTGGATCCCACTGGCCATCCAGACTAGCCAACCAGTGAGGTCAAGGTTCGGTGAGAAACCTTTGAAAAACTATGGGGCAGTGATAGAAAAAGCCTCCAGCACGGAACTATAGTTGCTACATTTGTACCCATGGTCAGTGTGTATACACACACACACACACACACACACACACACACACATAGAGTGAAGATAGAGCATTAGGATATGCATTTATACACCTGGCCAGAAACAGGTGAATCCAGATGAGTGTTGAAAAAGTTTGTTGACTGGCTTGAGGCAAAGCTTCCAACCATTCAGATCCCAGCAAGGGAAGTTTGGAAACGGTCTCTGGATACACTTCCTCTCCTCTTGTTCCTTTGTTCTTCTGCTCCTTGTCAGACATGGAGCTCCAACTTCAGGCTATTTCAAGAGACTCACCTCCCCTGGCTCACAGAATGGGGAGTGCTCTCCCTCACACCCTCCTTCTGCCCATCCACAGGTCTCGGTCTCTGTGCCTTTCCAGCCTTCTGCCTCCTATCAGACCCCTCTTCTTGGCTCTGGTTCCTTCTGGCTGTAACTGTTATCCCCTGCCACTCAGTCAAGACTGGCATCTTCCTCTTGGTTAGCCTCTTATGTAGGACTTTATTATGCTGAGAGACTTTTGGTCTCTTTCTGAGAGTCATGCTGTACCTGTCTGTAGCTTTGATGCAACCTCAGTCATCAACGGACAAGAGAGCATGGCTTTGTGTGCATGTACTGGGTGCACATGATCACGTATGTGTGTGTGTGTGTCTAAGCATACGTGGAGTCCAGAGGATAGCCTCAAAGGTTATTCCTCTCTGCCTCTGGTTTTGGACACCGGGTCTCTTATTATTCTAAAAACTACCCAGTAGGCTAGGCTGGCTGGCCAGGAAGCCTCAAGCGTCCATGAATCTCAGCCTCCATAGTGCTGGGATTTCATGTGCATGCCACCACTTCTGGCTTCTTCTACCTGGGTTCTGGGGACCAAACTTAACTCCTTTTAATTACACAGCAAGCACACTACTCACTGGGATGTCTCCTCAGGCCCCGAAGAACATCTTTTGGAACATAGCTTTCCACACTTCCACAGGGTATGGAGGTATGGTATGGATTGAAAATAAACCTAGATATTTTTATAACAAATGATTGGACACAGATTTGGGGACAAGCACAGGACAGGGCCAGGGGTTGCAAGGGCAGGGAGAAGCTGGCCCCAGAACACCTTCTAGAAACTGTCCTTGAAGGTGCTAGAGTCACTGCCAGCCATTCCCCCACTCTAGGGCCTTTGCTTTGGACGCGTTCTCTGTGTTTTGCTCAGCGTTCATCCCACCTGAGTGTGCTAGGCCTAGAACAGACATATGAAGGGGAGCTGTAAGGAACACACGTAAGTTCAGCATGAGGCCTGAAAGACAGTCCTGGTGAACACACATGTGTTCGTGTTTCTTTGTTGCTGCAGTCAAGTTAGACAATGAAAAGTTACCCGTGATGAGCTTTACACATAAGGCCACAGCGTGTGGAGTCTACTTACCACACAGCTTCAAAACCCTAGCCTAGCAGCACGGGAGGATCTGGAAGTCATCAACGGTTTCCTATCACTGCTGTCAACTGGCCCATAGTGTCGAGTTGTTCTGGATGCTTTTCAGGGGTCTTGAGGCCTCGGACCGTGTTTGTGGATCAGGTTCATCAGTGTATCTCCTTAAGATGTCTAACTCTCTCGGGCACGCTGCTTTTGCTTTTGATTTATAGGGGTTGGGGTCCCAGCATCTGCCTTCTCTGGTATCCAGCCTCACGGTACAGACCGAGACCATGAAGGCATGAGGTCATACCCTCTAGAACACCCACAGCTCGGTTCGGCAGAGCTTGTCCACATTGCTCTACACTGAGACACTGGGGTAGCCTGAAGTGTCCTGGCCAGGAGTCAGCTGGGTCTTCCAGCATGGGAGCAGCAGCAGCCAAAGAAGGAAGAAATCAAGATGGCCCATTTCCAGGTCTCCAGCCAGCTGGGAGGGAGGGCCCGGGGATGCTCAGCATGCCTCTGGCTGACTTTCCACTAGCTTGTTGCTAGGATTTCTTCAAGGCCCACCCAGAAAGGTTAAAGGAGAAGAAAATGGAGTGGCTTAAAGCAACAGGGCAAGAGATGCCAGGCAGACATGATGACTTGTAGATATCCTTAAGGGTTAGTGAAAATTGGTCCCTCCCCCCTGAATAAAACATAACATGCGTGTGACATGCTATTTCCAGGAGCTCCTCTCATGCCCTCCAGATCCCGAGGTCTATGGAAGAGGCATAGAGAAGATAGACCCCACTCTGCATTTGTGTCACCTTTACACGGGATGGCACTTATTCAATGCCACTGCCTAGAAGTGTCATCTGAATGACCGGGGCTATAACTTAGTTTTATTTTATTATTTCTATTAGCAGATATTAAGTATACGTTATAAGGGGCATCACTATGAAAATTTCACCCAATCACCCTCACTTGCCCTCTCCTATCTCCACTGATCCCCATCCCTTCTCTGCTAGTCCCTCTTCTACTGTGTGAGTGCGTGCGTGTGCGTGCGTGCGTGCGTGCGTGTGTGTCTGTGTGTGTGTGTGTGTGTGTGTGTGTGTGCGTGTGTGTGTGTTTAGAGTTTCACTAGTGTTGCTTATAGGAACGTGGGTGAGAAGTTATTTACAGAAGTAAATGGTGGGTTTACTGAAGAAAATGTTTCTCTCTCTCCCACCAGCCATTAATTTTGTACAGCTCCTCAGAGAGAGGTGGGACTTGTGAGCTCCTCCTCCCCTCCATCACCAGAGGCTGATTGGCTCAATCTCCTGCACCTCTAATACAATCACCACAGCTTCTGTGCACTCAAGAGTGCCACAGCCATACCATGCCCAAAGGTTCCAAGAAACTCTCCTCATCCTCTGGCCCTCACAGTCCTTCCGCTCTGCCCTTTCTTCCCGTCTTCCCTGAGCCGTGGGAGGGGTCATAGGATGTCTTATTTGTGGCTGAGCACACAACAGTCTTATTTTCATCTTTGCCCAGTCATGAGTCTCTGTAATTACTGCAAGAAAAAAGCATCTCTCACCAGAGCTGACAGCAGCATTAAACCGGGGACATAAATGTAATTATTTAGAAGGCAATTGACAGCGGATCACAGCTACCAATGCCCAAGTGGCAAGCTGGCGGCATCTGAGTAAAACGGTGGCTGACAGTTCTCCTCACCTGCAGAGCACGTTCCATCAGGGTGGAGATGGGAAGGAAGCTTCCAGCTCAATCTCAGCTTGGTTCCCCTAGGCCCTGCAGCCAAAGTGTATGGGGTCTTTAGTCACTAGCTTTGCGGCAACCAACCTCAGACAAGATTGCCTGTATTTTATTTGGCAGGGCGGGTCTTGGAAATCTTCCTAACCAAAAATTCACAGGGAAGTAGCCCACCTCATCACTGAAATTTCATTTTTCATCTGTGGTTTGCGAGCTCAGCTTTCCCCACCTATTCAGGATACTGTTTTTAGACTGTATTTTTGGTTTTACTTTTTAGTTGGCTTACCAAGTATCATGCTTTCTTGCACATTTTTTAATATATCCGTGGCTTTCACTGATCCTTTACCATCCTCTCTCTCATCGCCCTACTCTGCCCACCCTTTCCCCTTAAGCCACCCCCCTAGTATCCCTCCTGCTGCTTTCACGAGTTCTAGTACCCTCCCCTGCTCCTCTCTCAACCACCCTACCCCACCCCCAACCATGGTCTCTTCCTAGTTTCCTGGCTCTACACATACTGACTCCCACATTTTACATACATATGTAAAAATTAGCAGCTGGGACCTGCAAATGAAAGAGAAGATGCCATGTTTGTCTTTTTGAGTCTGGGTTATCTCACTTAACAGACAACTTTCCAACTCCATCCATTTTCCTACAGATTTAATCATTTTCATGTTTATGAATGCCTGGGCTAAGTTTCATTGCATATGTGCCCTGTATTTTTAATTATGTATATATGTATGTGTCTGTGCAAGGCTATTCACCAAAGTGTACTTCTCAATGAGGCCAAAAGAGGATGTCAGCTATGACAAAGCTGGAATTTCAAAGATGATTGTGAGCCGCTTGATGTGGGTGTTGGGAATCAAACTCAGGTCCTCTGTGAGAGCATGAGTCTAATCAAGAAACCATCTCTCATGGCTGAAGAGATGGCTCAGTGGTTAAGAGCACGGACTGTTCTTCCAAAGGTCCTGAGTTCAATTCCCAGCAACCACATGGTAGCTCACAACCATCTGTAATGGGATCTGATGCTCTTTTCTGGTGTGTCTGAAGAGAGCAATAGTGTACTCACATAATAAAATAAATAAACAAATCTTTAAAAACAAGAAGCCATCTCTCCAGACCTTTCTCTACATCTTCCTTATCCATTCTTCAGCTGATGAATGCCTAAGCTGACCCCATTCCTATCTGTTGTACACAGAGCTGCAATAAATACACAAATATCTGGGTAGTAGGATACAGAGTTCTTTGGGTATATTTCCAGAACAGCATATCTGGCTGTTCTAGATTTTGGTTTTAGGGGAAACTTTTGTATCAGTTTCCATAGTAGGTACATCAGTTTACCTCCCACAGTGAGAAAGCTGTTTCCATTTCTGTACCCTTGCCAGTATTTGTTTACATTATAGTAGCAATTCTGACAGTGAGAGATAGAATCTCAGAAACTTTTAATATGCATTTCCCTGGTAGCAAATGATGCTGAACACTTTGTAAACATGTACTGGCTATTACCTTTGTTTGTTTGCTTGCTTGCTTGTTTAGTTGGTTGGTTGGTTGGTTGGTTGGTTGGTTGGTTGGTTGGTTGGTTGGTTGGTTGGTTTTTCAAGACAGGGTTTCTCTGCAAAGTTGTTGTCCTGCAATTCACTTTGTAGACCAGGCTGGCCTTCAACTCAGAGATCCACCTACCTCTGCCTCTTGATTGCTGGGATTAAAGGTGTGTGGCACCACTGCCCTGACTATACTTTTTTATTTTGAAAAGTATTTGTTCAGATCCAGAGGCAATTTTAATTGGGTTGTTTGGGTCTTTTTAATTTTTTAAATTCTTTATATGTCTCTATAGTAATCTTTTGTCAAATGTATAGCTGACGAACATTTTCTCCCACCTTATAGGCTGTCCCTTAATTCAATTAACCGTTTCCTTTGCTGTACAATGTTTTAATTCTATGAGGTCTGATTATTGGACTTATTTTCTGAGTGATTGGACTCCTGGTCAGAAAGTCTTTACCTCTGTCTATATTTTGGAGTGTTTTCCCTAATTTTTCCTGTATTGGTTGCAGAGTTTAGAGTCTTATATTAAGGTCATTGAGATACTTGGATTTGATTTTGTGCAAAGGGTGTAGTGGGAGTCTAGTTTCATTCACCTAACCTATAGAAATCCAGTTTTCTCTGTGCTGGCTGCTATCTTGCTAATGTGTACTTTGGCGTCTTTGTCAAAGACCTTGAGTCTATAGCTGTGTGGTTTATATGTAGATACTCTATCCCGGTGGGCTAGACCTGTAGGTTTCCACCCCTTAGGGGGTCACATATCAGATAACCTGCATATCAGATTCATAACAGCAGCAAAATTACTGTTATGACGTAGCAACAAAATAATTTTATGGTTGGGGGTCAACACAACATGAGGAACTGTATTAAAGTATCGCAGCATTAGGAAGGTTGAGAAGCACTGCTCTATTCTAGCCCGTAGGTCTACCTCTCTGTTTTTGTGGCAGCGCCATGTTGACTTTATTGCTGTGGCTCTCGGCTATAACTTGAAGTCAGACATGATGGCTCCTCCAGCATTATTCTTTTCTCTAAGAATTTCTTTGGCTCTTGAGCTTTTATCTTTATTTCCTCAAGGAGTAAACATTAGGATTTTGATGGAGACTATACTGAATCTGTAGATTGCTTTGGGTAGGATGGCTATTTTCATAATATTAATCCAATCCACAAGAGGTCTTTCCATCTTCTGACATCTGCCCCTGTTTGTTTCTTCAGTAATTTTAAGTTCCACAGTGGAGATCTTCTAGTGCCTTCATTAGCTTTATTTCAAGGTTGGTTTGTTTCTTGAGGATGGTGTAAATGGGATTGTTTTCCTGGTTTTCATTTTCGTGTTTGTCACTGATATACAGGAAGGCTACCATTTTTATATGTTTATCTTGTATCTATCATTTTGCTATGTGATTTTATCAGCCTGCAGCATTTTCTGGTGGAGTCTTTGGAGTATTTAATGTGTAGAACCATCTTATCTCTAGAATAGATGTCTTTACTTCTTTTTCTATTTCTATCTTTTATCTTATCATTCTAACTCCAGATTCAAGCATTCTACCAAGTGGAGAGACTGGACAGCCTTCTCTTGTTCCTCATCTTAGAAGAAACACTTTGAGTTTCTCTGATGAATGAGTTTGGCCATAGGTCAATTGCATTCCCATGTGTTCCCCCAACTCATAGATTCTTGGTGGCTTTTATCTCGTTGGACTCATGTTGATGGCCTTTTCTATATCTACTGAGAGAATCACCTCGTTTCTGTCTTTGAGTCCATTTATGTGACATATTGCATTTATGGGTTTGCATATGTTAAACCATCTCTGTGTCTCTGGACTAAAGCCAAACTTGATCCTGATAAGTGGTATTTTTGATATGTTCAAGAACTTGGTTTGCAAGTATTTTACTGATAATTTTTGTGTCTGTTTTCATCTGGGATATTAGCCTGTTATTATCTTCTTGTGGCGTCTTTTGCCATATACTTAAAATAAGAGTCACATGATGACATGATTTAGAAGAAGAGAAAGCAGAGAAGTGACTTGGTGGCCAAACACTAATTAGTGGCTAAGGAGGGAAGATAAACTGGGGGATGGGGGATGGATGTGCAGCCCAGAGCCCCACAGAGAGCAGGGGACCAAATGGAGAGCCTCTGAGAGTGACGCACACAGATCCACTGCAGGCTCCTTTTCTCTTCCACATTTAGTGGGTTTCCGATGTGGTCTTAGAGGGCTAGAAAGGGAAAGTTTGGTGGCAGATAGGTATCTTTTCCTTCTCTGAGAGTTCCATAGAAAGAAGGGTTTTGAAATGCCTGCCCAGTGAAGCTCTAGTATGAGAAGTGTCCTGTGGAGCTTGCTGTAGCCTGGGATGAGCAGATAGATAAGAGAGAGCAGAATTCTGCAGATTCCACAGAAGGGCAAACTTGGTGTGGAGAATGGAGGCCTCTGGACTGCCGAGGAAATCTCTGGAACGTTCCCTCTCGATCCCTCTCTTCTCAGTGCTCAGTGACATGTGGAAAAGGCTACAGGCAAAGGCTGGTCTCCTGCAGTGAGATTTATACCGGCAAGGAGAATTATGAATACAGCTACCAATCAACAGTGAACTGTCCAGGCACACAGCCGCCCAGTGTCCATCCCTGCTACCTGAGGGACTGTCCTGTCTCGGCCACCTGGAGAGTTGGTAACTGGGGCAGTGTAAGTAGGGGGCTTGCGTTGTCAACTCTGAAATCTCAAACCGTCTCTGAACCCTCCTGCCTGCTTACAACTTGGCATGGCTGATAAGAAGAGAACTAACTGGTTATCTAAACCCAAATAGCTAAAGGTTCGCCTTGCTTCATCCAAGGAAACTGCAAGTCGCCAAGGTTTGTCGTCCAGTTTTTCAATTATATACTTGACAGCCATGAAAATGAAATGAGCTAATATATCAAAAGAATTTAGATTATTGTGGCTGGTTTTATGTTACATTTTCCTATTTTTTTCTACATTTTTACTACACTTTTTTTCTATAAGCCTTTAGAATCTGACATCTTCCAAGAGATACATTTTTGTTGCTCCCACTGTTGAAGAATCTGTGCTCTAGTCTGTTTCTGTAGAGAGAACTTTGTTTACGCAGGACACAAAACAGAAATCTAAATCGAGTATGTTTGGAAAAACCATTGCCACAGTCTTCTGGCTTTGGGCTATGAAGCTCTGACAAAATGTGACTGACAAAAATCATTAGGATTTGAATCCCAAGTTCGTGAGGACCTTGAACACATTCCTTAATCTGAGCCCAGGTCTTCTGACTGTAATACAAGTAATGAGTATTATCTCGTGGGGTTACTATGCAGTTTAAATGGGGGAGAGTGTATGTATAACTATAGTATGTATAACTATAGTATGTGTATCAATGTTTTATATAGAAATGTATATTATATAGAGAGATGTATGCATGTTTCATATATATGTAAACATATATGCATGTATAATGCTTAAGAACATATATTCGACGCTTGACACAATAGCCAGTCTTAGTAAGAAATCAGTATGTACGTGTTGCTTGTTACACAGCCCAGGACGCCGAGCTTCATGTCACCGAATGCTCATACCGCTCAGGTTCCAGAGCCACCCACTGACTCTCCTCTTCCCTCCAGTGCTCGGTGTCCTGCGGCATGGGAGTCATGCATAGATCTGTGCAGTGTTTAACTAACGAAGACCAACCCAGCCACTTATGCCCCGCGGATACAAAGCCAGAAGAAAGAAAAGCCTGCCGCAATGTCTATAACTGTAAGTCACTCAGCTCAAGCCTCTTTTGACTGTCACGGGAGGACAAAGATCTCTGTTCATCTGCCAGCCCATCCTTTTTAGAGACGTAGCAATGCTCTGTGTGTCTATGGGATGCGTGTGTGGGGGAGGGAGGGAGCCCGCACTTGTATGCTCGAGGTTTTGGAAGACAAAGATTGATCTCGAATGTCTTCCTTAATCACTCTTCGCCTTCCTATGGAGACAGAGTTGCTCACTGCACCCAGAACTCACTGATTCACCAAACTGACTTGCCAGTGGACCTGCATGTCCTGTCTCCACTCCCAAGCCCTGAAATTATACAGCACACATCCACACCCCACTTTTCCGTGTGGGGCCTGGGGTACCAAACCCAAGTCTTCACGTTTGCCTGGCAAAGTTAATGACTGAGCTGTCTCCCTCTCCTTGGCTTTCTCCTTCCAAACAAGCTTCTCTCTCTCTCTCTCTCTCTCTCTCTCTCTCTCTCTCTCTCTCTCTCTCTCTCTCTCATCTCCCTCGGGCAGTTAGTGCAGACAGTGTGATGTATTCTGTTGGTAGACACCGAACATCCGATACCATTCCGTCCATTATTACGCCTGTGTTTCCTAGGTGAGCTACCCCAGAACTGCAAGGAGGTAAAAAAACTCAACAGCGCCAGCGCGGACGGGGAATATTTCCTGGCTGTCAGAGGGAAGCCACTGAAGGTGAGTGTTGACGTCAGTCACTGTTGGCAGAATGTTTTCACAGTAATCTCATCACTCCTTCTGAGCGCCTCTGCTGGATGCTTCCTTGTGTATCTTGCAGGTATTCTGTGCAGGGATGCATTCTGAATACCCCAAGGAGTATGTGACACTGGCCCACGGTGACTCAGAGAACTTCTCCGAAGTTTACGGACACAGGTAAGAGGCTCTGTCCCGGGAGAGCTTTACAGAGCCTGGAGGTTCCTGGAGAAAGCCATCCCATCCTTACCAGAATGCTATCTCCATGGCTTAGATTGCACAACCCAACAGAATGTCCCTATAATGGGAGCCGGAGAGAGGACTGCCATTGCCGGAAGGATTACACAGCTGCTGGCTTTTCCAGTTTCCAGAAAATCCGAATCGACCTGACCAGCATGCAGATTATAAGTAAGTTCAGGGAGGTATCCCACAGCTGTGAACACCTCCTCGCCACTCATGGGGCGCAGGTCCTTTGAGTAGGTAGGTAGAGAAGGGAAGTCACACAGGGCGATCACAGTCCAGCAGTGACAATCCCACCATTTGCTTACCAGGCCAAGCCTTTGTCCTTGGTGTTCAGTGAGGAATTCCAGGGCTTATAGTATGACTGCCATAGGTCAGGTCTCCATCAGGTTTGCATTGAATGGTGAAAGGAAATAGATAAATATTTGCTCATGGACATTTCAGCAACCAGGGTGGCATCCTAGTAAGCATGGCCTTAGGATCAGGACGTTAAGGTTATGAAGGGGTTAGACACTGGGTGTCTATACAGAGAAAGCAATAGAGCAGAAAGACGTTTCTAGAGCAGAAGAAACAGCAGCTAGGAAACCCTGTAGCAAAGTCATTTGTAAGACACATTTGCCTCCAGATGGCTCTTCCCAGCAAAAAAGTACACACACACACACACACACACACACACACACAGAGGCAGAAAACTAATTTTATCTGATTGTTGATTCATGGAAGAAAAATGGATTCAGAATTACCTTTCCTAACAAAACTGTGCATGGTCTGATTTCATACTCTGGCCAGAACTCTGGTTCTGCTGGCCACATTAATCATTGCTGCTGGTAAAGATAGCTAAAATCTCTAAACACATTCTCTTGAATAGTGGAAGAACAGAAATAATGAAGAATTAATTTTTTTCTCATTAACATTGCACCCATAATATTACCCTGGCTCCCTCTTGAGTTAGACTAAATGTGATTTATACCGAGTTTTTTTTTTTTTTTTTTTTTTAAATTTGCTGTCAGCTATACAGATTAGGGCTAGATGCAGTATAGATCTGCAGTTTCTTTGTTAAGAAAAATGTCCCCCCAGTTTTAGATCACTGGGAGGTAGGGGGGCTCATGCTCTGCCCCCCTAGCAAACATTGCCTTTAATCCTACCCAACTGAGGACCTATAGGCAGTTAAGTTGCTAAGGGAGGGAGACACATTTTCTTTAGTGGTGCAACCATGGATAAGTTGCCCTTAAATAACCCCTCACCCACAGTCTCGTAAATGACTGTAATGAAACTTACAGGGTCCCACACACAGAAGGTGATGGTGGCGTACCTGGGAAGGGAAGAGGTCGAGTGGCCACAGGAGAGGGAGGGGAGAAGGCAATGGGGTGAATACATTCAAAAGATATCATGTGTGTGCATACGTGTGGGCGAAGATGCTGTAACCCACTGTTATATGTAATTAACATTTACTAATGACAACTTTGAAAAGAGAAAGACCCCAGTGAAGAGCTACTGAAGTGACCAGAGATGTCTTTGCTTAAGAAGGGGAATCCGGATCTTTTTCCAACAAAAGCAGGCCTTGCTGCAGAAAGTGTTAGGACTGGAGTTGTTCCTGACAGAGCAGAAAAATAAAACAAAAAACTAACAAACCCAAGCCCTTCCCGTCCCCAGAGGCGCTGTCATCTGAAGCCTTCTACAGCCTGTGGTTGATCCTTCTGAGCGTGCGTGGGGGCTGGGAGGGGCAATAACAGGGTTAAAAACAGCTGCGGGTCGCCATTGGTGCTGTGGCTTCTTTTTTCCTTTTAAACTATAAGCTCGCCCCAAACTTGAGAAATTGCCATTAATAATTTCAAGATGTGCGTTCTAATTGTTCTACATTCTGGCAAGGATAGGCCCTAGGCCACAGGAGGACAGGAGAAACTTTGGGGATGGCCCCTAAGTGGCTGGAAATGCTTCCCTGGCTTCTTGCCCTGTCCTTAAGCTGGGGATGCAGGGTAACAGGAGGTTCACCCGTGCTCAATTACACCGCACTTAAGTGATTCCTATTTATGTAGGAATCAATTCTAAGGTCACGTTAAACCTCTTTTTGGCTCCCATGCTCTGCGGAGACAGACAGACAGACAGTGCTGATAAAGCCCAGGGAAAGCGCTCAGAACCACAACTGTAATAGGGGAACACCAGAGGACATCTGGACCCATTTGCTCACTAATAATTCAAGTCATTTCTTTCTCTCCCATCCCTCCTCCTCCTTCTTTTCTTCTTCTCTTCTTCTTCTTCTCCTTCTCCTTCTCCTTCTCCTTCTCCTTCTCCTTCTCCTTCTCCTTCTTCTCCTTCTCCTTCTCCTCTTCTTCTTCTCCTTCTTTCTCCTTCTCCTTCTCCTTCTCCTTCTTCTTCTTCTTCTTCTTCTCCTTCTCTTTCTTCTTCATCTCCTTCTTTCCTCTTCCCCCATCTCCTTCTCTTCCTCTTTCTCTTCTTCTTCTTCTTCTTCTTCTTCTTCTTCTTCTTCTTCTTCTTCTTCTTCTTCTCCTCCTCCTCCTCCTCCTCCTCCTCCTCCTTCTCTTTCTTCTTCATCTCCTTCTTTCCTCTTCCCCATCTCTTTATTAATACCCTGCCCCTTCCTACTTCTCTCCTGATTCCTTTCTTCCCCTCCCTTTAACCCTCTCCCCACCCCACAGCCACTGACTTAGAGTTTGCAAGGACACGTGAAGGACATCCCGTCCCTTTTGCCACCGCTGGGGACTGCTACAGCGCTGCCAAGTGCCCACAGGTACGTCCTCAGGCCTCAGCCCTCCCCAGGAATCCCTCCCACCCTGCCTCCGAGGCCACCCCGCCCGCTGTTCCTCTAGGTAGAATTAGAACAGTTGATCGCTGGGCAGTTTAGCTGCACCAATCCAGGGCCTCACTAGTAAGTACCTTTGGAGTGTGGCCCAGTGTTTTGACACCTAAGAAATGCTCTTACTTGTAGGCATAACACTGTAGGCAACAAGATGCATCATGTCACAAATAATGGTCAAGACTTATGAACAAGTCAGACGTTGGAGGCAGTGACTTGATTCAATAAATTATGGCTCGATAATGAATACTGCAGTTAGTAGAATGTTGGCTAATGCTTAATGATGGACTTTTCATCAACAAAATCCAGGCGTTGTAGCCTTTTCCCATTTCTGTGGCATAAATATTCTCCCCGTAACTGATTTAAACTGTCATCAACGGAATGTCACTAAATGAGAAGAAATTGATAGAACTGACTCTAAAAAAATTTAATATAGAACCAAGTCTGGTGATATAGGCTGGAAATCTCAAGTATTTGGGAGGATGAAGTAAAAGGATTGGAAGTTTGGAGCCTACCTCAGCTAAAAATGAATTCTAAACAGCCTACTGAGTTAGACCTTACCTCAAAAGAGCTTGCATACACAAGACCATAGATTCAACCCCAACACCTACCCAAACAAACAAACAAACAAACAGGAGAAAAAAATATTACAAATGAGCCTTGGGCTAACAGTTTGTCATTACAAATTCTGAATATTATAAAATATAGAAAAACACATGGGTTATGATTGAGAAACCAATATCAGAAATATAGCATGTAGTATGATACTATCGATGTGTTTTAGGTTACTTTTCAGGTTGTGTGTGTGTGTGTGAGAGAGAGAGAGAGAGAGAGAGAGAGAGAGAGAGAGAGAGAGAGAGATGTTATAGTGTTTGGAATTGAACCCAAGACCTCATACATGCTAAATTCCTGTTGTACAGCTAAGCTATACCACCCACCTATTTTTCTTAATTTTTTGAGAATTTCATATGAATAGTGCATTTACATTATTCCAACCCCTCCCTCTCTGGTGTGCTTTGAAAAATGTGTATTGGTAGAGAAAAAGTCCAGAAGGAGATTTTCTTTTTTTTAAAGAAAAAATTCAGTGGGTGTTTTATGGTTTTAAATAAATAAATAAATGTTGGAACTGGTCCATCTCGAGTTTTGTGAAGTGTCCGTGGGTTTCCTTTGACTCTGTTAATGTTGTGCTTCTAGAACAGTTCCAGCTAGTTTACACTTGCTCTGAGCCAAGTCACAGCTCTGTTGCTGGAGATTCACACTGTCCAAGCCCAAGGAACCCATCACCCATGAGGAGAATAAAACATAAACAACCACGATATTCTAGAAGCTCCCTCCTACTGAGGTTTGGGGCTCTAGCGGTGTCTCGATTCCAACTGCTAGCTCTACTGCAGATGTATAAAATTTGTGATGTGCACATCAGAAATGCAAGTTTGACATCTTCAGCTTTCTCTGCCCATTCTACAGACATTGATTTTCTTGCCTCTTGCAAGGTTCAGCCTTTGGGAAAATGCGTTGCTAGTAAGCCTGTACTAATCTTGCAAAATGACCAGTGGTCTTTGCAAGAAGCCCACTGCTTCCACAGGTTCCTATGAGGTCTTTGCCAAACTGTTGTTAGGCTGGGCTGGAAATTCTCCATGTATGAGCATTCAGAAGCCTGGGCATTGGGGTGGGAGGGTACATTCAAATTCCCAGGACTTGTCTCTGAAGGATGAATGGATTTGACCCCAACCACACATTCATCCAAACTCATGTGAACTTTCTTCTAAGGAAGAAATGTTCTCCAAGTGTTTTGTGAGCCTCAAGCTTTAGGCCGGCATGGGTAAGCATTATAGAGGCATGCACCGGCGCCCCGTGGGAGAGAGGAAAGCAGCAAAGACATAATGGTTGAAGGGTTTTTTTCCCCATCACCAAGGAACTCTAAATGTTGCAGTGCAGGTTGTTCAGGGTGTGGCTAGCTCCAAGCATCGTGCCAGTGTGGCTTGTATTTCAGAGGCTGAGAGGCTGACCCTGCCCTGCCTTTTTCAACTGTCTCAGGATTTCCTCATTTCTATGTGCATATCCTTTGGGAAGTTAATTCTTCAGTAAATGAAGGGTAATTTGTTTTCATTTATTTTAATAACTCAGAGGCATGAACTCATTTACTAAATTCTGATAAGAAGCAATTGCTAAGTAGGAAAAGTCTATGATGCCAGGGAGAGGGTTTATATTTTCCCCTCAGATAATACTCCAGACTCTATTGGGCTCCTTAAACATTTATTGAGCACTAACTGTACTTATGAAAAACATGAGGGTTCTTTTTTCCAGCTCAGTTTTCCCAGGAATGGTTCATGGGTAGCCTGATTATGTGCAGTGGTCTACAGCTTCGTGTTGCCTTGAAATGGAAGCAGAAGGATCCTACATTTCAACCTGTTTCTTCCTCTTCATCCTCTGTCTTTGCTTTAAAAACTTATTTTTTCAGTACAAGCAAATTCCCTGAACCATCACCCCAACAGATGGATAGAATATGGTTTTTTATTCTGATTGTGGTAAACTCAGTATTGCTTCCATTGACCCTGAAATTAATCCCTCACCTTTATTGGGATTTCTCTGTATTTCAGACATTGTGTTTAATACCCTTAAGACATTAGGACTGAATCTGACTTTTCCATCCCCTTGAGATGAAATTCTAACTTTTCCAAACAACACAGCTGTCTCGGGACAGGATGGATTCGATTGCAAGGTGTCTGACTCTGTCTCCACTATGGTAGATATCTTTCTCACTCTGTTGACAGGCTGAGTTCTGACACATTCACTCCTATTGGACAGGAATAGGCTCCCTGTTGGTCTAAGAACCTTTTTCTGCAGAACCTCAGTATATACCTTCATTGCCCACCTCTGCCCCCAAACCAAGAGGCAGTAGTTACACACTGCATGCCTCTTAAACACCAAAGATAAGACTTTGGGTGCAAATATGTCCCACAGGAGAGAGAGAAGGAGCGTCAGGGTTTGTTTGTTTTTGTTTTTGTTTTTCCTCTTCCTCTCAGATACTTAGTTTTTAGAGTGACTGGATTGGAACTTCCATGCCAGCCTCTTCACAACATCAACGTTCCAGGAACTTCAATGCCAGAGCAGAGCAGGTGTGTCCTCTGCCGTGCAGCAAGGTGGAGTGACCACAGGGAGGGAGAAAGCACGCAGCTCTGGGTCACCCTGTGAGGTGGGACACTGTGGATGGTGGCTCCTGCTCCTCTAACAGTGACCACGAGCTAGGGGCGTGGCCAGTGGGATCAGGGCGTGGCCAGTGGGGTCAGGGTGTGGCCCGGTGTGTGCCTGCCCTCTCCACGCTCCAGAGGCTAAAACAGGAAGACACTGAGTTCCAGACAGCCTGGGCCCCAGAAGGAGACTTTCTCTCCAAACTGTTTTAAGAGGAGGGAGGAGGAGATGTGGGGAGGAGGGACTGTGTCAGGGGAGGACCAGAAGGGGGAGCAGCAATCGGGATGTAAAATGAATGAATAAATAAAGTAATAAAGAAAAAAAAAATTAGAAAGAAAAGGCCAGTAACAGAAAACTCTGAGAGAGGAGGCTGGTATGGGAATCCCAATCCAGTCATTCTCAAACACCTTGTATTGAGGCCACTCGATGTAAGGACCACTAACTCCTAGACAGTATGGTCATTTAAATTAGCTAATAATCTCTCTTATTTCTCTGCCAGGTAAAGAGCTAGGTACAGTATAGGGAGCCCGTCCATCCCACAGCCTCCGTTTTAGAAGTTTGGTCTTGCCCATTTTATGAGTGGGCTGGGGAAGTAAGCCACTTGTCTCGAGTCCCTGCAGCAGATGCAGGAGAGGCTGTTGTGGAGTGGATCCATCTTTTACACCCACCCCACCCCCACCCCTCGGCATTTCTCACTTGCAGCAGTTTGGACCTCGCGGACCAGGCCTGGCTAGCGCTGAGGGAGAAGGGGAGCAGAGCAGCCCCGTGGACTTCTTGGTCTACCTGTTGCACACACCCCTGCCACTGGCTGGGGTGCCTCCCACTGTCTGTAGACACTCACCACCCCCACGGGGACCACTGACTGGCCACTCTGTGAGCAGAAACCCTCTTTTGCATGTCATATTTGTAGTGCCTTGAAGGATTTGGAAGTCTTACTGTTTCCTGTTTAGGAAACTGGCAGGGAGAGGAAACCCCGGGGCACATCTCCTCTCAGAAGTTTCATCTGAAAACCTAAGATGTGCTGTGTACTGGAAAAACCTATCAACTGTGTGGGACATGTTACTACTAATAGCTAATATACATAGACTAAGTAATACTGAGCCCCTCCCCTAAATAATTATCATTAAACCCCGGACAAAGAAAACAAGAATTCATTATGAAACAACTAGAAAATGCAGGACAAGATATTTAGAAAACACTGAAACGATACTTGTATGTTTGTTACAGATACCAGTATTTCTACTAAGTATCAACAACATGAGAGTTTATTTACTTATTTATTTCTCCTAAGTGTTGTTTAAGGCATTGTTTCCCTAGGTAGTGCAGGTGGCCTGGATCTGACTGCCATCCTCCTGTCTCAGTCTCCTGAGCACTGATATCATAGCAGGGGCCACCACACCCAGTTTATACAGCGTCTAATTTTATTTATTCTTCGTTGCTACAGTAAATGAGGGATGTATGTACTTTATCTTCCATTTTAAAAATGGACCAACTGAGGTTCTGAAAGGCTGAAATATCTCTCTCTCTCTCTCTCTCTCTCTCTGACCTAATCACTGCTGAAGGAGTTAACTCATTCATACTAGGGTTTGGCTCTGAGTGGCAGCTCCATTATCTCTTTGTTTTCACTTTTGTCAAAGTTGCGGGTTCTTGGTTCTGGAAGAAAGTAATCCTGAGAGCACATTCAGGGTCACAGAACATTCTCAGCTCAGAAACCGCCAGTGTTGGGTCTGGTTTTGAAAGAGAGGAGAGACTGGTTCAGGATGTCTCCACAGCACTGACTCCTTAGAGATAAATATCAATATCAAAGGCCCAGACCACACACCCTTGGGGCCTTTGTGAATTCTGTTCCTGAGCTAAGGCAGGAGGGGCGGGCAGGGAACGGCCTTAGATGGGCTGGGAGTGGACTGTTATCTTCAGCAGGCCGAGTGCGCCCTCTTCTGGCTACTTTTGGAAACGCGCCTCTGCTTTGAACTCACACCCAGTGGTGCTCGGTACAAAGTGTGCTTGCACTTCCCCCCAGGGAACTGGAAGAGGGGGAAACTTTGGCAGCTAGATCTTGTTAGAAAAATTACACCGTGGCATTTTGGTCGTGAAGGAATCTGATAATTGTGAGCAACATCAGGGTTACTGTGCTACGGAGGCCGGCTGGAGGAAGCTTTGAGAGAGGATTTAGAAGTCAGTAAAGATGACCTGAGCGCTTTCTGTGTTCAGGAGGGAGTTAATCGCCTGTGATCCTGGGTTTCACCGTCTGTAAACAAAATCCCTCCCTAGAAATCATGAATGTAAAGCGCCTCACTCTGACAATGGAACAACAAACCACCTTCAACGATTAGCGGCCATCAAAATTAATTAACACCCTTCTACTTACCAAAGTGCCTTTGAATGTGTCAGCTCTGCCTTGGTTGGTGTGTCACATGGGCTGACCGGCTTTTGTGTTGGCTTTGTGTTCCAGGGGCGGTTTAGCATCAACCTTTATGGGACCGGGCTGTCTTTAACCGAGTCTGCCAGATGGACATCACAAGGGAATTATGCTGTTTCGGACATCAAGAAGTCTCCGGTAAGGCTGCGTGTTGCTTGGGGGATAGCTCTTGTTTTCCTCTCGTGAATATGGTGGCTGTGCACTGAGCAGAGCCGCCGGTGTGCTTTCCCGTTCACCAGACTTTTTTTTTCAAAGTGACAAAGAGAAAATTTAGGACACAAATACAGGAGGGAATTTAAAAGTGGGTGAAGCCGGAGAGATACACTTCACTTGGTTCAAACTTGTCCCTCCTGGAAAATGCAAAGCCCTCCAAGTGCCAGGAAAGACTGAATCAAAGGGTGTGGGGACAGGGCTCCAGGATACACACAGCTCAAATATCTAAACTAATCAAAGGCAACTCACCTGTGTGAACCTCCAAACATGATGTGTTGGGTCGGTTTGGTTTGTTCTGCCCAGAAACAATTGCAATTCCAATAGGAAGAGGTATGGGGTGATATTTTCTGGGAACTTAGGAATACAGTGATCCATTTTTTGGGGGTGGGCACCCTGAACCCAGTGCATTTAGCATGTCTGCAAACCCCGGGGCATGCCAGAAGGCAGGCACTTGGACCCTGGACTTCTGGGTCCAATTCTGTAGTTGAGCAAGCCCCACAGGTTTGCTCTGGGGCTGTGTCTCCATGGTGATTCTGAAGGATGACAGGACAGACACTCCTCCTTTAAAGCCTTTCCACTGAGTTCTCAGGCCAGTGCAGCATGTAGTCTCCTAGAGATACGGGAAGTTTCCCAGTTCCTGTTCAGGAGGTGGGCATGTGAGCCGAGAAGAGAGGAAAGAGCGGAAGAAGGAAAGTCCAGAAGAACGCGGCGGAATGGGTGCAGCTGCCTGGTTAGAAGTGCAGGCTAGCCCGTCAGGCCAACTCTGGAATGGTTAGAAGTGTAGGCTAGACCGTCAGGCCAACTCTGGAATGTTTTTTTTTTTTTTTGGTTTTTTTGTTTGTTTGTTTGTTTGTTTGTTTGTTTTACTATTTCTTTACACTCATATAGGATATTTACATATTTTCAAACGGTCTGTTCCTGAGTATGGGGTCCACCGCTGTAACTTCAGCACTGGGAACACAGAGTAGGGAGAGCCTTCAGATCAAGGCAAACTTGGACTACATAGCTAGACCTTGTCTCCTATTGACCAGTACTACAAATATGGCAGGTACTAGCACTAGGCTGTTGATCTGAAGTCCGTGACTGACAAGCCTCTGGTCATCACTTCCTGACCTTGGCAGCACGCCCACTGTGGTGCCTCAGGTCAGAGGCAGAAGATGAAGCAGCAGTTCATTCAGCCTGCACTGATCCGAGCCCCGCACAGGGGAGGGCCCGCATGGCCTCTCAGGACAATGCCTTTCCTGGCTCCTGTTTAAACTTCCGGAATCCTACTTGGATCTCAGGGCCTGATCTTGCCACAAAGCTAGCCAAGAATCACAAATCTGATTCCATGGCTACGTGATCGCTCTGATTTAACCTTAAATATTGCCTTCCCGGCAAACGGAATAGAGACAGCTGTAATCTTCTGACTGAGCCCTGACTTCGCAATATCTTCCCCTACCTACTCCCCACCCTAACCCCGGTCCTATATATTTTTATAGGAAATAAATTAGCATATTTTTATTATGTTCATGTTTTGACAGGGGCATTATGTCTCAATGACCAGATTTGAAAATTTTAACTGTTTCAGATGCAGTTGAATGATGCATCTTTGTAAGCTATATATATTGTATTTATATATACACACATACATACATACATACATACATACACACACACATGTTACAATTTTGCTAGACTATGTGAATCATAAATGAAATTTCAGCCAGAGGCTAAAAATAACTAAAGGCTGGAGCGCCATCTTATGGACATGTCGAGTACTGCAATGATGTTCCCCACCCTCTGGGAATTCTGCATGAGCTGCCAGAGCAAGCAGCATGGATTGCCCTACTGCAATACGCGCGCGCGTGTGTGTGTGTGTGTGTGTGTGTGTGTGTGTGTGTGTGTGTGTGTTTGTGTGTGTGTGTGTGTGTGTCTGTATGTGTCTCTCTGTGTGTGTCTGTATGTGTGTGCATGTGTGTGTCTGTGTGTCTGTGTCACACAGTGTTTGTGTGTGTATCTGTGTGTGGGTCGGTGGGTATGTATGTGTGGGTGTGGCTGTGGGTGTGTGGGTCTATGTGTATCTGTGTATGTGTCTCTGTGCCTGTGTGTGTGTCTGTGTGTGTCTCTGTGTGTGCATGTGTGTGTGTGTGTGTGTGTGTGTGTGCAAGTGCGCACATGTAGGTAGGTAGAAGCAAGGACTGCAGTCTTCCCAGCTCCTGGCAGACCAGAGTCAGGGCCTCAGAGCAGCATCCCCTATGAAAATGGACCTCCAGAACTGTTATGGTTGGAAGTATAAACGGTGTTCTCTCCCTGGAGAACACCTCCTGCCTCTGAGGCTCAGGGATCCTCTCGGAGGAGGAGCTGGGAACAGTGTAAGAGTCACAGGGTATCCGCAGCAAAAGTGTCAGAGTTGCACTCTGAACTCAAGATGGCTGTGGCTACACACACAAGACCTGCACAAAATCAGGCCAACCCCAGGTGTAGCACAGAGGGAGGAGAGGCTCCTGGAGCCACCCAGCTGACGGCTGCTGGGGGTCGCGGGTCAGTTTCCTGCAGGGATACAGCCTGAGACCACCTATGATCCAGGGCATGACCCCATATCCACACACGTACAGATGGCTGGCTGCCCATGGACTCGGTGGGGTTTAGAAAGTAGAGGAGGGAATATGTGGTTGGAGGGGAATGGGTGGGGGGATAGGGAAGGAGTGGGAGGGAGGGAACAGGGTAGATGTGATCAGAACCCATTATGTAGGTATGGATATTAAACAGGATATGATTAAAACTCAAAACAAAAACTTAAAAATCATTGAAACATTACCTTGTCCGTGACAACAGGGAAGGCCACTGGCGAGAAAACCATGTGACTTGGTTGGAAGCAGAATCCTCCAGAAGAGGGGCATGTTGAAGTGTCACCTGCAAGGCTTTATAAGCCATGTTCGGCCTCTCATTCCTCCCCACACATGTCCATTCCTGGCACTGGGAGCCGCTGCAGGGCTCAGCACACGCTCTGTCACTGAGATAAAAGCTGAGCCCGCGAGTGTCCAGAATCTCTATAGAAGCCAGAAATATGCATCTCTAACGGTTTCCAGGCTGATGTCCTACCCCTAATCAGTCACTATGGTTCGAAAACCTTTGTCCTAAGTTACATGCTTTTCACACTCACGCCTATAATATATCCACATAAGCAGTTCTACGTGGGGCGCTCTGGGGATTATGGGATATTCCACTCCCAGGCGTTGCCGCATCTCAGTGAAAACCTGACTTCTCCAAGCCTGCTCGAGAATTACACATCCTCCCTGAACAAAACTATAAGAAGATCTTGTAGGCTCAACCTGGCTCTGTAGTGTGGCCGACCGGAAGCCAGAGATGCCACCTCACTCCAGGGGACGGTTTCCAAGTACTCCCTAGGATGCAGTACAAAGAACCCTGACACCCATCTTTCCCTAAGACAAATTATGATTGTCATTCAAATGCAGAGGGTCCCGCTTGTGTTTTGAAGGCCCTCAGGAGATGCCTGAGATCTCAGGTGATACCAAACTCTAACTGCACTGCCTTTCCTCTGTCTGTCATTCCTGTGATGACTAACTTATGAATAAGTCACAGTAAGAGATTAACAGCTACTTCTGATTTAAAAAAAAAGAATCAAAGCAATTATAGCAATATATCATAAACAGGGATGTGTGAGTATGTGCTGTGAAAACGCCTCGCGCTCGCCTCCTCTCGTGACTGTGTCACACGCGATGCCCACGTGACAGAGTGGATGGACAAGCACTGTGAGGCAGTGTTGGGCCGCGTGAGAGTTCCCTGAGCACAAACTGATGGCAAAGCAATTGATAGGATAGCGGAGATGCTCTGAGTTACTAAGGAGCAGGTCCCTGTACGCCATAGATATGCTGGACCGAGGACAGGCGTGTGCCGAGGGGTGGGGGGGCGTTGAGCAAGATAGTGTGAGACTTCATCAGATTCAAAGCTGCGTGTGTTTTAAAACATAGGATTTTTTTTTCTTCTGGAAATTTCTATGTACCATGGATAAACAAACGGTGCACTGTGAACCCCTGATGTTTGCAGGCCTCGCAGAGTTATTCTTGGTTGGGAAACTTACACACTGACTCTGGGTCCACCCCAGCTTAGCAGGACAGCAGGTGAGAATGAGGGCCAATCGAAGGGAGTCAGATGGAAGCTGCAGGCTGACGATTACATGCCTGATAGCCCTCCACGATGGGCCCCGTCTGTCCTGCAGCAGCCCACCATTGGCCCTCTATAGCTGCTGACAGAAGAAGCCTCCTCCACCCGAAGGGGAAGTCTGCACACACACACAGTGCAGGTGGCCATCAACATTGTCACCTTGGGGGCTTGTGAGACCAGGGCAAAAGACAGCGGGAGCGGTAAGCAACAGCCGGTGAGGTGGGTGACACCTTTGCAGCTTTACTGTGAACTCCAGAAGCAAGCCGGGGCTGCCTGCTGTGGGTAAGGGGACTGCAGGCTGGAGGCGGAAACCTGGGGGAGCTGCTGCAGCTAGGTGGGTGTTTGGAGGGTCTGATGAGTTCTTACTGTCTCAGCTTAGAGGCCTGCAGAAGCACTAGTGGACAGAAGCGATACCGTGACTAGGAGCTGAGGCGTGAGGGAAAATTCCAAGTTCCGAGCTCAGTTACCAGGAGCATTCTGGTCCCTTCAACACCAACTGTGCTTATGGTATGAAAGGACACTCCAGGCCTGTTCAGAGCTCTACTGTGGCCCTGCTCGCCGTCCTCAGGACTGCCTGCCTGGTGTGTTTTCGGGGAAAAGATCTTGAATAGGTCTCCAGGGCCAGGCAGCTCAAAGAAAGCCCACTTCTGGCTGGTTGGGGTTGGTGCTCAAGGGGTTTTCTGCTTCCGTGTGTGCCTGGTTGAATTTTAAGGCACAGAGAGCCTGCTCTCTACCAGGGATTCCTTGTGCTATGAAGAGGATTGTAAATAAAATAATTGCTTCATACAACAATGAATGCTATGCAGAACAAACAGGCCTTTCCTACCTCTGAATTCTTTTACAACAACTGAGTTAAGAAATGAACATACATGTTTGCACGTGTGTGTATACACTAGAGTCTCATGTGTGTGCATGTGTGTACACAGTACAGTAGAATCTCATGTTTGCACATGAGTGTACACACTACAGTGGGATCTCATGTGTGTGTATGGACTGCTCTCCAACATGTGAAAACCCAGCAAGTACCCAGACCTACAACATGGCATTCCATAGGTTCACATTTTCTATGCATGTACACTTTAGTCTGCACATATCTATGGAAACCGGACAGTGTTTACACATCTATGTATGCTTATAAATACATTTATGCATGTGCATCATTGTCTGAATATATACATATATGTATGTGCATAGTTGTCTGAGGTCTGTACTGGGGAAGGTTCTATGTTACAGGCTTTGTACAAAGTTTCAGAAAAAGTCAGTTTTGCATGGCATCTTAACCCTAACATTTCACTTTAGGTTAGGTCCTAAAACTATGTCACGAACTGTTAATATCTCTATGGATTTTCTTAACACATCCTTGCCTCTTAGCCCTTCTACTAAAGACAGGCAAATGAGCGTGCTTCCACCAAAGACAGGTCCCTCCCTAAATCACAGGCATCGACTTCCCTGAATCCTACTGTCCACTGAGAAAAATTAAAGGCTTAGTGAAAACCGGGAGTACGAACTATGCCTAACAGGGCAGCGAGCCATCCACTTCATTTGCATGCGATAGCTGGAGCTAATATTAACAAACTATTCATTTAAAAGGGAATTCAACTGTAGTCAAGAAATAAAAGTCAGAGTTTCATTACATGCCAGCGAGGGCTTCTGGCTCCCTTTCCTTCTGAAAAAAGCTGTCTCCACGGCAGCCATGTTTCTCTTCCTGTTCAGACTTGTTGTTTCTCAGTCTGGCAGCAGTCAGGATGCTGACATGCTAGGGCCATCTTCCAAACCTTTGAGGACAGCGCCATCACAGGGAGTAAAAGGGTAGCCCCACTTGATCTGTTTTGCCTAAATTAGCAGAGTTTTTTGTTGTTGTTGTTGTTGTTGTTGTTGTTGTTGTTTTTTAAAGAAATAGTACAACTACTGTAAAGCCAATATCAACTTTATTTTGTTTTCAACTTATGACTGCCAAGGCCTTTTCTCATTTGATGAAGAGAGGCTATTATGGAGGCCCTGATGGAATGGCTTTGTAAGGACAGAGAGAGATCGTTACCACTGTGCCAAGTCCAGTTCCCAGGAGCCAAAGAAATGCAGGTGTGGGAAAGAGTGGCAGAAGACAAATGTGCCAGGGAGGCCCAGCCCGGACTGTGTGGGGCGTAGACCAGGGCAGCCCAGCAGCGCCTGGGGCCAGGAATCAGCAACCCTTTTCAGGGAAAGGGACAGATAGAAAGGATTTGGTTTGGGTTTTTTGTTTGTTTGTTTGTTTGTTTTTTCCAAATGGCAGGATTAGTTATATGTGTGTAATATATGTATGTACATATCAAGAGAGTACAGACATCCCCAAAAACTATTATTACTTGGGCTGGAGAGGTGGCTCAGTGGTTAAAAGCAACTCTTCCAGGTTCATTCCTAGAATCCACATGATGGTGTGCCACCATCTCTAATCCAGTCCCGGGATGATCTGATGCTTCTACTGGCCTGTGCACTTGAGTGTGCATACACACACACACACACACACACACACACACACACACACAGAGAGAGAGAGAGAGAGAGAGAGAGAGAGAGAGAGAGAGAGAGAGAGAATCTTTTTTTTTCCTTAAATGTTACTAGTTGAATTCTAAAGATAGAAATGACTCAGTAACATTTTTAACACACATCTACCAAGGGAATAATGGAATATTGGAAGGAAAATATTTTGTTTCACTAGTGTTTTCTAGTATCAAAATGTATGGTAAACATTTGTCTATTGATGCTGACGGAAGGAGGTCTTACCTTTTGTGTTGCTCGGTGCCTTTTTATGTAGACAGCCATTGCCAGGCGCTGTTACCTCTTCACAACTCTAAAATTTTAACTAAGCATGCTCGTGTCTGTCAGGCATGTGTAAGACTGTACTAGAGTTTTCTTCTGGTGCTTGCTTGTCTACAGAGTTTATTGTTTTGTTTATGAGTGTGCACCCGCCTGCATGGGCTTCGCTCACCAGCTGCGTGCAGGAGCTCAAGGAGGCTAGACCGTCTGGGATTCTGTGGAGCTGCGGTTATAGGCCGGGGTGGGCTGCTGCTGTGGGTGCTGGATGGCAAGGAGCACCCTTCACCGTTGAGCCATCTCGCCTGCACCCCAATACCTGGCCTTCCACCCATCATTTACAGCTGAAAGTTATACAGACGCGTCTTGTTAAATGGCCCGGTTAAGTAGATTTTGAAATATGAAACTTATGTCCTCCACACGTCAAAGTCCAGGTCACACTCTCAGGTCTGCAGTTTGTGCTCAGGAAACACAATCACTGTGTGCCTGGCACAGAGATGCACCTCCTTGTCTTAACTTGTAATGGCCCGGGGAAGAGGGTTTAAAAGGCTTAACACTGCTTGTTATTTAAACCGTATTACCTAAACATAGTACAAGTGTTACCCATTAGGATCACCTTCCTCCGTTACAGGCTAAGTTTCTTATTGGTAGCAAAGCTAATGTTCAAAGCCACTGAGGGTTCACTTGTAGTGACCGGGAACAGATTTTATTCTCATCTCTGACCTCAAAAAGCTTATTCAATATTCAATATTCAAAATATTGACTGCTGTTCAGCTCTTACCCATTACAATAGAATAAGTCAAGTGTTTGGACTCTAGGTCTCACCAAGACTAGTCCTAAAACTGTGGGTGGCTGGAGGAAAGAGAGAAAGTGAGCTGGGGACCAGTTCTCTCTCTCTCTCTCTCTCTCTCTCTCTCTCTCTCTCTCTCTCTCTCTCTCTCTCCTTCCTGACTGTGAATGTCATAATGCCTGGCCCTCCGAGGTAGCCTGCCAGGCTGCACACTCACACTCGGCTGGCCTGGAGAGAGGGAAGTTCAGCTAAGATGGTTGGGTGTGAGTGCACAGGTAAAGAACACACACACCCAGGGACAGCTTCCAAGAACTGGCTCACTTTATTGGGGGAAACAAAGACTATTTAAACGTTTGGGGGTGGGTAGAGGCTATCAGGATGTGTGCACATCATTGGCTGGGGCCAGGATGCTGGGGATGCCTCATTTGCATAGGGAAGAATTCCAGGTGCTGGTGGACTTGATCTTATAAGGGGAAGGGGAGCTTAACCCCACTACAGGCTATGTGACCTCTGCCGAGGCAAGGGCAGGAGGCACAGGACTGTGTGCATCAGGACATGCTGGCCCAAGGCAGAGGCGAGGAGGTGGTGCAGGGGTGGGGGTGGGGAAGCTATCCTGCTCCTGCAGATCTCAGGAGGAGATTGCTGGGTTTTGGAGGTGCTTCAACCCCACTCTTGCCCCAGGCCTTTTCCTGGTCCCAGGGCTCCCTGTCCCTACACCATCTGCAGCCTCACCTCCCTGCTGCCTCGTATATTCCCACATGATAGGCTGTCCTCGCAAACCCCGGGACCCTAAATAAACCCTGCCTCCTCTTAGGAGTTGCTTCTGTTGGGTGCTTTGTGGTGTCAATGAGAAAAGTGACCAGAAACTCCAGAGAGTCTCCCCATCTCTCTGCTGTGGTTCATTCTCCACATCTTGGAGATCTTTCCATCCAAGTCTGCCCCTCAGAGACAGTACACACACATTTATCCTCGTCATTACACACTGAGTAGAGTCTCCTTGAATAAACAGCAGAACCTTTTGACTCATCAGAAGCCAAAGAAAAACTACACAAAATGTTCTGCCTTGCTCCTCACTGACTAACGGCCTGACTCCCATCCTCGGGCACTTTCAAGAACCCCTTCTTCTTCTTGCCGAGAGCTGATTTCCTTAAGCTGGCTTGTTCCCCTGCACCTGCTTCTTCAGCTCTTGCTCTTAAATAATATATAGTTAACTCGGCGGGCAAATTATTTTTCTTATTTTGATAAGAATTGAGGCACATGGAATGTACCTAGTCCTACTTTTTGATTTTGTGAGCAAACTCCACGGTGTTGATGTTCTGTCTTAAATCTTCCACATCTTGATGGCGGCTTTCTCCTAAGTTGGAAATATTGTGACAAGTGCTTACTGTGGGAATGTAGGTGTCTGTTTATTTATTTTTTACTTAAGCACGCTTGTAATGCTGTTGTGTGATAAACACAATAATTTGTTGCCTACAATTGGTCACAGAACACTCCACATGCCCCCTGTATCTTAAAAAGCAGGACATTTAAAGCCCCCTGTCCTCATCTTTTTCTTGATGTATCACAGTCCGATGGACTCCTGTCTTAGTGACTCGCCCCATGCTGTCACGAAATCCCCAATAAAACCAACCGAAAAGAAGAAGGGTTTGTTCTGGCTGTCTGAAGGTGCACCGTCCATCGTGGTGACAGGCGCAAGAGGCGAGGCAGCAATCGCATTACATCCACGGCCAGAAAACAAAGACGAATGGGGGAGCTCATGCTTCCTTGATTCTTCCTTGTTCTGATGCAGCCTGAGCTCTGAGCCTGGAGTTAGAGTGGGTGTTCCCTCCTCTGAGACATGTCCAGAAGTGCGTTTCTAGGTGATTCGAAACCCAGGCAAGGTAACAATGAAGATTTACCATCACAATTGGACAAAGAACATAATGAAGATAGTATGAACTCGCAATGCACCTCACACTCGCAACACAGCTGAGCTGGAGTCGCATTGCTGGGAGCCGTGGCGTACTGAGCAGTAGCTTGAAGCTAGAAACTACTCATCCCTCTTAGGACACCGTGAAAGCAGCAATAGGCTTCGGGTACATGAGTGATGCTGGTTATGCCAAAATTTGAATCGTATACAATTTTTAGGTGTCAAGATACACTCGTCATAGTTTTTCTCAACTCTGTAGAAAGGCAAAACAAACTAGGCATGGAGATGTATACCTATAATAAACTAACCAAGCCTGGAGATATATACTTATAATAAACTAACCAGCCATGGAGATATATACCTATAATCCCATACCCAGCAGGCTGAATAAGCCTGGATATATATATATATATATATATATATATATATATATATATATATATATATATATAGCAAGCCCCTTGCTTCTTCTCAGACAAACTACATTGCAAATGCCATTCTTGCTTTTAGGTCATTCAGAAACAGGTAGGGGGTCTGGATTTGACCCTGTGAGCCTAATCTTCTGACCTATGCAGTTAGACCATTATGAATGTGTTGAGTTTCATTTCAATACACTATGGTGCAAGAATTACTCTCCCTCAAAACCATTGCAAGCCCCAAAAACAGTAACCTCACAAGTCGTCTAAGATGATACCTGTTTTCGCAGGATGGGACCCGGGTCGTAGGGAAATGCGGCGGTTACTGTGGAAAGTGCACTCCGTCCTCGGGCACTGGCCTGGAGGTGCGAGTTTCATAACTAAGGTAAGGTCCCCGCTCACTTCTTTCTAATCTATAGCCTAATGATAAACAGATGTGGGCGAACGGCCCCTCCCCCGACAGAGCTACGGTCAAGCGGTGTGAAGCTGATATTATTCTGTCCTTTACATCCTTGTTCGTCTGTCTTTCTGTCTCTAAAGAGCCATCTGTCCCTCACCCCTGAACCCAAGGTCCTCAGGCTGCATATGTTAAGTTTCTCTTCACTGCCTGCTGAAAATGCTGCTTTCTGTGTTTCGCCTCTGAGAGTTTTATTTCCTAAGGTCTCTGGTCGATCCAGAAATCTATGTTTTGAATATTGGAAACTGTGAAGTAAGGGACTGAGGCATACAATATCTCAGGATATAATATATATCCTGGCATACATACATATATAATAATTTTTACTTTTATGAAAATAAAATATATAGTGTGTTATGTATGCTAATACCAGGGCTATAATAATTGCAGTAGTGCTGGCGGTGTTGAGCTTCCATGGCGCTGAGCAGCTTACGGGAATCCCTTTCTTTGGCTCCTCACAAGGAGGCCATGAGGCCGTATTTGCCGTAGAGGAAGCTGAGGCCACAACCATTGAGAAGCTTTCTCAGACCCCAGTGATACCTTACACCTAGACCTGTGCTCTCAGTCACTGTGTTGTCACTGATGGGCCGCTTGCAGTGGGGCCAGCAGCTCAGTGTCATCTGAGATCTTATTATAAATGCAGAGCTTAGACCCCCTCTGCACACAAGAAACCTGAATCTTTAATTCTATCAAAATCCACAGGAGACTGATTAGCATACCAGCAAGTGCTCCCTCTGCTGGACAAAAGATTAAACGGGTCATTTTTGATTATCCTGGTGCCTTCAGCTGCAAGGCACAGAAGTTCAGCCAACACGTGTGACCTTCTAACTAACACCTTCCCCATACTGTCCAGTGGCCCATTCAGTTCCCCCGATAGTTCATTCATGATCTGACACCGGAGTTGCTATTTGACAAATGCTTAAGTAAACATTGGTATTGAAAAGTGTTCTTCTAATATTTTTTTGAACAGGCTCTTGCTGACTAGCCCAAGCTAGCCTCACACTTGCAACTCTTATACCTCTGTCTCCCGAGTGCTGAGATTTCATCTGCACACAGTCTCATGCCACCACACGTAGGTGAAATTGCCATCTTAAATTAGTATTATTTGTGTTGCAAAAGGCAAAGGCAATGTGTTTAGTAACTGGGACCTGCACAAGCTGTGCTGTGTTCAGGCCCCGCCCACAGTAGTGTGCTCCACTGATCAGCAGTGAGCCCTCGCGGTGCTCCTCCCTCAACATGACATCTTTCCCATACATAGGCCTCGCTGTGATTACATCATCATTATAACTCCCGAATCAACTAAATGCCTTCTGCATCCATTCTGGAAAGTACCATGGCTCAGTAGATAAGAGTACCACTAGCTGTTTTTCCAGAGGACCTAGGTTCGATTCCCACCTCCCATATGGCAGATCAGAACCATCTGTGACTCCAGTTCCAAGAATTTTATACTTCCTTCTGGCCACCCAGGTACTAGGCAGACATATGGCACACAAATATACAGTCAGGCAAAACACCCATACACAAAATAAAGCAAAAACCCTCTCCTGTGATCCTGGTTGGATTACATGGTCAGTTCTGAAGCAATCAGTGTCTGGTGGCCTGAGATCTTGTGCCTACGGAGTCAGGTGACTGACAGCTGCATTTGGAGGAGGGCCACTTCTAAAAGAGCAAGGAGAGGCTTGACTTGGGACTACAGCTCAGTAGTAAGGCACTTTCCCAGCATGAACAAGGCTGGGTTTGCCCCTTAGAACCAGAGCAATGAACAAAGCAATTGTGAGTGAGTTGAAAAACAGCCTGGGCTAGGGAATAAATCATATACCACACACACACACACACACACACACACACACACACCCCACATTCACACCAAACACACCACACACCCACCACATCATACATAAACACACACACCGCATACATACCACATCATACACACACCCAGCATACATACACACACATACCACATACATACCACATCATACACACACCCAGCATACATACACACACATACCACATACATACCACATCATACACATACAGCACACACATACATATACCACATACACACCACATCATACTTACACACACACCACATCCACACCACATCATACTCACACATACCACATATACACATCATATACACATACACCACATACATAGACACCACACACATACACACCATACACCATATACTCACATGTACCACACATTACCACATACATACACATACCACACCACACTACACACCATACACATACACGCCTCATTCACCAAACACACACACTCTCATCACAATCACAATCACATTCACAATCACGGGATTGAAGAAAGACTTGAGATCCAAAAGGAGAAGCTGGGCGGCTGTAAGCCAAACTCAGCAGATATACTTCAGAGACCCCATTTTCACGTGCATCCTATGTCTTCTTTTCTTGTGTCTGTTCTGTGTCACAAGACATGAGTGCATACATATGAAAGTTGCAAGTATGTAAGAAGATAGATAGATAAAAGAGTTCACTTTCTAACCTAGAGAATATCCTAAGTGACACTTGGTAATTCTGCACATGGTAGAGCCGAGATTACCTACTCTTGACTCTCAACTTTTGATATGGAAGATTTATAACTTCTGGTTTGTTTCTTTCAGGGGCTCTGAAGAGGACGCCATGTGAGATGGATGAAGGATAGTAATTCAATACCTCCACCTTAAATTTGGGTGCATCTGTGTGCATGTGTATGGATCTGTCTGCGCGCGTGCGTGTGTGTATGTGAGTGAATGTGTGTGTATATGTGTGTACATATGCATATATATAAATATATATATTATATATATACAGGTTGAGCATCCCTTATTTAAAAATTTAAACTTTGAAATGCTCCAAATTCTGAAACTTTTTGAGTGCCAGCATGAGATCTCAGATGGGAAATTTCGTGCCATGAAACTTTGCTTCATACACAAATTTTTGTAAGTACTATACAAAGTTATGTTTCTGTCACGCATGTAAAGGTACATAGGAAACACAAACAAGACACACAACCCACACTCTTGGGCACGTATTGCTCTCTTCCTGAGTACCCTGCTGCCTAAAACCTATACTAAAATCTCCTAGGAAACTACAACTCTGCTTAAAACAAAGACATTAATTAACACCGAGTTTAGGCGAGCCCCATCCCAAAGAGATCTCATTCTAAATATGAAAATATCACCAAGTCTTCGAAATGTCTGAAATACACCCTGATGGTCACCAAGCATTTCAATGAGGAATACTCAACCTGCGGAACACCCTAATGATGTAAAGTTTAATATTTATGTTTGAAATTATTTATTGTGATGTAATATTTTTGTACGTAAAATGATTTTATTGTGACTGCCTTGCATGATGCTCCCCGTCGCAGTCAGACCACTGCATTTTACGTACTCTACGTTATATGTAGTATATGACAAAGTGACTCTTCGTTATCACGGTACACTGTTGTTTACTTTTTACCTGGAAATGTGTTTTACTGTTACATTTTGAAAAATTTTTTTGTACTTATTTTTTTAACAACCTAGCTGACATCAAGGTGCTACGTGAGTTGAACAAGGGTATTTTTGGCAATTGTGGGAACGTTTCATTAGCCAATAAGTACGCAACATCACAGGTTGTACCAACTGTTCATCACAGTCACTATTCCGTTTCATGTGATCTCTGGGAAGAATTGTGCTGCCTTGGTGCTAATATTATATGTTTTTAAAGTAATTGTCAGAGTCAAAACTGTAAACATTTAACAAAAGGGAGCAAGAGATAGATAATCCCCAATGGATAAAATCACCTGCTAGAGTAAGACCCACTATTTACACGTCTTTTTAGACCTGTCTTTTTTTTGTAGTAGCTGGACTCTGTTCTTACCATTGTTGTTGGTAATATGCTCTACTCTGCTCCATGGTGCCTTGGACTCCTTCCAATCATTGGGAGGGTCCACCAATAGCCTCATTACAGAGTGACACTGGGAAAGGGGGCTCTCCTGCTGTTTTGTCAAGATATCCTCAAAGTTTATGAGCAGCAAGACAAAGGATCTACCACAGGAGCATGGCCTTAACCCCTCGGCATACTCATGGCCTTCAGCAGCCCTCGGCATACTCGGAGATCGACAGATCGACCACCCTCTACCTGAAAACTTTGGCCAATGTTCTGACTTCCCTTGAGGCTGGGAGCCTAGTACCCTGCGGGTTTCCTGTGGTCTTCGGCATTTGTGTGAAAAAAGAAAAAAAAAAACTGGTGTCTAAGATTCCCAGGTCTTTCTGGTCTTCCAAGAATCCACCTTTTGTTACTTCTTTCAGGAATGAACGTGCTGAGGCAGTGGTCACAAGACATTTTACTCAAGAAAGCCTGCCCAACTTTTCCAAGACCAAAGAGATTAGGAAAACCCTGACAGTATTCTCCAACTCCACAGAAACACCAGAGCACTTGGTGTATGAACAAGTGTCATTTTCTATTGTTAATACATGTGAAACATATTATAAATAAATATTGTGACCACATCCAAACCATAAATGCTTCTCTTGGCTTCTGGACTCTTTATTAAAGTTTAAATATGAATGTCTCTAGGAATTATATATCTCAATATACATATATATATATATATTTACATATACAATATTGTATATATGTATGTAATATTGTATGCTATAACCACAATATACATATATACATATTGGACTGGCAGGTTTTGTGTGTCAACTTGACACAAGCTGGAGTTATCACAGAGAAAGGAGCTTCAGTTGAGGAAATGCCTCCATGAGATCCAGCTGTGGGGCATTTTCTCAATTAGTGATCAAGGGAGGAGGGCCCCTTGTGGGTGGTGCCATCCCTGGGCTAATAGTCTTGGGTTTTATAAGAAAGCAAGCTGAGCAAGCCAAGGAAAGCAAGCCAGTAAGAAACATCCCTCCATGGCCTCTACATCAGTTCCTGTATCCTGACCTGCTTGAGTTCTAGTCCTGACCTCCTTTGGTGATCAACAGCAATGTGGAAAGTGTAAGCTGAATAAACCCTTTCCTTCCCAACTTGTTTTATGAGGAAAAGAAACCTGCACAAAGACACACACATACATACACATATACATATATATCATTTATATATTACATATTATATATGTATATATGTGTACATAAAATATATACATATAGCCTCAAAGTGTATGATATATGTATATTGAGGTTCTAATATAATTGCATCATATTCCCCATCTCTTTTTGGCCTCCAAGCCCTCCCATATATCCCTCCTTGCTTTCTCTCAAGTTCATGGCCTCTTTTTTTAATTATTAATTGTTGTTACATATATAAATGTAACTTGCTCAGTCTGTATAATGTCACTTGTATGTTCGTTTTCAGGGCTGATCTTTGGCACTGGATAATCAGCTAAGGCTGAGGTTCTGTGGCCTCTCCCCATCTGCTTTTCCATGTCTGTCTTGTCTTTATTCAGCTCATGTCTAGGTCATCGTGTGTGGGGAGCCGATGGCCGGCCCAAAACATCCTGCCGGCCCAAAACATCCTGCCGGCCCAAAATCCTGCCGGCCCAAAACATCCTGCTGGCTTGAAGTAAACAAGTCAGTGCCAGGTGCTGGGTAGTTTACCATCCCTTGGTCTCCGCCTCTCCCGAGCTTCAGCCAATCAGGGGATGACACGTCCGAGGCAGGGGTTGCAGCCTATATAAGGGATGGGCTTCTGGGTATCTGGGTCTCCGCTCTGTAGGCTTATGCTCTCCCTCTCAGGAGCATTAAAGCTTTACTGCAGAAGGATCTTGAGTGTGCCGCGTGGTTCTTGCTGGCGAGACGGTAGCGCGGGACATCTGGTGCCGAAACCCGGGAATACGAGACTTCATCATCGTCAGCACCTTCGGAGACCCCTTGGCTACAAGGAAGATTCAGAACTGCAGGCAGATACGTTCGGAGAGGTATGTTCTTCTTTGGCTTCGACTTGGGATTGTCGCCACCCTGGGAAGGTAGCATTGAAGCTTTTGTGACCATTCTTGGAGCCCTTTTAATCTTTCTCTTTGCCATGTATGAATGCTCCAGGTCTTTTGACTCTTGCCTCACAGAACAAACTAGGTAGAGATCTTGACCGCAAAATGGTGGAAAGAGACTTGAGGCAGGGGACAAAAGCAATTGGGAAACTTGTTAAAAACTGTTTAGAAGATAAAGCTTGTAGGGCTGCCGTGGCGGAAGGTCGGAACACCCTTGAAAAAGTCCAGGATAGCATATCAGAAACCGAGCGTAGTGAGAGGTTGGGCGCGCGCAAGAAAAAACCAGTCCCAAAAAAGGAAAAAGGACCTCCCGGAGAGTCTAGAGACAAGGGAGTGAATGTGTCAGATCTTAAGGCTTTAAACTTTGATAACTCTGATAGCTCTAATAGCTCAGAGGATGAGGTCTTGGACCCCGATGAAGAGGCTGAGTTAGAGGAGGAAGCTGCCAGATATGAGGAGGAAAGATACCATCAAGATGATCGAAGGCAGAATAGTAAAGAACCTCAAAAACGGCAGCCCCTAACATCCCTTTCACAGGTTGTTCCTTCGGTGCCCTCTCCCTATGAGACATGCCCGAAGTCTTGCTCCTTTTTGTCTGAAAAGGTAAAAAGAAAGCTGCACCCTGCTTACCCAGTCTTTGAAGGCGCAAAAGGAGGGCGGGTAGAACCTATATCCCCCATCCAAAATCAAGGAAGACAGGGCCTGGGTTTTTTCTAGGTGCCACTGGGGCAGCACGACCCATACCATGGAAGACAGGGGACCCGGTATGGATTCCCCAGTGGCCGTTAACCTCTGAAAAACTAAAAGCTGTGACTAATCTTGTTGCAGAACAATTGGCTTTTTATGCACAAATGCAAGTCACACATATTATGGGCTTGCCATATAACCCTCAAGGACAAGGTATCATTGAGCGCGCACACCGTACGCTCAAATCATATTTAATTAAACAAAAAGGGGGAATAATAAAAGATCTGCCCCCCGTGCCACGGGTTGCCATAGCAGTGGCACTCTTTACTATAAATTTTCTAAATTCAGATAAGCATGATCAGACTGCAGCAGAGCGACATTGCTCAGACCCGCATCGACCTAAAGAATTGGTAAAATGGAAGGATGTGTTGACTAATGAATGGAAAGGCCCGGATCCTATTCTAATAAGATCCAGGGGAGCCGTTTGTGTCTTCCCACAGAGTGAAGAAAACCCCTTCTGGGTCCCTGAGAGGCTTACTAGAACAATTTTGGAGCAGAAGGACACCGCAGATCGCCCAGTCACTCACACTACGAGAGTTGAGAGCAGCCATTATCCAGGTCAACTCTACGAGCCTTGACCTGTCCTTGACGAAGGGACTATCATCATGGATCGCTTCAGCTGTCTCCTATTTTAAGGACTGGGTGGGGGTGGGATTGTTTGGCGCAGCCCTTTGCTGTGGACTGGTGTTACTTCTCTGGCTGGTCTGTAGGCTCAGGGCTCAAACCAAGAGAGACAAGGTGGTTATTGCCCAAGCGCTTGTGGCTCTGGAACAAGGAGCCCCCACTGACATTTGACCAACAATGCTCAAGCAGTAGGCCGCCGGCTGGACAGCTCTTGCACACCCGGAGCTTAGACTCATTGCACAGGGTAGAGTGTCCAGCTTGAGCAGCCCATGGGGGATGCCGAGCAAAGCATTGCACAGAGAGACACCTGACATAAGGGTCTCTCTGGGAGGCATGTTGTCCTGCATAAGGGTTGCCTGCCCTAGTTTCCCTTTCCCAGAAAAACGGCAGAGTGACAGGTCGAGGGCGCTTCGGGTCAAACCAACAGCCTAGTGGCGACTCTCGTACGAAGTCTTAATTTTGTTGCTTGGGAGTTCGACCTCTGTCTCCACCCCTTAAAGATTGGGTGACCTACTTGCTATAAGAGCAAAAGGGCCTCATTATTAGATTGTTTTGAACCCTGAAGGTCCAGACAAGAGCCTGAAGGTTGATCGACAATCTGAGGTCTTTATTTTAAATAATAAAAAAGGGGGAGATGTGGGGAGCCGATGGCCGGCCCAAAACATCCTGCCGGCCCAAAACATCCTGCCGGCCCAAAATCCTGCCGGCCCAAAACATCCTGCTGGCTTGAAGTAAACAAGTCAGTGCCAGGTGCTGGGTAGTTTACCATCCCTTGGTCTCCGCCTCTCCCAAGCTGCAGCCAATCAGGGGATGACACGTCCGAGGCAGGGGTTGCAGCCTATATAAGGGATGGGCTTCTGGGTATCTGGGTCTCCGCTCTGTAGGCTTATGCTCTCCCTCTCAGGAGCATTAAAGCTTTACTGCAGAAGGATCTTGAGTGTGCCGCATCTTTCTTGCTGGCGAGACGGTAGCGCGGGACAATCGTGCTAATGAGATTTTTATGGGTGTAGCTTTTGACACTCCTAGGAGACAATATCAGCTCTCTGACCCACTGACTCTTACAATCTTTCTGTCCCTCTTCTATAACGTCCCCTGAACCTTGCGTGTGGGAATTGTTTTGTAGAAGTATCTGCTGGGGCAGGGCTCCACCACTGAGCACTTTGGTTGTTTGTGATTATCTATAAAGGCATCATTCTGTTGCAAAGAGAAGTTTCCTTGATTGAGGACCACACTTATCTTTGGATATAAGGTCAAATATTTAGAATATAATAAGAATTATGTTGAGTTACTGAAGTGATGGCTGTACGTTCTCCTCCAAAATTCATGACTTCCCGAGCCCTGGGTTCTAGGCATGGTTCTCCCTTGTTAAGCAGGCCTCCAGCTCCCTTAGAGAGGTATGCACACCACTACTGCATCCTTAGGGTCATTGCACCAGGTGGATTATTGCTATGGTTACAGGCATTGTAGCTGGATAGCCCTGCTGATTGCCTCCCTCCCTCCTTTGGGAGCTTGAGCAGTACCTTCTGGTACCAAGAAAGCTAGTCCTCAGGAAGGAGGTTCAGGTCAGCCCCAGCCCAGGAGCCTCTGAGCCTTGTGTCTGAAGACACCTGAGCATGGTGTCTTCACCTTTGGGGAACCGCCTTCCACTTCTATGGGGCAACCATGGGCAATAGAATGTAATAATTTGTAATGTTTGGGGAGTCTCTTGGACAATGATTCAAAAGAGGGCTTCTCGTGTAAACTATATATGTATGTTTATACATAAGCATTTATGTAGTACAGTGGTTATTTAGGTAGATGGTTAATAATATGATCCCTCATGGCCTTTCAGACAGTCTTACTGTCTTACCCTCCTTCTCCTGTAGTTATCCCCCTCCTGTCCCCCTACTAGATCCCCTATTTTTCTCATTTCCTTGATCAATTGTTACCTGCTATTCCCTTCTGTTGCTCCCCTATCCATCTTATCCTGGCAATGGTCTCTCTCTCTCTCTCTCTCTCTCTCTATATATATATATATATATATATATATATATATATATATATATACACACACACACATGCACATATATACATATATACATACATATACATACACATATATACATATATACATACATATACGTATATATACACATACATACATACATATATATAAAACTTTCCTGGTTTCTGCTGTTACCACAGGATATCCTCCATCTGAACTTTTGGAACTAGGGGCCTCTGAGGAGAAAAAACATGTGGTATTTCTCTGGGTTACCTCATTCAACAAGATATTGTCTAGTTCCTTCCATTTACCTGCAAAGTTTGTTATTTCTCTTCTCTTTACAGCTGAATGGTCTTCCCTACTCCATGTGTGCCGCATTTCCATCGTCCGTCTGTTGGTTGAGGACATGTAGGTAGTTTCATTTCCTCACTGCTGTGACTAGAACAGCAGTGAGCAGGGCTGAGCAAGTGTCCATAGAGTAGAAGGCTGAGCCCCTGGCCACATGCCAAGACGTGGAATAGGCGGGGTCATATTGTAAATTTATATTTAGGGTTTTTTTCCCCAGAATTCTCCACACTGATTTCCATAGTGGTTGTACCAGTTTGCAATCCCAGCAACAGCGAATGAGGGGTCCCCTCTCCCCACATCCACACAGTATTTGTTGCTAGTTGCCATGCTGATGGGGATAATATAAAACCTCAAAGTTGTTTTAATTTTCATTTTCCTAATTGCTAAGAACAAAGAACTTTTCTTTGGTTGTTCCTTTTGAGAACTCTGTTCAGGTTCTAGGCACATTTTTTTTTAAATGGGTCATCACTGGTTTGAGGTTTTTGTTTTGTGTTTTGTGTTTTGGTTTTTTTTATTATTTTGGGAGGCCTCTTTATATATTCTGGATATTAATCCTTTGTCAAATGTTTATCTGGCAGGCTCTCTTCCATTCTGTGGGCTTCCTCTTCATCCAGTTAGGTATTTCTTCCATGGCCTGTGACCAGTGTGTTATGGTGTCTTCAGCAATAGCCCCTTACCATCAAGCTCTGGTGGGCAAACATAAACTATAAAATGCCTGTGTTGTTTTAGGGGTCTCTGTGATACCTCTGAAAAACAAGAAAGTGGCAGTATCCTACACCTAGCACTAGGCTTTTTATTTAACAATTATGCTTCTAGGTTGAACATAATTCCTTATGTAGGGTAACCCTAATTAATTTTTTTGTATATGAATATATATTTGTGAAACTTATAAAATATTAGATTTCCACGAGGCTTTTCAAATACCCTTAGATTTAGCTACACCAACGCCAACCCCCCTCTCTGATCTACCCTGCCATCCCTTTCCCCAGGTAAGCGTCCCTCCTCATCGTCCCACATCGCCCTTCTCTCTCAGCTCCCTTGAGAGCTTTCTCCTACCGCTCTGCTGACTGGCCCTTTTGAGTTTCCCTGATTCTATCAGTACCTCAAATCAAATGCATGATTCTAAAGATCCAGTGCTCGGATCTGCACATAAAGGAGAATACATGGCAATTGTCTTCTAGGTCTGGATTGCCTCACTCATTATAATGGGGTCTACCTCTATTTATAATCTCATTTTTTTTACAGCTGAATAAAATGCCATTGTGCCATGTTTTCATCAGGGAATGGGCCTCTGGGCTGCTTCTATGTCCTACCTATTGTGAATAGAGCAGCTGTGAACATGGGTGACCGTGGGTTTTCATGATAAGCAATCCTTTGGGTATATATGCCCAGGAAAGGTAGAATTGTATCAACTGGTGGTAGATCTAGCTTTAGTTTTCTGAGGAACCACCACACTGATTTCCACCTGTTGGTAACTGTACCAATTTGCACTCCTCCCAGCAGTGCATGAGGGGTCTCCATAACGACCCAACATCTTCAGTACTTATTGTTGCCCTTTGTTTTCTTAACTGAGCCATTCTGACGGGGGGGGGGGGTAAGATGAAATCTCAAAGTCATTTTAATTTGCATTTCCCTAATAACTAAAGATGGTAAATACCTTTAAAAATATTTCTTAGCCATTTGTATTTCTTCTGAGAATTTTTCTGTCCTGTTATATATATCCACCTTTTAAAATGGGTTTCATTATGTACCTACCCCTGACAAGCCAGGAACTCAATTTGTAGCTCAGGCTGATGTTAAACTCATGTAGACACCCCTGCCTCTGCCAGCTGAGTGCTGAGGTTAAGGCATGTGCCCCACACCCAGCTCCATAGCCCACTCTTTTGTTGGGTTGTTTCCATATTTAGATTCTTGTATAGTAGAGACACTAATCCTCTGCCAGATGTATACGTGGTAGATTTTTCCCATTCTGCAGACTGCATTGTCAGTTAATTAGAAGTCTCCTTTGCAGTAAAGATGCATTTTTAATTTTATGAAATTCTGCTTAATGATTGTTGTCGTATTTCCTGCATGACTAGAGTCTTATTCAGAAAGTCTATATCCAATCACTTCTCGGCCTTTTGGCTAAGACCAAGTGCAGAAAGTCTATATCCTAAAGTGTGCCCAACTTGTTCTGTCATATATGCATAAGTATGGGGCCAACCTACCATGAACCCCCCTTAAGGGGTAATCCAGTATATGCTAGATGTCATTTGTTTTTTATCTGTCCTGATGTCAAGGCTTGGAGAACCCTTTATGACAGGGATAGTTATTGAGTATGGAAACTCCCATGGGTACATGTAGCAGCAGAGCTCTCATCATTCTGGGCGACCTGCAAGACAACCATCACCTATTTTTTGGCCTCATAACAGGAGCTTTACATCTTGGAGTCTCCTGGGTCCCATCATAAGCAAAATAAACAACAAGACCTCAAAAGGGTCTTTGGGGTTTCCTGAACATACCCGGGGTTACTTGGGAAGGGGCCTAAGAATAGTCCTAACTGACAGACTCCCCCAGAAGCCTTACACACACTCCAGAGGACCACCTCTCAAGGCATCTGTATTTGCACACTGCAGTGCACAGTGAGCTGTGCAGTGTGAAATCTTTCATCCTGTCACTTTGTGCTTTTGGTTTTGTTTACAATTGAATGTATAAGTGATATAACTTGTAATATTTCTTCTAATCTTTACCTGTGAAGTCTAGAATGTGACTCTTATACAAGGGTCAATATACTAATACATCTAAAGCATTTAGAAGATAGCATGGCATGTAGTAAGTTCTCAGTATGACTTTAACTCTTGATTATTAGAAAAGGTATGAATTAACAAATGATGTCTACATGTCATCCCTTATTTGATCATGAGAAGATTATCATGTGGGCACTCTTGACTCCAATTTTAACTTTACCACAGGGGCCAAGAGTTAAAAAAAAAAAGTCTGGATTTTTCCTGAATATATCCCTCTTAGGATATTCTTTGTACTTAATATAGTAGAGTTCTTCTGGATGTTTTCCAAGGATATGAATGAAGTTTGTAAATCAGAGGTCCTTAGGACCGGAAAGATCCTAAAATGGCATATAAAGCAAGGAAGATAGTAGCTGTACCTTAGGGATAACTAAAACTATGTTTATGGATTATGTCTCACCCCGTGTGAAATGTAGCAAAACAAACACCATAGACTTGGTGGCTATAAAATTACAGAAATGTATTCATTAGTTCTGGAGACTAGAAAGTTGGCAATTAAGATGCCAGAAGATTCTCTTCATTCTAATCCCAGACAACAGAATGGTGAGGGGCCTCTCCTCCATTTACAGGGTCATTAATACTATTCATAAGGACTCTGCCTCCAGGACCTAATCACTTCCCAAGAATGCCAACTGCTAGTAGCATCTCTTTGGAGGTGAAGATCTCTATACACAAACTTGCCGGCGGCGGCAGCAGCAGCAGCAGCAGCACAAACATTCCCACTGCAGCTTCCCTGGTTAAGCTTAACTGTCCGCTAGACACATCCTTGCTACCTGAGTGAAGAAGTCTCATTTTAGGGATCGTCTAGATCGGGCTGCTGTGTGGACATGTCTGTAGTCATTACCTTGGTTATAATTGGTGTAGAAGGCCGCTCTCTGTGGGTGGCATCATTCCTTAGGCAACTGGTCCTGCGCTGTATAAAAATATTAGCAAAGTCTGATCTAGGGAGAGAGCCAGGGAGGAAAGCCAGCAGGTAGTGTTCCTGCATGGTTCCTGCCATGAGTCCCCTCAGTCATGGACTGTGACCTAAAGTGTAGGATGCAGTGAAACCTTTCTTCTCTTGAGTAGCTTTTGATTATGGTATTTGTCATTGGAAAAGAAAGAAAGAAGATCAGGAGGCATCCTTTGTTTGTCCCCTGTTGCTGTGCAAGACACTGACCAAAACCAACTTGAGGAGGCGAGCACTCACTTGGCATGTAGGTTACATTGCATCATGAAGGGAGGCCAAGGCAGGACGTCATGGCAGGGCCTGACACAGAGACCGTGAAAGTATGCTGTTTACTGGCCGCTCAGCTCTCCTTTTTAGAGTACCCAGGACCACCTGCCCAGGAGTTACAGCTCCTCACATAACACGGATAAAGAAAATGGCCCACAGACATGTCCAAAATGCTAGTCTGGTTGATGGAGGTAGTTTCCAAAATTAAAACTCCCCCATCCCAGGTGACTCTGGCTTGTGTCAAGTCAACAAAACCAACATGACAGTAGATTTCGTGGTGGCTAATTTTCGTGTTAATTTTGAATAGGCGATAGAATCCAGTTTGGGGGGGTGTGTGAAACAGCAGTCTCCATTTTGCTATGAAAGTACTTTTGAATATGTGGATTAACATTTAAACCAAAACGGAGTAAAGCAGGAGACCCTCCATTGGGTTTTATCTAATCAGCTGAAGACATTTAGAGAAAAAGACCTAACTCAGCCTCCATAACCAAGGCTCACCATGGTTGGCTATTCACACCACCGGAGCAGCAGGGAAGGCTTTCCCTGCCCAGGCTCCCTTTGTAAACTTTGTAGGCATTGAAAAGGCAGGGTTTACAAAGAGGTCAGCGGCCCCCTCAGGAGCAGCAGTGGCCTGGCTGTGCCCCCAGACTTCCCTAACAGCTCCAAAGGTCCTTTTCTAATATTTTCTAACAAGGCTGGAGAGCGGTCAAGCCCCACCCTACAAGAAAAATAAATCCTACCAATACCTGAGCTTCCTCCAAAGATCAGGCCATGTAACCCCTTCAATCCCAAGCCACCCTGGAAAGCCCCCCCCCCATCCCCACCCCATCCCCAGCCCCATCCCCAAGCCAGCAAGAAACACTATGTAAACCCTGCATCCTGCCCATCCTCTGAGAAGAGGCAGCCACCCTCCTGGGTTTTCCCTCGCAATAAATCTCTTGTTTGAGGTTTGTTGTGTGGTGTGATTTTGTGGTATTACTTGGCTCCTGATTGCCTTGATTCCTCTCCAAACAGAGCTGTAACACTTTCCCTGGGAAAACCTCACCCCACCAGAGCAGAGCAGTAGCAGTTTTGCTGGGAAAAATTCCCTCCCATGCCTCCACCTGCCCCCCCCACTCCCCTCCCACCCCTGACCCAGGGTAGAGCTGTTACACTTGCACTGGGGAAACTTTCCTAGCAGCTGCAGCACAACTTCAGAGCTGCAACGCTTAGCTTAGTGACATCACCTTCACACTGTTGCTCCAGCTGAGCGTCCTCTTGACACTCAGATTCCCAAACGCCAGGTCCAGCTGTCACATGATCCCTCCCCCTCCCATCAGTCATTGCTATACAGAGCAACGCAGAAATGTATATGGTGTGTGTGTGGGGGGGGAGTACATATAATCAACAACAACAAAATACAACTTTCACCTCAAAGGGAGAGAAGAGTTAGTTTATTCTGGAGTTGATTATTAGGGACCACGGCCTAGGAACACAGATTTAGGTTACCCCAAATTCCATGTTACAAGTTGGGAGCTGTTTTGTGAACTTTTTATAGTAACAGAACAAAGAAAGTCACAAATCAATGTGCTTCTCAAATGCATTTATGGATACCTTAGGCAGTTACGACAAAGCTAAGAAATGTCACCTGTCCGGCCTCAGATGCTACCCAATGAGTCTTAGTATTATGGTTTATAGTAACTGTAAACTATGGTTTTATTAAGCCATTCCAAGAGGTTTTGATTTGTTAGTTCTAGGATGTCAGGCATGACACCAAGGTGGGCAAGGGATGGCTATTTAAAGACCTAAAGATAGCTCAAGGAGGCTCTGGACCTGAACGTTCCTCTAATGGCTTCTTCAGCATTTGCAGATACAGCCCCTTCCCAGGAGAGAGACAGACACGGCTCTAGGTACGGATGACATTGTTTGTATATCTGAACATTGTTGCTTCTCCCTCTATGGAGATCCTGGCAGTGACCCAGACAGCATATGAAAGACCAGGGTTGATTCTGTTTCCAGAGGATGCCATGAACTCCAAATCTCAAATTCTAGAAGCTATGCTAGACACCGGGCTCCTATTTGCTTATGAAATCCTTACCTCACCTCTCAGCTAGATCTACTATTTTTATTCCCATTTTAAAGATGGGGGAGCTGAGCTCACTCAAACCTGCTATCCAACTCGGTCAATGTATGAGAGCTCCAAAGTCACTGTGTCTAAAGCAAAGCTGAGCGTCGGCACAAGGCTGGAGCCAGAGCCCCGAGTCCTGACATGCTGGCCTGTACACCAGCAGCCTCCTCAAAGGAAGCAGAGAGAATAAAAGAACCTGTGCATCATGTGACCCCATAGAAGAAGACACAATTGGTCCTCGAAGAACATTCCTTGTACCCCCGGACTGTTCTGCAGTAGAAACAAACAGTTAAAAACTCCAGGCTCCTCCGAGATTAAAGATCAAATAATTTTCCAGTTAGTTAGCTAGATCCGCTGCCCATTCACTTACTCTTTCTGGCTCCACTTTTAATGCAGTTTAAAAGTCATTAGAGACGCCTTCCTGGTGTCCTTCCAGACTGCCTTTTGGAACAGAAAGGTCCAGCAAAAAGTGCACGCTCATTTGCGCCCCTCAGGGATGGGAGGGAAATGAACACTTCTTGTCCAAGGAGAGAGTCCAGCTCTTCCCTCAGCAGCCGGCTGCTATGAAGACCCCTGTGGCTCTTAACTAGCCCCACGTTGTCTTTCTGAGGTGAGGGTTGTTTTCTGGCTCTCCATAGGTATTATTCGACTTAGAAAGTACAGTGTTAAAGCAATTGCTTGGCTGGTTTAGGCTAACCCAGGGGTTAGCAAATCCATGCTTCTTGTACAATTTACAAAATATTTTCTTTGTAGTTGTCCTTGAAGCCCAAGTGGGACTAATGGCTTTAACTACCACCCAACACTTTCAAAGTGATTTCCCGCACCAGGAAGCCATTGTCAGCTTCCCCAAACACTTAATTGGTGTAGGATGTGAGCCGGTCTAAAAGATACACTTCTGGGCTTGACTCAATCATGGCTCCAAGAGGAGCTAGCTGTTCCTGGTAAGCATTTCCATTTCTGCCTTTTTGTATGTGCTAATCATTTTGAGGCTCCATTTTTCTGTGGACTCAACAGTTTCCTTGGTAATGAAAACACATTATACTCACCCTTGGTGCCCAAGAAATGGAATTGGCTTTGTTGCCACAAGAAGAAGGTGCTCTGTGTTGCCATAAAACCTTAGAGAGCCCATGGTCAAGAACAGTATTTGTCAGTGGGGAGGGGGGTAAGGAGGTGTGGGGTGTGTGAGGGGGTGTGGGTGTGCATGGATGGGTAGGAGGGGTTGGATGTGTGTGGATGGGTGTATGGGAGGAGATGTGAGTGGATGCCGGTGTGGTGGGTATTTAGGAAGAAGTATGGGTGTATATGGACAGAGGCGGCATTCAAGTTAAGCCTTGAACAGCAGAGCAAGTCTTTTCCATTTAGGCCTCAGTTTCCTTATCTGTCAGAACAGTCCAGTGCAGACCAAAGTGAGTCGAGGATAACAAAATAACACTCTTCCTTAGAACAGAGATGACACACAGGACAGGGAATAAATCCTCTTAACTTCGCTTTTCTTTTACTTTCGTTTGCCATCATCTTCATCCTCATCTTTGAGGAAAGGCCTCCTTTTTTAGAAATGGTGGAAAACACAATCAGTTTAAGAACATGAAAAAAGCTTAAAATCCCACACAAAAGAAAGGAAACATTCAGAACTGAGGCCAAAGAGCCAAAGATAGATGATAGGGAGGAGAAACAAAAAACAAAAAAGCTTAGCGCACATTTGCAAGATCCAAGGCAGTGCTCTTACTGACAGAGAAGGGCTGCCTAGCTTTATCTTTTTGTTTGTTGTTTAATCTGGAAAGAAAGTTCAGTCACTGAAGTGTTTGCCTTACAAGCCCGAGGCTGAGTTCAACCTCTAGAACACTGGGAGGAAAGAAACCAGGGGCAGTGAGTACATCCTTGTCAGCTCAATGCTGACTGAGTCAGGAGATTCCCTGGGGTTCGCTGGAACTAGCCTCACTATGTTAGGTTTTGGATGGGATGGGCTATTCCAGAGGATACTGAGATAGTGTTTATTAGGACAGTGACTAGCACCATGGACAGACAGATAGACAAGGGGACAATGGTATGGCAAAGGCTCCAAGGAGAGTTTGGATCTCAGAAGACATGGTGCCATGTGTCCCTGAAGAGAATCCAAGCCCATGCAACAGACAAGGGAAGTTTCATATCAAGAGCCTGCAGCCATGCCCTCTAGTTCCCTGACAGAAAATAGGGAATGGGGAGGGAGGCATGGCCTACCCAGGTGAGATGCTACAGTACCAATAAGTCTGCTAGCTAGGTGTTCACAGAGAGTGTTCTAATAGGCTGCCTGATGGTATCTGTAAGAGAAGGTCTGAGCAGAAGCTGGATTCTAGCATTACATTGATAGCCTTTGTGGTTAGTGCCAGGGTGACTGCTTTGAAATGGTGTCCTCTGCACATGGCCAAGATGATGCTCCCATGAACTCATATCTCTCATGTGATATAAAGTATCAGTAATCAAAAAAGGAACAGTTGTTACTGCTCAGTAGGTGATAGTGTTCTCCTCAACACCTTCATTTTTACTTTTCATAGCTGATTACAACACTTTCAAGAAAGCAGCATTGACCGAGGTGTAAACTGGTGAATCATCTAGAATTAGTTTAGGAAACCTTACAACCCCAAAGGTTTAAGTACACTTTAAAAACACTCCCTTAAAACAGAGATACAGAGCATCATTGTTCATGCAATAACTCGGATGTTTCTTAACAAAGGATTAGTTATGTAAAATGCTGTAAGCTACACAATGGTGTATCCGTTGCTTATGGATGCTTAACAAGTTAGGACAAGACTTAGCAGCTTCAGTCTGCCCAGTTATGTACCAGTTTAAAGCAATCATAAGAAACCCAAACAACACGTATTTATTTTCTCGCAGTATCTGTGGATGGGCAGCCACGTGTGGCTCAGCTGAGCCTAAGGTAGGTGGTGATGGGACTTGTAGTAATGTCTGGGCTGGCTGCAGAGGGGCCACTTCCACGCACACACCCACAGTTTTGGGTCTGATTTGTTTCCTTGTGGACAGTTGGCTATCTGGGCTCCTTGTCCTAAGGATTTGACTGATCTCTTCATTGGCTCAAAGGGCAGTGCCAGACATGGTGCTTGCTATATCAGAGTAGGTCCTGGAAAGAGCCAGAAAAGGGACTCTGTCCCTCTATCTCTCTGTCTCTGTCTCTGTCTCTGTCTCTGTCTCTCTCTGTCTCTCTCTGTCTCTCTCTGTCTCTCTCTCTCTCTCTCTCTCTCTCTCTGTGTGTGTGTGTGTGTGTGTGTGTAAAATAAACTAATCTTGAAGGTGACCTCCCAGCTCCTTGCTGAATTCTAGACATTAGAAGCAATTCATTAGAAATTTCTAGCATCGTGAGCTTTCAATCCCAAACTGTTCAGCATTCATCTTTGAAGAGTAAGAACCTTGACCTCATCAACCACAAAGCAGTCAAGACATCTGGTCTAATTAATACAATCATGACATCTGGTATAATTAAAGCAATCCCTCATTGTCACCTTAGACCCTGTTTTCATCTTAAGGCATTTCCGGTTGTCCCCTAAACATCTCTTTGTAGTGGGTTTGACCTAATACAAGTGCTGCTTGTATTCTGATGTTAATTTGTGTCCCCCAAACTGCTTACAGAGAGTGTCTGAATGTAGCTTCTGGGAACCTGCTCCCAGTGGGTTCTGATTGGTAAATAAAGATGCCGACAGCCAATAGCTGGGCAGGACAGACAGAAGTGGGACTTTTAGGATTCCTGGGCTCAGGATGGGGAGGTGAAGGAGAAGGAGATCCACGCCAGAGCAGAGTGCAGGACAGAGAGGCTTGGCCACCATGTGAAGGAGCTGGGAGAGCACAGCCCAGAGCAGCCTAGATAGAATGTGGAGTTTAATAAGTAATGACTCAGGATTATCTGCAGGAGGTGGATTAACAAGCACTGCATGTGTGTCTGTCTGTCTGAGTTTATTGTCTGTCTTTCCGCATAGACATATGAACCATTAAAAAGAAGGCCATTACCACAATTCCTCATCTCCACACTCCAAAATTTGCAACAATCTCAACAACTTATTAGAGCCTCTATCTGTGTTTGTTGAGCACGTAAATAAGTCCAAGCAGCATTATTTTCCTAGATGGCTTATACTGAGATGATTGGTGCAAAGTCTCACACAGAACTCTCACCTCAAAGGGAATAAAAAGTAGTTTATTCTGAAGCCAGATGTGCTTGACTATGGCCCAGGAACACAACATAGAAAGTAAAACGTCAAGGTCCATCCCTCGAAAAAAATTTGGTTGGAAACATCAGGTAGGTGGATTAAAGCAAGGGAGCCCCCCCCCCACTGGCCCCACTCTTAGCCTTTGAGTTGGTGGAATCGAGGGGTTTGCTTGCACATTCCCAAGAGAACTTCACCTGCTAGCCACAGGATGTTGGGGGAGACACAGCGGTGGGAAATGAATGGCTGTGAAGGAGAGCAGAGACCCGGAGCATGCCAGCTCTCTCCGTCACTGGGCGTAATCAATACCCCTGTTAGAATCCTTAATGTGATTTTTTTTTTCTGCTTTGGAATTTTTTTTTTTTTTTTTTTTGAGACAGGGTTTCTCTGTATAGTCCTGGCTGTCCTGGAACTCACTCTGTAGACCAGGCTGGCCTCGAACTCAGAAATCTGCCTGCCTCTGCCTCCCAAGTGCTGGGATTAAAGGCGTGCGCCACCACTTTTTTTTTTTTTCCTGACTATTTTAGTTCACAAGATGCAGATCAGAAGATATCTACTGTAGAATGAAAATGAAGCACTGGCCGATACTTCTGGGGAATTTTTAATTTAATTCTACTTCTCCTTCTCTTTGGAAGGGCTCAGTAATGGTTTCACACCAGAGAAGGCGTCCTCTCAAAGTGTCCAGCGGGCACTTGGGAGACTCCTAGACTCTGAAGATCCTGGACAGACTTACAAACAGGAGCTACATTTACAAACCTCCAGGGTGTTCACATGTATTTTATTTGTAGTATAGCTTATTATGGTCTTTCTACTTATTTAATTTTTTCCTTAGTTTTAAATTAGCATAAAAAGCAGTGAATTTCTTTATGCATTTTCCTACATAACTAGCTTTGCTCAACTATGCCCCTTGCACCTCGCCATCTCCCTGTGGCCCAGACTCACCTCTCCCCCACTGGCCCCACCCCCACACAGTTCTGTCATCGTATCCCTTCAACCTCATTATTACACTTTTAATTTTGTCCTGTGTTTTACTGCCCAATCCTCCTCCTCCCCTTTGCCCCTCTTTTTTCCCAATTCCCAGGCCCCATTCCGGTTTCCTGGCCTTGCCCACATTTGATTGGCCCTGAAGATACACATATTTAAATAAACGCTAAGAGAGAGGGGACGTGCATCATTTGTCTTTTTGAGTCTAGGTTACCTCAAGGTTCCCCGCCCCCTGTTCTATCCATTTTCCTAGATGTTTAATAATTTTGTTTTTACAGCTGAATAAAAAATTTATTGTGTTTATTTTCATTACCCGTCAACCTGCTGATGGACATCTAGCATGATTTCATTTCCCTCGCGTGCTTTTTAAAGTCAGAGAAGAGATTACCCGTCAGAGCCCTTCTGTCTCTCCTCCTCCCTCCCCCCCTCCAGCCTGGATCCACCCTCCTGCCTTTGTTAAGCTTCAGAGCCCAACCCAGGAAGCAGCTTCGGTGCCTCCAGAAGTATTTACCTAAGGCGTATCTGCTGGCTTGGTTCCTTCGCTCCAGATTTGTGCTGTTTATAAACATTGAAATTGGCATGTAAACAATGCTGGAGCTCCGGCAGAGGCCCTTGTCTCCTGGCAGGTCTGCCCCCTTTCCACTTCTGTTCTCTGGGGACACGTAAACAAACAGATTTGTTTCTACTTAGAGGATGTGCTGTTTCTCCTGTCATCTTGTCAGGCAAGCAGGTTGATCTCCGTGTTTACTTTCAAAGCATAAAGTATTTGCTGTGTTCCTCGGATATGGGTTTAAGACAGATCGCCATGGTTGCTGCTTTTGTGGAAGAGAGGTCCTAAGACTGTCCCCAAACCCTTCTTTACATAGGACTCGGAATCTTCCCTCTTGCTCCTCTGCTTTAGTCTGCTTAGGAAGCTCCCGGTGCTGAGACGGAGAACCAGAGAGGACCAAGGGTGAACCTTTTGCCTTCACTCAGCAGAATTTTCCTGAGCAGCTACCAAGTGCCTTTATGTGTGTGTCAGAACACACACACACACACACACACACACACACACACACACACACACAAACACACACACAGAGTCAGGAGCTGGTGAGAGCCAGTCTTGTAGAGCTTAGAGTCTAGAATAAATGAAATAAAGCGTGTGAAGTCCTCAGCGGATTTGGTGTACAGAAAAGACAACACTGAAGTGTGTTTTTTTGTTGTTGTTGTTGTTTTAAAACTAATTGCTGATTTATTAATGTCTCCTATTTAAGAAACACAAGATTAAGTTTCGGTGTGGTATCTTTAATCCCAGGAGAGGTGGGTGGATTGAGGCCAGCCTGATCTACAAAGTGAGTTCTACACAGAGAAAACCTGTCTTGGAAAACCTAAAAGAAAAAGAAAAAACGAAAAGAAAAGAGAAGCAGGAAGGGTTGCATTCAACTCATGTATCTAGCTGTAAGTCTCATTGTCAGACTCTTCAGAATAATGTTTGGTTTCATTTTGAACCTTAACTCTAACACTTAATTCTAACACTCGCAAACAGGTTCAAAGAACAGGGCAGGCCTCTATTGGAGGGGTGCAGTCCCGAGAGGACCTTGAAAGAATCCGAGCTCTCCCCCTGTCACCAGCTCACAAGGTAGAGGCCTTGTGGGGCAGAAGGAAATTAATGGAGTACAGAACAGTGGGTGAGTGCCAGGAGACTGGTGGCCAGCTCTCCTGGGCAGCATCATTAGAGGCCCACAGGGGCCGGGCCCGCAAGTTAGGCTTCATCTATTATGGCCAGACGTGATGTGGTGTGTGCGTGCCTCTGTGTGTGTGTGTGTGTGTGTGTGTGTGTGTGTGTGTACAGGGTGCTGGGATCTGGGTTTTACTTTTGAAAAACTAATGACTGTGATTTGGGGAAATTTCTCACCATTTACCAAAACTGGAAGAACCTGCTGACATTTTAAAGCCATATTTTAAAACCCTCTATTGGGTTTCATTTTCAGTAGCTCGTTTGTGTTATTGATAAACCTTCCTGGGTTTAATCTTTATAAATCTACTAAATTAAGCTAATTGATACAGTGATCCTTAAAGTGTCTTGAATACTCTAACATATCAGCTTAATTAGATTTCAAATTAAAAATCTTGAGTCAAGATCAGTTATTGCTCAATTACACAAATTGAGTGGGTTCTATTGGGCCCACCCATACATTCTAATAGAATTATTAAATATGAGCATATTAAATGTATTCTCACATAAAATATTTAACATGTATTGCAATGAATTTGGTCATCTTGATATATATATATATATGTATATATACATACTATATATGTATATATACATACATATGTATATATATACATACATATGTATATATATACATACATATATATGTATGTATATATTATAGATTTCCCCAGGGTTGAAATGGTGGCATGGTGGTGCCAGCCCCTTCCAGTGTGAGAGGCCACCTTTCAAGTCTCCTGAGCTTCATGTCTGTGTCTTTGTGCCTCTAACTCTCTAGCTCTCAAAAGCTAGAGGGAAGTGTTGGGGACAGCCTCAGTCCTTCTGTCCCACAAAATCACCACGTTTTGAGAATGAGACTCATGATGTGGTGATCCGTGCATTAAACCCGTGATTGAGAAACAGGAAAATAAAATCCTCTGGGTTTTGAAAGTAAGCACCATTATTGTGTCTTCTTACTCTGATAGGCATGCATTGGTTCTTTTATTTTTATTATTATTATTATTATTATTATTATTCACAATTAAGTCCATCCTGTCCTATGTGCCTAAAATGTGCATGCACTTAACCAGGCTGAGATGGATGGACACAGGCACATGGACATCCTTGCCTAAGAGAGTAGAGTTCAAGGCAGCAGACTGTGCTTGGCATTTTGGAAGGAGCATAAAGAGGGGCTCACTCGGGGGAGAGTAGGAGGGTGAAGTTAGACAGGGCCTTTGTCCATGGCGTTAGTAATCAGGTCTTTTCGAAGTAAGCAAGGAGACATTTGTTTGACTTCAGCTGTAAGAAACCTTCCCTGCCTGTTAAAGATCAGGAGGCCAGGGCCAAGATAGATGTAGAAAACAGGTCGGATGAACTTCCTAGAAAAAGTCAGTCCAGAAAGCAGGTGGTCTGTGGTTGCCATGGAAACTGTGCAGTATCTAGCTCTTAGACATGTTTTCATAGCAACACAGTGATTAGTGAGTGTAGGGAACAGAGAGAACCACCACACCTGGACGCATGAAGTAGGTCGTTTCTGAGCCGGAGACTTGTCGGGTAGGAGGCACTCAGGGGAGACACTGTGGAACTCTGGGACACGTGAAGCTGGAGCTGGGATGGCCCATTCTACTAAGACAAATAGATGGTGCCTTCTGAGTGGGTTCCTGGAATGCTTAACTACTTCTGAAGTGGGATTTCAACAGTTAACACGTCCAGTTCAGTCTAAGCCTGCTGGATCCCGTGCTTTGAGCATGAGACAGGCTAAGGACTCAGTATGGAGTCCTGATGGGAGTCCTTCTACCTGCCGGCTTCTGCCTTCATGGTGGTGCTTCTCACGTGCTGGTATATTCTTTTCCAGGGAGCCTTAGTAAGCGCCAACACTTTCTCTCCTAGACCCAGAGGCTACAAGCCAGAATCAAGATGCAGGCAGGGCCCCACTGCCAGCGAGGTTCAAAGGGATACCAGTGGCTGCCAGCATTTCTGCTGCTTCAGCATCTCAATTTTGACCTCCGAGTGCACAAGCCTTTTTCTCTTCCTGTGTTCTTCTCTGTCTCTCACGGGGACACTTCTCATTGGATTTCAGTCCCACCTGAGTGACACAGGATGGTTGCCATCTCCAGATCTGTAAATTAATTGTATCTCCACAGACCCCTTTTCCAAGTAAAGTCATAGTAACAAGTCCTGGGAGACAGAATGTATGATATCTTCTTGGGGATCCTCCACTAGCAAACCTATTATATCCAATGGGTGCTTACACAGAAGAAAAGACACTGCCATTTCCATATTCCCTTAGCTGTGAAGTATTTAAAGAGCCATTGCTTAGGCATCCACACTATTGGTGACTCCATATTGACTACTACTGACTGAGTCAAAGATCATTGGTGAACGCTTAACATGTCTCCCAGCTTTAGGGAGTAGCATATAAACAGACAGGGCCCTCTTAAGCGCTCACGGTTTTCTGGTCTATTATTCTATTTAATCCCCTCAGTTCTGGTCAGTAACTATGCAGGCTCCCACCTACCAACGTAAAGCTACTTGCACAAAGTGGTGATCAGGAAGTAATATATGGTCAGGGTTGGAACTCAGGTTGTCTCGGCCACAGCACAGCTTGCTCGGACCCCGTCAGCTCTGCTGTCCCCTAGGACACTCTGTGTTCTTGTCAAGCCCAACTGACTTCTGTGGCTCCAATTGGTAGGAAGGAGTTTTAAAGTTAATTTCTATGTAACTAAACAGTAAAATATTGACAGTCTTCAGATCAATTCTTCAGGCAAAATAGTTATGTTTATCTTTATATTCTGAAAACATACAGGTCTTGGGTTAGCTTATGTTGTAAAGCTTCAGAGGCCTCGATCCTATTAAATAACCCAATAATGATAGAAAGATGTCTTTGCTGCAGCAGTTGAGGACCAGGATTGTATCTGAAAGTGATATCCTCAAAGTCTATTACATCCAAAACCCAATACTGCTTTTACTGACTGGAATTAGAGTTAATGCTGAGTCCCCACCTGGAGAAGCATGCCTGTATGCAGAACAGAGTTTGGAAAGGTTACCTTTGTTTATCTTCATAACCCAGTAAGAAGTAAAAGAGTAGACAAAACATTTCCCCCCACTGTTGCTTGCAAAGTTCTGGCCTGATCCCAAGAGCCCTGGAGTCCTCTTAAAGATGCAGTTCTTGACCCCTGGGTGACATTGGTTGTGTGGGTTGTTCCAACCTGAGCCTTAGATTACTGTTGCAAATGTAATTATTTCCACAGGCACTGGCCCCTGCTGACTCTGAAATGTTATAACCACTCACTGCTAATTCCATTGTCTAGGATGTGTTCTTATGGTTAGGCATTGTTCACTTTTTTTTTAATGAAATGGATGCATGAGATTAATAAGAATAGTTCATTTTAAAAGATATTGAATACTGAGCATACATTTTATTATGAACTAATTTATGGGGAGTGAAAATTGTGTCACTCCAGGATTTAAGTTTGTCCACTTATCAGATTCACTAAGTGAAGGACCGTTTCTTGAAAGTCAGTTCTACTACACTACCTGAGGGCAGGGCTAATCCATTTCCTAAGTGTAAAAAGGAGACAAATTCAGAAGCACTCTCATGCAGCATTATGGGTCTCTTGTCTGTCAATTCTGCACCTCTGCCATAGATAAGAAATGTATATCACAAAAGGTATCCCTACTATTATCCCCTACTATCTGCTCTAACTACACAGTTGCCCTTAGATTATAGAGTGTCTTGCTTGCAAACCGGCATATATGATACCCATTCAGGAACCACCAATCTACAAACAGCTCAGGAGACAGAGGCTCTGAGGTAGGCTGGGGCTGGACAATAGAGCTAGGGATGAGTTACAGTACTTACTAGTCCCCTTGGCAATGAACATTCTACCCCACCAGACAGAGCAAGTCTGTCTGTCTCAACCATTTAAGTTGCCACTCTGTCAAGGATGTGGTTTGTCTTTATTTTGAAAAGGTCCCTGGAGTAGCTTTGGTGGAAGTTGCATGCAGAGGATCTTAGGGTAGGAAAGAGAATGGTGTCTTGGGGGAATGGAGGAAAAGATCCATCTTATGGCTGAAATCAACAGTGTGATGAGCACAAAATAATATTTGTTAGTTTGCTCTGTGTAGTGAAGTAGTTACAGTTCACTTTGCTGAGTGAACTGTAAACCCAAAGGAAATGAGAAACTTGGACTATGTTACATAGCAGAAGTAAGATTCAAACCACAGAATCAGGGGAGTAACTCCTTGCTCTATTCCAGAGATTTTCAGCTACAGATGGGGATCAGCTCCTGGGGACAATTGACAATGTTTGGAGACATTTGGGCCTGAGCAGCTAAGGCTAGGGCTCTGCTCTGCAGGTATGTCATGGGTGGAGGTCAGAGATACTAGTAACATATCTCCTAGTCATCTAAGTCATGGGACAGGCCTAGAGTTAAGATATTCCAAGAGGATATGGCTGCAGGCTGCAGGCTGTTGGAAACTGCTTGGCTCCAGCTCAGACATGTGTGGCACTGCTTGGAGTGGGTTTCTATTCCTGGCAAGTGGGTCATATGTCATCTTGGCTTCCTTTAGTCACTTATACCTTACCCTCTTCTAGACAGGCTGTAAGACTGCTAACAAGGAAAAGTAAAAAAGCACTAGGTGTGTGTCAATTACCCCGAGTTGGCAGTTAGCTCAGTGAGCCAGTACTGCACTTACCACTTACGCTCAAGCAACTGAGTTTGATCCCCAGGACTGGCCCCAAAGCCAGGCATGGTGGCAGAAGCTTGCAACCCAGGTGCTGGGGAGACAGACACAGGTGGACCCGTGAGGTTCGCTAGACAGCCAAACTAGCCTAAGCCAGTCTCAGTGAAAGCCTGTCTTAAAAAGGTGTTCCTGAGTAACACCACTCAGGGTTGTCCTCTAGCCTCCACATGTATGAGTAGACATATGTACACACACATATACATACACACATATACACACACAGTCACACACACTCATGAACACAGTCACACACACAACACACACACAAAGCTAGAGTGCTCATAGCACTTGAACCTCAATATTCATCTGCACCCCCAAAGGAAACAGACTACAGACTTTTTTTTTTTTTACTGAGTATGTTTAACTAAGCCTCCACCGACACAGTAGAGGAATGATAAGTACTTGTGAAGAGACACTCTGGTGAGAAGTTTTTTAATGCTGTTGTTGGATATGATGGTGGTGGTGCTGGTGGTGGTGATGCTGGTAGTGGTGGTGCTGGTGGTGTGTGTGATCTCTGTATATTGGTGTATATTGGTGTGCATGTGCTATGCACATGTGGAAGTCAGAGGACAACTTTTAAGAATTCAATTCTCTTCTTTCACCTTTAAGTGGGTTCCAAGAATTGATCTCAGTTTTCCAGGCTTGCAAGACAAGTGATCTTATTCACTGGGCTATCTCACAAACATCTGGAGAGATAGTCTTGACAGAAATATAAGTCTTCCCCTATGGAGTTTCTTTTCCCGTGAGAGACACAAAGCACAGAGACCATCAGGTACAAGAGCCCATACCCATAGTGCATTTGTTCTATCAGATCATTGAATGAAACTACCAAGATGTCAATTATGCTATAATGAAGCAAGCAAACAAGAGACTCAAGAAATAAGAAAGAGGAGGAAGTTGTTAGGTGTGAGGTTGGGGATTATTATCTTAACTTAGAAATGGGTAACCTGAGACTTGAAGGAGCAGGTGACAGTTATCACAGACTGGAGGCCATGTATCTCATCAAGGGGACAGATGGACAAAACACCTCAGGTAGCATTTGAAGAACCCAAAAGAAGTCAATAACTTCAAATGAGGTTCTTCAAGTGAGGGCGTGAGACAATAATAGAACCTTTGAGACATTCAGTCTTTTCCCTGTGCAGTGGGGACTATGGAGGACTGTGGAGTGGAAACCATGGAGGACTGTGGAGTGGGGACTATGGAGGACTGTGGAGTGGGGACCATGGAGGACTGTGGAGTGGTGCCACTGCAGGTCATTGAATGTCTGCTTCCCCTTTTCTTTTCTGAATAAAGTCCTCAAAGAATCTGGGGATGAGCTTAGATGTCTAGTATACACAAAACCCTGATTCAGTCCTAGCTTGTTGCACCACTATCATTCCAGCACCTAAGATGTAGAGGCAGGAAGGTTAGTAGTTCAAGGTCATCCTTGGCTAGGTAGTGAGTTCACAGGATACACCCTACCCTGCCTCAAATAAATAAATAGATACTTTAGAAAATAAAACAAACAACAAAGCTCCAAATCAACAAAATACCACCACCAACAACAAAACACCACTACGAACAACAAAATCCAACCAATGACAAACAAAAACCCTGCAGCTTAACAACGGGAGCAGTATTATGCAATCTAGAATTGTGCCTGTCTCTTGGAAACAGGAGTTTGGAGATAATCATTTCATCTTTTAAGGTCTCAGTTCCTGCCTCTGTAAAATGGAGCTGATAGTTATGTCATATGATTATTATGAAAATTAAATGAGAATTTATGTGTTGACAGTCTAGATATTATATATTTATAATTTATAATATTCAGCTTCCCTTGCAGCTAAGTGTAGCCATGTGTTGTATCTCTGATACAACATGTTGGAGGGAAGCTGTACCCTGTTTCTAGGTTTGATCCATTACAACTTCCTCATCTTTCCTTTTCCCCTTCCCTTACAGAGGCCACCTGTTCCAGAGAGAGGAATCCCAAGAGAGAAGGTGGCTGTGTCTTTGAAGTGATACCAAAAAGAGACAACCTAGCATGAAGATCATTTATTGAAGTGGGATGTAATTTTTTGTTGCTGTTGTTAAGGCTTTGAGTTTGGGGAGGTAGATATTTACCATTGATATCATATCCAGTGTTACCTCAGCTATTATATCAATGAGGTGGTGCCACAAAAGAAGGCTGAATGAAAAACAGTCAGTCTTCTGTATCTACAGGTTTCCTACCTGTGAAGTCAATCAACCATCAATCAAAAGCAGAGTTAGGCTTATGGTTGTGTCAGGACTGAACATTACACTTTCTATTAGTGACATTATCTTTTAAGGAACACAGTATAGGAGCTGTTTGCACAGCATTGATTTTCAATTAGTTTCTCTGGGTAATCCAGAGACTAGTCAAAATATCTGGGAGAATATACAGAAAGTAGGTTCAAATAGTCCACCCTTGGATTTTAATTTTTATAGAAGGTTCTAGATTAATCCCCCTGTAGATGCCAGGAGCTTGCTGAGAGAGAGCACTGTGTGCTGATGCTGGACTATGACTCCAGTACAGACTGGGCAGGAAGTGTTCTGGTTCTGTCTCCACCACTTCCTGTCTGTGCTGTGCTTCTAAAGGCTCTGAGCAAGCTTTGTAAAAATGTGAAGTGTTCAGCCACCTGCCACTGAGTCATCATTCTCTTCTGAGGTGATTCTGGGAGAGACAGAGAGCCGGAGAGAAAGGCGAGTGGCTTTATTTTATTTATTTATTTATTTTTTTTGGGCACCATTTGCCTTTTTATTTTGGTTAAGAATGTAGAGTTAAAATCTCCCTGGGAAGAGTTCTCATCTTTTTGTTTTTCTTCTTTCTTTCTGTGTGTGGTGGCAAGTGTGGAAGCAGCTAGCCAGGGTCCATGACCAATCCTGCCTCTCCAGGGGTGTGGCCTCAGCCCAGCTTCTTGCCTTTCTTCACCTCTGTTGAAGATACCATCACTTCTCTCTCCAAGTCCTCCTGAGGACACAGTGGGACACAATGTTAAAAGATGACAGCACACTAATACGCCCTTGTGTCTAAATGTCCCACTTTCTGGTCAGGGGCTTTATTAACTATTTCGCCCTGCAGTCATTTATTGGGCACCCATGGGGTTATCAAGGTGAAGTCCCTGCACTCAGAAGCCTAGAAATCTAGCAATTTGAGAATGTGTTCAATGTGAACAGACTTGTAAAATGATTTCAGTAAAGGAAATAAGGCTGGTGAGAAAAGGAATATTGGGAAAGAGAAAGGGGAGGCACATATTGAATAGGGCAGTCAGGAAAGGCATCCCAGAGGATGTGGCCTTTTATGAATCTCACAAACCAAGGGGTCTCCAGTCAGCAAAACTATAGATGGATTCATCTGGCCAAGAGAGTCACTGGTGTCAAGATCTCTAGGTGGACAAGGACAGGCAGGAGACCAGGGTGGGGCTGGAGCAGAGGAAGTGAAAAACCATAAGACCAGCTGGGCTGTATACTGCCTGGTAGACCATGAGGCACAAAATGTGAATTTTTAAGATTTTGGTTTTACTTTTACTTATTGTGGTGTTAGGGATAGGACCCAGGGCTTTGTGTGTCCTAAGCAGGTGCTATACCACTGAAACACAGGCTTAGCTACTATTGCAGGTTTTTTTAGTGTGGTCCTCAGGACAACAACAGCAGCACTTGGGAGTTTGTGGGGGATGGGAACTCTCATGATCACTAAATCAGAAACTATAGGTGAGCCTCAGTAGTCTGTGGGGCTTCCAGAGCTTCTGGTCTGGTCTAGAAGTTGAGCAATTATGTAGCCATCTATACAGAAGAATCTTTTTAGAAGCGTAAGGAACCATGAATATTAGGACTCTTCCCTCTGCTTGGCATCTTCAAGACATCTTTAAGGATTAGCTCCGTTAATTCTTGGACAATTCCCAGGGTGATCCCTCAGAAGCTGGATCTACTGCCTTCTGAAGAAGACAGCAGGCCAGGGAAGTAGGCAACGCCCAGCCCGGGGAGCAGTGATGGAAACTTGTACTAAGATGGTATCAAACAGGAAGTGCATGGACCACTGTAAACATATCTTGGTGGAAAATTCAACATGCCTTTTATGTTGATGGGGGCGGGAAGTGGCTCTTACGATCAGATGGAAGTAATGCTATCTCATGTTTGTGGGTAAACCAGCCCCTAGACCCCTTGGGACCATGGCTATTAGGACCATATAGAAAATAGAGACCAAACTAGTTACTTTTCTTTTTCTGCCTGGAAGTAAAGGCTGTGACGACTGTACCGAGGTTAGACCATCGAAGTTTCTCCTGAGGCTTCAAGGTCCCAGTCTCTCTTGCTTCCTCCACCTGACTCACAGCTCCTCTGTGAAAGGACTCAAGTGGGGAAATGACCAGCAGGTGGCGAGCAAGACTCAGAAATGTGCTTCGTCTGGTGCAAGGCAGGTCTTGCAGTTTGGGGTTTACCAGGTAGAACAGAGAAATCAGAATCACTTGCACTTTACTGAGCAGTTTCTGCACATTAGATTCTGCGCGCGTGCATTGGATGTTTTCTCATTTACTCCTCATTATGTGCCCCCGGGTTACACACACTCAGAGTTAGAAGTGACACTGCCTGTCTCACCCAGGCAGAGACACAAACAGACTTGTGCTCCAGCCTATCTGACTCTAAACGTGTGCCAGCAACAAATGCCAGCCCCCCAGTAGCTCCTTGCCCACGGTAGTGTTTTCTTTCTCTTGGGGAGATTACCATGTAAGGTAGCATCACCAGCTAATGTAAGGAGAGGCTGTGGAGTCTGGCTCCCTTAGCTTTACATCACACATTTGCTGTGTGAAGGTGAGTTAGTTAGCCTCTCTGAAGTTTCCACACATCTCAAATGAGGTCATGTACGAGGTGTTGAGCCTGCGGTGAGATGATCCTATGGAATTACCGGGGAACCTTGCCTGGCGCAGGAGACAGCCTCGCTGAAAAGCTACCTTTCTGAGCTAAATGATTTCACAGTAGGCAGATTCCATTTGTGGACCCTAACGCTGTGTTTCCTGTAAGCACCTTCCATAGCGTAGAGTGTTTTCTGTGCGCTGTCCACTAGACAAGACCTGGCCACTGGTGACTTTAGAGCACTTCGTACCTAGGCTGTGAAACTGAAGAACTGAATTTAAAATCTCAACTACAATGAGTTTAAATCTAAATAACCACATTTGACTAGGGCTCATACTGTTAACAGTGAAGCTCTATGAGGCATCTAAGTTCAAAAATCTCCATATTCCTGGGAACCCCTTGGGTATAAAATAAAATAGACTGTGCTCACCATTTATAGCCTGGTTTACAACAAGGGTTTGGTGCATTTGAGTTTGGAAGAAAAAAACATAAGGGAAAGGAAAATCTATAAGCATTATAGGTTTTGTGCTTGGCAGGTTTTGTGAAGGGCGGTCAGGGTTAGACTTTCCTAAGGGACACCCGCCCCCAGCAGAGCTCAGCACATGGAGGGCACTAGATGGGATGGGCAGTCTTATTTGTCCCCATCCCCACCACCACTGCCCGAAGCAGAGTTCTTTAAATATTTCTTTACCTTGTATTTGCAAGGCAAAACAATGTGTGTGTGTGTGTATGTGTGTGTATGTGTGTTCCATACAAATTCTCCCTCACCCATTTGTTGCCTAAAGAAAGCCTACCATTTGCCTCTTACACATCAGTTTGCTTTTACAATTTTATAGACAAGACAGCATCACAGAAAATTCTTAAAGGTTCCAAGTGTGAATAATAAAATAATTGGCCCCTCAAACAGTATTCCACTGTGTCGGTCTCAGTTTCAGAGTTGTCCCTTATAAGTATTTGGACTTTGCCTTTAATTGGTGGCCATTGGTGGGATCTAGAGTCCACAGGCAGAAAACCACCCTGCAAAGGTCAGTTTGCACTGGGGACATTTGTTATTCATGTCTCCCTGAGGGGCAGTCCTCTGACACTCTCAGGTTCATTTTGCCTCTAGTTGTATAAGGAAACCTGAATTAGCAGGCACATTATCCCCAGAATATTCTAAACCAGGAGCAGTGTTCCATGCAGACAGATACCCTGAGCTTCTAGCTTGGCCCTCATCTGACCCTGGCCCAATTACTACACAGCCACAGTCTTCCAGAGACACTCTTGCCGCAGGCTCACCACGTCCTGCTTCTCTGGGTGGCCAGTTAAACCCTTGTGCCATTTCTCCCCTCCCCAGTACTTACATTCCCCATGGGTGCCCTAGCTACTGACCTCATGCAGCCCTGATCACAGTAACTGGAGAAAGATTGATGGCTGATGGGGAAAGGCTCAAGCAAAGGAGTTGGATTTGCTTCCTGTGTTTGGTTTCTTTTAGTTGCTTTGCTTTCCCTCAATACAGGAAGGTAGAGAACCCTCTGCCCAAATGTCCTTCTGTCTTTTAAGACTCTTTTCCTTGACACAGCACTTTGCCAACAGTGCCATGAAGGTCCCTTTGGACCACATAGGGTCCAGATGAAAATAGAACACTTAGTCTCTATGATGCCACCCTGTGCTAGAAGAAAAGACATCTACAGACTGACTAGTAAGGAGTCCCCTCCCCATAATGTCCTCAGCATCCCCAAATTGTTGTCTTCTTTTCCCTAGAATTCTAGCAACCAAGCAGACACTGAGTGAGATAAGCATCATAGACTGTGGTGATTTGAAGGAAAATGGTCCCATGAGGCTCATAGGGAGTGGCACTATTAGGAAGTGTGGCCTTGTTAGAGTGGGTGTGGTCTCATTAGAGGAAGTATGTCACTTGGGGTGGACTTTGAGGTTTCAAATGCTCAAGCCAGACTCAGAGTCTCTTCTCTTCCTGCTGCCTGCTGATTCAGATGTAGAACTCTCAGCTACCTCTCCAGAACCATGTCTGACTGCATGTCACCATGCTTCCTGCCATGACGATAATGAAGTAACCCTCTGAACCTGTAAGTCAGACTCAGTTAAATGCGCCATGATCCCAGTGTCTCTTCAGAGCCATAGAACACTAGGACACAGTTTGAGGTTTTGCAGGGCACAGGAACCTTCTGCCAGGCTTAGCTGGCTCCTTCTTAAAGTGACCTAGTGGCTGACTACATAATATAACAATCATGTTACATTATAGCTTGTTAACACCAGGACCATCCTGCAGCCTCTTCCCCTGTTCCCCTCTCTATCCCTATGAACTACTTCAACCTTGTCTCAAGGATGGGAGAAAGATTCTACTCTCATATTCTGGCCTTGGCATCTTAAACTGTTCCACCCCAGACCCCTCCTTGGCCCGCGGTGACTGAGGTGTTGAGTGTGCTCAGCCAATGCAGTACCAGGTGACTTAGGGAAGAGCAGCAAGTAGATACAAATTCCTCGACCCTCACTTTTGAGATCCCACTTAGTCAGGCAGTGTCCCCAGACTAAGGTCTTTGCTGCTTCAGACTGCGACCGTCATATTTGTCTCACAGGTGCTGACCACAACTCCCATCGCTCACCACATCCTTTGAGCATGTAGGGCCCTTTGCTGCCTCTACCCCTGAATTCTTGCTTCTCTCAGTATCTAAGTGCCTGGCATGTGACCCCTCTAAATGTGTATTTTATCTACCTCTAGTTAGCTTAGCTTGAGGGGCTCACCCAGCTTTCTCAGGTCCCTCACTGGTACACCTTGCTTTGGCGTGTTGATATATTCAGCCCTTGCTTTCTTGCTGGTTTTGGTAGTTCTGTGAACCTTCCTACCACTATTTTCCCCTTTGTGTTTGGGGTTGAGATGCTGCTAAATCTCCCATCTGAATATCTCAGTTCTTGTCTTTTTACATAAAGCATCTACTCATCTTCTTTCTGCTTTCTTCTCATGTCCTGCCTTGTCCTTTCTCCTGACCAGTTACACATATAAACTCTAGAGCTGGACCGCCTTGGCTTAAGTCGCAGGTCATCTACCTACTGGTGTTGTGATCTAGCCTTGTGTACTTTAAATTTTCACGTCTGGCAGATAGAGCTAGTGATTTGGGTTGTCACAACAATTAAGCAACATCTCAAAGATGCTATTTTCTCCTTCCAAAGTCTTAACTAGATTGCCAAGGACTCACATTTTTGCCTTTCTACGTGATCTCTGTTCTCCCATCCATCCATACTACCCATGGTTCTGAAGCAACCTTTTGAGTTCTGATCATTAAAGAAATCCTTTATTTTCTAATCCACAAAGAAATCTTCCATTCCCAATATAACCAGAAAGCAAACTCTTACCTGCTACTTAATACATCAGTTTACCTTTTCACCCATTCTTACTGGTGGAGGGCAACAGAAGGGAGTTTTAAATTGCATTATTACTTTTAGGATCTCCTGTCAAGTACCAGCTACTCACAATGCCACAGAGAGAGGCATCAAGAGACACAAAGCTCTCTTCTTACCAAAACTAGGCATAGCAAGAGGGAGTTTCCAACACCAAATTCTAACAGATGCAGGAGGGAGGAAACAGCACACGTGAACACTGGGTGCTTGTGGCTTTGTATTGGATTTCATCACCGGTCACAACAGTTACCTTGGACATTTGGGAAGGTCTGTGACCTGTGATGGATTTATGAAGGGTTGGCAATACAATTTGCTATTTCTAAGCACCTGAGAATTTTACAAAAGGTATCAGGAAGGAATGTGTGTGTGCGTGTCTGTGTGTGTGTGTGTGTGTGTGTGTGTGTGTGTATGTGTGTGCGCGTGTGTGTGTGCGTGTGTGTATGTATGTGTGTGTGCGTGTGTGTGCATGTGTGTGCGTGTGCGTGTGTGTGTGTGTGTGTGTGTGTGTGCGCGCGCGTGTGTGTGTGTGTGTGTGTGTGTGTGTGCATGTGTGTGTGCGTGTGTGTTCATACAAACCACTGACAAAGGGTTAAAGATGCAGTTACAATAACAGCCACAGCTGAGCACATTTTCCCGATGCCCCATTGATTTCATATTTTTTCATATTTTTATTTTCTCAACAGTTTCCTAAAATAGTAATCCGTGCACATTTGTCTTCTCATCTAATTTTGCTTTAATAGCAGTTGGGAAAACACAGCCAGATGCTTTCTTTAACAAAAAAAGATATCATGTTGACATCTTCATGTTGATATCAATGTAAAAATGAATCCTCCGGCTCCAGAAAGCCACTCTTCAGTTCAGCTGACATCTTAAGTTCTGTGACATCACTGTTAGGATCTAAACCTAGCTCTAACCCTCAACAAAGTCATCTAGCTAATGTCCTCCTCCTCCTCCTCCTCCTCTTCCTCCTCTCTTCCCTTTCCTTCTCTTTCTCCTTCTCTTCTTCTTCCTCTTCTTCCTTAGAACTTTCTGGAGAAGCATGCTGTAGTTTTCCAGACATTTTAATTGCATTTCTACATATATATGTACATGTAAAAAGTAAATCACATGTGTTTTTCTTCAAGTCTGATTTTCTGGCTGTTTCCTATAGTCTTGTTTTCTCTGGCTTCATGTTCTGGAAGATCCCTAAGACCAAAGACCTGCTAAGTATATTGTTTATTTTCCCTTGGGAGTAGGAAGTTTCCAGAGCCATTTTTTCATATGACATACAACTGAAAAATTACATAAAGTGGGGACTATAAGATAGCTTAGTGAAGTGCCTCTATGCAAGCATGGGAAACTGATCTTGGATGCCCAGTGCCAAGGAACTGAATGGACTCTATAATCCCAGAACTGCAGAGGCGGAGACAGGAGGAACCCAGAGCTTGCAGGCTGGCTAGTTAGGGTAGCCAAGTGAGTAACCTCTGAGTTGAGTGAAATACTCTGCCTCAAAAAATGGATGGAGGAGAATGATTGAAAAAGACACTCGGTGTCAACCTGTGGCCCCACACAATGCACATATGTGCACATGCATAAACATGTAAATACACATATACTACATATACACCAAAAAGGGAAAAACAATATAATGTGGCTAATATATATATATATATGTGTGTATATACATGTATGTATGTATGTATGTATGTATTAGTTTTATTTCCATTCTAGTGTTGCTTGATAAAAACATTAAGAAGAAATTTCCCAGTAAGAATGTAGAAGTACAATTTAAACTGGAAAGATTTCATAGAGCATACATTTTACATATCAAGAAACACACTCATAGGAGGAAATGAAGCAGCTGAGAGGACCAGAGGACAGGACCTCCTCCTTCATTTAAACAAACAGTAGCAGCATCCCTACCTCCCTCCTCCCTTCTTCCCTCCTCCCTCCTCCCCTCCTACTGTACACCCTCTCTTCCATCCACTAATTCAGCAAAGTTTGTTTCCTGTTCACTTGCTACTTGTCCAGTATATGTGGGTGTGGCAGGAACTGGGGAGTCCTGGGCTGCTGCAAGGTCACTCAGTTAAACCTCCTCCTCAGGAAGTGACAAGCAGCCTGACTAGAAGTTTCCTCTTGTTTCTTACACCCCTACTTTGCTACACCAATGGGCAAGTCCTCTGCTGGTGTACCAGGCCTTAGCACCATGTCCCTCTTCTATGGACTTTTCAGTGTCTAAAGCAAATTCTGTGGCCATAGCAACATTGGTGGTTACTGTGAGATGCAGTACTCCATGGTCGGAGAAGTCCTAGAATATCACTGATGACTAGCATCTTTATTTCTGCTTGCTCTTTGTTTATTGAAGAAAGGTATTACTGTGTAGCCCAGAAGGTCAGCTGCTCATCCTCTTCCTGAGCCTTCAGTGCTTGGGTTATAGTTGTATGTAATCATTACCAGTTCTAAAACCTCACCTTAAAAGCCCACCAGCCGAAATTCGGATGGCCGAGAAACACCTTAAGAGATGTTCAACATCATTAGTCATCAGGGAAATGCAAATCAAAACAACCCTGAGATTCCACCTCACACCAGTCAGAATGGCTAAGATTAAAAACTCAAGAGACAACAAGTGCTGGCGAGGATGTGGAGAAAGAGGAACACTCCTCCACTGTTGGTGGGATTGCAAAATGGTAAAACCGCTCTGGAAATCAGTGTGGCGGTTCCTCAGAAAATTGGGCATGTCACTTCCAGAGGACCCTGGCATACCACTCCTGGGCATATACCCAGAGGATTCCCCTGCATACAATAAAGACACATGCTCCACTATGTTTATAGCAGCCTTGTTTATAATAGCCAGAAATTGGAAGGAGCCCAGATATCCCTCAAAGGAGGAATGGATACAGAAAATGTGGTATATTTATACAATGGAATACTACTCAGCAATTAAAAATAATGAACTCATGCAATTTGTAGGTAAATGGTTAGATCTGGAAAATATCATCCTAAGTGAGCTAACCCAATCACAAAAGAATACACATGAAATGCAATCACTGATAAGTGGATATTAATGAGCCCAGAAGCCCTAAATACTCAAGGCACAATTAGCAAGTTAAATGACTCCCAAGAAGAAGAAAGGAGAGGACCCTGGGCCTGTAAAGATTGGATCCAGTTTTGTAGACCCAGAACAGAGAAATCGGGGGGGGGGGTGCCGGGGGGGATGATTGGGGAATAGTTGGGGGGGAGAGGAATTATGGGACATATGGTGGGGAGGAACTGGGAAAGGGGAAAGCCTTTGGAATGTAAACATAGAATATAGAAAATAAAAATTAAAAAAAATTAAAAAAAAAGAAAGCAAAAAAAAAAAGCCTATCATTCTATCATTTTACTACTTCTTGCAGGTATAATGAAACTTTGGGGGTGGGGGTATTCAACGGCTGTTTTGTTTAACTCTGCCCTTCCTTAGCCAGACTCTTATACTTGTATTCTTCTTGGCAAACTTATCTGCTCAGCCCTATTCATGGACTTCCTGCTTTGAATTTCTTAGCATCCCAAGCTGACTGCTTCATGCTGATGGAGGTTGTACTGAGAAGGATTACAGGGTGCTTTCCCCCATCCACCCTCACAGGACACAATAGGCTATTAGCACCACTCTTATCCAAGGCTTACCTGGTGCTACCATGTATTCAGTAGCTTTTCAGAACAAGCAGGAAGAAATTAGGAAGGGAAGAGGCAGATTAGACACACTGGGTGGGCTGGCAAACTTCCCTTCGGGCAGCAGGAGTGCTGCGTCTGCTAATGACTAACTGAAAAAGTGACCCGAGCGAGACACCTGCAACAGTATTTGGCACTTCCTGAGATCTAAATGAGGAGTAGATATTATTAATTTGCAGGGCCAATTATGTCAGCATTTCCGATCCTCAGGAGACAAACCTTTCCTTGTCCTCAGCACCAAATTCAAAGGTACTAAGGGGATAATTGTATATTATAGACACTTGACAAATATTTATTTCTTATTAATGGATATTTTACGGGTCACATTCTGTGTAGCCAAGCTTCTGTTACCAACTAATGTTTGTAAAGTTAATTATGACTTATGCAGTGATGAATTATTTTTTTTAGCATTGACCTCCACATATTATGCATTGGACTGGGTCTGGAGGACACTGGAAAATATAGCTGACAGTGTATATGATCTTGGAGCCTAGAGTCCCATGGAGATGACAGAAGTTCTATAGAGGTGCACAGAGAATAGTAAGACTATGTGTGAACATACTATTAGAAAAATCACCAGCGCTGATGAGGACATGTTAACAAAGGTGGGGGGGTCGGAGTATCAGGAATGAGACAGTCACACTGAAGTTAAGTACTCTGCATGAGTCCACCTTGTGGAGAAAAGGGAAGATGGGTCAGGGGAAATTGTCTCACGGGGCCTTGGTCAGGAGGAAGAACCTGATAACCCCCGAGGACACATCCTGGAGGCTTAGGAAACCTGGAGAATAAATCATGCACCAAACTGCTGCCTTTCAAAAAACAAATGCTCCTCTGTTGGAACCAAAATAACTGGCTGGTGGGTGAGAAACCCACGATCAAAACAAATGCCCCAGTTGTCACTGAATTGGAAAGCATTTTATTGACGTCAAGATGTTTAAAAATATGAGTGGCAAGTTTAAAATAGCCCCTTCCTGCTTTTCCCGGATCTGTTCCTTCTCCAGTGATCAGAACTTCAGACCTTCAGGGACCTCACGAGAGGCAAGAACCAGGGAGTCCTGATGTGCCCTGGTCTGCTTCAGGCTTCGCCTTAGGAGAGAAGGGCAAGCTTTAAAGGAATAGAAGCAGATTTGGAGGTGCAGTCCAAAGACTGCCACCAGAAACATGAGGTCTTAACGTTATACTTCATTTGTGCTTCTGCTTCTTGCCCCTTGTCTTCCTCAACACTGAAGTCAAGCTCAAGTACATGAGGTGTTAACTCCCTGTCAGACATGGCACCAAGGACTCCACCTATGCCTTCTCATTGAATCTCTGCAGAGGTCCGTAGGATGAGTACTGCTAGACAGAATGATATGAAACTGCCAATATCTGACAGTTTTATACAGAATGTTCATTACATAAAGTGGATTTTTTTTCTCTAGGGGATATAGGACTTGCAAAACTGGTCCAGGTTCGTAATTAGGAAGATGCTGAACTGAGATTCCTACCCATTTCCATGGAGGACTGAAGTTCTGTTCTTCTGATGGATGAGGGAAAGAAAGAGAGGAAAGGAGGGAGGCAGGAAGTAATGACCATGAAGGTTCTTTTTTTCTTTCTCCTGTCCTTGTCCACTAGTCTGTCTGAGTTGTGGGTTCAGAGATGAGAGAACTGTGAGAACAGACAAGGTCTGAAAAGCTTCTGTGTCGCCTTCTTATGCTGCTAAACACTTCCCGCCCCAGCCCCAACCAGATGTAGATGTATCAGATCTTCTTTCTACCTGTTGATACAGGTAGGTCCACACCCCATGGCCAACCACACTGCTGGGGGGGGGGGCACGGAAAATATGAGGTGTTTCCAAAGCAGTCCCTTTGACCTACCATACCATGTATCAAGGCCTGGGCAGTGATGGACCCTCCCTTCCTTCTCTCCCTGAGGATATATCAAATGTTCTCCCCATTTTTTATTTGATAATTTTATTAAAAATTAGAAGAATAAAGATGGAGAATTTCTCCATCTTGATATTCCTCCAAACCTACAGCTAACAAGATAAATCATGGTTGCTGAGTCTGGCTAGCCTGTGGCAAGGATGGTATAATATGATTCCTACTCCAGGATCAGAATAAGCAGGGCCTCCAAGGGTGTCAATGGTTGCCATGGACATAATGCTTGTTTGCATATATATGAACAAGTATATATATATATATATATATATATATATATATATATATATACTTTCATGTTCCTTCTTCAAGAAATGTTCTCCCTGCCAAGGTTAATGACTCCATGATAATTAGAAACAGCATGGGTCCAGGAGTCAAGGGTATATGGTAAATGCTAAAACCTTCAGGACAGCCCTTAAGGCTGTGGGAAAGAATGCTGAAAACAAGAGTTCAAAAATATATAATTTTGGGCACTGGAGAGATGGCTCAGTGGTTAAGAGCATAGACTGCTCTTCCGAAGGTCCTGAGTTCAAATCCCAGCAACCACATGGTGGCTCACAACCATCTGTAACAGGATCTGACACCCTCTCCTGCAATGTCTGAAGACAGCTATAGTGTGATTACATATAATAAATAAATAAATCTTTAAAAAATAAATAATTTCTCAACTATGCAAATATAAGGATGCAATATGAATTGTATAAGGAGCTAAAAGAACAAAGGCAACTGTACTATGAACACTTGAGAGATAAATACTAAGGAAAGAGATAAAGAGATTTAGGGAATTGTGATCAGGGCAAGATCCCACCCAGCTAAGTTTACTGTTTGTGCTTACAAAGGCAGACCGAGTCCTGAATTCAAGGTCAGTCTGGGAATGGTAGGAATGATAATTTCAGAGTGAGTTTCCACCCAATTATCTTATAGTCTGTGCTTAACAAAGGCAGACAGATCTCTGAATTCTTTTGCAAAGTTTAAAAAGAAAAAGTGCTTGCTGTCTCATCTAAGAATCAAGGGCTGGGGATAATGGGATGCTGATTCATGGGCTAATCAAAAGGAAACCTGGGGGTAATGACTGAATTGATATGTAAATAAAAGCCTGGGCTTTTGATCTTTAAGAGAGAGGGGATTTTTAGAATTGGAAAAAAAAAAAAAAAAGCTGGCTAGAGATTTCCAGAAAAGGCTGGAAATCTGTATGAGCAGAGCATAGGCCTTCAGCTTGGTTATTTGACTTTGAGTTGTTTGTTCTGCCCCTCTCAAACACCCCTTCCTCAGAACCCCTCTCCAAGCTGAGGCTGGTCCTTGGCGCATAGTGATAAATTGCATTCTTTTTTTTTAATTAATTCTTTGAGAATTTCATACATCATATTTTAATCATATTTAACACACACAATCCCCTCAACTCCTAGAACCATCCTCTCCTCACCTCAACCCCCACTCACTGTCCTTTTCTTTTTAAAGGAAAGGAGGAAGGGAGGGAGGGAGGGAGGGAGAGAGAGAGAGAGAGAGAGAGAGAGAGAGAGAGAGAGAGAGAGGCTTTCCTGGTCCTCAGGCTCTTACAATCTTTTCACACCCCTTTCAGTGGTGCCCCCCAAGCCATAAGTGTATGAGCTGTGTTCCAAGTATATTTATGTATTTATTGGGGCAAGCATCTTATGGTCAGTTGATCTCTGCATTTTGACTACTTTTTTTTTTGTTTTGTTTTGTTGTTGTTGTTGTTGTTTTAATGACTCTACTGGAAAAAAAAAAAGAAGAAAAGAAAAACTTTATTTTTAGCCTTTTGAGAATTCTACACACTAATTTTCATGGTGGTTGCTTACCATCCCCCCAACAGTGAGTTAGAACCCTCCCCCTTCCATATTTGTGCAAGCATTTGTTATCAGTTGTTTTTTTTCTGCAGTAAGATGAAATCTCATAGTTGCTTTAATTTGCATTTCTCTAGTTATTAAAGATGTTGGTCAATTTTGAGATATTTCTTAATCATTTTTGTCTCTAGTTGGAGAAATCTCTTCAGATCTATAGCCCACTTTTTATTTGCATTGCTTTCTTTGGTGACTCTTTGTATTTTGAGTTCTTTATATGTTATAGATATTAATCCTCTCTCAGGAGTTTTAGAGGGATCTTTCCATATCTGTTCTTTTGACTATTTTAAAAAGTATTGGTCACTAGATATTCTTTGAAAATCTTGTAGAATTCTGCTGTGAATCCACCTGTGCCCAGACTTTTCTTAGTTGGAAGTTTTTGTTTGTTTTGCTTTGTTTTGCTTTGGCTTATCACTGTTTGGCTCACCTTATTGTTATAGGTCTGTTTAAGTTGTCAGTCTCTTCCTGACTTAACTTTAGTGGTTTGGATGAATCTAAAAATGTTTTCATTTTAGACTTTCTGACTTAATGAAATATAGGTTTTTAAAGTTTTGCCCTATAATATTTTGACTTTTTTGCCTAGTTGAGTCTGTTAATTTGTATCCTCTCTTTCTCTCTTTGGTTATCTAGTTTATCTTGTTTATCTTCTCAAAATGTCATCTTTGAGATTCATTGATTATTTGTGCTGTTTTCTTTGATTCTGTTTTATAAATTTCTGCTCTGATTTTTTTAAAAAAATACTTCTTGCCATTTACTGAATTTGGGTTTAGTTTTTTTTTTTTTCCCAAATCCTAGAGTGATGTCACTAAGCTGCTTATTTGTGCTCCTTCTGAGGTTTTTGTGTAATCGCTTAGGGCTATAAGTTTCCCTTGTAGAACTACTTTTAAATTACCTCCAAAGATTTTGTTGTAATGAATTTTCATTTTATTTAGTTCCAGGAAGTCTTTTATTTCATTCTTGATTTCTTTTTTTGCTCTATTCATTATTTAATAACATGTTTAACCTCCATGAGTTATGTTCTTACTAGAGATTCATTGCTGTTGGTTATACTTTATTGCATTATGGCCAAATATTTTTGACATTTATTGTTCTTCTTTCTTCTCAACAGCTCTAAAAATTAAGGGCTATCATCATCACCCCATTTTACAAAAAACTGAGAATATACTAAGGCAGAGAATGATCAGAGAAGTAACTGCAGGACAGATTGCTAGTAGACTCTAGTAAGCCCTGTGCTTCTCTAAGGACTTAGAATGTGCTGGTTGGTAGCCATGGCTGTGTCTGGGATGAGGAACAGGATAAAGAATCTGCTCTGTGCAATTTAGTAGCACTACAGTCACAGAAACTGATGGTATGGGAGGGTTTTTCCTATGGGAAATGCAGTGTTCCTGTCTGGAGAAGTGGGTGTGGGAGCCATACAAGTGCCTTCTATGATGAAACTATAGAAAGGTTGGTTTTGTTGTTGTTGTTGTTATTGTTTTGATTTTCTTTCTTTTTTTTTAACACTGAGGATATTTTTTTTCCTTTGCAGTCTGAAGTTGGACCCTGATTTCAAAAGACAGGGTGCTATTTATAAAAAGTTCAGAGGAAGGAAGTGGTAATTAAAAGGTCCCTACTGGGTTCTATGATAAGAAAAACTATAGCATTGTACATTAGAGAGAATCACAGCCTGTAGTTTACTTCTAGGAATTGGAATCAGGACAGCCAGCAGTTCATTCCAAGAACAATAAAGGGATAGGTTCTCTTCAATGCCATTTATTTATTTGCAAAATGGAAATTAAAATATCTAGCATATTGGTAGGAATTTAGATGGTTTAATACAAGGCAAAACCTTGGCCTGGTGCTTGGCCTATGGCTAAGAGTACAGTGTATTCTTAGTCCATTGTAATGGCTGTCGGGAATGTTGCTGCTGAGGCTATTCTAACAGCAGAGTCCTGGGCACTCTTCCTCATAGGCCTCTCTTAATTCCTTTGTTCTTTTTGCAGGATCACAAGATCAAGGGCTTCTCTCAATATCTATGATCCCAGAACTCCCTTGGCATTTTCCCAGAACGTATGGTTTGAATTGGGGCTTGAGGATGCGGCTGCCATCCACTCCAGTACTTGTTCACTCTCTCCTGTCAGGAGTACAATGATGACACACTGTCAAGTCATTATTCCCTCTACACTGCTTGGTCTTCTAAGGGCAGCCTGTTCAAGCTCAATATTCCACCACTCTTGGCTAGTTCTCCTGGCAACTTTGCAGGGCTCAGCCTCAGAGTCCACTTTCTGCCCTGCCGTCTCTTTGAACTCTGCCAGGATTCTGTGAACTTGACACTGTAGACTTACCTTGCTTCCTGACTGATACAAGTGGATCTGGTTTCTCTTTGTAGCAAATGACAGAAATCCAATTGAGGTCACCTTAACAGCTATAATTGCAAAGTCAAGACAAGGTAGAATTTAAAGACCCCTACAATATTGGCCGGTCTCTGTTTTATTGCTCCCCTCTGCTGTTTGTTTGTTTTTCCTGTTGGTTTTATTTGCATCCTTTCCTAATCGGGTGGCAAAAGAGCTAACTAGACTAACGCTGGTTGACTGCACGACTGAATTCAGCTGTCACCCTTCCTGAACGCTGGCTCTCTACCTATGACTTTGCAGTTGCTTTTCACCAGAGGTAGAGGACATTTGGCATCTTACCATGTTGCAGGGAGCTTGATGATCTAGGTAAGCTGAAGGAATGTAGTTCTACATCACAAGGTACTAGCTCTTAGCCTAAGTCTTAAGAGAAATCTTCTGTTTCTTCTTGTTGCTTGCAATTATATGTTTGCAATTGTCATGAGCATACACCACACCTTGCCCAATAGTTCAGTAGAAAGCAAAGACTGTGAGAAGAGAGCTATCCCGCATAACCACAAGTGTACATCCAGAAGCTCTGGACACGTGAAGATATGTAAATGTGATAACAAATACTGTCCCATGACATTGAATTATGAGAAGATATGTTATGTGTCATTATTAGATCACAGTTGATAAACATACACCATCTGCTAACAACTATGTTCAAAAGTGACTTTCCTGTGGATAGTCCAGTTTTAGTTGGGCAGATATGAACCCCTTGCTAGTGCCCGGATAGTAAAGAAGGAAAAGGACCCTGTACAGAGCCATAGGGCTGACTGTGAAGAAGAAGTCATGGTGTTGGCAACGAAAGAAACAAAGGATACTGAGCAGACAAAATGACTAATTCTCCTTCACCATCCCAGAATGGATGTCTGGAGTAAGTCTATAGTAGGGGGTAGGACTCAGATGTTTCTCATCTCCATGTAGCTAGAGAGAGTATAAATGAGAGGTAGGAGCGGATCACCACAAGGCCATGCAGCACTCCAGTACAGATTCGCAGTAATCAAAATCAGGAAGTCTATGCCTTGACTGCTCCCCCTCTCAGGATAGATTTGACTCCCTAATGGCCCCCACTTGGCAATGCAACATCTTTCCTTGAACCCAGAGGAGAAAAGTAATGGCCAGCTGCTGAGACCATGGTTGGCTCTCAATTAGCCCGATCTTTGCTTTGCCAGCCCAAAGGTTTGAGTGGACACAGGGTTCTCAAGTCTGCAGTATACTGATACCCCTCCATGTTTGTCCTTTAAGGAGAACAGACCTGAATTGGTAGCATGACAAGTGACAAACATGACTCTGGCCCTGCTTCCTGGGGTCCCTACGCCCCTTCTGAATACAGTGATAAACTAAGTGAGCCAAAGCTGCCGTAGCCGTGTTTGCTTTCATCCTCCAAATCCCACTTCCCTACCGCCCGTCTTTGTCCTTGCTTTATTTAGTAGTTGGTATCTTTAAGGAGTGCTACTCTGTTCTAAGATAACGGTGAGCATTATTATTTGTGTGTGTGTGTGTGTGTGTGTGTGTGTGTATGTGTGTGTGTGTGTAAGATGGGCGGGGTGGGGTGCACTTCTGGAGGCTGGGGGTTGACTTCTGGTATCCTCCGCCATCACTATCTTATTTTCTGAGATGGGGTCTCACTGAATCTAGAGCTTATCAGTTCAGCCAGCCTGGCTGGCCAGCAAGCCCCAGGATCCTCCTATCTCATCTCCCTCGCACTGGAATGAATTATAAGCACGGGCTGTCAGATCTGGCTTTTGACATGGGTGTTGCGGCTCTGAACCGAGGGCCTCGTGCTTGTGCAGGAAGCTGTTTACCGACTGAGACATCTCAGCCCTATCATGGGGCGTTTTCGGTGGACACTGTGTTTGGAGAAGGTTACTTTATGCCTCACCTGACAGTATCTATCTGTCTCAATGCTCCAATGCAGCTTGTACTTCCTCTAGGGCATTCGCCACGTATAAACTTCTACAGTTATAAAGAGGCTTTGCTTTCTTTATTCTCTGGACTCACCCAACCCTTTTGCCATACTCTCCCCTCCCCACTCCATGCTCTCTTTAAATGCCAAATCTCCCTGTGGAGATGGGAGAAAATGTTGGGAGAAAGCCCGGTGGGGAAAATAAACAGTGGTCAGTGTGTTCACTCTGATTACGGCCTTAAGTGCCAGACAATAGCTGCTGTGAGCCCAAGCAAGCAGAGTTCAATGCAGCTTTCTTCCCTCCTCAATGCGACTCTGACTCAGCCATGGCTGCCCAGAAGAAATGGCGATCTAACTGGGGCAGCGCAACCTGGGAATCCTGTGCTGTTCTCTAGGGCTGTCTCCTCACCTGGTCTGGAAAGCAACTGAGACACGAACCACTTCCGCAGCAGCAGAGCCCCATTACAAGCGTCTACCTTCTGTTAGCAATCGTACGTATGATTTCTAGTGCTAACCATTCAGCTGCTGTCTCTAAGGCCCAAATCTACCTGTGTTTTGGGAAGTGGTGCTTGAATAATCATTTCTTCTCCCGGGCTGGTGCCATATTAGATTTCACCACTAGGCGGCATCAGAGGGCGAGTGCAAAGCTCTGAGCTGGGGGAGGGGAGGGAGGCTTTCGCCTTCTAAATCTTACCAACTTCACCCTGCCAGGAGCATCGCTTCGTTTCTAGCGCTCTCAACACTACTTACACTAGCCTCTTACTCATTTTTCTGCCCCACAATTTACAAGATTTCTCCTACTTAATTAAAAGACGCTCTTCTGGTTTTTTTAAAAACACAATTTCAGGTCTCTGTATCTGTTTCTTACTCAAAACATAGAAGAGAAGCGCCAACAGCTGTTTCCTGGGGAGAAAGGTCCCTCATGCTCGAAGATCCAATTTCCTCCTGGGTGGTGGATAAAGCTAAGGAGATAAAAAAAATGACCTTTCACCTCCAGGAACAGAAATGTAAGATTAATCTGAAGCTTTGAAACTAATGAGTTGGCTCATCTCCGCAGAGCAGCCCGTGAATAACACACCATGTGTGGAGCCGGCAACCTGGCAACTTTTGTTCATCATATGGGGCTTGGGAGGGAGGAGAGCTGAGAAAGGAATTCATTTTTAAAAATAATCCTCAGAGGATGCTATCTGCTAGGTCTCCGCGAAGCTGGTATTACAGGAGGGAGAGATGGGGGTTGGGGGCGCAGAATCGTGAGCCTTTAATGAGTTTGAATAACGGAAGGATTCAGACAGGCAGGAAGACTGTGAGGTGGTTAAGGCCGTGATCTTGGAGTTAGACTCCTTGGTATCTAAGGCTGATCTGTGGATTCCTCCATGTGTACTCGTGGGTGTGTTCCTTAACTTGTGCCTTGGGAGGTTTGGATTAGATAGTTCACGGAAAGTACTATATTCTAGCCAAGAATCTGGTTAGTTTTGCATTTTTACTAGTGATTGAAGGAGGCAGGAGCAATTTGAGGGTGATTTATCCAGGGAGTAGGAAGTCTAAGGTTTCTTCTCCGACAAGAGGAAATGTCTAACAACAGAAGACAAAAGTAAATCACAGAGAACTGGTTTCAGAATCACCCAAGAAGGAATGAGCAGTCTCTCCGGACGCTGCCGGGCTGGCTGAGCAAGCAGAGGGAGGGGCTGTCTAAATAGACACTCTGAACACCTTCTCAGCGGGCGTGCAAGCAAGCAGCCTCTCTCCACTCCAGGAAAGGGTGAGCTCGTCTGTAAGGACCCTTACCCTGCTAAAAAGTTCTGCCTCTTCTGCTTGCTAAAAAGGGCTTCTAGGATTATCGACTCTCTTGGGGTCTGGGTTGCTTCATTTGTGAATTAAACTGATTGGAGCTATTGATCCCCCTCTTACAATCATGTTCCCTTTGTCTATTACTTCCTTCAACAAATGAGTGTCCATGAGGTGGTAGGCAGTGTGCTAGGAACCGGGACACTAATGGGAATGGAGAGACGCATAGACATTGATTTGGCAAAAATGCAAGCGTTTAGTGAAGGAGACAGAAAAATAAACAGATAATTACAAAGCAAATTTGCAGGCATGCCTAGAGACAGCCATTGGCTGTTCTGGGAGCACAGAGAAGAGGCATCTAATGTGATAGAGGTGACATAGGAAAGGAGTCAAAGAATGCTTTGCCATTGGGCATCTACTGCTGAACTAATCGCCTTCTAAATCTTACCAACTTCACCCTGCCAGGAGCATCGCTTCGTTTCTAGCGCTCTCAACACTACTTACACTAGCCTCTTACTCATTTTTCTGCCCCACAATTTACAAGATTTCTCCTACTTAATTAAAAGACGCTCTTCTGGTTTTTTTAAAAACACAATTTCAGGTCTCTGTATCCGTTTCTTACTCAAAACATAGAAGAGAAGCGCCAACAGCTGTTTCCTGGGGAGAAAGGTCCCTCATGCTCGAAATGCTTTGCCATTGGACATCTACTGCTGAACTAATTGCACGGTAGAAGCATTGGAAGCTGAAGAGGCTGTGAACAAATACCTAGGTGTTAGACAAAACAGAGAAGGCAAGACATTATAGAAAAGACAGCCCCACGGGGTTGCAAGGTGGGAGGCAAGAGTGACCTGGGATGGAGCTGGAGAAGCAGCAGAGGCCTCGGAACAAGGACCCGGATGCGACACATCACTGCCACCAGTGGCTGAGCTTCAGCAGTGGAGTGGCAGGTGCAGTTTTCCAGTTCAGAATGACCTATCTGGAGAGAGGTCACTGTGAAGATGAACTAGGAGGAGGCCAAGCCAGGCTACCAGCTGTCAGACTACTGAAGTCAGGAAGCCATCTAAGCCGGAAGGAAAGGTGCCAGGAACAAGGCTTTGTGCAGCATCACAGTGACAATCTAGTGACTGGATGCTCCTGGGGGTCCAGAGCAACAGGGCTTACGCTTTGGATCTACAGGGTCAGTATAATTATGGTCACCCTGTAAGAGTTGAATTTGGGAGCCCATTATAAAAAACAAACAAACAAAAAAGAAACAAAAACAAAACGGTGCCTCCTATCTAAGCTAGATTTGACCTGAAAGCTGCTTCCTTGAAGATTAGTTTTCATGATATCACAAGGTGCCATGTAAGCTTCCAAATGAGGGAAGCAACCAGTAGTCACCCCCAGCTATGACACCTACAACTAAAGCAGTGACTAGTGCCAGGGTGACATGCTATCCTAAGGACGCAAAAGGGACACACATACCTTTGTGGTAACCGACAGCTCTCTGGGTGAATGTAAGGCCTAGTCAACAGGACGAAAGTCATACCTGGTACTGGAAACCCAGCCAATACCCCCCCCCAGGGCTCATGAAGTCATGGGTCTTGATGAACCTACTCTTATCATTTTCTTGAACCAGCACAATTCCTAACTACATTCTAAATAGTTATACTCACAGATAAGTATAGCTCTTACCACACACTAAGTAAACATCTCCTTGAAATAAGCATAGATCAATCCAGATACAGAAAGAAGTGACCACGTGGTGCCTAGGCGTAACTGATACATCTACAACATCATCCTTGCACCTAAGATGCAGGAGTTGCAGTGGAAGGGAGGCCAGAAAGAATGTGAGTGCCTGAGGAATAGCAAGTTTGCTGTGAGATTTTATCTCCTAGAAATGTCAGAGAAGTTACACCCTTGAGGTCTCACCAACATGGCTGCCTAAAGGAGACTGGAACAAGGATGACAGACACCAATGGACGTGCTAACATGGAAGGGAAATCTCAAGGGACCCCAACCCTACACAAAGACCTATAGGCAACGAAGGGATGCTTGAGTAGGAAAAAAAAGTCTTCCCCAAGGAACAACACACCAACTGATTATAAAATACCAAGTGATCAGAGCTGAATCATATATACAAGTAACGTTATTCAGACTGAGCAGGTGTGTGTGTGTGTGTGTGTGTGTGTGTGTGTGTGTGTAATTAAAGAAATAGATGGCATGATTAATTTGAGAGAGAAAAGGGGCGATGGATAGATGACAAGGACTGAAGGTAGGAAAGCAAAGGGAGAAAATGATTGCACTTGGCCTTCTTATTACTTTACCTGGGCAGTGACAATAAAAGGCACACATGTGGTCTACAGTAATATTAAGGGTGTTTATCCCTAAAAATGCTTTTAAGATGGTAATGAAGCCACTGAATTGAAAAACAAATTTGAAAATGCTTCTAGAATAAAAAAAAAGACTGAATTTTATTTCTAGTGGAAGAACAAGGGAGAGAAAACACAATATTAAATTTCATGCAGGCCAAGTACAAGGGATACTCTCAAGTGTGCTGAACTGTTTTTGCAGACAGCTGTAAATTCACCCACATAATCTTTTGTTACCAGCATATCTTGGACCTTTGGAGAAGTGCCCTGGAATACCCCACTTCAGGGAAATATAGAGAAGTGTCTCAGTGCAAGTGTGGTGTCTGCTTCCAGGGCTGTTTATGGCAGAGCTGAAAACTGTCTTCAAAATTAACAATAGATGTGCATAAATCTTCCTCAGTTACCTAGCAACTGATCTAAGACAAGGCTGAGGTTCACTGGGCTGGGTGGAGGTAAACCTGTTTCAGGAATGCCACAGGGTGGTCTAATAATACTTGGAGACTGTAAAAAGGGAAAGAGAAAACCAACTTGATAATTAGATGTTCAAGGTTCTTGTTGTTGTTGGTTTTGTTGTGTTATCTTTAGCAAAAGTAAATACAATAATGAAAATGTTTTGTTTATCTCACATGTCTAACAATAGTGAAGGTTTTTACCAAGACTGACTAGGGGTGTGTGTGTGTGTGTGTGTGTGTGTGTGTGTGTGTGTGTGTGTTATTTTGAGGAGAGTGAGACAGGATACCACTATGTAGCTCTGGCTGGCTGGGAATTCACTATGTAGACCATGCCAGGTTTGAAGTCTCAGACATCCAGTTGCTTCTGTCTCCCAAGGGTTGGACTTAAAGGCATGTACTGCCTTTCTGGCCTACACTAGGTGGTTTACTGAGTTACTTTCCCAATTTAGAATTTGGGGCCATAAATTGGTTGCGTGACCTAATATGTAAAATTAGAAGTTACAATATAGAGGATTGTAGTTTTATCCTCCTTTCTAGGCTTTATGGGACCCCGGAGTGCTTCTATTGGTTTTGTTGAACCAGACACCAAAGGCATGCGTCCGAGGTCAGGGATCCCCAGCATCACGGAACTATAACGATTGGGAAGAACCCTTTCTACACAGCTCATGCTTTCCTGCCTTAATGCCATCCTAATAGGTGGTTACTGACCATGTGTTGTCCGAGTTTGGTTTCCTATTCCTGGGATAAACACTGGTAATCAAAATCAACTTTTGTTGAAAAGGATCTAATTCATCTCACAGCTTACACTCCATCATTGTGTGTGTGTGTGTGTGTGTGTGTGTGTGTGTGTGGTGTTTTGAGATGCTGACTGAGGTTTTATATACCCTGTGTCCGCGTCTCTCTTCCTCATAGAAGGACACCAATCCTAGTAGAATAGGGTCTCCCCAAGACTTCAGTTTAGCTTACCTCTTCAAAGATCATATTATCAAATAAAGGCTTATTAGTTACTTTATTATAAAGTCATGACAAAATACTCAACAGGGTCAAGACAAAGCGAAATGATTTGAGGGTACAGCCTGTCATGGTGGGTAAGGCAGGGCAGTTGAATCTGCTGGTAGCTTTGGCGACAGGAGCATGTGGTTGTCTAAAACTGTGGATCAGGAAACAGAAGGATCCATCGGGAAACAGCACCAGCCTATAAAGTCCTATGACCATCCCTCCAGCACCCCACATCCTCTAGCGAGGCCCCACTTTCTACAGGTGTCAAGGTTTCTCAAAAATAACGCCAATAAGTGGGGACCAAATGTTCAGGCACATGAACCCAGGCGGGACATTTCACGCTCAAGCCATCCTGAGATGCTGTGCACTAGGACTGTAAGATATGAGTTGGAAGACACAATTCAATCAACAACAGAAGCCCTCCATTTTCTTTTTCATTGATTTCACTGTAGTATCATTGTTAGTATTGGAGTGGCTAAGAGAGGCCTCTGGTATCCTGGAGACAGAGTATGGGGCAGGATGCTGGAGAACCTGAGGGTATGTATTTATCTCCTGATACCCAGAAAGGCTGAGCCAGCCTCCAGCAACCGCAGCATGTGCTGAGGAATGCAGTGGTTTCCCCCTTGGCACTCACATGTTAGAACACATGAAATGGGGGCTTGCAGTTAACAAGGCCCTGTTTTATTTAGGATCCTTGTTTCTATCCACCTGCTTTGACTTAAAATAGCACACATGTAAACAAGTGGCATGATCCATCACATCAGACACTGAAAATAATCTCAAGGGTTTGGGTATAATAGGATTTTATGCATACTTTGGATTTGCTGTAGAAAAAAATATTGGTGATATGAGAAAATATGCACAATGGATGAAGAAAAAAGCATTTTACAAGGAAACATACATTGTTTTGTTCTAAGCTTTTAGGAAGCTTATTATGTGTACGTTTATTTTCATACTTATGTATTCATCTAAATACCATACTCCAAAATATTTTAAGTTACTGATTTCTTGGTGAAGTTACATACTTTAAAATTTTCTTCTGTTTTTCTCTGTTTTAAACTCTTGCAATAAATGGAAAATTGAAATAAAAATCTGTACAGAATCCTTTACTTTAGTGTCTGTCACAAGAACTGCTTTACTCTCGTTGGGATGGCAGTGGGCTAGAGAGAGGCCTCCGTGGGAAAACTGTATGCCAAAACTTGAAGACCTGACTTCCAGTCCACTGAAACCCATGTGTCTTACTGTCTGACTGCTGTGAAGAGACACCACAACCAAGTCAACTTATAAAGAAAGCATTTAATTAGGGACTTGCTTATAATTTTAGAGGCTTAGTCCATAATAATTATGGCAGGCAGGCAGGCAGGCAAGCATGGTATTGGAGCAGTAGCCGAGATCTGCAATTTGGAAGCAGAGAAAGCAAGACTGGGCCTGGCATGGGCTTTTGAAACCTCAAAGCCCACCCACAATGACATCTCTCTTCTAACAAGGCCACATCCCAACTCCTTTCCTTAGAGTCCACCAACTGGGAACCAAACATTCAAATATATGAGTTTATGAGGGGGGCATTCTCATTCAAACCACCACATCACATAAAGCCAGACACAATAGGACATGTCGGTACTGTCAGTGCTTTTATAGTGAGATAGAGCACCAACACAGACAATTCCTGTCCAACTAGCCTGGTGTACAGATCAGCAAGACCCTGTCTCAAGCAAGGTGAAAAGCCAAAACCAACACACTAGGTTGACCACCCACACTTTTACATTTGCGCGCGCACACACACACACACACACACACACACACACACAAATATACAATTTTCACAAAGTTTAACTAACAGTTTCCCAATATAATTCTCAGAACCATTGCCTGTGTTCTAGGTGTGTGTGTGTGTGTGTGTGTGTGTGTGTGTGTGTGTGGTGGGGTCTAAGACCCTCTTCTCTTTTTTCTTTTTCTATGGCTCTCAGTTCCCATTAAAAGGGTTAGAGAGTGAACTTGGAGAACAGGTACTATTGAATAGATCTGGAAGAGGAGTGATAAAAATAAACAAATGGACTGGTTTAGTGTGTCCAAAATATCATCCAAGGTGACCCAAAAAGAGGCAAGATGTTGCTTCCTGGTGAGTTCATTTTTCCTTTCTCTTTATTTGAGGTATCCTTTAGGCACACTCTTTTTAGAGAAGGCTGTGATTGGTTAAATGACTCTACAATGTGTTATTCTACAAAGGAGAGGCTCATGAGGAGTGGCTGTCGGGGCTCCAGGCTCCAGCGCTAGGCACCTTGAGTTCATAAAACCTCAGCATCCCCTGCAGAGCTATTGCAAAGGTCAGAGCTGCATGATTTCACAGAACTAGAAGGAACCTGGGTTGTAATCCTGTGCTTTCTCCCCTTCACATTCCAACAGGCAGTTACTGCATATGTACTGTCCTAGTTTGGGGTCATGTTCCTGCGATCAACACTGTGACCAAGAGCAATTTGGAACTCAAGGCAAGAACCTGGAATTGAACCTGAAGCTCACACCGTGGAAGAATGGGGCCTGTTGGCTTCCTCTCTCTGTTGTTCTCAAAGACACCCTAAAGTTTTATTTGTTTAGTTTGCCAATGTGTATTGGAAGGTGCCGTAATGTATATGTGCAGAAGCTCATGGAACCAGAAGAAAGCATTAGACCTTAGGCTCGAATACATGGGGTCATGTTGCTACTATATCCCCAGTAGGGCCTAATGTCTGGGTTGAGTCATCTCTTTCAGAACGGAAATAATTGCAATGGAAACTTGACATCCAGCTTCAGAAGAATGGTGACAGCATCCAACTTATAACCTTTATAGAATTTCTCAAGGTCATTTTACCTTTCCTTCCTGAGACGCCCAGAGCGTCTCACCCACTGGCCTCACCCCAGCTCTCTCTAAGAGCAGCCCACAGGCCTGTTCATTACATTCTCTCGCACCTGCATGCCCTCTCAGCAACACAGAGGATCAACCTTTCCCCCACTGCTTCTTCTTCACCCTGGCTCCTTCTCTACCATCCCTAACACTTCCTACAACCAAAGAAAATCCACAAAATGCTTAACAAACAAAATCTGGCCCCTGCTCTTCTATTCCAGTGGGGCCTGTTTTTCTATATGCGGCATCCTGATCTTGTGATTTTTTTTTTTTTTTAAAGAGACAGGAACTAAAGAGACGTGAAGCTGATGTCAAAGATTTCCGTTTATTGAATAAGACAAGAGAGGGCTAAAAGTGACTGCAGGGCAAATTAATAAGCTTTCCTGCCCATCCGAATATTGACTTCTCTGGCCGCTCCCAGAGCCCACTGGCTGCTACCGCAGTGCACATCCTCCTCAATGCCATTTTAGCACACAGGTGTTTCAGACGAAACCCATCCTCTTCGAGCTACTGTCTGTGTAATTTCTCTTTCAGCCCCTGCTCTTGTTTCCACCCTCTGGGAATAGCTCCGGCTGAGTTCCTCCCTGATTACCATGTTAGGGAATATTAAACAGTGGCGTTTTTGTGCATCACTGGCTCAGAAGGAAATATATACCACTGCACTCTGGATCCAGTTCTGCTCATGAACTGAAGTTGGCCTTTGATCCCAGCTCTGTCTGCTGTGTGACACCTCATCACTCCGCATCACCTCAGTTTCCCCTTCTGGAAGGCAAGCACCATAAAATCAAACTCAAAGTGTCATGAGAATTAAATTTAATTAACTCAAGTAGAGTGTTTTTGCCCAGTGAAAAAGCTAATTCTATATGTACCTCCAATATTTCCATTTTTACACTTACCACACTTTTCTGTAGGGAATAAGAAGAGAAGTGTAATTCTGCCAGGAAGGTGTATTGTTAGGGCTCTCTAGAGGAACACAACCAATAATATGTGTGTACATATTTATTTACACATGTGTATAGGGGATTTACTGGATTGGACTACATGACTGAAGATTAGAGAGTCCTGTTACAATGGGGTGTGCACACCAGTGAGACAGAGAGCCCAGCCATTTCTTAGCCCAGGATAAAAGCCTCAGAAAAAGTAGACCAGTGATGGAGTCCTAAGTCAAGGCTGACAGTCTGGATGCTCCATGGAGACTTTCCAGAATGCATCCCCATGGAAAGGATGCAGGAAAACAAATGCTATGGCAGCAGCTGTAGATGGTCCTAGAAGAATGCACCCAGCAGGCTGGGTTTCTCTCCATCCGTTTTACTCCATCCAGGTCACTGCTGTAACGGACGGCGCTACCCACATTCCAGGAAGGTCTTATCCCCTCAGTGGCTGTTCCATATGTCAGTCCTCTGCAGAAAAGCCCTCAGACACAGGCAGGAGTGAACTTCCCCAATCCCCTAGACAGCTCTTACTACAGTCGATTTGATGACCAAGATGAATCAGGGAAGAGATCTGGGAAACAGCTTAGAGCAGTTGTGCCCAGGAGCAAATTCAACCTCCACCTGTTCTATAAAGCTTCAGTGAAGTGTAGGCACACTTTACAGTGATAGCTGAGTCGTGATAACGAGCTATATGACCCACACAACCTAAAATTTTTCCTAATCTGTCCCTTTACAAAAATGTCTTATCATCGCTTGGCTTGAACATACAAACAAAATAGCTTTTCTATATGACTCCCCCCAGCTGTGATGAAAAGTCTAATCTGGCTTTTTTTCGTAAGTTGTCACCATTAATTAGGCATTCTTCTGTACCTAATGGCTAACCTCTATTAATATTTAGATTCTTTGTTTTTCTAGCAAAAGGCAATATCCAGGAGGCTCAATTAAAAATGAGGTAAGAGGATCTGGGATGTTGGTCAGTGGTACAGTTCTTGTGTAACAGACTCAAAGCATTATGGTCAGTTCCCAGCAATACATGCAACACCACAGACTAGGACGAGTTACTGTCCCTTAGAAGCTTGGCTAGTACTATTAGGAATGTGGTGGGGGGTGGGGGGGTCTGAATCATCACATTTCTGCTCAGGCCGCTGTGGAAGTGATGCCAAGCCCATGCCTATATTTCCTAAACACAAATTGGACACTTCTCCTCCAGGAACACAAGCTTTGGCTCAAGTTTGTGAAAATAGCTTTAGCAGTGAACTAAGTTTGATATTCTTCGATAACCTTCCACCGTCTCCTCTTTCTTGCCTCTTTCTTGTCGGGTTCATATTATCCCATGGAGAGTAGTATTCAGAGCAAGCACTCTAACAGAACTTTCTGGAATAATGGCAAGCCTCTATTCTGCACTGTCTAGTATCGTTTAATTACATGTGATTAATATGATTGAGAAATCATATTAGTTCCTGTAACTGAATAGTCACAGGTGACCAGTGACTATCATATTGGACACTGAGGTCCTGGGTGATGCAGACACAGCCACGAGTAAGTCACAGACCCAAATGTCTGGGTGGAGCTGAGCACGACCTCCCATGAGGACATTTCCTCCCACCCTCACCCCAACACCTCCTACACCCTCTCCACCTGCTTCACTGTTACAGACATAAAACACCCCGTTCTTTTGGTAGTTTGGTAGAATTTGGTTGTCCTGGAAAAGCCAGAAGCCTGCCCTAACTCTACAGGCCTAAATCCTTACAACCACTTTTATGAAAAAATAACAATCCAGCCTACTACTCATCCGTTTTACAAGCCCAAGGAATGCCAAGAGCTTCCATTTGGTCTCATTTCCGACTTAGTTCATGACACTGATTATCTCAATTAAATGGCAAAGTGGGCACTGAGCAGTTGGTTTACTGACCCCAACTGTGAGTGACCAATGAAGGTTGGCATTTTTCAAAATCAAGTTCTATAATTTTTTTTTTTTAAACAGCCCCATACATGACAGAGAAGGGGTATCTGGTTTGATGATTTATCTATGGTGTGGAAGAAGAGCACATGAAAACAAAACCAGAAGTTTCATACCCAGGAGACGAGAGTTTGTGCTGGAGAGGAAGTGAGTTCATGTCCAGGAGCCACGGAACAGCCAGACAGCACTCCCTGGGGGCCGTTCCCACAGGGCGCATGAACATTTAGCATGACATTTTTCTTGGTCATTTCCAAAGTGAGATGTTTAGCTTGCCACTGGAGTGAGACCTCTGGGGACCCCTTCTCATTTCCCTCGCCCTCCCAGCCCCTCTCGCAGTGACTCAGACAAGTCCTTGAAGTTTCAGTCCAAAGCAAGAAGGGTTGATATCACGCCAGCTGCGTGCCTACTGTGTGCATCAAACCTGCCTCATATCCTGAAGTAAGCTAGCACAGACAAGACACTTCACTTTTCTCAGTCTGACTTTCTTTCAACAGAGAATAAAAATAAACCTGCCTCACAAAATTGGTATCAAGCATGCAGAAACACTTAAGCAGGCTGATAGTGGTGGTTCATACCTGTAATCTCAGCACTTGGGAGGCAGAGGCAGGCTGATATCTGTGAGTTTGAGACCAGCCTGGGCTATGTAGCAAATTTCAGGAGTCGATGATACACAGTGAGACCCTGTCTCAAACATCCAAATACAGGTGTGTGTGTGTGTGTGTGTGTGTGTGTGTGTGTGTGTAAAGAGAGAGAGAGAGAGAGAGAGAGAGAGAGAGAGAGAGAGAGAGAGAGAGAGAGAGAGAAAGAGAAAGAGGATGATAATAATGAAGAGAAGAATTTAAAGCAGTATTTTGTAGAGTCTCAACATACCTTGGGGAAATCAGGGTTTACACCATATAGTTCCAACCCTCGTGACTCAAGGAAGTGCTTCTGTGTGTCCCTGTGCTGAAAATGAGGTTTAAGCCTTCATTAGAATAGCGCTTCTCAAACTGCAGAGCTTCTGTTAAACATAGATTCTGGGCGATCAGACTAAATGAGTCTAGGGAGCACATGGGTGACTTTAAGGCTGCCAGGTCTCTGATGTCACAGGTGAGGGGCAAGGAATGAAAAGCTTCACTCTGATCTGTTTCTCTCTTCTGTTCAGCTACATAAAGGGGGGAGCACAGTCTCCTACTGTGGGGAGTAGGGGTGAAAAGCATTGTAAGAGGATAATGTGGGTTAGTGCAGAGAAGCAGTGTCTGGGCAGATGAGTTTAAAAAGCATGGGAAAAGAAAGAGTTTCAAAACCTTGGTTGGGCTCTAAGTCACCTGGAGAACTTGAAAAACTGTCATTGTCTGGTCTCAGCTCAGGGTACTGGTTTAATTCATTTGGATGGGGCCAGCTGTGACATATTAAATAAAACAGCTCCCCAGCTGATTCTGGTGTGCAGTCAGGTCTGAGAACTGCTAGGCTACAGAGGCGGCGTCCCCAGCTGGAAAGAATCAGGGAAAGGTCAGATCCAGAGTATGTCAAAGTAGGTTTTTTTGAGGGGTGGGGTGGGGGAGCTGCTAGTTAATTACAGGTAGGAGAAGCCAATTGATTGGAATCTTAAACAATCAGATTAATTTGATAAGATTGTTAGAGGGGAAAAAAAAAACCACTGACTCCCCAATTCAACTGAAATCATATACACTTAGCCCTAGACCTTTGAACTGATTTGCCTGTTGAGAAGCCAAGCGTGAATAGGAGAGATGAAATTTATAATATTTATTAAAATTGGACTTGCTTATTTCATTAGGTTGTGGATTTAGTCATACTCTGTTCTTGTTGAGACCGGGGAATGATTTTAATTAGGATATATAAGCTGCTCTTTCTGGGAATCTTTGGGGGCAGTTCCCACAGGGGTAGTGAACATTAGCATAACATTTCTCTCAGTCACTTCCAAAGACAGGCATTCTTGTCACCGTGCAAGACCTCTGGGGGCTCTGCTTTCTCTCTCCCTCTCACAGTAACTCAGAAAGAGTTCTTCAAGTCTCAGTCCAAAGCAAGACCAGTTGGTATTATACTAATTGCTTACCTACAGTGTATACCGACCCGCTTCTGGTTAAAGTGATCCAACAAGCATCTGCAAATGCTATGGTTATATACCAGAATGAGGCTGACCGAGGAACCAAACAACACTTACTTGAGCCATTCCCAATAGATACATCTTCCCGTAAATTACATAGCTAGTGTGCTGTCTGATTTTATGTCAACTTGACATAAGCTAGAGATATCAGTGAAGAGAGCTTCCCAAGTAAGAAAATATCCCATATGTAAGGCGTTTTCTTAATTAGTGATTGATGGGTGGGCCCAGCCCATTGTGGGAAGACTGGTAGTTCTGGGCTCTATAAGAAAGCAGGCCAAGTAAGCCATGGGAAGCAAGCCATTCCTTCATGACCTTTGCCTCAGCTCCTGCCTTCAGGTTTCTGACCTGACCTCACTGCTTTGGATGATAAACTAAGTGAAACAAACCTTTTCCTCCCCAAGTTGCCTTGGTCATAATGTTTCATTGCATCTGCAGTAACCCTAACTCAGACAGCTAATTAACTGAGTCTTCTTTCTCTTGGTTCCCAACGCACTCACCCTTCCCTCTGTTCCTTTAAGAGCATCATCTCTTCTAAGCATTGCACACTGGCCTGTCTCTTTCCAGTTTAAACTTGAAATGTCCCCCAGAGGCTCGTGCTGTGAATGCTTGGTTCTCAGACACCGATGGTATTTTAGGAGGTTACGAGCCTTTGAAAAGTGGGACCTAGCTGGCAAACACAGGTCACAGATCCACATGCCTAGCTTCCTCTGCTCCTGGGCCTGCTTCCCAGTGCCCAGCCTCTTCCATACGTTCCTGCAGCCATAGACTGATGGACCATGTTTTCTCACTATGATGGACCAAGACCTTCTGTGTCCAAGAACTATGAACCAAATCCCTCCCTTAAGTTGTTTCTTTCAGCTACTTGGTTCCAGGGTCACAAACATAACTTAATCGTAGAGTGTATCCAAGTATGTTAAGTACAAAGTCTTATAGAGACCAGACTCTGCCTCCTTAGATACTATGGTAACCATCACTGGGTGTTGACCAGGTCATTCTGATGACAGTAGAGCTGGATACAGCTTCTGGAAAGAAAAAAGACTTTGGCAGATACTTCAGCTAAAGTAGCTGGCTAGGGGGAGATTTGTTAGACCATGGGCAAAGCTCTCTTGTAATGCTTGTTTGAGGGAGTCAGCTGGGGAGTTTTTTAATAATTATTTTTTCTATTACAATACAATCCTGTTATTTTCACCCCTCCTTTTCTTCCCTCTAACCCTTACCTGGGAAATTCTTAAAGTGTGGACAGCTGGGTCATGACTCTCACCCAAAATTCAGGATTAATTGGATATGGACTGGGCTTATGAGTTCTTTTTAACTTCTCCAAGATCTTCCTAGGAGACACTTTCTAAGCTGCTTGGGTATACTTGTCAAAGGGAATGGAGAATAGTTTATGTAGTAATGGTCACGTCCCTGCAGCTGACCTACTTTGGGTTTTGTTTGGAAGCTTTTGATCCATTAACTGGGATTAAATTCAATTAAACCTTCAATTTTACCATCAAAAGCACAGAAAGGTAGAGAACCACTCTCTAATTCTGAGTTCTTTTTTAAAAGATTTATTGATTTTCTTTTATGTATGCGACATTTTTGCTTGCATAGAATATGCATATATTTGTATATATATACATACAAATATACACATATATGCAAGTACACACACACACACACACACACACACACACACACGAATGGTTGTTAGCTGCCTCCTGGGTACTGCGAACCAAACCTGGGTCCATGAAAGAGCAACAAGTGTTCTTACCCATTGAGCCAGTTCTCCAGTCATGAACTTTGTGAACAGAGTTCGGGGAGCGGGGAAGTGAGATGAGGGGATTTAATTTTTAACTAGAATTGAAAAGACATACTAGCATCATGAGCTGTGATTTTAAATCTAAATCTTACTTTTCAAATGATGCCCAAGAAGAAGAAGGAAGGAGAGGCCCGTGGTCCTGGAATGGCTCAATGAAGCAGTGTGGGGGAATACCAGGACAGGGAAGCGGGAGGGAGTTGATTGGGGAACAGGGGGAGGTGAGAGAGCTTATGGGACTTTAGGGGAGGGGGGATCCAGGAAAGGGGAAATCATTTGAAATGCAAATAAAGAATATATTTAGTAAAAACAAAAACAAAACAAAACAACAGTAACAACAAAATACTTATTTAGTACTTGCTATGTGCCAGGGACTGTTGAGAGGACTCAGTATGTACCAAGCCTGGCCTGCACAGCCTCAGGACCCGGAGGCATTTCTCTGTCCTCTTTACAGAGGAAGGTTGGGATGAGCTGAAATTTTCAGGAGAATGAAGTGTGTGTGTGTGTGTGTGTGTGTGTGTGTGTGTGAATGAGTTAGACTTACTGAATTTCTTTAGGCAAAGTGTCTTGAGACCTTGCACCACCAGAGGAAGTACTGGTGGCTTTTCAGCTGTAGGCTCTTCTGTAATCTTTGGTTCATTTGCATTTCCCACTGCTGTGTGCCTCATTTCTACTTACATCATTGTTTTGTAATGTGCACTAACTTTGTGTAAATCAAAATGTGTGCTTTTGGAAAAGAGAGAGAGAAGAAGAGGAGGAGGAGGAAGAAGAGGAAGAAGAAGAAGAAGAAGAAGAAGAAGAAGAAGAAGAAGAAGAAGAAGAAGAAGAAGAAGAAGAGGAAGAAGAAGAAGAGGAAGAAGAAGAAGAAGAAGAAGAAGAAGAAGAAGAAGAAGAAGAAGAAGAAGAAGAAGAAGAAGAAGAAGAAGAAGAAGAAAAGAGAGAACATACCAGATTTCAGAGTCAGGAACCTGGCCCTCATTTCTCCATGCCTCTCAGGGACGGGTTAGAAAGATCATGTCAAGGCTGTGCATGGAAGTTTTCTTCTTCATTTTCACAGCTTCTCCTTCCCAGTTATGTGAACAATCCAGTTATGACAGCTTGGGCTCTGCGAGAAACAGTACAACATGGGTGAAGAGCTGGAGGAAAAAGGTTAGGGCTTATCAGGAAGCAAAAGAAGTCATGGGGAGACTGTGAATGTCTACTCTCCTTCCTGCCGTGGCCTGCGTCCTCCCTGGTGCATGCTCGTTCCTGAAGCACACTTCTGGGTGAATTAGAGGGCACTATCCTTTTCTGGATGCATCCAGATCGCATATCAGATGATATGTGGGAGCTGAACAATCCTTGGGAGACTTTCATATGAATTTATTCCTTGAGATACTAAGGGATCAATACACTGAAGCTCATCTCTCTCACCACAACCGGTACTAGGCAAGTCACGATCTTTCTTGCATTCCCCTCTGACCTTCCCTGCTCGCAGTTCTGATACAGATGCTAGGAATCTGCTCTATTCCAGTAGGCTGACATAAGTAAGAAGATATGATTAAAAGGTTGACTTTGAACCAATGTGCTTTTAGAGAGATTTTAGCAAATGCACATACACTGTAAAGCCAGAAGAGACCAAAAAGACACAGTTTTCTGTTATTACAAAAATTCTTTGATATTAGTAAGAATGGTAACCCAAAAGTATAGCAAATTGCAAAGTAAATATCTGAAATATCTTCATCAACAGTTTGTTTCATAAGAAAATTATATATGTGTATTTAAAATGTGTGCTTTCAAGTTAAAAGGGAACCTTAATTTTGGTGTAAAATATATTTCTGGTATAAAATATAATTTGGTATAAAACAAAATTTGATATAAAACTTTGGTATAAAATCATTTTGGTTGAAAATACACACATAAGTAAAAAAACAAAAACAAAAACAAAAACTTCCACTATTTTATACCCAAAGATACCTTGGCTGCTACAGCATTCAAAAATCAAAGGAACTAAGAATTAATTTAATATTTTCAATTTTACTCATTATAAAAAGAAATGTAAACTAATTGTAGAAAAATTACAAATTGTGTTAATTATGTTTCTGATGACTGTGAGAAAATACTGGAGCAAAGCAACCTATGGTAGAAGGCTTTGTGCTGGGTACAGTCCATCATGGTGGGAAAGACACAGTGGTAGGAGCACCAGGCAGCTGCTCACATGATCTGCAGGCAGGAAGCAGAGAGAGATGAATCCCCCACCCCTTCTATTAGTCCAGGACTCCAGCCCGTGGGATTCTATTCACATTCAGGGTGGGTCCTCCCTTCTCTGTAAGCCTTTCTGGAAACACGCAAAGAAACCCTCACAGGTGTGTTTCTACAGTGACTATAGTTTTGATTCTGAGCCTAGCTCTTAACACCTGAGCTATCTCTCCAGCCTTCTACATAGATTCTAAATCTAGTCAAGTAGACAGTAAAGAGTAATAGTCACACAGTAAACTTGAAAGTCAAACTAATTAAACTAGGAGTACTGTTTATTGTCATTTCTGGTCTTTTCTTTCTGTTATCTATCTATTGACCAATCTATCTATCATCTATTTTTATTTACAAATGCATGCATTTTATTTTCGAGAATAGTGGGTACCCCATATCTTCCATATGTGTTTCAATTACTATTTTGTAAGCTGTTTTTCAAATAAAATAATACTCAGGAAAAGTGTTTCATGTTCTACATTTGCAATGTAAGAAGAGTGTCATTCAAAGAATAAGATACCCTATTCTTAGTTATTTAGTATTTCCTGTTTTGTAAATCTTCTATGCTTAGACATTCAGATAAATGGTGACGTTTTTGTCTCAGAGACAACTCTGGACTATTCCTTTAGCCACATTTTTATGCTATTTTTGTATTTAGCATTTAGGTTGGATTGGGGCTGTGTCTCTAAAAGTGCTAAGACTTCTCAATGAGAAGTATGTACATTGGTTAGTTTTTCTTACTTTTTCTCAATGCATTAGAGTATATTTGTAAATTCCAGATTATTTAATGCTCTGTGAAGTACTTAGCCTAAGTACTCTGTTCTTTTTTTTCCTATTTAATTTGTTTTCTAATTATATACATATGTATATATATAGATCCACATATATAAATGATGTATACACACACACATATATATATACATACATATATATATATAATGGTATATATATGTGTATGTGTCCATAATATAAATGTATATGTGTATATATACATATATACACACATACTTACATATATATAAATATATATCCATATATATAACAATGTGTGTGTGTGTGTGTGTGTGTGTGTGTGTGTCTGTCTTTGTGTGTGTATGTGCTCTAGGCTCAGATGGGAAAATTTGTACAGTACAGAAAAAGGCTGTTTGGGAAGAAAGAGAAAACTCTGTATATTCCATCACTAAGAAATTTCTCTCTAAGTATTCCTGGTCACCCTCCTCAATTTCCCCAGCACTCTAAGTCTGAAAACCTCTTTTGCAAAATAGCACTTGTGGACTCCTGATTCCAAGGTCATCCTGATGGTGCTTGTAATGCCGACTGCTGCTCAGGTGACTTTACCCCTTTTTACAGCATCCACATTTGACACTAGGACATTCCACAAATAAATGTACCCCTGGTGAGGCCTCACTCACACACACACTCTTCTTCGGTCCTGTTATAGGAAGCTCTTTATGAACACATCTTTGAGGTCTTCTGCAGGTATGCCAGAACAGCAGGAGAGAAGCTTCACTTGACTTAAAAAGCCACAGATTTATATAAGAGAAAAAATAGAAAAGCCAAACTAAATAATTTAGGGACTTATATAGGTTAAGGTGAGGGGAGACACACAGTGTTTGCTATACCTGGTCCAGGTTTGATGCTAGAAAAAAACCTCTCAAGCAATGAGGACATATTTCTCAATTTTAGATTAAGTTTCTGCTTATAGAATGAACATATGTTCATTACAGGAACTATATTTCAGAAGCAGAAAGGCAAAAAAGAAAAAAAAAACACTTTAAAATCTCACATCAGTTCATCCTGAGGCGAGGCATGTGCCTTTCCTAGTCAAAGCTACTCTGGCTTGGTTTTGGCTTTCCACTTCATGTTTCAGCAGAGACCCCCATGCTGACAATTGTGTATGAAGATTTCTCCATGCTCTGTTAGTAATCACATTGCCTGGAGGGACTAGGAGGGAACATAGATCAGACACCACAAATGCAAAGGTATATTTACCACGACAAAGCTGCCTGCTGTTCGCATCCAGCTGATGGCAAGGGTTTGCCTTCCTTCCTTCCTTCCTTCCTTCCTTCCTTCCTTCCTTCCTTCCTTCCTTCCTCTCTTCCTTCCTTCTTTCCTCTCTTCGTTCCTCTCTTCCTTCCTTCCTTCCTTCCTTCCATCCATCCTTCCTTCCTTCCTTCCATCCTTCCTTCCTTCTTTCCTTTCTTCTTTCCTTCCTTCCTTCCTAAACCTCATCTTCCTAATCAAGAGAAAGTAACCAATGCATATATAGGGAAGGTCTTATAAGCTGCAGGACATTTACACCTGTCTGGCAGGAATGTATCAGTAGGGTCCAGGTCCATGATAAGGTGCTCTCATAAAAATACACACAGAGAAAGCACTCCTGCGTTGTGTGATACTGTTCCTGGGGAGTCATAAATAAATGTCTACTCCCCAGAGTCATTGGAAGCTAATGACAGACCAAAGGATAGATACCATCAAAGTCCAATTTGGTGAACAAGTTGAGTTCTATTGGAGTTAGTTAGAGGAATATGGGTGAGGGGTTACTTCCAGAAACAGAAATGACTCAAATAAAGCTCCATCATCAGAAGCCACCCGCCTCTCCGTGGGTGACAACTCATGAGTTTTGGAAACCTAGACCAGAGTGCATAGCCTGCAGGCATTTCAACAGGCTAGAGAGTGTCCTTTCTAGATGTGATTCCCTTTCGGGCAGCTCAGCTTGTCTAAGGGCATTTCCCAGCAGTCTTTACTGTTTATATATGCCTGGAGAGGAGCATCCTAGTGAATTTGGTCAGTTTCAGGGACTTCGTAAAGTCTTTGAGTATTTCCTTATTGTCCCTGCAAGTTACAGTGTATTACCTCCATTTAGACCAGCCTGTGTTTTACCTCCTTTTTAACATCTTAATGTTAATTCTGTCCAAGATGGAAGGTTTTAATATCAAGAAAGCTACTGGGTAACAAGGTGGCTTATTCAGATAAGCTCCCCAGTCAGGGGTGGGGAGATCAGGCAGCCCTCCCTTCTGTACATTGGTTGGAACAATTTCAGCTGCTATGCATTCATGAGTGCAGTGGTTCTGTTATGTTCAGAAGACAGCATCACTCCGTACGCCAAGGTTCATTCTCTATGACCACCACCAAAGCTGATAGTGGGTGGTCACCACTTAGGTCAATGAAATAGAAGGGAATCAGTCTTTAGTGTCTGAATTTCAGAACATTTTGAGTGTACATTGTGTGCATGTTCAAGTGTGCGAAGGTGCTCTGCTCTCTCGGGGGTTATCCACTTTCTTGTTGTTAGGCTTTGGTTTGGTTTGGTTTGGTTTTGAGATGGGGCCTTTCATTGGTCTGAAGCTCACCAAGTAGGCTAGATGGCCGAACAGTGAGCCCCAGGGGGCTTCCTTCCTGTTTCCACATCCCCAGCTCTGAGCTTCCATGTGTATTCCACCAGGCCTCGCTTTTGTTTTCTTTTCATTTTGGACTGTGGGCTCTGAGGCTCAAAGGCAGGCTTCACACATGTCACCAACTGAATTCTCACCATAGACCTCTGGGGCTCAGGGCACTTTTTTAAGGGTCAGGAGGAGGCTGAGGTAAGTGAGGCCAGGCAAGACTCAGTGTATATATCTGATACTGATTTTAATTCTTTGATCATGGTACATAAATACTTGTCTTAATTACTGAATTTATTGTCTGTAAATTTTGCTATTGAGACAAAGGACTTACATATCTCTCCTCAGAACCAAACTAAACTTTGTTGTTTTAATGGTGAAGGTGGACCATTAAGATGAAAAAGGGGGGTACCTGAGTTGCATCTGGCTATTCCTTTGACTTTGATAGGCAGGTATCTTGCCCCACCCCACCCCACCCACTGGGTTATCTCGGGCTTTTCTTCATTCAACTTCAATGTCCCATATATAAAATGCTAAGCCAGAGGATGACCATCTTCTATTCAGTGATGACAAAAATTGCCTTCTTTTGACTTACAGGAGCATCCAGGGTGTGCTAGCCTACATAAGCGCAAGGCCCTTCTGTCATTTGGGTTTGGTTGAGAACAGATGTCAACACATGCTTTGTATGTGTAAGAGATGGCCTAGTGGGTGGTGGAGAGAGTTCTGGGGAAGTGCTGTTTGAGCTGAAGTATCAGTGAGTAGTGGACACCATAGCCTTGCCTCTTAGAACGGCATCCTTGTTTGTTTTCGATCCCTGATCTTCCATCAGCCCTGAGTCTGTGCCCATCACAACCACTGCCTGTTCTGACTCATCCTTCAACTAAAAGATACAGGCTTCTGTTACACCTTTTTAAAAAAGGATTGATAAAAGGGCAGGTAGTGGTGGTACATGACATTAATCCCAGTACTTAGATGCCAGAGGCAGGCCACTATTTGTGAGTTAAAGGCCAGTGTGTTCTACACAGACCAGCCAGGGCTACAGAGTGAGACACCCCAACCCGTATCTATCTATCTATCTATCTATCTATCTATGTAACATCTATCTATCTACATATATATATATATGCATTTATATAGACATGTATATATGCATACATTTATATGCATACATTTATGTTAGACACATATATTGATAAGACATACAAGTTTAACAGATTTTGAGAGATTATTAATACACAGTGGAAGAAGAGTTTAAATGTTTAAATGTAATGTGAAAATCTCTTATCTTTGCATCTCCGCCAGACATCTGTGAAGTGTCCCCTGCCCCCTAACTTCAGAGACCGGAGTGAGCAGAAGAGCTTTTAGGGGCTGGGCCAGCCAAAGAGTTCTCCCTAGAGGGCAAGGAAGCAGGAGAAAAGAGAAAGTGGCCTCAGCTGGTGCCAGAGAGGATGGGACTGGCTGGGGGAGGGCGGGGAGCTCGCCGAGAGGGGAGGGACCAGCAGGCGGGGAGCGAGCTGCAGAGGGAAGGGAGGAGGGGAAACGTGCTCTCCCGAACCAGGCGGGACAGCTAGGCGGAGACCGCCCGGCTGACGACCGCGCCAGCCCAGGCCACCCGCCCTCCCGGCGGCTGCAGCGCGGACACATTCAACCGACAGCGCTGCGTGCGGGAAGCGCCCGGCCATGTTCAGCCGGAGCTCGCGGAAAAGACTGTCCCGCCGCTCGGTGAGTGTCCTCCACCCGAGCGGAGCCGCCCGCCCGGTCCCCACCGCCGGCAGCCAGCGCCCGGGCCCAGCCCCTCTCCGCCCCGCGGCCGCGCACCTGTGGCCCCAGGTAAGCTGGCCCCGCGGGCGCGCGAGGGGCTGGGCCCTACCCCAGGCCGGGCGACAGTGCCACCAGGGACCTGGACCCTAAATGCCATAGTTCAGGGCACCGGGGGTGAATCTTTTTCTTTTCCCTTTCTCTTAAGGAATATGAGAACCCCAGCACTGAGGCAGGACCTGGGACTGGCTTTTGGGCGTCCCAGCTACCCTCTTCCTAGGAGCCCTGGCTTAGTTCAGGGCAGCCACCTGGTGGTCCCCGCAACTCCAGGGAAGGAAAAGGTCTTGCTTTTGTTTCTTAGAAACCAGTGACCAAGGTGTCTGGGGGAGACAAAGCCCCAGCCAAGCCATTTCTTGGTGATTTGGTGCCCATGCTCTCTATATAGACAGCCCACCTGGGATCGCATGCCCTTCTCCAGGTGGGAGAATCTGGCCCCAGGTCCCCAGCATCAGAAAACAGTTGAGTTCAATCACAGAGGCGGGGTGGGAGGGGCAGGCCTTCCTGCCTAGGATACAAGTGGGGCTTTGAGGGTAACCCTGGTGGCAGACACGCTTGTGTTGTCTTTTTGTTTTAAAGTTGACCGGACTGGGTCGGATTGAGAGAGGCCAGCCATGTAACGCCTGTGGTGACCAGTGTCCAGGGTTCGCCTTGCATAAATGGAGGTAGGATGGTCTTAAACACACAACACTAGGGAAGAAAATAAATATACTTTCCCCCTTTTAAGTCTATCATGTAAGTCACATGGAAAGAATGCAAACGCTGTTCCTTTAAGAGCCCAGCTACATCTGCTACAAATATTGAAGGTGGAAGTGGTGGCCAGACACTGGAGGATGCAGGAGATGCATTTTCCTGATGCCAGAGCTTTAAGTGGGAAGTCTCTAGGTAACTCAGCCCCAAACAATTCAAACCTGGAGCACAGTGGTGTTGCCAGGCACCATGGCGCAGTGGGTGGAGGACTGCCTAGACTAACTGGTGTTTTCCAATTGTGTTTTCAGTTCAGTCCTTGTAACTCTGGGTCCCAACCACAAATCCACCACTGCCTGCCTGGGCTGTGTCAACCCTCTTCCCGTGGCCAGATGTTTCTTATTAATGTGCCTCGAATGTTGATTTTTCAGGCAGCCTCAGCTAGCTTGCAATGATTTCGTTTGGGAGTGGAGGGATCCGGGTACCCTCCCTCCCACTGCGTCTGACGGGTAGGGTAGTAATTGAGGAAAGTTGGGGTGTGGGTTTACAGACTCGGCTTGGCGATATAAAGGTGAGTTCTCTCCCTGTCATCTTTCTGAAAAGGAAAAAGTGGGTACAGTGGACAGTTGGCCAGTATCATTCTTGGATTAAAGCATCTTTCCTACCACTCAGCGGGGTCCTTTGACGAAGACTGTTTTGGATACAACAGAGAAAAGTTATCTGTGACCCCCTACCCCATCACCCCCACCCCCACCACCTTTGCACACCTCTAGTTTCTATAACAATGGCACATGCTGGGCATTTCACATTAAGGAAACCCCCAGCCGGATTCTTCAGAGATGAAGGGCTTTCGCTCCCACCTCAGAGGAGCCTGGCAGGCTCTCTTCTTTTGTCTCAGGGCAATGAGCACAGACTTGGGGGCTTTCAAGCATTTAATGACTAGTGTGGCAGAGTCCAGGCCGGCGACATTATAAATATGTTGATTGGAGACACAGGCGTCTGTCAATAGTGTCAGTGCTGTCGTCGAGGTGAGATGCTCTGAGCAGACCCTTGGGTGTCTCAGGTTTGCAGGTGGCTCACACACGGGTGTGGGTATTGAAAGGTTTCTGTGCACTAAATTCAGTGTGATCGAATAGCTCATGGCTTCTCTTGGTCCCCCCCCCCCCAGCAGTGTCATGGATGTGACGAGCAGGGCAGGTGGTTGGCAGTCTCCCTGTCTTCCTCTGCCTATGGATCACCTTCTGACCAGAGAGGCCAGTTGGCAAGTGGCCCAGAGAGGGTATATAGCCGTGTGACTTCTGAATACCCAGTCCCTAAGAGTCCCAATTTCTCTACTGTTAGATGGGAGTGACAAGGACACTTAACCTGGGTTTAAGTGCGGCATTGAAAGTGTTGTTTATTTCCAGGCCCAGAGTAAATGTGCACTAATTTTGTTGGTCCCAGCTTCCTTCCAAGGGCTGCTCAGGAGGAAATACAGCTAACTTATTTGAGGATGCTGGGTGACCAGGGTTGCTTTGACCTTCATGATCATAGCTTCTTAGAACTTTACATCATTTTAACCCAGCTGATTTTTTGATGGGAAAACAAGGGTTTTATTTTCAGCCCATGAAGGAAAAGAGACCTTTTCATCAAACTGAGGGATTTTTCACATGGAAGTAATTTCCCCACGAGCACCAGCAAAAAGGCTTCCCTTTGTGCCATGAATAGGGTTTTTATGGTGTTTCCTCCCATCACTGGACAGGAAGCAGCTTGGGTGACCTTCTGCCTGATCATTTGTGGGGTTCTAGTAATCTTTGTGGTCTCTTTTAAATGGCCCTGTTACCTTCTTTTACTGGGGAGCCTTAAGCCCTTTGGTAGACACCAGTGCCTGGGGATGAAGAAAGGCTGGAGTGTCAGGCACCAGGAGCTTGCTTTTGTTCTGAATTCAAGGAGAATACACATCTTTTCCAAGACTCCAAGTCTCACTGCTGTGGCAAGCTGTATGACCAAAGTAACTTAAGGAAGGAACAGTTGATTTTGATTGTAGTTTTGGGGTAGTCTGCAGTGGTTCGGGCTGATGCTGCTTGTATCCTAATGCTAAAACTGGTTCCTCAAGGTATGGTTGTTCCCAATGAGCAGATTCTCACGAACTCAAGTGATGCCATGTGGACCACCTTCCCAATTTAACTGGCCAATAAAAGGCTAGCGCCTGCGACTGGGCAATGGAGGGAGGGAGGTGGGACTGAAGGTTCAAGAGGAGGTTGCAGGTGTGGGGGAAGAGAAGAAGACAATGGAATAGAGGAAGCCACCCTAGACAGAACCATGTGGCCAGGAGAAACAGCAAGTAACAAGGGATTTTATAGCTGTGGAAGAAGTTACAATAGCCCTAGATCTTCCCAATCTAGGCATTTGTTTTATGAATAAAACATCTGAATTGTGAGTCTTTTATGTGGGCTTATTAGAACATTAATTCCAACAATAGTAGTCTATCACGATAGGCTATATGTGAGGGCAGAATCTCCAATCAGCGAGTCACATTGTAGCCATAGTCAGGACACAGAGAAAGATGAATGCTTGTCCTCTGGCCTCTGGGATGGTGTCTTCCATATTTAGCATGGATCTTTCCTCCACAATTATACTTTTCTGGAAATAGTCTCATAGACAAACCTAGAGATACATGTCCTTGATAATTCTAAGTCCGAGCAACCTGACAATGAAGATTAACCATTACAACAAAAAACCCTAAGAGCTTCCCTTGGGACCCCAGCCACTAAACTGATCTGTGTGCATCTAGCCTGATCTTCCTCCATCCCAATGCCCACACAGGCATCTCTTCAGAGTAAGACAGAAGTAAGGTATTGCCTCCTAGCACACAGGACTGTAAGTTCTAGGAAGGAAGCCCAGAGAAAGCAAACTGCTGTCTTCTGGCACAGTGCTCAGACCTGGAGCTTTGAAGGACACCCAAAATGTAGCTGACATCTGCTCTTCGACTAGATCTGTGACCTTAAAAAAAGGACTTAGGCTCCCTTTCCTGTCTAACTGGGAGACTCTACAGCACAAATATTTGAATGGCTGTTGTATGCCAGGTGTTTTGTTGGTGGTGGCAACTCAGCAAGAGACAGATAATCAGGATTCCAGGCCCCATTCCACAAATAATTAAATCCTAGATAAGGTGGTTCATTCAGAGTCTCTGAGGAGATGACATTTGGGTGGAGATCTAAATGAAGAAAGGGAGGAGAATCTTGCTGATTGGAGCTGGTAAGGAGACCAACATTCCAGCTCCTGGAAGATTGTTAGGAAAGTAGTCAGAATCCCTTGACACCTCTGACTCTATTTTGAACTGGAGTAAGGCACCTGACCGACTTGCATCATGTACATGATCATCAAGAGGTACTGAGTTAATATACCTTACAGAATGAATGGCAAAATTATTCTCCGCACTTTGGATCTTACCATGAGGTATAAAATACTTCTACAAAAGTGTGGGTCTTCCTAAAATGACTGTATTTTATCACAAGGACTTTGCCGAGTGATGGTACACTGCCATTTTATTGTTCTGTTTTCCTTTAGGCAGCAAATGTGGATACTTTTAGGATTTCTAATAAAAATAAGGGGTTATGTGTCTTGGAAAATTTTGCACTTTGTGTGAAGCCACTGGAAGCGTTGGTGGCCTCTGCTTGCTACAGGTGACCTAGTGAAAAGAAAGCATCATCTCATGGCAGCTTAGTGGAAAACCCCAGAGGTTTCAGGCTGCAGAGAGGTTGATGCCAAGGAGGAAGATGAAGGCAGGACTGTGGCTTGATACTTAGTGCATCTGCTATAAGAGGGCTACTGGGGGCCAAGTATGCTTGTGTGTTTGCATCTAGTCTGGGGCGGGGGTAGTGAGACTTGCACAGTGGTTTGATCTCTGCATGTTACAATATCAGATGTCCATCATGGAACACCAATAAGACAATGGAACATATGCAGTAACAGGGCACGCTGACTGATAGGTGTCAGGCTCCTGAGTATAACATATAAACTTAGCAAACCTTGTGAGCTAGATGTGGTTGTTTTATTGATAAGGAAATCAAAGCTCCCAGTTGTTATATCACTTAACTAAAGCCATTGGGCCACTGAGAGTTATGCTCATCACCAGAGACTTACCTGTCCCTTGTGACTTAGTATAAAGAAGTGGCCTCAACCAAAGGCTCAAGTCATCCAGCAGCTAGTGGGATCTGTTTCTTTGACATGGCACATTAAACAAGCACCCCCCATGTTAAATTCAACTTTTTGGCTTTTCTAGAAAAAACAAATCTAAGTATTTGATACTGTCAGGCCAGTGCTCTTCCTTCACAGTAACTGGTGCCTCGTGAGTAGTTTCCCTTTACATGGGACTGGGTCTGACCTACCTCAGTTCCCCAAATTCTGGTTAGTTCAGGCCCTCTTTGAGTATTCAAGTTACCTGTCCAGTACTAGAAATCCTGAGTGTTCTCTCTCTGCCAATCAAGTTTTGGAAACACTAAGCTGCTCGAATACTGTGGAAAACAGTGACAACCGGACAAGTGCTTTGTGTCCTATCTTTCAGGCGTGGCCAATTCTTGGATGTGAATATTCCCTTTTTTTTAGTGGGAGAGCCACTAAAGAACTCAAGCAGAATGCCTGGCTTTTCACAGGCAGCTAGTCAATACTCATCCAGATCTGGCTGTAAGCATTCTTCTTATGGAGTAGGGCCTCTCAGATTTTACCTGCTTATAAAGTGCTTGGAGGTTTTGTTCAAACTCAGATTCTGGTTTCCTTTGTTTTAGATAGGACCCAAGAGTCTGACCTCCTGAGAGGTTCCAAAATGCTGCTTGAGCTGCTCCAGGAACCACACTGCGCACTGAAAACATCGAGACTGTGGCTCACAAACTCTGACCTCTTGGCCAAATCTAAGCTTCAGGTCTTTTATATGGCGGCAAATCAAAATGGATTTTATAATTTTAAAGAGCAAGGAGAACATTAAAAGAATGATAATTCACAATTTAGGGAAGTAATCTGAAGTTCAAATTTCTGTGTTTATGTATGAAATTACTGAACAAAGCCTAGCTCATTTGTTGGCATTTCATCATATTTGTTTGTTTAGTTGTTTATTGCGATAGCAGTGGGGTTGAGTAGTTGAAGGTAAGACCATAGACTGCAAAGCCCAAACTATTTAGTATCTGACTCTATAGAAAATGGGTGCTGGCCTCTAGACTGGATTACTTACTATTTAGAGTGCATGCATACTTAGTTTAGAAATGAGGAGTCTGAGAACCTCTGGAGTCACAGCCATAAGGAAACATTTCCTGCCAACCTAGTTGAGAACAGAGGTAAAAATAAAAGCAGCCAGAGAAGCAGGGCACAGACCAAAGCTCTTTCTAAAGGCTGTCAACAGCGTTTGCAGGACCAGATCAATGACCCTCCAGGGGCTTCTAAGCCCCCTTGTAATCTCTTTAACATTGCAACTTTATGTATACATGTAGGTTCAATTGGAGCAGGAAGAGGTAGACTTTTACAACAGCCTCCTGGAGTCCCATTTTCATGAGCAGCTGACAGGGGCAGCCCACAGCAGGGCTAGACCTGGTGAGGCCATTATAATTATGTAGAACAGTTGGTCTCTGGATAAGGGAGGCTTTTCCAGGCACATGCTTTGGCTGGACCATGGTTGCTGCAGAGGCATTGCCCTCAGGGGGCAGCCAGGCCTGTGCCTTGAAAAGCATCCTTTCTTAGTTGCCTTGGCGACTCTGGGCTGCTAACTGCAGCCATAATTTGGGGTGATGCTGTCTCAGTTTTTAGTGGATTGTTATTTGGCTATGAAATAGTTTCCCACCCATTGTGCTGTCTCAATCAATACATTTGATAAGAAAAGGAAAAGTGTGTGTGTGTGTGCGTGTGAGAGAGAGAGAGAGAGAGAGAGAGAGAGAGAGAGAGAGAGAGAGTGAATGACACAGAGACAGAGACAGAGAGAAACAGAGAAAGGCGGCTTAGACACTTATACCCAGGATCTTCTTCCAGACAGGACTAAGAAGGGTGCTGGTTGTATAATGTGATTTGGTTAGATGTATGATAGAAGTTGAGTCCTTTAATCGGGGTTTCTCATGAAAACAACTGTAGTCCAGCTCAATATATTTGCCATCTCTTATTTGGAAATAGATATTGGTATTATGAAAAGAATTGAAATCAATCAATCAATCTCTCTCTCTCTCTCTCTCTCTCTCACTCTCTCTCTCTCTCTCTCTCTCTCTCACACACACACACACACACACACACACACACACACACACACACACATATATTCCAGAGAGGAGGAAACTGTTGCTGTGGAACAAAGCCTGCTACCTGTTTCATGCTAAGATGGTTTACATGTTTTCAAATGGTCAGAATGAGATAAAAAGAAAACATTTCGGGCCACATAAAATTATATGAAAATTCCATTTTAGAAACCTGTAAATAAAGTTTCACTGGCAGCCAGGCCCACCCATTCTGTTGGTGACATCTGAGGCTAATGGCAGTAAGTTACAAGGCAGGCCTCATGTCCGGCAGAGCTGAAAGTGGTGATAACCTTGGGCCGTTCAGAACCACTCTCTCACCTGCTCATTGAGAGATTCATATTAATTATGGTTTAGTATCTATTTCTCAGATTCAGTCATGTCATTTTTATTAACATTTATATAGAAAAGATATATTCTTCATATTGTCATTTAGAGCTTGCATTTTTCCATTCTTTGAAATAATTTGTAGATCTTTTCCACATTAGTTTATATAGGGCGTAAAGATCTAATATATCTCTTAACTTTCATCATACATTGTTGGTTTTTTTGTTTTGTTTTTTTTGTCGTTGTTGTCTGTTATTTTTTGCTGTTTCTTACTGAATACTCTTACACTGTCACTGTTCCACACCTGTGTGTTTGCCTGGTTCTATATTTCTGTCACATAACTGGAACTGCTAGGTCAGAGAATATGGATGTGAAAAATTTAAAAACAGACAGACCAAAAAACACTTGTCAAATCGTCCTGCCAATTTCCACCCCAATGCCTTAAGAACCCAAGAATGTACGCTCCTTGGGCTGTGATGTTGAGACATCTCAGCTTGTATGGCAACCTGGTAATTAATCCTTGCTTAATTGCCCCAAGTGACAGTTTGTGTCTGACGAGTAGTGAGAAAACAGAACATCGGTGTCAGTCACCCATTTTCCGCCATATATTTTAATTTGCCTTTAATCCTGCATGTGATGCTCACACTCTGTTGAACAGCGTCACTCACCCCGATATTTCCAGGGTTTCCTTCAGCAGAAGGGGAGGGGAGTCGAATAAATTTGCGATTTTATTGTCTTTTGGTTCTGCGGGCTCAAAGGTTACCCTTTAACCTTGCTGTTAATGAGTACCCCAGAGAGATTTCCCTGCGGAGAGAGGAAGCATTGCCTACTGGGAATCATTCCCAGATCCCCTAGCTTCTTGAGATCAAAGGTTTTCTCTCTACCTACATATAGGACAGCAATAGGTACAGTCTCTGGGGGCAGCTGGAGACTGTTTCCAGTCAGTGTCACGACTGTTTCTTTGAGGCTCATAAAGACTTACCTTGGAGCACTACGGAGAAGTAGCTAAAGGCGCAAGCTTTAAAGGCTGCCTGTTGGAATGCTTTCTGTCTGAGAGAGAGAGAGAGAGAGAGAGAGAGAGAGAGAGAGAGAGAGAGAGAGAGAGAGTCGTGTATGTGTGTAGGGGCCAGGGCTTAACTCAGATGTCATTCCACAGGAGCCACCACTTTAGTTTTTTCACCGGGACCCAGGGCTTGCAGATTTCACCAGGCTGGGTGTCTAGTGAATCCCAGGGAATTCCCTGCTTCTGTCTCCCCAGCATAGACTGCTGAAGTGTGTACCACCACACCCATCTTTTTGCTTGGGTTCTGTGGATATAATCCAGGTTCTCATGATTTTGTAGCAAAGACCAACAATCCTCTGAAAATTTGCCGTTTCTGCTTCTGAGGCTGAACAGCAGCACCGAGCAAGAGATGTAGCCTTCCTGAGCTCAGTTTTGAGCTAAGTGAAATGGAGGCAATACGGTTCATCTGGTAAGGTGGTTGTAGGATTTATGGGTTGAAACATACATGCCTCTGATGGAGCATGTGTTCCAAGAAGGTTCAGTGGAAACAGAGCTGTATGAAGAGAGAGGCATTCTGGGTTCAAGGCCCCAGAAATGGCAGAATATCAGATTTTAAAAAGTCACTTCCTAGAGAGCTGAAGCCTATCTATCAGTCCCAGTGGGAGTGATGAAGATTCTCCTCTTATAATAAGAGACAGTGTAGAGCTCCCAAGAGGGAGCTGAAGTGGTATTAACAGAATGAGATCTTGTGGAAGGGTAGATTTAGACCCTTGTTGCTTGTGGTCTCTCCCTGCGGTGGGGGCAGGGGGATATTATACACATCATATGAAATGGCCTTCGTAGAACTGGACCCTATACCCTCATAACCTCCACCCAAGTGAAGTGTGCACATGGTGTTCATGGAAACAGTTTGCAAAGGCTAAGAGGAAGGTAACTTTCAAACTCATCCTCTAGGGGCCTCTTGGGAGTATCCTGTCTCACCAGCTGCACTATGGAAACTCAAGATGAGAACTACACATTGTAGAACACGCAGTCTGTTTCTCCCTGACCTGCTCGATGAGTATGGTGGCTCTCTGGTCTTTCTAAGCACTTCCATTTATATGAGCACTAGCCCTTAATCCAAAGATCCCTGTTATGTGGCATAAAAAAGAAGAACATTTATTCAGTGTCTCAACCTGAGATCAGGTCCTGAAACCTCTTAAAGCAAGAGCTGTGTTTATATCTTGTTAGCATTATGCAGGATTTAAATCTTGAATTAGTTGACATTTGATATGGGCAAAAATACAAATTTTTGCTTTCTTGGGATAACCGAAAATATATGACAACTCATCTCCTACAGTTCTTTCCTTTTAGATGGAGCATGTGTGTCTGGTGGGCACAGCCCCTACTGTCCCCTCTACTCTCATACTTGCTCTGCCTTGCTTGTACACACCGATGGCTACTGTCAGTACACAGCTGATTTTGTGGCTACAGATTTAATAGAGAACCATGACCACAGATGGCTAGAGGGATGCTAGGAACATTAAGTCACTCCTTGGCAGGGACAGCCATGCAAACCAAGACATCCAGGCAACAAAGTCCTTAGTGCCTGGGAGTTGACATGGGGAAGGGACTAGTGTTATGGAAAAATTTGTGTGCCTGGTATCTTACATGCATCACTTCATGTTGTATTTAAAGCAGTTTTCTGAGATGTATCTTTGACCTTCCATTTTTCAAACATAAGGTAACATGGGAGGGATGTAGCAACAGATAGCAAAGTCTAGTTCACTCAGACAGCAGGTCACAAGTCTTTCAGGCTCAAGATACCAAGTTGTTCAACCAAGATTTGTTTAGTTATAATTGGTTTTCGGGGTCTAAATATGAAACCATACTGTGAAGTATGTAGTCTTCTGTTTTCAGTATCTTGGGAATGGAAACTGCTTTCTGTCTGTAAATGAACCTGTCTGAAAAACCCTGGACTAGCTGGTGTATTTGAGGCTGGGGCCTTTCACATGAAACTCCTATCAAACTGGAGGAAATGGTGATTGTTTTGGGTCTCTGAAAGATGCCTCCAGGATTCCAAGCTCCGTAGAAGGGGAATTGTAGCTTGGCCAGATCTGTGTGTGTTAAAGGTGGGGCTTCATCCAGCTTATTAATAGCTTGGGGTTTAGCTGTGCAGACTGGAAGTCTGAGAAGGAAGTCTTTAGAAAGATCATCATGGTCTTAAGGAGACGATGGCTCAGTGCATAAAGGGCTTGTAACACAAATATGAAGATTTCCTAGAACCCAGGTAAAAGATGGCGGTGGTAGCTAGGACCTGTAAACCCAGCATACCTATGGTGAGATGAGAGGTAGAGACAGGAGAATTTTTGGGTGAGGTTCCACAGAGCTGTGAACAAGAGACCCTGCCCCAAACCAGGTTGAAGACAAGGACCAACACTCTAGGTTATTCTTTGACTCTCCTTCTCCCTCTCCCTCTCCTCTCCCCTCCCCTCCCTCTCTCTCCCTAACCATATGCATAAAAATCAAGAAAGGTCATAACCATTTGCATGTTTCCGGAAGGAAATCCCCACAAAAGTGACCAGTCAAGGGAGAGAGTTCACAGTCTTCTTTCTGTGACCAGATCGAAGCAAGCATATCAATGTGCCATGTAACCATTTTAAGTCTTTGGATTCAGGATCTTGAATGTGTCTCCTGACACGTTGGAAGTCTAGGTATCTCACTGGCAAAACCAATGTAATAACATATGGACAGTGAAAGCCTTTAATGTGGCCATTATGGGATTTTGTGTTATTAGAGTATGAGATGGTACAGAACTGGCTTGCCTATGCCTAGGAAATGACTTGTGTGTACATATAGCAAAGGAATGCATGTTCCAACTTCAAATGTTGAGGAGTTAGGCCTCCGGGGAATTTATTAAAAGAATTCAAGTGTTTTTTCTCTCTCAATGGTTCTATAACATTGCCTCAATGACATAATTTCCAAAGCCTTTTGCTTTAGAATCAGACACCCAGGCTTTTCTTTCTCGTTTGTATCTTGGATTACTTGGCTTTTGAAGCTCCTCCAACAACTTGTTGAGTTGTTTAGAAATCTCCATGCCAGGCTCCTTTTAATCTTTATGAATCTGAACATGGGAGGCTGTAAATGAACTGGGAAATGCATGCTTTCTCTTGGGCTTGTAATACTAGTAGATCTAGAAAAAGACATGGTGATGATTTGTGGGTTCTGGGGGTAGAGGAACAAAATGGATGTTTCCTGTGATTTGAGGTTGTATTTATGGTGTAAATGAGAAAATATTCCCCATAGTCTCAGGTGTTTAAATGGGCCTCCCTACTGTGCTATTTGAGGAGGCTGTAGAACCCTTAGATGTAGGCTCTGGGTATGAGTCTTGAGAAAGCTTGGCCCTATGTTTGGTTCTATCTTATTCGTAATCTGTCAGGATGTGAACAAGCACCGCCACAAGCCCCTACTGCTACAAACAGAACAGACCCTTCTCTGCCGCCAGGGGCCACCCCCTGTAAACTGAGCAAAGCAAACCCTTTAAATGGCTTCTGTCAGATGTTGTCAAGTGACAAGGAAAGTAACCAATATGATATTTAAATGTTTTTTTAAAATATAGTAGATAATAGCATTTTAAGGTAGAGTCATCTCTTAGTTTACTTATGGCTAAAATGCCAGATAGCTAGTGTATAGTTTGGACAATTTTGAAGATTCAGAAAAGGTGATTTGTAAATAAGAAAAGAAATAGTGTAACTCCATCAGCCAGAAATGTATAATCCTAGTAGTAAAGTATGATTTTTCTTCTACTTCCATTTCAACCCTGAGAATGCATCTAGACTTACTAGAATAGCTCATCTGTTTCATTTGTGTGTAGTTTCACATAGTCGTATGACTCCCCTAGAGCTGAAGGAAACGAATTCTGAAATGACTGCCTTAAAGCAACAGAAACTTCTGAGACTTCTGAAGTTAGAAAGGTCCAGAATCAGGTATGAGAAGAGTGTGATCTCCCTGAAGATTCATGGGAAAATCTGGCCTCTGCCTCTCCTAAATTCTGGTGGCCTCTAACCACTCTTAGTGTTCCCGGCTTGTGGGTTTACCTCTCCCTTCTTCCCTCCATCATCACATGGCTTTCTTCTTGGCTGATGTGTCATCTAAGGATTTATTTTGGATTAACCCAGAATGATCTCATCTCAAGATTCATAATTACATCTACAAATACCATATATATACATATATATATGTATATATATATATATATTTAAATAAATGCATACTGCCCCTTCCCCCAATCAAGTTCATCTATCTTTTAGGTGCCTCTGTATTGATGCCACAATTAGTAAGCCATGAAAAAAATATGTGATTCCCTTCTTAAGTATCCTGTCCAATAATGGCTTTCTTAAAAAAAAAAATGATTTAAGTATATGGGTCTTTTGCCTATACGTATATATGCATACATGTTTGTGTCTAGTACCATGGAATCAAACCATGGCATTGGATCTATGGAACTGTAGTTAAAGAGAGTTATTAGCCACCATGTGGGTGCTGTGTACCAAACTCAGGTCCTCGGTAATAGTAGCCAGTACTCTTAACTGCTGAGCCTCCAGCCTCCAGTAAATGGCTTTCTAAATGTGTCATTTGCAAAACTGTGTGGTTGCAAATAGAATATCTGGGCCTTGACTTTAGGATAATTTTGTGAGGAAACCACTTGACCTTTTCTAAGGCACAACTGGGGACTTACAACAGGAAAGGATTGTTGAAGCTGCTACCAGTAGATGGACTTCTACGATGGAATTTGCAGCCCATATTGATGAGGCCTGAATCGTTTGACCTACGCTGTGTCACCCTAGACTCCATCCATCTTCTTTTAATGTTTTTTATAGCCTTGCCAGGGAAATGCATAGGAAATGAACTAGTAGTGGGCAGGGAGTTATTTGTGGAAGGAACATTTGACCTTTTGGCCTTTTAATTGAGGTTGTATAATGGATTCACATTCAAAGGGGAAGAAAATAGTCTTGTCTCAGAAAAGGAAGATTTTTAGAAATTCTAGAAATGAATAACCATTCTTACAAATTCTGCTGGAGCCAGATTAGTCCCTACAAACCCCACTTCATAAAGAGAAGCAAAAGGAGGAGGAGGAGGAGGAAGAGAAGAAGGTGATGATGATGATTAATGCTCCTTCCCAGTTGTCCCATTTCAACCCTGTGAATGCATCTAGACTTACTAGAATAGCTCATCTAAAGTAAACTAAAAATGAACAGTGGTTTCTTCTTTGTCGTGATTATTATCATATGGCTATCATTAATTGATCATTTACAGTGCACCAGGAGTATTATAGAAATCACATTCCTTGAAGTCATATGTAGTGATAAGTGTAGCCTAGGCTGGCCTTGAACTCACAGTCCTCCAAATAGCTTCCCAAATGCTGAGAACACAGGTATGCTCCACTAAACCTAGCCTCTTAAGTAATCCTTGAATCCACTTACAGGCCAGATACTATTATTTCCTGCAGACACTGAAATGCTGCAGGCCTTGGCCATAGAGCAAGTTGATACCCACACTGATGTATGTCTTTTGGTTCTGAGTACAGTCTGTACCCTTAATCTGTGTTCCCCCTCAGGCTCTGGATGTATATATGTAGACTTTAACCCACTAGGATATCCTGGGGGTTGCATCAATCCCATGCTGTTCATTTATTTAATTTTACTTAGGACTTAGAATAGGCAAGTTCTCAGGAGCTGTTGGTCTGAGAGTGTGGTTGGAAATATCATGCATCGCAAATCTAGGCCAGCCTCCCAGGATTTAATCGCCATGCCAAGGACACCAGAAGATCATAAGAAGGAATGCATGCACACACACACAAGCGTGCGCGCGCGCGCGCGCGCACACACACACACACACACACACACACACACACACAGCTTAAATAATTTAAACATCAGTTTACTCCAGCTACCCAATAGCTTGGTTTTTTTGTTTTTTTGTTTGTTTGTTTGTTTTTTGTTTTTTTCATAGATTTCAACTGCCTGTTAAAGGAATGGGGAATGGCAAGGAATGTAATGGGGGTGGCAAGGTAATTAAACTAGAAGTAGCCCTCCCCTCCCTTCCTCCATCCCTTTCTTCCCTCCCTCCCTCCATTCTCATCACCACCCCTCTCCCCAGTGTCTCTTTGTGTGGCTCATCTGGCCTCCTGAGTTCAGGGATGACAGACATGTTCCTCACTTGGTCTTGAGTTTTTCTTGAGCAGGAGGTTTTTCTCACCATTTCCTTTCCTATCACTTGTTGAGTGAAATATTAAAAAAGAACAGCTATGCTAAGAACGGCCCGGGCTATGCTGGGCCCTGGTGGGCCACCTGCCTCCAGCGGGGTGTTCTCATCTCAGCAGACTCTGGCCAGGAGTTCCCAAGGTTTCTCCACCCAACGCCCAGTTCCCTCGGCAGGTCCTGGCCACACCAGTCCCATGCAATGGCCGCCCTCCTCACAGAGAGCTGTCGCAATTCCCAGGAACCCAGTAAAAGAAAGCTCTAGAAGCTTATAATTAAACGGATTTATATATCAATAAATTCTCAGTTTACAAGATTTCCACACAATAATTCCAGAGCCAATTGATAATGACACAACTGCACACCTTGATTAGACAAGTTATCCCAATGATTCTATCCTTATATGATGGTATAGCTACCTGTGGCTATTTAAAGTCATGTGGAATCTGTTTGTTGTTGTTGTTTGTTTGTTTGTTTGTTTTTTGTTTCTGTTTTTTGAGACAGGGTTTCTCTGTGTAGCCCAGGCTGTCCTGGAACTCACTCTGTAGACCAGGTTGGCCTCAAACTCAGAAATCCACCTGCCTCTGCCTCCCAAGTGCTGGGATTAAAGGCGTGCGCCACCACGGCCCAGCACATGGAATCTGGACCATCTTATTTTCCTTCCATCTTCCTTTCTTCTCCTCTCCTTCTCCCCCATCCGCATCTCTGAAATTCTTCACTCCGCCTCCCGTTTCCCTGTCCAATTACAGGCTTCTTGATGTAGTACTATTTAAAGTGATTGGACAGGGAAAATTCTGCTACAGTCACTTAACATTTATGGAGCATATCACGATCAGATCTTGGCTAGGATCTTGGGTCAGATGCAGACTTGAGCAAACCAAAGTGTGCTATCTCTGTGACAATGACCAAACATAAATGGGTAGTAAAATGGACGTCCTTAGAAATCTAAATATTATAGACCTGGACAGGAGCAGAGAGAGCCCCGTGACAGAGCAGAGCACCTTGAAAACTAGACCCAAGCCACTGGAGAAGTCAGTGGCTTTTCCCAACAGAAGAGAAATGATCCAATTGATTTGATCAGCATTACTAGGGAAAACACCCAGCTTTCCCTCTGCCTCGGCATAAAAAGAGATGAATCTAAAGCTCAAAAAGCCACACCGTGATTGGGAATCAACTCTTACAAACTTGGAAGTAAAAGGTATATCTAAAGTAGACATTGTATCTTCCTTCGTTACTTCCCTACCTCTGAGCCACACTGCCAAGGCAACAGGTTCCTTCTGCCTCAGATGCTTGCGCATCCTGCACTGCCTGGCTTTGTTTGTGTAGCTTGGCCCTCTCTACCCACAGAGGCCTGCCCGCTTGTTCTTTCTGGAGAACAGTTTTCCCACTGATCTAGAAGAAAACTCCAGCCCCTAAAACCCCTCTTCTCTTTCATGTTTTCATAGCTTGTGCCCCCCCCTCAAATCATATGTTAATGAATTCTGGTCTTTTTGTTTGTCCCCAGGAAGAGTTTAGCTTATGTAAGCATATCAGGGTCACACAGTTGTTTTGTTGCCTGCTTTTTTGTTCAGTCCTTGAGATCTGCAGCAGTACCTGGTCTGGCAAACTTTCCATTCAGATACATTGACTGACTAAATTCCTGCATGGTATGGAACTCAAAGGTCAGAAAAAAAGATGGATTATTTTGACAATAATAGTTTTCGAAAAATTAAAAGTCAAGAGAACATTTGAACAAATTGTCTGATCACCTGTAATATGCAGAGGAATAGTTTGTTTGTTTTTTTAAAAAAAATGGGGAAACATTTCTTGCTAATGACAGATAAGCATGAGACAGCTAGCTCATTCTGAAATTCGCAAAGGTCTCAATGGGTAGATGTGTAAAAAAAAAAATCTTACTTGCTTTCTCAATAGGACTGTGACTGTTTCTCTGTTAATTTGCAAATCCAGTTCAAGAACTACTATGTCCGTGTTCATGCCTCCCGGTAAACACCGTCTTTAGTGAACTATACCATCTCTTTTCATAGAAATTGTTAAATAATATACATCATATATTATGTTCGGGGTTAAGCTTGGCAAATTTCTGTCAAGATTTTTTAAAACAACTTCTGGTACTTAAGGATTTGGAATTGTACATCGGTGTAACAAGATTGATAATTGTGATTTTTGTCATCTAAGGAGTGGTAAGAAAGCAATAACAGAACATGTCTAGTCCCCAGGGATCACCTTTGCATTTAGAGACCCAGAGATTTGGGCACTCAAGTCTGCTTGTCTCCTTCCCTCCCTCCCTATGCTGTTTGGGGCGCCTGGCATTTAGTAGGGTGGGGCCAGGAGCATTAAGCGTCATGGAGTGGGTGAGAAAGTACCACCACAATGGAAAGTACATTCTAAGTGATAATGGCAGCCTCTATTCAGGATAAAGTGTGGGAAAGAGTTGAAAGAAGCAAATGCTTATGCAAGAATACATAGTACACTTCTGAGATTAGCAAACCTAATTTCTCTGGGCCATGGTCTTCTGAATCTATAACTGGAAAGAGATTTTTAGAATCAGAAAGGGTCCTATAGTCATGAACATACCATAAAAGTACCAAGTTCAGAAGTCTCTTTCCAGGGATCCCTTTGAAAGCCCCCACTGAACACTGTAGGACTGTGTCATGTCTCGTCCCAAAGCCAAGTGTACTCCCACTGCCTGCTGCTGTGCCCCCAAGGCACCCCTGGAAACCCAGGGGGCATGAGGAGAACGAAACTAGCTCTTCCTGTGGAAACTGAGAGCCTGGGAATAACTAAAAAAGAATGTTAAAAAAGAGTGAAATTAACATTTTGGAAACATAAAAGATTAGCAAGGAAGACTTTAAATTCAGACACTACTCTTTAAAAAGAACAAAACAAACCCTGAACTGAAATTTTAAAGAATTTGCATTATAGGTATGTTTTATCCAAGAAATAGAAGCTATTTATATTTGTAATCTGTAAAAGCCATGTGTAAAATCCCTGATTAAACTGAGCCTATAATTACGTATTTCAACAAAAAGGTAAAGGTTGAAGAAGGTGTGTGTGTGTGTGTGTGTGTGTTTTGTTGTTGTTGTTCCTTAATGTGACAATCATTGCTAGTCATCCCTGCTTTTATAATTCTATTCTAGGATTATATCCTTCAGTTATATCCTTGTTTGTTTTTCTTTTGAAAACAAACAAAAAAACCAACAAAGAAACCTGACCTCCAGTTGCTGCCTGCCAAGTGACCTGAGAACAAAGAGGCATTTCCTAGCCCTCATTTATTTCCCCTGGGACTTGCCCTTTAGTTAGGTTCTAGCCCGAGGGGTAGAAGTGAAAGCTACAGTTAAGGCTTCCCTGGGCTCCAGGGAAAGCAAGGCACTCTCTTCTCTTTGGGTGAGATAGTTGAAGCTTAAGAAGCGTAAGTGGAAGCCCAACGCTGGAAAGCAGAAAAGCAAGCCAGCGAGGAGCCTGTTTGTGAGGACCAGAGAGACGCCATATTAACCTTAGACTATGTATCTCTAGCCTATATTTACTTGGGGGAGAAATGAATTTCCATGTTGTTGAAGTCACTATGATTTTTGGTTTTACTTGTTTATAGCTAAATTTCATTCCAGCTGGATTCTTAAAAATTAACAAACTAACTGCAGATGCTGATTATGGTAGACAAAGGCTCCCTCATAGCAGATACTGCCTGAGGGTTAAGAATTAAATTCCACTGCTTCAACAGAGTGGCCATAACTGTCTTTTTCTTTTTCAGAACATTTTTATTTACTTTTACTTTCTGCGTATGTTTTGCCTGCATGCATGTTTCTGTACTACATGTATGCAGTGCCCACAGAGGTCAGAAGAAGGCATCAGATCTTCCAGAAACTGGTATTATGGAGAATTGTGAGCTGCCATGTGCTAGCTGGGAATTGAACCCAGATCCACAGGAAAAACAGCTGAAAACTCTTATTCACTGATCTATCTCTGCAGCCCAGAACCGTCTTTTCTAGCTGTATCTGCTATGTGTCTGTAGTATTTGGAAATTTAAAATCAACCTTTTATTTTCTTATTTTTTATACATTCAAAAATATATTTTAACTGAGATAGAATTATACTTCTTTCTTTTCCCTCCTTCAGCCCCCCTCAGAGACAATCGCTTTACCCTCCCACGCCACCCCTCAAATTGATAGCACATTTTCTTTTGGTTATTATTATAACAGGCACATGTGTGCACGTGCACACACACACATATGCACAAATACATAATTTGGAAACCTTGGCTGAGGACAAATGTGCTCTTGCAGATAATACTTGGGTTGGAATTATATCATCAGAAACCTTGGCTTTCAGAAGTTGCTAGAGGAAATTTAATAAATTTGGATATAGTGGGTATTAGAAGATGACTTATTTTCTTTTATACTCAGTTTTTCCATGAATATGGCTCCTTATCTCTCAAAGAATAACCTGAACCATCTTAGGACTGTCAACTTGCATCACAGACTTCCATCATCTGAGGAAGTGCATATGGTGTCTTAGAATGCATTCAGGACTGCTTATTTTAGGATTAAAGGGTATAGAATGAGGGAACGCTATGGATTCCTCTGATAGCCCCTATTGAGTTACTAGCCAGCTAAGCAGAGGGATCAACTTCCTGTTACGTATGCAGAGAAGAATGCCCGAGAGCTACCGTATGAGCATGTGTGAGGGGTGAAACCCCATCACCTTGTGTGTGTGCAACTGGGCGTGTGCCTTTTAACCTCTTAATTCAATAATCATCACCCAGAAAATCTCCTTGCTGGGAAGTCAGCCTTATTGCTTGTGACCCAAGATAATTTTTTTGTGTGTGTGAAAATCGTTAAGGTTTCTCTTCCTGGTGGTTATTATAAGCCAGCATTCTTCAAGAAGAGTGTCAAATGTGTAATAAAAGCTTGAGAAAACAGGACTGGAGAGATGACAGGGCAAAGACCCTCCCCGAGAGGGTTCAATTCCTATCACCCATGTGGCTGCTCGAACTGTTTGCAACTCAAGTTCCAGGGGGGTCTTCTTCTGACCACCAGCAGCACCAGGCACATACACAGTGCACAGACATACATGCAGTCAAAACACCCATACACATAAAATAAAAAAAAAAGAAAGAAAAATCTAAGCTAGACTATTAGCTTATAAGAGACATGGAATTGATTAAAGACATTTTTTGTATGCCTACCCTAGCCTCATATGCCATAGAATATGACAAAAAGAATTACAGATAAATTTGAATGTAGTTACATATTTTTCCTTAATGGTCATGAGTTATACATATATAGCCCTACCTAAGGTCAATGTGACTGTGTGTTTCTATGTTATGTATGTATATATGCTTTGTTTTTTGATCCAAAAAAATGTGAACCCTTAAACTATTTAACAGTAGGTAACTGTTTTCCCATCTATAAACATAAATAATATTAATTAAAATTTCCAAAGACTGTATTATATCATTACAGCAGTACTATATTTTTGCCAGTTCTCTGGCAATGGTCATTGTGAAGGTTTTAAGCACCTACATATTCCAAATGATACTAGTTCATTTTGATTACCACTGCTGCAATGAGTGAAAAATATCAATAGGACCAATTCCTACAAGTAAGTGATTGGTCCAAGGAGTATGTATATTTTCACTGAATGGCTATTACTAAAAGGGGAAAAAATCCCTGTTATTTCAAACATGGATAAAACTGTCAAGTTGTATGAGGAAAAATGCTATCTAATGCTAGATGTCTGAAAAGAACCTAACTTCAGAAAACTTTAAAATTCCATTAAAAAAAACTTACTAAAAATAACCTCTGTTGAATATTCTCCTAATAGTGTCCGTCAGAATGCAACTTACAGTTTGAATTAAGACAGGGACCAATGTGTGGACAGTTGCCAGTAGATAACACACATGCTTATGGAGTTTAGGTGGATCAGAGGATGAGTTGTTTGGTCATAACATTTGGTGGGAGGAGCCAAGCAACTAGGATTTGGGTACTGGTCTATTCTGCCTCCCCTCTTTTATCCCTTCCATCACTGGATTTGGATTTACATATTTGTGGAAGTCAAAGGGTTAAATGGATTAGCAATAAGACCTCTGTCCATCTTTTCCATTAGCCCCTTCCAGAGCTGCTACTTCACAATAAAGTTTGAACCTAGTTTGAAAGTCACAAGTTTAAGACCAGGTCTGGGTATTGCATACCTTTAATTCTGCCAGTCAGCAGAGAAAGGTTTGAGTCCAACCTGGTCTACGTCATGAGTTGCAAGTCAGCCAGGGCTATATAGTGGGACCTGCCTCAAACACATAAACAAACACAAAATCCCCAAACAGCAAACAACAAACAAAACAAAACAAAGCAAAAACCATCCCAAACAAAAAAACAAGTCATAGGTTCTCAAGCCTGGAGGTGATTCCTTTCCAGCCCCTACTGTAGGAGCCCAAACAAGCATGGATTATTGCCTGTGAACCTTTGTTCTTGAATCTGCCTTCTCCCTTTCTCCCTTTAATCCTTTTTCCACATGATAGTCAAATACAAAGAAGTAGTTCCATGAAATATTGAGCAGATGCAAAAATATTGATAAAATATGTATAACACACAGACAATAGACAGCAGATACATGTGCGCCTCCCACTCGGCTTTAGGAAAATGAGCCTTCTTATTATATTGTCTGTTTGTATTATCATCTGCCATCAAGGCACCACTATCTTCAATTATGTTTTCATGATTTCTATTTTGATTAATGCGCTTGTTGAAAATTTGTTCCTCTGATAGTTTGTTTCTTTATGTGTTCTTTGGGGACACATACACAGGAGCATCATGTGTAGCCAGCAGTAGATCTGTAATGTCATAGAATATGAGCCTGTAGTTTTGCTAGATAAAGATACATTCTTTTCCAGACATTTATCCATTTGTACTCCCATTACCAGATAAGATTCTATTTGCTCCTTATCTTTCTCTGTATTTAATCTTGTCACATCTTTATGCTCTCTTTTTACATATGTTTTCCTCCTCCTGGATTGTCTTTCCCTACCTTTTTTATGTGGGCATGTGTGGTAGTTTGAATAGGAATGGCTGCCATAAACTCATGTGTTTGAATGCTTTGCCCATAGGAAGTGGTGCTATTAGGAGGTGTGGCCTTGTTGGAGTGGGTGTGTCCTTGTTGGAGTGGGTGTGTCCTTGTTAGAGGAAGTATTTCTCTATGGAGGCAGACTTTGAGGTCTCCTATGTGCTCAAGTCACAGCCAGTGGGAAAGTCTCCTTCTGCTGTCTTCAGATTAAAATATAAAACTCTCAGCTCTGTCTCCAGCACCATGTTTGTCTGCACTCTGATATGTTTTGCATCATGACAAGAAGGGACTAAACCTCTGAAACTGTATGCCAGCACCAATTAGATGTTTTCCTTTATAAGAGTTACTGTGGTCATGGTGTCTCTGCACAGAAATAAAATCCTAACTAAGAGTTTCTCATATTAACCTTCCAGGTTTGGAGTTAAAATATCAGCTTCTGAGAACACTTCTTATGCTCTATTCTCCTTGCCCTAAGAATAAGCTCCAGGGAGGGCTATCTATGCCCATGGCCCTTGGATTCCTTACTCTATTCCCCAAGTACAACACCACATCTAGACATAGTAGATGCTTAGAATCTAGCTGGCAAAATAAATAAGTGGCTCTGAGTGAAGTCCTCTCTCTGGTTAGCAGAACCAGTGAATTCTGGTTCACTGAATTGGATAAGGATGTGGAAAAATTAATGGAGACTTGCTTCTTGGAGCCTCTGGCTTCAGTGTCATCTCATGATGATGTTATTTGAAACCTTCTTCAAAGGGCCATAGAAGCTAAGCTATACTGGTAGAATAGAACATTCTAACATGGGTCACTACAAAGGATGTCCAGATGAAGCAAATAAACACATAGATGGTAAATATGCAAGAATTACATACATATTTGTCTCTAAAGATAAATGAGGTCAGTGGGGAGGCTTTGGGTGTAAGTTAACCTATGATCTGACCAGCGTTACATTGAAAATACAAATAAAGTTAAGTGAGTCCAGATGGGCAGCCTGGAAGGGTTTTGTCAGAGTCAAGGCTGTGCTGGTGGCCATTCAGATTTGTTTATGGGCACTTTTGTTCTGTGTGTGTGCTTCTGGGGATTAGACTCTTTCAGGCTCACAGCTGCACATTGCCTAAGAGCTGTGTGTGCCGAGCTGTACAGTGCAGCCGAGTGCCAGGCGTCTAGGATTGAGATGACATACTCTCACGGAAAATAGAGGCAAGGTGCTACCTACGAGGTGTAGGTCCTGTTTTTAAGAATCCCTTACAATCAGAAGAGTCTTCTCCATACATCATTTCATCAAATTGAAGATGTGGGGAAAGTGATGGGTGTTTAATATTCCCAGCAGAAGGGGTAGAGCCCATGAGGTCTATAAGAGGCTCTCATAGCAGGCTCAGTTTGCTTATTGCCTGGCTTTGTAATCTCAGGCAAGTCACTTAGTATGCACTCTGGTTTCTTCATCTGTGATATGGAAATATGAAACCTGGACAGCTTCCCACCAGGGAACAGGGATATAGGAAAGGTAACCACGGTACATCGTCCTCAGCATGTGGAAAGTTCTCAGATCCTTTTTCTGTTTTAGGATTGTAATCCTAAATGTCATATATGGTGGAGTAGAGGGGGGGGTGCTGAAGAGGCTAGCAGGTTGGAGTTGTAGAGTTGAAACTGTGCCCAGAGCTCAGGGCTTCTCTAATAATCATCTATAAATTTACACAGAGAAAACTTGACCAGGTCAAGCCTCTCTCAATTAATTTAAACTGTGTGAAAAGGTGCATTAACTTTTTTTTCTTACATATAATTTAGTTCTACTCTTATATTTACAAATAATAAAAGTCAGAGTTAAAGCTAAGTGATAAGGAAAAGGATCGTCATTTTAGTACTCAGGATCGTTCAGGAAATTTCTGGTTTCGGAGAGGCAGAAAGACAAAGCAACTACAACCCCTTCTTTGTCCAGCTATGGATCAGTAAATGTGAAATCACCATGAAGGTTCACCAGGATGACCTCTCCTGCCCACACAACTCCAAAAAAGCAGAATTTCAACTGGTCCTGACAATAAAAAGGAAAGATTGTGAATTTGGCTACATGGGTGGCCTTAAGCACTCAACAGGATAGTATACCCACTGGAGGCTAATTAATATCGGTATGCTTTCTAGAAAGCACTCCAGCGTACCACACTCTCCGGACTTAGACTGAAATTCATATGAAATTTTATTAAGACAACTATTAATCATAATGATTTTCTTACTAAGAAAAATATTGCCAAGTTATAAGAAATTGACCTTGATCCAATTTTATCACTACGATTGTACCTACGATACAAAGGCAGAGGCCCAATATTTTTCTAACTTGAAAATCATACAATCATTAAATTTCTTCTCTTTCTCTCTCTAGAAGCTATCCGAAAAGAACCTTGCACTGTGATTCTAGCCCTTGTAAAAGCTATCAAAGTCTCTGAAAGTAAACCCTGAGTCCAGCCTTAAACAAAAATAAACAACAAAACCAGAAAAAGATCCCAACACATAGATGCTTTTATGGGCCTACGAAGAGATCTCATGGACTTTAACTCAGCCTTTTAAAAATTCTCCTGTGTTCTACCTGCTCCATGTATGTTGCCTAGGGATTGTAATGCTAGAAAGTGTTGCCTTTACTCTCAAATCTGTTTTCATGCACCAGACAGGGACTTCCCTAACTGGTTGTTATACAAATTAAACTCTTGATATACTTTTGGGCATCCTTAGATAAATAACATCAGAGAGAGGGGGTACCCTAGCTGCTGCACCTGACTACTCCACTCATCTCAACATGGACAGATCAACACTCCTATCCCTAAATGGAAGCTTCTTTAGTAGTTGAGGATGATAAGAACAGGAGACAGAAACTAGGCAGGCCGCCGAGAGCAGGGGGTTCCAGGACTTCCCTTGGTTCTGCCAGGAATGCCAGAGGGAATCCTGGTTTATTACCTTCTCCAAGATGAAGACTGATCTTCAGACAACTCCTTTTAGTTTTAAAACTGGGTCTCTAGATTTTCATGCTAAAAATGGGTTATGTCTATTACCCAGTTTCAGCCCATTTCCTAAGTGTGATTAACAAGAGACCAGCACCACTGAGAGGAAACCTTTGTTTTACTGGGACGATTGATACTGGTTACCTGGAGCTCAAAAACCATCAGTGAGTACTAAGAGCCCAAAAGTCCTTGAGGCAAAAATCTTCTGGGAAGTGTTTCCTTAGGATCAGCATATAACGCTATGGTCCAGAAGGGAGTAAGATTGCAGCTCAAGCCGGTACTTGAGCTTGGTAATGTGTAAAAGTCTTCCCCTCATGGGACTGGTTTTGAAGGCATGAAAGGTGGTGTGATAGGGAGCAGCTGCAGCCTGGCACCGTGAGAAGCTATTGATGAAAATGCAGCCTTAGTTGCATTAGAGACCCTAGCATATTGGAGTCACCAGTACTGGGGGAAGACCACCAAAGATAGTGGCCAGTGTGCGGTTGAACTGACCTGCAGCTATGAGACGAGCTGAGTATGCGGCAGATGGCAGAGCCAGAGAAGTAGGACGCCCCGCATGAAGCCCAGAAGTTTGAGAGAGAGTCTCCAGATGTTGAGCGCTGAGCTATTTATATCCTTGGGCTTTGATCTGACTGTAACTGTGTCTGGGGTCTTTTCTTTGAAATAGGAACTATGTGATTGTTTTTTTTTTTTTTTTAATTTTCCAGGAACCTATAGTTAAAATAATTTTGATTTATAAGTTATCAAAAAATTTTAAAAGACTTAGACTTTTAAAAGTTGAACTGTATTTTATGTTGTGATATTAATATGAGATCTGGGTAACCAGAAAGGAAGACTTCTAGTTTATGATGTGTTCCTGTGTCAAGTTGACAAGGGATAAGGTCATTGGCACTGGTTAGTTGGTGGTTTAGTTTTTGTCACCTTGACACAATCTAGTGTCATCTGAAGAGGGAGACCCTCAATTGAGAAAATGTCTCCTTCAGATTGACATATGGGCAAGTCTATGGGGCATTTTTTTTTTGATCAATGAATCAATAAGGGAGAACCAGACCACTGTGCATGGTGCCACCACTGGGCAGGTAGTCTTGGCTTGTATAAAAACAAAAACAAAACAGCAAAAACCCAGGCTGAGTGAGGAGTGGAGAGCAGGCCAGTTAGCAGCGTTCCTCCACGGCCTCTGCCTCACTTCTTTCCTGCAGGATCCTGCCTTGAGCTCCTGCCTGGGCTTCCCTCAGTGGTGTGGAAGTAAATAGACTCTTAACGCCTCAAGTTGTGTCTGATGAGAGTGTTCATCCCGGCAGCAGCATTTTAGTGTCTTGAACTTTGACCTCTGAAAATTTAATATCATATATAGATAATTTGCAACCTTCCTCAGTTTTACAGAGAACCACACATCTTTTGTGTATACTTAAATTGACAACCTGTCCTGTGCTGTTTGAGCTTCTTGAGAAAGAAGCTCACTCTGAGGATGGGATTTGGCCTTCCTACTTCAGATGCAAGCATGTTTTTCTCAACATAGCCTTCAAAATCACCTGTCCAGAGTCGGTCTGGCTCCTTGACTCTGGACAGAGAGAAGGGAGAACAACAGAACAGCCTAAAAGTGCAAGCAGTGTATCTTTACACAGGCCTCGTGTTCAGGAGAAATTGGCCAACCTATAGTGAACCCAACAATTTCTGTGTGTGCTTTTATTCAGTTACAGTATGGAGTTTATTTGGGGTTGGTTGTGGTTTTATTTTGTTTTCTTGGCTTTGCTGTTGTACTGGGATAGAAAGAACTTCAAGTTGTAGGGATCTGGAAGGACTTGGGGGGAAAGGAAGAATATAATCAAAATATATTTAAATTTAAAAATTGTTTTAAACAATAAACATTACTTTTAAAAAGAGGACAGCTAAAGGGTATGCTGTTTCTAACAGAGCTAGGTCACTATTATAAAGATGCCTATAGTAGATACAACCAATGAAATCCATGGAGGAGACTGTGCCCAAGAATTGTTGATTCTTGATTAAGAAATTCTTAATCAGTAATTCCAGCTTCACAGTTTTAACAGAGCTGCCTTAGATGATCTCTGCTGGATGTTGTAAACAACATCAGTTGATGATATTTTGTTATTCATCTTCAGTATTGTTCTATCTTCTACTCATTCAAAAGCATAGCTATGGCTGGTCATTCTCTGACTTTACAGAACACACACAAAATGTTTGATTGTCATGTTTTCACTAGGATTTTCCTGGAAACTTAAAAGCCTAAAGGTTTTACAGTATATATGCAGGTCATGTTATTTTATTACATTATTATGCTCTGTATGTGGTTTGGACTCAGCTATCTTTTAATAAGATGCTGCTTTTATTTGATCATGATAGAGTGCCTCATGGTATTAAAAATGAAATAAAATAAGAAATTATTGAGTAGGAGAGAGAAATGTCAAAAGGATGTAAACATAAAATTTTGTAGTGAAGAAATATTTATGTGTATTAAGACATTGTCCTATGATGGCCAGATGTTTCCAAAAGGAAAAGTATACAAAACTAATGTAGAAAGACTCTGTGCCATTTAAAAGACAGAGTAAATTGCATAAGGTATGTAAAAGGTACTATTTAGGCTACTGTGTGTGTCTGTGTGTCTTATATATTAAGCATATATATTATATGTCATATATAATATTAAGCTTGACAGTCTTACAGACCTCTTTGTCTCAATACATTTTTAGTTACTAAAAAGTAAAAATGGAAGAATTAAAACTGTCTTTGTTCCTAGTAACCTCTATTTGAACTTTGGCATTTTCCTCAATTAAGAATGAATCATGGTCATTGCATTAGGAATACCTGTGGCTTTGTTGCCAATAAAAATTGCAAATTACCTAGTAGTTGTGGCATCACTGCTTGGAAATGACTATAACCATTGGACTTGTTGCTAGACCTTTGTGTATGATTTCAATAAAAACATTAATACCATATACACTAAATTATATGAGACACATGTAAGGTATTGTGTATGTATGGTGTTGCATAAAGTATATTGTGTGTGTGTGTATTCCATTCCATGTAATCATCTGTATGACATATATATGTGCTGTCTACCTAATAAATACTTTAAACTCTTACAAAGTGTATATATAAATTTTATGTGTGTGTGTATGTGTATACTATATATTAACCTAGGAGAGAAATGTAAATTATGCCATTAAAGCTTAAAAACATTTTAATCACAGTTTTACTGTAATCTCATTTTTTTACACTTTGAACATTTTGCTCATTTTTCTTTGATACGGAGTGCATTAATGTTCCCAGACTGGCCGGGCATGAAACACGGAGTTACGGCCCCTCAGACAACAGGAGGGGAGGGAAGAGTTTGTCCTCGAGGACCAGCATGCAGCTGGTGCAGCAGGTGTCCCCTCCAAACGCTGTGTCTCTTAGGATACAGAATGAGAATGTTCAGAGAAGAACCAGAACTTTGTGCAGGACCTTGGTGGCGCTGCTTTTTCTGAGTCTGCTCTTTATAGTCCCTGACGTCTCACAGAGCGTCTCACTGCTCTGCCTTCCTCCCTTTTTTTCAATGGGCATTGGACCCTTTCCCTCCCCTCCTTCCTGCCTGAGCTTGGAAAGCGAGGACAGAACTAGACTTGCTGAGGTCCACTGCCAAAGAGACAAGGCCTGGCAGCCCTGGCTTTTCCTCCAGGGTGCTGGGACCAAATTTTCCTGTCTTCATGAACAGTCTGTCATGACTTTTGTAGCATGGAAGAACCTTCCTTGTTGCTGAGAGATACTTCTGTGCCGTGGGTCTGTTTGAGAGCCCTGGTACGTGAGCATGCTCCTGACTTTGCTTATCCACCCTGTGTTAAACATCATAAGATGGCCAATTCCTTGTCTGTAAATCTGGACTGGAATTGTGATTACTTAGGGGTTGCTCTGAAGGTAAAGTGAGTCCCACCTGCAGTGCTGAGAACAGCATTCGGCACAGAACAGTCACTTCAGCACTGGCTATCAATATTAGTGATCTATAACTTGTTCTCCTTAAAATTGGCTTATAAAAGCCAACATGGCATAACTTGGACAGGAAATGAGTGGAGGAGATAATGTATGTAATGGAGGAAAAAATGTGGCAGGGGTCGGGGAAGAAAGGTAGAAATTTTAGGAAGACAGTGTGGGCTTGGGGAGCAAGGATGGGTGGCAATAGCATGGGCATGCCTGGGGGAGCAATGGGGTCTTGGGCACAGCATGGGTCTGAGGAAGCAGTGGGGTGACAGGCACAGCATGAACCAGGGAGAAAGGTGTGGGTATAGCGCAGGCTTCGGGGAGCAAGAGGGTGGTGGGTGCAGCAAAGACATGGAGTAACAAGGCTGGTAATGGGCATAGCATGGGCATGCAGTAACAAGGTTGGTAGTGGGCACAGCAGAAGGCTGGCAGTGCAGACATGGGGCATCTGACTACCCATCTGAGTTTGTGACAAGTTGGATTTGAGATATGAAGGGCAAGGGGCTGAGCTGGGTGCTTCGGCATCTGAAATGGTGCCTATTGCTAGGGTGAAGGATGGTAGGAAATGTGAGCCTATGGCAGGGCAAAGGAGGGGCAGTATGGAGTCCAAAGGGAACCTCACAAATGAGGGCACAAGCAATGGGAGGCTGAAAGGGGTAGGGGCTGAAACCAAACCCAGGGGGCCTGCGGACTAAGGAATGGTATTTGGATTGGAGTGTGGGTATCCAAAGGCTTGTGATGATCTTTTCAGAGATGTGCAAGCATAGATACTCTGCTTAAAAGCACCACGTTGAAACATATAGATTTACACAAATCATAAAGGAGACAATTTGAACTCTCCCCCCCAAACTGAGCAGCAGGTGTCTATATTAAGAAACAGCATGAGGGGGCTGGAGAGCTGGTCCGCTGGTAAAGTGCTTGCCTCCCAAGTGTGGAGGGCTGCTCCGCCCACCCCAGAACCCACAGAAGAAAAGGGTACAGTTGTGCTTGCTTGTAACACCAGCAATGGTGAGGTGGGAGGCAAAACCAGGTACGTCTGCTGAGCTCACGGGCCAGCTAGCCTAGCCTACGTGGTGAAACTCCAGGTCTTATGAGAGATCATCTCAAAAAACAGCGCACTCTTGCAGAGCGACAGGAGAGATTGTCCTCTGTCCTCCACACACACGCATACACACCTGTGCACACTTGCACCCGTGCAGAGGAAACAACATGGCTTCATCTACAAGTGGAGTTTTCGAGCCTGAAACATGTGTGAATCTTTGGGAGGCTCTTAGGAGCATACATTTGTGGCACAACCACCATGGGGCAATCTTGGTACTTTAGCTGGACTCGGGTTTGGGTGCACATCTTTCTCTGAGCTCAGATGTTTATGGAAACAATGACACGTGCCCCACATTTACCCACAAAAAACAATAAACATGGTCATCCAAATAGAAGAAGAAGAAGAAGAAGATAACTGTTTGGCTAGGTTCCTACTTGAAAACGACGAAAGCATTCTCAAAATAAGTTTAAAAAGGTTTAGCCCGGAGGGGAGGAGTCTTGTGAAGTTCATGGTTTTGTGAGGATTAAACGAGCTAATATATTAATGTTTAGACAAGTGCCTGGCATGTATTAAATTGTTTCTGGACTATGAATTACTATAGTGACCCAATAGAGGTATTTAATAAATGTTATTTTCTGCTATGGTCAGGCCTGCTTGCTCGGCAGTGTTTGTTCAATCTCATTATTGAACATGTGTCTTTAATGTTAGCCAGTAATGGCTAGTCCTTGGGGCTAGAGCATCTAATCACACGGAGATTCCGCTTAATGGTGATGCCTGATGGGACTGGAGCCTCTTTTATCCATTGACTCTTTCCTCTAACGAAGCATTCAATTTCAATTTTCGTTTTCTGCCACAGTGGACACAGGTTCTGAGAAGAGGTCTGCTTTTCTTCCTTAAAGGGTGTGGATTATTTTTTCTTGTCTTGGTGTTCACACCGGTCCTCACTATTAACAATTAAAAGAAAAAAAAAAAGGATGTGATCTCTTAGGAAACCATTTCAACCTCATCTGGGGAAATTTTTGTGGTAGTCTATCTACTTTCAACTATTATGGAAGATTGCCTCTGGAAAATGAAATGGGTCTGCTTGAGAAATTTAAAGGCATAGCACCCTCACTGGCTCTGAAATATCAGCTGAGATTTGTAATTTGATTTTTTTCTTGATTCCCCAGATTTCTCAGGCTAGGGTAGAAAAGGTTAGAATAGTTTGTGAAGAAAGGTGACACAGGTTTTATTTTTCTCATCTTGTAATCATATTCTTCTTCTTTTAAAATCTTTAGCTCTTCTCAAGTGCCAGCCTTCTAAAAATAGCCTTGTGTTGGTTTGTGTGCTTCCTCAGTCTAGCCCAGGATGATTTTTTTTTAAAGAGATGTTATCATAGAATCTGGTTTCCACTGATAATTTACATGGCTACGGAATTGCCCAAGCAAACTCATGTAAGGTCAGTCAGGACAAATGTTTAACATTTCGCCAAATTGTCTCCGTGTTTGTTTAGCATTTCTTAGCTTTTGAAGCTGCCCATAAATAGTTATGCAGTTATCACAGAGGAGATCAGCAGAGATGGATTGGTGTAATTCCCAAGTGCACATCTAGTACCAAAAGCTGGCTGGTATTTCCAGAGGTGGCCGTGGGAGCAACATTAACTGTGTCGTGGAAAGCCGTTTGTCATTGCCTTGTTGGAAGCTGCACTATTCATGGTCCTCTGCGTGGCCAACCCCACTGGACCTTCCGTAAGCATTTGGAATTTTGACTTCATCCTAGTGGCATGTGAGCAAGAATTAGGAGATAGAAAATCTGTATCCCTAAACAATAGTTTGCTGAATGTTTCCATTAGGGAGGGAATATCAGGTGGCCCCCAAATGCTGCCCCTGACACAAATATACTGTCAAAACTACCATCAAGTACCTGAGGAGCCCACAATGGAAACATACAGCAGAAAGGATAAATAGATCAGTCTCAATGACCTGGGTAATTGGACTAACAGCGTTCTCTGTTGGACTGTGGACGTCTTGTGTTGAGAAACATGGCAGCCATGTTTTACTGTGTGAAAGTCCTGTCTGATCATCCAGAGACTGATGATCCCAGAGCTCTTGGTGGAACACGGAGCATGGGAAACAGCTTTGCCAGAACCAGGGCACCCCCTAACCTGATATAAATGCTTAACTTCCAGCATTTGCTCTTCCCCTGCCACTGCCCCAGGTTGGCACCGTCATAGCCATTATAAGTTGAGGCTCAGGGAGATGAAGATGCTTACCAGGTGCTACAAATGCTAATGGGAACAGATTCTTATTATCTACTGACCATTCAAACACAGGCTTATATGTAGTCCCCAATATTTTGTTACATCATTCTCTTATACCACTTTAGTTCTTCCCCATTTGTGGTAAAGTGCACACACACACACATACACACACACACACACACACACACACACACACACACACACACCCCTAGCCCCAGCCACAGGATTTGGATTTCAACAGGTTCATTTTCTTCTTTTCTCTTTTTCAAAGTTTTGATATTGTAATTTAGATATAAGATTTCTCTCTTCCCTCTCCTCCCTCCAAACCCTCTTGGGTACTGCTTTCTCCTCTCCCCAGTGGCCTCTTGCTTCACAAATGAACAGGTTCATTTTATATGGGAAATGACATATCCAAATTTGTACATCTCTAATAAATGAAAGTGGGAAGCTTTTGGGGTGGAAGGAAGAGAATTTCACTGTGAGAAGTTGGTCTTGTTGATGGTGGCATGGTGGGGGTTCTCTGGAAAGACAGAAGGAAGCTGTAGTAATATAAATGCAGGCGTTACCAGTTCCTCCACTTAGGTTATCTATCCCCAGTGTGAACATAACAGGGATTTCTTACTCAGTGAGTGAGTTTGCTTGTTTTGTTTTTTTTTTTTTGTTTGTTTGTTTGTTTGTTTTTGTGTGTGTGTGTGTTTAATTTTGAGGCAAGGTCCCATGTTACTCATACTAGCCTCAGCCAAAGGTTACCTTTGTTTTCTTATCCTTCTTCTATCTCCCACCTGCTGGGATCACCAACATGCACCATCACACCTGTTTCATGTGATACTGGGGATCAAGCCCAGACCTTTTATCACCCATGACAAGCACATGAGAAAATCGATATGAAGGAGGAAAGATTTACTTTGACTCCTGTATGTTCAGAGATTTGGGTTCATGATTGGCTGGCTGCATTGCCAAGGTGGAGGAGCATCATGGCAGGGCGTGTGTGGTGGAGCCAGAGTCTCACTTCATGGTGATTGAAAGCAAAATGAAAGGGCAAAGGCCGGGGACAAACTGTACCCTTCAAGAGCTTCCCCCCAAAGACTTGCTTCCTCATAGGCTTTCCTTAAGGGCCCCACTTTGTAAAGTTTTTACTACCCCTAAAAACGTAGACCATTGATGAGGTCAGAACCTTCGTGATCCAGTCACCTCCCCAAAACCTCACCTTTGAACATGGCTGCATTGCAAACTAATCCATAAATGCATGAGCCTTAGGAACACTTAGAATCTTCATCCTAGCAGAGAGAAAAGTATCTCTTGACTCTTGTTGGACTTAGTTTTTGAAAGCCTCTGGTAGTGCCGACTGCTCACCACTCTGTGGAGGCATAGAGCACCCAAGGACACACACCTTTTAATGCACTGTAATCCTTCAGTTCAAGCCAGTGACTCTCTGTAGTGTTTAGTAGAAGCATCAATGTCTGTGTTATAACTGGAAGAAAATGGCCAGTGTATACTAGAGGAGGTGGTCAGTCTCTAAGAGGGCATTCGTCTTCACAAAACCCTTTTCTAATGGACCATGATCCTGGGTAGCAGGGTTTCTGAACCTTAGCACTACTAATATTTTGAGCTAGATTTTCCTTTGCTGGGGGCTTTCCTGGACATTATAGGACAGTTAGTAACAGCATGGGTCTCTGTTGTTAGACATCCCCCATGACAATCAATAGTATATGTAGATATTGCTGCATGTCACTTGTAGGGAAAATTTCCCCATGTCAAGAATTACTGCTGTCCTTGATCTGACCTTGTGTACAGATTCTAAAACCTGAGTCCTACCTAACATGAGGCTTTTATTATGAGACTGCTCAAAACTGGACATGGATATGATATGATAGGCAGGTAGAGATGGGTGGATCTCCTCATGGCATACCCTTAAATCATTTATTGACTGAGCTTTTACTGAACACATGTGCCAGAAGGCCTCAGAACTGCAGGATGAAGCACAGGCTGTTGCGAAGGTTAGATGTTGCTTCTTTGTGCTCACAAAGTATGAAACATCAAATAGAAGGTGCCCGGTAGGGAAGACACACCTTGGCAGGCCCAGAGAAGATGCCATCAAATTTGAGAAGCAGAGGATGTATGCATAGAGGACGAGTGAAAGAAAGAGTGTCGCTGGTCCTTATGCCAAGTCTCTAAACAGAGAGCAGCTTCATGCATTTAATGGACTTCAGGCCAGTCTACTTAATATGAAGGAAACAAGGCAGACTCAGAAAGATGAGCCAGAACAGAAGTGCCCAGGCCAGACTGTCATGGAGATTAATTATTTTATCCTAAGAACAGTGGGGAGCCACCGAACAATTTTATACAGGAGTGACGTGACAAGATTCGATTGGCACTTTAAAAAGATCAATCTATTCCTGCCCGGGTCCAGAGAGAGTGAGCTTCCCTCAAGGCCACGAGAGTTCATCTTGTTCCCTGCTGGGCCACTTGGATATGGAGTCTTTTGACATTGCTGCTGCCTTTGGTGCCCGTGCCCATCCTCCAAGCACCCCAGTTGGGGATCTTTTAAATCTTCAAATAAAAAAAAAACCAACAAAAAAGCAATTCCTGTCCATGTTCTACCTTTGTTCTCCTTTAAACTGTGATTGAAGCCCGGCTCCAGATCTTTGAAAGCCCCAGAGAAGAAAATTATTTCCATGGTAGCTGTAACCATGGGAAACCTTCAGACTAACTCCCACCCCTGTACTCCACAGTGCCCCGTTAGCTCTCAGTCAGTTAATGAGAAACAAGGGTTCCTGTTCGGCTCCTTTCATCAGAGCGCATGGAGATGAGCGTGTGCCTTTGGCTTCTGCCTTCATCCTGGAAATTATTTGGGGAGAAGAAAAAGTACTGCTCACACACCTTCCTTTGTTCACAGTTAGAGAAACTCAAGAGGACAGCCATGGAGAGGAGACAATCTCAGGTTTCTTTTCCAAACCTTCATCACTTATCAAGGTGTGTGATAACTCAAGAGCGCACACATCTTTGAAGTATGTGAAGATTGATTTTTTTTTTTATGGGGCATTAAAAGTAGCTTTTCATTAGTTTCTCTTCTACTTCATTCTCACATGCTCTGAGTGATAAGACATCTCTTGGTGATTTATAGACATGCCTATCCTTTTGACAGTGTGCCACGATACTGTCATCCACGGATATGTTCTGGGCTACAGTCATAGGTGTCTAAGATGTATGCGGACCATGATTCACAGGTTGGAATCAGGTATAATTAAAGAGATGCTCAAAATATTTCCAGGAACATATAATTCCCCACTAGGAAATTCTATGTCATCAAGAGCAGGGCTTCGGGAGCATTTCTAGCCCAGTGCTCCAACTGCGGATGGACACAGGGCAAAACTGAGCTGGACAGGGTTTCTTGTGTTGACTGTCCTCTAATGAAACCCAGCCACGATTGAATCAGAAGCCACTGTAGAAGTTAATAGGGAGGGAGGCACGGGAGTAAGTGTTTGCCTTTGGAGAGACTTGGGAGAAAAGCTTGAGATAGGAATTTCAGAAGAAGCAGAAGCGTTCTCATTTCCAATGTTTGAAAAACACATTGTGTATGCACTGCCTGAGTTCAGCCAGCTAAGGGCACTTTTTATATTCAGCTCTTCTCTGGGTTACCAGATAGCCAGGTTACATCTCCATCATCTCTGTGTGCTAGAGAATGAGGGAGATTTTCTCTACAGAGCAGCCTCCTGCCAACATGGTGGTACCATGCTGCCTCCAGAACTCCCTTATAAAAATAATGAGCAACTATTGTTGAGCTGGACTTATCTTCTGTCATTATTTGTTTGGGTTTATATTTTCAAGCAAGGTTCTCTGGGACCTGGCAATCAATCAAAACCTTCTTGCTAGAAGTTAGAGATTTGTACTGGAGAGTTGGGCCTTGCCTTCCAGGTGTTTTTGTTTTGTTTTGTTTTGTTTTTGTTTTATTTTTTAAAAATCCGATTGACATCTGTGTGCTTGATGGGAGTGTGCTTATACAAGTTAAGTATACCTTACTTAACCCTAACCCTAACCCTAACCCTAACCCTAACCCTAACCCTAACCCTAACCCTAACCCTAACCCTAGTTAAGTAAGGTATACTTACCTGTGGTCCAACAACCCAGCATAATAAATGTCAGCTCCTGGATCTCATTAAATTTTTGTGAAGTTGATTTGAGGGAAGACAGTGGGGTCTGACTAGGAGAACCATCCTTGGTGCAGCTGTGGTGAGAGGTCTCCCTCAGCGCTTCTCCAGGAGGCCTGTGGCTCATGGTCAGATGGAGAGACAGGAACTGTTTAGTTTCTGCTCTCCGTGAAGACAATTAGCTGGAAAGCAATTCTTTCTCCAAAAGCCGTCCCCAATAGTGTGGCATGGGGCATCTTGACTTGCTGGTATGCCATAGCCACTCTGAGGCCCACTTCAACCCCCACCCCCACACTTGGCTGCTCACAGCCTCCGCGCTGGCACCATATACTTGGAGTTTCTTTAAGCTGGCCTTGAGAAAAATGTTCTTCCTCTTAAGTCATTAACATTTAAATAACAGCCACCTCTGCACCTTTACAGTGTAATTGGGCTCGTTAATTTTTTTCAGTGTGTATCTGCCCTTGATAGTTTGAGAAATTCCTTCCTGGAAGGCTTTCTGCCCTCACATACCCTGTTGGTCAATGCTTGAAAAATAGAAGATTTTACTCAAAATGTTACTTAACATAAACTTAACTTTCCTTTCCTTTTTCCTTTTTCCTTTTTCCTTTTTCCTTTTTCCTTTCCTTTTCTTTTCGTAAAGTATCTTAGGCTAAGGACAGCAAGTGGCATACCTCTTGTATTCAATTGGTAAAAGTGATTTACAAGTGAGTAAAATGTGTGCGTGCCTACTCTTTTGACACTGTGGCATGAAGGTCTACAAAGTCCATGCATGAGAACTGCATAATTAAGTTGCAAAATAAAATCATAAAAATTCATAATGTTAATTTTACAATTTTGTGTCGGGCCATATGGTTAGAGATCCTGAAGCACCTGTAGCCCTTCAGGCTGTAGTTGGACATGCCTGAAAGTGTACAGAAGCATCTGTACAGGTTATATGCAAATGCTATGCTAATTTACATCAAGGTCTTGCATATCCTCAGGATTTTCAATCCACACAGTCTTTGAAACAGCAGCCTGTGAATATCAACCATAGACTGTGGTACTCATCATTTAACCTCTATAGCAGCCTTGTGAAATAACTTATCTCAAACATAGAACTCCCAGACATGGAAAGCTAACTGCATATGAAGGCTTTAGCATAGATCCTAACATTGGCTAAAAGCTGTTATTAGATGCTATGATTGGTACTTAATTTCTTGAATTTGAGTCCATGTCAACAAAGAGGCCTTACCCAACCTTCCTGTAATATGAAGTTTTCCTAACAGCCGATTGCTTCTTTTTTGCTATTTCCCTTAGCCTGACCAAATAACAGTAAGTAAGAAAAGATGGTATTTGTTAAATGAATGTTAACTGATTTCCTTTCGAAAGTTTCCTATATCCATATTCAGATGTATCCTCTGATTTGGGGCTATTCATGACCAGAGTCCTGATAGACACATTTTATCTACATATTTTGTTTCTAACCCTTTCCTTTATCCTTGGGAATCTGAGTCCCACAGCAGGGATATAAAGGTTCTATTTAAAACTACATAACAATAGGGGAAAAAAAAAACAAGACATCTTTCAGGGCAATGCATAAATGTATTATATCTCACATTTTCTCACACATGGAACTAATTGTGACATCCTGGAGCTGTTCCTGCATACAGATCCCAGGGCTATGCTGTAGAGATTATTGGAATCCCACCTCTGCTGATGCCCAGTTGGAGAGCCTGCAATATCAGCCCAGAGCTATGCAAGAATAATAAAGCTGAGCCATTGTCTGAAAGCTGACCCACATGTTTAATACATTTCAGCACAAGAATGAAGTCAGGCTTGATTATAAGCCATTTAATAACTTCAGTGAGACTGTGCTCTTCATTTTTAGAGAGTAGGGTTTTTTGTTTTGTTTTATTTTGTTTTGAACTGTGTTCTCTCTCTGGAAGCTAGATTTCTTCCACCCCTGTTTACCCATTCTGTCCTAACATAATTTGAGGATACTTTTGAATCTTGCATTCACTCTCTCTCAGGTCTTAGGCTATGGTTTCATGAACATGACCTCTCTAGACTAAAAGAGATTAATCATAATATTAATCATAATATTAGGGGTAATAAGACATTAAGCTTCCCATTCTCTTGAAAAAAAACCTTTAAATTGAAATTCATTTTGATTGCTAGTTCTCAATAAATGGGTCCTGCTGAAGCTCATATTTTTTTACCTACAGAATATCAATGTTTATGACTGGGGATCCATCATTAAGTAGTGAGCTCACTTTCCCTTTGTTACACACCATTAGACAGGAGTGCCCCTTGAATATATTTATCACTGTGGTGTGCACTTTATTTGCATGTTTTAGAAAAATGTTTTGCCTATTACTATTATCTAAGAGTGTTTTGTTGTTGTTATTGTACAATTACTATTTTGTGGAGGTGGAAGGGCTTGTCTAACAGAGCTGTGATATCACAGGGCCAGGTGAAACTTGAGCCCCTGCCTCTGCCTACTGAGACATCCCCAATCCTCAAGTAAAGCTCATAGAATGTGAAGCCTCCTACCCTCATGTAAAATCCCTTTAGACTGAACACTAGCCAACAGGTCAACACAGGCCAATATGAACATCTTCCATAGCTAATGGATACAGATGTGAGTACTAGTCTATACACGCCCCCCCCCAAGGTAAGTGGGAATCCCATTTTGTAGATAAAACAGACTCACAAAGTTGTGCCTTGCACTGGTTTTAAAGTTTTTAATTTGTGAGCCAGGCATGGTGCCACACATGGGAGGCAGAGGCAGGCAAATCCCTGAGTTCAAAGCCAGCCTGATCTACAGGGAAAAAGAGTTCCAGGACAGCCAGGGCTCCGTGGAGAAACCCTGTCTTGCATCCCTCGTCCCCAGATAAAGGAGAGTTACTAAGTTGTAGAGGTAAGGCTCATTGCATCGGCCTCGGCTGCTTCCAGCAGAAGTTGGCAGCTCCACACTTCTTGCAACCGTAGACTATCTGTGCTTTGCCCTCGTGTGGGAAAATCCATGGAACATGTGTAATAATTGCCAGTGAAAATTACAATATTACAGAAAACTAGTTAGAAGAAGTAATAAGCTAGGCAGCAAGGGAAGACGGCTCACCAGGTAAAGGTGCTTGCTTGGAAACCTGAGTTGGGTCCTTAGAACCCATGAGAGCACAGGCAAGAACTTACTCTACAAAGCTGTCCTCTGATCTCCACACAATGCCGTGCTATGTGCGTGCCCCCATCTTGCATACACAACAAGCCAGAGTCATGAATTTTCTCCCCGACTGTCAGGCCTTATCCAGACTTCCATCCAGAGATAGGTGATGCGCACCATGAGTCTACTCTGACCACGTGAGCTTTCTTCCTTTTGCTGATTCCTCGGGGTCACCACCTGGTACTGTGTAACAACTTGCTATGAACCTGAGCCTTAGCACTGCTTCCACAGTTGCCTCGCCTTTGTTCCTGGGAGCCTTTCCCTGACCTTAAGGCTGAGTCATCAGGGGTGTGAGTACTTCTGTTCTTAACAACATCCTCTGGTCTCAGATGCTCCCCAAACACTTCTTCCTTTGGTTACAAACACTGTGGGATTCTTTTTCCTGTTGGGGGGTGGGGCAGAGGGCAGAGTTCAAGAGGTCAGCATCCTCTACTGGCAAAAGTTCTCAGATTCCTGGACCAGAAAATCCAAACGCCCAACCTTACTGCAGTAACAAAAACCCACGGCAGAGGGCAGTCTCCCACACATGGCAAGGTGTCCTTGGCCCTGAGCTTATTTAATTGAAAAACCTACAGAAAAATAATTAGCCTGGCTTCATAAGAGAGGCAAATCCCTCGCCGTCCCTCAGCCCATCTTTTGTTTAAAGAAGGCCATTTGTTCTTGAAGTGAAGATCCCCCCTCCTTCCCTTCTTGTTCCCTGCTACAACTGTTAGGTCTAATTTCTCTAGTTCAAAGATAGAAAGGGGTTAATTTTAGAGAAGCAACCCCTATTTGCTTTGTTCTATATGCAGAATAGGAAGGACATTGGCACATGGCACCACCAGTTCCGGTCTGTCAGATTTTCTCTGTCCCCTCTTGAGAAGGCAAGCCTGAGAGAAGGGTATGAATCCCAAATGTGTGTTCGCTCTCTCCTGCCAGGCATTCTCCCGAGCTGTCTCAGGCGCTCTTTAAGTGAGCGCAGATCCCTCATCAAGCAGATCTGCTTACTATTGCCACTCACACCTGGGGAGCCGGAGACCCTGAAACTGCCAGGTTTGCTGTGTGGTTCTCCCAGCTGTATGTCACTCACGTGTTTTAAAACAGGGAGCATCAGATAAATTGCTCCTGGAACCCTTATTTCCTCTCCATTGGAGACAGAAGCTTGGAGGACAGATTTCCCAGGAAAATGGGTGTGTCTGGGGAGATGGAGGTGCTGCTGTTGACAAAGAGCTTTGTTACTCTTTTCTATTCCCCCCCATTTTGCTCCCCCCACCCCAGCTGAGCCTATGTCTCCTTAGAAGGTTGAAGCTGGGTCAGCTTATCCATCAGTACTGTGCTGAGAGCCTGGTCCAATTTTAGCAGTAACCTCCTTCTGCTCCCTAGGAATGTTGCAATAGGAGCTACAGTCCTGGATCTGCAAGCCTGGCCAGCTCCCATGTGCTTCTGCTCATCCCCAGAATACAGAAAAACAATCTCAGGAGTGGTCCACCTCGGCTTTCTTGGAGTGTGTCTCCTTGGATCCTGGGGCTTACCGATAAGGACAGGCTGCCTGGCAGTGAGCCCAAGGAGCTGCCTTGTCTCTGTCCTTGGGATCACAAGTACGTGTTACACACTCAGCTTTTGTATTTTATTCTACGGGTTTGGGAGATCAAACTTTTGCCTTCATGCTTGCCCAGCAACCTTTGTTAGTAGTATTCTGCCTAAACTCCACCCCACAGTTACCTGGCAACAGCCAGTTATGCCAACCTAGGTGAACATTTTTACCAAATGGAAGTTTTATTCTCTGAGGCATCAGTCAGCCAACAGATTTATTCTGAGTGTTTCTAGCTAGTGTTTCACATTGGATCATAGGTCTCTAAGCCAGTACTGGGTCCCAGGAGCTACCTGATGAAAGTTGAACAGATGCTGGAGTGAAAACGCGGTCTAAATGCCTCTGAAGTCAATGCAGGCACACCTCGGTCACTATCCTGGTTAGCCTCTGAAGTCACCTGTGAGGAAAGCTGCAGTCAAGGAATTGTCTACATCAGGCTGGCCCATAGACTGTCTGTAGAGATTGTCTTGATTGTTGATTGGTGTGGGAAGGACCAGACCACTGTGGGCAGAACCATCCCTAGACAGCGGCTTGGGCTGAACAGGAAGGCGAGCTAGGCACAAAGCAGCAGATCAGCAAGGAGTGTCTGTCCCTCCATGGTGTCTGTCTCAAGCTTTTGCTTGAGTTTCTATGCTGGCTTCTCCTAATGATGGGCTGGGACCTGTAAGGATGAGTCAGATGCATCTGCCCTTGCCCTAGGTGGCTTTTCATCAGAATGGTTTTTATCACAGCAACAGAAAAAAATAAAATAAAAGAACAGTCACCTTGCAGCTAGTTCACAGAGGTTATAAATGGCAGTGGGTGCAGTTAATGTGTTTTCTGGGTTTACAAATCATGTGACCAGAAGGCATCATTGAGAGAGAGAGAGGGAGGGAGGGAGGGAGGAAGGGAGAGAGAGAGAGAGAGAGAGAGAGAGAGAGAGAGAGAGAGAGCGCTGATGGTAGGAGTGAGAATTTTTTTTCTGCTGGTTGCTATATTAAGCTGTACCATATGAAATCGCTGTTTGCTAGGGGAGATCTGGGCTGGGAAACATAAATTTGGGAAGCACAGGCATATTGATGGTATTTAAATCTGTGAATGAGATCACTTAAGGAGAAAATGGAGGTAGGGCTGGGACTGAGAGCCTGCTGCTACAGCCTGAGGCTCTGCAGTCTTCAGAGGATTCACAGAAGAAAAACCCCCAAAGGAATCATAAACAAGAGAAAATGTCCGAGACAGACATCCAGCCTAGTCACAAGCTCGATTGTGCATAGGTGTACACGTACTTGCACATGCTAGGAGTCCTGTTCTCTTGATTGCTTTTCCATGTAACCCTCCTCCTTGCTGGATAACCTCACTTGGGGAGGATGCAGATGCAGATGGAGCAGTACCAGGGGCTGCCGATCCGATGACTCATTGTCTGTTCATGGTTCTCCCCTGGTTTCCCTATTCCTCCTAGCACACACCTGCCCTCAGTGAACTTGTCACATACTCTCTAGAAAATCTGTCTGAGTAAACGTCTCCAGCATTTTTAAATCCACTGGGCTGTTCGTGATGGATTGTTTTATGTGTCACCTTGACTGTGCCAGCCACAAGGTGTACCGATAGTTGATCTTACAGTATTCTAGGTTTTTCTGTGATGGTATTCTAGGATGAGATGAACATTTAAGTCACTGGGCTTCAGTAAAGCAGATTGTTCTTCAAAATAGAGGTTAATTTCACCCAGAGAGCTGCACTGACCCTCCCCACAGTGTGAGGGAGTTAGCCAGCCTCTGCTTCATGCTCAGCACTGGCCCTTTGGGCCTGATGGCCTTTTAATGGGGACAATGCACTCCCTGGGGTCTTTTTGCACACTAGCATATACTGTAGGGTTTGGCTTTCTCAGCCTGTGTGGCTATGGGAGCTGATCTCTTATCATTAGTCCCTATGCCTTCCTTCTTCTGTCTGCTTATCTACATCTGTCTTGTATGTTCATCTCTTATCAGGCTTGTCTTTCAAAGAGAACCCTGACTAACAGAGTACTTTAGAGTCTCTTTGTTACACAAGCTTCTGAGGCATTGGCTCTGGTAGGATCTGACTGTTACACTGTTGAAACATGCTCAACAGAGCAGTTGCCTTGGTACTGTCACAGTCCTTCCCACTGGGGTCACTGCCCTTCTTAAACCGTGCAACACTTTTTGGGACTCTCTCCTGATAACTACTTGGGTTCTGCCTAATCATAGTTGTATGATTGACAGCTACCCTTTTTAAAATTTATTTTTCCTTTTTCAAGTATGCTTTGCAGGTTGTTGGGGGGTGTGTGTTTGTTTGTTTTTGTTTGAAATTGGTGAACAGAAAGCAAGAGAGAATGAAGGAATGATGTTTCCACTTTCTTTGCTTTACCAAGTATAATTCAGTAGCTTTAAAAGGTGTCCCCAAAACCTATTTTAGGAAGTACTTACTGTTTGTTTTGAAAGACAGTTTCTCATGAATTCATTAATTTAAATAGCTCAGGAATCCCTGGAAGGTATAAAAATAAGTATTTCTTGGGGTTGGAGTTTAGTCACGAGACCCCAGCACAGCTGTGCTGTGTTTAAGGTGCCGACCTACAACACTGAAACAGTGTGAAGTGGTGACAAGGGTCTGAGAAGTGAGGTGACAGCCATATGGACACAGATTAGGCATAGCATTGGCTAGTCTATAGTGCCAGGTGGACTTCATAGAAACAGTAAGGGTGGGAGGTGACATTGTCAGCTGAGGCCTAGGTTGAGTCTCTACATCTAGGTCACGTGGAAGGAGCAGAAACCTGCTCCCTGGCCAAGATGCACAACGCTATCTGGATTTGTTCTCAGTACAGCAAAGTGCCTGGGGCTGGGGCTGGGGCTGGGGCTGGGGCTGGGGCTGGGGCTGGGGCTGGGGCTGGGCGACTAGGGATGAAGAGTACAATGCATTTCCCGTGTCTGCCATCATTTTAGACAGGGACATAATTTGCTAATGAGAACTTCACCAAACTGAAGATTATACCAGTGGGACCCCAAATCAACAAATGACTTGGGAAATGGTTTGATCCACAATATGCGGTACAGTGGATATCACCAAGCAGTTCTGTCAACGGCCTGCTTTTCTGCATAGATAAGTGTTGTGTGGAGAACAAATAGAAAATGCGCTTCAACATTTAGGCATATGTTTTTAGATCAATGTGCATTAAGTTTATTATTTTAAATATAACTGATAATTGTTTCATTTTGTGGAAAAGCAAAGAAGGTTGTCTGGCACCAAATGCTGGGCTGTTTTTCTACATTACACCTTGGAGCTTGCAGTGGCTTGAATAAAATGGGCCCCCGTAGGCCACATACTCCTGGTTCCAGCTAATGTTTTAGTTACTTTTCTATTGCTGTGAAAAGATTCCATGGCCAAAGCACCTCTTGTCCTCTTTGATGAGGACATTCCATTGCCAGCTTGCTTATGGTTTCAGAGGGCAAGCCTATGGCTATCATGTCAGGGAGCATGGTGGCAGGCCACGGAGCTGCTGGGCAAGTAAGATGTCAGTCAACCTAAGGCAGACGAAGACTGGGGATGTAGATGGGATCTGCTGCCATCTTCCACTGTGCCATTGCCATGAGAAGAAAGTTCCTGACTGTTAGCTGTCTGGTCCCAGACATGGAAGGGAGCAGGATAGATCCCAGTGTTTCGGGTCTGCCAACCTAGCTGCTAAAGAAAGCCCTGTGGCCAGACTCAGAGGAATGACTCACAGATCTTACATCCAGTATTCTCCTTGTTAATAGGTAACTGATACACTCAGGCTTGGGGGAAAGTGTATATTCTAGTTGTCAAAATTTCCACAGGGAAAATACCTTCTTTTCTTCCTCTTAAGATTTTTATTTCCCAAATATGTTTGATACCTCAAAGGTATTGTAGCTTCAAGCTGACATGTCCTCGGCCGTGCCAACCAGATTTTCAGCCCGTGGCAGGACATCGTTATTTAACGTCTGTAGGGAAATAAAACCTGTGTACTCATTTGAAGCTGCTTGTAAGCGTCATGAACAATCATCTGTGAAAATAAGGAAGGAGATTGGATTTCTGTGCAGAGTTGCACTGATATCTGCTCAGGACAGTAAGAGCCCAGGTCCTCACATTGCTGCCAAGCACAATTTCTTGGATGCACTCAGAATCTCTCTGGTACCAATGCAGACTCGCAATGTACTCTGTTGTTAGGGGTACAGGATTGTGAGGAGGGATAAGTCACCTTTTTTTTGAGTGTTGTCAAGGCTTGTTTGTGACAGGCTTCAGTGCTGGGGACATTGAGAGGAAAACTGCTAGAGAACCCCTGGGTCTACCATCTTCTGAATGTATGATCCCATAGTTATGTATTGAACACTTCATTTTCTACTTAACGTCTGTCGGATGTGTGGGCGTCTTCCACTTGATTATAATTCCTCCATGGACAGCACAGGGGACTTTTTCTTTTACTTGTGAAGCATTTAGAATATACTTAAAACTCACAGGAGAGAGGGAGGGAGGAAGGGAGGAAAGTAAAGAAAAAGGTCATTAAATATTGACAAGTTGCTGCTTTGCCTTACATATATGTGTGTACTTTGAAGACTGTCAAAAGAAAAAGAGGTGTGTGTAATGTTAGACATGTTATATAATCTCTTCAATCCTGTTTTTCCATAAGAATCAATATGGGTAGCCCCTGTTTCTTAGGATTGGAATGAGGATCATTTAATCAGCCCCAAGGGATTTAGTATAATAGCTGGAGTAGTGTATACAGAGCTGACACTAAATTGTTGGTGGGTCTGCTGATGCCATGGAATGTGTAGCTTGGTTATATACATTATACTTGAAGACACGCACCCTCCCAAAGAGAATCCACTTGGAAATATTTTGATAGAAACAACTCATGAGAAAACCAGTCCCAACAGGAATCACGGAAGGACTCAGCTGTCTGGAGCATCCTACTGCATTCAGGACAGGCTGAGAGGGCCACAGAAGCACGGATTGGGCAGAGAAGGACCTAAGGTGGGTGACAATTGAAGGAAGCTTAGGTGGTACAGGCTTTAGACCTTTACGGAATTCTGGGGAGGTTTGGGTCCAGTAGGAGTGGACCTGGAAGAGCTGGGTAAGGAAAGCACACCTCGCCTTGGGAGTGTTTAGGGAAAGTCTGGTCTTGCTTCTTGAACACCGTGTGATTCTACTCCCAGGTCTGGATAGACAGAGTGTGGCTCAAAAACACCAGTGCTCGTCTCTTTTGTCTTGTCCTCCTTCTTCCTTTGTCCGTATCTTCCACTCCTTTCCATCAATCCATAAAACATCCTGACTGAGTTTAGAGAGGGCTGAGGTCTAGGCTCAGATAGATGGGGCTGCTGCTGCTTGCTTCTTTGTTTGCCTGCTTATTTATTTAAAAGCATACTTCTGCTTTTTTAAAACTTTTTTTCATCTATAAAATGGAAAAATAATTTCTACTTAAGAAAGTTCTTGGGAAGGAAACAAGAGGTAATATTAAATCAGGACTGGGTTCTTAGTTAATAGAAACAACTATCCCTTTTTTTTTATTCCTTCCACAATCTAGGTAAAGAAGAGCCTTTTCATTCCTACGAGAGGCCCCTTTGACAACCAGTTAGATCCAAACGTTCTAAGTGGCCTCACCGTCCTCGGGAAGAGAGCGCCTTCTCTCTTTAGCTGTGTAGATTTCCTATGGGATATGACTTGGCACTCACATAGGCTACATGGAGAAATATGAAAAAAGTCCTCTAAACATTTCTAGATAAGTCCTAGAGAATTTCTTAGAGAATCCTGTGATTAACAAAGGAACTATTGATCAATCTCCCCCCTTTCTTCGCCTCTCTCTCTTCCTCTCTCTTCGTGTGTGTGTGTGTGTGTATGTGTGTATGATATGTACTACAAAGTACAGGACTACTTAAGTAAAACAACAATTGAACATTGGCCACTCAGTTCTTAAAATTCATAGGTAGCAGGTCTTAGCTGTTTTGTGAGTTCCTCACAGCAATCCTATCCTACTGTACTAGGGATTGGGCCAGGTACTGGGAGCATGTTTGGGATTAAGATGTATTCTGCCTCTCAGAGGACAGTTATACTAGGTTCCTGTCTACAAATATAACAGAGTATTTTTAGTAGCGTAAGGAACTGGTTTTTGTGTGATGAGTCTCAATTTGGGTTGGTCATGGCTGGCCATTTCCTCAGTCTCTGTTCTGTCTTTGCCCCTGCATAATTTGTAGACAGGACACATTTGGGGTTGAAGGTTTTGTAGGTGGGTTGGTGTTTTTATTCTCCTCCACTGGGAGTCCTGCCTGGCTATAGGAAGTGGCCACTTCAGGATCCATATCCCCCACTACTAGAAGTCACAGCTAGAGTCACTCCCATACATCCTATGGGGCCTCCACCACATCCCAGGTCTCTGTCATGTCCTAGAGATGCCCCCAACCACACAGGCCAATCACCCTTCTCTTTCCCTTGCTCTCCCAATATATGATCTTCTGCCCCTGCCCTGCTCCCCTCCCCATCCCCTCTTCCACCCAGTTCCCTCCTTCCATCAACCGCCAATATCTATTTTGTTTCCCCTTCTGAGAAAGATTCAACCATCTTTCCTTGGGCCCTCCTTGTTACTTGGCTTCTTTGGGTCTGTTGATTATGGCATGGTTATCCTGAACCTTATGGCTAATATCCACTTAGAAGTGTGAGACATACCATGCATGTCCTTTTGGGTCTGGGTTACCTCAATCAACATGATATTTTCTAGTTCCTTCCATTTGCCTGCAAAATTTATGATTCCCTTGTTTTAATTTATGATGCTGAGTAGTATTCCATTGTGTAAATGAACCACATTTTCTTTTTCCATTCTTCAGTTGAGGGACATCTAGATTGTTTCCAGTTTCTAGCTATTACAAATAAAACTGCTATGAACATAGTTGAGCAAGTGTCCTTGTGGGATGGTGGAGCATCTTTTGAGTATAGCTGGGTCTTGAGATAGAACTATTCTCAATCTTCTTAAAAACCACTAAATTGATTTCCAGAATGATTGTACAAGTTTGCACTCTCACCAGCAGTATAGGAGTGTTCCCCTATTCTGTTATACTTGCAGGTAGGAACCTAGCATAATCACCTTCTGAGAGGGTTGATTCAGCAGCCAATGGAAAGAGATGCTGAAACTCACACCCAAACATTAAATGGAGCTTGGAGAGTCTTATAGAAGAGTTGGGAGAAGGTTTGAGGGACCTGAAGAGAACAGGGACTTCACACTAACAGAGTCAACTAACCTGGACCCTTGGGGATCCCAGAGACTGAATCACCAACCAAAGAGTGAGCACTGGCTGGACCTAGCCCCTGCTGCACATATGTAGCTGATGAGCAGCTTGGTCTTCATTCAAGTTCCCCAACAACTGGAGCAGGGGCTGTCCCTGAGTTTGTAGCCTGTCTGTCTGTGGATCTCGAGTTCTGCCTCAGTGGGAGAGGATATACCTAGTCCTATAGTAACTTGATGTGCAGTGTGCATGTGCGTGTGCGTGTGTATGTGTGGTGTTTAGTTGGAGAGTAACACCCAGAGGGATGCTTCCCATTCTCAAAAGAGAAGGGGAAGGCAGAATGGGGGGAGGACCTGTGTGAGAGGTCCTGGGAGGAGAGAAAGGGCTAATATTGGGTTGTAAAGTGAATGAATAAATAAATATGTATCCTTCCCTTTCAGGGGCTTACATTCATAGGCCCTTCAGGATGTATTAATGCTTTTGCTGTAGAGTGTTAGGCAGCAGAAACTATGGAAGAGGACTTCTGATTACCTTCTTTAGTAGTTAGTTCTCTTGTTGGTGTCAGAAAATACATAAGTGTAAGGAAGGAAAAGGTCACTTTGGCTTACAGTCTGAAGGTGTGGTCCACTGTAGCTGGGACATTATGACAACTGGAGCTTAAGATAGCTAGTGGCATTGCACCCGAAGTCAAGAACAGAGAGGTCAATGCTGCTTTTAGCATGCTTTCTCCTAAGCCAGCCCAGGGTCCAATCTAAGGTGTGGTGCCACTGACAGAATTAATTAATCCAATGTAGAAATTCCCTCACAGCCATGCCCTGAGATTTGTCTCCAAAGTGGTTCTGACGATCAATATTAATCACTGTACCTTCCTATTTCATTCTAGAAATGAAACTTTATCTCATTTATCTGGGATTTCACAAAGCAACATTTATCCCTGTGGATCTCAGATGATGGATTTATTCTTTTTACATTGGTATATGATAAGAAACAAAGGGAGTTATTTGTAGTCATTTCATGGTTGTATAAATGTTCAAAATGTTTAATAAATACTGGCACAGATGCCCAGTGCTGACAACCTGAGTTAACAATAGCCCTGAGAGTGAGTCTTGGAGACCCCTTCTGACCCAAAGTTAAATCTTTTGTGTGGTGAGGATATCTTACAGAAGGTAGACATGGGTGGCTGTTTGCCACCAACTCCTATCACTGTGCTGCAACAGGTATGGATGTTAATGCTGACTACCAAAAAGTCATCCTTGTGGGTCAAGTCAGGTGACCCGCCTTCCTCACACATGGGGAAGGTTCCCAGACCTCTAAGTGCTAAGTCCTGTGCTAAATCTCTCTTGCCTTTGGGTGGCTTACCATTTCACTCTGCAGCCAGGTTTCCTTATTGAGTGACACTCAAATTCATTATACCTGCCTTGGTAATGAATGTGTCCTTATTTAGGGCAAACATCATAAGCAATGAACAAGAATGCAATATGTTCTGAAGTCAGTGATGTTTCTCCTATTGTAAAACATTTCTGCTCACCTTTTTATTTCTTTGGGAATTTCATACATGAGGACTATGTTTACATCATTTCAACCCCTCCTTCTCCTTACTCTAACGCCTCTACCTCCCTTCTTTTTCTCAAATTTGTGATTTATTATTGTTTTATATATATATATATATATATATATATATATATATATCCTGATAAGCTCATTTACTGTTGCTCATATGTGTGTGTGTGTGTGTATATATATATATATATTTAGAGTTGACTACTAAGGATTGGATAATCTATCTGGGAGCTCATCCCTAAAGAAGATTGATTCTCCCTCTCTGGGCAGCCATTGAATGCCTATATCTCTTTATCTAGGGGTAGTGACTTGCGAGATTTTCCCCGTCAATGTTACCATGCCGACTGGTGTCATTGTGCTAGCTAGGTGACCATGTTGTTAAGCTTCTAGAGAAGATACTATTTACAGCAAACATAGTGGTCCTCTAGCTCTTAATGATCTTTCCTCACCCTCTTTTATAATGTTCTCTGAGCCTTGGAGGGTAGCATTGTTATGCATATCAACTAAAGTTGTTGGATATCCCACAGAAATATATTCTTTGTATTTTGACCAGTTGTGAATCTCTGTAGCAGTCACCATCTGCACAAAAGAGAAGCTTCGTTGATGAGAAGTAAAAGTTTTATGTATCAAAAGGTATAAATATTTATTTAAAATGCAATTAGAAATTATACTGACTTAGGAAATAGTAGTAGGTTCTCCTCTAGGGTCCATGACCTTACCAGTGATAGTTTGGATGTTAAAGTTTACAGTACTAAGTATGATTTCCCTCCCATGTAATTGACTGTAAGTCCAATTAGACAGCTTCTGTTGTACCCAAGATGTAAGTGCTACTGTTGGACCCTTAGAGGATATCATTCCCTGTTAGTCGTTGCTATGGTTTTGGGGCATGATCAGGATAGGACTATGGATTGCTTTTATCCCTTGGAAGCTTGCATAGTGCCTTCTGATACTATGAGCGCTATTCCTCTTGCTTCCAGATCAACATTTTTAAAGATTTTTTAAAATTATGTATATGTCTGTGTATGAATGCTATGCATTAGTGGGTGCTTGCAGAGAGCAGAAGATAATATCAGATCTCCTGAAATTACATGTATTTATGAGTCTCTTCTTCACATGGGTGCTGGAGACTGAACTTGAGTCCTATGGAAGAGTAGTAAAGACTTGTAATCTTGTAGCCATCTCTCCAGCCTTCGTTCTACATCAGTTTGGATGGTTGTCTTTCTATACGTGGCCCTACTCTGCTTCAAACCCATATAGTTTAGTCTTTTCCCTGGGGATCTACACCCAGAATATGAGTTTAGTGTTGTAACTTCAGTGGGTTTTGTCCAGAGTAACATTTTGTGGTAACATACATGACTTGGACAAAAGTTTCTGAAGTTAACTGACTTCTTTTACAAATTGCTACCTTTGGAATTGGTTTTCTTTGGCAATCTCAGTCTCTGTCCTGAGAATCTTGGCAGCATCAGATGTCTATTAGGCTTTTGTGTGTTTAATGCATACTTCAGTGGTTCTCAAACTGTAGGTTGTGACCCCTTTGGCAAGTCTCTATGTCCAAAAATATTTACATTACAATTCATAACAGTAGCAAAATTGTAGTTATGAGGTAGCAATAAAATAATTGTATGATGGGGGAATCACTATAACATGAGGAATTGTATTAAAGGGTCATAGCATTAGGAAGGTTGAGAACCACTGGTTTTGGTTTGATAGCAATTTTTATTTCCAACTTGGTGGGAATGTTTTTACCTGGTGCCTTCTATGTGTACAAAGACTACTGTAAATCTATATGTGTATTTGATGTCTGTTTATTGGCATACTAAAATAGGCTCTTTAGGATGTCAGGGCAACATGGGTACTGTTGAATCTAATTGATGATCACCAACATCCCAAATAAGAACATGAAAAGGGGATACTTATTCTAATCATAACCGAGAAACATGAGTTAGCATTTGAAAGAAAAATGTGTATGGGGTGATAGAACTTCACATCAGACTATTTAGCAAAATTCTCCTGGAGCTGTAAGTCAGTCATCACTATCCCTAGATTTAGGTGAAAAGACTTAATTTGTCAACTGTCTTCCCAAAGAGAAATCTGTGTCTACAGAGAGGACTTAGAAACTTCGGTAAGTCATTTTTATATTGGCTTGTACTATTGAAACTTTGCCCAGAGTTAATTTTTTAAATTTTACTTTATGTGCACGGATATTTTGCCTGAATGGGAGTCTATGTTCCCTATGTGTGCTCACGGGGGCCAGAGGAGGAGGGAGCTTGAGTTAAAGACCAACATAAGGATGCTGGCAGTCACACCTGCGTCCTCCGGAAGAAGAACACATGCTCTAAAACACTGAACCATCTCGACAGTCCAAACTTTAAAAAAATACTACATTTTAATTATTTCTTTGAGAATGTCATACATTTATACAATGCCCTTTAATCTATCACCCCAGCTCTACTCCTCACCCCCTACCCTTTCTAAAATTCAAGCACTTTAAAAAAAAATAAATTTATAAGTTAGTATGATTGCTAGGTTTTTGTTTTGTTTGTCAGCTTGCCATAAACTAGGGTGATCTGGGAAGAGGGAACATCAATTCAGAAAATGCCTATTCCAGATTGGCCTTTGGGGGCATCCATGGAAGCATTTTCTTGATTAATGATTAATGTGAGATGACACAGCCCATTGTGAGCCATGCCATTCTTGAGCAGGCAGTCCTGGGAGGTATAGAAATGTTAGCTAAACATTAGCCTGGAAAGAAAGCCAGTAAACAGCATTTCTGCTCAGCCTCTGAGTCATTTCCTGCCTTGAGTTCCTACCCTGACTTTCCTCCATGATGAGCTCTATAAGGTCACATAAACCCTTTCATCCCCAAGTTGCTTGTGGTCATGGTGTTCACCATGGAAATCAAAGTAGACTAGAGCATTTGTCCACTCCAGTTTGTATGGCTCGTATATTCATGGGTATTGGGCCATCCACAGAAGCATGGTTGATAACTTTTAAGGGCCATATTCTTTAAGAAAACTGATTCTCCCTCTCACAGAAGCCATCAGTTAGCTATTAATAACCTCACACTTAGGGGTCAGGGATTGTGAGCCCTTACGGGTCCATGCTGGGAAGGTTTGTTGATTTGATCTCGCATAGTCCTGTGAAGGCATCCACAGCCACGGTGAGTTCATGAGTGCAGTGGTCCTGTCCTGTACAGAAGACACTGTTTCACTCTCATTTCCCTGACCTCTGATTCTTACACCCTTTCTGCCCCTCTAATTGTCCCCAAGCCTTGGGATGACGGCATGCGATATGGATGTACTTTTGTGACTGACCATGTGAATTTCCGTGTTAGCTGTCATCCATGACACAAAGAGCATTCTCTAATGAGGTCTGAGAACCTCACTACTCTGAGTAGAGAAATACATATTTAAAGGATGCTTGGTGCTGTGTCCATTTAGCAAAATAATAATAGTAGGTTCAGCATTGGGGCTTATAAAACTCTGCTTTCTTTGTCAGATTTACAGTATCATTCTTTCCCATGGATATGGCCTTAAATCTAGTTGAAACAAGGGATAAGTTTTAAGCAGATAATTGTTTAGTCACAAATCAGCACCCTATGTAAGCTGTCACTGAGCAAACTAGGGAACAATCACTGATGCTTAATGTGGCTTAGTCTGTTTTTCTTGAAGAACCAGAAGGGCCTGTGTTTCTTCCTTTTGTAGTCAGGCCACCATTTGCTTTCTGTTTCCAAACGCTCTGTTGAAGGCCCCCTCCCCCAAGAGGATGAATGTGAGGACAGCAGGCACAGGCAACCAGAGGCTTTGTGCAAGGGCAATGATCCTAGATGGAGAAGAAGAAAGGATTGACTGAGAGGATGGGAAAGAAAGTTGGAAATGGACTGGCTAAAGCTCTGGAGACCTCTCCAAGTACAGTGTGCAAGGAGCCCAACACACACTTCTGCACTATGATGAAATGTGGTAGAAATTTACAAACCAGAAACAGTAGAAATGGTGCTCACTCTTATTGGTGTGACTCCCTACTGTTTAAGTGCTTTGATTCAATCGCCCCATGGCTTCAGGAGGCTGAAATTTATGATCTTTATTTTCTTGTGGGATAAACTCAGACAAACAATTGTAAAGTTGTAAAAGGAAGACTGGTAATCCAAATATCTGGCATTCACAATATTCCAGTATCTGCATTACCGTCAGCACCAGCATGATGCTACAGATGGAAAATTCCAACCTCTGACTTCTTGACAAGTCAGAATGTAGGCACATTGACAGTATTATAGAAAGTGACTTTCAGTCTATGTATATGACCTCTGAGAATTATACACAATGATTTCATATTTAGAGGCTATCATCACCCAAATTTCTTATTATTTATATGTAAATACTGTTGTGGGAAATATTAAAAAAGAACCACCAAGTTCCCACACTCCCTCCAGCTACTCTTGACCTGCCAACCCTCCAGTGGGGCCAGAGCTCCTGAATTCCCTTCATTGCCATGCCAGCTCCAATGACTATCCACATGGTGGTCAGCTGCCACCACACCCGGCAGAAATAAAACTCTAGATGCTTATAATTAACAAGTCAGATTTATGTATCAATAAATTCTCAGTTCACAAGATGCCCACACAATAATTTCAATTGGTAATGATACAAGCTACCTACCTAGATCAGACAAGTTATCCTAATTATTCTATCCCTATATGATATTCATAACTACCTGTGGCTGTTTAAAACCACATGGGATCAGGATCTTCTTCCTGTCCATCTGCTTCCATCTTGGCTTATCCTCCTCCTTCTTCTGAGTCATTCTTTCTCCCTGCAACTCTTCACTCCGCCTCCCTTTTCCATGTCCAGTCACAGACCTCCTGCTGCACTAATATTTTAATGTTAGTGCATTTTGTGGCAGGATTTTCCCTGTTAGTGCAGGGAAAATCCTGCCACAAAATACCACCCCACCCTACCCCCCAAGTACTGGGATTACAATAATACTTCCATATCTGTTTTTTAAATATGGGTTTGGGTATATACTTCAAGTTCTCATGCTGGAAGAAAGTACTTCCTTGCCTAAGGCTGAGGCAGGTAGCTCTCCATGAGTTTGAGGCCAACAAGATCCACATAGTCAGAGACCCTCTCTCTAAAAAGCAACTGAGTTGTTTTTCTTTGTGCCTGGAAATCAGCAAAGAACATTGTTCTGGGGAGGGTTTCTATTGCTGTGAAGGTATACCATAACCAAGGCAACTCTTGTAAGGAACAGCATTTCATTGGGGCTGGCTTATAGGTTTAGAGATTCAGTCTATTATCATCAAGGCAGGAAGCATGGCAGCATCCAAGCAGGCATTGTGCTGGAGAAAGAGCTGGGAGTTCTACATCTTGTTCTGAAGGCAAACAGGAGAAGACTGGCTTCCAGGAGTTGGGAAGAGAGTCTCAAATCCCATTCCCACAGTGACACTTTTTCCAACAAGGCCATACCTCGTCCAAGAAGTCCACACCTACTCCAACAAGGTCACATTGCCTAATAGTGTGGCTCCCTGGACCAAGCATATTCAAATCACCACAAACAGTTTTAAAAGAATCGATTGAGTTGGTTGAATCCTGGGACAGAGTAGTGGATGTGTCACCATCATTGACTGGAACATTCTTAATCAGCTGGGATTAAGATCCTAAATTTGTGAGAGCTGGGAGATAGCTCAGTGGATAGGATGCTTGTGAAATAGCATGAGGACTTAAACCTGAAACTGCAGACAGAACCTACATAAAAACCAGGCATGCACATAATACCTAGAACTCCAACACAGGGGCAGGAGAGGCAGACAGGAAGATCCCTGGTGCTTGCTGGCTATCAATCATCCTAGTTCCAGGTTCAATGAGAGGCCCTGTCTCAGGAGGATATTAGAGTAAAACAACTGACATATTCCTCTGGCTTACACACACACACACACACACACACACACACACACACACACACACAGAGAGAGAGAGAGAGAGAGAGAGAGAGAGAGAGAATGAGAATGAGAATGAGAATGAGAATGAGAATGAGAATGAGAATGAGAATGAGAATGAGAATGAATCCCTTTTCAGAGTGTAGTCCTTCCAAGATATGTGCTATTATTCTTCTGATTTAGTGCTTGTAGTGAGATGCAACTAGAAGGCAAGTCACTAGATCAGTCCAATCTCTTGTTTGTATAAAGAAGAACAGACGCCACCTCCTAAAATTCCCTGGACCAATAAATCATGCACTAAATAAGGCCTCCAACAGAGCGAGGCAGCATATGGCAGAAACCCATCCTCTACTTTGTATGGGTTTGTCCTCCCTCTGATGCTTTATTTATCCCTCCTTTCTCCCCTTTATCATTTTTTTCTTCCTTTCCTCCCTCCCTTCCTCTATTACTCCCTCCCCATCTGCCTTTTCCTTTTCCTTTGTTACATCAGAAACTGAACCAGTAGAAAGAAGGTATTTCGGAACACCAAGTGGGAGAATACAGTTAAGTTGTAGGAGGTGGACCATTAGGAGGAACAGCTCTGCAGGGAACATGATCTTCTCGTTGAGGACCCATATGCTGCAGCTCTTTGACCATGCTGAATCCCCAAAGCTCCAGACGAACCCAATTCCTCTGTTGGAACTTCAGATAGTGCAGAAGGCCACTGTAGCGCAGCTTCTGCCCCACTGATGGTCCAGGGTGCGGTTCCAGTTAGGGAGAATATAAGACATTTTCCTTCCCAGCAGTGCCCCGATGCTGGTAGGTTTTATTTTTACTTTTCTCTTTTATACTTTGTTGACAATTCTACTCATGCTTTAAAATGCTCTGGGCCCAGAGTGAGGCCTTCGTGGTGCTGATTTTGATTGCGCCCACATACTGTATTTATTTGCTATTTAAATCATCTTTGTCTGGAGCAGATCCCTTGTCTGCAGCATCTGACCCCTGCTGTTGTTAATGAAGGAAAAGGGAAGGGGAGGCAGGTCCCCTCAGAGCAGTCTATTGTGTGTAAGCATCCCATGGGAAGGGGAGAGAATATGAAATTTAGCATGACCAAGAGCTGGTTGGCTGTTGTTGGAGAGAGAGGCTTTGTATGAGTTGGTTTCTCTCCCTGGCCCTAGGAACGACTGATGGATAGATGAGCCGTCAGGACTGTTGTAATCATGTGAAATACACAACGCCATTGTTTCCCTCCCCACTGGCTTCCATTCAATTGTTCCTGTACTTTTCTTGGACTCTTGCCTCTTTTGTCACGCCTCAGGGTGACATCAGGCCCTGAGTGACCAAGAGCTCCCTGTTTTCCATGAGTGTGAAGATCTGGAGTTGGGAATCAATTTCTTTCTCTCCCCCTACTCCCAACTCCTGCAGAAGAGTAAAAATCAGGTGCTTGGACAAGCTAATCTTAAGTAATGGCAGACACGAGCAGAGCTAGGACTTCAGAGGAAAGAGGAAAATAAGACTGACAGACTAGCCCCGTTTCTGCTTAAGATTTTTACTATTTTCTTCATGGTCAACTTATTTTTTGTATTAATTTACTAGAACTTAAACCTCATGTCCCCTGGATGCCAACCTCCTCCCCACCACTCTATCCACCCAACTTCATGTTTTTTCCTTTCTCACTCAAAAAACAAAAACAGGAAAAAAAACCCAACAAAATAAAAATGAAAATTTGTAAGACACCCCCCCCAAAAAACCCAAAATAGAACAAGAAGCACACACATAAAAACAGAATCTATTCTGTGTTGGTCCCCTACTCCTGGGCATAGTATCTGCCCTGAAATGTGGTTGACACCCCCAGTAATACTTCTGTAGAGAAAACTGTAGAGAAACCCTTCCGCAGCAGGTATCAATTACAAACAGCTTCTGAGAGAGGGGTGAGACTGTGTCTGCTTGCCTTCTCAGTGCTGGGATCTCATCTGGCTTGAACCTGTGCAGGTCTTGTCACAGTCTCTGTGAGTTCACACTCATATCCATTTTGTTATGTCTGGAAGGTGTAAATGCTTGGCCAGAGCCATCTCTCTAGAGCCTCATTATAGGTTTTTGTTACTTTTACAGAACTTTTATTTCACATGCTTCAATGAGTGATTTTTGTTTTGCTTCTACAATGTCTGATACATCACCTTATATTTAATTCAACATGAGGACTCAATAATCCTACAATAAGCTACACTGTTTGGTATTAGCTTACTCAAAAAATTGTATGACTAGCCACTATGGCAAGGTTGGGCCTCCTTTTAGAAAACGAGTGTGTGGCACTGGTATAGCAGGGGCATCTATGTGGCTCTCTGAGGTGCAGGGTGTCCTAGCAGTGGTTCTCAACCTGTGGGTCACATATCTGATATGGGGGTTGCATGTCAGATATACTACATATCTGATATTTATGTTACAATTCAGAACAGTAGCAAAATTATAGTCATGAAGTAGCAATGAAATAATTCTATGGTTGGGGATTTCCAGGACACAAGGATCTGTACTGAAGGGTTAGAGCATTAGGAAGGTTGAGAACATTTGTGTGACTGCTCAGGGCATGCAGCTATAAGAGTTTATGATGTTCCTAGAACCCCAGGCATAGCTCCCTGTTACATAACTGGACCTTTTTCATTTCCAAAGCAGCTTAGTTCTCAGGATGTTTTCTAACCCCACACATAAGTCAGGTTGTCTGGTGATATAGCACCTACACAATATCTTAGTTTTCCGAAGAGCTAGGTAGGTAGCTGAAGTCAGCAGGAGAAAATGTTAGAAGTTTTACTTTGAACTGCTTAGGAAGTACAGAAAAATATACAAAAGACCAAACAAATTAAAAATCTTAGTTTGCATTTCTCTGATGTTGGGGGTGCTAAACGTTTTTTCCCTGCATTTGTCAGATATTTGTGCTTCGTCTTTTGAGAAGTGTGTGTTTGTTTTGTTTGCCCACTTAATTGATTGTGTAGTTCAAATATTACTCCCCTATCAGCTGTGCATGTCTGCAAAGATCTCTACATTCTATAGGTTCTCTTCATTTGACTATTTCATTTGCTGTCCAGAAGACTTTAAATTCAGTAAGATCCCATCTATCAGTTGCTGGCTATATTTCCTGAGTAACTGGAGATTTTTTTAAAGAAAGCCCTTGCCAATGTTTATATGTTCTATATATGTTTTCCGCTAACAGTTTGAGGTCTAACATTAAGGCTGTTGGTCAATTTGTTTAAATTTTTTCTCTACATTTGGATAGCCAATTCTTTTCAGCATCATTTGTTGAAGAAGCTGCTATGTCTCTGTCTATGCATCTATCTGTCAGTCCATCCATCCATCCATCCATCCATCCATCCATCCATCCATCCATCATTCCTCTCTGTCTGTCTGTCTGTCTGTCTATGTTAAAGATCAAAGAGCAATAGCTACGTGGATTTATATCTGAGTCCTCTGTTCTATAGTGGTATGCATCTGTTTTTGTTCCAGTGCCATGCTAAATTTGTTACTATGGCTCTGTAGTATAACTTGAGATGACATACCATTCATTTTTTTTCTTTAGGATTTTTGGAATATTTTGAATGGGTTGTTCATTGAAACTAACAAACCCAGGAATGTGTCTCAAAAGCTGACTCTTTTTGTAAAAAGAAATTTATATCCATCTTCACAGGTCAACAATGTGTGTAGATATTAGCCTTTATGTCTGTCATTTCCCTATCTGCTTAGGAGAGGACTTTTCATAGGAAAAGACATTGGAGTGGTGGTTCAGACAGATGGCCCAGATAGGTGGATTTTAATGACCATCATTCCAGGAGATTTTATCTATAAAACAGGAACTCTTTATCCATGTATTTCCTCCTACTTTGTCATAATTTATGCTGTCACTCCGTTGTCTAGCTTCTTTCTTTTTGTACATATTAATGTAGTTTAAATTCTAATAGTTTAGCCCTTCTTTCGAGTCCCATGCCCATCTCTGTGTATGAATCCTGTATTTCTCTGTGTTAATAGCTGTATATTTTCCAACTGGTAATGTATCTATTGGCAGTTAATTTTCTATCCAAAAAATATATAAAATCTTCTTAAGGAAAAATTATATTGAAAATTTCTCCAAGCTATAAAATCTAAGTGAAGCAGAATCCAACAGAGTCCTTGTCTGGTGAGGACTAGCTCTCTGCTGCAGAGGGGGCTCTGCCTTGCTGCAGATTACATGGCAGAAAGGGCAGCCAGTCCCGCTTTGGTTCTCGTTTTCTTTCTTTCTTTCTTTCTTTTAAATTTATTCTATATTCTTTGTTTACATTCCAAAGACGTTCCTCTTTCCCAGTACCCCCCTCACCATATGTCTGGTGTTCTCCTACAAAACTGGATCCAATCTTTTCAGGACCAGGGTCCTCTCCTTCCTTCCTTCTTGGGAATCTTTTGACTTGCTAATTGTGCCTTGAGTATTCAGAGCTTCTGGGCTCATTAATATCTACTTATCAGTGATTGCATTTCATGTGTATTTGTGATTGGGTTAACCCACTTAGGATATTTTCCAGATCCAACCATTTGCCTACAAATTGCATGAATTCATTATTTTTAATTGCTGAGTAGTATTCCATTGTATAAATATACCACATTTTCTGTATCCATTCCTCCTTTGAGGGATATTTGGGCTCCTTCCAACTTCTGGCTATTATAAATAAGGTTGCTATGAACATAGTGGAGCATGTGTCTTTATTGTATGCTGGGTAATCCTCTGGGTATATGCCCAGGAGTGGTTTCGTTTTCTATAAAGGCAATTGTCGTCCCCATTTATGAGGGAAAAGGCCTCATGACTCAGTCACTTCTTCATAGAGTTTACCTGTTAGGACTTTCACATTGTGTTTAACATATGGATTTTGAGAGGATCAATTCTTAAGACTTGGTAGCTCCCAAACTTAAGTTGCTAGTAGACTTATGGGGACACACAGTGAAAGTGCAGATTTCTTGGGGCTTTGCATAGAGCACCTGGCTTAGCTTCTCTGAGTCAAACATATCCCCCGAATTATAAATGGTAGAACCCTTCTACCATTTCCTCTTACCTGTGGATTTTTCTTCCCTCTCTTCCTTTCTGCTTTTTGTTTGTTTTGTTTTTGTTTTTGTTTGTTTTGTTTTAGATAGGGTCTCACATGACCCTCGGTAGCTTTGATCTTGCTGTATAGCTGAGGCTAATCTTGAACTCCTGACACTTTTGCTTCTATCTCTAAGTGCTAAGATAACAGGCTTGCAACTTCAAGTCTGGCTTCCCTGAATCAAGGTATAAGTAAGTACAGATAGGCTAATATCTATGGCTATAGCTGTAGATATAAGCATAGGCAAGAGCTTTCTGTGAAGGACTCCAATTGCTCAATAACTAATGCCAACAACTGGCAAATGGGTTTTTATGAAATTAAAGGTGTTCCTAACAACAGCGGTTACAGTCAAGTGAAGGGAAACTCCATAGAAAGGGAGACCATTGCTGCTATGTTAGACTTTTCTTAACTGTCTTGAGGATATTGGTGTGTGTGTGTGTGTGTGTGTGTGTGTGTGTGTGTTTCTAGGAAACATTTGCCAGTAATCTAATCTGTTTCCCCTTATCCTTCTTTTGCATACGGTAGGGTATAGTTTACTTCTGACTAGGTCCTGTCCTTTCCACTTCCAAAGCCATATCTCTGTGAGTTCTCCCACTGTCAAGAGGCAGTTAAAAAATTATACTAACTTGTGGATGGATATAAACTAGTTCATAACCCATACCAGGCTTATGTTGTTGCTTTCTTGTTGTACATGTGTGTACAGAGACCAGAGGTCTGCCTTGGGTATATTTCCTCAGGATGCTACATACCTTGTTGTTTGAGGCAGAGTCTCTCACTTTTACTTGGAACTCACCAATTTGGCTCTGTTGGTTGACCAGTAGATCCCTGGTTGTCCCAGGGATCATTCTGTCTCTCAGCACTCTGATTCTAAGCTCATGGCACCACATCCATCTTTTCACTTGGGTTCTGGGATCAAATTTGTGTCCTTATCCTTCCATGGCCTCAACACAACATTTAAAAAATAACTATTCTAATTAATATGTCATCATGTATTCTGCATGCTGGGCCTTAAGACAGTGAAAATGGAATTTCAAATCTGTCCCTTTTCTTTACTGGTCCTGTCAATTCTAGTAAGTTTCCAGGCACTCTAGGTCTCACTTTTCTCATTTATAAAATGAGTAGTGTGGGACCTCCCATATTAAGCAAATGTTAGGATTCAATGAGATGCTGTATATAGCGTTCTCAGCACAGCAGTGGGCTAATAAGCTGAATGAAGTAACTAACGATTATAAACAAGAATGTATTCCTTTGCTCAGTCTGTAGGATGCTTTGCTTCATGTTCAATTTTGGTTCTAAAGGGCTTCCATGCTTCTTGGTGGAAGTACCTTATAAGTAGATAACCCAAGGCTATGCTTATAATCCATGGCTCATGTGACTCATTCCCAGAGTTGTGTGCAGTGTGCATATAAATGCCATTTTGTACTAATTCAGACTTCTAGAAAAGTTCTCCACCAGTGAAGCCTAATTTAGAGCTCTAGAGGGCCTATGGAAGAGATGTGAAAACTGCCCCAGAATTGACTCTTCCTTTCTTTCATTGAGACCTGTAAGTCACTTCATGTCACAGAATTCTCTAGACCTTGCTGGCCAAACTCCACCATGTCCTATTGCCAAGACTCACTGGAGGTGCTGTTACTCCTTGCCTGAGTTCTCCATATAGTATTCATTCTGTTCCAAGTCTGCCTTCATTGAGGTTACCCAGGTTATACCTGGATTTGGTTCCAGGCTTGGCTCACTTGTCATCTTCTATGATGGTCTTCTTGAAAGATGTCACTCTTCTGAGTTTCCTTACTATCCAGGGAAGGATGCTCTGTCCTGAGCTCTTTAACTCTTTGATGATGTAACCATTAACAACTACTCTGCCTTCCTGACTGTCAAATATGTAGGTGACAGGTTGGTCTTCCTCAGAGGATATAGGACTTCTAGAATTTATTGGTGTCCTGGTGCCTTGTAGGATGGAGGGATAATAGGAGGAAGGTGACCCTTCTTATAAATAACTCAGAACATTTAAGTTTGACAGTCCCAACTGGGGAGAATTTCTAGCATGATTTCCATATGTAAATGGCATTTTCTAGTATAGCTTATGCAATGACAACACAAATAGATTAGGGTAGTCTACTGTCCCTGTCACCTCATAGTTCTCCTTATGGCCAAATGGGCATGATAATAGAGCTTGTCCCAAGGTTGCTGTGAATTTGTGATATGATGCAAGAAAAGCTCATGGTGACAATAGACATTGTTATGTAAGTGTAGAAGAATGTTCCAGAAACCTCCAGTGTTGTTTCTAAGATGAACCACCACCAATAGTTTTCTTCAAGGAGGAGCTGATTTTTAAAAACAATGATAATTAGGAAGAGAGAAGCAAACACCATATTGGTTGCAGAGAGGGAAAGGTATTTTGTTTTGGTTGTTTTTTGCTTTTGTTTTTCACACCTGCTTTCTCAAAGGAATGGAACTCAGTGTCTCGACAAAACTTGGCAACAAGTAAAATCTGTGGTTTAAAGTTGTCAGCAGTCGGAGCGAATGTGAAATCAAACCTCTCGTTTGCTTTGGAGGGTCTGGACAGCAAGGACAGCTGGAGTGTTGCTATTTTTTATTTCAAATAAAAGAGTCAGCTATTCGTTACCATAGAAACCACCAACCTAATTATAAGGAGTTTTGTTCAGTGGATAAAAGTCATCATTTCTCTTCCCTTCCCATGCACATCCAGATCTCCAAAATATTGCCATGGATTTGGTCTTGGATGAAGGGATTTGCTCCCCTTTCAAGATGATTAGAATGTATCGACAGCTAATCCAGGAAAGAAAAGCAAGAAACTTGGAGAAACAGCATTCACATCTACAAGTGTGTTCTACTTTGAAGGATAGAAGGAAAGCAAAGAAAATTAAAAAAACAAAACAAAACAAAACACACACACACACACACACACACACACACACACAAAACTAAGGCTCATAAGCAGTTACCAAGAACAATTAGTCTCTAAACTCCAAAGGAGCCGATTTTTCAAATCTGCCTCTCCAACCCCCACACTGGGTAGACATTCTTATTCTTATCTAAGAGCAGAAGAATGATTTCTATTCTAAGTCTAGCTCTGGGGTCTTCCTGGTTTGGAATCTTGTTAACATTGTATGATCAGTCATATTATACAACAATGCAGTTTGGAGAATGAGTGGTACCTATACCAAGAATGAACAGGTTAACCAGAGCACATGCAGAGATAAATAGACATACTCAACCGTCTAGGGCAGCAGTTCTCAACACATGGGTCTCAAACATCAGAAAACATGTATTTCCAATGGTCAGTAGCAAAACTGAACTAACAAATTAGCAATGAACATAAGTTTATGGTTGGGGGTCACCACATCATGAGGAACTGCGCTAAAGGGTCACAGCATTAGAGCATTAGGAAGGTGGAGAACCACCAATCTAGGGTTGACTCAGGGAACGTGGCACCTTCTTCTATACACCTGTCTTTGAACTGTCTAGTTGCTTAATGGTTATATTCATCTATGTCTACATGGATTTTTCTGACTTGATCCCAAATAAATAGTCCCCAACAGTCAGCAGATAGAAAATTAACAGAATTGAGGAGCAAGCATTATGGATGTATTTTGAATGTAAGATCCCTCGGAGATTAGAGATTTGCATCTCCAGTTAGCATATTTTGAGGGGATTCCATTTATAGAACATAGCAGCTGTAGGCTAATGCTAGTGTTAGGCACATTGCTTACATTTTGTTGACCTAAAATGCTTAGTTGAGCTGTGAATATTTCATACATTCCAGAAGTTCTGAGAGATGCTTTAGGCTGTTTGTGATTGGAGGATATGTCATACTTTATAGGACAGACAAATATCTGTGAAGACAAGTTCTTTGTGGAGACTGAAAACACTACACTACAATAAACATATAAGTATGTTGGAGGATATTGGCAGAGAGTGTGTTAGAAATGAAGTAGTTTTCACAATTCCTGTAACATCTCATGATGGGAGATGCTTGTTCTGTGATGGGGTTCCTTACACCATTATGTGGTTTTTCTCTGTTCTTCCTGCCCTCCTCCTTCTCCCTCTTCTCCTTCTCTCCTCCCTCTCTCCCCTCTTTCTCCTCCTCCTCCTTCTCCTGCTCTCCACCCTCTTACTCCCCTCACTTTGTGTAGTGGGGCACACATGTATAGGAGTTACCCTTGTGTGCTTTCTCTCTGTTCTTCCTGCCCATCAGTCTCTTCCTCCTCTTCCCCTCCCCTTGCCCTCCCGTCCCCACTCTGTCTTAAGGGGGCACGCATGTATAGGAGTATGCAGAAGTGTATGGAAGTCAGAGTAGGACATCAGATGTCTTCATCAGTCGATTTCCAAACTGGAAGCTCACCTTCCCAGCCAGGCTGGCTGTTTAGAAGCCTCTAGGGATCTGCCCATCTCCATGCTGGATTTATAAGCACCCACAGCTGTGCCCTGTGCCCATGAGGATATTTAAGATGCTCTTTTTCTTTTTAGTTATTTGGAAACACAATATATGCTGTTATTAGCCACACACAGTCAGCCTACTGGGCTGTAGAACACCAGAGCATGTACCTGTATAACCGACCCTCCCCTGTGGGCAGCATCTCTCCTCTCATGCATGCTCTCTCCAGCCTCTGCTTTCCATCATTCTGTTCCCTCCTTCCTGACCCATGGCCCCCGCCCCTGTTCCATCTCCTATTCTATTCTCTTCTTCCCAGAGCTCAAATTATGCACATATAGGTGTCATCTTATGAGTCTGACATTAGTGTCTCTGCATCTGCCATGTTTCACTTAGGATAATGTACTGTGGGCTTATCCATATTGTTACAAATGACAGACTTTTCTGCCCTTTTTAAAGGTTAAGCGTGTTTATGTCACATTTAAAATCCATTTTAAGTGGCCTCGTTGCATTCTCTTCACTGCAGTTGTGAATAATGGTGCATAACACATGGAGTGCAGACACCTCTTGAGGAAAGTGTTTCCATTCCTTTAGGTCTGTACCCAGGTACAGGATCACTGGGCTATGCGGTAATTCTATTTGAGTCCTCCAAGAATCTTCCACACTATTTTCGGAAGTGGTGCTAATTTACAGTCTTACCAGGATTGCACAGGAATTCCTTTCTCTTTACATTCTTTCAACACTAATATTGTATATCACCTAATAAGTGTACGTTGATCACATATAGTGGCTTTAATGATGAACATTTTTTCTGAGTATGTATGTCTTGGTCATTTATAACCACTAGTCTATTCTGCTGTTCTTTGGGGAAATGTCTAGTCAGGCCCTTTTGTATTTTGTAATGAGATTATTTTTCAGTTGTTGGAAAGTTTGACTTTCTTCTTCATTCTAGGTGTTAGCCCCTGGTGGGATGTGTGATTTTCAAACCGTTTGTTTTGCCCTGTCAGCTGTCTCTATTCTTCTCACTGTGTTCTCTGCTGCACAGCGCCTTTTCATTTGCTGCAGATGCTTTTTTATCTATTTTTGCTTTTATTGCCTGTGATTTAAGAGTCATATTCAAGAAATTACTCCCTAGATTAATATCATGTTGCTTTCCCCTAGAAGTACTTCAGTTTCTAGTCATGTTTGAATCTTACATTTTTTTTCTTTAGTTTTGGGAATTTCATACATGAGTTTGATGAAATATCACTGTGTCCCCCTAGTTACCTCCCCAGCTCTACCTAAGCCTTCTCAAACATATCCCTACTGTGATGGTTTGTATATGATTGGCCCAGGAAGTGACCTCATTAGGAGGTGTGGCCTTGTTGGAGTAGGTGTGTCAATGTGGGTGTGGGCTTAAAACCCTCACCCTGCCTGCCTGGAAGTCAGTCTTCTACTAGCAGCCTTCAGATGAAGATGCAGAACTCTCAGCTCCTCCAGCCTGCCTGGATGCTGCCATGTTTCTGCCTTGATGACAATGGACTGAACCTCTGAGCCTGTAAGCCAACCCCAATTAAATGTCTTTTATAAAACTTGCATTGGTCATGGTGTCTGTTCACAGCAGTGAAACCCTAACTAAGACACCTACTAACTGCATATCTCTAGAAAAAGTAACCCTCTAAGTGCAGTGAGAGCTGCATGTGCCCACGTGTGGCAGCTCTATCAAGAATCAATTGACCACCAATTTTATGGGTTTATTTCTAGACTGTCAATCTATTTCATTGATCAGTACGTTTTTACAGGTAGTATTGTGTTTTGTAGTATATCCTGATTTCCAGTAGTGTGGCCGTCCCTGAAGTCTTACTGTTTTTGTTTCAGATGATTTTGGCTATTCATGGTCTTTCGTGGTTCTTTATGAAATTGGTTACTTTTGTTTATTTTTTAGATGGAATTTTATTGGTTTCTTTTTTAGATAGTTTGCTATTAATATATAGAAATACAACTTTACTTAATTCTTATTCCATTTTAATAGAATTAAAGTTTTCTACATATAAGGTCATAGTATCTACAGAGAAGCAATTTACTCCTTCTAGTCCAATTTGGATGCCTTATACATCTTTTTTTTCCCCAGTTGCTGTGGGTGGTTTTTAATGTACAGCTTTCTTTTTTCCCTTTTTTATTGGATATATTCTATATTTACATTTCATTTCCCTTTTTCTGGTTCCCTGCCCCCCGAAGGTCCCACATGCCTTTTCCCTCCCCATGTTCGATGTACAGCTTTCTAACCTCAATGTTTAAATGTACACATAAGGTTTTGTTTTGATTTTGATTACTGTTGCTTTGATGCTATTATAAACAGTATTATTTACTTATTTTATTTCTGATATCTACTGCCACTCAGATTTTTCTTTCTTTCTTTCTTTCTTTCTTTCTTTCTTTCTTTCTTTCTTTCTTTCTTTTTTTAGTGTTTATGAAGCTTAACCTGTTTTCCACATATTTGCCTGATACCCTCAGAGGCCAAAAGAGGGTGTCAGATCCCTCCCCCAGAACTGGAGTTAAAAAGGCTTGTGAGCGGCCATGTGGGTGCTGGGAAGGGAATCTAGGTCCTCTGGAAGAACAGCCACCACTCTTCAGCCTCAGTCTCTCTGCTCTTACTCTGTGATGTTCTTTGTTGCATACTGATCTCTTCAAACTTGAGTTCCTTGGAGAGAACTCTACTTTCTTGGCTCTCTGGGTTTTAATAGCACCAGCTCTCCATTACCCTTCATACACTGAGCTATCCTGTTTACATGTTGAATTTTCTTCCAGAATTTTATAACATAATATCCTCTTATGAAGTCTAATAATCTTTGTGGTAAGAAAGCTTAGTTTTCTAGACTGTAGACACAAAAGGACAGGGATATCTTCTAAGTTATTAGCTTCTATGTACTTGCAGTTTAGAATATTGTCTGCATCATGTTAAGATTCCATAAACATGTGTTGAGAGCATTAACCAGTGAAAAGCTTGTATAATAAAGTGAATCCTAAGAGTCATAATATCTTCTTAATATACAGATGAAGAAATTGAAAAACAAAAACAACAACAAAAAAAATAAAGGCCAGGTGGTGGTGGCACACGCCTGTGATCCCAGCACTTGGGAGGCAGAGGCAGGCAGATTTCTGAGTTGAGGCCAGCCTGGTCTATAGAGTGAGTTCCAGGACAGCCAGGACTACACAGAGAAACCCTGTCTTGAAAAACAAAACAAAACAAACAAACAAACAAAAAACAGATGAAGAAATTGGATTTAATTTTGTATAGACAATTATGATGTCATTGCTTTCCAGAGAAAAGGCAAGTGGTTGACTTTCCTAAGAAACTCTGTGACTCTTGAATTGATAACTCCTTAAATTATTCAACAGTCTAGCCCTGCCATGTCTAATATATTTTCTTGGTTATACAAACCTTATTGACTATATTTGAGATGTTTTATTTATAAGAAAACTGTCTCAGTCTGTTTGTAACTCTTTATAGTAATACCTGAGACTGAATCTAGTGAACAAAACTTTGCTGGCTCATAATTCTGGAGGTCAGGAAGTCCAATACTGGGGCGGCGGGTGTCCAGTCCTAGAGGGATGATGTCTGATATCGACATCCTTTATCATCTGTAACAGAAGATAAAAGAAAAAAGAGTAGAAAAACGAGAACAAAGGGAACCTAAACTCTGCATTTTATAACAGACACACTGCCGAGATGATGACAGTTATTCTCTCCATCTTCAGAGCCTCACATCTCCACAGTCATCCAGCCCAACTCTCTAGCACTGAATATAGACCTTACAAAATGTGGAGAGTTTTGGGGGGTGGGCGTTAAACCATAACAATTAAGTCTAAGTCACTGTGGATTTACTGTTTTCAAATTTTAGCAATGCTGTTATAGATTGTTTGAGAAATATTTATATATAATTGACCCGTTTAAATGGTATAAACCCCATGTTTAAATGTATCCCACAGCTGCTCAACTGAGTCAACAGTGACCTTCAGAGGTTGCAGCTTCACCACCCCCATAATGCAAACACACTAGGGGTCACTTTCCATAGCCTCAACATCTTCTACCCTAGTCTGGCCTAGATACCTCCTAATCAAGTTTATCTTGTAAACTTGATTTTTCTGATCATTTTTACAAATGGAACCATAACATATGTGGCCTTTTGAATCTGATCCCTGTTACACCAGTGTTATATTATTAAGATGGTCTTATTGTTGCAGCAGGTTTCAATGCTCTAGTCCTTGTCTCAATATATCAGATTTTGTTTATTGATTCAAATTTTGATGGACATTTGGGTTGCTTTTATTTTCTGGCTATGATGAGTCATGCGGCAGTATTTATGCATATGTTTTTGTGTGTTCAGGCACTGGGGGGGAAGGGGCTAATGCTTTTGAAGATCCACTAAATGATTTTCCAAAGTGCACATTCTCACTAACCACATTCGAGGGTCACCATTTCTTCATGTTTATTATTGTCTCTGTTTTTATTTTTTTGGTTACAGACTCTTAAAATTGATCTCTTGGTGCTTACAAATGGGAATTCATTGTTGACTTTTTGTTTTTACAGAAGGCAAACCCTGAGAGCTGTCATCTGGGAAATGAACAAGTCTAAGTACTTTGATTGTGGTTTTGTTAATTTTTTTTTTAAAAAAAAACTTCCTTTTATTTATCTTTAGTAGTCAAGTAATTATATTGATTTTTTAAAAACAGCTTTACTGAGATGTAATTTACATCCCACACAAATCACCCTTTAGATAGTATAATTTGGTGACTTTTGATAATACTCAGAGAATTGTGCATTTGTCATTAAATTTTAAATAGTTTTATTACTTCAAGAGGAAACCTTGTAATCCTAAGCCAACATCATGTAGGCACCTCTCCCTTGTCCATCCATAAGCAACCACTAATATACATATGTTCTATCTCTAGTGGTTTACCTAATTAGAGCATTTCCTATATTTTTTAAACAGTGGCTACTTTCCACTTACTTCAGAATGTATTGGTTTTTCTCAGGAATTTAAAGTTTTCTTTTAATAGAAATAAGAATACTGGTTAACTTCAACATTACATAGCAATGGTAACAGTGATGTGGGCAGACAAGGTTGAGCTCACCATAGTATTGTGGTGTCCACTGAGCAGGAGACACCTACCTCACTGAATGGAAAGAGCCATTGTTTTAGGAATGGTGGCTGACACTTGTCCTTTGACTAGAGTGGTCCAGAAGAATACACCATCTTTGGAGTAGACCTTATAGGTGTCCACATCCCCAAGAGCACCTGCCTCTAGGGAACTGAGTGACATTGGATACCAGCACTCCAATTTGCTAATGGGCCTTGAGAGCTTCACATTGTCGTTATCTTAGCAAGGACAAGTCTGACAGGGAAAGCATAGCCCAAACTCCCGGCCAGTTTCAACCACAGCCACGAGAAAGCTCCGATCTGCCCCATCCTCCATCCTCCATCCTCCATCCTATCCTCCTCCCTCCTCGAGTTTTGTTTTTCGAGAGACAAAGTCTAATGTACTCCGAGCTGGCCTTGAACTCACTAGGTAGCTGGGGATGACCTTGAACAGGTCTTGTCTCAACCTACCGAATGCTAGTATTCCCTCTGGATGCAGAGTGTGTGTACTGTGAGTGGATCCCTGCTTCGAGCTCGCTATCTAAGCACACTGTCAACTGCACTGCACTGCCGGCTTCATCCCTCAGCCCCCTCCTTACAGGCCTTGTGCTCACCTCATAGTTGCTTGGGTATAAGACTACTCACTTCTAAGCAAAGGGAAGCGTTGCTCAGCCGAGGGTATTGAGTAGCTGTGTGTTCCTGCTCAAACGTCCCAGCCGGCTTTCAAGTTTCAAACGCACTGCCCTTAGCCATGTTGACAAAACCACAGGTTACCTCTTTATGTTTTTGCAAATTGTATCCAATCAAATCTTGCAAGCCACATTCTGTGGTGGGCAGAGCGGTTCCTTATGGGCTTACACAGTGACCCGAAGGCATGTGTACACATCCATACCTCAACATTTGGAAAGCATCAGCAAACCAGAAACATGCTAAATGATTTCTTTTAAAAACATTCTACCAGTGAAGTGGGATTTTAAAAACGCATTTAACGTGTTTTCCTTTGGTCAGATCAACCATATGTTGCAGCAAGCTTCACCTATGGCAACAGTTTTCATCTGAGGCTTATTATAGCTTAATAAAATAGCTTGGGGGTGGTAAGCAGAACTTTATGCAGATCTGCTAGGAAAATTGGGACTCGTGGCTTCTGTCTTTTTGCCTCATTGGTGTACAGATGGCTTGATTTTCACCTCAGTTGCAGATGGGTGAAGCTAAGTCCCCATTGCCAAGGTGATAATTTTCCTCCAGTTAGCATGCCAAAGAAACATACTTTGGGGTCTCCTTTCCCTAGCCTTAGTTCTATAGTACCCACACAGTGTGCTGGAAAGCCACAGGGAAGGCTACCAACTGGATCAGAAGATGTCTTGGGAAACCCACAGAGGAGATCTTAGAATTGAAACTTAAATGGTTAAAAAGCAGTTTGGGGTTTGGCAGCATGAAGCACCTGCTATGGATGGATTAAGAAATGCCAGGAGGCCCAGGGGGCATAATAGGGACGGTAAGGGCAGACAGCCCCAAGACGCAGTGTGGGGCTGCATGTGGTATGTGCTGTTCCACAAGGAAAAACCTCTCCTCTGGCATGCAGATGCCTCCTCAGACCTGCTGGGACCTTTGCAGATGGTGCCTCTTGACCTCAAGGATAGGGGTGTGAGATCTCTGGATCTCCTTGGGCAACCTGAAATACTTCCTACCACCAGAAAGACTTCATATTTATACTGGCAGCATCTTCTGTTCGAAAGGGTAGTGTAGTGTTCATTTCCCCTGTTTCTGTCTGGGTCTCCTTTGGGTTGTAAGTTGCAAATGAAAGTCAAAATAAGTTGAGCCATGTGCCTAAATTGCCAGTGGCTGCAGCTATGGAACCCCAAGTGTAATGGTTTGTTCAGTGGTCTGCCTACCCCAGACTGTCTGTCTGTCTGTCTCTGCTTTCTTTTGTTCCTGCTACCTCTTTCCCCTTTTGCTTCTTTTGCTCCTTGGTGTGATCTTGAATGACAGGCCTTTCCTTGTGATTGAAGGAGGCTCTCAATACACCAGGATTATATTCTATTCAAATGGAACCTAGTGAAAGAGTCTTCCTTCCAGGTTCTTCCTGTAAGCACCATGACATCTCTGCACTGAGTTCTCTGACCAGTCATGGCTTCTTTGTATTAGAGTGAGATATGCCAGTTGGCCTAGCTCACAGACTAAAGGTAGGTCCTTCACAAAACAAACGAGCTGAAATTGCACCTGGGAACGCATCTTGAAGCAACTGAAGGATAAGAATATGCTGGAAGGCATAGTTCTCTTTCAATGTGATACAGTCGCATGGATCAGAATGAGCAAGGTGATCTACACTAGATCAGCATCAGAGTGACTGTTAACGCCTTTTGCAGAGGGAGCAGAGAATAGCTGTACAGCAGGAAGACAGATTTGCAGCAAGACCCAGTCTTACTCTTCCCTCCCTCTTCCTATCTATTTAGAAATCTTAAGATAAAAGAGAATCGATCACATCTAATTGCCTATAAAAATGCTGAGACTGTATTTATGTCACCATATAGAAGTGTAAATACCTACAAGGTGAGTGCTAGTCACCCAGAGTCAGAAACTAAAGGGGTAGATTGCCAATTTGCATTTATTTAGGATTTAGCAGTGAGACTGAAACTTAAAAGATTGCTAACTTGGGACTGATAGCTCCTAATACTGGCCGTACCTCAAGATAGGCAGTTCCCAGGTTCAGGGTCAAGCAAACACGTACTTGATTCCATATAGGTCTGGTAGTATGAGATTCTAGGATGCTCTAACTTGAAACTGAGACACAAAAGTTATCTTGGCCCAGTCGATATTATAGTGAATCTTGATAAATCTGGCAAGTTTTCATAGTAGGGCCCTACCATTTAGCTCAGATTATGTTGTACATCTATTGACTGTTACCCTAAAAAAAAAAAAAAAAAAACATGAATTTCGACTTGGGGTAGGAGTCAGTGGATAAGAGCTTGCTCAAGGATTAAGTTTAGCTCACCAGCACTGTGTAAAAGTCAGTCCTGGTTACAGACACCTCTTACTCCAGTGTAGGGTACAGAGATGAGCAGATTCCAGGAGCTCACTGATCAGCCAGCTCAACTGATGTGATGGGTGTTATGTTCAGTGAAAGACTGTCTCAAGGGGATAAGGCAGAGAGCTATAGAACTGACTACCTGGTGTCCTTCTCTGGCCTCTGAATTGGTGTGCACAGGTTCATATTACCAATGAACACACACACACACACACACACACACACACACACACACTGAATAAAGTATGCTCAACTCCATTTATACAAACTTTGGGTCAAGACCAAATAGCTGAATTTTATTAGAACCAACGCTTCAGCATTGGTAGATGCCTTTTTGACTCAAAATCCAGCGATGTCTCTACCAGGACTTATAGGATAGTGGTGAAACATTGAACTTTTTCATAGACCATCAGTGTGGGCCTTAAAAAGTAACCTGTCCATAGGCAGGGTCAGCCCACCTATCTCTCCTGGGAGGTACCAGACCCTCCTTAGGTATCCATGACACCATTCATTCATCTCTGAAGCACACTGCACATTAGCCCGATGTGGGAGTGGAGAAAATAGTAAAGCTTTCCTTCACATTTTTTAATCTTAAAAACTTGTGTTAGATTTATAGGACACTGTAGGAGCTGAGATCTCTTGTCCCCCTTATCCTTGCTTTCTTTTGTTAATTATCTTAAGAAATCATTGTGCAACAAGAAAAATTAGGAATTTCACATTTCTACAGTATGCAGGGACAGACCCTGTGCACATATTCACAGCTTTTCCAGCAAAGTCCCCGTTTCTGGTTCTGGATTCCATCCAGGATCTTCTGCAGTAAGTCGCTTGACCCAGCTACTTTCCGTCTCCTCCTCCATCACTGATACTTCCTCAGTCTCTCTCATGATTAAACAAGGCAGGACACTGCTCAGTGATTATGCAGGGTTGCCTGTCATCTGCATTTTTCTGATATGATCAAACTGAAGGATTCAATTGATAATCCAAGCCATAGTGACCTCAGTGCAATGACCAGGGTATGGGATATACCTGGAGTTTATTGTTGGAGATGTAAGCTTCCATTGTTTATTTAGATAGCTATGTGCCAGGGTCCTCCAAAGTAAAGGTATGTTTACTGTCGTGCAATTTATATGCAGCTATGGGGAAACGTTTGCAAGGTGCTCCAAGTACTCCATTTTTCAAAGTACTTCCTCTCTCCATTTTACCCAACACTGGTAATTTTTGTTTGCAGTAATTGTTACTGTGCCATCTGTATAGCAACCTTGATGAAAATTAAAGATACAGCCATTCTCTTACTCAAATTCCATGTTATATATGTGTTCTTATATCAAGTATTATTTCTATTTTCCTTAAAACATGTGTATATATTCACTCACTTATAATAATAGCTCACAAATAAAATTTACAAATACTTTATCTTAAAAAATACACAAATAACTTTTGGAAGCATGTCACTGTCGGAATCAACAGGCTGGAGACTTGAACTCCATGGGTGAAAAAAAGATTCACAGAAAAGGCAATGTTCTGTTGTGTGTCTCGTAGCGCCATGGCTAAATACACTCTTGTCACGTGGTGCTACATCCTCAGCTTTTCCTCTTGTTTCCAGGATTCATAGATCCAGTTTAAAAAAATCTATCTATCTATCTATCTATCTATCTATCTATCTATCTATCTATCTATCAGAGACAGGAAGTGGGGGAGGGGAGGGCGGAAATACCACAGAGGCCAGAAAGGGCATTGGATCTCTTGAAGTTGGACTCACAAGCAGTTTTGAGTTGCCTGATATATAGGTACTGGGAACCTGTTGCGGGAATTTTTTTTTTTTTTTAAATGGCACATTCCCACACTTGTGCCTCTGGCCCAGAGGTCTGACCATGCACTGGTTGGCAATGGCCAACTTGTTTTATCTGATGGAAACTCTCTGGCCCAGAGCTCCCAGCTACACACAGCTAGCTAAGTTCCCATTGGGGGGTTACTGCCATGCCAACCCCATCCTTCAAATCCCCCATGGCCTTCGTGGTGCACATCTGGCAAATTCATGCTTTCTCTCTTGAACCCAGATGAGCCACCCTATGAAGGAAGGCACAACACAAACTTAGTTCCAAAACAATAGTAACTCAGTGGCTGGGCACAACAACTAAAATCCTAATCTAGTAAGCCTTATTAAATCTAAATCCTCTGGTTGTGAATCCAGATGGATCCACCATTGAAACCAGGAGACACTCATAGCTACATCTTGTCCTCCTACTATCTCTGTCCAAAATGACCTAACTCTCTCCTGCTCCCTCTCTTCCCCTCTCTAACCAGGAAATCCTGCCAATTCGTCCAGTGTTTGGTTCCTTTATTCATTAGGGAATTGGTTCACAAGAAGTTACCTGAGTGTGACTCACTCCTTGTCCACAGCCTCTCCCAGGAGAGTGGAATTAGCATCAACATACAAATAGCACCAGGCCTATCCACACCAGGAACCAAACTCCAATCCTCTGCAAAACAAGTGCTTTAATCCTCTGAACTATCCCTAAAGTTCTATTTGTCACTTTATAAGTCTGCATAATATCTTGCATGCTTCAGATGAGTACTTAACATTGTTCTACATTTAAGGTATCTTCACAGCAGTCACCTGAAGTCTTTTTAAAGTCTGGTCTTTTTGGACCCCATGCCCTGAGATTCTAATCTATCAGGTGGTGTGACATGGGCATGGAGAATTTTAAAATGCCTCTAAAGATGCTATTACTGCCACTTTATGACACCAGATAATTCCTCACTGCATACTACCCACAGGGAAGTAAAGCGCTTACCCCTCATCACAGAAACTTTCTTGGCAGTAGACAGAGACCATTACAGAAACCCACAACTGGTCAAAATGCAGGAAACAACTGGTTGTGGCATGTCCAGTCTCAGTAGATGCATCTATTGCACCTAAGGCTTACAAACACCATGGGGAAAGGAGAAGAAAGATTGTATGAGTCAGAGAATCAGGAGGACGGATGTGAGATTAGGTCTCCTAGCATGACAGAGAAACTTTATCCATGACACTTCAACAATATGGTTTGGTAAATAAGACCTGGGCCAGGACAATATCAAAAGATATGATAACTTGGAAGAGAGACATTTCATGGGGCCCTATTACTAGACAAGAACTGTAGGAAGTGAAAGACGACTAAAAGAAAAATAATTTTCCCCAGAATTGAGCCCCCTAATTGGTTGGTTATCCAACACCAATTGGTCAGCTCTGAAACAAGCAACTTAAATGGACTCAGCAACTTGTATTTATATATTTATGCACATGTGCGCGTGTGCATGTGTGTGTGTGTAAAAATAAAAATGAAAGAAAAAGAATTTTAGAAGAACCATGGGAGGGGCTAGAAGGAGAAGAAGAAAGGATGAATTAATGTAGTTATATTTTAATCTTAAAAATAATTGCATAAATATTCATTTAAAAAGACCCTGGGTGAAACCTCTAGCCTAGAGACTTCTATGATATGAGAGCAAATGCTTCTTGGTACATGAAAAATAAGTATATTTTATACTATTTTTTAAAATTTTCGTGTCTATGTAGGTGGTGTGTGTGGGTACATACTCCTTCATGTACACAAAGGCAGAAGAGCTACTGATTGCCTTGTTCTTAGTTTTATTTCCTGATGCTGTGGTGAAATACTCTGACAAAAGCAACTTAGGATAGAAAGGGTTTGTTTTAGCTTAAAATTTCATTGAGACAATGAGGTCAAGTCAGCATGAATTTGAAGTAGCTGGTGACCTATATCCATAGTCAAGCAGAGAGGAATGCATTATATTTACTAGTGATCAGTAATTTCTCAAGTCTTACACAGTTTGGGAAACATGCCACTCACAATGATCTTCCCACTTCTGTTATCATAATATGCCCCCCCACACACACACCAAGGCAGACATGCTCATGGACGAATAATTCCTCAAGGAGACTCCCTTCCTAGGTACAATTCTAAATTGTGTCAAGATAGCAATTAAAACCCAACCATATGTTTCCACAAGCTCCACCTTATTCCTTTGAGTAGAACTTCTCACTGAATGTGACACCAGGCTGTTGGCCACAGCAGGCCTCTAGGATTCTCTTATGTGGACCTCCCACAGCCCCAGGTTATAGGCACATATGTAGCCACATTCTGCTTCTTACTTGTGTGCTAAGGCTTTGAATTCCAGTCTTCATCCTTACACAGCAACTGCTCTCACCTTATAACTCCTCAGCCTTGTTATTTCCTAGTATCCATGGAAACTCCTGTCAATTTCTGTCATGTAGACTCTAGAATATAAAGCTAATCAGACAAGCAGTCCCACGCAGAGTTGGTCACAACATGGTCACATCCTACAATTGCTTTATAGTACTAGATGAACAGCCTTGACTGAAAATCTAAAATTCAGAATACTCTAAAGCAAGAACATTCTGGGCACTAATAAGATTCTACAAGTAGAGGATTCCACAATGTAGTACTTTGTTTCATATACAAAATTAGTAAAGGTATCACAGCAAAATCTCATAAAATTACCTTTTAACCCATATGCTTATAGGATATATAAAGCCTGGGTATATTTCTTCCTTGGGTCACCCCAAGGAAATATCCATGTTTATATCACTATTCTAAAATCAGAAAGCCAGAATACATCCAGTCCCACTTATCTTGGCTATGGGCTATTCAACCCATTTTACCACACTATGCTCAGAAGGATGCACAAGAATGTTTTACTCCCAGGCTTTTACCATCTAGGAAGTGTAGACATAAATTAGCTTCCCCCTCCCATCTTCATGCATGATTAAAAAATTGAAATGAGGCCAGTGAGATGGCCCAGCAGGTACAGTCACTGGCTGCCAGACCTGACAACCTGAATTCAATCCCCCAAATGCACACAGTGGAATGAGACAACTGGGTCTTTCTGATTGTCCTCTGACTTCCTCATGTGTACAACTGTGTCTGCATAAACAAAGAAATAAGTGGATGGAGATAATAATAAAAATCTTGGAAATGTTCTTTCCACATAGCATTGTCTTGTAACCATTTTGGAGATTTAGCAGAAGGTATCTCAGATTGAGAAGACACTGTGGTGATTCCCTCTAGGGCTGGCTTCTAGAAGCTGTGGAGCCATTGTAGGGATGGTTCTGCAAGGCTGGGCTTGGTAGAAAACATGGAACTGAACCTTGTCTCTTCACTGGGAACTGGCCTCTTCTGCTGTGACTCTCTTTGCATACTGTAGGCTCAGACACCAATACTACTTTTGCTTTTTGTTCTCTTACTAACATCTGTTTTGAACTTTGCTTTAGGCATGTAAAGCCATGTTTGAATTATATATGACATCATAAGTATATGCTCACAAATGCCACAGTCTTTAGTGGAAGTTAGAATGAGGTTACATCCCAGAGTTAATGATAATGCCAGAAATAGATGTGAGTAATTTGAATAGTGTATGCGCATCTTTATAAATTCCAAATCTTCCTTAATTACAAACAATGGCTATTCTTATTGAATAGTCACTATTTGCCAAGTATTCTATTAAAATTTTTACATGTTTTATTTAATTCTCACGATTTAGTCCTTGAATGATAGCCTGGGTTGAAATAAATATTGATTTTAGAGATGAAGAGATGTAGTGGTAATAGCAATTTATTCAATTCTTACCATGCTCTAGGTACTGTCGAAATAATCTTATTTGAACTAGTTTTCTGTTAATATATTTGCTCAGAGAAAGTATTATCATTCACCCACTGTCTTACAACTTGTAAACACAAAACTGGGCATTAAACTTAAGCCAGTTGGAAGTAAAGGCCATATGCCCAGGCTGCAGTTAATTGTTTTGGCTGAAAGATTGTGTTTGGTCAGCTCTGCATCCATGTGTAGGAGCCAGGTGAAGGTTTTGTCCCATGTTAGGCTCCGACAGATATGTGCCTAGCAGGCCTGAACCAGCTATCTTCTGAAACCAGGCAAGTCTCACATGGAGAGAGTTGGACACCAGCCCAGCCACACAGCCGTCAACCTACAGTTTGTCCTGTCTGCAGAGTGTCCTGGGACCAGAGCCTAACATAATCGCCATCAGAGAGACCAGAAAGACTTCATCCAGCAACTGATGGGAGCAGATGCAGAGTCCCACAGGCAAACATTAGCTGGAGATTGGGGAGTCCTGCAGAGGAGGGCGGGGAAGGATCAGGAACCGGAAGTATCAGGGACACACCATGAAAGCACTGCCCACAGAAGCAATGGATTGGAACTCATGCAGGCTCACAGAGACTGGGAGCCTGTAGGGGTCTGACCTAGGTAGGCCCTCTGCATATGCATATGGCTGAGTAGCCTAGTGTTCCTGTGGGATTCCCAACAGTGGAAGGGGAGCTGTGTCTGACTCCTGCCTGCTTTATGGAACCCTTCTCCTCCTACTGGGTTGCCTTATCCAGCCTTGATTTGATGTACTTTGTCCATGCCATGTTTGGTTGAAGTCTCTGGGAGGCCTGCTCTTTTCTGAGAAGAGGTGTGAGGGTGGATCTAGGCAAGAGGGAAGGTAAGTGAGAGAGACTAGGGAGGGGTGAGGAGAGGAAGCTGCAATCAGGGTATGATATATGAGAGAGGAATAAAAATTAGGAAGGAAGGAAGAGAGATAAAGAGGAAGGGAAGGGAAGGAAAGGAAAGGAAAGGGGAAGGGAAGGGAAGGGGAAGGAAAGGAAAGAAAAGGGAAGGGAAGGGAAGGGAAGGGAAGGGAAGGGAAGGGAAGGGAAGGGAAGGGAAAAAGGGAAAAAGGGAAAAGGGGAAAAGGGGAAAAGGGGAAAAGGGGAAAAGGGGAAAAGGGGAAAAGGGGAAAAGGGGAAAAGGGGAAAAGGGGAAAAGGGGAAAAGGGGAAAAGGGGAAAAGGGGAAAAGGGGAAAAGGGGAAAAGGGGAAAAGGGGAAAAGGGGAAAAGGGGAAAAGGGGAAAAGGGGAAAAGGGGAAAAGGGGAAAAGGGGAAAAGGGGAAAAGGGGAAAAGGGGAAAAGGGGAAAAGGGGAAAAGGGGAAAAGGGGAAAAGGGGAAAAGGGGAAAAGGGGAAAAGGGGAAAAGGGGAAAAGGGGAAAAGGGGAAAAGGGGAAAAGGGGAAAAGGGGAAAAGGGGAAAAGGGGAAAAGGGGAAAAGGGGAAAAGGGGAAAAGGGGAAAAGGGGAAAAGGGGAAAAGGGGAAAAAGGGAAAGGGAAAGGGAGAAAGTGTCTTAGTCAGGGTTTCTATTCCTGCACAAACATCATGACCAAGAAGCAAGTTGGGGAGGAAAGGGTTTATTCAGCTTACACTTCCGCACTGCTGTTTATCACCAAAGGAAGTCAGGACTGGAACTCAAGCAGGTCAGAAGCAGGAGCTGATGCAGAGGCCATGGAGGGATGTTCCTTACTGGCTTGCTTCCCCTGGCTTGCTCAGCCTGCTCTCTTATAGAACCCAAGAATACCAGCCCAGAGATGGCACCACCCACAAGGGGCCCTCCTTCACTTGATCACTAATTGAGAAAATGCTCCACAGCTGGATCTCATAGAGGCACGTCCCCAAGTGAAGCTCCTTTTCCTATGATAACTCCAGCCTGTGTCAAGTTGACACACAAAACTAGCCAGTACAGAAAGGAAAGAGAAAATGTGCTTAGCATGTTGTTGGGCGCTGCAGTACCTCAGTAGCATGATCTGGTAGTTGTCTGTCCCTTTAGGATGTATTGCTGAAAAATACAGTATTCTCACTGTTTCAGGAAGCTGGGTTTATGAATAAAAAGGTCAAACAAACATCCCTGTTAACTGTCTCTGAGGTTGGTCACAGTAGGCCCTTCTAGTCGAGGTGACTTTGACATAGTTGGTCCAGAGCTCCTGTAGGCCACATGGGCCATCCTGTGGGAAATGTTCAGTGACTGTCATTTATAATGAGAGCACTTTTCTTGCAAGGAGATGTAACGAGACAGCTCTTATAAATGCTACTCCAAGTCTCTCATTGAATCACTGTGTTTAACACTGGAGCCTTTTTTGCTTTGTCTCTGGAACATCCACCGTTCTGCAGCCTGGAAGAGCCCAGGTACTCTGTGTGCGCTGCCCTCGATTCCCAAGTACAGAAGAATTTGAATTCCCAACTCTGCGACAGGGGCCCTTTATTTACTGAGCCATTCCCTTAGCTACCAAGTTCTTCTGAACTGGGTTTGCCCCCTGTCCTATGACAGTTCCCTGGGCATCCTGCATGGTGGGCCTGTCAGCATGGAGGAGCCAGCATCCTGTGGCCTAGTCTCCATGTCTCTCAGGGAGATGAAAGCGAGTGTGGAGGCTTTGACAGATCTCTCATTTCCCTTCTAATTGCAAGCTATTGCTGGAGGTAGTGCTCATAAGCCTTCTCTGGTGGGGACTAGTGCCCCTCCCCCATCTGAGTACATGCCCTCCCCCTCTGAACTCAAGCTCTCCTCTTGAGAGCTCTGGCAGCTTTCGTCTCTGAGTGTTGCTTATGAAGTCGGGTTAAAATGATACAGGGAATGACACGTGTAGGACGAGGGTGCCAACAATCATTGCTCTGCCCTGGGGACATATAGGACAATCTCTTATTGGAAAGGATTAGCTGACATTTATGACCTTTGCCAGCTCTAGACCAGCAGTGAGAAGACAATTTAAAACAAGAAAGAGTAGAGGGCAGAAGCAGGACCCATTATTGGCTTTCATAAATGATAACTGCTTTGAAAGTGCCTTCCAAATGGGCAAGGCACAGGAAGTGGAGAGTTGCAGAGAAGTCACAAGGCAAGTGGGAATTTCAAAAGTTCAGTGCATCAGAACACAAGCAGTGCAAATTCAAATAAGAGAGGGGAGAAAGCCGTTGTGCCTGTTCGATAGGAAAAGTGTTTTGGGAGTATGGAGGAGATTGGTTGCATGTCTCTGATGCTTAGGGTTCTCTGATGAAAGGCTGGGTGGTTGACTCCCATAATGTTAGGGACACACATTAGTTCAAAATCTGACCCAGTATTATCAGAAGGCCAGGAAACATGTATGTTTTGATTCAATAAATAATGTCATTTGCAGGAGTCTTGTTTAGGAAATAATCAGAAAAGGGAAGAAAAGTGTTTATGCCAATGCTATTTTTTTATAATTGCAAATTAGAAACAATATAACTATGTAGCCTTAAGGTATGAGACATTCTTGTAATAGGCAGGGCCATGATGCTGAAGAATGTAGCTTTTAGAGTGATGCTCCCACTACCTTTTGCAATGTATGGAAAGCTTATTCAATTACATTTAGTTGTTTAGTGTGTGTGTGTGTGTGTGTGTGTGTGTGTGTGTACACGCGCGCGTGCGCTCCTGTGCCTGCATGTGTGTGCCACAGCCAATGTGTGGAAGTCAAAGGACAGCTTGCAGGAGCTGGTTCTTCCCTTCCATCCTGTGAGTTTCAGGAATAGAACTCGGGCCTTCAGGCTTGGGTGGAAGGAAAGTGCCTTTGCCCTGTGAACCATCTTTCTACCCCAGGGACGCTAATTCTATATTAAAGATGAGTGCTGTATAGTTTTCTTTCAAATATTTTTTTAGTGTAGAAAGAAACATGCCAAAATGTTAATGATGATTGTTTCAGGGTGAAACATTTTCCTATCAATGATCCTCCCCCGTTATTAAAGTTTCTATGCCTGCTTATTTCGTTAAATTCTTTCCAGCATTTATTTTAAATAATAAGTATTGATCAGGTGCTGATTACGTATCGGCTCTGCTTTATTAGAGCTGTGTTTGTTGTAGAGGTAATTTTGTTTCTGAGTATCTGTAAGTGGGTGACAACTCTTCTTATGACTGTCAGGTGATGAAGCCTTCCTTGATAGGGTGTCCTCGTGGTGAAGGTGCTGCCAGCTTCTCTCAGCCATTTTCCTTTGCTAGTGTTTCACAGTCTTATAAGTACTAACTTGATAACTGGCATATGGCGCTAAGGAATGGTGCGAAGAGAGGTTAGAGAAATGGCTTAGTGGTCCAGAGCTCGTGAAAAAGACCCAAGCACCCATATCACCAGGTTCACAATGGCCTGATTCCAGCCACCAGGTGATGTGAGGCTCTGGCCTAAGGGGGGTTCCTGCACTCACACCCGACCTTCCCCATAGATATAACGATAAACACCTTTAAAGCTCTTTGGAAGCAGAAGTGGTGCTAAAGGGGCTGTGAAAATGTCAAAGAAATCCATATGTAATAGATGCTGAAAGTGCAGAATTTGTAAGAAAATGCTCACGAGAATGTCACCAAGGAAACAAAGCCCAAACCAGCAGGTACTGAGATTCAGATTTACCCCACCCCCTCACATCAGAAGGTACCACAAGCGTCTTCGGGACTGAAAGAAGGAGCCAATAACTGTGTAGAAAAGTGGTTGGTAGGTGAGGGCAGTGTGAATGCATCCGAGAGGACTGTACATGTGTTGAAGCAGGCTGCACCCAAAACCCTAGGCTCGGATGATCTGGTTAGCTAATCCTCCTGTTCCCAAGAGTGCATTGCCTTCAGTGCGGTAAGAGAGAAAGAGACAGGTGCAATGGTACATGCTAATTTTATTTACTTTTATGTGCAAGGTTGTTATGCCTACATATATGTCTGTGAACCAGGTCCATGTAGTGCCCTTGAAGGCTAAAGAGGGTATTGGATTCTCTAGTACTGGAGTCGCAGATGGTTCTGAGGCATCATGTGGGCGTGGGTGTGAGAATCGAATCTGAGTCTTCCGGAAGAGCAGCCGGTGCTATTAACCACTAAGCCACCTCTCCAACTCCAGTGGTACACATTTGTAATCTCATCACTCCTGATGGAAAAGAGGACACAGAGGCAGGAGGATCACCCAAATCGCGCCTGAGCCAGCTTGCTTGGATTATACAAAATGTCTGAAAGGAGAGAACCAACTCCTGAAAGTTTTTGTCCGGCCTCCAGGATTGGACGTGGCACTCATGGCCCACACTCACACAAGCCTCACACACATGCACTAAAAAAAATTCAAAATACATTGAATTTCCATTACTTCAGTCAGCAGGAAAACTAGAAAACAACTGTGGGCCAGGATGTCAAGGAGTGGGTAAAAGAACCCTTCTGCATTCATGGTGGGTGTGTAAATTAGTCGATCTTGTATGGAAATGATTTTAGAGGCTTCTCAAGGCATTAAAAATAGAACTACCACTCGGTATATGCTCCCAAGAATTACTGCAAGCATAGGTACCTGCTCTGCTACGGTTACTGCAGTGCTGCCCCAATAGCCAAATTAAAGAATTGCTTTAGGGTTAGGAGTGTGTGAGAGTGTGTGTGTGTACTTAGAAACACATGATAAAATTTTATTCAGCTATTTAAAAGAATAAAGTATGCCCTATACAGGAAAATGGATGGTACCAGAGATTAACATATTAAGTAAAAAAGCACTCGTCTCACAAAGACAAGTATGCTTTGTCTCATGTGCTGAATGTAATTGAGAAAAAAATGAAATCAGAAAGGGTAATTTTTAGGAATATGAAAGGAAGGGGAGAAGATAAGTGCAGTAGAGGGTGGCTCTAGTACATTATGTGCATGTATAGAAGTACCAGGCAGCTCATTGATTTGTGCAATTAATATATACTAATCAAATGCACTTTTAAATACAAAATGGCAGGTTAGGCATATAATACTGGGAGACTGGTGATGCTTAGCACCCGCTGCCCTTTTACAAGGAATTGTGGTGTGTGTTTTGCTATCTCACAGCCCTCCTTCCGGCAGTTCTCGGGTGGAAAGAAGAATTTAATCTTTCTGGTGTTGTAAAAATGGGACAGTCAGTTCCTGACTGATTGTGCTGTGAGCACAGAGACAATAAACTTGAAAGCACTACAAATGTAAATGCCCTCCTCCACCCTTCAGTCCCTCCCAGAGCCTCTGAATGCCATGTCTGAAAATGTACAAAACATTCTCAGGTACACACTGTGCAAGAGAAGCCTTATGTTTACAGGAGGCTTTATCAGAACATTCCCTAAACTGATGAGCTCACTCAAGTTGCAGCCCTTTCCTAAAGGTTATATAGTACAGCTTCTTAGACATGCATAACAGAACAAGTGGTCCCCCTGTGTTCGGTGTTTGCAATTCAGGGTGCCTTGCCTGCCTTAGCAGTGTATATATACATGCTAGTACTGCTTAATGGGGCGGTTGACTCTCAGAGATTGGCTCTTAGGTGGCTACTTATGCATGTTTACATATTTTCATGCTCTGGAACTGTTTCACTTTTTGTAAAATAGTTATTTGAGGATTAACATGCCTGTGTGCATACACAAACTTATTACTGTATATAGAACTTAAACTAAACAAATATTCCATTGCTGTATATAGAACTTAAACACGGTGCCAGACATGTTGGGATGAATGACCTCCCTTATTAGAGCTATACTTTTTCCCTGCATGGTAATCCCCCAAAAACGTTTGTTGAAATTCCTCTCATTCCTGACCTCACTACTTTCCAATATTTCTTGGAAATTTTCATTTCATCTGAGAGGCCAGTGACCTGCTTCGGAAAGCATTTTCTTTCTGATGGAAGCAAGAACAGGAGGTCACTATGTTTAGTAAAAGGCACCGTTTACAAGCCATTTCCTCGTGATTGTATTTGGAAATCATACAGCTCTGGGAGTGTATGTGTATTGAATGTGAAGCCTGCATTTGGGGATGGATGTTGGCTTGGGTCATTGCCCGGGCACTGGCTGCTCTAAGATCATCCAGAAGTGAGCACTTACTTTGAATGGTTACCCCAGACCAAGGTCGATGCTAAGTAAGATTACCAGCAAGGCACTGGGCCTTCCTTCTTGTCTTAATTAGGTTTCCATTGCTGCAAAGAGACGCCATGACTAAGGCAACTCTTATAAAGGACGACATTTAATTGGGGCTAGCTTACTGGTTCTGAAGTTCAGTCCATTATCATCAAGGCAGGAAGCAGGGCAGCAGCCAGGCAGGCATGGCAGTGGAGGAGCTGAGAGTTGTACATTGCCTTCCAAAGGAAGCCACGAGCAGGCTCTCTTTCAGGTGGCTAGGAGGAGGGTCTCAAAGACCACCCCTACAGTGGCCATATTTAAGCCACCACAGTTCTGTGTTGGCTTTCCCCTTTCTGTTCTGCTTTCCCTTTTGCTGCCCTGAGAGCGAGAGGAGTCTGGCTGCTGATGGAAGAGTACTCGCAAGGCTGGGAAGCAATGCCAGTGCTCTTCAGATTTCTCATAGCAGGACATGAAGACTTAACTTCCCAGTCTTGGGCACACACAACCTGCTCCATTTTCCTCCACTATCCCTTCTGCCCATCTCCTATTCAGAAACTGAGGATGAAGAGGTACCATTGCAGAGACCAGTGCCCTTTGCAGCTGGATGGCTCAGGCCCTCCTTTAGGGCCAGCCCTTATGTGGAACTCAAGGTTCCATACACTGCTTTCCGCCCCCCCCCCAGTAGATGGAACGTGTCTATGGTGATTTGAATGAGAATGCCCCTCATAGGCTCATAGTTGTGAATACTTGGTGGAACTGTTTGGAAAGGATTGGGGGGTTGTGGCTTGTTGGAGAAGGTGTGCTACTGAGGGTGGGCTTTGAGGCTTTAGAAAATCTGAGTCATTTCAAGTGTGCTTTTCTCTTCTCTGACTTCTGTTTGTATACCAATATGTAAGTTCTCAGCTGTTCTGCCACCATGCCTTCATTCTCCTATCATGGACGCTAAGCCTCAGGAACCAGTAAACCAAACTAAACTCTTTCTTCTGTAAATTGCCTTGATCATGATGCCTTATTACAGCAAGAGAAAAGTAATTAAGATAGTGTATGTGGAAATGCAAGCTGTTTCTAACCTGTGGTGATGCTGAACAGAAGGGGGTGCCACTGGGAAGGAGTCTGAGCCCTTGGTACTGTGCAGTCACCACCACGTCAGCCCTGCACAAACTCAGAGTGTTACACAGACCAAAGGGAATGTTCTCTGTAGAAGCACTGCTGCCTTGAACTAGGATGATTGGCTCCATGCTCGCGCACATTCACACACACACACACACACACACACACACACACACACACACACAGGACTTGCTTCCTAAGATACTTAAGAGACAAAATCTGAACTTAGAAAAATCTGGCTGAGGTTTGGCTCTGCTACTCATTAGCTATGTGTCTTGAGTAACCTCTTTGAGCCTTGAGATCCTAATGCCTCCCTCAAGGAATATTTCCACAAAACATTTTAGCCATTCCTTGAGCACATACTATCCAAAGAGGAGTTGGTTTCTTTGGGGCCAAAGCAAATCAACAGGTATTGGAAAGTCTGGGTTTGGTCAAAATAATAGTTCATTAGGCTTTTTTTTTTTTTTTTTTTTTTTTTTTTTTTTTACTGAAGTGACAGAAGCTGAGCCAATCAGGTAATAGATCACTGGGGACTCCTCAAGTGGCCTCTCCTCTCCTCCTTCCATGGTCCAGCATCAGCTTCCTATCCTGCATATGGAATTTTGAACTGTTGTCTGCATTATTCCTTGGGTGGTGACAAAAGTCTTCCTTTTTTTAATTAGATATTTGTTTTCTTTACTTACATTTCAAATGTTATCCCCTTTCCTGGGTTCCCCTCTGAAAACCCCTAAACCTATTCCCCCTCCCCCTACTCACCAACCCACTCCTGCTTCCCTGTTCTGGCATTCCCCCATACTGGGGCATCGAGCCTTCTCAGGACAAAGGGCCTCTCCTCCCTTTGATGTCCAACAAAACCATCCTCTGCTACATATGACTCTAAACCATGGATCACTTCATGTGTACTCTTTGGTTGGTGGTTTAGTTCCTGGGATCTCTGGGAGCTCTGGTTGGTTGATACTGTTGTTCTTTCTATGGGGCTGCAAACCCCTTCAGCTCCTTGGGTTCTTTCTCTAGCTCCTCCATTGGGGACCCTGTGCTCAATTCAATTTGTCAGGCACTGGCAGAGCCTCTCAGAAGACAGCTATATCTTCCTTTGTACTGGAACTTAAGATGGGACGATCTGGGAAGCAAAGTCAGCTCAAACATTTGATATTTATCTTACTTCTCCCACTCATTTGTTTGGACTGGTTAAATACTTGCACTCTCAGGAAGGAGCCTATCTTCTGGTGTATTCCTTAATATCTTACAAGTGGGTACAGATTTTGTCATGAGGTCTGATGGATTGAGATTATGGTATATTATTTTGATCAGCATGAACCTCTCAGTATTTGCCCCTCAATTCTGTGTATCTGTCTTGTGTGGACAGAAAAAGGAAACTAGGAGTTTGAGCCTAAATTCTGAAGCTAGACTGTCTTTAGTCACATCATTTTAGGGATCTAGATATATAGATATACATAGATATATAGACATATAGATATAGATAAAATTAACTGCATACCCATAGCAAGTTTCCTACCTCTCTCATCCTTCATTTTTACAACTGTAAATGGAGGAAAAGATTTGTCTTCAGAGATTGCTGTGATGTGAAAATTGACAATCACAGCCTTTCTCTCATATCCTTTAAGTCTCTGTTGTCCTCGACTGTCAGTGTACTAGGACCTGTAAATGCCATAGATATTAGCTGATTTGTTCCTGAAGTTCAAGAATTAAACAAACAAAAGATACATTTTTGAAAACGATAGATATGCCGGCTTTCTGGGTCAGTGTTAGGACCCATTGGCCCAAGGCCAAATCCTGCCATCTTTGTGAGTTCTACAGAGAATGCGTTTTATACTTGGGATGGTTAGAATAAGCCAGTCTGGTGCAGTGTGGCATGAGCAACAATGTGACACTCAGACGTCACTGTCAGCAAACCCACAGTTCAGGTTTCACTCACACCCATCCATCCATCCATCCATCCATCCATCCATCCATCCATCCATGCATCCATTCCTCCTTGTTTCTCTCCCGCTACAGCAGTGGAGTTGGATAGCCAGAAACAGAAATAGTCAGGCCCACAGACCCTAAAATACTTTCCTGCTGGCTCTTCCCTGGAAAAGCTTGCTGATGCTGATTCTTAGTAAATTAAAGACAGGGTTTGGTACTGTAGCATGAGTCTGGTCATCCTTTACCTCCAAACTAGATTATTCCTTAGCTGGGTTGCTTTACCCCTTGACCTCAATTTTCTCATCTGTATATGTCACAGGATTATTTTAAGGACCAAAAGAAACTATGTGTATGGCTGTATATGGAAAAGAATAAATATACCCTCTATGGTAGAAGCTGCTGTTTGAAACCATTTTGTCATGTTTCTGGAAAATTTTCGTGTGTATACACAAAGACACACACATATGAAAAATATATATGTAGGAATATATAGAAAGAAATATATATGGTGGTATGAATGTATATATGCCTATGTGTTTCCAGTAAAATAGTATACCTCTACTAACATATATACAGAAACTTATATTTAAACCATATATATACATACTCACACATGTTTAAACATCTTAAGAAAGATGATGCTGGGTAGTAGAATTATAAATGATTTTTTTATGTTAGAAATCTGTGCCTTTAGGGTTTTTATGTTTTTATATATAGTTTTATACACTGAGTATATGTTTTACAAGGTACTTTAAACTATAAAATATTAAGAGCATCAATAAGAATCGCAGGAGCAGAAACAACCCAGTCTAACCATGTTGAGGGCCAGTGTTGTGCTGAAAAGAAAGAAGTTTACGTACCAATGTGTCTCGGGCAACCTTTCCCACTGCTTTGGGTGCCACCTGGAAATACAGGGACAGTCTGTCCTTCCCACACTGTTCTTGCCTTGACCGTGAAACCTGGCATCACCTGGGGACTCTGGAGATTACAGATAGGATTTGTGGCTTCAGAAAACCCCACAGAACTTCCAGCTATGAGAGCTGTACGTTCCAGGGAGCAGCTGACTTACAAGTATCCCTGATCACATTGCTTGTGGCCAGTTCGACTTTTTAAGAACACACATCTGGGACATGAAGGTAGGCTGCTCCCTCCCAGCCACCTTTGCCTTGGGTCTTCAAATGCCTGTCCTTGGATAATTTGCAGAGTAAGCTGATGACATGGAGTTATCGAAGAAGGAAGTTCTCTTCGAGGGGACACAGTTGGCGTTTAGGACACAGGATGCCAGATATCAGCCTCTTTATTCAGCCTCAGACTTGGCACTCATGTACCAGTAGTGCCCTGCCATCAGGAGCCGCCCTTTACATGACACTACTGTTGTGGAGATTCTAAGATTGTGGAGGTTAACACAACCCCTCCTTTGTTCTCCAAGACTGAGCACACCAACTGTTCTCCAGAAGGCATCTCAACAGGTGTCTTTAGAAATACATGCTTTATTTAGGTTTCCTCAAGCTATAGCACTTGGTGGAAAGACTAGATGGAAAATACAAGTCCTCACAGACAAGAGACATTAAAGAACAGTGTGTGCCCCATCTGAGGGAAACCAATTCACCATTGTTCATCATGAATTTACACTGGGCTTTTGTTCCCAGGGTGAAGAAGACAGAGGCACAAAGAAGTCAACCAAGAGTAACAGTAACATCAAAGAGGAGCAGCAATTTCTTAATTCCAACTGGGGCCATTTTATTTATTTAATCTCGGTAGCTCTATGGAATTTCAACATCCTATGCCCATTTTATAGATGAAGTAAAAAGAAGCCCTAGTGAGGTTAAGTTGCTCAAGGCTATCACGTAGAGTTGGAACTTTAGACCTCTGCCTCATCACCATGGAATGAACTGTCCAGGCGGTAATTCTGGAGACATTTTCATGGTTGGACCCATCTTGCCTCTTTTTGGTTTCCTTGTTTGTTCCTTTGAGATAAGGTCTCCCTCTAAAGCCTTGGCTTACCTCCAACTCAGGATACCCCCCGTCCCAGTCTCTCAAGTCCTGGGGTCACAGTCCTATGTCCCTTCTGCCATCTGACACTGCTCCTATAAGGACTATAGGAAAGGAAGTATCTCAGTCTGGCCTCAGAAGAAATGAATCACCTATACTTAGACATTTTTTAGTTTGAGATCTCACTTAATCTGTGAAATGCCAGATCAAAAAGAATCAGCTGTATCTTGTGGAAATGTAAACTCTGCAGGTAGATGAAGACAGTAATTAGACGGGATATTGAATTGTGAAAACATTCCTTCACTTAAGCCTTTTTGCTTCTGTTTGTGGCAAAATGAAAGCATTCGCTGGACAGTTTTCTAAGGCGAGGCTTCTCCTCTTGGGTGCCTCGGACACTTGGAGGCCTGTCCTGAGTGATGCGGAATGCTGCATAGCATCATTTGAACTTTAGTTGACCCCAGCCAGCCACACTTTCCTGGGGCAATGACCAAAACTATCTCTGCAGTTCCCAAATGTCCCCTGGGATGAGGGACACTTCTGGCTGCAAACCACCACTACCACTGTGTTGCTGTGATATCTTGGGCTGCCACTGCCATTGTTATAGGCATTATCTCTTGGCTTTAGTCTTCTCCTCTGCGTTTAAGAGGGAAAGTGAATCGTTGTGGTGGCTCAGTGGACGGGGTGAGAAAAACAAAGGACATAATTGTCAGGGCTTGTTATACTTGTCCTGGCTTAGTGTGTGACAAGAACTGGAGTGACCTAAGAAGGAACCTCGGCTAAGGAATCTCTACCATCACATTGGTCAAGTGTGTAGAACGTGTTATTGATTAGTGATTGCCATGGGAGGGCCAAACCCTCCATGAGCGGTGCTGTCTCTGGGCAGGGTTGTATAATAACGCAGACTGAGGAAGCCACGAGGAGCAAGGCAGTGTTCTTGCATGGCCTCTGCTTCAGTACCTACTTGGGCTTCCCTCCGTGGTAGACTGCCACCTATAAACCAAATAAACCTTTTCCTCACCAAAAGCAAGCTCTGACAATATTGTATGCGTTTTGTATTTTTTTAACCATTCTTTTCCTTCATCCCCCCAAATACAAAAAAATCTAATCACAATTAGAATTCTTAGTTTTGGTCCATATAGGTTGTAATAAAGTAATTTATATTTTTATGGAAGGTAACTCTTTAGAATGAGAATGTTGGGATTTTCTTCATTATCTCCCTCTCTCCCCTCTCTGAGGTGATATATTCCTTTCTTTTTCAAAGGCTATAGGCAAGTCTTTGATGCTCCTATTCAGTGTAAAGGATTCCTTCATTGTCAATAAGCCCAACACTTTTGAAAACCTACTAACAGCTGAGAAGGAAATGGGTTTACACAACAGCTCTTTGGACTTCAGTAAGATAAAAGGAGGAACTTTCAGGCAAAACTAGCAAACAGTGGGAGTTTACTGCCAGGCCAGGGATAGAAGGCCTTTCTTGGGGAAGTCAAAGCCTAGAAAGTCACTGATCTGGAACAGTCTGGAGTAAGACTTCTTTGGGAAGTGTCCCAAACCTTGTGCTTTCACCCTTGAATAATCTACCAGCCTCACTCCTGCGTTTCTAGGAATGATCTGGGACATTCAGAGAGTCTTATCCTTTGTCTCCTGTGGCTCTACCCGAGGCTCTTTCTCCTCCTCCTCCTCCTCCTCATATCCTGAAGAAAGAATCTGAAGGGCAGCTGTAGAAATCTGACCACCAAGACCTTGGCAAAAGCAAAAATCACAGAGAAGTAGTCAGCCAAGTTTGCCAGCTTTTACATTGTATGCTTTCCATGTGACTTCATTACTGGAGATAAAAAGCAAGCGGAGGTCATGGGTCTTCTGTTTCTGGACCACACTGCAAAACCTTTGTGTGGAGGAGGAGACTCGGAGCTTCCTAGAAATAGTGAATGCTGACCCAGGATCTTGGAGGTCTGAGAGGCGCCCAGTAAGCAGTATTACACACACACACACACACACACACACACACACACACACACAGAGAGAGAGAGAGAGAGAGAGAGAGAGAGAGAGAGAGAGAGAGAGAGAGAGAAAGAGAAAACGAACGAACAAACCAGCCCTGTGTTCTCTCCTGGTAGGCAAGGGTGGTGACATAGCCTGACATCCTTCCAACCTTGTGCTTTAACACAGTGCTTAGCAAAGATGCAACCTGTTTTTTTTTAATTGGATATATTCTATATTTACATTTCATTTCCCTTTTCCTGGTTCCCTGCCCCCCAAAAGTCCCACATGCCCTTTTCCCTCCCCTGTTCCCCCATCCACCTCTTCCCACTTCCCTGTTCTGGTATTCCCCTACACTGATGCTTTGAGCCTTTCCAGCACCAGGGTCCACTCCTTCCTTCTTGTCTGACATCATTTGGTATGTGGATTGTGTCTTTGGTGTCCCAAGATTCTAGGCTAATATCCACTTATCAGTGAGTGCATGCCATGGGTATTCTTTTGAGACTGGGTTACCTCACTTGGTATGATGTTCTCCAGCTCCATCCATTTAATGCAACCTGTTTTATAAGTTGTCATCGCTACTGTAACCACTATCCTCTCTGCCACCTGACCTAAAAAACTCTGGGCTCTCCCCTTTAGTCTGTTTTTAAACTACTTACTAATTCTGGATAACTCCAAATATTTTTTAAATTTATTTCTAACAGCTTCCTGCTGTGTTCTGTTTCCCCACTCTTTGCCCTTCCTCTAAGGTATAGCTAGAGTTACCTTCAAATGTGCATGCTGTGCCATTTCCTCATTTAAAATCCTTTCTTCACTTGGGATCCGTGTGCACAGACCTGCTCTGTCTGAAACGACAGCCATTGCCCAAAGCCACTTTCTGCTTGCCAACTGTGTTGAGTTGCAGGGATCTCTGGTCACACTAGAATGGACATTTTCAATTCCTTAGGACCTTTGCAAAAGACTTCTGCCAATTTCAGACTCTGCTGCAATCTAGTTCTTCTCACTTTGAGCTTCAGCTGTTCCCACTTCTTCAAGGAGGCCTTAGCGGTAGATACCCATATGAAGCATCTTTCTTATTCTTTGTCGTTTATTCCTAACGTGATACATTTTATGACTGCTTCATTTCTTTGTTCCCTTGTGATTTGTCACATTCTCTGACCATCACGTGACAAACCATTTTTTGGTTCATTCACCAGCCTGCCCATAGCTCTTGCTTCAGAGCTTTTTTGTATCTTTTATGCTCAGGAAATTCTCATGGTTTGAATGCGACATGAATGGGTAGATGGGTTTGTCTCTCACTTTTCTAGAGATACTTAGTAAATAGCTCCTATGGATAGGGCCTAGCACAGAGTCCCCCAAAGAGGAACAGGAACAGAGTGATAATTGCCATACATAGAAGTATTTTAATTTTTCCAGAAATACTGGACTGATTTTACTTTTCAGAGACAGTTCTGTAATTGTATAACTTTTTTTTCTTTTCCACATTGACTGCTATAAAATTAGAGCCAAATTCGTGGCCCATACATCTTTTGGGTAGGCAATGGAGCCTCAGTCTTGGATCTATTTCATGTCCCTGTCCTCATTTTTCTTCTCCTTTTGTTCCTATTTTAAATTTATGCCATCTTATATTTCATATGTCCTCATAGCTGCCTTAAGTTCCCTTTAAAGCAAGACAAAGTGTCAATCAGTCAGTGTGTGGAGTGTGCAGAGAAGCGAGTGCCTCCTAACTCACAGAGGGAGCAGCTCCCTGGAGAGCTTTGGAAGCCCCAGGGAGTCAGTGGAGAGAGAGGTAAGAGACAGCTCCAGCAAGACCCAGACTCCTGTAGGCACAGGAAATATGCCTTCAGCTGAGATTATTTAAGAAGAACTTAATTTTGGTAACTGGTTATTTTGCTTGTTTGGGCTGCATACTGGGGCTCTAGACGTCACACTGGGTTTTCCCATTATCTCTTTCCTTTAGAAGTACCATATAATTTTCAAAATAATCAGTAGTCACCCATTCTTCTGCCTGACATATACATATATATTCTAAATGTAAGCCGTCATCCCCTGCACTAAATGGAAGTAGAAGAATCTTTGTCTTAGGCAGTGATGTATCCCCAGGGCCCAGAACTCTGTCTAGCACATACAAATTCTCTGTTATCTTTGTTGAATTAATGAATGAAGCAGTCTGTTTTCTCAGGTGATAACAGCTTTCATTTCTTATTGTTATTTATCCTAAGTCCTGTCTTGTTTTATAATATTCTGTATTATTATATTCTGTAACAATATTCATTAAGGTGTTAATTACATTGATAAAACTGGAGCTGGTTCTTCCAAAGTCAATTGTTTGTGACTGAACAGTTTTCTCCGTGTGAACCTAACACAGCTCTTCAGTAACCTCTGTCCTTGAGCCTCCCAGAGCCATCTGGAAATCATTCTAACATCTCTTCTATATAATAGATCACTGTTTCCCTTTTTAAATAGGACTCTGGATCCCCAGAGCCCAGAGCCAGCGCTGAGATGGATTCCTTATCTCTGTTTCTTCGTTAAGAATGTGCACATATTTGTTGCCAATGCTACAGTCCTCCACAGTGCTGCTCGTTGCAACAAAAGAAAGTGTTTGCCAAATGACTTGTCAGCATATGTTCTAGAACTGCACAGGCATACTGTTTGTAACTGGAAAATACTGATGCTGCTTAGTGAAAGATTAAGGACCAAGAAAGCATGCATAGCTTTATTTAAAGGCACTTAGAAGTTCAGATAAAAACACAAGGCTGGGGTGGGAAGAAAGGAGAGGCACTGGGAAGAGAATAGAAAGTAAGTAGATTGCAGGCAGTACAATAAAATGCTGGAACCAAGGAACCAAGGCCCAGATCACAGGTGTTGGTGATGCATCTTGTTCATTCCCAGAATCCTTCCAGGAGATAACCTGTGTAAGCCCACACTGGTGGTCTGTATCAGCTCTATGGAAGAGAAGCATCCTTGAACTTCCCAAGGTCATGGATCAAGCAAGCAATCCTCATGCCCACTGAACCCAGAGATGGGCTGTGGAGTCAGAGGTGCTGGTGCTTGGCAAGGAAGATTCTGAGTCCTGAGGTTGCCGGGTACTCAGCAGCTGACCATCCTGGCAGCCCCAGGGAGAGTGGGTTAGTAAGCCTGGCCCTTTCTCTGCAGCAAAGGAACATCTGACTTCTTGATGTACTCCAGATAGTTTCCTAATTAGGAAACTCTGTCAGATCTCAAAGAACAAACCAAACACGACTGCACAGTACAGGAGGAGCTGTACTGTGTACACAGAACACAAGGCAGAAATATTGTCCTTGAGTTCAATGCTCAATGAAGCCCACGGTACCAAGGTGGTCAATGACATGGGATCACCTCTTATACTCACCTCTAAAGCCAAGAAGAGTGAGTGCCACTTGGGTTTGTTTTCATTAAAAGGCCAGTTTCTCATTAGTAAAACCAAATACCGATCCAGTAAAGGCTTGCATTACCTACCGTTCCTTGGACAATGTCAGCAAGTCAATGAAAGTATTTATAGGACAGTCATGGGTTCTGCTTAGGAGAGAAGGTTTCTGACAATTGCAATTCCTGTTGTCCTGGCCAATGTATCTTGCAGTGTGCTGCATTCTTTTGTCATACCACAGAAATAACCCCACATTCAGCTCCTTGGAATGTTTCTAATAGAATAAACTCAAGAATTTACAGTTGGGAGATCATGGTAGGGTTTTACAGTTTGTCAGTTGTGGCTTTGAGGATACGTGTCTGGGAACTAAGATATCGGACTCACAGAGAAGATGGTCACTGAAGAGCTTGTCCTGTCACACAGGAGGCTGCAGCTTCAGACGCTTCTGCTCTACATTATGTCTTAGCTAACAGTTTTCTCTGGATGGAAAGCAGCCTTCTCCCTCCTCCCAGTCATGTCGACAGGGAGAGATTTTACATTAAAAAGAGATTCCTCAGGAAATGAAGAGAATGTGGAGTTTGGTTGAAAAATTCCAAATGGTTTTTGAGTCAAGTGATTTTTGTCCTCCTGTCTGGTTGGCAAGGTGACTTCCCCCACAGTCCTGCTCAAGCTGAGAGGAAGTCCACGCTGAGGACATGTAAGGCAGCCAGCAGCAACAAGGGCAGCAGAAAAGCCATCATGAGCATGAAATGTGGTTCATTCTGAACCCAGGTGTACATCCTGGGCAATTGGCGATGCAGTCCTAGCAGGCGAGAGATGAGAAGCAAACTCTTCACCATGGTTAGTGTCACAGCTCTCTCTGGCTAGCATTTGATTACAGCAGTGTATGTTCTTTTAAAGAAGCTTTAAAAAAAACATGAGCTCAGGAGGAAATGGAGTGGCGGTTCTCCCGCTGTCTACAGATTATGTTTTAATCATGTTACATGGAAAGATGTGATGTTTTCTGAGAAAATTTGTCAAAACTAATAAGGCAATTTTTTAAACCTGTAACAACTTCTTCCCTTGGGGAATTCATGTAATTACCAGGGGCAACTCAGGTTGACTCTGGGTTTTCACGATTTCTTTCTCCAATGCCTTCAAGTCCTACTTGGCATTATCATAATATACCTGTGATCTCAGAATTCAAAAGGCTAGGGAAGGAGGGATGCTTTGAATTTGAGGACAGCCTGGGCTACATAGCAAGACACTGTCTCCCTACAACCAACAAGCCTACTAGGAATGAACTATGACACCAAGCTATCCCTTCCAGTATAATTTTGTAGATGTGTGAATAAATTTAACACCATATCTTCTGGGGATAAAACCATTGGTTCAGTAGTTAGATGTGTTTGCATAGAGGTAGGCTTCATGTCTATTCATACAATAGTCTACAGCATGTTATGCTCTAAGGATCTAGGAATCAGAGTTGGATGTGATATAGGTAAACATTTCCTGGTGTGTCTTAGGTCTGTAAAGATGCTAAGCCAGAACTTAGAGGACTTTCAGGGATAAAAGACCCAGGTCCTACACAGACTACTGTATGATATCACTCTAAAGCAAAGTAAGGCTCATCAACCCATGAGTGTTGAGTCAAATCCAACCTACTAGTTTGTGTGTGTGTGTGTGTGTGTGTGTGTGTGTGTGTGTGTGTGTAACAGACATACATGTACTTGTGTGTAGAGGTCAAAGGTCAACTTCAGATGTTGTTTCTCAGGAATCATCTGTCCTGTTTTTAGGCTATGCTTGTTGGCCAGTTAGTACCTGTTTCTATCTCCCCAGCTCTGGGATTAAAAGTGTGAACTACTAAACCTGAATGTTTTCATGTGGGTTCTAGTGCTCAAACATCAGTTCGCATGTATCTGATGATGCAAACACTTCATTGACTGAGCTATCTACCAAGGCCCTTTCTGCTGTCTGTTATTTTTTTCTAAATAAATCTTTATTGAAACATCCCATATGGTTTGTTTTTGCTTATATGTTGTAGCAGTTAAGTTGAGTACTTATAACAAATACTCATAACTACTGTTATGACCTACAAAGCCAAAGGAAAAAAATTACTGTCTGGCCTTTTGTAGAGTTCCCAACCCTTGATCTAAAGCAGAGGTTCTCAAGCTGTGGGTCCTGAACCCTTTCACTCTAAAAACAGTCACACTGCATTTCATACCAGTAGTAAAATTACAGTTATGAAGTAGCAACAAAAATCATTATATGGTTGGGGATCACCACAACATGCGGAGCTCTGTTAAAGGGCCTCAGCATTAGGAAGGCTGAGAACCACTGGTCCAAAGGAATAGTGGTCAACTTGCCACTGTTTTCTAGGAACATCCACTGATGGCCCTCAGTGACATGAGTTCCCTGACCTTACGAGTAGAATATTCATGTATGTAGATGTGCATGCCTTTGTGAGAGTTTCTAGAGAGGATCATGGATGATAGCAGTCCTTACAGTATGTCTGCGATCCTAAGGTGAAGATGCTTCCCTTAGAAGGATATGTAGACTTTACTCCCATTTACACCCCTGCCTTGAACTTTCCCTTGCCTCCTTTCTTTATCCTAAACATTTTTAATATCAACCTGTTAAGAAATTATTTGGAAAAAATGAATTAAATCTGAAGCATTACATCTCAGGTCTGTCACGAAAGTGTTTTGTTCCACACAGTTTTATTTGAACCAGTCTGTCCATGCCTAAACCTAAGGATGTGCATTACCGGGATGCCGTCAAATAAAAGTTGGGGCAAGGTGGGTGAGGCTGTGTAGCCAGGATGCTGTTGGTTGAAGCCACTTGGAACTTATCAATTCTGCTTAAGAGATAACAGGAACAGTTGTCTTTTTGACCAAAGAAAAGGCATGAAGTGTGGCTTCATACAGCATACCAGAAAACCGATGTCTGTATTGTTAGAACAGCAGCTGGTGCAAGAGTGGTTATCCTTGTTACCATCCTGTTCCTTCTTCCCCATCCTTACCTGCCACTGGAGGAAACTGAAGCTCAGATGTGTTTGGGCTTCCTCAGCTCCCGAGTAGGAGAGGAAGAACTAGAATTTGGGTCTGCCAGTTTCAGAAGCCAAGATTATTCCCTTCTAAGACTTGACTTTAAAAACTTCTCCTCTGGCCGACTTCATGGTCCCAAGGATACAGATCCTCTTTCCATAGGTAACCAGAAAGAATCCTAGGATACTGGTGTTGAACAAAACATCTCACTCCTCACACGTCCCCCTCATCTCCCTTCTAGGATTTTCTCCTTTTACCAGTGGTCCTCAGTCCTGGCCATCATCCACATCATCTGGGAAACTTCTCTGAATGCAAATTTGCAGTGGCCTGACTAGGTCCCACTGTGTCTAGACTTCTGTGGGGGTATATCCAGGGTGTCTGTTTAGTTTATTAATCTATATAAGCAGTTGTGCTCGGGTCAGCCAAGCATGGGGACAGCTATTCTAGGAAGCATGAACTCTGGCCATGTAAGGTGGCCATTGTAAGAGAGGCCCTGTACTGCCACAGGGACAGCTGACTGCCTAAACTCAAGTGACCTGCCCATTTTCAGAAACAGGCAGCATGTTCCCTATGGGTTTTCCTGTCCACAGGGAGCCAACTGTTTGTGGGTGGTCCCAGGCTCACAGGAGGACTCCCTTCTGCCACAGCCCCGGAAACAGGCTGAGATGCATTTGGCTCTTAGGAAGAAAGAGCAGGGTGGGGGTGGTTAGCCCAGAAGCAAAGGAATTAGGAAGTCATTTGGAACACCAAGTGGGAGGAGGAATTACACCCCCACCCCACCCCACCCCACCCCACCCCACCCGCACACAAGTAGGCCTCATTATAAAGCCTTCACTAATATTTTCATTTAACTCACAAGAGGCATGAAACCTTAGCATGATGAAAAATTTACGGCCTTTTATTTCCTAGTTTATGGACAGTGTCTCTGGTGTTCAAACGAGTGACCTCCTCCAGATCCTGTGCTGTTTACACATTGTCAGCTGTCGTTGAGATCTTTGTAAGTCTCAAACACAAACCAACTGTAACTATGAAGGGCTGGCTGCAGGTCTGAAGTGGCTACAGAACAAAGCAATGTATTTGTAGATACTCGAGAAGTCTATATACAACTGAAATTAGAGCAAGGTGCTCTGTGTGTCTGTTTACGTGTGTATGCATTTACTAGTCTGCCTGGGTCTTTTGCCTGAGGGAGGTGGTGAGTGTCAGAGCTATTAAACTTATGTTTTTCTTTTAACTAGAAGTTTGGAAAGAACTTGCAACATTTAAAGTTTAGAGAGTGCACAGGCAACAGATGTATTTATATTAAACTGGCTATTTGAAAGCTTTCTCTCCCCCTTCTCAGTGCAAACACAGCTCTCACCTTAAAGGGACTAAGAAAGAGTTTATTCTGGAGCCAAATGTGAGTGGCCATGCCCCTGAAACAGAGATTCAGATAACCCCAAATTGCATGTTCACTATGGAAGTGTTTACACGAGACCTTATTAATTATGGAACAAAGAAAGTCATAAATCAAGGCATTCACCAGTTAAATTTGTGGAGACTGCATGTTGTATGCGGACATTCTTAGCTTTGGAATTAATGCAGTTTAGGGCTAGAAAGATGGCTCAGTGATTAAGAGTACTTGCTGCTCTTCCAGAGGACCTGGGTTCAGGTTCCAGCACCCAAACAACAGCTCATAACCATCTGTAGCTTTGGTTCCAGGGGATCTAATGCACTCTTTCTGGCCTCCATGGGCACTAGGCACCAATGTCGTGCACTTACATGCAGACAAAACACCCCCCCTCACCGTCAAAGTTCCCTGAGTACTCTGCCGTTTGAACCCATCCGGTAAGCTGGGATTCTGATGCAATCTTGTGTTCTGTTAGTATGTGAATATATTTTTTAAAGAATACATTTTAAAGTGTTTAATAGTCACAAGGCTATTAGGGTGAGCAGTGAGTGGCTTTTAACAGAGCTAAAGAGAGTTCAAGGCAAATTTGGTTCTGGTCTCTAACATTTGAACTCTCTACAGATATGCGGTTCAGTAATTCATTTGGAATAAATACAGGTGTGCATGTTTACCCCTGAGAACCTCCATTCACACTGCAGAGCTATATGGGTCCTACATGTAGCTTTCTGCATGGCTTTCCCTGGGGAATTGTGATGTCCTCAGACTCCCCAGAGTACATGAAAATGTTATTTTTAGCACTTGCTAAAGCACTTGACTCCTGGGTTACCTCATGCAGGAGGGATATAATAAGTAAGATGTAAATTACCCATAGCACCTCAACTAATTGAATTTTTAATTGGACAAGCCCCCCCTCACCGTCAAAGTTCCCTGAGTACTCTGCCGTTTGAACCCATCCGGTAAGCTGGGATTCTGATGCAATCTTGTGTTCTGTTAGTATGTGAATCTAAGAAGGAATGGCAGATGGAGGCAGGCTAGTTAAAATGAAAACTCTAATTAGTTGTAGAGAAGAACAATTCAGAGATGCCGTTGTCCCACACCCACAGCCAGTTCCTTCCCTGCCATCTCCTTTGACTAAATTATTTTTTAAAGACCAAGACGCAAAATAGTTCCTCTTGTGAGTATTCCCATCCCCCAAGAGAGGGCTCTCAAAGCAGAGATGACTCCATGGAGAATTTTGAAATGGAAGCAAACCCATGAGCTGGTGACTCTGTTACACACACACTTCCTGGAGTGACTTCCCTGCCTTGCTGCCTTTCACCACATTCATTCCTCCAAAACAAAGCAAAAGCCATATCTTACTCTGTAGCAGCAGTCAGACAAGAGGTAGGACTGGGCCAAAAAGGAGCCCTAAACTTTGGCTTGAATCATCATCATAACTGCCCTCAAAGTGGGAAGATTATGGGAGTTGTTCTCAACACCCACCCACGTTTCTACCAACACCTTTGAGATGGAATTCATACACTCTAAAAATCACTGCTGTGAAGTGCACGGTTCTGTGATCTTTAGCAGGATCATTCAACCATTGTCACTCTTTGGGGGAGGGGGCTTTGTTTTTTATTTATTTTTTTTGATCTGTAAAAAGGTGAAATGAGATCCTTCATCCATCCATAGTCACCTCCTCTGCTGCCTTCCAGCCCCTCCTTCCCAGCTCCTGGTCTACCTGCTGCCTTTACAGACTTGACTGTTCTGAATATTTTGTACAAATTGAATCATACATAGTCAGTTTGCACTAGCTTCTTTCAAAATGTAGCATAATTTTCAGGGTTCACTTATATGTGTACTAGTTGTCTTTTCTAAGTTTGAGACAAACTAGAATTCCCTAGGAAGAGTAACCTCAACTGTGGACTTGCTTTCATCAGCTTTGCCTGTAGGCGTGTCTATGAGTGTTCTTGACTAATGCTTGATGTGTTTGCTTTCTTATATAATAGAAGACCAACTGCCCAGGCCCAGAGGGGACACACACACACACACACACACACACACACACACATACACACACACAGTCAGAAGGCATCCTCACAAGGTTTCTTGATGTTCAATAGTGTATATACCAGGCTAGCAGGCTCAGAAGCTTCTGGAGTCTGTCCTCTGCTTCCCATCCTGCCACAGGAACATTAGGATTACAGATTCATGATGCTGTGTCTGGATTTATGTGGCAAGGCTGGCTAAAGTCAGCCTCTGATGCTTCTCCTGGTAAGTACTTTGCCCCCGAGCTATCTCCCCAGTCCAGCTATACATTTTTTCCTTTTTTCTTCTTGTTTTTCTTTTACATGTTATATTCTGACCACACTTTCCTCCCTCTACCCCTTCCAGCTACAGCTCTCCCCTCCCCTCCCCTCCACCTCCTCCTTTCCCTACTCCTTCCCCTTCCCTTATACCTCCTCCTTCCCTAACTCCTTTCACCCCTTACTCCTCCCCAACCTTCCCCCAGATCCACTCCTCCTCCTTTTCTGTTCAGAAAAATAGCAGGCCTCCCAGGGATATCAGCCAAATATGGCATAACAAGTTACAATAGGACTAGGCGCAAGGATATCTATCAAGGATAGATGAGGCAACCCAGTAGAAGGAAAGGGTCCCAAGAGCAGGCAAAAGAGTGAGAGACACCCTCCACTCCCACTGTTGGGAATCCCACAAGAACACCCAGCAGCACAACTCTAAGGATGCAGATAGGATGACTCCTCTCTGCTGACATCTGGGCTAGGCACCGATCTATGAGTATTACAGAGTATCATGAGGAATCACTTCATTAATTTCCCCCCCACTCATGTTTGGTTCTATCCTGGGTCTCTGGGATGTTCAGCCAAAGATTTATTTATTTTATGTTCATGAGTGTTCTGCATACCCGTGTGTATGTGCTCCATATGAATGCCTTGTACCCACAGAGATCAGAAGAGTGTGTCAGATCCCTGAAACTGGAGTTATAGGTGGTTGTGAACCACTGTGCGGGTGCTGTGAGCTGAACCCAGGAGCTCTGCAAGAGTAATGCGTGCCCTTAACCACTAAACCAATACTTTTGTAATTGTACCCTCTCAAGAGAAAATATTTGAACACAGACTGCCAATCAGTGCATAGTTACTTATCAATAAATTATGCACATATAGCATAATTATTTAAATCAGGTAGTATTTGTTTTGCACAGCAGGGTGAAACCACGAACATAACCACAAAAGCCAGAAGTTTGCAAAGCACTCTTAATAGGCAGTGAGAAAAATTTCAACTGTAATGTGACCTTTAAAATATTATACAAGCCATTAAAAATTATCTTATTGTTAGTTATACTTTCATAGAGGAATAAGAGAAATGGGAAAGTTAATATTTGTTTAGTGCACTTCAAATTGAAATAAGAAACATAGAAAATTAAAATAGCATTTTCTTACAGAATTTTATCAAGATTGGTTTGAACTAATCTTCTTTCTCCTGTCCTATGACTGCAGTACAGAGTAAGCATGTTTGCCATAATTTGGTTATTTGTTATGTTCCACTTGATTTAGGGAATCAGCTTCTAATACATTACACGTGTGCTTTCAGTACCTTGAAATACCACTGAGGATCGTTTGATGTGGAGCTTTATGAAAAGTCACTTCTGCTGGGACAAATTCATCCTTTCTGTCAAAACCAATTTTGTCTTCTATCTTGACAAGGTAGCCTGTATTAAATTCCTCTGACAGTGTAACTGGGTTTTCTTGACTCTGTGGTCAGCTCTTTCTTGTATAATGTCATTTACATCCTTTGTGAATTTTACTCCCACAGTTAATTGCCTTTCTGTTTGGGGACTACTACATTCCAGTTTTGGTGGCCACGTCACTTACTCTTGGGAAAGGTCGAATGTTGTATCATGGCCAAGGAGGCAGCAGCACAGGCTGCAGTTTGCTGTCCTGGAGTGAACTGAGCAGTAGATGTGCAGGCACCATTCATTGGCAGACTTTGAATATGGACATGTTAGCATTGATTATCTTGTGCTTTGGTTATAAGAGTACTGATCTGAGACCTAAAGCAGTGAGGTTTGTCCTTTATGCTAATGGTTCACAATTAATGTTATGGAAACCGAAATATGTACAGACCGGAACTGTCAAGTGGAAACTGCCAGCCTTTCCACTAAAGCAAGCTATGCAAAATCCATATCTCAGACAGTCACCTTGATTAATTTTTATTTTTAAAGTCAAATTATCATTACTATTTCTTGATACTGTTTTTTCTTTATAGTACTGTTGTCCAGAACCTATCTCAGAAGTAGGACATGCAACAGCCCAATCATTTCTTTGTTTCTGTAGCTTGCATAATTACAGTTTACTCCATGGATTTTTGTAGCAATCTATGTAGGTCATTTATAAAAATTCAACTATATTATCTACAAATCCAAAAGTCTCTTTAACCTGATAAATTCAGTAATATTAAGTCACAATGCCTTAAAACCTAATTTTGGATGTCACCACTGCCACATGACCCAAACTGTGACAATTTTGTGTTCTCTTTGGGGGCTGTCAGTGATACCAAGGAGGTGTGGCTATGACCACCTGACATCAATATCACATGAGGATTCCAATATTAATAATTACCCCAAACATTACACTTTATGTAAATGTTTTAGGTGAACTGTAATATTGTCACTTTCTCTGGCTACTACAGGGCTAAACCTTGGATTATACATGAGTTGTCCTGAGGCTGACCCTCCTGATGCCAGCATGGTGAGTTCCATGCTCTGTGACAGCTGTTCAGGTTTGAATGCACACGTCCCCTGCAGGCTCACACGCTTTCCGCCTGTCCTCGGGCGTTGGCATCCTTAGAGGATGACAGAATCTTTAGGATATGGGATCTTGCTAGAAGAAGTCCCAGTGGCACTGGCCTTTGGAGATTTTATATCCCAGCCCTACTTTCTGTTTTGTGGATTTGAAAGTAAAGTGACCAGCCGCATCGGGCTCTCACCTCTAACAGACTGTATCCATTCTAAAGCTGTCCTTCCTTCCTCCCGTTCTTTTACTGGGTATTTTGTCACAGGCAGCAAGAAAAGAAACAAATACAGCAGTCACTGCACTTCTGTCATGAATTTGCCTGAGGGAACTTCTGAAAAGGATTCATGCTGGGAGTCCCACCCTTGTCCCTTTAAATAGGTATAGAATCCAAGATACAGCATATGTCTGTTAAAGTCTATATATAGTTAGTTGGTTCCAATACACAGATGATGTTAGCAACTGTAGCCTCAAAGGAAAGAAGGCAAATCAGGCCACCAGTTCCAGGGGGCTCTTATTTATAAATTGAGTGTGTGTGTGTGTGTGTGTGTGTGTGTGTATACATGAAAACTAAACTCTGGCCATTCCTAGTGACTATCCTTCAGGGATGGTTTGTGATCTCAGTTGGATCCTCTAAATCCTATAAGGCCGACGGCTCCTTGCAGTGTTTATCTGGTAGTGTGCTACAGTTACTGCCTTGCCAAGGCAGTCTTGGTGTATCATAGCTGCCACAGTAGCCACACAACTCACAACAGTCTCATTCATCTAGATGTTCTGAATATAAAGGAGGCGCAGTAGGTCTCGGGGATGGGGAGTGAGATACCCAAGAAAGACAGTTCCTTTCCATACACGGAAATCCGGCAGAGTTGGAGGAATGGACTCTGGCTCATGACATGGATGCCAAAGTACTAGATTCTTGGTTCTCCATTACTTCACCATTTTCTAGGGCCTGTTAAGCGTAGCATTTTCTTGAGCTCCACATGTAACTGAATAATGAGAGAAGCAACTAAAACTCATGTTTCTGGGCACCTTTAGAGCATCATGGAAGTGGCAGAAAGGCTGCATTTGAAAGTTTCTGGTGTCTGCTCTGTAAGGTAGGCTTATGCAGGAGGACCTAGAATTTGAAGAATGAATGCAGAGCATCTCTGGGGTTCTTACAGGACTAAGGCTGTATTTGAATTCTGATCCAAAACATTTCTTTTTTTTTATTATTGAATATTGTCTTCATTTACATTGCCAATGGTAAAACCTTTCCCGATATTCCCCCTCCCCTAAGATTCCTCCCCGTTCCCCTCCTCCTTCCCCCTGCCTCCACATATATGCCTCTCCACTCAACACACTCCCCCGCCCTTGGTTTCCCTTTGTTGGGGCCTCTATTGACCCTTTACCTGACCAAGGACCATTGCTCCCACTGATGCCCAACAAGGCCTTCCTCTGCCACATTTTTGGCTGGAACATGTATGCCCCTTGTTTGATGGTTCAGTCCCTGGGAGTCTTGGGACATCTGGGTGGCTAAAATCATTGTTCTTTCCATGGGGCTGTAAACCCCTTCAGCTACTCTGGACCATCCTCCACCTCCTCCTTTGGGGACCCCATGCCCAGTCCAATAGTTTGTTGCTAGCGTTTGCCTCTGTATTTGTAAGGCTCTGGCAGGGCCCCTCCGGAGACAACTATGGCATGCTCCTTTTGGTATATGCTTCTTGTCGTAGTAGTGTCAGGGTTTGGTGACTTTTTATAGGATGAATCCCCAGGTAGGGCAGTCTCTGGGTGGCCTTTACTTTAGTCTCTGTTTCACACATTGTCTCCCTTATTGCTCCTGTGATTATTTTGTTCCCTTTCTTAGAGGAACCAGAACACCCTCACTTAAGCCCTCCTTCTTGAGCTCGGTGAATTGTAACTTGTTTATTTTGAGCTTTTGGGCTGACATCCGCTTCTTAGTGAGTGCATACCATGTATATTCTTTTGTGATCAGGTTGCCTCGCTCAGGATGACACTTTCTAATTCCATCCATGGTATATATACACAGCTATTAAAAACAATGAATTCATGAAATTCTTAGCCAAAACATTTCTTGAGTGTCTTTGATAAGAATACTTTTGTAGCCAGGTGTGATGGCACACACCTCTAATCCAAACACCTGGAAGGTAGAAGCAGGCACATCCCTGTGAGTTCAAGGCCAACTTGGTATACAGAATGAGTTCCGGGACAACCAGAACAACATAGTAAGACACCCCTTTTGAAACAAAACAGAAAAGAATACATTGTTTACAAAAAAAGCACTTTGTTTTTACTATACAAACAAAGTGGTATTTAAAAACAATAGTTTCTGAAACTCTTGTGAGCCTTGTAGCTCCGTGGCCCTGGGGAAGTGGGTGAGTTTGGAGATCAGACACAGAATCAGAGACCCACCTTTCCTCTCCTGCTTGTTATTTGTTCAAACTTGAGCACGCTGTTTTCAGCTTTAGTTCCTACACCCAAAAATAAAGAAAATTAAATCTACTTCCATTTAACTAATTGTGAATCCTTCTGTAGACAATATTGCTAGAGTGTCAATAAAAAACGCTGTTTCTTTTCCACAGGTTACGTCTTAGTTTTCTATTTCTTGAATGAGCACATCATGTCGTAATATGTGATATGAGTTGGCTAAAGAATATTTTACACAAACTTTTTCATAGAAGAGCAAAGTTTTTGCAAATTAACAACTCACAAAGGAAAAAATCCTTGTAGAAATAGCTAAGAGATGTGAGATGACCTTTATTTATTTTGCACAAGTAGGTCACATATCCGGGTTGGGGAGAGGATTCTAACATCTAAGGACTCTGCTCTGCTAGATCATGACCTTCAGTTTCCAGGGCAGTCTTATTCATCATCTGAGCAACAGGGGAAGGGCAGACACGCCGGTTCCCATCTTCACCTCCATTCTCCGTTTGGAGAATGTTCGACTTGACCACTACAGCTGGTATTTAAACCCAGAATTCTTGGAGTGCTGCCCTTCCCACCCAGGAAACAGAATGCAAGTCCAGATGCACACCTTGGAGCTGTGATGGCTGGCTTCTAGATGCTCAGCCCCTTTCGTGCTGTTTCCAGGGAGCAGGTTTGGCATGTGTGCTGAGGTCTGAAATAGACCACACCGTAGGACGTGCAATGGCGTTGCCTCATTAGCACTCTGTGAGCGAGCCTCTGCCTTGCCTTCTCACTGCACGACATGCCAAGTTTACAGACGCACCTACCACTGGCTACAGCTCAACTCTTTAGTGTTGACTTGAACATAATTCAAATACATGTAAAGCCAGCATAGCCATCTTCTTAAGTATTTAAAAAGAAAACAAAAGTCTCTTATTGAAATTGAATTAATTAGCTGCTCAAATCAGTAACTATTTTAGGAAATGCACACAGTTTTTTGTGTTTTGTTTGTTTTTGGTTTTTTTTTTTTTTTGACCAGTTTTTTAAAACATAAAACAGGCCCAAGGCTGCTTGCCTGCCTTAGACTAAAATACTGTGGCTTCAGTAAGTGGATATTTGTAAGTACAGTCATGGCCTCCTCCTCCTCCTCCTCCTCCTCCTCCTCCTCCTCCTCCTCCTCCTCTTCTTCCTCCTCCTCTTCCTCCTCCTCATTCTCCTTCTCCTCCTCATTCTCCTCCTCCTCTCCTCCTCCTCTCCTCCTTCATCATCATCACTTATATTTTGGCAAAAGGAGTCTCACTCTGTGCTTTAGGGTAGCATTGAACTTGTGGCAATCCTCTTGCCTCGGTCTTCCAAATGCTAAGACCACACCCAGCTTCAGTTTTGTTTTTCTTGTCATTGTCAAAAAACATTTTTCTATGAGTTTGAAGCCAGCCCGCTCTACAGAACAAGTTCCAGGACAGCCAAGGCTACACAGAGAAACCCTTTCTTGAAAAAACAGCCCCAAAAGCATTTATCTTTATCCTCATCATTTTCTTTCTTATCATCATCCATATTTTTTTAATGTAATGACTATTTCAAGGACATGGGAACCATTTTCTTTAATAAACTCCAACCCTTTTCCTTTTCCTCCTCTCAACTACCTTTTCATTTTGGTTGCTGTGGGATTTGGCAACCCAGTTTAATTTATGATAAGATGCTCTGGAAAATTGAAATGCGATAACATGAGTTGATTGGGGGGAGAAAATAACTTCATCTTAACTGTTGAAGCAGAAGACATCGGGCTCTCTAATTCCTTCCTTTCGTCCTTGAAAATAGAACATCAGCCACAGAGCACACCTGTGCCGTTCTAAAATGAATCCGTGGCAGCCGTTGCCAGAGCAGCAATTAGACAATTGAAGCTAGATTTCCACCCACAGAGGCAGACTGAAGAATACTGGTGGTTTGGCCTTCCACACTTGGGATGAAGTAACTAGTCCATGGGAAGTAGGATGATGTCATGGAATCGGTGGGTGGGGAATCCAGTGCTGTCCTTCTGCCCTGCATGGCCTGAGGGCTGTTACATGCAGCACTCAGCTGAACTCTCCATCCTTTTTGCATGCCTTTGTATGTGATCAAATGTGTATACATATGCATGCATGCATGTGGAAACTAAAGGTCAATTTCAGGGGTCACCCTCAATCATTCTCCCAATCATTTTGAGACAGGATCTCTCACCCAACACAAAACTTAACCACAGATTCAGCTGGACTAGCTGGCCAGGGAGCTCTGGGTATCTGCCCATCTTTCTTCCACTTTACTCTCTGCTATGGTGTTAGATTACCCAACTTCTATGAGGGTGCTGGGATCTGAATATGGATCCTCATGCATGTATGGTATGATGGTTTGTATATGCTTGGCCCAGGGAATGGCACTATTGGAAGGTGTGGTCCTGTTGGAGCAGGTGCAGCCTTTTTGGAGTAGCCGTGTCACTGTGGGTGTTGGCTTTAAGACCCTCATCCTAGCTGCCTGGAGGTCAGTATTCTGCTAGCAGCCTCCAGATGAAGATATAGAACTCTCAGCTTCTTCTGCACCATGCCTGCCTGGATGCTTCTATGCTTATGCCTTGATGATAATGGACTGAATCTCTGAACCTGTAAGCCAGCCCCAATTGAATGTTGTCCTTATAAGAGTTGTGTTGGTCATGGTGTCTGTTCACAGCAGTAAAACCCTAAGACATATAGGAAGTATTTTACCAGCTGGTCCATCTCCGCAGCACTCTCTCCCCTACTCTGCTTTTTCGGTATATGCTTCTCCTCTAAGAGTGAGGTCAATTACACTTGCCCCTCCTCCCTACAGGGCAGTTGACACCCAACTACCATCAAACCTTCTCTATTGCCTCCTTTTGAGAGCTTAGTATAGCACAGAGCCTTTTTACCTGCCCATTCTCTCACTGCAAATGTAGCACCCATGATGAGAGTCCTTCTTGTATGTCTCATTTTGTATGCCTAGATCCCAGAATAGAGTCTGGCCACAGCGTGCTCAATAAACATAGTTACATAAATGTGTTAAAAATGTCCTGGATCCATAAAGCAAAAAACACAAACTGAATGCCCAGGGGATAATTTGAGCTTGTTAACTTCTTCCTCTTTGTTTGAGTTGCACAAAAGTATCACAGTATAAAGATCGTGAGTTAGTAGCCAGCCTGTGAGTCTAGAGCACATCACATCATACAAACGACCATGCTTCTGGCTTCTTGTTGTTCAGTCAAAACAAAAAACAAAAAACACCAAAAACAAAAAACAAAAAACAAAACAAAAAAAATCAACTCCAAACTGGAGAATGAGGAGAGGGGTGACTAGAACATTCTCAAGTAGAAAGAATGCAAATTCTTGGTCCCATCAACCAAGTTTAAAGAACGCTTTCAAATAAAGGTAGTGCTCTCTAAAGTGTGACATCTGCTTCCTACCCTGATTGCTGAGAGGCTCCATCTTCTATGACAGCAGACCCTGGATCACACTTTCCGCTCTGTCACCGTTCCTTACCACACAGTGTGCACCATCTCACAGTGGCTCCATCTGCTCTTCTATAGCCAAGGAACCATAGAGCCTCCTTGTGAGATGGTGGGGCTCAGACGAGAGATGCTGTACAAAGGATCAAGCCAAGCAGAGGGCGTGTGCTGCTGATACGGTTGCAGTTATCAGAATCAGCGCTGCCTCCAGGAGATGGAAGCAACACTAGGTCTCTATTTGGACATTATACTCTTCCCACCTCTACAGGACTGTCATCCCTCAGGCGAATCTACAGAGCCAGCATCAGTACCTGTTCCCACATTAAAGAGCCACAATGTTGATGTGCCAGCTGCAAAGCAGGTGATAAGCTGGGCCCAGAACACACCTTTTCTTCCCTCTTTTAGTTGCCAGGATCTCTTTATTGTCAATGTGACAGAAATCAACTTGGGATGGAGGTCTAACTGGGCTCATGGTTTGAGGGGCCACATCATTTGGCTTCGTTACTTTTGGGCTGGTAGCAAGGCAGATATACAGAGGAGGAGAGCTTCTCAGCTCATGGCAACCACAGAGAGGAGAGTGGGAGGGAGGGGCAGAAGCCAGCCATTCACAAGAGAAACCGAGAAAAGGCACTCCCTCAGCTCCCTGCTTCCTCTAATGGCTTCCCATCTCCTGCCTTCTCTCCTTTCAAAAATGCCATCAAGTTATGGATTCATCAGCCTATCAGTCCATTAGTTTAAAGCAGAACTTCTCAGCCTCAGGTCATGACCCCTTAGGCAAACCTCTATCTGCAAAAGTATTTACATGACAATTCATAACAGTAGCAAAATTGCAGTTATGAGGTAGCAACAAAAATTAATGTGGTTGGGGGTCCCCACAACATGAGGAACTGTATTAAAGGGCCCCAGCATTAGGAAGATTGATAACTGCTCTTCTGAAGGTTGGCGCTCATACAACACAATCTGTTTCCTCAGCCCCAGCTCTGGGCATTGCATTCAGGGCCCAGCCTTCAACCAATGAGTTCAGGGGCTCTTTTCACATTCAAATGTAGCAATCTGAGCAACAGTAATATCACTATGCTCACTTTATAGATGAAAAAACTAGAAATTCAGAACGGGTAATTTGTCTTAATCTATACACCTGGTAACAACAAAAAAGAAAACAAACACAGGTATTAAATTTTAGAGTTTTCCACTCATCTGTGTTCTCAACACGTGGAGCATTTACCTTAGTAGTTTGTAAAATATTTCATGTGGTATTGAGAATGTTTTAGGTGGAAAAGAAGGTAGTTTTAACTGTTATAAAATTCTGCAAAAGATTAAAGTACACAATAAACACAATAATATATTTTAGGTCTCTGGCAAACTGGAAAGGAAAATCCATGCTTGTGCTAACAGGTTATTTATTAATGTATTTATTTACTTATTTATGTGTGTCTGTGGCACGTGGGGGGGCGTGTGCAGGGGTGTATGTAAGTGTGTGCATGTGAGGTACAGAGCTTGATATTTGGTGATTTTTGCATCACGTCTCACCTGATTTTTTTTGAGACACAGTTTATCGCTGATCCTGAAGCTTAATACTTTGATTAACATGGCCGACCAGTGAGTTTTCAGGGTGTATCTACATCCATTCCAACCCCACCCTTACTCCCAGCACCAGGGTTATAAATGTGCGCTGCTGAGCCTAGCTTTTACATAGGTGATCAAAACTAAAGTCTGCATGCCTACACAGCAAGCACTTAACCACCGAATTGTCTTCCCAATCCCTAAGAGGTCTCTTAAAGGAAAGAATTCCAGCGTGGTAATATTTAAGATGGTGTCAAATAAAACTGAATAACATTTAAATGTATTAACTTGAGTAAAAGTGATTTTCATGTTTAGTCACTCTGTAAAACTTTTGTTCAGGTGGAATATTTTCATAAAACAAGAAGCAAGTTAAACCTATGATCAATTTGTGATCTTCAAGGTGATCTGTTGATCTGGGGGAGGCAACAGACTCTTACTGTTCTTTTAAGGTCTGACAAGTTGAGTCTAGAATAAACTGAAAATAGATGAACACAAGAAAAGGCATGCAAATGGAGGACATGTATATGCATGAGAGTCTCAAACTACAGGAAAAGAAAGGATGGATGATTGAAGCTTATATACTGTCTTGACTGTAGAAAGACATTGGGGGTTAGAGCTTCTCGGTGGAGGAACAAGTTGAAGGAAGGCAATGGAAGAAAATCTGTGGGTTTCTTGCTGTGCAGACAAATGCTCAATAGCTTAGTGGGACTACATGCTTGGCCACAGCAAATCGGAATTTGAGTGTTCTGGATAGAATCAGTATTTGAGGATATATGATATCCTCATATATTGTACGTGTGTGTGTGTGTGTGTGTGTGTGTGTGTGTGTGTGTTATGCTGTGACTCCAAAGTATATACAGTCAAGTGTCTACTAAAATTTACACAAAACCTCCCAGACTCAACCCTTAGAAGAGTAGGTGACGAGCATGGTACACAGTCTGGACAAGGTGCTACCCTTTAGTCTCTTTTCCTTGGCTAGGATTCAGTCCTTAATGCTGATGGGATTTTGATGTTTGATGTAGACTGAATTCCTCCTGGACATGAATCTTTAATCAGAGAAGAGAACTTTCCAAAGGTTTTTAGATTAGAGTTATCACATCTAATCTAAAAGCAGAACATCATGCCCTACCATGAAGTCCCAACATAACACATGTGATAAAGGTGAAAGGTCCTACTGCCCTAAAAAGGAAGGACATTGGTGGCTGCTTTTTTGCCCCTGAGGCAATCTCCTGAAGGTTCTGTTTAGCTCCAAGGGCAGTGGTAGCCAATAGCTTAGGTCTAGACTACTCAGCAGAGGCCTGGTTGAAGACCAGATGAGAAATTGTTTAGAGGCTTGCGAACCATCAGCTAGACCAGCTTTGGAGCACTGAGCTGAGACTTCGTTTTGCAGATGAAATGAATGTGAACCCATGACGCAGTCACAGGCACCACCTCCCAGCAGGTATCTAAACTATGGACAGATCCTAATCGGAGGCAGTACTGTGAAAGGGGAGGTGGTGACTCGTGAGTCTGTACTGGCTAGTTTTGTGTGTCAACTTGATACAAGCTGGAGTTACCACAAAGAAAGGAACTTCCCTTGAGGAAATGGCTCTATGAGATCCAGCTATAGGGCATTTTCTCAATTAGTGATCAAGGGTGGGAGGACCCAGCCTATTGTGGGTGGTGCCATCTCTGGGCTGGTAATCCTGGGTTCTATAAGCAAGCAAGTTGAGCAAGCCAGTAAGTAACATCCCTCCATGGCCTCTGGATCAGCTCCTGTTTCCTGACCTGCTTCAGTTCCAGTCCTGACTTCCTTTGGTGGTGAACAGCAATGTGGAAGTATAAACTGAATAAGCCTGCTTCTTGGTCATGATGTTTTCTGCAGGAATAGAAACCCTGACTAAGTCTTTAGGTGACTAACTTTATATTTATTGCCTTCACACTTAGAAAGGTAGGCCATCCCCAGCCGTTGTCTTCCAGAAGGTGGGCCATTTGTAGTATGGGGGAAGGATAAGTTCACTTCCCACTTACCAGCATGTTTGGCTTTGGGCAAGCCACTTACTGGAAAGGGTGTATTAGATGTGGATTAAGCTGATGGAAACAGGATTCACATAGAATCTGGCATGCAGTAGGAAGGGTTGAGTGAAGGAATGCAAACACATGTATTTTTCCTACCTGAAGCTCTAAAGGCCAGTAGCTACCATGGGATCACCACCCCATTGTGTATTAGGGCTCCCAGAAAACTGCCAAGCGGATAGATCCACAGCTGTTTGTGGCAAGAGATGTGTTTTAAGGAAACATCTGACACAGCTGTGAAGGCTGGCAAGTCTAAATCTACAGTTTGTCAGGTGACCAAACCATCTTTGTGGGTAGGCCCTTCTTCTAGGAAACTCTTCAAGTACTGAGACAAGGCTTACCCACTGAGGAAGGCAATGCATTTTGCTCAAAGCCTGCTCTGTTAGAGCAGAGGTCAGCTCTACCCAAACCAAGTGGACAGAAGCCCAGAAAAATGAGCATTTTTGGCGGGGGGGGGTAATCAGAAAGTTATGATGCTTTCAGGGTGTAACCAGATGTTGGACAAGCTGGAGTACCTAACATGCACATGCCTCTGCTCCTCCCTGCCTGCTGACGCCTCCTTCCCTGTTTCTTTCTCCCTCTTTCTCCTCTACAGTACACTAAGCATTGTATGTCCCTTTGAACACATGGATGCTCTCTTCATTTTACATTTCCCAATTCATCTAAGGAAACAGATGCTCCTGAAACCAGCTTCCTCAGAGAGCAGCTTCCAGCCTGCTCCTGTGAGTGTGATCATTGCCCAGAGACAATGTGGTACTGGATGATTAGTCAGAACCTTACACTTATGTTCCCTGTGTGGGAGGAAGGAACTCAAAGTGTCTTGGTGCTGACTGATGCTGCAGGAAGGCAAAATGTTCGTTCTCTCTCTCTCTCTCTCTCTCTCTCTCTCTCTCTCTCTCTCTCTCTGTGTGTGTGTGTGTGTGTGTGTGTGTCTGTCTGTCTGTCTGTCTGTCTGTCTACCTGTGTCTATATGAGTATCAGTGGTGGTCTCTGTATGTTCTCTGTGTGTGGCTGTAAGCCAGAGATCAACAGCAGCAAATTAAAACATTGCAACTTATTTCTAATTTATGGCAGATAGGAAGAAATTACATGCTGGAGAAAGCAACAATCAGAGCAAACATTGTATGCAAATAGTTTTGTTGTATGCAAAAGTATACATATGTGTGTGTGTTTAAGATATTTTATTAAGTTTAATTCACATAGCATAAAATCTACCCATGCAGTATAAGTCCTATATTTTAAACATATTTACAAGGTTGTGAAACCCCAAAGTTCAGAACATTCTCCTCATCTTACAGAGATGCTGCATACCTGTCGGCCACTGCTACGCACTTTTCTCTTCCCTTAAAGCCCCATGACCGCCGCTTCACTTCTGTCTTCGTAGGTTGTTCATGAACAGCTTGTAGCTTTCATAATTGGCTACTTTCTCTCGGCATGTTCAGTTTCCCCTATGTGACTTCACAGATTAATACATTACTTTTTTGTGGTTGAAATTAAATAATCCCCCCCCCCATACGCATGCAGCATAGGGATAGGTAGGGCCCCTTTTGCCATTTGCTATAAACACTGCCGTGAACATGGGCCTACAGGGTTTCCTGTGGTTGTGGCTTCTCACTTCTCCCCAGTACTTGGTTAGGGGTGAAATCAGTGGGTGCTATGATAACTCTTTGGTGACTCTGCAGGACTGTCCATCTGCTTTCCAGGGCAGCTGCACCATTTCACATTCTCTGATTGCCATGGGAAGGGTCTGATTTTCCTATATTTTCATCAGCTCTTGTTACCTTCTGCCCTTTGATTAGAGCTATTCCAACTGATGAAAAGTGGCATTGCTTGTAGTTTTGATTGACATTCCTCTGGTGGCTAATCATCCTGAAGGTTTTCACTTACTTGTTGGCTATTATTGTTTCTCCTTTGGAGAAACACCTTTGTCAATTTTTAAATCAGGCTACCTTTATTACTGAGTTGTATTTGGGCTTTATGTGTTCTGATAACAAATGCTTCTTGACTTATATATTTGAAGTTCTGTAAGGTTTTGGCTTAGAACGACTTCTAAGCTAAGGAAACTATACTTCAAGCCTAAGGGAAGTGTGGTGGTTTGAATATGCTTGGCCCGGGGAGTGGCGCTATTAGGAGACATAGTCTTGTTGGAGTAGATGTGGCCTTGTTGGAGTGGTGTGACCTTTTGAGGGTGGGCTTTGAGACCTGTCTCCTGGCTGCCTGGAAGACATTCTTCTAGTGGCCTTCAGATGAAGATGTAGAACTCTGAGCTCCTCCTGTGCCATGCCTGTCTGGATGCTGCCATGCTCCTGCCTTGATCATAATGGACTGAATCTCTGAACCTCTAAGCCAGCCCCACTTAAATGTTATCCTCATAAGTGTCACCTTGGTCATGGTGTCTCTTCACAGCAGTAAAACCCTAAGGCAGGAAGCAAAGGGCTACCAAGTGGAAATAATGCCAATGAATTGGGTGCCATGTAAAGAAAGGTACATCTATATTTCGTTCTCCCCAAGCATTTTTCCTCTATTTTAAAATTTGAATCAGGGTCTCATGCAGCTCAGGCTGGCCTCAAACACTTTCTATATGTACGGATAAACTCAAACTTCTGATCCTTTCGCTTCTACCTCCTAAGTGCTTGGATTGTATGCACCATTATACCTGGTTTATACTGTGCTGTGGATCAAGTCTTTATGTATGTTAAGGAAGCATTATACAGATTGAGCCACTGTACTGGATGGTTTGTGTGTCAACTTGACACAATCTAGAGTCATCAGAGAGGAAGGAGCCTCCACAGGATCCAACTCTAGGGCATTTTTTAAACTACTGATAAATGGGGAAGGGCCAAGCCCATTGTGGGTCGTCCTTGGCTGGTGGTCCTGGGTTCTATAAGAAAGCAGACTGAGCAAGCCAGGGGAAGCAAACCAGTAAACAACACCTCTTCATGGCCTCTGCATCAGTTCCTGCCTCCAGGTTCCATCCCTGTTTGAGTTACTGTCCAGACTTCCCCCAATGATGGAGTAGAGATCCAGAAGTGTAAATCAAGTAAATTTTTTCTTACCCAGCTTGCTTTTCAGTCATGGTGTTTCATCACAGCAGTAGAACTCCTGGCTAAAACAGCCACATTCCCTCAACTTTATAATTATAAAGAAATATCTGAATTATTTAAGTGAGGTAATGACACCAGGAAATACCCTACAACATTTGTGGTGGTTTGAATGGGATGCCCATATTTGGGGGCATTTGATTGCTTGGCCTGAGTGTATTGGCATTGTTTTGGGAGGATTAGGAGGTATGGCCTTGCTGGAGGAAGTGCATTACTTGGTATGGCTTTGAGGTTTCAAAGCCTCCAGTCAGCCCCAGATCTCTGTGCTTTTTGTTTGTTATAGTTTGAGATGTGAGCTCTCAGCTGTTGCTCCTGCCACCTCCAGTCTGCTACCTCAGCTCCTCCATTGTGGACTCACTCTTCTGGAACCCTAGGCCAAATAACACCCTTCTTTCTTGCCTTGGTCATAGTGTCTTATCACAGCAACAGTAAAGTTACTAGTGCAGCCTTCCATCAGACTCTCTCACGTCTGCTTTACTGCCTGTTCCTGTGTATGTACAGAGGTGGGGGTGAGGAACACAGTTGTATTTGTTTTTGTCAATGAAGGCAATGAATGCATATCTGGTCTTTAAGACCTGGAGAAAATCTAACCGTAAACATTTTGTGTTGTTTCCAAATGCTGTCTAAACTGGTGACGTCTTATCTACAACTAAGTCCTTGTGATAGAGCCATGACTTTCTAAGGTCATAGGTAGTACAGCAGACCCTTTCAGCTTACACTAATTAAGACCTTAGCAACATGATTCCACAAATAAAATTGATTTATAAGAGACGGTAAGCAACTCTGGCCATTTCATTCATGAAGCACGTGCCCTGATGGCGCATGAGTCAGGCACGTGCAGCTGCACTCAGGGAATCCACGTGTCTCTGACACCATCGGTGCTCATACATGCTGCTATCATGGGTTCCTGGTTTTCTCGTTTGTAATTAACAGTAGGAAATAAATTTTGTGTCTGTACTTGTGTTTGTACTCGTGTTATGCACTATGATTTTCAGTTTATGTGGCACTCTTATATTAGTGCATCACTCTATGGGATCATTAGTTTTATTGGTAATTTGAGAGATCTTGTATGTGATTTATTAATTAATTTTCATACAAAAATAATTGGTTTCATTGTGGTATTTCCATAACTACCTTTTTTTTCTTTTTACCTTGTTTTTCTTGATCCCCATTCTCCTTGCCTACTTTCTCTTGCTCCCTTTTCTTCCAACAACAGCCCCGCTTCTACTCCATGCCACAGGTATTACCCACTATCAGATGCATAATTGGAAAAGTTCTTTTCCTATTCTGTAGCTTGCGGTCTTACACAAATGATGCTGTCCTTTGCAACATAAAGATGTTCAGTTTTATGAGGTCTCATTTATTAATTATTGGACTTAGTGTCTTTGCTATTGGTGTCCTGTTTACAAAGTCCTTTCCTGGCCAAGAACTTCAAGCCTATCTCCGAATTGCTGTTAGTCTTATGTTGAAGCCTTTCTTTCTTTAGGAGTTGGGTTTTGTGCAGGGAGATAGATATATTTTCATTCTTCCACATGCATCTATCCAGTTTGATCAGCACTCTTTGTTGGAGATGCTGTTTTTTTCTCCAGTGTATACTTTTGGCTTCTTGGTAAAAAATTAAGTATCCACTGGTATATAGAACTATGTCTGAATCAAATGTCTGTTTTTATGCCAGTGCCATACTGTTCTTATTACTAAAGCTCTGTGATACAATTTGAAATCTAGGTTAGTAATACCTCCAGGAGTTCTTTTATTATTCATAATTGTTTTAGCTATCCTGAGTTGTGTGTGTGTGAGAGAGAGCATGTGTGTGTGTGTGTGTGTGTGTGTGTGTGTGTGTGTGTTTTCCATAAGACTGTTTTTGTTTTTCTGAGATTATGTAGGTTATGGCCTGGAGGAAACCCTTATTGCTATTATTCTGCTAAAGGAACATAGCAATAAGATGACCCCTAATGACACACCACTATGCCCATAGATCAGTGCCTTTCTCAGTCCATGTCTTAGTGTTTCTATTCCTGCACAAACATCATGACCAAGAAGCAAGTTGGGAAGGAAAGGGTTTATTGAGCTTACACTTCCACATTGCTGTTCATTACCAAAGGAAGTCAGGACTGGAACTCAAGCAGGTCAGGAAGCAGGAGCTGATGCAGAGGCCATGGAGGGATGTTACTTACTGGCTTGCTTCCCCTGGCTTGCCCAGCCTGCTCTCTTATAGAACCCAAGAATACCAGCCCAGAGATGGCACCACCCACAAGGGGCCCTCCTTCACTTGATCACTAATTGAGAAAATGCCCCACAGCTGGATCTCATAGAGGCACTTCCCCAAGTGAAGCTCCTTTTCCTATGATAACTCCAGCCTGTGTCAAGTTGACACACCAAACTAGCCAGTACAATTGACCCCTTGTCAACTTGACACACCAACATATCACTATTAAGCCTCAACCCTTACTTTCTTATTCATCCCCAAGATCTCAATAATGTAAAAAGTCCCACAGTCTTTACATATTAAAAGTTCAATCCCTTTAAAATGTCCAATATCTTAAAATTCCAAGTCTTTTAAAAATTCAAAGTCTCTTAACTGTGGACTCCACTAAAATACCTTCTTTCAAGAGGAAAAAATATCAGGGCACAGTCACAATCAAAAAAGCAAAACTCAAACTCCAATGGTTCAATGTCTGGGATCCAACTCACGATCTTCTGGGCTCCTCCAAGGGCTTGGGTCACTTCTCCAGCTCTGCCCTTTGTAGCACACAACTTGTCTTCTAGGCTCCAGCTGCCTGTACTCCACTGCTGCTGCTGTCCTTGGTGGTCATCGCATAGTACTGGCATCTCCAAGCCTCAACTCTTTTGCATGACCCCTTCAGTCCTGGGCCATCAATTACAACTGAGGGTACACTTTCACCAATGGCCTTCCATGGCCTCTCACAGTACCAAGCCTCAGCTGTTCTTCATGATGCCTTCATGCCTTCAAAAGCAGTACCACGTGGGTGACTCTTACACAGTACCAAGTCCTGCTACAGCACGAGGCACAACCTTGGTTATCTGGAACACCCCCTCTGTGCTCTCAGAAAACAGTTCCCAGAAGATTTCACCTCAGTGATGCTGGTTTCTTCTTAATCACCGCTAATTTCTTAGCTCCAGCTAACCAGCATCAATAGTCCCAGTAACACAAAGGTTGACTTTAATGGTTTTGGTATCTTGTTACTCACAGCTAATTCTTCAGCCCCAGCTAACCAAAACCACAGAGTCTTCATGGCCCTGATAAGAGTCTTTAATTTTCCCTCTGAAACTTCACAAGCCAGGCCTCCATCTTCTCCACTGTTCTCAACATAATCTTCCAAGCTCCTACACATCGGTCTCACAGAGGTCTCAACACTGAATGGACCATCTAGCCCAAAGTTCCAAAGTCCTTCCACAGTCCTCCCCAAAACATGGTCAGGTTGTCACAGGAATACCCCACTATGCTGATACCAATTTGTCTTAGTCAGGGTTTCTATTCCTGCACAAACATCATGACCAAGAAGCAAGTTGGGGAGGAAAGGGTTTATTGAGCTTACACTTCCACATTGCTGTTCATTACCAAAGGAAGTCAGGACTGGAACTCAAGCAGGTCAGGAAGCAGGAGCTGATGCAGAGGCCATGGAGGGATGTTACTTACTGGCTTGCTTCCCCTGGCTTGCCCAGCCTGCTCTCTTATAGAACCCAAGAATACCAGCCCAGAGATGGCACCACCCACAAGGGGCCCTCCTTCACTTGATCACTAATTGAGAAAATGCCCCACAGCTGGATCTCATAGAGGCACTTCCCCAAGTGAAGCTCCTTTTCCTATGATAACTCCAGCCTGTGTCAAGTTGACACACCAAACTAGCCAGTACAGTCCACATCAGAGAAACTTCTTCTTGTCATATATAGGGAATAACACAGAAACAACCATTGGGCAGTGTGGAGAGAATGAGAAATTCTGAAACATTCAGTCCTAAATGGGATGTCTTCATCAAAGCCTTCCCCTCAGGGCTCAAATATCTGCGTGGAAGAGGAGACAGAAAGATCATAAGACTTGGAGGTGATGAATGACTTCACAGAAACAGTACCTTCCAGACACAACAGAATTGATGCATATATGAACTCACAGAGACTGTGGCAATGTGCACAGGGCCTAACACAGATTCAAACCAGATGGGGTCCCAGCAATGAGACTGGGAAGTGGACACCTGCCCTAATCCTTACAAGCAGCTCTCTGTGACTGACACACCCACTGGCAAAGGGAAAATCTGTTTCCTCCAATGAAGGCTCACTGTGTATATCAACCACACCCCAGGACTGGCCCCATGCTCAGGAGTAGCTGAATAACACAAAGAGAATGCATAAGTATTGTTTCATTTTGCTTTGGTTTTGTCTTGTTGGTCTTGATTTTCATTTTGTGTATTTATTATTTTTGTCTGTTTGCTTCCTGTTTTATTTGTTGTTTCTCGTATTTTAAGGGAAAGGGCTCATAAAGTCGCATGGGTAGGGTGGTAGGGTGGATCTAGGAGGAGCTGGACAGGGGAAACATGATCAAAGTATATTGTATAAAAATTTAATTAAAAAAGAAAGAGCAAACAAAGACAAAAATGGCTGAATATTGGCTAAAATGATTAAATATATTCTGGAAATTTTCAGTCATCAAATATTTATCTCCAAAGGCCAATATCTTTCTCATTAGGAATTCATCAGCTTGGTCACTGCTGCCTGGAGCTGTGGGCATGTAAATGTCAATGCTCCCCTGGCAGGCCGGTGGAATTTGCTGATGACACATATCTTCATTGGCTTTGGAGAAGGCAGACGTCTGAAAAGCTGTGAGTCACTTGGAGGGGTCAGCAGAGAGTCGGCTCATTACGGGGCATGGGGGGAGGAAAAAGCATATTTAGCCAGAAGGAGGAAAGTCAGACTTCAGGCAACAGTGCTATGGAATAGCTTTCTGCAAAGCTGTCTCGAGTTCTCTATTGGAGCTGTGTAGGAAAATTGATGAGGAAGGAGGAGGAAGATTACAGGACTGGGAAGAAATAAGAAAGGGGGAGTTAGAAGAGAGAGAAGGGAATGGATGGGTGAGAGAGAGGAGTGAACAGCTTGGTGTGTCCAAGCACAATTCAGAAGGCACGTTCTGGTTCCAGTGCCCAGAAGCCATGTTTGTTAACAGAAATGTGAATGAGATCAGTTAGCCATTCGTTAATGACTTGGCTACTGGACCCTGTACTCAGTCTTTTCATGTTCAGTGTTTTTCATTGTCGGCGTGCTCAACTGCTGCCTGAAAAAATATACCTGAGAAAACTGGTTCAGACGTACCTGCCAAGGGGCTACACTGCACGAACTGAGAAACAATGGATAATGGTAATGTTGACATTGGTGCATCTTAAATGGCAGTGTCCTGTCTCAATACCTTCTGCTATCTGAACAGTGCTTCTGCTGGAAAAGGCAAACGGTGATGAAGAGCCCATGTGAAAGTCCCACAGCAGGGGCTTGAGTATGTTTTAGTATTCGTTTAATGGCCTAGGAATTGTATTCAGAGGTATCAAGCATTTTTTTTCTTTTTCTTTTTCTTTTCTTTTTTTTTCTTTTTTTTTTTTTTTTTTTTGGTTTTTCGAGACAGAGTTTCTCTGTGTAGTCCTGGTTGTCCTGGAACTCACTCTGTAGACCAGGCTGGCCTCGAACTCAGAAATACGCCTGCCTCTGCCTCCCAAGGGCTGGGATTACAGGCATGCACCACCCCGCCCAGCTTGGTATCAAGCATTTTTAAGTATGCACAAGTCTCTGGTTTTGGTCCCCAGTCCAGACCCTCTTCTTCCCAAAATTTCATTGAACAGTTATTTATTGAGTTGTCTCTCAAAAACATATCTACCCTAACAACTGAATGGGTACCCCACTAAGAAAACCAACTTTTTAGTTTTTATTTTTATATACATTAGACAAAATGTTTCTATTTGGGGATTTAGTTGAGTTTATTGCGCCCTTATTTAACCCTTGACTATAATCTAACATGTGACTCTGTTCTGTCCAGAAGTCTTTTATCATTGAGACACCAATCTGAGCTGTGTTTTATACATCTAACTGGGACTAGGGGTAGGGAGAAGAGAGAGAAGAGATTCCAGAAGGAGCTGGGGGGGATGGTGGGGGGGGTCTGGGATCGAGCAGCAAGAGTACACAACAGAAGAGCTAGGAAGGAAACACTGGTTTTTAGTGCTACAGGACTCCAGAACATTTCTCCTTCCTCCTTAATGATAATCATAGGTAAGTGTCATTGCAAGTGTAAGTGAAGACCCCTTTTCATTTTACTCCTCAGCAGACAAAGCGTGGATATGTTCCATGGTTTTCCTGAAGACACTAGCTTGCTGACTCCAGTGCCAGGATTAACAACGGGCCTCACTGACTCTAGACTCAGGTTTCATCCTCAGTTCCCCTTCCAAAGTACATTCAGCCTCTGAGCACCATCTGTAGGGCAGCTTTTCTGTCACTTGTCTTTGCCTGAGCCATTGTGGTTTTCTGTCTGGGTTAACCACTCCACCCATTCGTCTACAGTCTGTTTACCATGGGAGCCAGAATGATGCTCTCATGTGGACACAGAGCACGGTCTTGCTAGAGCTCTCATTATTCTGACTGTTAAAGCCAGAGTCCCAACTCTAGCTTGCAGTGCAGGGCCTGGAAGATTCCGAGCTCCAGTTGTACTTACAGAGACTTCATGCTCTCCTGCAAATTACCTAGTTGCATCTGTCTGACCTCTGTGCTGTTAGCAGAGGCTCTGTCTCCAGGACTTGGTGTTTCTTCAGGGCCCTCTACCTACAATGCTTTTCCTCCATGTATCCTTTACACTTGTATTGGTCATTTCTCTTATGTCACCTTAAGAGTAGCCCACCTCTGATGCAAATTTAGAAAAACCCTCTTAGTGAGACTGGCCCATCTAAACTGGTAATGTTAATATTTTGCAGCAGGTCTAGGCAAAGCATGGTATGATAAGACTTGTAAACTGGTTTCTCTGACTTTAGGCTCTAATGATAGTTGCACTATTTGTTAAATATGTGGTAGAGAGTAGAAGGAGAGTATCTAGATTGGAGTGAGCCAATCCTATGAGAGAGTTAACAACATGGTTTCCTAGGAGAAGTTGGCCCACTATCACTAGTTTAGAAGCTGCCTATCACCTCCAACGGCCAAAGGAGCTGAGACTTGACTCCTGATTGTTGAGTGAATGCAAACTTGTCTCTAAGGCCCCAAAGAAGTAACTTTTACCAACAATACACTGAAGGTTTAAGGCACATTGTTCCTCAAGGCTTTCTGGTAAGCAGCCAGCCTGCCAAAGCGAGCTCTTAGTCTTACGAGACCCTGAGCAGAGCCTAAACAGGCCCTGTGGATTCTGGCTTGTTGAGCTATGAGATAATGAATGAGTGATGTTACAGGGAATAAATATGTGGCCATTTGTTATAGAAAAATGGAAACGCAGTACAGAAGGCAAATAGAATTGATCTCTCAGGGCCAATCTGGCCATTCAGGAATGCCTGTCTGCAGCATTGTAGAGAGAGTTCTGAGCATGCAGGCTACATGATGGGAAGGCAGCCTGTGGAAGTAGCTCCTTGTTTGCCCTGCTTGATAGGCCCGTGCTGTTTGAGATTTCTTCCGCTGTTAGGCATATAGAGCTGAAGATCAGGTCATGGTCATTAGGTTTGCATGTCAAGTACCAAACATGTTTGCCAACTGAGCAATCGCAACAGCCCCTTTTCTAGTAGATTAAAATAGGGAGTAATTCAAAAGAGATTCATTCCTAAACACACACACACACACACACACACACACACACACACACACACACAGAGAGAGAGAGAGAGAGAGAGAGAGAGAGAGAGAGAGAGAGAGAGTCTCTCTGACTCTTTCTCTCTCTGTCTCTCACACACATACACAGGCTATCTGTCTCCTAGTCTCTCTCTGTCTCTCCTTGTCTCTCATACACATCAGATTACAAATCACTAAAGAAATCAGTCAGGAAAAAAAAAAGCACAATTCAAATCTAACACCAGAATATGGATCCTGGTAAAGCATAAATTCTGCTTGTTTCAGTTTGTACTTCTTCTCAATGTCTGTAAGAGTGTTTGACCTATCATAGAGCAGATGCTTGATGGACCCTCTTGAGCTGGAGATTGGCATCGAATAGCCTACCAGTTAGGGAAATGTATTATCATAATAAATAAAAAGTCCTGAAGTCGATTTTGTTCTGTCTCTTCATCTCAGATGCAGAGGCAAGAACACATTTTGACAACATGGTTGTGAGAATTAATTGTGGTAGGATGCCTAATCGTGGTTTGAATAGTCATCTGAATGCTCTTTCTCTGATTAGTGATGCTATTTTTTAGGAACCTTTAGCAGCAGAGCTTTGAAGGCAGGAGCTTGGCTGCTGCCACTGGGCCTTACTCTCCACTTCCTGGAGAGCAACTGGCCTCTACATTTCCTCCTCCTACCATAAACCGAGTTACTCTGCCATGCATTCCCCACACTCATGAGCTGTAGTGCTCTGAAACAGTGAGTCAAAAGAAACCGTTTTTCCCTTAAGTTGCTTCTGCTGGGCATTTTATCACAACAGTGCAAAAGCAGTTAGTATAAAATGAGAGTCCAGTGGTGCTCCCACCAGCATTCACCTAGTGGGAATGGCTTTGAAGTTTGATAACATTTATGTATAGGGGTGTGGTGTGTATGTGTGTGTGTGTGTGTGTGTGTGTGTGTGAGAGAGAGAGAGAGAGAGAGAGAGAGAGAGAGAGAGAGAGAGAGAGAGATCAGGAGAGGGCTATAGAGTCCCCGAAGTTACAAAGAGTTGTAAGCCATATGGTGTAGGTATTAGGAACTGGGAGTCCTTTCCAAGTGTAGGATATGCCCTGAACTACTTAGTCATCTCTCCAGTCTCTCTTTTCAAATTTTTATGTCAGTCTGGATTCTAAATTGTCAGAAGTAGGGAAATCATGAACTTGAGAAGATACAACAGGGAGATTAAAATTCAGCAGCTGTCATGACTCTTACAGAAGTTCCAGAACTGGTCCATGTGGGGCCGTGATAAGGGCTTTAGCTCATGTACCTACCTAATACACACTATGTCTTGAGTATTCAGAACTTCTGGGCTAATTAATATCCACTTATCAGTGATTACATACCATTCTTTTGTGATTGGGTTACCTCACTTAGGATGATATTTTCCAGTTCCAACCATTTGCCTAAAAATTTCATGAATTCATTGTTTTTAATTGCTGAGTAGTATTCTATTGTGTAAATATACCACATTTTCTGTATCCATTCCTCCATTGAGGGACATCTGGATTCTTTCCAGCTTCTGGCTATTATAAATAAGGCTGCTATGAACATAGTGGAGCATGTGTCCTTATTGCATGATGGGGAATACTCTGGGTATATGCCCAGGAGTGGTGTAGCAGGGTCCTCCAGAAGTGTCATGCCCAGTTTTATGAGGAACCACCAGACTGATTTCCAGAGTGGTTGTACCATCTTGCAATCCCACCAGCAGTGGAGGAGTGCTTCTCTTTCTCCACATCCTCTCCAACACCTGCTGTCTCCTGAGTTTTTAACCTTAGCCACTCTGACTGGTGTGAGGTGAAATCTCAGGGTTGTTTTGATTTGCATTTCCCTAATGACTAGTTATGTTGAACATTTCATAAGGTGCTTCTCAGCCATCCAAATTTCTTCAGATGAAAATTCTTTGTTTAGCTCTGTACCCCATTTTTAATTTATTAGGTTCTCTGGGGTCTAACTTCTTGAGTTCTTTGTATATATTGGAAATTATCCCTCTGTCTGATGTAGGGTTGGTGAAGATCTTTTCCTAATTTGTTGGTTGCTGTTTTGTCCTTTTGATGGTGTCCTTTGCCTTACAAAAACTTTGTCAATTCTTGATCTTAGAGCATAAGCTATTGGTTCTGTTCAGGTACTTTTCCCTTGTGCCCATGTCCTCAAGGGTCTTTCCCAGTTTCTTTTCTATTAGTTTTAGTGTGTCTGGTTTTATGTGAAGGTCCTTGATCCACTTGGATTTGAGCTTAGTACGAGGAGATAAGAATGGATCAATTTGCATTCTTCTACATGCTGACCTCCAGTTGAACCAGTACCATTTGTTGAAAAGGCTATCTTTTTTCCACTGGATGTTTTCGCTCCTTTGTCGAAGATCAAGTGACCATAGGTGTGTGAGTTCATTTCTGGGTCTTCAATCCTATTCCATTGATCCACTTGCCTGTCACTGTACTAATACCATGCAGTTTTTAACACTATTGCTTTGTAGTATTGCTTGAGTTCTGGGATACTGATTCCCCCAGAAGTTCTTTTACTGTTGAAAATAGTTTTAGCTATCCTGGGTTTTTTGTTATTCCAGATGAATCTGTAGATTGCTTTTGGTAAGATGGACATTTTAACTATATTAATCCTGCCAATCCACGAGCATGGAAGATTTATCCATTTTCTGAGGTCTTCTTCCATTTCCTTCTTCAGAGACCTGAAGTTCTTGTCATACAGATCTTTCATTTGTTTGGTTAGAGTCACACCAAGATACTTTATATTGTTTGTGGCTGTTGTGAAGGGTATCATTTCCCTTACTTCTTTCTCAGTCTGCTTATCCTTTGAGTATAGGAAGGCTACTGATTTGCTTGAGTTGGATTTTATAACCAGCCACTTTGCTGAAGTTGTTTATCAGCTGTAGGAGTTCTCTGGTGGAGTTTTTTGGGTCACTTAAGTATACTATCATATCATTAATTCAGGATCAGCAGTACTCTGATTGAGGAGAGTAAAGGAGGCTGTGGGATTGTCTCAGAATGATTCAAGTAGGAAAGCAGATCCATTGAGTCTTAAGTACTCAGACAGACTGGAAGGAGTCTTGTCCTCTATCTGGACTTTCAGACTGATTCCTTTTGTTGAATCCTATACAGGGGTTGTGAATGATCTTAATGTTATATATCTACCAGCAAAAATTGATTGGACTAGGAATCTACCTGTAGGCCTGAGCTTTAATGTGATTCCCAAATGGTCTTCAGCCTCCTAATAAGATTTGCAGATACCCATAAAATGTAATAAACAGTAATAGACAGGTCTAGAGCTATACAGATGAATGTTGCCAATAGTTCTTTGTGGTTTTGTGTCTTAATAAAATGATCATATAGTAATAGACAGCATTTATCTAATGCTTATCGTTTTGTGGCCACTGCCTAAAAGCTTTTCTTGTATACCACCTATTTATTTTTTAACTCAAGCATAGTATAATTATCCATAATTAATAAATCAAAAGACATAGACTTAGAAAACAGGTCACCAGGTTGCAGGTGGTGAAATTTGACCCTGACACCAGAGATGTGGTCTTATCCACATGTTGATATAAAACTGATAGAATGTGAGCAGTTAGAGGTTCTATTTCTATTTCTATTTATTTATCTTTCTTTTCTTTCTTATACAAGCTCTTCATTATTAAGCATCTCAAGAGGTCATTAAGCATCTCAAGAGGATATGTGTGTGTGTGCATATATATGTGTATATATATATGTGTGTGTGTATATATACATACATATATATATGCATATACACATACACACACACCTTCCTTTCTTTTTTTTTTTTTTGGTTGTTTTTTTTTATGCTTAAGTAGGATTATTTTTTTTCACTTTTCTTTTTTTTTATTTTCTATATTCTTTGTTTACATTCCAAAGGCTTTCCCCTTTCCCAGTTACCCCCCACCATATGTCCCATAATTCCTCTCCCCCCCATGCTATTCCCCACTCTTCCCCCCCCCCCCCACGATTTCTCTGTTCTGGGTCTACAATACTGGATCCAATCTTTACAGGCCCAGGATCCTCTCCTTTTTTTCTTCTTGAGAGTCATTTGACTTGCTAATTGTGCCTTGAGTATTTAGGGCTTCTGGGCTCATTAATATCCACTTATCAGTGATTGCATTTCTTGTGTATTCTTTTGTGATTGGGTTAGCTCACTTAGGATGATAGTTTCCAGATCTAACCATTTACCTACAAATTGCATGAATTCATTATTTTTAATTGCTGAGTAGTACTCCATTGTATAAATATACCACATTTTCTGTATCCATTCCTCTTTTGAGGGATATCTGGGCTCCTTCCAATTTCTGGCTATTATAAACAAGGCTGCTATAAACATTGTGGAGCATGTGTCTTTGTTGTATGCAGAGGAATCCTCTGGGTATATACCCAGGAGTGGTATGCCAGGGTCCTCTGGGAGTGGCATGCCCAATTTTCTGAGGAACCGCCACACTGATTTCCAGAGTGGTTTTACCATTTTGCAATCCCACCAACAGTGGAGGAGTGTTCCTCTTTCTCCACATCCTCGCCAGCACTTGTTGTCTCTTGAGTTTTTAATCTTAGCCATTCTGACTGGAGTGAGGTGGAATCTCAGAGTTGTTTTGATTTGCATTTCCCTGATGACTAATGATGTTGAACATCTCTTAAGGTGTTTCTCGGCCATCCGAATTTCTTCTGGTGAAAATTCTTTGTTTAGCTCTGTACCCCATTTTTTGATAGGGTTATTTGATTCTTTGGGGTCTAACTTCTTGAGTTCGTTGTATATATTGGATATTAGCCCTCTGTCGGATGTGGGGTTGGTGAAGATCATTTCCCACGTTGTTGGTTGCCGTTTTGTCCTTCTGACAGTGTCCTTTGCCTTACAGAAACTTTGTAATTTTATGAGGTCCCATTTGTCAATTCTTTTTTTTTTTATATTTTTTTTTGCTGTCTTTTTTTTTTTAGTTATTTTTATTTTCTATATTCTATGTTTACATTTCAAAGGCTTTCCCCTTTCCCAGTTCCCACCCACCATAGTTCCCATAGTTCTTCTCCCCCCCAACTATTCCCCAATCATTCCCCCTCCCCCCTCGGTTTCTTTACTAAACTGGATGCAATCTTTACATGCCCAGGGTCCTCTCCTTTCTTCTTCTTGGGAATCATTTGACTTGCTATTTGTGTCTTGAGTATTTAGTGCTTCTGGGCTCATTAATATCCACTTATCAGTGATTGCATTTCATGTGCATTCTTTTGTGATTGGGTTAGCTCACTCAGGATGATATTTTCCAGGTCTAACCATTTACCTACAAATTGCATGAATTCATTATTTTTAATTGCTGAGTAGTATTCCATTGTATAAATATACCACATTTTCTGTATCCATTCCTCCTTTGAGGGATATTTGGGCTCCTTCCAATTTCTGGCTATTATAAACAAGGCTGCTATAAACATAGTGGAGCATGTGTCTTTATTGCATGTAGGGGAATCCTCTGGGTATATGCCCAGGAGTGGTATGGCAGGGTCTTCTGGAAGTGACATGCCCAATTTTCTGAGGAACCGCCAAACTGATTTCCAGAGTGGTTTTACCATTTTGCAATCCCACCAACAGTGGAGGAGTGTTCCTCTTTCTCCACATCCTCGCCAGCACTTGTTGTCTCTTGAGTTTTTAATCTTAGCCATTCTGACTGGTGTGAGGTGGAATCTCAGGGTTGTTTTGATTTGCATTTCCCTGATGACTAATGATGTTGAACATCTCTTAAGGTGTTTCTCGGCCATCCGAATTTCTTCTGGTGAAAATTCTTTGTTTAGCTCTGTGCCCCATTTTTTGATAGGGTTATTTCTTTGCAGTCTAACTTCTTGAGTTCTTTGTATATATTGGATATTAGCCCTCTGTCGGATGTGGGGTTGGTAAAGATCTTTTCCCACTTTGTTGGTTACCATTTGTCAATTCTTGATCTTAGAGCATAAGCTATTGGTGTTCTGTTCAGGAACTTTACCCCTGTGCCCATGTCCTCCAGGGTCTTCCCAAGTTTCTTTTCTAATAGTTTCAGTGTGTCTGGTTTTATGTGGAGGTCCTTGATCCACTTGGAGTTGATCTTAGTACGAGGAGATAAGAGTGGGTCAATTCGCATTCTTCTGCATGTTGACCTCCAGTTGAACCAGCACCATTTGTTGAAAAGGCTATCTTTTTTCCACTGGATGGTTGTGGCTCCTTTATCAAAGATCAAGTGACCATAAGTCTGTGGGTTCATTTCTGGGTCTTCAATCCTATTCCATTGACTCCACCAGAGAACTTCTACAGCAGATAAACAACTTCAGGAAAGTGGCTGGTTATAAAATTAACTCAAGCAAATCAGTATCCTTCTTGTACTCAAAGGACAAGCAGGCTGAGAAAGAAGTTAGGGAAATAACACCCTTCACAATAGCCACAAACAACATAAAGTACCTTGACGTAACTCTAACCAAACAAGTGAAAGATCTGTATGACAGGAACTTCAAGTCCCTGAAGAAAGAGATCGAAGAAGACCTCAGAAGATGGAAAAATATTTCTTGCTCCTGGATTGGCAGGATCAATATAGTAAAAATGGCCATCTTGCCAAAAGCAATCTACAGATTCAATGCAATCCCCATCAAAATCCCAACTCAATTCTTCATAGATCTAGAAAGAGCAATTCTCAAATTCATCTGGAGCAACAAAAAACCCAGGATAGCTAAAACTATTCTCAACAATAAAAGGACTTCTGGGGGAATCAATATCCCTGACCTCAAGCAGTACTACAGAGCAATTGTGTTAAAAACTGCATGGTATTGGTACAGCAACAGGCAGGTAGATCAATGGAATAGGTTTGGTTGTTTTTTTGAGACAGGGTTTCGCTCTATAGCCCTGGCTGTCCTGGAACTTACTCTCTAGACCAGGCTAGCCTTGAACTCAGAAATTTGCCTGCCTCTGCCTCCCAAGTGCTGGGATTAAAGGAGTGTGCCACCACTGCCCGGATTCACACCTTCCTTTCTAATTTGGTGTGCAATTTCTGGAATAGTTTGGATCTTGGAGTCTTTGGTCAAGGTTTTCCTTGCAGATGAGTTTTCTTTAAAGTATCAGTAGCAATGTGAGAGAACATACCATTTTTCCCCGTAATCAAGATAATGAAACTGAGTTGCCTCTATTTATTCCCATTAACATAGTGATTACATGTAATTAAAACTAAGACATCATCAGAAAAGGTCAGATAACAAAAACAGGATAGAAAAGAGGAATTCTGTTTTCACAGAATAGAGTCTGGGACCTACCAACAAGAACTGTGTTCCCACCCAGCACTGCTGAGCCCCAGGGGTCAGCTTACCTTCTCCTTTGTAATATATGTTGTCACTGACACTCTAGACCAGCCCATTATTCACTGCATTCGCTTCTCTTCATCTGATTCTTTAAAACATGAGCTCCTTTGTAGATAGCCCTTTGGTTTTTGTTTGCTTTTTTAACCCTTTCTGTTTGTGATACACATGTGTATGATATGTTTGCATGTACATGTGTACATTCTGTGGCACATGCGAAGATGTCAAAGAACATAGGATGTCAGTACTTGCCTTCTGCTGTGTTTGGGACATTGTCTCATTCTTCTTTTCACCAGTGTGTTCCAGGCCAGCCCATCCCACGAGCATCCAGTCTCTTGTGTCTGTGCCTCACTGGCGATGGGAGTGCTGGCGTGTATAGAAGCTCTCCACCCTACCCAGATTTACATAGTTTTGAAAATTCAAACTCATATCCCCCCCCAAAAAAAAGGGTTGACTCTTTCTTTCAGGCTTGGTAATTCTCAAATGATAAGAGATGAGAGATACATAATAGGGGGTGATAGACATTTATGGATTTATTCATTGATGTATTAGGAAGATATAGAATGAGATGGGAAATTATTGTCTAAGCCCAGGCCATATATTTGCACAAACATTTCATAAATCTGCATTATGAAACAGACTTCAAAGTAGAGTGACTGAGAACTACAAATGTTTGACTTCCTTCCTCCTTCCTTCTCTCCCCCTCCTTTCAGTTTTTCCTTTCTTCCTGTTTAGTGAGTCATGGATTTGGTCCTCTTCTTAGATGGATAAAGTACCTTTCTTTCCCATGATAAAGAACCATTAGTTGAGATGGCTCAGTTGGTTCTGGAGAATATAACCAGCTATTGGTTATAGTGTTTTGGTCTAACCACATATGAACAGTCTGCAATGGCCTCTTGCCAAGTCTGGATTAGCCATGTAAGGGACAGTATGACATGGTTTCCTGCCCCTGGAACAGAGCCAGCAGGTCATGGACCTCCATAAGTGTTGGTAGTTAAGGGCATAAAGCTGCACAAAGTGTGTGTGTGTGTGTGTGTGTGTGTGTGTGATATGTGTATATGTATGTATGTGTATATGTATGTGTGTGTGTGTGTGTGTATGTATGTTTATGTGCCTCCTTCAGAGGAATGTCCTCTCTACCAAGGTTAATGTTGATGACTCCATAATAATCAGAGACAGCAGGAGTCCTGGAGGTGTGGGTATGGCTAATGTTTCAGCAAAATGGCAGAATGCTGTGACCTTCAGGACAGCCCTTAAGGCTGTGGGAAAGAACTCTGAAAACATGATTTCAAAAATATATCATTTCTCAACTATGCAAAATTTAAGTATGCAATATGAATTGTATAAGTAGCTCCAAAGACCTAAAGAAATAGAGACAGCTGCATTGTGAACCAGCTTGTCAGAAAGATATTAAGGAAGGGAATTAAAGAGATTTAAGGAGTAGTGATCACAGAGCAAGATCCTGTCCAGTTAATTTTTATTATTATTATATTTAAAAGAGCAGATTCCTGAGTTTAAGGTCAGCCTGAAACAGACTAAGTTTAGACCCAGGCCCAGACTTGTTATGGAAGATCATTTCAGGGTGGGGTCCCATCCAGCTATCTTATTGTCTGTGCTTGGGCTTGCAGTCTCTTTCTGATAATAAAGGGGCTTGGGTTGTGTGATGCTGGTTCATAGGATAATCAAAAGGGAACCTGGGGGTAATGACTGAATTGATATGTAAATTAAAAACTGGGCTTTTGATCTGCAAGACATGAGCTATCCAGAGAGTTTTTAGTATAGCAGAAGAAAGCTGTCTTGAGCAGAACACACACACACACACACACACACACACACACAGAGAGAGAGAGAGAGAGAGAGAGAGAGAGAGAGAGAGAGAGAAGAGATCTGAAAAGCCTTTTTGAGTACAACATAGGCCTTCAACTTGGACCCACAATTTGACTTCAAGTTGTTTGTTTCACTGCTCCTAGACACCCCTTCCTCAGAACCCCCCTCTAAGCCAAGGCTGGTCTTTGGCAGCCTCTCATCCTGTCACGGCCCGTCCATCGTGTGCTCTCTCCCTCCAGCCACATAGTCTTCACCCGCTGGCTCAGTTTTCAGAGTGAAGGTGGAGGCTCCAAGGCCTCTCAAAACTCCAGTTTCTGAATTCCAAAGTTTTTGCTTCCAGAACACACTATGGGTCAAAGCCACCCAATGACTCAGATGGGATAGCCCAAGAAATAGGCATTGGCTCTTATACCTGTATTTGAGTGAGTGTGGAAATGGGAAATTGATACCTGGAATCTTCAATACCTCTCCAACTATTGTTTTTGAGAGTGATTCCCTCTTGAACTGAGAGTTTGCTGAGTCAGCTAGTCTGGATGGCTGACAAGTCCCGGGGATACTCTTATCTCCACCTACTGGGTGCATAGACTCATGCTGCTTCTTCACATAAGGGCTAGGACTAGAACTTGGGTCTCCTTGCTTATGCATTAAGCATTTTCCAGACTGAACCAACTCCCCAGCCCCATTGGTTTACATTTATGAGTGGTCTAGACCTAGCATGATATTTTTCAGTCATTCATGATGTAGCATACCTTCCTTTTTTTTTTTTTTTCTATATTCTATGTTTACATTCGAAAGGCTTTCCCCTTTCCCAGTTCCCACCCACCATAGTTCCCATAGTTCCTCTCCCCCCCATCTGTTCCCCAATAATTCCCCCTCCCCCCTCGGTTTCTTTACTAAACTGGATGCAATCTTTACAGGCCCAGGGTCCTCTCCTTTCTTCTTCTTGGGAATCATTTGACTTGCTATTTGTGTCTTGAGTATTTAGGGCTTCTGGGCTCATTAATATCCACTTATCAGTGATTGCATTTCATGTGCATTCTTTTGTGATTGGGTTAATTCACTCAGGATGATATTTTCCAGGTCTAACCATTTACCTACAAATTGCATGAATTCATTATTTTTAATTGCTGAGTAGTATTCCATTGTATAAATATACCACATTTTCTGTATCCATTCCTCCTTTGAGGGATATTTGGGCTCCTTCCAATTTCTGGCTATTATAAACAAGGCTGCTATAAACATAGTGGAGCATGTGTCCTTATTGCATGCAGGGGAATCCTCTGGGTATATGCCCAGGAGTGGTATGCCAGGGTCCTCTGGAAGTGACATGCCCAATTTTCTGAGGAACCGCCAAACTGATTTCCAGAGCGGTTTTACCATTTTGCAATCCCACCAACAGTGGAGGAGTGTTCCTCTTTCTCCACATCCTCGCCAGCACTTGTTGTCTCTTGAGTTTTTAATCTTAGCCATTCTGACTGGTGTGAGGTGGAATCTCAGGGTTGTTTTGATTTGCATTTCCCTGATGACTAATGATGTTGAACATCTCTTAAGGTGTTTCTCAACCATTCGAATTTCTTCTGGTGAAAATTCTTTGTTTAGCTCTGTGCCCCATTTTTTGATAGGGTTATTTGTTTCTTTGCGGTCTAACTTCTTGAGTTCTTTGTATATATTGGATATTAGCCCTCTGTCGGATGTGGAGTTGGTGAAGATCTTTTCCCACTTTGTTGGTTGCCGTTTTGTCCTTCTGACAGTGTCCTTTGCTTTGCAGAAACTTTGTAATTTTATGAGGTCCCATTTGTCGATTCTTGATCTTAGAGCATAAGCTATTGGTGTTCTGTTCAGGAACTTTTCCCCTGTGCCCAAGTCCTCCAGGGTCTTCCCAAGTTTCTTTTCTAATAGTTTCAGTGTGTCTGGTTTTATGTGGAGGTCCTTGATCCACTTGGAGTTGATCTTAGTGCAAAGAGATAAGATTGGATCAATTCGCATTCTTCTGCATGTTGACTTCCAGTTGAACCAGCACCATTTGTTAAAAAGGCTATCTTTATTCCACCGGATGGTTGTGGCTCCTTTATCAAAGATCAAGTGACCATAAGTCTGTGGGTTAACCTCTGGGTCTTCAATCCTGTTCCATTGATCTGCTTGCCTGTTGCTATACCAATACCATGCAGTTCCTCGCATACCTTCCTTTTTAAAGATGAAGAGTATGTATGTAGCTCAGTCTCTATTCATCCACCACTGTGCAGAGGGATTACTTCTACCTTTGGGCTATTGTGAATCATGCTTCCACAACCATAGGTGTCAAATCCCAGTTTTCAATTCTTCTAGATATTGACCCAGAAATGGAGCTTTTAGATCAGCTTAATTCTGTTTTTTAATATTTTGAGGTACTATTAATAGCAAGTCCCATGCTAGCTGGTCTGTGTTAAAGAATGAAAGCTCTTTGTGCCCTACAGAACACCATAGAAGAGACTACGCTGACTACCTTTTATAAGGAACATTTTAATAGTATTTTCTGCTGAAACATATGAAGATACTAAATTTCTTTCCTTTAAGGCACATTCTTCCTTTCTGTCCCCATGTGCGTGTATGGCCTAGAGAACACCTGTCAGGCTTTTCTTCATTCCCAGGGAAACTCCACCCTATGGCAGAGAGAAAGTCTGCCAGGGGGCAAGGTCACTACTCACAGTCTGCTCTCTACTTTGCTTAAGCACCACCACTCATTTGGATTTCTAGGCTTACGTGGCCTCTTTTTCCCTGAAAAGCTTTGCAGTTTTACCCTAGAAGCTGACTCTGAAATACCTCCAACTTCCCAGCATCCTGCCAGCCCTCTATGACTAATCTGAAAATGTATCTTTTGAGAAAAAGAAGGGATAAAAACAGAGAATACAGTACCCTTCCAAGACAAAACAATGAGAAATAGCTAAAAATAATTGAAGCTTTATTGCCTCTGTTCCTAAAGGCCATATTTTTGGCTAGCTCTGGTGATTATTCATCCCCCTGGGGCACATTTCATTTTCTCTGCAAGGCTGTGTAAGGGGAATAACTTATAATTTGGGCTACAAATTGTGTGTGACATTTCTGTATCTTATTTGGTGGTTATCTCTATTATTGCCTAAGAAGACCACTGGCCATTTCATAGGCTTTGTTTGGAAGCAGGTAGTAACCCCCAAACAAGAGTCTCATTGTAAAGATGAATAATGTGGGTTATTACTGTGATTTTAAAGAAAAAGATTAACCTGCCTTTGTAGTACTGTTGTGTACCCTAGACTATAACAGGAATGGCTGAATCCCTCCTATTTCTCCAGTATTCGGTACAGGGAGGGGAAGCACAAATGCACATCTACATGGGTGTATTCAGGCCTCCAGAGAATGAGGACTAAGTACATGTTCTTTTGAAGGTCATCTTTGACTCAAATTTTTGTTTCAGAACTTAACCATTGTCATAGAATGGCCATCAATATTGATTTTCAACTTGAAAAAGCCTAGGGAATGTCTACCAGGGATTGTCTAGATCAGATTGCCCTGTGGGTCTGTCTGTGAAGGGCTATATAAGTTAAGTCATTTGAGATGGGCTGGAATCTGGACTAAATAAAAAGGGGAATGTAAGCTGCGCATTAGATTTCACCTCCCTCTGCTTCCGGACTGTAAATGAATGCTTCCTGCTCTTGCTGCCTGGCATGCCTCTCCAGGCCACTGTGGAAGTATTTCCTCAAACGGCAAGCCAGACTAAACCCTCTCCCCCCTTAGATTGCTTCTTGCTAGGTATTTAGTCAGTGCAAGTAGTAATACACAGGGAAATTCTTCAGAGTACCAGTAAACACCAAGAAGTTCACAGCTGTGCATATTGGGCTTATAGATGGGACGGCTCTAAATAACTGTATGACCTTCATCAAATTATTAAATATTTGCTTAAGTTACTATGGATTCAGAATGCACGGTTCAGCGGGGTATCGCTCAGTAGACTGAGTTGAAAGTGAAGCAACATTGCCTGGTACAAAGACTATCTCTTCTTATTAAGAGCTCCCTTCGGGCATAGCCAGATTCTTTTTATGTGTGAATGCACAGAGTTTCCTGAGAATGTGATGCTGAATCTTAATTTTCAACTTGATTAGATTGAGAACCACCTAGGGAATTAGTGAAACACACCTCTGGGTGTGTCTGCGAGAGCATCCCCATACAAAATTGGATCCTGAGGAGGACTCTGAGTTAATAATGAGCAGGTTAATCCCTTGATGGATTTATAACATGATGACATTATCGAGAGGTAATGAAAACTAGGATGCTGGCGCCTGCTCAGAGGAAGTAGTACAGAGGGGAATGTCCACAAGGGGGTTGTAATTTGGGCTAGCCTCTTCTCTCTCCCTTGCCCTGCTTCTTGGCTGCTATGATATGAAGTTCTCTGCCTGCCCTCCCCACCAGGATGCACTGGCTTCTCCAAAACTCTGACCCAAAATAAGTCTCCCCTCTCCTAGGTTGTCTATGCCAGGTCTTTTGTCCCAGTGATGTGAAAGATAACTGCTACAGCTACTAAGTACTCAGAACTGGGCTACTGAAGGGAACCGCTTGAAAATAAGCAACGGCTATTATAAATAGGGCTGCTGTGAACATAATGCAGCATGTGTCCTTATTACATGCTGGAGAGTCCTCTGGGTATAGGCCCAGAAGCGGTATAGCAGTGTTCTCCAGTAGTATTATGCCCAGTTTTCTGAGGAACCGCCAAACTGATTTCCAGAGTGGTTGTACCGGCTTACAATCCTACCAGTAGTGGAGGAGTGTTCTTTTTTCTCCACAACCTCTTCAGCACCTGCTGTCTCCTGAGTTTTTGATCTTAGCCATTCTGTCTGGTATGAGGTGATATCTCAGAGTTGTTTTGATTTGCATTTCCCTGATGACTAAGGATGTTGAACATCTCTTTAGGTGCTTCTCAGCCATTTGATATTCCTCAGGTGAAAAGTCTTTGTAATAGTCAGAAGCTGGAAAGAACCCAGATGTCCCTCAACAGAGGAATGGATACAGAAAATGTGGTATATATACACAATGGAATACTACTTAGTCATTAAAAACAATGCATTCATGAAATTCTTAGACAAATGGATAGAACTGGAGAATATCATCCTGAGTGAGGTAACCCAATCACAAAAGAACACTCATGGTATACACTCACTGATAAGTGGATATTAACCTAAAGGCTTGGAATACCCAAGACACAATTCACATATCAAATGATGCCCAAGAAGGAGGAAGAACAAAGTATGGATCCTTGGGTCCTTTGTAGAAAGGGGAACAAAATACCCACAGAAGGAGATACAAAGACCAGAGGTTGAGCAGAGTTTGAGAGAAAGACCATCCAGAGACTACCCCACCCAGGGATGCATCCTATATACAGTTCCAAAACCCAGGCACAATTGTAGATACCCAAAAGTAATGGCTGGCTGGATCCGGATATAGCTATCACCTGGGAGGCTCTCCTAGTGCATGGCAAATACAGAGGGGGACACTCTCAGCCAGCCATTGAACTGAGCACAGGGTCCCCAATGGGAGAGCTAGAGAAGGAGCTGAAGGGATTTGCAGCACCACAGGAGGAACAACAATATGAGTCACCCAGTACTCCCAGAGCTTCCAGGGATAAAACCATCAACCAAAGAGTACATATGGAGTTACCCATGGCTCCAGACACATTGGCAGCAGAGGATGGTCTTATTAGACACCAAAGGGAGGAGAGGCCCTTGGTCCTGGAAAGACTTAATGCTATAGTGTAGAGGAATACCAGGACAGGGAAGCAAGGGAGGGTTGATTGGGGAAGGGGAGATGGCTTATGGGATTTTCGGGGGAGGGGGTAACCAGGAAAGGGGACAACATTTGAAATGTAAATAAAGAATATACCTAGCCTGGAGGTGGTGGCACACGCCTTTAATCCTAGCACTTGGGAGGCAGAGGCAGGTGGATTCTGAGTTCGAGGCCAGCCTGGTCTACAGAGTGAGTTCCAGGACAGCCAGTTCTATACAGTGAAACCCTGTCTCAAAAAACCAATATACATATACATATACATATACATATACATATACATATACATATACATATATATATATATATAATTGAAAAAAGAAAAAGGAAAAGGAAATAAGCAGTGGGAGCACCATACATCTGCACATAGCATTGCCGTGCTACACTTTCGTTTATAACAGTTTCAGCAACTTGATTTATGTGTTAGGAACTGGGTTTTGTTTAGGTTTTTTTCTTCTGAGTTTTATTTTTTATTTTTACATGTATTAGGTCATCTAATCCTGGCAATCTCCTGAGGAGGAGGAGGTGTCAGACTAATGCCCGGTCTATGGAAAGGGAACAACGTAGAGATAAAGAGTTGGGTCAGTTCTCTTAGAAAGAAGCAGAACCCAGATCTAAAGCTACCATTCATCTCCGGTGTCTGTAGATTTTGTAGAATCTCAGAGTTTGTATCCTCAGTGTCTCTTGCTTCACTAGAAAGAGGGTTAAGTTGTAGCTACCCACAGTTAGCATAATTTACACTGTTGCAAAATGTTTGATTTATTTTGTATATGACAATAAGACTTTTGTTACTTACAACTTTCCTTATCATATTTTCCAGCACAACACTCAGTGTGAGTGGTGGCATCATTTCAGGAGACCTTAATGTCTATCTTAGTGAAAGGCAGAGGAGTAATCCTGTGTGTTTGAGTTTAGTTATGGTATTGGTCTGGGAAATGACACTGTGGGAGGTATTTTGAGGGCCTACAGGGGTCTTCACACTGCACGAGCCACTTATTCCTTTTTTGTTAAGAATTTTTTGATGAGATCAGAGTAAGGAAAAAAACAAGGGTAGAGCAATTTCTCCAGGAGAGCACCAGAAAAGCACTAAAGTCAGCAGCCAAATTTTACCTGCTGGTTTTTCCTTAAATGACATGAGTGGCCCAAAGAAAACTCTCTCTATATCCCTTTTGTAGTTAAGAAGCTTGGGTTTTTTCTTCTCCAACTCTTTGTGTATACTTGTGTGCATGTATGCATATGTGCATGTGTGTGCCTGTGTGTATGTATCTGTGTGCATGTGCACGTGTTTGGCCGAGTATCTGAACCCAGGGCCACACAAAGTCTAGGCAAGTGCTCTCCTGCTGAGTGAGTGTTTCATCCCTGCTGAGAACCTGAGACCTAAATGCACAGTAACCAATATGCCTTGACCCACCCTCTGCACAACAGTGCGGAGAAGTTTTCATTCTTTCCAGGGAATGCTATGCTGAGGTTGAGTCACGCCAAGCTGGATCCCTTCCTTCTCCTCCCCCCACCCTGTAGATACCCTGGAGTCAATGTTTCCCTGTCCAGATGGTTCTTATGCATCCCAGCTCTTTCATTCAGACACACAGCTGCTGTCTGGGGAACTAACAGATGCTGCACCCTGGTGAATGAGAAACAAATGGGTGGTGGTGGTGATGGTGGTGGTGGTGGCAATGGTGGTGGTGGTGGTGGTGGTGGTGGCAGCAGCAATGGCAGTGGTGGCAGTAGTGGCAGCTACAGCAGTGGCTTTAACTGGAAGGAGGGCTGTATCCAAGCAGTGTACGGCTGATAGGTGTCAGAATCTGAACTCGGTGATACCTGCACTGCCAAGCCGCCACCTGCTCTAGTTTGTAATTGATGCACCTAAACTGTAAGAAAAGCAATGTTTAGAAAACAAACCCAAACCCCAGGATTTAACCAAGATGCTATTATCAGCACAGGGTCTCCGTTTCAAGGGTTTTTGAAAGGATCTTTCAGGCATTTCCTCTGTTGTGACCTGGTATTATTAACTGCTGTGAAGCATTTGTTTAAAGAGAATAAGGGAAATGTAGCTTATACTTAGTGAAGCCTGCTCAGTTGTTCCCCAAGCTTTGGGAATTCAGATATTTTTTTCCATTTGTTTCAAGAGTCAAAAACAACTCACTCTGAATTATTCTTTCCTTGAAGATTTCCCATTGACTTGCTGGGGAATTGTTTCCTTTAAGGCTCCCTTTTCCAACCCAAACACTCACAGATCAATTTCTTGGTCAGACACTGTAATGCTCACTTGCTCCAGTGCAAAAACCAGAGGGAACTGGCTCTCCTACAACCAGTTGGAAGCTTTTATCTCCAGGCTTTTGCATTCCATGCTGGAAACTGCCTTACGTGCACTGGCTCGCGGTCCGCTTTCACTTGGAGCCCTGAGTGGTCTTCAAAGGGAACTAACCGACTAATCAATGGAGACTTTTCATTTCCAATTCACCTTTTGGTACCAATTCTAAATACTTTTTATAGAAAGGTTTTATACTTCACATTTCGATCCTGTTAAAGAAAAAACCAAGACAGAATCTCCCCACCGTGGTTAGAGAATACCACTGGGTAAAATGAAGACTTGTCTCTATTCTGCAGAAACCCACTCCCAGTATTTAGTGTTAGTCACTGTGTGCTGCCATGACAAGGTGCAATGGCTATGCTGGCGTCAGCGGTAGACATTTATTTTTTCACATTGCTGATAAGGTCAAGATACTAGCAGACATGTTGTTGGTTTTGGCCCCTTGGCTTGGCTTGGTTACAGCTACTTCTCCAGGTCTTCACATGGCCGTGTGTGTGTGTGTGTGTGTGTGTGTGTGTGTGTGTGTGTGTGTAGAAGTCAGAGGACAACCTCTGGTGTCACCTGTCAGAATGCAGTCATCTTGGTTTTGGAAACAGGGTCTCTCCCTAGCCAGGGAGAGACTAAGTAGGCTAGGCTGGCTGCCCATTGATCCCTGAGAATTTTCCTGCCTCTGCCCCTTCACTGCTGGGATTACACGTATGTACTGTCACAGTTGGCATTTTATGTGGGCTATGAGGATCTAACTTAGATCATCATGCTTACAGGGGAAAGCATGTTACTATCTCCCCAGCCTGCATGGCCTTGTGGGTCTGTGCATACAGAAAGAGAAATAGTTGCTGTCTCCTCTTATAAAGACAGAGGTCTGGTTAAACTTCTACCCTTATGACCTAATTTGATCTTTATTACTTTCTTATATACACCATCTCCATCTCCAAATATAGTCACGCTGCAGCTTAGGGTTTTGACATATGAATTAGAAGGGAACATGGTGCAATAATAATCAGGAGGTTTTTTTTTCCTTCCCTCAAGAAAGCTAAAATGGAAGACTTTTCTGTCTTTCCTAATCACCTAGTGCTCTTGTGTACTATAGTTTCTTCAGGAGAATGCAGCTAGCAGGCTGGGGGCGTAGAAAAGACACAGTAAACCACTTCAGCCAGTGAGAATGGCATGCGAGATGAAAAGCACTGAAAATTTTAATCTTATCTCTCCTTCTCCCTCTCCAAGCTATTTGTAACTGCCTGCTTCCTCCTTGGCCCTTTCCTGATGGATGCCTGTTATTAAAGTGGATCAGGCCCTGAAGTGATAATGACAGAGGCGATTTCCCAGGGTGCTGAGGTTTGCTTAGTGCGAAGATTAGCATTGTGTTCAGCAATCAAGCCTTTATCCAGACACTGGGGAGGAGAGACCAGGGCTGGCTTTCTTGCTAATTTTACATGGAGTGTGAGTGCATCAAGGCATTTCCCATGTAACTTCCTTCGGCCTCAGTTGTTCTCTCTGCTTCCCTGGCTCATATGCTTGTATGATGGTCAGAGAGTAGGACCCCTGCTGCAGGTTACTCATTATTATTCCAAATTTTTGACTCAGCCCAAAAGTAGAGACAGAAGGTACAGATACCCTCCAGTTCTACATTCAGAAGTCACCTTCATTCAAGGATGGCCACAGAGTCCTACTGAAAAAGAGTGTGTCTTACCAGCATTACCCCAAATCCAAGCTGATATAAAAAACGGTTAATGGAGAAACAAAAGCTCTCATTATGGAGAGCTATTAGTCCCCACTTTCCTCCTATAAAGCAGCTGAGAGACTTCCTTTGTTGTGAGCAGTCCAAGGCCAATTTGATTCCTCTTAGATTCATGGTAAGGCTGCTAATGAAGTTATAGTTGGGGAGTGTTAGCCATTCTTCTATAATCTCACTTTTATTTTAATAAAAGCAGGCCTCAGATCAAGTTCACCCACACATACAGACATTTACTAAATGAATATGCATTAGTAGAGCAAGCTCAGAACAGCTCATAAAACCACCCTGCGTGCCCGGCGCAGTCCTGGCTTGCTGTCTGTCAGGTGGTAGAGCTCTTCCTTGCCCGTGTGCTGTAGCCATCAGGGAGCCGGCAGAAAGGATTAGTGCCTGTCCTACCTACAGACATTTCCACATGGTTTTCATCTGGGTGAAGCCTGCTATTTATGTCAAAGATCTACCTGCCACACTATGTTGAGCCAAGTTTAAAAACTAGATTTTGAGATGCTCCGACCACACCCTCTGTAAAAGGTTCACTTAAGGCCAACCCACAAGTATCACAGAGGGATGGCTCGATTTTCCCAGTTCACATCTCTTTAGTCTGAAAAGCTCCAAAAGCAATTCCTGGGACTTGTGTTTGGGATTAAATAATAGCCATCATCATTCAGGGTATGGGGTACCAGGCTAGATAGGTTCTTATACCTCACTCTTGGAAGAGTGGGAAATGCCTTCAGACTTCTGACGTGACTACACCCATCCTAAATAACTTGAGTTTCACCATGAGAACATATTCTAACTGCCACTTTGTTAGTGCTTAACACAGCAGTGCTTTTAACATTAGAAACTCATTTTGAGTCTTCTGGGATGTGAATATTTTAAACTTACTCCTCATTGTGAGGTATTAAGAGTGTAGAGAATTCTACAGTGCATTTAGGAGTAATTAAATGAGACCCTAATCCAATAAAACTATGGCCATATAAGAAAATGAGAGGTCTGAGCTAGATGGTCTGCCTCACCTGATGTTCTAGGCTGACTTGAGATTCTGCAAAGAACCCCACTAACAGTAAGAACCTCCATAGATATGGCCTTCTCCAGTCTTCAGATGCTTTTCAGCCTTCAGAACCATGAGACAAATTGACCTTTCTTTTTAAATAGCCCATCTGTACTATTCAACTATGGCAATAGAAGATTGTCTAGACAGCCTTCTTGATGCTAATTAACAACTGCTTGTTGTTGACCAAGCTATGTTGAGAGATTTGTGCATAGATTAGCAACCTTAAATGATGGTCCTTTCCAATGTGGTATTGGCTGACCTCACTGAGTCTGTGTATTGTTAGTAAGTTAGTATCTCACAACCCTTAAATGCTAATCTATTGGCATTTATGAGATCATGAATATGCTTACATATGTTAAAGTACATGGTAGTAATAGTAATATTTCATTTCCCTAAAGCAAAAGAGAAGGTTATTCTTGCTTTAAGAATGAGCTGCAAAGACTGGATACATCTCAGTTGCCAGTCACAGGCTGTACTGTGAAGCCAAGGCAAAAATCTGGTTGATTGAGCGCCTCTGGTTCCCAGATTGCAATGTTTAATCTTATACCCAAAATGAAAGGGCAGCAACTACGTCAGGGAATACATCCACAGGACATTGAATGAAGAAGCAAGCCATGGTGCTTATACATGCTCTTAAGACTGATATGCCATATCTGCTATAATCCTAAAGGCAAGGGGAAGTCACATGACCAACCCCAACACCAATGAGGCATCAGATGCTCCTTTTGAGGAGGTATATTATATGGGAGAAGGGATATTTTTGAGAAGCTATCTTCTTTGGGAATAGGAATATCATTTCTTATCTTGTCCTTATCCAAATGCACAGTAATAGTAAGCTAAGATAAAGGAGGATGTTTATGTAAAGGAAACCATTCTACTTCAAGCTTTTGGACTACATGTAATAAAGGGATGAGAAAGACTTGATGCAAACACAAAACTGAAGTTTAGCAAAGTCTGGAGGGTAGTAATGGAAAACAAGGTTGGGAAGTTCCCTATAGTTCAAGATTGGGGTGCTCCATGCAGTTCAAGTTTTGGGATGCTTCCTTCAGTTCAAGGTTGGGATGCTTCCTATAGTTCAAGGTTATTGACAAATTGTAGAGTTGGATTAAGATATGTACTTAGAGAACCATCTACCCAACAGGAAAAGGGAGTTTGACACAGTTGGTGAAATCCTGAGACTAGAAAAATTTATTCCATTTCATGTTTATGTATCCTCAGTGTCCCCACATTTCTTGCTAATCTGTTACATATGCTTGTTTTGATATCATAAAGAACCAGGCCTTTGTAGAAACTGTCTAGTGGTTGTGTGGAAGAGAAAGGTTCACATGAGCTGTGATAGGAGAAAACCACTTAGCTGGCAGAATGCACAGGAGCAAAAGAGAGAGTGTCTATGGAGATCTTGCCCTTACTCTACTGTGAAAAGCTGCCATCCCTCTTTTGGCTTCTAGTTGTTTTGTCTGTTATGAATAAGTCTGCCTTTACATAGAATGATGGTTCCTGAGCCTCCAGTTTTGAATCCTATTATAAAGGATTTTCCAAGAAGAATAGGGATAAGGTTGGAGAAGAAAAATAAAAAGTTTAGGGAGAAAATGTTGAAATAAATGAAATCAAATAAAAGCATGTTTATTAGCACATGTTCTCATTGATTTTTCTCTCTCTCTGTCTAAGGAGTCATAGTTCTTGCCTTCCTTTTCTGGAACTGAATTTTGTTCTCTTCTTTCTCTTAGGTATTATGACACAGAGAGTTGTAAGTTTCACAACTGAGGTAAATTTACTCTCTGTAGTCTGCTCCCCAAATCTGGGTAATCCCCATCCTCCAATGTTCCTTTCAATGTTATTAAAAGTTGAACTATAATTCACATTTTACAAAATTGCCATTTAATATGTATATTTTGATGGTTTTAGTGTGTTCAAAAGGCTGTAAAGCCAATTCTAGAATTTAATTTCAAAATGATTTCATCATAAAAAAACAAGACTTGTTCCTTTTAATAGTCATCCCGGTGCCTCTCTGTCCCCAGCTTCTCCTAACCACCAAAATCTCTATGAGTTTGGATTCTCCTGTTCTAGATATTGATTGTAAATGGATAATGCAAAATGTGGCATTTTCTTGAAAACTGGCTTCTTTCACATGTTACCAGAGTTCATTTATACTATAACCTGGATCAATATGAAAATGTTAGCTGGTGGCAATTAGATTTCGTCTATTTTTTCTTTTGTATATACTGTAGTCTGTTCACAAAAAGTGTAATGAGCATATGTTTTAATTTCTCTTAGTTGTACATTTTCATGTAGCTTTGTTGAGTCATATAGTGAGTACAAGTGTTTAATATTTTGAAGAACTGACCAGCACTTCGCAAAGATGATAGAATTTTGAATTTCATCATGGATGTATAATGGTCCAGTTGCTTCTACAACCTCAATGACATTTGCCTTATTAAGCATAGCTGTCACATACAGTGATACTTTATTGTTGTTATTTCTCTACTGACAAATGATATTTAACATCTTTTTCCACAAAATAATGGGTCACTTTATGACCTTTTCATACATAGATATCTTTGTAGCTTGCATATATCTCTCCCCCAGTCACCTCATTACCTTTCTGGGTAGTGCGAATTGTTTCATGTGTTGTTGGCCATTTTTATGTCGTCTTTACAGAAATACATATTTATATCTTTTGCCATTTTTAATTCTATTTTACTTTTATAAGAGTTATTTACATCTTCAGAATGCAGGTCTCTTACTATATAGATGACATAAACATTTTGTCTCTTTTTATAGGTTATCTGCTCTCTTTCCTGATAGCATCTTTTGAAGCACACAGAACTTTGCTTTTATTTCTATGAACTCTGAACTCCTTGTTTTCTTTTGTTGTCTCTGCTTAGTTAGTCTTTAGTTGATTTTCATGTTTTGTAAGAAGGCCACACCAGTTTGTTCTTGCATGTGTGTGTGTGTGTGTGTGTGTGTGTGTGTGTGTTTTCACTCAGGAATCCCCCTTTGCACATCTTACACTGAAGCTCTGTTGGCAACAAAGCCTTTCACTGTTTGTCTCTCTGGCGGTGTCTTGAGAACATCTGCATCTAGGCACAACTTGCTGTTTTCATCTTCTCTGCACCCTTACCATGATTCTGCTGTGCCAAGGTGCACATATCTTTTAACCCATCATACTTGGATCTTATTGAGAATATTGGATACATAGACTAATTAATGTTGCTCTTTAAATAGGGGTCTTTCTGCCCCTTCCTGGTCTCTTCTGGGATTCCCATTATGCTTAAGGAACATAGTACACATGAGGAGGTCTCATGGGTCTCTAAGGTGGTTTGTTTTTCTCAACAGTTTATCTTAATTTTCTTCTTCACTTGGGCTAGATGTAAGTCTATGGAACTGGTTTACATCTCAGTGTTATGATCCACTTTCCTGCCAGCTCAAATGTGTTCTTTAACCTGACAGGATTTTTTTTAATCTCTCTTACTACATTTTACAATTCAAGCATTTTGATGTTGAATTGTCATATGTGCATCTTTTTAGTGCTATCCTCTTTATTGTTATTGCTCTTATACTTTGTTCCAGTTGTTTACATGTGATTCTCTCTCTCTCTCTCTCTCTCTCTCTCTCTCTCTCTGTGTGTGTGTGTGTGTGTGTGTGTGTGTGTGTGTGCGCGCGCGTGTGTGTATATACAGTGAACTTTCTTGATGGTATTAAAGAGAGTAGGTCTCCCTAAGCCCCTCCTATTATTCTGAGGGTCTGCAATAGAAACTGTGAAGGAGGTGCTCTGTCAGGGGCTGAGTTGTGATAGGAACTCCTCAGCAGTTGGGGGCCTCTCTCTCACTCTCACATTCTTGCTGGGGTGGGTGGTCCAGGGATCCTTACTCCCTGGAGGCCATGTAGGCCATGAGGTCCAGAGTCCTGTTGCTGTAGCCACAGTCATCGTCATATAAGGAAACGACCTTTACAAAGTTGTCATTGGGAGCAATGTCAGTCCCAGCATCAAAAGTGGAAGTCACTTTTAAAGTCTTAGGAGACAACCTGGTCCTTTGTATAACCCAGGATGTCCTTTAGTGGGCCCTCAGATGCCTGATTCACCACCTTCTTGATGTCATCACACTTGGCAACTTTCTCCAGGTTATTAGATCCATTGTGGGTAGGAACATGGAAGGCCATGCTAGTGAGCTTCCCATTCAGCTCTTGGAATGACCTTGCTTACAGCCTTGGCAGTACCAGTGGATGCAGGGAGGATGTTCTGGGCATCCCTATGGCCTTCGCACCACAGCTTTCCAAGGGGGCCACCCACAGGCTTTGGAGTGGTAGTGATGGCATGGAATATGGCCATGAGACCTTTTATGATGCCCAAGTTGTCATGGCTGACCTTTGCTAGGGAGACTAACCAGTTGGTGGTGCAGGAAGCATTTCTGACAATGTTGAGTGAGTTGTCATACTTCTTGTGGTTCACTCCCATCACAATCATAGGGACATCAGCAGAAGGGGTAGAGATGATGACTCTTTTGGCCCCACCCTTCAAGTGAACCCCACTAGCCTTTTCCATGGTGGTGTAGATGTCAGTAGATTCTGCAACATACTCAGCACCAGCATCACCCCCATTTGATGTCAGCAGGATCTCGCCTCTGGAAGATGGTGATGACCTTCCCATTGATGACAAGCTTCCTGTTCTCAGCATTGACTGTACTGTTGAACTTGGCATAGGTAGAATCATACAAGAATATGTAGACTATGTAGTTGAGGTCAATGAGGGATCATTGATTGCAACAATTTTCACTTTGCCAGATAAGAAGGCATGCTTGGTAACCAAGCTCCCAACACAGCCAAATCCATCCACTCTGACCTTCACCATTGTGTCTAAGATACAAGGCTGGTACTGCAAGATAATGTGGCTGTCTTGGGAACAGGGATGAACAGAGCTTTTCTTTCATTCTTTTAATATAGTGTTAGGCTAAAATCTTTGTCTCATCATCAGCAAATTCATGCTTCTTGGATACAGGTTATGTGGAATGCTCCTCCCCCCTCCCTCTTGGGCAGTTTCCTAGATTTTTCATGTCTTAAAATATGGAGTATACGTTGGGCGTGGTGGCGCACTCCTGTAATCCCAGCACTCTGGGAGGCAGAGGCAGGTGGATTTCTGAGTTTGAGGCCAGCCTGGTCTACAGAGTGAGTTCCAGGACAGCCAGGACTATACAGAGAAACCCTGTCTCAAAAAAAAATATGGAGTGTACTCTGGATATTTGAAATGATATGATGTTTACTTATGGAAATTCTATGTGTCCCACCCTAAAGTTTGGTGTTGTGACTTCCTTAGATGTGGTCTCATGATATTTCTAATTTCTTTGTCATATACAGCAAATGAAGATATGTCTGTCTCATTGCCCTAAGGTTTATCTAATATTAGGCAGGGGATTAATTAATATGTTGGGGTTAGAGTTCCCCCATTGCCAGTGTACTAGAGGGATGCAAGCCTTTAATAGTCAGGCAGTTTATAACACACACAAAGTTTGTCACTTGTCAGGAGACTTGGCATCAGCTACTGGTGAGAAATGGGCATTATTCTGGGCTTTTTCACAGACTCATGCACAGCTTTCTTCATGTTTGTAAATTCCTGGGTCAGCAGGAAACTGTTGGAACTTGGAGTGATTTTTTTTCTCCTTTTGTTACAGCCTCTTTTCCCCTCTCAGCCCTACCTCCCTCTGGATGATTTTTTGTTGTTTGTTTCAAATAGCTGCCTTGTTAAACAATTGTTGATAATGGCTTTTAAACGGGCATATGGCTATAACTCTTTCCCATTAATTAGCTCCAATCCAGGACAACTGACAAGACTCATTAATGGTGTTGTTCCAGGGAACCCTCAGCCTAGTTATGGAGGGGCATCTCTCTTAGTTTTCTACCCTGTTCTGTGTCTTTCTAGACCTTGTCAACCACCCCCACTTCCATCTCCAGTTATCCTTATTGCAAGACTATAGGTTTTCAAGGGTGCACAGAGCTGAGGAGGAGGTAAGAACAGTCCTTGTCCACCTGTCTCAAAACATGTTTCTTGCAATGCTTGCGATGCCTGTAGAGATCCCATGCTTTTCTGAAATAAGTGATCCTCAGCTCTGATCTGGTTTCTGTATTTCTAAAGAAGAGTATATTGACGTTTTTGTCAGTGCCCTTGTTGTTGTGGATGTGTTTGCAGATATTGGCTCTGTCATTCTGGAAATGTTTCTCCAGGCAAAGTTAATTTCTGAACCTGCATGATAGTAAGTTCATCATGAGTCCTCTGAAGAGCAAGTTAAGAATGAGAGGAGAGGGTAACAAGGATGGAAGTTATATGTGCACAATAACTCAAGGATTGATTTATTCTTTTCTCCATTTGAGGACATTTGTAACCAATTCTCCACACATCATGAACAGAGAACCATTTTTCTTTTAGTTCCCTTTGTAGCAATACTTTGTGATTTATTCCTGGAGAATTATTGAGTTCATCTGTCATTCATGGCTATTGACTGTGGTCCAGATAGGTTATTAGACATATATCTAAGTCAGGTGATCATACCAATCATTTCAGTAAACTCAATAGCTAAGACATCTGGACAAGTAAGGTAACAGTTTTTTGTTTGTCTTTGTAATGTGAGTGTCCTTTATAATTTATTCTTGGTCCTTCTTTGTTTTCAAAAACATTTATAGAGAGTCTGAAAAATAGAAACAGCATAATTTTAAAACAAATATTTTTCTACCTTTTTAACATCATTTAAAATATTTTTTACGGGCGTGGTGGCGCACTTGGGAGGCAGAGGCAGGCAGATTTCTGAGTTCGAGGCCAGCCTGGTCTACAGAGTGAGTTCCAGGACAGCCAGGACTACACGGAGAAACCCTGTCTCAAAAAAAAATCATTAAAATATTTTTTAGATTTATTTTTGTCTGCATGTCTGTGTGAATGAATATGTCATCTATGTGCAGGAGGCAGAGGAGGCCAGAAGAGGGCATCAGCTCCCTTAGAACTGGAGTTACAAGCTACACTACGTAGGGGCTGGGAACTGAACTTGGGTCCTTTGGAAGAACAGAAAGTACTCTAAACTGAGTACTGAGCCATCTCTCCACCTCTCTTGATATCCTTATAGTTGAAAAACCTTTATGTTTAAAGCATTGGAGGCTAATTGTAAGGCATGCATAGCTTCTGGACATGTTGCACATTAGTGACTAGATGTTTTATTTTATTTAAACATAAGATATCTATACCAGTTAACAGTCTAAATGGCCAAATCTTTCTTTGAACTGAAAGCCTGGAGTTTCAGCTATTTCTTGTGACTATGGTCTTTCTTAAAATAGGCTTTAGAAGGATACTAGACTCTATAAAGAAGTGTTGCCTAAGGGACATCACCACTAATATTCTATCACCCATATTCTTCTGGCTATTCAATTAAAGTTAGGCAGTTGTAGAACTGAGTGTTTATAACACACTTTACTTATTGTTGTTGTTATTTAACTTTTTATTAATTCTTTGTGAATTTTACATCATCCCATTCATTCTCCTCATCTCTTCATATCTACTCTCTACCCTTACAACCTCCCCTTCAAAAACAAATCTCACTGTGGACGTTGTAATATATAAGACATTTTTAAAAGATAAGTTTCTAGCTTTCTTGCTATGTAGCCCAGGTTGGCCTGGAATTCATAATCCCCTGCTTCTGTTTTTAAGTACTAAAATTACTGGTGTTATTAGACCATTGTACCTAGTCCTTTACAACAGCTGTCACCCTCAATAGGGCTACTCAATCAGTCAATCATGCATTTACATACTTTTAGAGTATATGTTTAACATGAGGCTTGGGTTCAATTCCTAATGACTGTCCCTCCAAAACATAAGCATTTTAAAAAAGATTAAATAGGATCAGGTTGGCCCAACAATAGAGTGCTTGCTGTACAAGTGTGAGGACCCTAGTTCAGATCCACAACATATATAGAGAGTATAGCATTGCATAGTGTTCTGTAATCCCAGTATTGGGAGATAGAGACAGGAGGGCCCCTGGGCCTTGCTGACCACCTATTCTTGCCAAATTGGTGAGCATCAGATTCAAGGAGAGAACCTGTCTGAAAAGACCAAGATATAGGGTGACAAGATGTCAGACATAAAGTTTGGGCCCACACAAGCACACCTTTATGCACACACCTGCACATGTTCACACTTGCACACACAAAAGTTTCAGGTTTTTCATTGCATAAAAGTTGACAAAAATTATCCTTTTTTGGCAGCTATTCTCCCCGTTACCTCAATGTTTATCTGTCTTTTGATAGTTTTTTTTATTTAACCCTGCCTTCTGACATGAAGCACATAAAGTGTGTCTTAGGCAGACGGTGTTGAGGCACTAATTGCCTCATTAGGAGAAAGCCTGTTCCTGGGCCAGTATCCTCTGGCAATAGGATTCAGGAAAGAAAACTGACCCTTTGGTAGTTCTCAGTTAACTAACTTATAGGTCAACTCCCTTTACACCAACAAATAGCAACACAGCAAAAACCTTTGAGTAAAAATAGGACTTCCAGATCTCAGACAATGGCCTGCTCATCACAAGCCAATCCCAGGGCTATGTGAGTATTAGGACTTTTTCATAATGGAATTTGACCTGCAGTCATCCTTGGAAACAGAATGGAGCTTTAGGAAAGATTCTGCGCATGAATGGGAGAGGGGAAAGCCTCGTTTGTGTTTCTCTGAAATATGCTATCAGCGAACCAGAGCAGCCCTCTAATAACATGATGAATTCTTGTACACATCCAAGAGATTAATGAAAGCTGTTCATTGAAATATGAGCAGCCACTGGAGCTCGTAGAACAAACGGAGGCTGCTAATCTCTACCGCTGGCACCTGAGATGCTTTTAGGAACTGTCTGCTGAGTGAGGAACAGATTAAATGAAACTTCAACTTATATTTCCTAAGACTGTGGATGGAAAAGATCCACGAGGTGAATTTGACTTTCCAGAGAGGCGCTTTTAATTACCGACGTGCAAACAAGTCCAGTCTTTTCCGAGTCTGCTGGCCAGGGTTCTGGTGGCTGTAGTAGGTTTGTTTCCCTTTGGCTCTAGAGGTGAATAGTTGATGAAGGAAGCTGTGTTATCACCAGGAACTTCAGAAACGATTGATCTTGCGAGACTTAACTGAAGTGTCCTGAAAGGGGCCTTGGGGATTATGGAAGAATCTATAGAATGAAGAATCGTATCCTCCAACTACTAATGTGGCTGTCGTGGTCCTTTTGGTTGAGATTTGTGGGGAGCTAACACCTGGCCCTCAGCTATTATTTAAACATAAAAATACCACCACAAACAATAATAAAATAATAATAATAAGGATGATAATGATGATACAGATAGCAGAAAATCCTTAAGGGTCACTGGCAGCAAATATAGCATGTGATAGAAAAGACAAGCCTTTATAATGTAACCCTAGCAACAAATTAGATCTGTAAGTCATATTTTAGTCATATTTTATATTCTTTATAGATAAAGATTCCCTGAGAGTAGGTGCTTTTTTTTTTTACTTTGCAAGTGAGAAAATTAAAGAGAGTTCACGTATCTCATCTAAAGATCTCATAGCTATTAAGTTTCACTGTTAGAATTTGAACTGAGTCAATTTAACTCCATAAATCATGCATCTGGAAAGGACTCAGTCAGTACAATGCTGCCTTCCAAGCATAAGGACCTGATTTTAGTCCCAGAACCCATGTAAAAATAAGACATCAAGGATCCACAAATAAAAGAGAGTGTGGCACTTGTCTATCTGTGCCTTGATTACATCAGTCTGTATAATATGTTCAAGTTTCACCCATTTATGTGCAAAGTTTATACTTACATTCTTTCCTTATGGCTGAGTAGATTCCCTTGTATACCACGTTTAGGCTGTTTTCATTTCATAGCTGTTGTGGCTAGATTGACAATAAATATGGATGAGCAATTATCCATTGAGTAGGATTTTGAATTCCTTGGACAAATACCAGCAGGGGCATAGCCAGGTTATATGGTAGATCTATTTTAGCTTTTTGAGAATTCCTCCACAGTAATTTCCATAGACTCTGGAAAGTTCTGACTCTTTAGGTGTGAGCCTATAACCTTGAGTACTTGCAGAAACAAGAAAAGTGAAAGGGGCCATGCTGAGGGCAGGCAGGGAGTAGAGAGAGATCTGGAAAGGCAGAAAGCAGGACACGGGTGCTATGAAAAGGAAAAATAGGAGGAAGAGGGACTTTATCTGGGAAGCATGGAGGAGAGGATAAAGAACACAAATGATGATTGGCAAAGTCATAAAGAAACACTATGTCTACTCAAAATGCATATGTAATATATAAAGTATATGTGTATACATATACAAATAATTTAAGTAACATTATGCCACTTGGAGTGGTACTGCTTCCCCACAAACCATAGACTTTCCCACACAAATCCCAGTGCCATGCATGAGAAACCTCCCTTTGAACTGTTGGTCAGAAGAGTCCAAGAGACTCCCAATTCAATGCAGGCTGTTGAGGTCACCCTTGGATGCCATCCAGAACTTGAAGCTATTGTGAAAGACACCACGCAGTTTAATATTGGACTTGGAGAAACAAGCTGGAAGTGACCTGGAAGCCGCCTCCCTGAGGACTAGCTCTCATACTCTCTGAAGGTGCTGTGAAAGCTGCCAAGGGAGGAGAACAACCGGTAATCCTACCCAGCAGTAAGGCCTGCAAACCCCAGCAATGACCAGACATGGCAAGACATCTCCAAGGGTATAGTAGTGACACTTAGATCTCAGCCATAATAGACAGCTGTCTAATTGGACTTAAGGCCCACTCAATCTAAAGGAAGTTATGCCTTCTTCTGTAAACCTAGCACTATTATAAGAGTACTGAGCCCACTATCTGTGGCTGTGAAAGTCATGGACCCTAAAGGAAACTCTGTTACAGCCACTTTCCTAAACTAGTCTAATTCCCAACTACACTCCAAATACCTATGATAGCCACAGATTAAGGGCAGCTCTCACCCTCATCAAAGAAGCTTCTTTTTGCAGCAGGCAGAGATCACTACAGAAATGCACAAGTAGCCAAAAGACAGAGGATAACTGATTGTGAGTGTCCCACCCCACATAGCACAACACCCACACCTCAGGCTCAGAGAACATCAGAGAGGTTATAAGCTGCTTGCTGGGAGGTAGTTGTCTTCTGTATATGACTGGGAGCTGCACTTGTGAAAGCTTAACAACATGGTTGCCTAAGCAAGGCTGGCACAGTGACAATACCAGTTAACACCCTAACTTTCCAATGTGACTAAGGGAAAATCTCACAAGGTCACACCCCTAAATGAAGAGCTACAGGCAATCAATGGCTGCTAAGAGGGAAAAATCAGTCCTAGCTAGGGATGAGCCCCCTGATAGGTTATCCAATACCAAGTGTTCATCACTAAATGCGTGTTCATATGGGCAACACTAAATGGACTCGGCAGGTGTGTGTGTGTGTGTGTGTGTGTGTGTGTGTGTGTATGTGTGTGTGTGTGTGTGTGTGTGTAAAACAATAGTAATTACAAAGAAAGAGGTCATGGATTTGAGAAAGAATGAATGATACACAGGAGAATTGGAAGGGGTAAAGGATGGTATATACATTATGTAAACTCAGTACTCATGCATGGAATCAAAAACAATATGCTAAACATGATAATATCAAGGTGCGATAGCAAGTGCTTGTAATCTCAGTGCCAGGAAGACAGAGACAAATGGATCTTTGGTGCTCACTGGCTAACCAGTATAACCTACTTGGTGAGCTCCAGGCTAGTGAGAGACCCTGTCTCAAAAGACAAGGTGGAGAGCACTTGAGAAAAGTTACCCACAGTTGTAACTTTGTCACAGCCACATGCGTCTGCACACACAAGTGCATCAGCACACATAAAAATATGTTTGTACATATGCAAAACTTGTGTGCGTAATCACCTCCCCTCAGTGTATGCTATCCATAGAGCCTGTCTATCTTTGGAGCAGCCATTCTTGGTCAAGTGATTATTCAACTGTATTAATCAAGCATTTAAGAACACTCAGCACGGGCCAGACTTGGAACTATAGTGAACATGAGTAGATGACATGGCTTCCCTTTTGTGCTGTTTGTGGCCATGTTCATGAGGGTTAGGAGAGAAATTAAGCATGGTTCCATTGTGACCTTTCATGCAGGAACTGGCTTCAGACCAGGAAGAAACAATACACAGGCTTAGGTCCACAGTGAAGGCAGGCAAGGTGAGAGACATGTGGAATTCCATGCAGGAGAGGAGCATATGCTAAAACCAGAGGCAGGTAGGACCATGGACTAGAGCGAGGCTCCAGAGTTTGGGCTGGGCAGAGTACAAAGGTCTGTAGATCACAGAAGACCCATTTTACAAAGAGCACAAATCTGTTGAGGGGCTGTAAACAACAAAAAATTGAGGTGAATAGACCTGGATTTTGAAAAGGTCTCTTTGGTGTCCTCAGCAAGTAGTTTGAAAGTAGTTGAAAGTAGTTTGAAACATTGTTCAGATGCTGGCTCTAATTGCTGTCGAATGTGGCAGCGGCAGTGGGTAGTGCAGACAGTTCTGGGAGAACTAGGGGATATCACTGATGAACTACTGAGTGGTACAATGTGCCAGACTCGAACGTCCAAAGGTCCAGTTCAAATCCAAGTTCCAGTTCTTTGAACTTGCTGTACCTTCAATTCTTCATCCTATTTTGGTGCTTTTCTTCACAACCCTGTGACAAACTTAAGGGGGGTGGAATTCCTGTGAAGGCTTGACTGCACAGCAGCTTATGCATTATGCTAATCCAGAGGTTCTCAACCTCTGGTTCCCAACCCTTTCACAGGGGTTGCATATCAAATATCCTGCTTATCAGATATTTACATAATAGTAATAAAGTTTTAGCTATAAGTAATTATAGCAACAAAAATAATTTTATGGTGGGGTCACCAAGCATGAGGAAAGTTGAGAACCACTCCATACACGCCCCAATGTGGGGCCTGGATACCTTCCTTCTTCACTTCATCCATGTTTTCTTGAGTTCCTTCTTTCTTGCACCGTCTCAGAATCAGGTCCTCCACCTCCTTTCATAAGTCAGCACACCAAGTTTCGGTGGCCTCTTCCCTCCTTGCTGCAGGAAAGGGAGCTAGGAGGAAACAATACAGTAACTGTTTATTCTAAACATAGTATTCAGATTTGTGTGGTAATGTCTGGTGGAAAGAGAGATTTTGAAATCAGCCTTTCCTCACAGTTGAGCAATAAATGAGGTGCTTCCGAGGCAAGCCTGGGCTCATCTGGGAGAAGCCATGCCCTCCCCGAGCTGCTTCCCAACATGTTTAATCGTTGTGGAGGAGTCGGCCTAGGAATTCTTCAGCTTTTGAGGCATCCTGACTTATTAATATACTAGAGTGTACATTATACATATTATATAGTATTATATATACTAATATTACACACACACACACACACACACACACACACACACACACACGAGGTAGTTTTCAATTGACTTGTATATGGGGTAAGAGACACAGATCTAGTTTCATTCCTTACACGTAAATGTCCATTTTTTTCCCAGCACCATTTGGTGAAGAGGCTGCCTTTTCTCCAATGTTTGTTTTGCCAAAAGTGAATCGCTGGCCTTAGCCGAGCTGGTTTATGTCTGTGTTCTCTGTTCTATCCCGTCAGTGTGTTTGTTCGTTTCTATGCCGGTATCACGCCGTTGCTGTGGCTCTGCAGTAGAACTTACAGTCAACTATGGTGATGCTTCCAGTGTCATTGCTTTGGTTATCTGGAGCCTTTTGTGTTTCCATCTGAATTTTAGGAATGTTTTCTTCTATTTCTATGATAAGATACATTGGAATTCTGATGAAGATTGCATTGTATATGTAGACTGCTTTTGGTAGGATGGCCATTTCACAGTATCAATTCTTTTAATCCATGAATATGGGATTCGATCTTTTCAGATCTTTTTCAGATTCTTGAGTATTTTAAAGTTTTCCCTGTAGTGGTCTTTCACCTGCTTGATTCAGTTCATTCCAACATAGGGTTATTTTGGCTAATTTTGTATTAAGTGTGAATGGTGTTTGTTTCCGGATTACTTTCTCAGTGTGTCCAATATATAGAACAATATATACACTATATTGGTATATAGGGAGGCTTCTGACTTGTCTATGTTAAATTTGTATCCTGCTACTTTGAGCCACCTATAGCCTGTATATGGATATATAACCTATACCCATAGAGCCCAGGAGATTAGTAAGGGGCTGTGGAGGGCTGGATTCAAGGAAAGGAGACAGAACACAGTGGTACAGAGCTGAGGTAAAATAAGGGGACAGAAAGGGAGGAGATGAAGTGGGGCAGGGGCAGGCTGAGGGAAGAGGATCGGAGGGATGGTGAGAACTAAAGGTCTATTGAGAAAGTTACATGGAAACCTACTACCTTAGACGCTTCCTATAACGTGTAAATATGTAAAAAGAGTTTTAATGGATCTACTCTACAACAGGGTACCCCAACCACACACCATATAATAGCAAATAAACCCCCCAATACCTGAAATTGGTGAGTTGTGGGCCGTGGGGTTCCATAGACCAGCAGGCATTATAGGCTGTCACCAAGTTCACCAAGAACTTCCTCAAGTTCAGCATCAAGTTCTTACTATTCTGGCATGTTTATAAATCTTTGATTCTCACTTAGAAATGGAAATTATTAAGCAGCTTATATTTTAAGATGTATTAATGAGTTCAAAGTATTTTTAAGGTCCTTTCTCCTGGTTGGTTTGTCAGTGGCAGAAGCTAGAGTTTTCTGGGAAGAGGACTCTCAGTTGGAAAAAAAATGCCTTGTAAGATTGGCATATAGGCAAGTCTTCTGGGAATCTTCTTGATTAATTATTGATGTAGGTGGGCCCAGCCCACTGTGGGTGGTCCCACCCTTGGACAGGTGATCCTGGGCTGATTAAGAGAGCAGGCTGAGCAAGCTCTAGAAGAAACAAACCAGTAAGCAGTATTTCATCACTGTTTCTATTTCAAGTCCTGCCTCCAATTCTTGCTTTGAGTTCCTCCCCTGACTTTTCATGGTGGACTATAAACTGTAAGGTGATGTCACCCCAAGCTGGTTTTGATCCTAGTTAGGTTTCCATTGCTCTGATAGAACTAAGACTTCACTTGGCTTCCTCCCCCATCCCCAAGAAATTACCTTTTCCTTCTCCTTTGTCTTAGTTTTGGTTTTATTGCTGTGAAGAGACACCATGACCAAAGCAACTCTTATACATAACACATTGAATTGGGGCTGGCTTACAGTTTCAGAGGTTCAGGCCATTATCATCATGGTGGGAAGCATGGCAGATTGCAGACATGGTATTGAAGGAGCTGAGAGTTCTACATCTTGATCCAAAAGCAGTCAGGAAGAGAGTCTCTTTCACACTGGACAGAGCCTGAGCGTAGACCTTGAAAGCCCACCCCCACAGTAACAAGGTCACACCTCCTTATAGTGCCACTTCCAATGGGCTAAGTGGACTCAAACCACCAAGCCCCTTTAATAATTCTTGTATTTTTAATGAATTAAGTATATAACTAAAGTAAGCATTGTTGATTTCAAACATCCTAATACTGTATGTGTAAGTTTCATTTAAAAAAAAAGTCTGTAGCAACTACTAGTTAAATGGTTTCAATTAGAATTACAGGAACAATGTGTTATTCAAACAGGATGGATTTTCCTAAACATTAAAACAATTTACCCAATATTTACACATCTCAAAGCACAAACAATAAAAGGTTTTTTTTTGTGTGGTTTTGTTTCTAAATATCTCTATATTGCATTGCAAATCTTAACCAAAGTTGATATGTGCTGACCTGGTAAGGAAGTGCTTGCCATTCCAACGCCTTCAGAAGGTGCCTTGACAACCGGTTGAACTTTTGTGTTTTCGGAATCTCTATGTGAGGCACAGACCAAATTATTTCCTTTCATGCTTTTGGGTTGTCCTAACCACATCCACAATTTGTATGTCATTGACAACATAAACCAAAAAGCGGGTAGCCTATCACTTAAGTTTCATAGGCATTAACCTGCAATAATTCTCCTACTTGCTCTGTGTTCACTACATGGGAGTTGCATTTGTTAATTTCTTACGGTATCTAAATGTCTTGCCTGATAACTGACCTTTTGCAGTTATTGGAAAGCAGCATGTCTGTGAGGGGGAGGGAGAGAACAAGGCAGGAAAGAAGGGAGTTAAGGAAGGAAGGAAAGAGATGGGGAAAGCTGGAGGAAGAAGGGAAGGTAGATCCCTACTCTTTGGGCAATGATTCTTACAGTGTTAGAATGATGTTAGGTTTTAGGTATCTTGATTGATATGCATTTTTAGCTTAGACTCTATGACTCTAAGGTTAGCCCAGGTCATTGACTGCTTTACAACTAAAGGCTACCATGACCGTTAAATGTCATGTATGTAGAGTCTTTGGCCAGCTCAGTCACAGAGGGAAACAATATAGTTGCAGTTGATTGAGACTGCCTAAGTCAGAGTCCAATGCTTTCATTTGGAAGAAAAAGAATAAATGGCCTCAGTTTGGGTTCAGTGAGAAACCCTCAAGACACACCTTACTGTGAGCTAGACTTGGTGGTGGACCGCTTCTTGGTTGTTCAGTGCTATCTTTAGTCCTCATCTTTTACACCCAACTTGTTCATGGATGCTTCTCATAATTACTGTGAAAGAAGGGTACTGGGTACTTAGATGTTTGCCTGAATTTTATTAGTTGAAACATATAAGCATGTCTTGGACTCTATTGCTGTAATTAGTTTAAAAGACTTTTTTGTATAAATAGTATCGCTTCAGTTTGGACCATTGGATAAATGCATCCCTTGAGTATCTGTTTTAGATGCTGTCTGGGATTGGACTAAAGTCCATGTGCACACGAGCTGCACTTGTTTGCTTAGTATATAAACTCATTTGGTTGATACATAGTTTTGTGAGCTAAATATTTTCAAGAGGGTAACATCTCGTTGTTTACTTCTACTCTATTACTACCAAGATATCAGGGTTTTGTGAAGAATTCAGAGCGAGGAACCCCATACCAACAGGGCTTTCTCTGCCGGACAGCATTTATTTTGTAGTTTATGATGAAAGAAAGTTTTTAGCCGTTTATCCTTTGGGCTTCCAGAAATAAAGCCCGTTATCTATATATCTAAGTGTGATTGCCATCCTCCGAAGAAATTAAGAGCGAGAGCCTTGGCCTCTGTTCATGCTAGGGTTAAAATTGCCATGGTTTGTCTTGTTCCTGCATCTATACTTGAAATACATATTTCGGTTTTGATTAAAGTGGACAATTACAAAGCTAGAGATTTTTAAATACTACTAAGTCAAAAAACATAACAACTGCATGATAGTCTAATGCTTCTCAACTTTCTGTCAGGGGCATAAGGATATTGGCTTTCCTCTTATTACTGCCAAAATTATCCTGTCTTTCTCTGATATGATCATATGTATGCAGTTAGCACACATATCTTCTAAGCTCCATTATTCTTCTCAGGGCTCTTAGGTGTTTATCTACCACCCCCCCTTCATGTGTGTGTTTTAATTTTCCCCCCTATCTCAGACTAATGACTAGTAGTACCAAGTTCTAGTCTCATAATTCGCCAGTGGCAGGTAAAGACAGATGTAAATTTCAGAAAGGCTGAGAAAAAATGACCATATTAAAAAAAAAAAAAGGTAATGACCAATGGGATGTCATAAATAGAAGGGACTAAGCCAGTTGTTCTTTTCTTCAGGATCTATAAGTCTAGTTATACTAGGTCATTACCTGGTTACACACAGTCATTCTCAAAAGTAATAATAGGTCTTTCACGCCATAGGAAGTGACAGACAAATTGGGCATCAGAAACAGAAATAAGCAATGTTTTTCTTTTTTGGTCAATTGATACTAAAATATTTATCAGTCTGTTTTGTTGTGTGTTGATCTGCTGGTGGCAGGAATATATTGTGAGGGCTTTTGGCAATTCTAGAAACCTGAACTGTGAAGTTGAACGTTTCTATGTCATCCACACAGAGAGACATCATCCAAATGTAAAAATAGCTGTGTGCCAGTGCACACAGTAATATTGCATGAAGAAAAGACGTGCGTTCTGTCTGCCTGTGCCCACGCAGACATTTGCTGACGAACACATTTTGTCCAGGTGGAGCCCTCCCCCACTTCTGGCCAAGATTCTCATGTGAGAACTGATTCCAGATGCTTTCAGGTGCTGACGTCTGTCGGGGGGGGGGCGCGGAGGGGGGGGAGTGCTTCCTGAGCTGCACTGAGACTGGCATTGAATGTCCTGTGAGAGTGCAAACATGCCCTTGCTGCATCGCATGTCTTTGCATGAGTGTCCTGTCATCTCTTCACTGGGGTAGACCAGAATGCCCTGTTGACTGCTTGGGTATTTGCTAACCAAGGGAATTTGGTAGCAGAGACCAAAGCTTGTTTACCTGTGAGGCTGTAGGTTCTTTCTTGGTGCTAACAAATGACACCAATGGCTGTCAGGCAAGCAGGATCCCTTGGAGAAAATGTTGGGTGGTAGTGGGTTCTTGACTCTTTGAAGGTCTCTGGTCCAGAGTAACAGACACGTGCCTGAAATGGAGGAGGATGTAGAAAAGGGAAAAGAACTGCTCGAAGGATCAGTGGTTGCAAGTGAAGATCATAGGCCTCTGCATACCTCTGCCTGCCTGGACCTACATAGAATTTAGGGCCTGGAATGGCTGATTTTAAATTTCTCAACAGATCTCTGAGGGAGGGAGGGAGGGAGGGAGGGAGGGAGGGAGGGAGAGAGAGAGAGAGAGAGAGAGAGAGAGAGAGAGAGAGAGAGAGAGAGAGAGAGACTCTCTTGTCCTGTTTTGTTTTGTTTTGTTTTGTTTTGTTTTTAATTGGCAACTGGTAGCGATTTCTGGGGAACAGAAGATGAGTCAAACAGCTTATCTGTTAACCAGAAGGATCTCCTGGGCTTAGACTAGTCTGTTCCAAAAGTCTCCAGAGCAGCAACCTCAGTATCATTTGAGGTCTAGGTAGGAACTCCGATTCCCAGGCCTCACCCCATCTTTCCTAAAACATTTTAACAAGATTTTGAATAATTACTTTTTATACAAAAGAAATGTTTGAATCATTGGTAGAAATTTTTTTCATTTTGTGTTTGCATTTGTTGTTGTCATTGTTTGATACAGAATTTTTGTTATATAGCCCAGGCTAGACTTTAACCTCATGACCCTCCTAGCTTGCCTCCTCCCTGAGTCTTAGAATTATAGGTATGTTCCACACCCAGTTCATTGTTAGAAAAGAAAAATGTCTGTGGATAGCCTCTTTCCCTAAGACAATCATTCTACTGCATCACTGCTCATGGGTGCCAATTGATTGGCAAGCCCGTGGAGAAAGAGGCATATCCTATCAGACACAGAACACCTCCTGACTTCTAGCACTATGACATGGGAGCATTTAATGAATGAACAAAATCAATGAAATCTCATCACATGGGTTCTAATTAGACTTGACAGAAGGAGGAAGCCTTGGCAACCATGCAATGTTTTCTAACTTGCCTAGTCTCTGGACTTCATTCTGTTTTATCTTTTGTTCATGTATCTGTAAGACCTGTTCCTTGGTCTGGTATGCAGGTAAGTATGGAATACGGTAAGTATGCATTAACTGGATGACCTGTAACATCCAAAGGTGAGTGCTGGCTCCTATGTCAACAGTTCTTTTTGCCATCATCCTTTACTTATTCAAATAAGAGTCTGTGACTGGCAACTTTAGAACACCCATAATGTATTGTGACATGTATGTGTATGACTATCATATATGTATATATGTATAAATGTATTTGTGCATGTTCACATATAGCTCACTGGCAATACTCAGTGTTGTGATAGGGCTTCAGTGCCCTTTAGGAAGTATGGAGAGTTATTTATGATGGAAAGTTTAATGTGCCATCTTTATGTCCATCTTATCCGCATAATGGTCAGGGAGGGTCACCTACCCTTCCAGTGTTGACATTAACATAAATCATAGTCCTTAATCTGACTCTCTCTAAAATTGCATTAAGAAGGGGGAAGATAGTACAGCAGATGGGAGAATAATGTTTCTTGCACTGGTCTTTACCTTTTCTATAGTGTGTACAAATTTTAGGTGCAGGGGAGAAATCTTTTGATCCCAGTAAGGATACTTGAAAGGGGAAAAAATCAAGAACTGGACATCTTTGCTTTTTGTGAGAGAGATGTGGTTGTGCTGTGATCTTGCCCTTTGATTAGAAGCTGGTGTCGCATGGTGTCTACATAGTGTGATTGTTAGCATCCATCTTTCTTAGAAAGTTTGTTGTCCCATGCAGCCGCACTGCCTGGCATCCCCCTGTTGTACTCAAGTGCTGGCCTTTCTGCTCTTGTTTTGTTTGTTTGTGGTTTTAAAAAATATTACTTTACATCTAGCATGGCCATTTTAAGCATTTTGGTTTGGTTTTTAAAATACTGTAGATAAGAATTAGATAAATAAAGAATAATGAGGATTCTATTTGAGGCCCCAAAGAGCCATAAAACTGGTTTCTGTAAATGTGTTGCATAACTTAACATTTTTTGTTCATTGCAAACAAATGAAGGAATAATTGTCACTTTTGAGAATTATGATACAATTAGTATAGGTATTTGACTATAATGAACTTAAAGGCTTTATACAGTATTTTTTTAATAACAAGGATATTGAACTATGCTGTTAAGTTTAGTCAACTGATATTTTTCTGACACTCATTTCTTAAGTAGGGCATTTAAATAGTCCTTTAATACTGTTTGCATAATTAAAGGGCAATCATAAAAAGATACACTTTAGGCTATTGATAGTTTATTACAGTCATGAAGTAAAGGTGACAGGAGCAGAGAAGGATTTCTACTTTATATACAATATACTTGGAATTTTAAAAGCTTGAATTGCTTCTGTGAGTTAATGAAAATGAAATATATGATAAATAAAGGAATTACATAAACTTTTTTAACAATGAAATACAGTTGGAGATTATTTTTCATCTTATATTTTCAAAGTTCATTCTAAAAGTGATCTATAATAGAATCTTTAAATGGAATTTGGTGTATGGATGATTGGGAATATTTTGATGTGCTTTTGGGGTCATATTTTTATGAGATTTCTTTTGGGAAATAGTATTTTGTGGACTTGCCAAATTAAACAATTGTTCATATTATGTAATAGCTTCATAACGTTATGGAAAATGAAGGGTGTGGGGAGTGTGCAGGTAGGAATGTGCCGTGGTGTGGATGTAGAGGTAACAGGGCAGCCTTGGGTATCAGTTGCTTACTTTCTGCCTTGTTTAAGGCAAGATCCCTTTGTTATCCATCACTGTGGGTACCAGGCTATCTGGCCTATGAGCTTCCAGGGATTCTCTCGTCGATCCTCCCATCTAGCCATGGGAGCACTGGGCTTAGACACGTGCACTACTTTGCCCAGCTTTATATATATTTCAGGGACCCCACCTATGGTTCTTAGACTTGCATGGCAAGCATTTTACCCACTGAGCCATCACCCCACTCTTCAAAGTAAATGTTCATAAGACAAAAAGTAAATGCAGCAGAGAGTCAGTGCTGTCTAGTTTAAAATCAGCACTCTGGAACAGGGACTGCCTGGGCTCAAAGTCTGGTTCTGTTACATTGTAGCCATTTGACTTTGGGGGAAAAAATTACCAGATCTCTGTGTATTAAAATTCCTCCATTTATGTGCTAAATGACAACATTATTCCCAAAGAAATATTATACGAGAATAAATAGGTTAATTTATGTAAAATTATTTGAAGGATGTCAGACACAATGTTAATACTGGATCAGTTAGCTACTGCTGCATAACAAAACACCCTGAAATTTAGTTGACGATTTTGATTAAACTGTCCTGGGCTACTTTGGCTGGAGATTGATGGTTGACGGTGGCTTTGCTCATTTGTGTTATGTGATGGCAAGTTGAACATGTGGCTGTGGTCACAACATTAGCCTCAATACCAAGACAACAATGCTCAAATGTAGAATGTCTTTTACAAGCCTCTGTTGCTGGCACATTTACCAATGCTCCATTGGTCAGAGCAAGTCATAGAGTCAGATTCAGTCCCATGAGAAGGGACCACTGAGGAACTTAAGTGCAAGAAGGGGACCTGGGCACAGCATTTTGCAGACCTTCGCCTTCAAGCACTGCATAAGCATTAGCCACTATTGTTATTGTCAGTATTATTGTTATCATCGCTCTAAACATAAAGCCCCTGAAATTAACTGCTCTTGAGTATGCCTTCGGTTAGTCATTAGTGTTGCTGTTTCCAAATATTGTGGGAGCCTCAAAAATTAATACTTGCAACAAGAGAGTTTTTAAGAGGAGCTTATTCTGCAGAGCTGAAATTATTATTTTTGTTACAAACTGTAGCTGTCCCTGTTGGTCTCCCTGGGAGCATTTTGCCGGCTATAAAATACAGCGATTACTATGGTAATCATATTGCAAGTATAAAATGGCTTTGACCTACTTGTTAAAATGCAGTGTGTATTAAAATAAAGACTGTGATCTTAAAGCTAAATGAACTCAGAATAAAAACGGGATGTCAAGTCCACAGATCTCCACCAGAAGGGAGGATCTTGGATATAGAGCTTCACATTGTTCTGACTCCCCCATTTTCTCGCAGAGCCGTGCCCTCTCTACGTACAATGGCACCCATTCTCAGCATTTCCCACCCTAACTTGCAAAGTCACCATTTGTAGAGCTGCTGTGACACTTTGCATATTTTACTCTGCCAGCTCTTCCAATCCTCTCTTAGTTTCAGGTCATAACAACACCATGAAGCAGAACTTATCATTTTCGTTTTTATCAGTGAGGAAACTAAGGCTTAGAGAGAAGCTCTCTGCCCCAGGCATAAAAGTTCTTCCTTCAAAGCCTCAGCTCACTAAAGGCATGGAACCAGGATTCAGAGACTTCAAAGAAGAAATTGACCACAGTACCATACGTTGATTTGGTTGCATAGATTTCATTCATTCGATATTTTTATTGTCTTTGTAAATTGACATTCATTTATGCAAGAGATATTTATTGGATACTGCCTGAGTGCCCAGCAGCATGTTTGCAATTCTTTTATTCCATAGATAGGGCTTAATGGGCTTTCTACAGTGAAGGGAGATTCTCTAGGCAGCCCAGGTGAGAGTTGGAGTGTTTGCAGGCATTACTTAGGGGGTCTGCTTTATGTTTCAGGCAGTCATAATAAGAAGAGAAACAAGCCAGAAGACAGGCTTGTGCTAAGAGGACAGCTTAGCACAAGCATGAAGATTAGGAACTGGAGACATTGAGGAACCAGAAAAGGTTTTGAGTAGATGTATTCACATGGGCCATTTAATGTGATCATGATAACCACAGTCTGAACAGATGGATTGGGACTGGCTGAAGAGAGAAGAGACAAGACTTCTGAGGGAATCCTGTTAGACTGACTGGTACCAAAGACTACTAAAGAGGTGATTGGGCTCGGAACAAGGCAGAACATCAGGAATGGAGAAAGAAACAGTGTTCAGGGCATTGTGAAACTATTCTGTTGTGGAGATAAGTAAAAGGAATTGAAAGTAGTGTCTGGTGTTTGTCTGCATGCCTGGGGTTATTACTCCACGGAGGTAAATTACTCCATGAAACTTAAGGGAAGATGATGGAATACCAGCTTTGAGTGGGAAGAATAAGATTGGGCCTGTAAGATTTGAGGGTGGGCATATCCAGCAGATCATCTGTTCACATGATAATGAAACTTAGGGCACTGATCTAGGCTGGAACCAGGCTGTGAGGTCAGCCATGTCCTCTCCGTCCTTTTCTCCTCCTCAGCCACTTGTTATGCTTCTCATCCTTCTGTACCATTGTGGAAACTAAGGTCAGTATGGCTGAGAACCCATATGTTTAGTTTATAGAAGAGACCCGCACCTAGAACAGTGCCTAGTAAAGAGGGTAAGAGATGCCATGGAGCAGGCGTGGTGGTGCTTATCTTTAATCCCAGCACTCGGGAGGCAGAGGCAGGAGGGTCAGTGAGTTTGAAGTCAGCCTGGTCTACAGAGCAAGTTCTAGGACATCCAGGATTACACAAAGAAATCCTGTCTTTTTTCTTTTCTTTTCTTTTTAAAAACAGACAGAGAGAACTAGGGGGCAGGGAGGGTAGTGGTGTAGAGCTGTATCTTGGAGAGGAGGGAAAATGCAGTTGACTTTGCAAAGTAGGGGTGTTAAGAAGAGAAGGGGCCCCAGACAGACTTGAGAAAGAAGAGACCTGGGAGTCTGAAGAGAAAACTAACCCTGGTGCCTCTCCTCTGCTCTGAGGGGATCACATGAGGGGGGGGAACTACTATGTGCATGAATGGCAGAACATTTAGAACTCCCAAGAATGCAAGAAGAGTAGTCCTGAAGATGGCATGGCTTCTGAAAATGATAGGCAGAAGAGACTTGAATCTGTACTTCTTTCCTCCCTCCCCTCCCCTCCCCTCCACTCCCCTCCCATCCTCTCCTTTCCTCCCTGCTTCCTCTTCTACTTCTTCCCTCTCTTCCTTGTTCTTTTTCATGTTCTGCATTTAAAAATACTTCTTATAGGCAAAGGCAAGTTGGTAGTAAGCAAAGGTGGAGAAAGATGGTTCAGTCCTTTGAGTTGTACAAGAAACAAAAAGATTTTCTTTTCAGGCCATTGGATCGATCGGTCAGGGCTTCCTTCCAGAGAATCTCGCACTAGGAAACGTTCAGGGGCTTGTTCCAGGACCTGCAAGAGAGTGCTGTGATCTTCAGTGTGTTCTGCTATGGACCTAGACATGGACTGTGTCATAGCTGACAGGCAGCCACCACTTTATTCAAGGGAATCCATTAGTCTGAGTCATAATTCTCCAGAAACACACACACACACACACACACACACACACACACACACACACACACAGAGTATATTCTCTTAATGTAAATTCTGCTTCCCGAGTCTCTGGTCTGCTGGGCAGCTTGTGGTTCTACTGCTGGTGTCCCTGGCACAATTTGCTAAGAAGATAAATCATACAGGACTGAAGATGGCCTTTTTACAGCCTAATAATTTTCATGCTGCCTAAGAATGTTGTTCCTCCATAGCTTATACAATTTAGGCTATCAGTGTTGCCCACAATCACCTTTTTCTTTGACATAAATATTTGCGACATAACCCTCAACATTATAATTACCTGAGTCATATTAATTGACACATGATAATGGCTGCACATAGACAGGCTAGTAAATTCAGGAGCACTAATTCTAGACATAGTCCTAGAGAAAAACCTAAAGGCAAAAGCTTCATACCAGAAATGGTGGTTTTGTAAAATGTGCCCTGTGTTTCTAAGTCCATCATAAATAATTATCAGAATTCTGTTTGCTTCATCTCTGACCCTGTCGTGTTGTATAACCATGCTCTCCTCTACTTGCCCTTGTCCTTCTTCCTAAGTATGCCAAAGCAAGCCTCAGGTATCATGTTATTTTAGCCTTATATATCTATGTATGTTTCTTTGAAATGCTTGGATGCTTTCCAACATAATTACATCCCACCTAGCAGCACCTGGGTTGGTCAGAAGTTCTGAACCTTTGTCCCATAAGAAGTAGTCACTAGGTATAGATTGATAGAAAACAAGACTCGGGTTGTGAACAGGGCTGAATAGAGAAGGGATGAACTTGCACACTAGGATCTCTATCTGAGAGAGGAATGGCTGCCAGTTCCCAGCATGGAAGAGCTAAATGAAGGACCCAGCTGCTGTGGGATGAACTGAGTGAGCTCCCTGTGGAACTTTTGGTCTAGAGTATGAAGTGTAAGTACACTATAGAATATTTCTGTTCATCTTATGGATGCTGTTGGTGAAGAATGCACTGTATGAAATACAAAGAATGCAATGAGTGCCATTTCTCCCCTCTAGAACTTTCTCTATGTAGTATGATTTCCCACACTGTGAGGCAGTAGAGGTAGGTGTCACAGTGCTAATCCATTCATTAACTGGCATCATTATACAATGCTCAAGGAACATTCTTTTGTTCTTTTGGACTTTCAAATCTTGTAGTTATCTCAAAGAGCAAACTTCACTGGAGGCTAGAATTCTAAAACTTCATCTCTCTTTGAATGCAGAGGGAGCACCTTCTCAGCCTTTGTCAGTCCATGATTCCTAATTAACTGTGTTGTTTCTTAAACACTTGTTAAAGCAAGCTACAGATTCAATTCAATCCCCATCAAAATTCCAAATCAATTCTTCATAGGAAAGAACAATTTACAAGTTCATTTGGAATAACAAAAACCCATGATATCTAAAACTATTCTCAACAATAAAAGAACTTTTGGGGGAATCACCATCACCGACCTCCAGCTGTATTACAGAGCAATAGTGATAAAAAAAAAAACTGTATGGTATTGGTTCAGAGACAGGCAGGTAGATCAATGGAATAGAACTGAAGACCCAGAAATGAACCCACACAATTATGCTCATTTGATATTTGACAAAGCAACTAAAACCATCCAGGGGGGCGGAGGGGGAAGATAGCATTTTTAACAAATGATGCTGGTTCAACTGGCAGTCAACCTGTCGAAAAATACAAATTGACCCATTCTTATCTCCTTGTACAAAGCTCAAGTCCAAGTGAATCAAGGACCTCCACATGAAGCCAGGCACACTGAAACTTATAGAGGAGAAAGTGGGGAAGAGCCTTGGACACATGGACCCAGGGGAAAATTGTTTGAACAGAACACCAATGGCTTATGCTCTAAGATCAAGAATTGACAAATGGGATCTTATAAAATTGCAAAGCTTCTGTAAGGCAAAGGACACTGTCGATAGGACAAAATGGCAACCAACAGATTGGGAAAAGATCTTTACCAATCCTACATCTGATAGAGGGCTAATATCCAATATATACAAAGAACTCAAGTAGTTAGACTCCAGAGAATCAAATAACCCTATTAAAAATGGGGTACAGAGCTAAACAGAGAATTCTCAACTGAGGAACATCGAATGGCCGAGAAGCACCTAAAGAAATGTTCAACATCCTTAGTTTTCAGGGAAATGCAAATCAAAACAACCCTGAGATTCTACCTCATACCAGTCAAAATGGCTAAGATCAAAAACTGAGGTGACAGCAGATGCTGGCCAGGATGTGGAGAAAGGAACACGCCTCCATTGTTGGTGGGATGCAAGCTGGTATAACCACTCTGGAAATCAGTCTGACAGTTGCTCAGAAAATTGAACATAGTATTACCTGAGGACCCAGCTATACCACTCCTGGGCATATATCCAAACGATTCTCCAACATATAACAAGGACACATGCTCCACTATGTTCATAGCGGCCTTATTTATAATAGCCAGAAGCTGGAAACAATCCAGATGTCCTTCAACAGAGGAATGGATACAGAAAATGTGGCACATTTACAAAATGGAGTGCGACTCAGCTATTAAAAATGACAAAGTCATGAAATTCTTAGACAAATGGATGGAACTAGAAAATGTCATCCTGAGTGAGGTAACCTAATCACAAAAGAACACACATGGTATGCACTCACTGGTAAGTGGATATTAGGCAAAAAGCGCAGAATAAACAAGATACAATTCACAGACCACATGAAGCTCAAGAAGAAGGAAGACCAAAGTATGGGTGCTTCATCCTTAGAAAGGGGAACAAAATACTCACAGGAGCAAATATGGGGGCAAAGTCTACTTGTAGAAGATTCTGGGCATCAAACTCATGTTGTCAGGAAAGTAGCTTTAACTACTGAGACACATCATTGGCCCCACAGGTCATCTCTTAATTTGTCTACATCACCAGCAGTGGTTCCTATCAAAATATAAATATGGTCCACTCTTGTTATCTTAAGCAAGAACACAGCTTTTGAAGTGTCAAGTTGAACGCCATAGTTTCCAAAAACCTCCTTTCCACATTCTCTTATTCCTTTAATCCATTCCCTCTCTGTTCCCCTTCACCCTTACCTTTCTGTGTATATGCTTTTGCTCCCCAGCTCTCTCCACTCCCCCGTCCCCACCCCATATTCCATTGGTGTTTATGTAACTGAATTAATTAGACCTGTTTCTCAAGGAGCTAGTTTTCCATAAAGTTCATTTTGCAGTTGGCATGACAAAAGAGCTGGCATATTAATCAAATGCTACAATTTGTCCTTTGTATCTGAATCAGTCTGGGATGGGGGCGCGGGGGTCAGGCTCACTGCTTATCAGTTGGTTACCATTTGTATCGCTCTGTCTCTTGTAGCAGTGAACCTGGCTTCTTTGTGGCTGGCTCGGTGACGGTTATGAGTGTTGACTGAGAGTGGAATGGCTTGACAGGGTCAGGCCCTATCACTATAGATAGTGTTACAGAGCCCCGAGGATATAAAGTGTCTGTATGAAAAGAAATAATAGCTTTTCTTTTCCTTGTTTGATAATATCTATAGCGTTTAATGGAATAACAGGATGAAAACCTTTGTCCTTTCTTAAATACCATGTCATTTGATGTTTTGTGTACTCATTTTGTTTCTGAAGTATATTCACTTAATTCCTTCTCCTTCATGTACATTAAATCCTCAAACATTCTCAGATTATTAATATGGTATGTACATGCATATATGTGTGTGTGTGTGGGTGTGTGGGTGTGTGTGTGTGGGTGTGGGTGTGTAGGAACTGGAGATATATTACGTAACTCCTGGAAGGCTCAGAATTGGTAGTTTTACTTTTCGTCTGTTTGTCACAGAATATAGACTTGTGAAAGATGTGATTTCATGTCTTGAAAATCCATCAAAAAATCTCAAGCTCACTCTATCTCCACACATATATGTATATGTGTGATATATATCACATATTTTAGATATGAACGTTCTTGATTACCTCTGCTAGTATTGCTGGATTGAAAATGCTACAAGAAGAAAGTTCAGTTCTGTTTTCTCATCTGAGGGGTGAGATGCCTGGATGATTTGGGAGTTTTTAGAGGGGCTGTTGTGACTCCTTATCTAGTAACATGACAGGCACCCCTAATCAATCATAGCACACTTTTCTACCATAATATACCTTCCAAGTTGTTGTTAATGTCCAGGAATCCATTGCTGATCAGCATTGTTACCTAAGAGATGAAATCTGATTGCCATTTCGGACCAAGTATTGTTTAAATCCTGAAATATAGTTAGAATGGTTTACGAATGTTGGTGAGCCATTGGATGGCACAGAGTGTAGGAGGCAGTGGGTAAAGTAAAAGGACGGTTTTAGATATCAGCGTGCCATGCTCTGTAAAGGCAGGCACCACACTTTAGTCACATTTGCTTTTACCTATCCTCTCCTGCACGTCCTTTCTCTTTGTAATGTGTGCACATCCATTAGATCCTGCATGAAAGAAGGAGTGGAAGACCGTGCCTCTTGCCAATCTGTCCCCTCTCTGTAAGACGTCAGCCTTCAGTGCATCTTTCAAAGAGCAGGCCCAACACGTTCCACTTTGAATGTCACCAACATTATTAGTTCAGTCCATTCCTCCAGACTGGCCAGAGAGCCTTATCATCTTACCTGGCAAGCAGCATGGCACTGTCGGCTGCACCTGAGTTTCCTTTCACTCCTCGCCATTCAAGAACTTCCCGGGGCAATGCTGTGGAGGATGCATCCAGTCCTTTCCTGTCTTGGTTCTGAACACCGCCTCTGTGGGCAGTAGCTGGAAATTAGAAGATTGAATGACATGGAGTTATGTAATGCACTCAGCTCTAGGCAGAGCAGAAAATCACTTCCTTGAAATCAAACATATGCTGCCCTTGACCCTTACTTTGAGGGTTAGTTTATGGTTCTTTTATGGGAAGGACTCTGAGTGTTGATGCCAGGATAACCTCGCTTCTAGAAGATTGCTAGTCAGTAAGCATTTTCCACTTCTCGGAGTAGTTTTGTGAAAATAGGCTGAAGCCTCTGTCCTCTCGAGCTGTTAGAAAACATACATACATCTTTGCAAACAGAAAACATTTATGTTCCTACCCAGTCAGTGGGGTTTATGTAATAATAATAATATTAGATGTCCATTTAATAAAAGAAGGTTGTCCAGGCCAGATACTCTGCTCAGTCCTTTGTATATGTTCTCCTAAATTTCAAACAACCCCAAGGAGTAGTGCTATGGATTCCATTTTAAGGTAAGTGGAGCTTAGAGAAGTCATGTGACTCAGCAAAACTAAGAAAATAGTAAATGCCCATATTGGAGTCCCAAGCCAGGCCTAACAATGAAGTGTTCCCTGAAGATACCAGCTTGGCGTTTTCTTTAAGGAGCCTTCACTAAGCTGCCTTTTCTTGCAAGGCTTGCAAGATGACCTCCCTCTCTATGTCTTTTCTTTCCAGTGGTAGAGAGCTCTGGTTTCTCTGCTCTCTGTATCCTTTTGTTGTTTTTATTTAGTAACTGAATATATTCATCTCTGCCACTATGCCCTGGTATCTGGATACCTTATCTGAAGTATGGGTATAAGAACCTGCTGTCACTTGGTGCTCATTTTCATCTGTTTGCAGACGAAAGAGCAGGAAAGTGTCTTCCAGCTCCACGTGTGGGTGTGGAAGAGGGTGTGGAAGAGGGTGTAGAGGAGCAGCCATTGCCCGTCTCCCGCCCGCTGAGCCCCTTCGCCCAGCGCTGACACTTCCTTATAAAACAGTTTCGTTTTTCCCTGCTTCTCTTTTATTAATGTACTGTAGTTATATGAATGATTAATACATGTGAATATTTTCTTTATTTATCTTGTCTGAGATACATCCTGCTTCTTGAACTGTGATGATTTGTGAGTTTTATAAATGCCCTTTATAAAAATTCTTGGAGCTATTCTGTCTTCAGTGATTTCTTTCCCCCAGTTTCTTACAATCTTTTTCACATTGTTTCATGACCTGATTCTTGAGTCTCAGATACTCTGAGCTGACATGGGCTTTTTTAACCCCTTGGATGCTATGGGGTTTTCCAGTAGGAACTAATGCTTCCCTTATCTGTACATAGCCCGGATTTGAGAATTAGATCCCTAAAGGCACTTTAAAAAAAATTGCTTGTGTGGGGTTTTCTTGGCATTTCATGAACAAAACTAGATTTGATGTTAGTTTTCCTTCAAAAATCCCTGATTCAGCCTTTTCAGTTTTCACACGCAGAATTCCTAAATGCTCTGGGCCTTAGGCTCCTAATTTTGGAGTAAAATTTCTCCTTTAACCAAGAGCCCATTTGGAGACAGGAATTTCACTAGCCTGGCTAATAGTCTTCTCATCTCTATGTTCATTGCATGTGGAACCCTCAGCCTTCCTGGAAGACCTTGTGGATTTCCTGCATGGTCATTAAAATCCAGGCCTGTCTTAGTTGTTTTGACTGTTTCTGTGATAAGGTGGTACTCTGAAAAAAAAAAAAAAAAAAAAAGCAATTTCAGGGGAAAGAGTTTGTTTTGGCTTTATAGTTTGAGGATCCGGTTCATGATGACAGGAGAGCCTGGGGTGGGGTCAGGAGCCGGTCACATCACCTCTGCAGTGAAAAAGCAGGGATTGGTGAATACTGATGTTCTGCCTGCTTTCTCCTCTTAATGCAGTCCAGGACATATGCCCAGGGATAGACCCACCTGTCTTCTCGCCACTGTTAGCCTAATCAAGCAGCTCCCTTACAGACAAGGACAAACTCTAACATAATCTGGATAGCCCTTAGCAGATATGCCCAGAAGATGGTCTTCTAGTCTCCTAATCAGTTCTAGATGCTATAAGATTGATTGTATTGATCATCACAGCTCCCAATGAGCCAAGACAAACCTCATCCCAGCAGGCAGTCACCCTCCATCTACCTCACATGCACAGCCCATGTTGGGATGTTTCTCACATGCTTCTTCAAGGTTATTTTGCCACACAAGTGCTTCCCTTTCCCTATTCTATATTAGCTAAGAATTTAAAAGAACTTTTGTTATCTAATTGATGGGAGCATCTGACCCATGGCATATACCCCAGGAAAACTATGACTGGACCCAACCCAAAGTTGTAAATAAACATACCCAGGAGATGAGAATTTGAGCAGGGAGGGCTTTCTTTGTAACTGGATGGCTAGGTTCTTGAGCATGACAAGAGCTTAAGGGTTAGGGTTAGGGTTAGGGTTTTGTAGGTTACAGTGTTCTGTTGCAATATCAAAAGGCTGGGCATACCTGTAACGTGCCCCTGTAACAAAGTTGAAGTTGGATTTTTACAGCTGTTGTTCATGGCATTTTATACAGGAATATGTATTAAAATATTAATCTTCTTTCCATCTGGAATTTGTTCAGCCTTTGAAACACTTTGTTGGAAATTTTGCCATTTTCTTAAGCATATTTCCAGAATCATTTTGTGCATATGTAATATGCATCTACATGCATAAGACTTGAAGGTTTGTTTATGCCAACAAGTATACATTTTACTCTCTGAAATATGTATATATACATATAGATGTTTGTGTGTGTGTGTATATACAAATATATACATATATGTAACAGTTCATTTGAAGCTCACTTAGCATTGTTGTTTCTAGCTCTGCTCCTTTTTTTCTCACAGCTATATAGTATCCCATTATATGGATACAGTATGATTTATGCAGCAAGTTCCCTATTGTGGAATAACTTGTTTTCAGTTTCTTTTGTTTTACAGCAAACCCACCTGTCCCTCTGCTTCGACTTGTGCATCTTTTAATGTGATTCCTTATTTATCTCTCTGTTTTCCACCCCATTCCACATCATTCTACTCTACTGTGAGTACCTCATGGTCAAGGACTTCTTCTTTCATTGATCATCCCATGACCAAACATAGCTGTCCTGCCAACAATCGATCCTTACTTCCTTTTAACTTACAAGGGTCCATTTTTGAGGAAGTAAAACCAGCATTCACCTAGTCTCTTCGCCTAGACTCTCTAGTTAAACCCTGTAGTCAGGACAGCTCCAGTGGTTTGAGTCAGCTCTCTGTGCACCACTGGAGTCCTCCGTACCTGTGTGGTGAACTACTTTGCAATTCCCAAAGTACAGGAAGTGACTGTGCATGGCTGAGGGGAAATTGGGCCCAAGTTAACTGTGAGAGACTGGAGTCAGAGGTGAATCCTGGTTTTTTGGTGATTGCTCCTTAATTCCCAGTTGTTTCAGCATGCTAAGTGCAGGTGTGTTTTATTGTTATTCCTTATTCAATCAACAAATATCGTCTGGAAGCTCACTGTGTTACAGGGAAGGAGTGAGTCATCTGATCGATGGATATAAAACTTTTATCCTCGGTGCAACGCCACAGGGAAAAAAAAAAGTGAAATTGTATAGAGGACCAGAAAGCAGACTGAGCAGACACTGGGGAGCACACTGCTTCCCCAAAGGAAGGCATGTACATTGTAGGAGTCAGGAGGAGTGGGGAACTTGGTCCAGTATGTCTGCCCTCTTTCCATCTCGCTTGCTCTGCCTGCCAGCTGGCCTCTTCTACTACCAACAGCACCTAAGCACACTTGGGTCCTTGATGCCCCTGTCCGACTTCACTACAGTGTTTGAGTGATCATAGGTTCTTTCTAATTTTAAAGCAGTAGTTTCCTTCGATTTAAATCTCAATTTGGGAACAGGCTTACGATTGGCCAGTGGCTAGGAAGTTTCACCAATGAGCGTCTGTAGGAGGTGGGGCAGAGTCCCTTTAAGCTGCCCACAAGCAGTCTGGAGACCTTCTCTCCCAGGAGCTGGAAATTTTCAGGATCCAGGGCTGCTCACGGAGCAGCTGCTTACCCGGGAATGTCCTCACTCTCTCCAGCAGTCCCCGCAGGGCGCTCCCAGGCGCTGCACCCTTGGCAGCCAACATCCCGCGGGGACCCTTAGCCTCTGCCCCTGACGCTGGTGCCCACTGGTTCTTCTGCCTATCTGTAGTTTCCCAGGGGTGGATTCGAAGTGGTGACCAGCAAGAGGACGGAGCAAGCCAGTCTGGTAAGTGGATCCCAGCACAGAGGAATAAAGACAGGATGCGTGAGCAGAGGCTCTAGCCCCGGGGTCCTCCTCTGGACAAGGAGAACCCTAGCAATAGGAAAGTGACTTGGAGAAGGAGTAGAGGGGAGGGGAGAGGAAACTTATCCTCCACCCAAAATCTGGGTAGTGTGCTCTGCCCAGGGGACCCTGGGAACCACTGAGCTTCCGCCAACATTCCTATAGTCACTTTATTAACCAACACTGGGATTAATAAAATCCCCAGAAAGGGTTAACATTACTGCGTTTATGACAGTGTGTGTTGGGGGAGGGGGCTTAATATTGGTATTTGATTTTTAAATGCTATTTTATTTGCTCATAATTCCCTTTCTTTTAAATAATTTCAAATATATGTACTGTTAACGACTTACTACTTGCTCTGCTAAACAGGCAGACGTATTCTTAAATCGCCTGTACATTATTATTTATGCCTTTCCACCTACCTTTACGTCTGGGGCTTACAGTCCCTAAAAGTGAAAGTATAGCTAGGACCTTAAAAATTCTTTTCTTGGCTCCTTGGTGTGGCTGTATAGCATTAATCAACTAGATTTGTATTCTCTCTGAACGAGGTAGGAGGAACCCCCCTTCCTCCTGCCCTTCCTAGCTGTCTGCAAGGGGTGTGTGTGTGTGTGTGTGTGTGTGTGTGTGTGTGTGTGTGTGTTCTGTTTTGGAGACAGCTGGCAAGAATGGGGTGCTCAGTCCTGTTTGCCCAGAGCATCTCATACACCCTGTTAGCTGACTCAGTCAGGGAATAATAAAGCCTGCAGTGCTTCCAGCCTCCGGGGCTTGGGCAACTGCACCCTGGAAATTTGAAGCCAAGTTAATGGAGAGAGCTGGTGGGTCTCTGGGTAGGTTAGATTTAAAAGATGCATTCAGGCAGCTCCTCACCTCCGATCTGTTCTCTTGCTTGTACCTGAGCGATACGTCCTAAGGAATACAAAGGGTCAGAGTTTATTTATGTATTTTTATTTTTTAAAGAGGAAGCAGCTGGAAGACATGCCTTCCAAAATTGGAGTAACGTCTGATGCGTGGATTGCCAAATTCCATTTCCTCCCATACTAAATTATCTTTGGCTTCAGCAGCCTTCCCTCGGTAGGCTGGCTTGTATTTGAAATTGTTTAGGTAGCATGAATCATTTGTATGCTTTGGGGTCTCTCTTTGCACACACGTGCTTTTATCTGAGCAGCTAGTTGAGTAATTAGAGAGACAGACCTGGGCCAGTCTGCAGAGACAGGAAAAAAATTCTACTTGGGGAGGATGTGTACCTTTCTTCTTTCAAATCTTCAATTGGCAAATCATCCCAGCCACTAAGCAATTCAGATAAAGGTGTCAATGACCTGAGCAGTGAAGAATTTGTGTAGCTAATTCTGCTCATCCCGCCATAAAACATCTTCCTGCGGGGCCTAGAAGGAGATTCTGGGATATAAAAACATGCCTGTGCTCTTAGTTGGTGACTGCCCAGCCCTCAACGGATTTCTCAGGATCTGCCAGGAGAAACTGTTAACTGGACCAAAGTTTCAAGAAATGCAGAGCAGAAATCAGGACGGCCTTCCTGAGTGACTTATTTCTGTTTGAAGGAAGGGACACTTTGTTAGAATAACAAATCATGGCTGCTTTTCAAGAGGAAAAAAATAAAATCTTGTTCTGAAGGCAGATAAATTTTTAGAGTGTAAACCATTTGATGTATGCTGTATGTAGTGTGTGTGTGTGTGTGTGTGTGTGTGTAGTGTGTGTGTGTGTGTGTGTGTGTGTGTGTGTGTGTGTGTGTGTGTGTGTGGTGTGTGTGTGTGTGTGTGTGTGTGTGTGTGTATCTGGAGATGATAGACATTCTGTCTGCAGGAAATTGCCAGGAGATTTGAGCATTTTCCTGAGTCAGCCTCAGATGGTACACATCTTTGCATGTAATACAAGAAAACCCTGTTACTAGGCAATCTTTCTTCCTTGATCTCTTTAGCCTCACGAAGTCTTTCCAGCTTCTCCATCAATAAGTCTTTTTTTTATTTTATTTTATTTTATTTTATTTTATTTTATTTTATTTTATTTGTTGTATTTTTGGAATTATACTTTCATTAAAGAAACTGAAATACCTCTCACCTCTCACATTTTCTTCCTGAGTCCTCCCCCATCCACATCCGTATTAGCTCAAGCTGACTTTGAACTCCAAATCCCTAATCCCTAATCCCTAGCCTCTCAAGTGATGGGGTTCCATGCCTTGCTGTCTTGTATGGCTCCTTCCTGGTCTTTGTAAGGCAGAATTTATTTCTGAAACCATAATATCTACTCTGTTTCCCGCTGGCCTCCTCTCACTGTCGTCAGCAGGAAGGACTCTTGCCTTCCTTTGGCCATATTTCCTTTACACAGTGTTTGTTATCCACGGGGACACAGGCATCTTCAGGAATGAGAGCAGTGCAAAGGCTTGACCCAGTGCTCAGCAGCTTGGCAGTGGTGTTTACGGTCTTTGTAGGGCTATTTGCAAAGCAGTGAAGTGCTTCTGGGTTGGGTTTACCCAGAAGAGCGTCAACCATGAGTAGAACTGGCAATTCAAAGACCCCCAGGCACACCTGAGAAGCACAGCTCAGGGCTGTGTGGTTATGTGTACAGAGATCTGTGCTTTTTAATTTGGAAAAACAAATCTCAGAGTTTCTGTATTCCCCAAAACATCTTTCTTAATCATTCTTGAAAAATACCCAGGCACATTAAGCCCTTCCTATCTCTATCATAAAATGGGACACGCTGGGAGATCATAAACACAGCGTGGTATTCTTATGCCAATGGGCAGAAGCTGAGGGAACAGTGATTTTTGCTTCTAAATCACAGACTGGTAATCCTAGTTAAATATGATATTTTGTGGAAGCTCATATTTCAATGTAATGTTCCAAAGGGTTTCTTTGATATACTTTCCAGTTTCAAAATGTAGATAGAATTGTTATAGGATATTTAATATTTGGTTAAGATGCAAGATTTTGGAGTGGCATTTGTGTTCTTTTATAACAGCTCTTCTCAACGTGCCCCCTCCCCAGGGTCATCAGAAATTTACATTACAATTTATAACAATAGAAAAGTTGCAGTTATGAAGTAGCCATGAAATAATTTTATGGTTGGGGGGGGGTCACCACAACATGAGGAGCTGTATTAAGGGGTCACGACACTTATATCGTTTTATATCCTGCTGTGGGACAGGCAAAAAAGACTCTTGTCTTGAAAGGTTCAGGGGCAGCAGACGGGTCAGATACATCAGTGTCTGTGAGTTGAGCCTGAAAAAGCCTTGGAGAAGCAGCTTACATTGACCTTAAGCAGTAAGATCTGTGTGTGGAAATCGACGTGCCTCTCCCCAGCCCGTCCTGTTGACAGAGCACCTTCCCAGCCTGCATTGCCAGTCCATCCAAGGGTGAACAGGACACTACTCATCATAACCGTGAAGCTTATTTTCTTTACTTAAAAAAAGATTTATGCACATGAGTACTCTATTTGCGTTTATACCTACATGACAGAAGAGGACATCAGATCCCATTATAGATGGTTGTAAACCATGTGGTTGCTGGGAATTGAACTCAGGGCCTCTGAAAGAGCAGTCAGTACTCTGAACTGCTGAGCCATCTCCCTGGCCCACCTGCTTTACTTTTTAAAAGACTACTTAATCTGTAATAGCCTTGGTGTAAGAGTAGTCTGCATTTACCTGTGTTATTGTCCTTAGTCTCTTTTATTTTTTTTTAATTTATGTTTTGAAACGGGATGTTGCTATGTCCACAGGGTAACCCCGAACTCTCATTCCTCCTATCTCTACTGCTTTATTAAGAACTGAGGCTATGTTCAAGTTTTCAGGCATGAGCTGTTGTGTTGGGTTTCAGATAAGTCCTAATTTTGAAGACTAGGAAATCCAGTCTCAGAAAACAGACCTCCTCCTAGCCTGTTATAAATGATAATAGTGATACACAGGATGATAGCTGTGTACTTGCCAAGCACAAACCAAATGCCCTAGCGTGCTGTCTGACTGTCCTGGGTATGAGAATGTCCTTTGATTTCTCTGCCTCCACGAGTCTATGATATGGCCTGGAAGTCTGCTCTTTAAGACATGTCCAGGGTAGAGCCTTAAACTGCATCTTCACAAACACTTTGTTCATTACCATTTTAAAAACCATTACAAGAACAAGAATTCCAAGAGGTCCATGCTGTTTTAAAATTGCATTTCTCAGGGAGGTCCAATCATGTCCCTAGGTTACCAGTCTACTAAATTGCCTCCCAGAGCATCAGCCCTATCTATGACTCTCCAGACTCACAAGTATAGCCTCAGGAGTTTAATTCTCAGATACTATCTAATACCCACCTCCCTTTGCTGAGGGATCCTCTCTAAGATGCCCACATTTCATAGACAGCAATCCTTGGGGGTCCCATGTCTTGCAGTCTGCTCTGAGACATAGAAATTAGGGAGACCATACAGAGCGAAGTTGGTAATATTTCAATGCATAGCTACCTTGTCCTAGAGTCTTCAAGTGCTGAGTGGAGACAACTCAAGATAGAATAGATGGCCATGTGTGTGTTTTTCAGTCTTCCAACTTTAGAAATCTTAGCATTCCCTGTCCTTCTGCAGGTCTTTCCACAAATGTCACCTCCTCTCCATCAGGACATAACAACTGCTTGAAGGTCTCTTATCCACCCAGCGGTATAGAGCCCTCCTGCTTGGCTAACATGACATGACGGGGTCCCAATGTAGGCTTTGCCCTTCCTCTATCTCTGTATGTTCTTCCATTCTGGGGGAGAATCCTGCAGACATGCAAAGGGCTTCATCACTGTAAGATTTCGATAAGTGAAAAACCCTCTGTGAAAGCCCACATCACCCTCTGTCCTGGGGGTAGGAGTGACAGAGTGTACGTTCCAACACAGTTTTAGGGGATGCCTGTGCCGTCTTGTGGCTGTGGTCTCCTCCCTGTGATCTAGAGGACATCTGCTTGATGAATTGCTTCTACAACAGAAAACAGAAGGCTTCGTGGATTCTTGACATGCGTGGCCTCCGCTGTGTCTTTCTTGAGGCCTCACTGTTTATACCAACAGCAGAAACCTGAGAAGCTGTGGAACAGTGAAATCTCTTTACCCTTGGCTTTGCACCTTGTAGGCTGGGATGGCCCTGGCCCCATTTGCAGCCTCCTCTTCCGGGTGTGCTGCAGAGCTCACTGAAGGGGAAGCCACCTACCAAGCTAAGTGGCATTGTGACAGGCCACGCCATTGAGTCCCAGTTTCCTTGTCTGTAGTGGGAAATAATAGTGACTTTGGAGAGGCCAAAATTAGTTGAGGGACAGAGAGATGGGCCTCTGCCTGAGAGCAGCCTCTGTGCGAATGCTCCTCTCCCGCCTGCTTCTCTGCAGCTGTCTGCGCCCACTCTTGCTTTACCTCCTTTGAATCCAGTGCACCTGCCCCTCTGTCCCTTCTTCAAGTCCTTCAGGAGTTGGAGGTGACTCTTCTGCTTCTAATGCCCCTTCGCTGATGTCATTTCCTCTGTGGCTTCATGTTGTCAGACAGTAATATCCAGCAGGTTCATATATCTCCAGCCTGGACCTCTCTCTCTCTCTCCTGAGCTACAGATTTGTGCCATTGTCTCTTAATATCAGCAGGGGACTCATTCTGGCACTCCTATGGATGCCAGAATCAGAGAGTGTTGAATCTCTTAAAGTGCTGTGTTTGCCTAAAACCTACATGCATCCACCTAGAGAAGTGGTTCTCAACCTTCCTGATGCTGCAGACCTTTAATATAGTCCCTCATGTTGGGGAGACCCCCCCCAACCATAAGATTATATCCATTAATACTTCGTAACTACAATTTTGCTACTATTACAAATTATAGTATGAATATTCAATAGACAGGATATCTGATATGTGACGCCCAAAGGACTAGTGACTTTGGTTGAGAACTGCCGTAGGAGATGCTTTAGCTCATCTGTAGATGATCTGAAATATCCAAAGTGGTGTAAATACTAAATAATTGGCTATAATGCTGTCCTGTTTAGATAATAATGGAAACTGGGAATGCACCGGATTCTATGTACCTATTTGTAATAACTAAAAAAAAAAAAAAAAAAAAAAAAAATCCTTTGAATCTGTTTCTTTGTTAAATTTATAGATATTGAACTCAAGAATTCAGAAGGCTGACTATGCACCTTCTTGTCTGTTTTTGACGGTTTCATTAAGTACTCACTAGGATTCTCAAACTTAGTGCTCTGTGATCCTGGATCTACTCCTATCACCGGGGCTTCTTTATGCCAGCCTATGGTCCCTCCAGCTGGCCAGGTGCCTCAGCTGAAGACTTCTTATCCTAAAAGCTCCAAACTGGGGCAGACTGGGTGAGAGGAAGAGGGTGAAAACTGGGTAGAAAGGAGTTTGAAATTCCTTCCTGGGTGCTGAGAATATATTATGTAATATATTATGTCTTAATGTCTGAGTTGCATGGATTTGGGCATTTGTCAAAATATATCAAATGCTACACATATGAGCCATGCATTTTGCTGCATGCAAATCCCATGAGGATAGAAAGGATATTTGTCCCAATGGACACTGCTCACCACCTCCATGCCTGATCATAGCTGCAAGGCCAGGAAGCAGAATTTATCTGTATGTCCAGCCTTCAGACACTTATTCATAATATCTCACCTTGATTACTTATTACATTCCTTCACACTAACTGGTGTCAAGGTTTGACTCAGACCATAACACTCCCCTGTTTACACCTCAGTCAGCCGCCCCCCCTCCCCCCATTGCAATGAGGACAAAAATGCAAACCCTCTTGCATGGCTCTTGCTCTGAGACTCTGTCATGATCTCTCCTAGAGGACATCTCTCTTTCAAGACACTGGCTCCTAGGCTCTAGCCACATGGGCTTGGGAGCACTCACTTTCTTCCCACACTGGCTCTTCCGGGATTGGAAAGATCTTACAGCATTGCCTGGTTCGCAGTTTATCACCCCTGAGACCTCAAATTCCATTCTGTCAGGAGAGCTCCTTTCTTGCTGATGGTTCATTTCCACCTCTCAGAGCTCACCTGTTTCTTGTCTGCTTTCTCTTATTAACCTTTCTCCAAGGCGCTTCTCAGAGTCCGAAACACTAGTCCTTTAAATCCAGTGGTCATAGCCTGTGTGTTCTGTGACCATTGACAGCACTCTCCGCTTATTTGTAACTCTCGAACTAGATTTTGACTGTTCCCTTGCCTGACATAGCAACTGCAAGAAAATTGTTGGCTAATTAAAAATTTTATTATTTACTCCCTTCTCTTTCTCGTGTCTTTTCTCCACTTCCTGAGGTATGGAAAAATTAATGTGTCTCCTGACCCTGCTGTTTCTATACTTAACATTGCTGAACTTCAATTTTTTTTTTTAATTGAAAAATGAGGTCAGCGATCATCACCTTGGATGGAGGTCTGTAACCCCTGGAGGAAGGTGTCCTTGCAGTGGGTGTATGTTTCATCACCTTTGAAAAAGTGCACGCTGGCTAATGGCTTTCTTTGAAGCCTCCGCCTTTGAGCTTTCTTGTCTAGGAGGTTTCGTCAGATGCAGCTGTTTAGGGAATTTACTTAGAATTCCAAAGTTTTCAACATCAACTACAACCCCCTCCTCAAAAAGCCTAGGGAATTTAAGATTGCAGTAAACATATATTTATGTTTGGGTCTGTTAGACAAAGAGCTTCCCCAAGAACAAAAGTTGAACTGTGTGCATGGGGTGCAGACTTCCTGTTTGTACTGACCCCAGAGTTTGCTCCTACCTCTTAGCCAGTATTACTGTTAGAGTGCTTTGCAAAGGATTGCAGGTCTGAGAACTGAAAAACATCAGCACCAGCAGATACTAGTGTGTATACCCTTCTCCGAGAAAGAGGACAATAACGCAGCAGCATTTCTGGAAACCCTCTAGCTAGCTTTCCTTGTTTATACTGCTCCTCATGTTACTGGGATGGGAATGGCCCAGAGGCTTTACTTGTTTAGAGCTGTGGTTTGGAAAGGAGGGGTCCCCTTCATAATACTGTAAAGTTGGCAATGCCTGAAATAGTGGAAACCACTATTGTACATATATAAGAGATGTGACAGGGCTGGGGCGTCGGCTTGGCAGTGAAGAGCACTTGCTGAAGGCCAGCTTTGATTCCCAGTACCCACACCCCCAACCCTCTATAACTCTAGTACCAGGGATCCAAAGCCCTATTCTGACCTTCATGAGCATCAGACACACACATGGTACATAAACACACATGCAGAAAAAATATACATATAAAATAATATAAAAAAATTTAAAGAGAGGGAATGTGAGAATTGGAAGGATGTGTGGACATCATCCAATCAGACTCTTGCTATGTAACTGCTATGCAGTAAGAAGGCTATAGAAAAATACTTACAAATTTGACAGATGGTAACTCTTAATCTTTTTCTTTTGATTGCTGGGGATTAACCCCGGGGCTTTGCGCATGCTAATCCCATGCTTTATTAATGAGCTCCAACCCCAGGCCCTCCACCTCATAGGGCATTGTTCGTCTTGGGTGTTATGAGGGCCACTGGGGGGTCATTCTACCCATAGCATGGTCTACTACAGTACTTCTTCACAGGGCTCATGGACCCTCACAAAGCAGTCCTGAGTCACTCAACACTGAAGATGTAGACATTATTAAATACCATATTCAAGGAAGAAGAGAGGCCTTGAGAAGCACACCATAAAAACCTAACTTTGTGTGGCTTCTCTAACCTCTGGGATCCCTGGGTGTTTTTAGATGGGGCTGGGTGAGAGGCAGTTAATGTGGAGTATATTATTTTCCAAGGGCTGTTCTACCAGAGTGCCACAAACTGGTTAATCAGGAAAAATCACAGATACATATTCTCTCATGGTTTGGGGGGGGGGGAGGACAGGACTTTGAAAGTCAAGGTGCTAGCAGGGATGCACATCCCTTCAGAGGCTTTGGGAGAGATTTTTTCCTTGTCTCTGTAACTTCAGGCAGTGCTTGGCTTATGCTCAGACCACTCCCATAACTGCTTCAATACACACACTGACTTCTCTGTCATGTGACAGACTTCCCTCTGCCTTCCTCGTGTAGAGTACTTGTGATGACACTTAGGACCCATTTGGATAATTCGCAGCCACGTCTTCATCGGAATTCCTTTATTTAATTATCTCCAAAGACTTTTTCCCAAATAAGGTGACGTTTACAGGTTCTAGGGATTAAGACATAGACAGATCTTTGAAAGATAATTTTTCAGTCTACCACAGTGATTCAAGTCAGGAGACCTGTATCACGTTCCCACTTTGCCATGGACTCCTCTGGTCACAGATAGAGTGCATATGTCACAAGTCAGGCCCCTTTCCAGTATCCCCCTGGAGTCTCAGTATCCTCAAACTTAAAAACTGAGATCTAACTACAGAAGCTTTAGTAGTTCGTAGATGTGTGTGGTGGAGGATGCATACACATGCATGCCTGCGTGAGTGCCTGCCTGTGTGGAAGCCAGAGGACAACCTCCAGTGTTCCTTAGGTACCATTCGGTGTTTGCTCTTGTTTTGTTTTGTGTTTTAATGAGACAAGGTCTCTTACTGGACTTGAGCTCCCCAGTCTAGGTTGACTGGTCAGTCACGCAGGGGCACTCACCTGTCTCTGACTCCCCAACACTACCATGTCTAGATTTTTCACATGTGTTTTGGAGCTTAAAGTCAGGTCCTCGTGCTTTTGAGGAAAGTACTGTCCGAGCTAAAATACTAAGTGTAGGACAGGTAGCTGAGTGAATGCTGCTGCGGTATAATTATGCATTCCGTGAGATATGGTGGCCCAAACCTGTAACACCAACATTTAGGGGGCAGCTACAAGCTTAGGTGCAACAAGGGCTACCAAGTAAGACCTTATCTCAAAAACAACACCAACAGCAAACACTATGTTTTTACTATGGCTGTTCATTGCCGCCCCCTTTGCAGTCCTCCTCTTAACCTTATTGTCAGGTGAGGTCATGTGGGCTTCTCTAGCCCAAGAATGCTGAGGGACCTTTTCAGAACTAATATATTGTGGTTCTAGGTCTCTGGAAGGCCACATTATATTTTTAAAATCATTGCATTGATACACAGCATGTACCTATAGGAGAATAAACATATTGTCTTAGTTACTCTTCTTGTTGCTGGTACAAATGCATCTTGAAAGAAAAGGGGTTCATTTTGGTTGGGAGTTCCAGGGTCCTGGTCCATCCTGGTGGGGAAACCATGGCAGCAGGTTCTGGAAAAAGCTGGTCACTTTGCATCCTCTGTCAGGAGAAAGAGGATGATGAAGGCTAGTGTTTACCAAGATTTGTTCTTATTATGAATTCTAGAACCCCACCCATGAGGTGGAACCACCCACATTGAGGGTGTGTCTTCCCACCCCTCCTAATCTAGACAACCCTTTCCAGATAGGACTACAGGCTAACCTAATCTAGGTAATACCTCACAGATGTACCTGGAGGCTGGTGGCCTGAGTGATTTTTAGATCCTGTTGACAGTCAGTATTAAGCAGCACATATATCATAGTTGCTTAGCTCTCCAAATGCTCCTAGATGTACTTTTCTTGACCCATGTACAAGTCGAGAAATAAAATATTTCAGTGCCTCAGATGTCCCCTTTTGACCTTCCTCTATGTCCTTCATATTATTATTATTATTTCTAGCATAGATTTTGCCTGTTTTGTACTTTATAAAAGTACTCTACCCATTTTGATCAGTATTTTGTTTGTGAGTTTTTATTATTGTTGTACCTATAGGAAAATAAATATTGTTGTATATACTTGTAAATTATTCATTTTCATTAGCATGTATTGCTATTATAAAATATATCATGCTCTATCTGCATCTATCCAGATAGATAGATAGATAGATAGATAGATGATAGAGATAATTATACCACTTGAAATAATAATGCTATCTCACCACCACCACCAAAATAAACCTATAGCCTCTCTAATAAAATCCCCAGTACCAGGCATGGGGAACTTCCTTTTGAGTTATTGGTCTGGGGAGTCCAAGAGATTCTCAAAACAATACAGGGTGTTGCTGTTGTGTGTGGTTGCCTTCCAGATGAATGTAATATCTATTGCTGAAATCATGACACACTTTTGACCACACACTTGGTGGAACTGAGCTAAGACAGGGATGGCCGGCTTCCCCCAGGTTATTCATCCATTCCCAAGTGGTCATCCCTAAATACACACACATACACACACACACACACACACACACACACACACACACACCACTAAAGGGAATCAATAGATTGTATTTATAAATCTCTGTGTATATGTAACAATAATAATTAATGAAGAGGTTATGAATTTGAGAAGGAATTTGAGACAGGATGGGGAAAATAAATGTATCATATACAAATTAAATATATCATTAAATATATTAATAAATATATAAATAAATTAATTAAATATATCATATATGAATTCTCAAAATAAAAACTGGTAAAAAAAAAAAAAGAGAGAGAGAGAAGAAAATGTGCCACAATTTTATGTTTGCGTGTGCATAAGAATTTGGTTGATTTCTAGTTAGATACCACTACAGACAGTGCTGGTGCCAGTTAGTTTTAACTGCCAATTTGATACAACATAGAATCATCTGGAAAGAGAGGAATTATCTAGATCAAGTTGGCTTTGTCTTGCTTGTTAATTGAGGTAAAGACCACCTCAATGTAGGCAGTTCCAGTCCACAGCCATGTCCTGAGCTATGTAAGAGTAAAGAGGGCCTGGGAGCAGGGACACGCTCAGTCTCCCTCCACATTGGCTGTAAGTGTGATGCTTTAAGTTCTTGACTTGCTTTACTGAAGGGATGGTCTGTGACCCAGAATTGTAAGTCAAGTAAACCTACCCAAAGTCATTTTTTGTCTTGGTGTTTTATCTAGGCTGAGTGTTCTAAAGCAGACATTTTAGCAACTTAGCTTTCAAGAGAGTGTATAACTGTCAGAACACAGACCTCCGCTCTTTTAACCATTAACTTCTCCATAATCAATTGTTCCAGCTACTGCATCACATGGAGAACTGGGGGGAATCTAGCAAATTCACTGACTGCTGTCATGATACCTTCTGCCTACCTGTGTCTCACACAATGGACAGAAGAGCTAGCTAGCCTTTTGAGAAAGCATTTTCTCTTTCTCTTCCTTACTTCCCTCCCTCACTCCCCCTCACGCCATCCTTTGTTCCTACCTGTCCTCTCCCCTTTCTTCTTCGCTGTCCCCCTTCTTCCTCCTCTCCTTCGTGAGTCAGGCTCTCTCTTTGAGGTGCATGCTTGCCTGGAGTTGACAGTGTAGCCCAAGCTGTCCCTGAACTCAGCAGATCCTACAGCTTCAGCCTCTGGAGTGCTGAGATGACAGATGTGACCCACCATGCTTGGCACCAGGGGTCCCCTCACATGGGTACCCATTCAATCTAGAGAGCTCTGTCCTTAGGACCTAGTTACCATCTAAACACTTCCACCTCCTGGCACTGTCACTCCAGGTTAAGATTTCAACATAATGAATCGGGGCATGTAGACACCCAGGTGATTGAAAGGGACTGTTCTCTTTCTATGGATTTCCTGTCCACCACCCTCCCAACCTATTATTGGTGTCCTCTGCATGCTCTTGATGTGCCAAAATGTTTTAAACAACCACTCGTTTCAAAATGTACCCTCTACTACCTTGATGTAGAGTGGGGACAGGCCATGCGATCCTGCTCTGCCTCCCGGAATCCCATTTGATGCTGTTCATTTGCCACCCCCTTCTTCTCTGCCTGTTTTGAGGAGAAAGAGGATGGCTATCATGAACAGCTCCTACCTTCCCATTTCAAATTCCAAAGACTGGACTTGGAGCAACCACCCAGACTGTCGTGTAGACGATAGCTGAAGGTTGGGGCAGAGGCAGAAGTTAGTGGGAGGAGCTGGCACAGGCTGCCAGAATGCAATGGGCATGAGCCAGAAACCTGGTGCCACTTTCCAAAAGCCTTAGGGGCTGCCAGTCGAGCGCAGCCATAGGAGTTTTCTTTTGCCCAGCAAACCGAAACCTATGATTCCTCAACTAGTATTGTGGGATCGAGATACTTCCTGGATCCTCGAGCTGATCTTGGTCATCGAATAACAAATGAAGCATGGGCATGATGTGCCCACTGGTTAGTAGCGTATGTGAGTGACTCGGCCCAGGAGTCCATTAATTTGTGTCAGTTTGGCAATTGTTGAGTTAGTTGGAAAAATGCTACATGTTGGGCTCCGTTACCAAAACACTCCAAAGAGATGTAAATAATATCAGGCTCAGTGCCCCATGCTCCTCACTGACGTCTCTCTTTCTTACTAGGTGGCCTTTAAAACGCATCTGTGACAGATGAGTGAGGAGAGGGGCATTGGGGAAAATGCATTTTAAATATCTCTAGTAGGTTCTTGTGTCAGTTTTTCTTGCATAATAACCAAGAAATGAGGTGGGGAAGGGGAAGAGAAACGGTTAGGACAGGTAAGGAAGACACTAGGAAATGCGTTTTCTCTTCAAATCAATAAACAATTATGCTATGCTTTTCTGTGGTAATGTAATAGCTCACAAAAGAGAATCAATGATGAATCTAGTCTGCCTTCTGGAAGTAAGATTATAATAGCAGTTGTCACTTAGTGAGCATTTTCTTTATAACCAGCACATGACAGGGACTTTTCTTCACCATGGGTGAGTGGATGCTTTGTTAAGATCCACATGAAAAAAAAAGACTTTTTTTTTTTTTTTTTAAAGCAAGAGGTAAAATCGAGGGTGTACTTATTTAAAGAGAAAACAAATTCTCACAGAATTTGGTTGATTAAATTAAAAATACAAAGAGGTAAGTGATATTCTTTTGGGAAGTCGAGGAGGAGGAAGGGATAACGGGCGTAGGGTTACTGTCCCCTGTCGTGGATGGCAAATGTTCATCTATAAAAGTCACTCGAAGCTCAAGAGCCACAAAAGCAGGTGGCGGGCTGGCTTCGCCCCACAGACCTTAGGTTTATTTACATTATTGCCTGAGAGCAGCTGTAAAGGTCTGGTCGCACTGCTTCACTGTCCTGGAGACCCAGATTTGTTTTGTCCTACACTGCCAAGTTAGCATATGGCCTCTTTCTTCAAAGTCACCCCACAGTCACAGTCTGACCAACCACTGCCACCACATCTGCAGTCCAGGCAACAAGAAGAAAAATGAAGGGAGTTGCATCCACATCTTCCATCTTGGAAAAAGATTTCCCAGAGTTCCATCTAATGGCAATGCGGTTGCTTTGCTGGAACACAGACATAGGACCATCATGTGTTAAAAGAGGCTGAGGATACAGTTGTTTGTTACAGCTGTTACTGTGCTTGGATAAGTCTCCTGTCCTGAAGTACAAGAGGACATGCTGGGGTAACGACAGCAGTCCCCTCCTCTCTGTAGTTTCAGTTTCCATGGTTTAAGTTACCTTGGCCAACTGTGATCTAAAAATATTCAAGGGTAAATCCAGAACTAAACAGTTTATATGTTTCAGACTGTGACTGCTCTGACAGCTCTTGTGCTGACTCATGACCTACTTTGTCTTCCCAGGCAGGAGACTCGTTCCTTTGTCCTGTGTGCCCATTCCATATGTGACACCTGCCCCATGCTCACTTAGTCACCATTTTGTTACCTGATTGTCATGTTGCTGCATTTGTATTCAAGAAATATATCGGTTTCAAAGACAGGGAAATAGCCGGGTCAGTAAAGTGCTTGCCTTGCTAACATGAAAACCGAGTCTGTCTCCAGAATCCCGTTTAAAAAATAAACAAAACTAAAAGAGCATCTAGGCCTGATGGCACATCCTTGTAATCCCAGTGCAGGGGAGGGAAAGATGAATGTAACCCTCAGGCTCCACAGCAAGTCACCCTATCCTATTTGGTGTGTTCCAGGCCACTGGAGAACCTGTCTTAGGGAAAGGTAGATAGTGTTTGAAGAAAGACTCCCAAGGTTGTTCTCTGGCTTAACACACACATACACACACACACACACACACACACACACACACACCAAATAAACCATAATCAGTACTGTCTTAGGTTTTCTATTGCTGTCATAAAACACTGTGACAAGAAGAAGTTTAGAGAGGAAAGGGTTTATTTCATCTTACAGCTTGTAGTCCATCATCCAGGGAAGTTAGGGCAAGAACTCAAGGCAGAGAAGCCTACAGGCAGGAACTGATGAAGAGGCCACAGAGGAATGTTGCTTACTGGCTTGATTCTCTTGGCTTGCTCAGCTTGTTTTTTTTTTTTTTTTTTTTTTTTTATGCACCCCCAGAACCACAACCCAGGGGTGGCACAACCCATAATGGGCTGGGCCTTCTCACATCAATCACCAGTCCAGAAAATGCATGACAGACTTGCCCACAGGCCAATCTTATAGAGGCATCTTTTCAATTGAGAGTCCTCTCTCCAAGTAGCTCTGATTTGTGTCAAGTTGACAATAAGGGGGTAAAATCCCAACAACAACAACTAACCAGCACCAAAAACATCCATGGTTTCAGACATTCACTGGTGGTCTTGGAACTTTGGCCCAGAATGTAAGCAGGAAATACTGAAACTAGTTTTCAGCCATGTATAATTCAGTTAGAACATGAACCCCAGATAACCATCTTCCCCAAGGTCTTATGCTTAATGAAAGTCTCTCCAGCTCAGTTTTCTCTCCTCTCTCCCTCTCCTGCCCTCAAGGAGAATGGGCAGGTACCCATGCATATTATTAGAAATGAGGTGTTAGCTTGATTTGTACATGCCCTGCTCCCTAAGACATTTCCCAAGAAACCTGTGAGGGAGGTTTAGAACCATCACCCTTCTATGGAGAGCCCTGGGAAAGCTGAAGCTGAGTACAGCTACCTCACTACCCTGCTGAAATGGGGCCTCCTAGTTTACCTAAACACAAAAGCACTTGGGTCATACCAGACCTTTTTGCTACACATGGGGATCAGGAGACAAGTGCAGATATCAGCATGCTGGGGCATGCAAGCTGAGAAAGCTGGCAGACACCCAGAGACCAAACTTCATGGAAGGAAGGGACTTGAGAGTAAGGAAACAGTGACCAGACATGCGACCTTTCCCAGTGACCCCACTTACTACTGTGTCGTAGAATTTGTCTGGGAAAATGTACATCTTATCTGAAATGGAAAGCTGGAGGAAAGCTGATAGGACTGTCGTGTTCTTTCTACATGTATGCATATACATGTATTTCTGGCCCTTAGGGAGAACATTAGGTGCTTGCCAGGTAGCACTGAGTTCATCTTGCACCATCTCACAACAGTCCTGTGGGGTACCATCATCATTCCATCAGAGGATAAGTATATGCTCTGTTGAGAGCTTATGAAACTTGCCCAAGACCACACAGCTCATAATTGGACTCAAGCTCAGGCAGCTGGAATCAAGTCTTCATTTTCAACTGTACAGTTCATGGCTATAATACTTAAGTCACCCTGTGAGATAAAAACTATAATAGTGTTATAGAGAAACATGGGGTTTATGGTGATTAATTTTTGGCTTGGTAAGAAGGATGGGGAAAGCTTCTAAGAGGTAGTGCCATTTGAGCTGAAAGCCTCATTTTAGTCTCATTTTGAGCTCAACTCAAAAAATGATAAGGGCTGTGTGGGAGGGAAGAATAAAAGTCCATTGAGATAAATTGTGGCTAGTCAAATATTTCCTCTAATATACCATAATCATCAGGAAGTAGGCATGGCAGTTAGGAGATGTGAAATGGCTCCCAGGACCTTGTTTTTTTCTCCCTTTTCTCTGTATCACTATCAATACTGCTGTTCCCAGTCTAGAGGCCTCTCCTCATTCAGCTCTGCACTGTCTTATATGTCATGCCAAGTTTCAGAAGCAAAGTTCTGGCCAGAAGATGACTTGCACGGAGTTTTAAAGGCCTTCCATGGAATTTTCTGGGCTTCTTCCCACCACATTCACGACTCCAGTTTGTCTAAGCCTGGCTACGTGTTTGTGTGAAAGAATAAAGCTCGTAAATAAAAGAGGAGGCAAAGTAGGTTGGGGTAATGAGTCTCTTGCTTAATCACACCAGCAGGCCAAGGAAAGAGCCATAAAATATTTATCAAACTGTTGCATTAGCATTGCTGCCGTGCTCCCTGCAGACACTGGAGCTCTCTAGAGAATGCAGCTATCCAGTACCAAGTGAGGGAGGGAGTCATTTTTGAGGAAAAGCATGTACTTGTGTGATCATGAACTTGCTTCCAGCCAAAGCACTTTCTGAGTGTGTATGAATAATCACCCATCACATAGGAGAGTGTGTTGATGTTTGAGTGTGACTCTTCACAATTTCCGATAGAGATCCCATAGGCCTCTTACCTTAAGGCAGCTCTGGTGAGCTAGACGAAGGGACCCTCTGCACATTCTAAGCAACTCTGATTCCTCCGAGGGCCACTGTGTCCTGAGAGGTTTGCTTATGATTTGATTAATGGTGACAAACTCTGGTGATATACAAGCCCTTGATTTTTCTCCCTCTTTTAGTTTAAAGAATTCTTCAAATAGTTGTGTTTGCCCTCCCCAGAGACTGCCGAGTGCATCAGCAGATCTAACAGTTGTCCCATGGTCACCTCCAAATAAGGCATTGCCATACATATTCCAGCTGCTGTGAAGTCTCAAGCTGGTCAAGAAATCAATTATTGTGTACTAAAAAGCAATTCTTCATCTGGAGTCATGAACTCCTGTGTTATTTTTAAGCCAGCCTTTAATTTATGTGGTACACAGAACCAGGTTTTTCAAGTGAACTTCTGGAAGGTTCATGGGAGAGAAACAAGAGAGGAGGAGGTAGGTTGGGGGAGGTGGGGTAAAGTGTCTGAACAACTCTAACAGTTTAAACAGGGGCTCCCAACAAAAGCTCACCCTACCGTTGCTTCCAGCACTACCAGCCTGTAATGTTCAGTGGATCACTTATACTGCTGGTATCTTGGCTTCACTACCTACGAGCTACATTAATTATGCCATCATTTATCCTAATACTCTAAGAATTAAATGAGGGAATATACATAAAACCATCAGTGTACTGTTTAGTATACAGTTACAATCTAATGAATGATTACTCTTACTACTATTTTATAAACTTTAAGTTTTAAACCAGAGGCGTTTCCATGTGACTAGATATAAAGTACCTATCTGTATCAAGTCAAGGGTGTTCAGAACTAGGGTGTAGTGTGCCAGGGGCCCCACTAATTCAGAAGGCTATTGACAGTGACACTGTCTGAAACATGTCTGGTTTCTTGAAAGATAAAGTTTTGTTGAAGCATATTCCTTGAACATTGTATTGTCTTTGGTTGTTGTTCCACAAGAGCAGAACAGAATATTGGCAGTGGAAACCACATGGCCCACAAAGCCTATTATTTTTCACTACTGGCCCATACAGAAAAAGTCAATTGATCCTTGATGTCATCCAGTAAGATACCCCTGAACAAAGAAAGACTGTAGAAGAAGGAAATGACTGGCCAAGACACCCAGAGAGTCCTTCATAAATGCTCTTGTCCTGTGATGACTTCCACTGTTGTACCTGCTGTGTCTTGGTTCTCCTAGGAAGTATTTTGTGGAGTAGAGGGGAAAGTTCAAGTCACCGGTATATAAGAAACCATAGCAACAGTGCTCTCAAGTCAACAGATGTGTAGGGTCAGTATTGGAGTAAGCGTCATCCACCCCTGTTACTGCATCAACTGGAGTTCTATCCTCAGGCTTGCTGGTCTTCGAGCCTAGCCTCCATACATGTGGAGGCTGTATGCTTCTGGATGGGCCCTTGGGCATGTGATGGGGGTATTTGATGGAGACTGAGTTTAAATTTTCCCAAGACAGGTTATGTTAGGAAGTGGTTTGCGAAGGGCTTTTTTTTCCTGAAGAGCAACTAGTCAAGCTGATTGTCTCAACGTTTTCATTTTGTTGTTTCCTATTTGAAACACTTCATTTAATTCCCCTGGCAGCATTATGTGAGGTGGAAAACTAAGGGTGTGGGTTATTTCAACTTGTTAATTGTTTTGGACTATTTTGGGTTGATTGAAATGCATCCTTAAACATATTGCTATTAAACAACCATTGTGTTTTATTAAACTGTGAATTCATCCATAAAAAAAAAAAAAAAAAAACCTCATGAGACAAATTATAAATCACATCTGTGTGCAAAGTGGCAAGAGACCCCAGCTCTTAGATGGTGAGCCAGGGCTGAGGCCTGTGAGGGCTGAGGCCTGTGGATCTCACGCTAACATGTTTCCAGTGCCTAGAACAGACCATGACACATTATAGGAGCATAGTATTTGTTGAGTATTTGATGACCTAGAATTTAAGAAGTGAATCGGATTTGGCTTGAGTGTGTATTCAGATGTAGCTAGATTACTATGCAGCCAAGGAAAGATAGATCTCTGAAGCAGATCAGAAATAGGAAACTTGAGACTTTCACATCAGGATGAATGCTCACCAGAAAAGATTCCCTGCCCCCAGGTGAAAAAGCAAGTCCCTGTCCCCTGTTGATCCACACTCCCCTCCTATCTGTGTATATATAGTAAACGCTCTGCTTCCTATCAGTGACATCAAGGGAAGTATCACAGCAACTTCTTTCCCAGGATACAGAAATCTTTCCATTCCTGTCTGGTCCCCCTTGCATGAGGCTTCACCGGTTGTGCACACTGGTTCAATGTGACAGGGGTGGTGGGAACTTAGAGAACTTGCTTCCTGCTGATGAAAAACCAGTTCAGAGCTCAATGAATTGGTTGGACGATTATGGAAATGGTGGCAGAGCAGGAACTGACAGGACTCTATTAGCAGAGTTAATTTAAATTCATCTTAAATGTTTGAAATTGCCATCACCTGCAAGTCTTAGAGTTAAGGACATGGAGATGGCCAGCTACTTTCAGAGTGGGTTCCACATCTGGGAATGTTTTGTTTATCCCTTCATCAAAAGTTCGTGTGTGTGTGTGTGTGTGTGTGTGTGTGTGTATTAGAATTCAGAGAGCCTTAGGTACTATTCCTCAGGAGACCTCCATCTTGTTTTGTTTGATTGTTTAGTCGGCTGTTTTGGTAGCTATTGTTTGTTTTTAAGATAGATCTTTCTTTAATCTGGAATTTGCGGATTAGGCTAGTCTGGCTGGCCAGTAATCCCCAGGGATCTGCCTGTGTCTGTCTCCCCTAGCATTTCAAACATGAACCACCACATCTGGCTTTCTTACCCCCTCCCACCTCCCCACCCCCCATCCCTGCCTACCCCCCAGCCATGGGTTGTGGAGAGCAGATTTAGCTACTCCTGTTTGCATGACAATCACTTTGCTGGCTGAACTATCTTTCCAGGCATATGGGGAGGATCTTTATTGTGTTTCTGATGAATATGAACAATGAAGATGAAGTCCCTACTCCTAGAAAGTGATATGCTTAACAGATCACAGAAAGTAAGCATGGCATGTCAGATGATGACTTCTTTGGTGCTGCTAAGAATAGGGCAATCATGATGACCATGCCATATATAGATCTGGAGGAAGCACAGCATGTTGGTAAGGATGGAGTGTCTTACCTGGAGGCCAGCATGTATAACAATGCCCAAGTGTGTCAAGAACAGAATGAAAGACCCTGGGGCCTAGAAAAAGGGAAGTGGGGGAAGAGGGAGACTCCAGGTTGGAGGTGGGGTGGGGGCTGGCTGCTTCAAGGGGCACTTGGCTTCACTCTGTGCTAGGAGTTTGTGGGCTTTCCTAGCTGTGCTGTAGGGATGCTGTGGGCAGAGCACTTGGGTGTCTCTAGATTGCAAGTGAGACTAGGATTAGCCTAAACAGACTGTATGGACATGCCAGTAGCAATTCTGTGTAGTAGACCTGGTTTCTGACACTACTGGATAAGCATAAGCATTCTTATATAACATTTAAAGGGGCCACCTGACTTAACAGATAGCTCTGTGAGAAGCACCATTGGTCCAACCCAGTATAAGAAGCTTCCAGTCCTATTCCCATAACATTTGCCAACCAGTGACACTATGACAGAAAGTCAAATCAGGCCTTGGTAAGGAAAGGAAAGCAGTAGGGTGTTGAGCATTACCAGGTTCAATTACTTCTGATGCTCAAGGATTTTGAGCTCTTGAGCAAAACTTAACCTCCTAGAACCCTTTTACCAAGTTACCACCAGAGCTGATTAGAAATTCCACGTAGAAGCCATATATACACTGGCACATGACACAAGTAATGCCTCCTAGTGAACAGTCTGGTGTGTTGAGGAACTGATGTGTTAGGTGAGGCACCGTGTTTTCTGTAGGTCAGTCTCTAGCCTCAGAGGGTCTCCTGCAAAATGGGATGCCAAGACTGGAGACAAGTGAGAAAATATCCTGAAAGGTAGAAGGGTTCCCAGTGGCTAAGTTTGAGTATCTCTGCAAGCAATAGGCCAGATTTTAACTCTCCAGAATCTATATAAATGTTGAGTAGATGTGATGACTTAGTCATACATAATTCCACCCTTGAAAGGCAGAGCAAGCTGGCTAGTGGCTCTAGATAGATGATCCAGTTTGGGATTTCATTAAGAGACCTTGCCTCAGTGAAGGTAGAAAAAAATGGAGGAAGATTTCTGAGATCCTCTTTGGACCCACACACATGTGAACACAGAATATATGTGTGTGTACACATATCCACATGAAAAGAAGAAAAGCAAGAGACATAGACATGGGTAACAGAACACTCTAGCCATGAGATAGAGCAGATACAGGTTTCCTGATAGAACCTTGTAACAATTATGTATTTACCACATAATTGTCCTCTGTGGGGGACTGAGGCATGCAGCAAGGAGGAACTGTGGTCTCTCTCTCTCTCTTTCTCTCTCTCTCTCTCTCTCTCTCTCTCTCTCTCTCTCTGTGTATGTGATATTTTACAATAGTGGTTCTCAACCTTTCTAAAACTGTGACCCTTTAATATAGTTCATGTTGTGATAACCCCTAATCATAAAATTATTTTGTTGCTACTTCAGAGCTTTAATTTTGCTACCGTTCCATGAATCACAATGTAAATATCTGATATGGGACTCCCCATGGGGTCGCAACCCACAGATTGAGAACTGCTGCTTTACAGTGACCTTCTCTTGGAAAACCCATGAACTGAAGACTCCTATCTTGAAGATCTACTACTTAACAGAGTTGATGTTGTTTTTCCCCATGGTTTATTAGTATATTTATTTTATTTTCTGGAAAGGGCAAAGATAGTATGTTGGAGACAGTAAATCGTGGTGAAAAAACTACAGGGGCTTACATTAAATCATAGTTTTAAATTATGGCTTTCCATATGGAATAAAATAATTTCCCTTAAGAATTAAGTTCTACTCAGTTTTCAGCTTCATTTAAGTTATCCTGCTGATCAAGGTAATACATTACCCTGACTTGTGTACAGTCTATTAGGATGAAAGGTTTGCCACACTTCGTGGGTGGGTATCAGAGAGGGGTGGTAATGCTTCTCCAAAAGAGGTGCTACCTCAGCACATGAAGGGACCAGGCTTCCCAGCTGTGTTTGGCTTGCTGGTTTCATCTTTTACTCCTTTGATGTGAATGGTGATTGATCTGTGGTTCTTTCTTGACAGCTCAAGAGGTTAGCCTTTTTCTGTTTGTGGTGGACTTTAATTATTAGCCTACAATTTCATAAAAGAGTGGATGGTGTCTTATATACACAGGCTGTTTGCATGTTAATTAACTCCCTGGTTCTTTTCTGATTGGAAACTTACCAGGGAAAGGAAGCAATTTTCCTTTAGAGTTGACTAACAAATATATATATTCACATATATATGTATGTATATATATTATGTATGTGTGTATCTGTATCTATACCTAACTTTATTTATATGCTATATATAGATATAGATATAGATATAGATATAGATATAGATATAGATATAGATATAGATAGATAGATGTGCATATTTTTTCCAATCAATTGTCACCATTATATATTTTCCTTGAAATACATAAAGGTGATAAAGAGGATTTGATGAAATCTAATCTGTTAAGGTAGATCATTAGCAGGAAGTTAATGGGATTGGCCTACAAAAATGAACTGTTAAGTGAATTATGTGTGTATGTAAGTTCTCTTCTGCTGAGACAGACTGCCTTCTTTGGGGAAGAGTATGTGTGTTCAGCTTCCATAGCACAAGACTCAACAACTTTTGCAAGAAGACTTGTAAAAGTTTGATAATGTTGGCTTTTAGTTCTTCAGACCAGCATGGAGTGAGCTTGGGAAGACTGCATTTTCTTGAGACATCTCAAGAAGGAGTGACTGATTTCCTAGTTGGTGACAAGCTGGCGAAAATGAGTCCAGATACACGGTCACTTTGATCTTTGGATGACTTACAACCCCTTGTGTTGGGAGGACCTGTAAAGAATGAAACTCCTTACTCCAATTTTTATTTACATGTCTTTTCTTCAGTAAGAATCATTTTTAAGTTGTCAGCCCAATGGCATTCCACATCAGAGAAGGGTTTTTTTTCACACAAAGTCTTTTAAAACTCAAACTACTGCTGAAGAAACTAGGAGGAAGAGGATTTTTTTTTTCATCTTGATCACAGCCCAGGTTAAGTTCTGACCTCTACTGCTCACACCCTTTCACTTCTTTTGAAAGGGCATCTGATTACCGAAAGAACTTCCTGCCTTGCTCTTAATTGCTGCAAAATTTTGCATAGTTAAACAATGGATTTTAAAAAAATCCACCTACAATTAAAGCCTGATTCAGGATGCTGCAGGAGGTTATGTGTGATGCAAGACAAAGGGATTGCAAAATCCAGAGCCTCTGGGAATAATAGTCACTTCAGAGTGTCACTTATTCCTTTCAGATCAGAATGCTTAAAGGTGATCTGCAGCCTATAAATACATGGAAAGGACATAAAAATAGAGCAGTGTCACTCTCTGTCACTTAAAGACAATGCACTTGTATCTTCTGTGTACATTAAATGCATGCACAGTGAGAGCCGTAATTACCAACTATGAGCCCAGCCTTACAGAGGGGAAGGGTCTGTAACAGAAGCTAAACAGTCAGGAGTCACAGATTCTGGACACCACTCTGCTAGTAGCTGCTAGCATTGTGGCTTGGCATGCGTCACATGTCTTGTTTTGGTTTCAGGATCCTTTTTAGATATGTGTGAAGTATGTGCAGGTGCTGTGTGTGTCCGTGTACGTGTCTGCGTATGGAGGTCAGAGGGCAATTTTGGAAGCTTTAACTCAAGCGCCGCCCACTTTTTTTTCTTTTATTAATGTTTCTCCTTTTTCTGGAACTTGCCAAGCAGGATAAGCTGGCTGGCCAGGGAGCTTCAGGGAGATGCCTGTCTCCACACAAGCAATGCATCACATCTAGCTTTTGAAATGTAAGTTCTGGGGTTCTAACTCAGATCCTAACGCTTACAAGGCAAGCACTTCACTGACTGTGATATCTCCTCAGCCCCCAAATATGTAATTTTCACAAAGTCACTTCAACTTGAATCATGGGGCCTATAGTTTCAAGCTTCCTCTATATACACAGTACTTGAGCCTTTGACTGAATCCAGTGAGTAGATTATGCGCCCTCTTCCTCCAGGATTCTTTGCTGTACTGGTCAGCAGGAACTTTGGGGAGCCAGAGAATATATGAAGGAACTTTCTACCAGAAACGCAAATGTAATGAAAGTAGTGTGGGGGAGGGGTGGGGAAGAGGGCAGGGGTGAGCTAGTGGGAATAGCACAGGAAAGCTAAACCCTTGGCTATGAGATGAATCAAACACTGAAGAAATGCCTCCATCACTTGGGCTTAAACATCTATCTAACTCAGGCACCCTCAGAATAGACCATCACGCTAGGTAGAGATAAAACTTCTAAGGCTCCACCTACCTGCAAACCAGAGAGCACTCAGGCCGAGGCCCAGCCTTCTGTGTTTGATAAGCTGTTACACATTAAAACGTGTATGTTTATGCATGTGTGCACATATATATGTGTTCATGGGAAAGCCGGAGAACAGCTTCAGATGTTGTTTCCCGAGTGTGGTCCGCCGCCGTTGGCCTAGAGGTTACCACTAGGCAAGGCTGAGAGCCAGGGAGCTTGATGCATCGGCCTGACTCCACCTGCACCAAGGCTATAAGCATATGTGCCGCCATGCAGGGCTTACTTGGTGAGTGTTCTGGAGACTGGATTCAGCTCTTTGTGCCCCCAGGGCGAGCACTTTACCTAATGAGTCACCTCTCCAGCCCTTGCTCTTTAAATGTTTAGAACCACTGATCTAATGAAACCAGATCACAGCCGTCATCTGTCAGAGAAACTACAAGATCAAAAAAAAGAGCAAAGAGATTTTTATTCTTATTTTAATTCTAGGATGAGAGGCATGAGGAGAGCTGTCAGTTGGGTCAGGGTTATCTGAGTGGGTCCCTGAAGTATTTCCCAGTTCTAACGCTGACTTGATAGAGGAACGGAGATCTCTGAAGCACTGTTTAGAAATGACAACTTGACAGTGACGTTTGCTAGAGACCAAGAGTAGACACCAAGAGGGTTTTGCTCTGTGATATTCAGGAAAAAATCCAACCAATGAGAATTGTTTTAATGAACTATTGGTTACAACAAGAGAGCCCCGAGTCGTCTCTTTGTTTGCAGGAATAACTGGGTTGTCAGCAGTTGAGAGTTGAACTTTTTCTGATAGCTGGTCCTCTCATTCCTGCCTCCCTGTCAACTGGATGCTCTGAGCACAAGTATACATTCGAAACTAAATAAAAAAATAAAACTAAAGAATGCTTAGCTGCTGTTATCTCAAATTTAAATCTTCCTTGGGAATGATCCATTAATAAGAAAAGGAAACTCCTAGGTCTCTCTGTAAGAGGATGATTGGTCAGGATAGTGTTAGTGCTGTCACCTAGCCCACAGCCTTGTTGCTCAGTGTGTGTGAACACACACTACCTCTCCCAGGGCCTTTTCCTTTAAGCCTCCTGTGGTTGGTAGGGCAGACTCCTAACAGAAGCAATATACAGCCAGAATAGGAGTTTCTGAACATTCTCGCTTGAAGGAGGAGGAAGCAGAGCTTGAGGGCTCAGGCTCATTACCCCAACTACATGAAGGTGTTGATGCAGGAAGATCACAAGCAGGAGGCCACCCTGGATACCTACTAGAGACCATTTCAAAATAAAAATGAGTACAGAAAGGACAGGGGGTGTGGATAAGTGGTAGAATACTTGCCTGGTATTTATGGTCCTGGATATAGTCTCCGATACAATGAAAAATAAAAAAGGAAGGTAGTAGGGGGTAAAGCCCATTTCCATTGCCCTGACTCAAAATGTCTTTGAACCCAGTGTTTCTTTGTCCAAGTTTGAGAAACCGAGGAGACCAGGAGAGATGGTTTTCTGTCTGTACTCACCTGGCACCCAACATTTTGTTTGTGGATCCCAGTCACATACTAGACATTTAAATGGGATTTTTTGTTTGGTTGGTTTTTTGTTTTGTTTTGTTTTGTTTTGTTTTGTTTTGTTTTGTTTTGTTTTGTTTTGTTTTGAGATAGGGTTTCTTTGTATAGCCCTGGCTGTTCTGGAACTCACTCTGTAGACAAGGCTGGCCTTGAACTAAGAAATCCACCTGCCTCTGCCTCCCGAGTACTGGGATTAAAGGCGTGCGCCACCACTGCCGGGCTGGATGGGATATTTTAAGGAAGCAGAGTTGAACTTCTCTTTAAAAGCATGCTTTAGTGCATGAAGTGGGGAGATAGAACATTATCTATTGGGTGAGGAACTTTTCTCTTAGAAAATTGGCTTGAAATTAGATTGTGCTTCAAGCCTCTTAGTACTATAAATCACCCCATTGAAATGACAAGACCAAATAACCTAGCGCTGCCTCACCCAGGGTAGATGTCAGTGTTAGAGTATATATTAAGCAATCAGCTTAGGTTTAAAGGATTCATGTATGCTGTTATGTACTGCAGCACAATTGGCTTAGTCATCAGTCTACACACAACCTCTGTACCATCACCCATGAGGATTATCTACACAATTATCTCTTTCTTTTTTAAACCATGACCCACTTGATCCAAAGACTCTATCGTGTTTCTCCCATATCCTGAAAATCAAGTAAAGCCTAGATTATGCTAAATTTTACTTTGCTGAAGGCAAGAAATCGATCAGATCTAACTATTGCCTACCCACTCCATATACCATTCATCCTTTCTCCTCTAGGTTTATCATTATTTTTCCTTTTATTATTACTACCTAGTAGGCACATCAGTAGACATCAGAACGTCCAGCACGCATCTACTAAATCCAGCATGATTAAATGTCAACCCTAGTTAGGGAGAGTTCGCTTGCTTCTATGTGTGACTTGATAATTAATCCTGACATTTTCAAGTGGAAAACTAATTACTGTAGCAGTGACTACATGACTCTGTTCTGCCATCCAGGGCATCTCATCTGTTCCCAGAAAAAAAAAATGATAAAGCAAAAGGAATACAGATCAGAGCCTCTAGGTATGGGATTTTCCCATTGGGACTGAGATCCCATGATTTCTAGCTTTGATTACTAGAGATGGCACAAATATTTTCACTGAATTAGTTCAGAATTCTACATTTTCCTCTTGCCTGCAGGCCTTTTATTTCCATCAAATACAAGGTGCTGCAGGGCTCTAGTTGACAAAGGTCAACTATCAAGGCCAAAATGGTTCAACTTTTGAAATGCTAAGAGCACTGCTGAGAGTTGCTGGTGTGATGCTGTGCAAGCTAAGGCTACAGGATTCTCTGTCCCCTTTGTCTATGGTTTTGTTCCCATAGACAGGTGGTAGGGCTTCCATTTAAGATGCCATTTTCCATAATGTAGCCCACACAGGTTGGAATACTCCAATTGTGATGGGAAAGAACATGGATGATGTAGAAATAACACTTTAATACATCCCAAGACACTTTTAGGTAAAAGAATAAAAGTCATTCAGAACAGAATGCAAAGGCAAATAATACATCATTTTTAGAGGAATGGCATGTGCCACTGTGCTGCCTAATTTTATGTCAACATGACAAGAGCTAGAGTTGTTTGGGAAGAGGGAACTTGAAAAAAAAATGTCACACCAGATTGTCCTATGTGCAAGCCTCAGGTGCATTTTCCTGATTGATGTTTGATCTGGGAGGAGTGTGGAGGTTTGAATGAGAAAGGTCCCATAGGCTCATATATCTGAATGTTTGGTCCCCCACTTGGTAGAACTGTTTGGGAAGAATTTGGAGGTGTGGCCTTGTTGGATAAAGTGTGTCACTGGAGATGGGCTTCAAAGCCTCAAAAGACTGGTGTCATTCCCAGTGTGAACCCCATGCTGCTTCTGCCACCAGGCTTTTATTTTGTCATTATCAACTCTAACCCCCTGAAAGTGTAAGCCCAAGTAAACTCCTTATATCTTAAGTTGTCTTTCCTCTCCAAGTTGCTTTTGGTCATGGTATTTTATCAGAGCAATAGAAGCCCTAGCTAAAACAGTCGTGTTCATGGTCAGTAAATCTACTTATGAGCTTCAGTTTACTTGTGGGTGAGATGAGATGATTAAATTTGATAACTACCAACATCTCCTTTTCACAGTCAGCATGGTAAGAACTTTTGTTACTCCACCTACTGTGTGTCAGGCACTTTATTCAGAGCACAATCTAAATATCTCCTCTGTTTGTTTCAGATTTGCCCACATTTTATACTGAAAGATTCAAAGAAGCTGAATAGTTTTTTTTTCCCCAAAGACCCATAAGAGATTGAGCTGAGATGTCTACTCTGATATATTTCACCAAAATCGCTACTCTTCTTTTCTCCTCTGTGGCCCTCCAAGAGTCTTATATAGGCCTGAAAGTAGGATTCTGAACTAATTCTAGACCAGTGGTTATTAACATGCACAATTATGTTCCTGAAAGGACATTGTTGGTTTCTACAGATGTCATTGGTTTGGGGTTTGGGGAAAGATTCACAAAGGCCAGAAATGATACTGGACACTGTGTAACTCAGACACATGCTGCCCAGTAATTATCACATCATTAGGTGATTTTGTTATTATGAAAGCATCAGAGGGTAGTTATTCAAACAGATGGTCTTGTGTCTCTAGATGGTAAAACATTATGGGATCACTGTCATATATGTGATCTGTCATTGACTAAAGCATCATTGTGCCATATTTGACTGTATTAACATAGGTGCCAAAAACAAAAACAAAAACAAAAAATCTTATGCAAATTTGTATCGAAGTAGGGAGATTCTAGGCCCCATCTAGGCAACTCATTGAAACTCAATATCACCATGAATCACAGATAACAAAGACACCCTTAGGAATGGCATCCCTGTTTTTGAAATTTTGCATTAAAGCGTAAGTCTAATCTCCATATGTTATGACATTTAAGCATCACAGACTTTGATACAAGACAGATCTGCATTCAAAATTCTGTATCACTTTCTATTTTCTTTTGGAATATCCTTTACACTCCTAAGCCTTATATATCAATGGAGATGCTCATTACTGAGCGTGGGATAGTGAAGCTGTCCTAAATGCTCACTTCTTCATTACAGCCTTTGTTCCTTAGTCTCTGTTTTTCCTTTTGTAAGTCCATCAGTCCAACAATGCTTCTTTTCCACAAGGTTGGTATGCCCCTGTTATCAGTGCTGTTGGGCAGCATATTGTCTTGTAAGACCTTCCACTTACTGGCTTAAAATTCAGAAGTCAGAGTTTGTAAAATCTTCCCTTAGTGAAACCTCTGTAGGGCTAGGGAATAGCTCAGTTGCTAAAGCACTTGCAATACCTGAATGGAACCTGAGTTCAACTCCCAGAAGCCAGTGGCACACAACTGGAATCCCAACACTGGGAAGAAACAGTGGAGGCAGACACAGGCAAATTCTTGGTGGTTCACTGCCAAGACAGCCTAGATGAATGGAAAAGTTCCAGGTTAGGAAGAGACCCTGCCTCAAAGACCAAGAGGATAATATCATGAGAAATGACAGCCAAGTACACACACACACACACACACACACACACACACGAAAGAAGAAACAAAAAAAGAGAAAGAAAAAAAGGAAATGGATAGATAGGTAGATGTGTGTGTGTGTGTGTGTGTGTGTGTGTGTGTGTGTGAGTGAGAGAGAGGGGGGGGCAGAGGCTGCTAGAAAGTAATGACTGCAAGTATAGGAAGAGAGTAAAAGAGTTCAGGAATCTTGGCCCCTAGCCAAGGCCTCTGCTGAAGTGGGGCTCTCAGAGTTGGGTAGTTTTATTGTAGAATAAATTGTTACTCTATAATGTAAATGGAAAATTAACTTGTGTAACCAATCAAAGAATCTTGATGAGTCTTTCTGAAACATACCACACAGATAAGCTGAAGAATTGTGCATTTTCTTTTAAAAGAACATTTCTGGGATAGACAGGGTGGGAAAGAGAGCCACATTGAAGGAAGGGAGAAGGGGAGTCAGGTGGAGGACTTGCATTATGAAAAGGGTCCTGAGCACAGGGTAATATTGGATATTCCTCCATTAATTTCTGCAACTTCAGTTGAAAAGCAGCTAGACTGCTAAGAACTTCACATGGGTGTTGTGGTACACATCTTTAATCCTAGCACTTTGGAAGCAGAGCTAGGCATAGTCAGTTCTAAGTCAGCCAAAGCTACATAGAGAGACCCTGCTTAAGCAATAAATACACCACACACACATACACACACACACACACACACACACACACACACACATACACACACACATGAAAATGACATAAGATATGCCCTTTTCCTTCTTAGGACAAGGTTTTTATCATCCGGTACACATTATTTATCTGTCTGGGGCATCTAGAAATGGGGAGACAAGGAAAGCAAGCAGAATCAAGATGGAAAGCTACAAGTAAGAGCCCTGATCATAGCCACTACTCGCAGAAATACAATAATTTGAAGGTATGCTGGTTAGTTGTTTTGTGTATCAATTTGCCACAGACTAGAGTCATCTAGGAAGAGGGACTCTCAACTAAGAAAGTACCGCTATCAACCATATTGTTCTCTAAGCAGTCTGTGGGGCCCTTTCTTGATTGATGATTAGTGAGGAAGGACCTATCCCACCGTGGGCCATGCCACCCTGAGTAGGTGCTCCTGGGACGTAGAAGAAAGGCAGATGAAAGTGGCCCTGGAGAGCAAGCGAGTAGGCAGTGCTCGCTCAGGTCTGCTTCACTGCCTCCTCCAGGTTCCCAGTCTGCTTGGGTTCCCGCCTTGGCCCCCTCAGTGGAGGACTGGGATCAGGATGTGGAGGACTGGGATCAGGATGTGTAGGACAAATCCTTTCATCCCTTTCATCCTAGAGTGAGTATTAGACATGGTGCTTATCCTAGAAACAGAAACTAAGCTACAGTGGAAAGAATAGTGGATCCTCAAGCTTTCCAAAGCACCTTCAGCTATTCTGACCCAAGGCGCATGCACACAGGGATTTCTCTCCATACCCTCTCTTTTGTAGGCTGTGTAGATTTACACTTATATACCTACTACAAGCCGGGCGGTGGTGGCGCACACCTGTAATCCCAGCACTTGGGAGGCAGAGGCAGGTGGATTTCTGAGTTTGAGGCAAGCCTGGTCTACAGAGTTCCAGGACAGCCAGAGCTACAGAGAGAAACCCTGTCTCGAAAAACCAAGATAGATAGATAGATAGATAGATAGATAGATAGATAGATAGATAGATAGATAGACAGACAAACAAACAAACAAACCCACCTACTACAGGGGAAAACAAAAACAAGGCTTTCTCCCTGCCTTTGCCAATGCTTCAGGCCTCCTTTTCCAGGATATTGCTGTTACCCTGATCCTATCAGAGTTCCACAAAAGACATGAAAAGTTTTTGCAGTTGGATACAAGAGGCAGCAGTTTCTTGAAGGATCAATGTCTTGGTCAAGTAACAACAAGAAGGACAGATCAGGATGTGGAGGTTGCATCCCTGAATTTCAAACCAGGCCCTCCTCGCTTGCCAATATGCAGGTTTGGTGTTTTAGTCTAAGAAATAAATGCGCAGCAGGTAGATTAGCAGATGAGGTAGACACATTTATTACATACTCCAGGGCACACAGAAAAGAAAAGTGAGTACCCAGGAAGTTTATTTACCTTCTCCATAGGGAAGCTGTAGGTGAGCAAGAAAATAATTCAAGTAAAACAAATGAATGAGTCCTCAGCAAGGTAGATAGTGTATGATCTGATTGAGGAGTCAACTTCCGGCCTCCTCTCCTGTGGTGGGTTAATGTTCCTATCGTGAGGATGGATTTCTAAAAGCATCGCCACGGATGGTTTGTATGGCAAGCGATTTCCTCTGGAGATCCTGGCTTAGTCAAGGGAAGCCCAGAGGCAGCCCTTAATGCATCTGTAAGTTCCCAGATGCCCTCAGTGTGAAGCCAACGTCATACCAAAGCAGCTGTCCTGGGGAGAAGATTTCCCAGATTCCTTCCTGAAATTAAGTTGTTATAAGTTAGATGATGGAGTTTCTGTCATGAGAGCTGGTGAAGATCTAAAATACACAGATGTGAACATACAGTGTATACATGCTCAAAAACACTTCAGTATGTGCATACATCCATGTGGCTGAAGTAAGCACAGACGGGCAAGAAGAATCACATGAAACTCCTGTCTTCTCTGGTGTTTGGGGACAAATAAATTGAAACTACAGAAAACCAGGAACTGTATCATCAGCTGAAAGAAGACCACTCAGTCCAGATGATAACTGCCTCTTGGGCCTGAGTTCCCCTGGGCCAGAAACTATGATGTCATTTTATTTATTGCTCTTTAAAACTATTTAAGAGAAGCCATTGTTTAGGGGGCTGGCAAGATGGTTTAATGGGTAAAGGCTCTTGCCGCCAAGCCTAGTGACCTGAGTTTGGTCTCTGCAGCCCACATGTTAGGGGAGAGATGACGTCTGCAAATTGTCTTCACACATACACACCACACACCAGCTGTAGCATGCCTGTCCTTAAAGCTGGGTATAAAAATTAAAATATAATTATTTGGCTATGAATTCTACAACCTATAGTTCCAGGCCAAATTCACTCCCACCATAGCTTGCTTTGATAAAATATTATCGGGATATAGTTACCATGCCATTTGTGTGGGCGGGTCTTCATTGTCCCTTTGACTGGATTTACAATTACCATAGGAATATCTCTCTGTGTGTGAGGATATTATTAGGAAGGTTTACATTTTACCTAGATGTGATTAGAACCCTTTCATGGGTATGGACCCTAGCCTAAACAGGAGGAGAGGGATGACTGAGTATCAGCATGTATCTCTCTCTGCTTCCTGAGTACAGCAGTAATATGAGCAACTGCCTCGTGTGCTTACCACTGCTTCTACCCCACCATGCTGGACTATATCCCCTCAGACTATAAGCCAAAATAAACCCTTCCTACCTTAACTTGCTCCCATGAGACAGTTTATCATAGCAATGAGAAAAGTAACCAATATACTGCTCTTGGCTAGGATAACTTTCACTCCGTAGCAGCAGAGCTGAGCCACTGTGACAACCTGAATGGCCCAGGCCATATGGCCTTCAAAACCGCATACCACCTTCTTCCTAACTCTTGCATCACAGTTTCCCGACCTCTAGTGTAAACCCAGGACAACTCAAGTGTGGGTCAGATTTCATGTGGAAGGCATCAGCTGGCCATACTGAACCCCTTAGGGCTTCTCTACCCGTCTGCCTTTGCTTACACTCTCTTCATCTTCTTTTTGGCCAATGGTGGCTATGTGCAGAATCCCTGTAGGACATGCACAGACTTCAGTGGCTTAGTTCCATACCTAGACAGCAGATTCAGAAGGTCTCAAAGGAGGGGAAGCCCGTAAATCTGAATTTTCAGCAGGGGGCCTGGTGGTGGTGCTGAGCAAGATCAGGTGTCCCATGCTGTTGGGGAGAACTCCCAGCACCTGGCCATTAAAGCAGATGGCTTGGCCAGAGAAGAAGAATTAATTCGGCAGAACTCTTGGGACAGACTTATTGAGACATTTTAGTTCACATAGGGACTTTAGACAAAGAATTCATGGGTCCCCAGTGTTCCACAAAGTTCCTTTATTCCCTCAATTTTAATTGTATTCCATGGGCTCCTTCCAAACCCAACTTCATTTGGCTTGCAAAATGGCTGTCTGTATTCAGTGTTTCCCATTATTGTAGCTATGAGTGTGAGTTACAGCTGTTAATCCTTCATTCATGATAAGCACAATGAACTTGACCATTATTAGTTCTTTGGGACTTGTTCTTCAAGAGTGTGTCTTGGTGGTCCATACCAGGTGTCCCTTGCATCAAGAACAACCCAAACCTAATAAGGAAAGAGAAATTCAGATTTAACAGACTAAGTGGATATTTTAAGAACAGGAATGAATAGAAGTAAGAGGAAATGGATTTAAAATTTAGATAGATGCTTATACTAACTTAGATGGTCATGACTTTTATTTCCTTATCTATGATAAATAAGACTGTAGGTATAACCCTGAAGGGTTAAAGTAAATGTTTTATATGCAGTAAATGTCACCTACAAATCAGGCTTATAACTCTTGTCCCTGTGACCTGAATTGCTAGCAATCATCTTAGTTACATGGAGATTCCCAAAGAACTGTGGGCTTGGGGATGTCTGTGGATAATACCTGGTGGCTAAGATTGAGCTTCTCCGTGGTTCTGTCCAGGACACTCTTCTGTTTTCCCTGGAGTAAACTTTATCCCTCATATATCCCATTGCTACTTCATGTCTTCTCTTACCCCAGCTAGCTGAGCTCCCTCTCTGTAGCCTTTTTTGGCCAGATTCTTAACAGCCCTTCCCTCTGCAGTCTCCTCATTGTGATGACTTGAGTGGAGAAAAATCGGTCAAGTCCCCCCCCCCAGAGGTTTGTTGTGCATACCCTTTAAGGGAAGACAGACATGGCTTTTGGTGATGAGTCACCGGCTGTTACCTTGCTGTGTGTGGAGCTGTCTGTGAAGTTCACTCCAGGGCCCTTCAGAGAAGGTGCTAAATAATTCACCAAAACAGCTTGCTCTTACATCTGTCCTAGCCTGTCCCCTGATGACCTCCAGGATGTATAAGTAGGCTCCTATTAGCAGTATTATGGTGTCAGGGGTTGGGGTGGGGTTCAGGAAGATGAACAGGCAGTGTGGAACTTGCCTTGTTGTCTGGAACTCTCCAGATAGTAAGATTGGTGTGTACTGGTGGCTTCTTGAATCTAATGGCACAAGATACTGTGGTTATACTCAGACAGTATAAACATTTATTAAGCAGCTACTGCATGCTTGACAATTTACTTATCTTATAACCTGTCAGGTCCACAAGGCAGAAACTATTGAACAGGCTCACAGAAAACAAAACAAAACAAAACAAAACAAAACAAAACAAAACAAAACAAACAAACAAAAAAAAAACAGGATGTGTCCCTCTCCACACTATGGGTAAGGGGCAGAGCCAGAACTGGCCCTAGACCACCTCCCATCTGGCACAGTGCCTGTGACAGAGGTCCCTGGCAGCTGGGGATACTTTTAGGACTTATAGACTGTGGCTATCTTGGTGATTTATTCATTATATCCTATACATTAGTCCTAATGGTTCTCTAGGTGGAAGTATATTTGTGGTACATGTTACTAAGCCCTCCTAGGGCTCATCTCAATTGTTTCAGGCAGCTGCTTTCATTTTATCATTACTCTTTTATGTTTTGTTTTGACCTGGTCATTTACTGATCAAAGTGGTAACTAGAAGATCTTTTTCAAAATAATGTCCTGTACCGCCAACTTCCTGTGTAGAGGGAAGATGTGTGTTATTAGATGGAATTTCAGGAATCTCCTGCAGTGCTCAATTTAGCATGGCATAGAACAGTGGTAAACACAGACCCAGAAGAGGAGACAGATATACCAGGAAAGACGTACCAGTGTACCAATAAGAGATAGGCTGGGAGTACTTAGTTTCTTAATTTTAAGAAGACAACTTTTGCATACTGTGGTGGTTTGAATGTGATGGTTTGAATATCCTTGGCCCATGGCAATTGCATGGGAGGTGTGGCCTTATTAGAAGGGAGGAAGTGTAGGCTTATTAGAAGAGATGTGTCGCCATGGGGGTGGTCTTCTCCTATACTCAAGCTCTTCCCATTTCAGAAGAGAGCCTCTTCTGGCTGCCTGCCTTAAGCCAGTCTTCCCCTGGCTGCCTTCAGATCCAGATGTAGAACTCTAGGTTCCTCCAGCACCATGTCTGCCTGCACACTGTCATGCTTCCTGCCACAGTGATAATGGACTGAACCTCTGAAACTGGAAGCCAGCCCCAATTAAATGTTTTCTTTTATAAGAGTTGCTTTGGTCATAGTGGCTCTTTGCGCAATGGAAATTCTAACTAAGGCACCTACATACTAACTACACCATGAGAAGTCTACCTTCCAGCTGCTCTTATTAGATGCACTTGGCCTATCATAGGTGGTGGATATAGGTCTATACAGAACCCATTTTGCAGGTAATTATAGTAGCTCATATCCACCGTGAGCTTCTAGTGTAGCTATCTGATACTGTACAGGGTGCTTTGTAAACATACTATGGTTATCAACCATTGTTTATTCAGAGCAAAATAGTAATCAACTTGTCTAGCTTCACACACACACACACACAACACACACACACATATATGCATGCATGCACGCACTCAGGCACATGCACAAAATGGGAGATAGGGGTAAGCAAGCAGTAGACTAGGCCAGGAATAGACATATACTTATTGATTCTAATTAAATAAAAAAGCTAGTTCCATACAGCAGGACTTTGTTTCAAACAAAAATAAATTATTTATCTTCTGCAGCAAGTTATTAATAGCTGTAAGGGAATATTTAAGGTTAAAAAAGAGAAGGCAGACTCCAGAGCAGCAGGTTAGAAAATACAGACACCACAGATTTACTTGTTTTTCTTTGTCTCCATCAGTCACCAACCACAGGTGTGACAGTCTCACTGTGCTATACTCAGAACACAAATAAGTTACATGGTCCCTAGGCTCAGCTTCTGCCAAGGTGTTCCCTCCTTCAAGGGAGCTAAAGCCTCAGTAGTGCAAGGTGGTCACCTCATCAGTGACTGGCACTATCCTGACAGTCTGCGCCCTGGCCTCAGCCTCTGAGCTCCCGGCATCCCTCCACCCTCAGCCTCTGCAAGGTGATGGTTGCAGAGGCTAAGATCAGCGCCCTCATTAAAGCAGCTGATGCCAGCATGGAGTCTCTGTGGCCTGGCTTGTTGGCAGAGGCTCTCGCCAGTGTCAAATTGGAAGCCTCATCTGCAGCTGGGGTGGAGGACATAGGCCTGGTCCAACCTCCTCTGGGGGAGAAGAAAATGGAAGTGGGAAAGAAGCATCGAAAGGGTCTGGGGACTGGGTTTGGTGGGTTTGACTAAACCTCTTTGTTAATATGTTCAACAACAACAATAACAAAAAATTAAAGCTGTTTTGCTTTGTTTTGTTTTTAAGTTATGTGGAAATAAACAGATGTCATTCTTGGCCATTTTCATCACTGTGAGTGTTCCTGGGAAACCAGAGGTTCTATTTCGAAGTTCTTAGTCTCATTAAATAAAGGACTTAGAAACAGATTCAGAACTCCAGGACAATCTTATTAGAATGTAAAAGAAAAGCAGCTCTTCTCTTACAGGAAGGGGAAAATCCCTGCAGCTGCCAGGAAGAGTTCTGGAGAAAAGTTCTGTCTTCAAGTTAGGGATGGAAGAGAAATAGAAGCATCTTGTTAAGAAAGGAAAAAGTACTCCCAAGACAAGAAGTGGGCTCCTGAGCTGAGGAAAGGTCCCGAAAGCATCTTTTTTACCTTCCTACCTTGATATCTGGGGCTTTTTATCCTGCATTTTCCTTGGATGATGCCGGGATATGGAAGGCTCCCGAGCTTCAGCTGCAAACTGCCTCTCCTTGGCTGTTCATCTTGATGTATTCCTTTTCCTGTTGCTACTCTATCACACGAAGACATCATCAGCTATTAGATCGTATGGCCAGCCATAAACCAGGCAGTAGGTCACGAGCATTTAGTCATCCATTCATTTATCCAATTATTATCAAAGGACTGTGAAAGGAGCAGATGTGAGCCCAGAGAGCAGGCCCTGGAATGTATGGGTTCTCACAGAAACTCATCCGTGGTTACAGAAAAGGAGATGGTTCATTAAGGGGAAGAAACAGAGTGGTCTGGAGGTATGCTATGTCTCCCCTGCGGCCTAGCCCCAAGAGGACAAGAAAGGCCGAGATGAGGCCTTGTATGCATTAATAAGGTGCTCACCTCTCCCCAGTTTGTATGACATAGGATTTTCCAGGCATGTCCTCTTGGCTGTCAGTCCCACTCTCCTTTCTCATGCTCATCTCTGGAGCGTCCTCCTGTGCTGTTCTCCTGCCCCAGGACGACTGCATGTCCTGCCTTTTAGACTAGAAGGCCGAATGGAACTGACAAGCAGTCTGATTCCACAGTGAGATCATGAAGCAGCCTGCGTGAGTAAAACATGTTACAGGAGTTTAACATGAACATTGAGTTTAGCTTTCTAAGTGGCAGTGTGGAAAAACCTGGTAGACCCTTTGGTTGACAAAACAACTTGCTGAAAAAGCATATTAAAACACATATTTTAAAAGCAACCATTTAAGGCTTCTGGGACATTTCCTAAAGGCATAAAGCCTGATAGTAAAACTTATAATCAAGAAAACCTACTAAATCACTAAATCGTGCAAGGTGATCTAGTCTGTGGCATTTGAACTATGACTCTCACACCTTCCTCTTCCGTTCTAACATATTCATGAAATGGGAACTCTGATTCTGCAAGTACGCAGCCAAGAACCAGAAGTCTAGAGCTATTGCTTTATTTGGGGCGGGACAGCTTTAAAGATGGACAACACCCTGCCCTTGCAAAGAAGCTTCTCTTTCATCAGAGCAACGTTTTAGGCAATTTATTGCAAAAGGTATTGTTAAGAACAATAGAACAATCAGCTAGCCATGAGTACTAGCTAACAGCTAACTGTGATACCAATAAATACAGACCAGAGCAGTTGCTCAAGCCAACTGTGCTCATGCCAACTACCTCTGCAAGAGAAACAACTCCATTTAACCTCCCTAACCAGTCACTGAAAAAAATAAGCTAACAAACAAAGGATAAAGGGAAGGAGGGGTGGCAGTCACCACCATCACTGTGTAAAATGTTCATTCATTTCAACTAAATAGTTTGTATTTTTAATTTTGAGAATTGTCAACATAAGTATTGTTGTGGTTATAAAAAGATAAAGCAGTATAAGAACATGTTCTATGGGGGTGTGGTGAGGTGTGGGGGGGAAAGGGATGTCTCAGCGGGCCCAGGCCAAGGCATCCCTTCCCTGTGAGGGACCAGCCACACAATGGTATAACATAAAATAGAGTTTATTTAGGGGATGGGGAGGGGAGTTAAGAGGGTAGCAGAGGCAGAGAAAGGCAGAGAGGAGAGAGCAGAGAAGTAGAGACCGGCGATGACCAGGTGGAAAGAGGGGGAGATGGGAATGGGGAGAGAGAAGAGTCCAAGTGGGCAAGAGGCAAAAGAGAGAGAAGTGAGAGAAGTGAGAGTAAGAGAGGCAAGAGGGAGAGGAGGGAGCAAGCATCCCTCTTAGAGTGGGCCAGGCCTACCTGGCTGTTGCCAGGTAACTGTGGGGTGGAGCTTAGACAGAATCCCAACAAGTACTGTCTTTATTTTATTCCCACCACCTGTCTCCTCCCAACAACTCCTATTATGTCCCTCCACTCCCTCTCAAATTTATGACTTCTTTAATTATTATTGTTTTACACACTTGAACACAGATACATTCATTTATTATTGCTCATATGTATGTGTGGGTCAGGCTTACCACTTTGGATGGGATAATCTATTGGAGAGGACTGAGTCACCAGCACTCAGCAGCCATTAATTCCCTAGGGAATTATGAAGAAAGCTTTTCTTCTAGGGATGATACCTTTTGAGATTTCTGTCATTCACACCGGCAGGTCAGCTGGAATTGTCATTGTGTAGGTCTGTTTGGCAACTGTATTTGTTACCCCCAAAAATATAAGTACCACTATTGCACCCTGGGGGATATCTTGCCCTGCTGGTCATCACTATACTTTGTAGGCTTCACTGTTAGCTGAGATTATTGATTGATTGCTTCCCATGGAAGCTGGCATACCACCTTTGGATACTATAAGAGCTCGTCCACAGGGAATAGAGGTCAGTTCTAGCTTGATTCCTCCAAATCCTGTGTCCAAACTGTGTAATGTCTTCAGGAGTAGTGTCTTAGCATACTGTAAGGCAACCAAAGGCGCTAATGACAGTCTATATGGTTTTGGGGGTTTCTTGAACTTCCCTGACAAACCACTCAAAGGGTGGTTTCCGCTGACTGGCACTGGAGTTTTTGTTGATAGTCTATGGCTCTTGGAGGAATATTGTCACCCTGTACTGTAATTTTATTTAAAGTATCTATTCATCAATGTACACATATATATTTTATATGTATGCAAATTTAAGCAGACATGAGATAATGTGATTCCAAATTTCCTTAGCATCCTCTAACCCTCTTTCCTCCACCAAAAGCATTATTATCCCAAGTAGTGTACTTAATATATATATAAATATATATACATATATATGATATATATTACATGTATTTTTAAGAAAACATAAACTATTATGATTCCCTAGAGCTCTTTCAGTCATCCATAGGGTTCTTTATCCGTCCTCCCTTGCTTTCTCTCTGTATTGACTTCTTTTGCCTCTCTTCAGTTAAAGTCCTCCCATTTTTCTGTTTCCCCCTTCATAGCACCTATGTCCTACTAACCCCATATCTAGAACTCCTTCAAACACACACAGATACACATAGATACAAACATGCACACATTCACACACAGTCCCTTTTTATTTTTCTGATATAATCTCAGTTTGGTTCCACACTCACATCTAAAGTACTAGGGTCTGCAAAGAAGGCAGAAAATGTGGCATTTGTCTCTCTGGGCCTGGATTGCCTTATTCAGTATGATATTTTCTAGTTCTACCTATTTACCTGAAAATTTCTTGATCTTATTTTTCTCACTGATGAGTTGAATTCCACTGTGTGTGTGTGTGTGTGTGTGTGTGTGTGTGTGTGTGTACCACATCTCCATTATTCATTCAATCAGCTGAAGGACATTTTAGTTGTTTATACTGTATAGCTATTGTGAGCTATAATAAACATGGCTGAGGATAGGTAGGGTATTGAGTTTGGGGGACATATGCTAATGAGTGGTATAGCTAGCTCATGTGGTATATCTACTTTTAGCTTTTTGAGAATTTTGCACACTGATTTCTAGAGTGACTGCACTAGTTTGCAGTCCCACTAACAGTCACTGAAGGTTCCCTTTTCCCCACATCCCCTCCAGTACTTGTTATTCTGATCTTGCCCATTCTAACCATGGTAAGATGAAATCTCAAAGTCATTTTAATTTTCATTTCCCCTGATTTCTACTGATGCTGATCACTTTAAAAGGTATTTCTTAGCCATTATTATTTTTCCTTTTGAGATATCTCTGTTTAAATACATAGTTCATTTTTAATTGGATTGTTTCTTGATTCTTTGGTGGTTGTCATTGTTTATCATTTTATTCTGTTATTTATGTTAATATTCTGAATATTAACCTCTATCTAATGTATAGCTGACAAAGACTCTCATTCAGTAATGTGGCATTTAATCTCAGTGAGTTGTATACTTTCTAGAGATTTGTTTACTGTTGATTTTAAGTTTGATTACATTGTAGCCAGGTAGGATTTATTTTAATTTTCTGAATTTCTTAACACTTGTTTTGTATCCTAGGGTGTCGTGTGAGGAGCAGAACATACATTCTTGGGGTTTGTTTGGGTGTCTTTTAGGTGTCTGTTAGGTCGATCTGTTACATCATTTAATTCTCTAGAAACTTATAACTGGTCAGAGTGCTGCAAATAACTGTTCAATGCTCAGCCACAAGTAGGACACTGAATCACCCCCTCAAAGACCCAGGGAACCTGGCGGGGGCAGGGCATGCAGAAAGAATAGAAGGGGTGGAACATTGTAGAATGCTGTCTTCCAGGCATGACGTGGCTGTGGCCCTCTGGTGCTCACAGCAGCTGTGACTACCTTAACAAGACCTGTGTGAGTGTGAGCCTGTGAGTATCATGCTGTGGAGTACCATTGGGGTTCATAAAGACCTCCTGGCCCTGCAGATCTAGAGGCAGTGGATGATTTCTGGGGAAAGAAGCAACTTTTTTCCCAGTGGTGTAGTTTTCAGTAAGAGTCTATGATTCTGAAAATAACCATAGTGTGACAATCATTAGGTCACAGACAAACAAAAACCCCTAAAAATAGAAGAGGACAAGTGAGAAGAGGAGGGGGCCAGCAGAGGTGAGAGGAACAAGAGAGACTCCCGGGGAGGGTGAAAGCAAATGAGCAAAACGTGTTGTGTACAAATAGGAAAATGTCATAGAAGGCCTCCGGGATGCCTCAGGGTGACACACTTAGTGTGCGAGTGCGAAGACTAGAATTCAGATCCCCAGAAGACGTGTGAAAGATGAGTGGGCAGGACAGCCAGTGGCAACCCTAGCTGGTGGGAGGCGCAGACAGGACCCCTAGAGTGAGCCAAGCCAGCCAAACGATATGGCGAGGTCTGAGTTCACAGAGAGACCCTCCTCAGTGCATCAGAGAGCAACTGAGAAAGACATATAACATCATGTGTGTGCATGCACATGTACCTCCATACTCATGCATCCATTCACAAGAACACATACAGTTTGTACCACATAATAGACAAAAGCAAAAAGTTACATATAAAGTAATAATAAAACCTATCATTAAACAATTTTATATAATTAATATGGGTATATAATCATTAACAGCATCCATTGTTGAGGTTAGTGTCCTCCCAATCTTTGATCCTCTTCAGTAGTGCCACCAGATGGGGAACAATGTCTTTTTGGGGGGCTACTTCATCCCCAAACCGTAACGTAATACCATACAACACTGAATTTGACAATAAGAGTGAAGTTCTGATATAAGCTACAACATAGATTAATTTTTTTAAAAAACATTATACTAAAGGAAAAATTCACAAAAGTTTGCATAGGATAAATTTTATTTGTATGAAATGTCTTGAATAGGAATATTTGCATATACTAAATAGATTAATGTTTGCCTAAATCGAGGATGGAGAGGCCACGAGGGAGCAACTTATTAGAGAGTTTCTTTGTAGGTTAGTTAAAATTCTAAAATTAGCCCATAGTAAAGGCTGTGAATATACTAGAACTATGTATTAGTTCACTTTAAATGCATACTGTGTAAAGTATGTCCCAACAAAATGGTTTTAAGAGAATGTCAAAGGGAAAAAAGTCAGAAAAAATTTAGTAGTATTAGAAATGAGTGTTGTGTTTTTTAAAAGATAAAGGAGAGAGGGAATATGTTTGGTGGGTGTGTAGTCAGGTATGGGGGAGAGGGTGCCTCCACGGGCCCATGCTGAGGCATCCCTTCCCCCTGAGGGACCAGCCACATGAAGGTGTAGTATAGAATAGAGTTTATTCAGGGCATGGGGAGGGGAGTTGAGAGGGTAGTAGAAACAGAGAGAGGAGAGAGTAGAGTACAAGAGTAGAGGCCAGGCCATGAGCACATGGAGAGAGAGGGAGAGGGAAGTGGGGAAAGGGGGAGGGGTAAGAGGACAGAGTGGTGGGGAAAGAAGGCAAGAGCAGGAGGGGCAAGCAGCCACTTTTATAGTGAGTCAGGCACACTTGGCTGTTGCCAGGCAACTGTGGGCGGAGCTTAGACAAAATGCTAACAATGAGGAGGGGGTTATTGTCATGTAGGGTGCAAAAGCCTCACAGGGTGATGCTGGATTTGAAAAGTTGACAATGAGCCATGCTACTGTTCACAGGACAGACCATTTCAGAGGTAGAACAAATGCAAAAGCTCAGAGGGAGGCACAAACCTAGCATGTTCAAGACCCAGTATTTGGGTTATAAAAAGGCTGAGAGCTGCAGGAGAGGGTCTTAGGGAAGTGTGTGGCCTAGATCTGCAAGGGCACCATCAGACAAGAGCAGAGTTGGTGGATTTTGTGCAGAAGTCTGACACAATCCAAACTCCCAAAGAGACCCACACAGAGGTGCCATTGTGTGAATACACTAAAGAGACGGCAATCCAAGAGGAAGGCTGAGCTGATGATAACCTGGATCTTCATACAGGAGAGACGTGGCAGTGGCTCAGACTACAGCGATAACAATAGAAGCAAAAGAAAGACATTGGGGAGAGCCAACATCTACCTCCATAGGATTAGGTAAGGGCTGGAAAATATTTAGTGTTCAAAACAAGATTAGTAAATGTCTTAATTTTGGCAAGCCACCAAGAATTTGTTGGAAACTATTTGTTGGAAACTATTCAAGTTTGTTGTAGCATGAATATAGCAATAGATACCTAATGTAGATACATAAATGATATGTAGATAAATGGATGGTATGATTGTACTCTAGCATTTGTGAGAAGACATGAAGCAAACTGTATTTGGCCTACAAGCTATAGATTTTCCCTCATACAACTTACAAGTTAAAGGGTAAGAGGAAGAAATATATAAATGCAATTTCAAAGGAATTGCTCTTTTTGCATTGTAATGATAGAGTTTCTATTAGCTAATATTTCAATGTCAAAAGCTAAAGCATGTTTATGGGGGATATGATACAAACATGGTAGTTGAGAAGCCTCTGACATCCACATTTAGATATGATGTAGCAGTAGACAGGTAAGCCCGGAGCTGATGGGAACAGTTTGGGCTTAATTCACTAGCATCAAGACACAAGCTATAACCTTAGACCAGATCTAAGTAGTGAATGAGAATAGAACAAGTAGAAACCCCACACTGGAGCCAGCTAGGCATTCTCCTGCATGGAGCCCTCAGTGAGCTGAGGATGAGCTTGGGAAAGAGACCAAAACTTTGAGCCACAGGAGACTGTGGCATCCACCTTTTTTCTTTCTCACTCCCCAAAACTTGTCAGAGCGTAGTAATCAGGGAGCTGTAATTACAGAAGTAACCCCAAATGCCCTACAATTTCTAGACAGGAAAAAATTGTCAGACACTTACTTCTCAGCAAGTAATCATCAGTTGTCAGGCCACAGGGTGCCTGGTGTTTGGGACAGAATACTAAAGAGCAACAAAGATACAGCACCTGCTCCAAAGAACATGAATATAGTTAGAGCAACATTAGTTAAATCATTGTTGCTGCCTTAGTTACTTTTCTATTGGTGTAAGGAAACACCATGACCAAGGCATCTTACTGAAGAAAGAGTTTATTGGGGCTTACAGCTCCAAAGGTTTGGAGTCTATGACAGGGAGCAAGACAGCAGGCACGGTACTGGAACAGTAGCAGAGCGAGCTATGTATCCACAAGCAGGATCAGAAAAAGAGAGTTAACTGGGAATAGCATGGGCTTTTGAAAACTCAAAGCCTGCCCTCAGCGGCACTCCTCCTGATCCTCCCCAACAGTTCTATCAGCTGGGGACTAAGTATTCAGATATCAAAACCTACGGAAGCCATTCTCCTTCAAGCCACAATCCTTGTTATTAAGGGAGTATTCCGCCACTAAGAATGAAAGACCACATCTTAGAATAAGAACTCTAAAGGAAAGAGCCTCTGGGGTAAACCCCGTGTGTTCTTTCTTTGAATAAAGCAGTCCATCATTTAGAAGAACAGAGAACATTCTGTGCTCTATGTTTTTCTTAAGAAATTATTTTCAACATATTTTACTCCGGGTATGATAATAACACCTGGGCTTTGAATGCTGTGAAGCTTGAATTGAAGGAAGGACCATGGACACTGTAATGACCTAGAAATAGATCTCGGTTGTAGATCTTTGTTCGGTATTCTGTGTTTGAATATAGAAACTCAGCATCTCTGTCTGTATGGTCCATAATGATAAAAGTCACATTATTACATGAGGACTAAGTGACATCTTGTGCATAGAGCGCCTGGCAACTGGGTCCTTCCTGTTCCCTGTGAAAAGCCATGTCAGGTTGTCCATCTGTGATGTTTTCTCTCCCAGGGACAATTTTTCCAGGGAAAATGTTTGCTGTCTGGTCACTACTTTGTGAGGCAGATAGTTTTTTTCAGTCTTTCTTCTAGAATACTTTATATTTTACCACAGTTCTCTCAAGAGAAGTGTCTCTGTGAGGGAACCCTGCTAATTAAGGTCTAAGTCTACCATGATGGGATAGCTAGCTTCTCTAGGCTCTGCACAAAATGGAAGATTCCCTTTACCAGCAGGGCTTCCCCCTCTTGATGTTGTCTGAGGATCCTGAATCCCTACACCCTCTATCTGGTGAAGGTTGAGTTGTCCTTGGCAAACCTACAAATTTCCTTTTTTCCCAATAAGAATCCATCCAGCAAGTACCTGGGATTCCTAGAATACTTCTCCATACAAATAAGGTATTCGCAGAATTTTAAACTCTAACCAATGATTCTAATTTACCCTGAAAACTCCTTCCCAAGAATTTTAAACTCTAACCAATGATTCTAATTTACCCTGAAAACTCCTTCCCACTCTCTAAGGTCCATATATAACCCCGGTTCACCCAGAACAAAGTATATGTATGCAAGCCCACTCTGAGTAAAGGTATGTGTAGAGGGTGAGAGCTGTGTCACTGAAGATCATCAGAGAAGGCCTTTGTCTAACAGAGCCTTAACACTAAGATCAGAAGGCTTTTTCTTTCTTGCCCCACCCCCACCTCCTTGGCACTAACTCCCAGCTGGACCGAAATCGTGCAGACCATCACCCGTTCTGAACTCCGCTTCATCCTTCCAGCCTGTTGCTCCAGAGACGTCTGGACACCCTGGGAGGGAGAAAGCTGAGGATGTGGAACCACAGCTGGACCCCAGCAGGAATACCATAGCTGGCATCCAAAGCGTAGCTGCCTGTGGAAGGGGTTAGGAAGCATCCTTGATAGTGAGTGGCTTATTCTCTACAGCAGAAGCCTGCATTTCTACTCAGCTGGTTGATGGAACCAGTAATTCAAAAAGCTGCCAGAATAAATGCAGCCACATTTTTTCCCTTAATTAAAAACCTATTTAATTATTAGCACGTCATGTCAATTTAATGATATGTTAATGAAAGCATGTAGCAGTAAGCCTGTTTAAACCATTGACTATTTAACTTTTTGGTATGAGTAAGCATAGGATTTAGTAGCCTTTTATTTTGATATGTATAGTATGCCTTGTCTATATCTTATATTTTAATTATTATAATTAAATTTGGATAAAAGCTGATGTTAAAAAATGTATGCATTTCATTATCGGAACCAAGGCTAATTAAAGTATATGAAATGTGGCAATTCCTAAGATGATAAGAAAAATACAGGATATTGTTTTTCTAAATTTAAAATGTGGCAGATGGTTTTTCATCAGATCTAGAAATGTCAGTGATCTGTGGAGTATTCATAATAGAGGTTTTTCATACACGGATGAAGTAAAGGCCTGGGAAGGTAGGAGCTTATCCTTGTGTCTATCATGAACCATGTCATGTGTTATAGCAACAATCCTTTTGTGCCTTTCTTTGAAAACCGAGTGAAAACTATGCAGTTTGACACATTAACTACTCTACAAAACATTTATATAACCTTTTTCCTTTCTTTCTTTTTTTTTGGGGGGAAGTGGGTGTGCTTTTTGAGATAATGTTTCTCTTGTGTAGCCCTGGCTGTCCTAGAACTCCCTTTGTAGACCAGGCTGGTTTCAAACTCAAGAGATCTTCCTGCCTCTGCCTCCAAGTGCTGGGGTCAAAGGTGTGTGCCACCTCCTTTCAGCTTAAGCTGAAATGATAGACGGCTCTGTATAGTAGGTGGGGAAACTGAGGCTAGGATAGGCTGTCGGGCCTCTACCTGGGAGGCCAAAGAGCTCAATTACAGCTAGAACATGTTTTTAGACTCTTACATAAGACATTATGAATCTCAATTGGAAAAGTGGTCAGAAGCCGTTGAGGATACCTCTCCTCAAACTTCCTTCCGAGAAGCTAGCTCCATCACTGTGGGTACCTTCTGTCTGCCTTCACAGCAGAAGTGCTACACACTTCAAACATGTATTCCTTGAAAGGTAACTTGGTGTGGAGGCTGTTGCTTGAGTAATAATAAAAAGTCAGAATATATATTTTCATTGTCTCCCTGCTGGCCTGTAGCACATGCTGCTTTGATCCCAAGTATTGATTTGAAACTATCTAATGAATACAGGTTATTTTCAAATGTTTTTATTGTCTGTGTTTCTTCTTCTTCTGGTACATACGCTTCTCAGCTTTCTTGTAGTTGGATGACGTCATAGAACTGGTTTGATCAATCAAAGTGATATTATTCATCTTCAAGATGAATCACATGAAAACCTATTCATGTTTCATTTCTTCTGTTGTTGGAACTTGGAAATTACAGGTTGAAATCAGAGACACAACAGGGAACTGGGATAAATCTTTGAGTCACAGCTTGGAGGGGAGGGATCTACAAAGCCTATGTTTCCTGCACTACCCCTCACCCCCACCCCCGTCAGCCTTGCCTGACTGAGACATCAATGCTTCCTGTGTTAAACTGCAGAAATCTGACATTGTCTATTATGCTATCATCTGGTCTGTTCCTATTAATATGACAGTTCCTTATTATCCTCCCCACCCCCATTAATGTCTGAATATCAGAAAACCTCCAGAACAGACTACTTTAAAATGCATATCCACATGTGTGCGCGCGCGCGCGCGCGCGCGCGCGCGCGCATGCGCACACACACACACTCAGTGCATACTTGTTTAAAAAAAAGTTAAATGATTCTTATTAGTGAGTGGTTTGAGGCCTTTGTAATATCTACTACTAACTAGGATTTCATGGAAGGTCCTGACCTTAACCAGTTATGATCATCTTTATCTTTTTTAATTTCTCCAAAAAATGAAAATACCATCATTTAAGTAATCCATACCAGCTCTTATCTCAGTGCTCAAAGCCTTACATAGGTTCAAGTTCATCCTTCATTCTATTCATCCCATAGGTATTCAAAACCTATGGGGATGGAGATTAAACCTTGCTCATTACACCCTTACCCATAAGGCCTTCCAGGCTGTCATGGTCTTTGTCACCACTAACCTCCTTCTCTCTGTGCTAACCAGCTAACCAGAAAGGCTCACATAGCCTTCCCTTGTAATTCTCTAACATAGTTCTAACCAGTGCCCACTGGAGTCCAGTGATGATTTGCTCTCCTGGTGTGTGGAGCAGTCTCTTCATTACCTGCCACTGTTATCCTGGTGCTGTTCTGTATCCCACACCCATGTTGCCAAGGTTTCTAATTCTCTATTTGTTGTTAATGCTGATCTGTCCTGCTACTGCTTTCCCTCCTTCCTAGATACCCTTCCTAGCTACTAAAATTTGACCTTGGCAATTTCACCAGGATTTTTTTTCTATTTATAGCTTCTAAATATCATATGTTTAGGGTATGTTAGGACATAAAAAATTATTTCAAAAAAAAGCAAGAATTGCTTTGACCTGAAGCATAACTCAAGTCACAGTCTCACTGTCCTTTCCCCTTTCCTATATGGTATTGTCATGTCTGCAGTTTTCCATCTTCCTGGCTAAATACAGAGTTCTACTTGTCAGCATCTGCATCCTTTTTATTGGCCTTTAATGGGTTCTTGATGGGTTTGCATGCCTTGCACACACATGCCTGCTCTTCTCTACTCTGTCCATGAATCTATTCATAGTGTAGAGTTGTCCTACACTATGAGCACAATCCACACAGTACCTGCTCATCAGTATACCAGGCATCCAAACTTTCCCAAGTAGTTTTTGCATGATCTTGTTGAATATGTAAAAACAACAACAACAACAAAAAAAAAAAACTTTCAAAAACTCCTCAACAGAATTGTCTCCAGAATGAAGAACAACATCATAAGGAATTAATCTATGTGTAGACATTACTTTAACAGTCTGTGCATTCCTGATTCATAGATATCCTGAGATTTGGAATGCCCCTTGAACAGTAACTAGATTTCCTAAGGGCCATGTAGGTCTTCTTATAACACACATCATATCCCACTCTAATGACTTAGTTCATTGTCTTCACTCTTCATTACAGAGCTCCTGAAGGATGGACCCTTTCTGCCTTGGTGACCATAGCATCCCCAGCAGCTGACAAGTGGAAGGGGCTGTGTAATGTTTGATTCCCAGCACCACAAGACAATGAATAGATGAAGCACACATTCTGCTAGGAATTGGGGAGACAGACAGGTCGCAGGAGGAAAAGGAAGGTGAACAGAGATGGCTTCGGACATTGGAGCTGTGTAGCATTTCCTAGCCACAAATAGCTAAGTTTCTATAAGGTTAGAAATACTGGGATAAAGCTTTATCATTTCTGATTGGCTTTAGAATTACAATATTGGCATCTTGTAATTGTGTCTAGATTTGATGATTGTTTAAATTCCTAATAATACAAAAGCCTAACTTTGAATTTTGAAGGTCAATCTTTTCCAAAGACAGTGATGGGGTGCTTCAGTACTTTCTTGTGTTGCTGGCTGTGGTAGTGAGCTCCAGCTCTGGGGCAGCCTTGTGGTCACAAGAAGAAACACTGCCACTGGGAGTGGGACACATTTGGGTAGCTACGATGCTTGGCAGGTCGTGTATTTCAGATGCATTTAAACTTATGTTTCAACCCTGGTTTATTAGGATCCACCTCACTGTGTGTGAAGGATAGTCTTGATTGGTTTGTCCCAATATACAGTTTCAGAAACAGAAATGTCTCCCTCTTGGTATTGATCAGTTTTGCAGAATTTTGTTGTTGTCTTGCTTTGGTTTGGTTTGTTTGTTTGTTTGTTTTGTTTTATTTTATGCTTTCTTACCTAGATTTTTAGGAGTCAAAGGTGTTTGTATTAGAGTATATAGAACTAGGCATGCCAGAAGCTTATCTACATTATGAGGGTATACCCCTAGGAGTGGGCTGATTTGTAAAGTCTTTCAACCATTGAAATCAACCTGTTAGATGGATATTCCCCCAACAGCTCTATGAAGCTAGGTATTGTTAGCATCCTATTTTACAGTCCCTAGCCCTGGGCTTAGGGACCATCAGTGATGCAGGGCTTACCTAGCATGTGCAAGGCCCACCCAGAGTTTTATCACTAGCAGCAAGAGAGCCTCAGGCTCCAAATCAGAGTAATGGCCACCAGAACATCCATGCCAGGTGCCACACCCTGCTACCAGCTCCATACCACATTGCAAATTCCATGCTACAATACCAGTTCTTCTGAAATCTGTAGCCTTATGTCAGATCTGTTCCAGCTGAAGATGAGTCTCAAGCCACTTTCTCCCTTCCAATGTTCTTCCCCATTGTCAATCGCTTGTCAATCACACGATCCTCACATAGTAATGCCGAGACAGTCAGAGTGTGGTGAGCTCATCTTCATCTGACAAAACTGGGCCATAAACAAGTTGAAAAGACTTGTCCATGGCCACCCTGAAGTTGGATGTCACCACTTCTACTGGGCCATTCATTGGTGGCTCCAAATTATTTTAATAAGTGCCCTCTTGAAGAATAATGAGGGTTCTCAGGGCCATAAGACTCTTCACATGCTTTGAGTTCTGTGCAGTGGGGACCTCAAACAGAATGTGTCTCATATTCCATTTCTCTGGGTAAAAAAGTTTTTCCAGGTCCCATATTGTTAATCATAAAGGTCTTCTGTGAGCCAGGAAAAAAAAAAAAAACCTTCTGGAAGAAATGATCAAGCATTATTAATACAATTATGTATAACAAAAGACATAATTTACCTTCTCAACATCCAACAAAGAAATTCATTTGAAGCTTCAGAAGCTGCAGCTGAAAGGGCAGGTCTCATCACAGTGGGCTCTCTGGCAGAGGTGGAGTGGAGGCGAGGAGCTGCGCTGGCAGCTTTGTCCTCGGGGGACCTCCGTGCATGATGGACCGGGCCTCCCTCAGCCTCTGCAGCTGACAGCCCCCTCACTCTCACATGCACACACACACACACACACACACACACACACACAGCACTTGTCCATAGTTTTCCACTGTCAGAGGCTTAGGGTCCAGACTGATGATTTGTGCCTTCTGTTTCCCTGGCCTGGGGACTAACAGGGAACATGAAAAGAAAATTACTTTAAAGCAATAGGAGATGACAATAGAGGAAAAATACTCAGAAAAGCATGACAACCCTGGCGGATTAAACATGTGGGTAAATTTTTCTTGTTTCATTGAACAGCCCAGAAATTATCATTATTTATTAGATTGAATGGCATTTTGTTCGCTGTCGCCATAGTTGACTGGTCTGCGTTTGTGCTTGTAGTATTGCACGTTGGTGCATAAACTCGGCGAGTGCAGACAGAGGCTGTGGAAATGCCCAGCCCCTATAGCCTGTGTGGCATAAAGCATATATCTATTAAACCTTTATCTATGGGGCTTGGGAGATGGCTCAGATGGTGAAGTGCTTACCTTCAGGCGTGAGTACCTAAACCCCAGCTCCAGAACCAATGGAAAAAGTCCAGCCTGGAGGCCCCAGCTTGCAATCCTTGCACTGGGAAGGCGGGGACAGATGGACCACAAGACTCCCTAGTAAGCCAGGCTAGTCTACTTGGTGTCAGGCCAAAAAACACCTGAGGAACAGCTTGGAAGGCTATTCTCTGATCTCCGCATGCAAACCTATGTGCACTCACCCTCTCACGATCACACATAAGCACACACATACACATAAGTGTTAATCTGATGGGAGAATCGTACACATTAGGTCTGAAGACCTCACAGGTTAAATTATTTGTCTAAGATCACTTAGCTACCAGGAACTAAAGGCAGAATCTAAACCCTAGTGTTTCTAAACCCTACTGTTTCAGCTCTGCGGGGTTTTTTTGTTGTTGTTGTAGTTTGGTTTTTGTTTGTTTGTTTGTTTGTTTGTTTTTTGTTTTTGTGTTTTTTTGGTGGTTTTTTGTTTTGTTTTGTTTTGTTGTTTTTCTTCTTTGCTTCTGATTAATTGAACAGCTTCTTGCAGTGCAGGAAGATAGAGCGCTCAAGGTATTATTTAAAGATGTTCCTTCTAAGGCCAGCAGTGGAAGTTCTGGCCCATCCTTGCTAAAGTCCCAAGAGGACAGTACTGTCTAAGTGCCTGAGGGTCCTCAGACTCTCCTGCCAGTTTTGTGACAATGTTGTCTCCTGTGCTCACTTGAAATTAGAGTTAAGGAGTCACACAACCCAAGCTAGTAAGGGAAGCTGAATGCATTTTATTTCGGGGTTCAGATCATCCCAAAGGTGACTTGATTCGTAGCAGCAAACAGCTGACACCCTGAAATGAACATTGAAGGAGGGAAAAAAACCCAGTACAGCAGTTGAAGAGCTAGAAAGAGCACAGTAAGAGAGAGAGAGAGCAGGGAAGGTGGGAGGGAAGGAGGGAGGAAGGAAGAAAGAGAAGAAGAGAGGAGAAAGAGGGAAGAGAAGGGGAGTGAGGGGGAGAGAGACAGACAGAGAGGTGGGAGGGAGAGGGGAGAAGGGGAGTGGGGAGGGAGATTGATCTAGTTCTGGCTGTAGGGCTGGTAGTTTATGATCTGAACCAGGCACCCAGACTATAACTGTGCCCAGCTAAGATCTCTGGTATGTTGTTTTTAAAAAGAAGGTGGGGGCGAACAGCCATGTGTCTTTCAAGCCTCTCTGAGATGTGATTTTTTTTTTTTTTATTCTCTGCTCCTTTGGAAGCTTACAGAGCTGAGCCTTTACATTAGCAACGCCCCCCCCCCAACACACACACACACACACACACACACACACACACACACACACTTTGGTTTAGGGATTATTGATTTGGAAGGCGAGGCTAATTTACATGTAAATAAATCTCAACCCTGGGCGGCCAGACTGGGACGTCCAGATGCTGTGACTGACTTGCTGACATCACAGCCTCATTAGCATGCGGAGGATGCAGGCATTGGAACTGCGAACAGCGACTTCTCCAGCTCTGCCAGGCGCTCCGTGACAGTTATTATTATTTTTTGGATGAGCTGCACATTTCCTGGTTCAGTGGCCCGGGCTTTGTGAGCAGCTGACTGGTCTCCCAGGTCTGGCTCAGGATCAGCTGATGACGCAGAGACTGGGGTCTGTGACTTCCTTCAGATAATCGTGAAGTCGGCGAGTTTAGAGGAGACGGGTTCTTGAGAAGACAATTCCAGGACTCAGGCAGGCCTAGAACAAGGGCACAAGTCGCACTCTCCGGCTTGGTGGATCTCCAGCAGGGTCTGCTTCTAGGGAGGGCGTTCTCGGAGGGAATGCAAAAGCAGACCGGTTTGGGTTTGAGCCTGCTGCCTGCTTCCGGAAGGGCTCAGATTTGCAGAGACTCAGTAAAGGAGATGTTTGGGCTGCCTGAGGTCCTGCTTGCATTTTCTGATACCAGCTCCAGGGGGAAAGTGACCTGGGGCAACTGACCAGATCAAGACTCCTTGGCTTCTTCCTCTAAAGCTTCTCGGCTCATCCTCCAGGAGGTGGGTAAGAAATCTTGTTAATTCCCAAAGCAAGCAGGAATGTGTTTAGTAGTCTCTGGATTGAGGAAGATATTATCTCTAAGGCCAGGAGGTGGCTCGGTGGTCTGGGTCTGGCACTTTTGTCTTTCCTTTGCATTTTAGAAAGTTCAAATGCAAAGTGATGTGGCACAGGTATACAATAGGTATCCTCAAATCTTAGTGCTTAAGAAACAGTATTTCTCTCTAGCAGTGACCGTTTCTTAAATAACAACAGGGGGGGTGTTAAAAAGCAAATACTGGTAGCATTCATTCATGTACCAATGCTCCCATTTCAGCATATATCTGAAACATCAGAGATGCCTAGGCACGCACACTTCATTAACTCTTCCAGATAAAGAAATGACTCTCAAATTATTGAGATTTAATTTTAGCTAGTCCTTTTGGCTTCGAAATGGTGACAGAGCTTCAGAATCTGACTGCATAGCCTGCTGTGACACATGACTGTGTCTGTTCCCTCCTGGCCGGTCTTCACAGTTAGTTCTTCTCACTAGCTTTTGATTTCCCCAGAACCAATCATAGCACTGCTGATCCGCCATGGAGGTTTAGGAATGAAGTTCTGATTTTTAATCTCCCTGTTGTTTGCTCTGTGATCTGGTACTGTGCTGTGATCTAGAAATATATATGCCAGATGTGTAGGACTAGAAATACATATGCCAGATGTGTCGACATCCTCCAGAGTGGCTGGGGAATTACCCAGACTTATAGATTACTTCCCCAATGATAGAGGTCTACTTCCACTATGAGCATGTGTGGAGTCATGGGTAAGGGAGGGCTTTAGTATGACTTGAATATAGAGACATGGGTACCACGGACAAGAGGCCTGCAGTGTACTTTTATCTGCTATGTATATCTGCCTGAAGGCAGTTTTAACCGACCTCAGTAAGGCTTTAATATAGGAAGCAGCCTTGTTTTCTTGCTAGAGGCCTATCCTGCCCCCTAGGAGACAGCTGATGATTTCCACAGATGATCAAGATGGAGCTCAAGAGTAAGTTACAAGTTCCATAAAAATCACCATGTTCTGAAAATTGAGGTTTTAGTGCCTCTTGGGGTACTTGTAGAGGTTTTTCCTTCCCATCAAGTGCTCATTCCCCCTGGGACTTTTCTTTTCTAATGTGAGAATCTAAACACACTGGCTTCATCAGACATTGTGTTCTTTAACATGTTACAGAGCAATCAGCCAAAGAGAGCATTTTTGAACAGTGAAGTTATTTTTGTAAAGACTTCCCCCTTGCATTATGTGTGGGTTGGGGTGTAGTGGGGAGGGTTAAATACAGGAAAGACAATGCTTTGTAAAAGTGGAAGGAGAGGGAAGAGAACTCAGAGGTTAAACAATCTGAGATAATGCTCATGCAGGGCCCTGAGAGATGGAGAGGCTTGGGCATCTCTTGGAGTACCCATTTCTGTGAATACGGCGAGGCGGCGTGAGATCTGGGGGTAGAGTGACAGTGTAGGGTTTTAGTGAGGTGACATATAAAAAGCCTCCAGAGCTGTATCGGCCACACTGTAAATGCCCAACAAATGCTAGCTGTTAGTGTTGTTCCTTCACTAGCATGAGCATTATAAACATTGTTGCAGAAAACAAATCAAACCGTTGAAAAGGTCAGGTGTTCACTGTTGGGAGGTGAGGCTGCAGAAAAGATGTGGTCCCAGTCACTGCTGAAGCCAAACTGGGACTGCACACCCCACTGATGGAGTCGATAGAATAAAGTATATTGCCTAGGACTACTGTGATATATGCACCTAAAAGATGGTTTAAGGAAAATCAGCCAGTGCTAGTTGGACTAGGCCCCCTTAATAGGGCCCCCTGTCTGGGAAGCCGGATAGGTCACGCTGAGGGAGCTGTGGGGTCTGCATTAGAGCCAAGGCCCATTAAGGTCTCTGTTCTTCTCCAGCAGTGTCTGTGAAAGGCAGGCTTCTCCCTACTTCCTTTCCTGCACTGATGCGTGGTCTCTTCTCTGCCCAGGCTAGGCCTCTGATATGCGTTTCACCTGCTGGATGACTCCTCTGAAGTTCCAGGGCAGAACTGGTGCCACCATCTGGGTGGTTTCTGCCTCTGGGCTATGGGAAAACAGAAGATAATAGGTCTGCTTGCCTGTTTAGGCTGGTTCATGCTCTCTCTCTCTCTCTCTCTCTCTCTCTCTCTCTCTCTCTCTCTCTCTGTGTGTGTGTGTGTGTGTGTGTGTGTGTGTCCCCATTCACCCATTGCCCTGCTACCTCTTTCCCAGTGATTCAATGCAGACACACATAGTTGGCTTGTTGTTTCCCCCTGCCTCTCAGGGTCTATCTTTCTTCTCTACTTCCCTTTCTTCTTCCTTTTCTTCCTTCCAAAAATATAACCCCACTGTCAGCTTTTGTGAGGCAAGTATTGAATTAAATTAAATTAGGGCTAGTGACTTGCCTAGCAGGTGTTTGGTTGGTCCCTGTCATCACAAAAACATGGTGGTGGCGTAGGGTAGGAATCAACAGATCCAGAGAGGTGTCTGCTGTAAAATCCGTTTTCCAGAAACTCAGAACTGAGAGTTTGTACCATCCTGGGTGATGTGCTCTTTACTATAAGCATGAAAAAAGTATACTTTTCATGGAACATAATATTCGTATAATGTATAGTAGCCTGCTTCCATTGCCTTCTGAAAGCATATGAGATCTTGGGAGAATCACTTGACACCCCTGTGAAATTTGGCTTTTGTCATAGGAACCTTGGAAATCCCTCCAAATGTTGAGATGCTGTGACCGTAACCTCTGCCCTGTCTTGGATATTGGCCTTGATCTCCTGGTGACCATGACTTTATTAGTTCTCATTCAATGTCAAACTGTGAACAGTAGGGGGCAGTAGATTTAAGATTTGTTCATCTGAAATACTGAAATGTTAGGAGGTAAACCGGCTTAGCATAGGTGACAGAGAGAGTGACAACCTCTGCTTTCTAAACCCAAGTGCCCCAGGAGTGAGAGAGGCTCTTGTCTATCCATTCACTTGTCTGTCCTGGGGCTAGACGCTCCATTCTGACGTCCTCTAAGCCTGTGCTTTCTGTTTACTGCTGTCATCAAGTACACAGAGTCAAATGCGCTGTCTCTCAGATAGGATTCCGAATGGCATGTGGACGATGGCTTTCTTTTGTATATAGTGGCCACTGATGCCTTTCTTCCCTGAGTCTCTCTGTGATGTTGTTACTTCATAAACCGATGGGCCTATGAACAATGATAGCCCAAGAAATGGCTTATATAAGACTTTGGCAAAATCTGTTTTTGTTTGTTTGTTTGTTTGTGTGTTTGCTTGCTTGTTTTTGTTTTTGATTGATGCAGTTGACAAAGCACTTGATACTTTGTCCTTATCCCAACTTTCAAATACAACTCTTGAGCCAGTGGTGGCACACACCCTTAACCCTAGCACAGAGGCAGACAGATATCTGAGCTCAAGGCCAGTAGTCTACAAACTGAGTTCTAGAACAGCCAAGGCTAAACAGAGAAACCCTGTCTCATAAAACAAAAGCAACAACAACAGCAACACCCTCCCCCAACATTTTGGTTTTAATACCCTAATCTTTATTAGATGTTGGTCGCTTGGGTTTGGAGGCCGAGTTTTCTGTTCTCTTGGTGTATTTGTTTAAGTGTGTGATTAATTAGAGTCTAAAAACCAAGCATTTGCTTGTTCTGTTATTTCAGACAGAAGAAGGAGCCAGACTACTAGAACAGGAATATGGCTCAGGGGTAGCATTCTTGTCCAGCACTCATGAGGCCCTGGTATCATCACTACCACCAATGCCAAAAGGGATGTAAAACCAAAAGCAACTGCAGTGGGAAAGGGGGGAAGCAAAAGTGGGGGAAGGATAGGGAAAAAGGTTCTCTTTTCATCTGTGCTCCTAAGCCAGAAGGAAGCCTTCTGAGATCTTGACTCTCTGGCCCTAAAGCACCCTCACCCTTTTGAAGGAGCTTGTTGTCAAGAATGCTCTGAGCCCATCTTCCAGTGGTGGAAGACAGGGTGAGCTTCCAGCACAACTCTGTGAGAATCAAGTTGGCTTAACACTTCCTTTCAAATGGAGAGCTGACACTCATGCTGCCTCAACAACATGGCTGCCTGGATAACACCTGATCAATAGCACCAAAGGACATGCTAATGTGGAAGGGAGGAATTGACCTGGCCCCAAGGCAAAGTATACAGGCAGCTGATGAGAGGGAGAATTTGTGTTCTCAGAGGGGTGCCTGAAATCATATGTGTGTGTGTGTGTGTGTGTGTGTGTGTATACACACACACACACACACACACACACACGCAACACCAAGTGGCTTATCAGATTGTATTTATATATTTATGCATGCACACCTACATACACACCTATAATAATTAAGGAAAGGGGACCAAGAATTTGAGAGGAAGCCAAGGAGAGATAGAAGGGGGGAAGAATGATATATTTATATTTTAATTTAAAAATATTGCAAAAATAAAATAATTTGGATGAGAAAAACAAATATGAAGGCCAAGTCAGAAGATGAAATGTATCTGTAAGGAGGTATAGAAAGAGCATAAAGACATTCTTGGTTGTCAGTGTGGACGTGAGCAAAGTGGGGGTGACCTACGTGGGGATGTGTCATTGGAATCACACTTGCTCCAAGTCATAATGAGGACCTATATATAGCAAGGAGGCCTATTAGATAGTTATTGTGTTTCCCTTTTATTTTTTATGTTTTATTTTTTGAGAATTTCATGCAGTAGATTTTCATCATAATCATTCCTTTCCTCAAGCTCCTCCCAGATCCTCCTATATTTCCCTACCCATTTAATTTTTTTTTCTCTCTCAAAAGAAAGAAAGAAAGAAAGAAAGAAAGAAAGAAAGAAGGAAAGAAAGAAGAAAGAAAAGAAAGCTATGAAGTAGTATTGTCCAACTACTCCTGAGAAAGGGGCCTGCTCTGGAGTGTGGCTATAAACCCTACAAGCTACAAATAGCAAGCCATCTGCGAGATGTGCTCGCTGGCGCAGTAGTGGCACACATGCTAAGGGTGTACCGGAGATGTCTATTTCTTCCCTTCTTTCCCACACCGGTATGTAAGCAATGCAGGGACTAGTGGAACCCCCTCTGTCTTAGGATGTGCTGAGAGCTGAACTCTGTTGGACCTTCAGCAGGCCATCACCCAGCCTGTCTCAGATGACAGATGCCTGGCTTGTCTCTCCTCTTGCGCTGGGAACTTCATTGGCCCCAACTCTTCCTTGATTTTCCTCCTTAAAATCAAGCCTTATAAATATTGGGCCAGCCCCATTCAGGATTAAGAATAACTGAGACAAAAATTGTTAGCATTTCATTTAGCCTAGGCAGCATACCATTTTCTTAACTCTTTTCTGGGCCTCTGTTCATCAATTATTAGTCCTTGGAGATATCGATTCATAAAAGTTCCACTACTCAACTGAGAAACATATATTTTCAGTTTCATAATAGTTATAGTATACATAGAAGTACATGCTTTTGCTTGTCTGTATTCTAGTATTGGGGCATATAGAAACAATAATAACTATCATGACATGAGGACCTTCTTGCTACTCAACATAATTATGATTCACATAATTTACCTGATTCAGACAGCTCTCATGTATCTAATCAATTTATTAATTAATTATGTGATGAGCATATATGTTGGCTTGGTTGTCTGAGATGGCTTATAGGAGTCAGCATTCTGGTTTACTAAATTTGGAGTTCTTTAGAAATATGAATTTGTTTTCAATCTTGGCTTTGCAAATGTGAACACTGCGTTAGATCCATCCTTCCTCCTTAACTGGAAGAACAGAATCCTCTCCATTGACTATATCTTGTGCTCAGAACAGAGCCATCATGAGACTTGTTAGCCTGAAAATGAAGGGAAGTCAGAGAAAGTGAGACAAAGGAATGCTAAACAGTTGGGCAAACAAGACTCCGAGAGGCTGCGGAACTTTCTCTAGGTTTCATAAGCAGTGAAGAATAAAGACAAGGCTCAAATTCAACATAACCATAGTCCCAATGCTGAATTGTGTCCACCTTTTTAAAAGGTTTCTTGTATCTATATGGTGCCATGACTGGTAGACATTTCTTTCGTTCTGGATGTTCTCTATGGACCCCTCAATTAAAAATAATCTTGTTTCATAACTATTGGATTGGAAGCCTTCAAGAGATTGAATATAGTAGTTCATTTGACACTTACTGTTTTTAATTGGCTTATAGGATGTGAGTAAGAGAAAGGGTGGGAGGGTAGGAAGGCCAAGGGAGGATGTAGCCGGATAAGAGGGACTGGGAAATTCTGCCAAGCTGTGCTTTGCCTGTGTGCATGCTCCTTGGCTTCTGGGGAGAGGGGCTGGGGTTGTTGCTCAAGACCTTTTATCTGATGTCAAGGGCTGGGTTTCCTTTCATTCTTCTCTCTTGAAACAAGGGATTCTGAGTCAGCTGATCAGTAAACTCATTCCCAGCCCTGGCCTTTGTGAATGGGAACTTTCTAAGTAAATCTGATTGTGTCAGTGAAGCGCTGTCATTTTCTCTACTGGATGTTCATGACAAGGATTTTAAAAGTCCTATGTTGGAGACTAGAATATGCTGGGGACCAGGCTTCCATATTTACCTGCATGAGCCTGAGGCATTGCAGGAATGCGGCTTCTGCAGTTCTGTAAAGCTCCCTGGTGCTGCTGCCAAATTGCCTTTGTCATAGACACCCAAGGCTCCGCAGGAAGGAAAACCACTCAACTCAGAAGGTTCCAGCTTTTATTCTGTATTTGAATTAGCTGCTTCAGGACTTAGTTTAAACCTCACTTGAGTAGTAAAAGCAGCGAAGGGTTCCATGCTTCCTCCATCCCATTATCTCAGAAGGTGCAAGAAACTTGTCCCGTGTGGGAGTGACATGCCATCCTGTGTCTTATTCAGGCTGAGTCCCCGTGAAATACCCGCCTCACTGGGAAGCAGGGTGGAAACACTGCTCAGTCGGATCCGGGAAGATGGGGAGATGACTCAGTCAGTATAGTTCCTGCCACATAAACATGAGGACCTGAGTTTGGAGCCCAAGATCTGTGTAACAGCCAGAAATCATGGCACATAACTGTATCCCTGAATAGATGAATTTCATATTTCCCTGGGAGATCCTGTATCAAAAACTGAAGTGGAAAATAATAGAAAAGACATCAAGCATTGATCTCTGTCCTTCACTCACTTGTGACATACGTGTTTTTCCATTTTCACAGATGGGCACACTCATTAGAATATGTGTAGGCACCCACATGAACATACACACACACACACACACACACACACACACACACACACACACATACACACACACACACACACACACAACACACACTAAATATATGTACAATAAAAGAAAATACGACCTAAACAACTCAGGTGCTCCTCCTGTCTGGACATCAGGTTCTTTATTTGTTGGAACCAACGCCTTCTGGGAGGTTAGGAAGTGGGAAGCTGGTCATAGAGCCAATCAGGAAGTGCCATGCTGCCTTCCTTTCCCTCTATCAGCTGGTTGCCTAGCCTGCCCCCACAATACCCTTATAGCACTTTAAAACTGTTTTACATCCTTTGCCGATCAAGTGCAGCCTTGCAGTGTTCCTGGCTGGTCATTGCCATAGCATGTGCTAATTCAAATTTTTGGAAGAGCGTGACAGAGGGTGAGACAGCTTTTCAGGAGCAAGGCTCCAAGGCATGTTTGGAGGCCTTGTGGGAAGTCTGAACTAGTAGAGAAGGTATTGTATTTGTTTTTTCTAATTTAATGAATTTAAAGTTTTGCTTTGTAACACAAAGCAAGGACTACTGATTGACTATACAACAGTGGGAATGATGTGACACTGTTGGGCTTCACCCTGATAAAAGGCTGTGAGGCTAAGTCTTTAAAATGTTTTACCACAAATAAAAAAATAAAATAAGGTGCACAAATGTTTGTAAAATATGTGCCTATATTTTTCTATTTAAACATTCAATGAAAACTACATTGAAAATACAGTAGAAACTAGTATTATCAAATAATAAATATATACTTGTCTCTGTTCTATACCATATTGCCAAGTTTGAATGGAAAAATATCTTTTATTACTGAATTCCATTTTTTAAAATTGATTTATAATTATATAAAACAATAATTAAAAGATGACTTCAGTATACCCATTAAAGTGCTGCAAATATAATACTCTTCCATTGGGATATTCGGGGATGAATATGGAATATTACTGGGAATGTATGGCATATGCTATTTCAAAAAGAAATACATTTAAAAAATAAGTGTGTTATTTGAGAATTTTATGCAGGATATTTTATCATATTCTTTCCCATCCCCAACTCCTTCTAGATCCCCACCTCTATACTTACCCAACTTCATGTTCTTTCAGAGAAGGTATCTTCACACTTAAGCAATTCAAGAAACCAAGCTTTCTTAGGTATACCACAATACTGAGAGGACTGATGACCTTTTTGAAGTTAAGTACAAAATTGAATGTGTCTGTGTTTATTTATAAAAAAATGCAAAAAGTCTCAGCTCTCTTCATATTCCTGAAGGCATCAGATCACTAGGTCATTCCCACTTAAGAACTACTCGACCGAGGGGTGCATGGCTGAAGTCTAGTTCAGGGAACTCTCCTCGATTAATGGAGAACACTACCTTGATTAAAAGCCAGGTAGTGTTCAGCCCATTAAGAACATGCTTCCTGCCCATGACTACATGGAATCTAAGCTCCATCCTCGTGGACTGGAAGGAGATCCATGACTTCTTTCCACGTTATAGATGGGCCAATTAAGAGCTGTGGTCTCAGTCTTATACCAGCAGCCCTTCCTTTTTCCTTTCCTCAGATACTTTTGGCTCCTTTACAACTTCTCAATGCTTTTGAACATATACAGTGGGTAGGCCAGAAGTTTTTACTCTATCTGCTCTCTGGACATCTTAATCTCTCAACTTTTAAATATTGAATATTCAGTAGCACATATAGCATGATCAAAGGGGCTGACCTACTGTCCCAGCAGTAATGATCGTGCTCTCTGTCATCATGCTTTTGTGTACTTCATAGCAGAGGCCAACGGTATTTTCCTTTGATGTGATCTTTGTGATATACTACTCTTTATCACATACTTGAGTCACACTACAACTGTGGCCCCATAACAGTATACATTTTAAGTTATTGCAAAACATAGCTATATAACATTTTTATTTAAATCATTTTATTTATTTATATTCCAGTTGCTGTGTTTATAAAAAGATAAAGAGAGAAGGAATATGTTCGGTGGGTGTGTAGTCAGGTGTGGGAGAAGGAGGTGCCTTCTAGGGTCCATGTTGATGCATCCCTTGCTCCTGAGGGACCAGACACATGATGGTAGAACAGAGTTTATTCAGGGCATGGGGGAAGGAGTTGAGGGGGTAGTAGAGACAGAGGCAGAGAGAGAAAGTGAGAGTGCATGTGTAGAGGAGTAGAGGCCATCCATGATGAGCACATGGAGAGAGGGGGGAGGGACCAGATGCTGATTGTTTTGGTGACAAGATCCTTGACCTTACAGAATTTACAATCCGTAAGAAAAATCTGAGGGACATACCAACAGTGATAATAATTTCAAACAGTGACACCTGCTAAGGAAAAATGAAAAACAAGAGACTGGGGAGTGAGGAGGTGAGCATTTTTAAATAGAGGAGAATCTGTATATCGGAGTGATGTCACGAGGGATGACAAGCAGACCAGGTGACCAGGCACTCAAGGAAAGATTTTCTAGGCAGAACAGCAGCTGCCAAGGTCCAAGGGTGAGCTGTCCTCAGCAAGTTCAAGGGACAAATACAGGCCAATGTGGCTGCAGCATCAACCAAGACTGTGAGTGAATGCAGTACAGCTGGACAGAGAGGATGAGACAGCGTCCACGGGGACGGCAGCGATGATGAAGATGACAGTTCCTGGGACCATTCAAGCTAGAGAGCTGAGTGTCACTAGCATTGTAAGAAAGGTGGTGGAAACCAGATCTCAGAAGGGGAGGAGTGGGAGAGAGTAGAGCAGGCTGCTGGGGCAGCCCAGGCCTGAGGTGGGGGAGGGGAGGATAAGTACTGAGATTCATCTCCTAGCTCCACTGAGCTGTTCATCTCATCTGCTGTGCTCCAAGAGTATGGGCATCACCACATCCTCCCGGCCTTGAAGGAGGAGGAATCAGGATCTTTCCTCTGAGCGCCTCTTCACATCTGAATATAACACATTTTCAAAACTCTCCTTCTGCGGACCATGTGAATCCAATCCACTGAAGGCTTCTTTCCAATAAAGCACGAAACCAGGAAATGTTATTTTCATCCTATGGACTTCACTCTTTCCTTTCTCTCCTGCAGAAAGAGGAAATGAGTTCTGGCCAAGAACAAAACCACAAACCCAGCTTGGTGCAGGGAAGTTAGCATCTTATCTTCCTTTTCTCCTTTCCCTCCAGTGGGGAACCCTGAGAGTTGTTTTGTTTGTGTTTAAGGCCTCCCTTGGGGAAAAAAAATCATCTTTCCCTGTTGTGTCTAATTCAATATGAATGATAGACTTTCCATCCAGCATTGGTATTTTTTATAAGCTCACAATTTCTTGATGCTTTTGTTTCTCAAATCCACTGGGGTCATCTTGAGCCCTTGGCCTTAGTCACCAAGAAACATGGGTTTCTGGGAAGTTTGTGCCTTGAGCTCTTCAGTATAGATATTAAAGGGCCCCCGTCAAGTTCTGAAGGGTGTTACTGGTGCCAGAATCCCTGCAAGCCAAGCCCCTGAAGGCTGCGGCTGCCAGCTGGCCCCCATTCCCACCAGAGACGGCTGGCTTTCTGCAGTTCTCTGTGTATGGAGCTGGCCAAGTTCCCTTGGATGAAAGGCGGCCTAATATAAACTGAAAATGTTATTAATAAGCAGCCACTTAAGAATTTCCTATGACTTGCCAGTGATTTGGGGGCCTCTGTGAGCAGAGGGAAAAACACTGCTTGTTTTACATGGATTAAGGGATCCACACAGTCTGTCTGCAGGGGCCTCGCAGAGCCCTTGAGGTCTTGGGTGAAGGCTTGGATAAGTTCCAGAAACTCAGTCTTGGTTGTCCCGTATATAAAGTGAAGATAATTCCCATCTCAGTGGTTCGAGGGTTAAGCAGTGACTACAGGAGAGGTCTTAGCAGAGACTGTTAACAGATACCCACTAAATGTTTCCTTAAAAAGCAAAGTCAAGATAAAGTCCCCAGACACGAAACCAAACTGACTCTCCTTCCTTTGGCTCAGGAGAAAAAAAAGTAATGTGGCACTCCAGACACCTCTAACCCTAAAGGCCAATAAACACAGCATTGGGCGTCTGGGCCATATTGTCCTCAGCGACAACAGCTTTGATCTTCGGACTGGCCTAGAAGAGGGTATGAGAAATTACACATTACCTAAATTGAATGCATTTGGTCTAGAGCTCGAGAGCACTTGATGAGCCCAAGAGATTAGTAATATCTAATTTATTTTCTTTATTATGTATTAAGACATGAGGAACATCATTTATATAATCTTGGAAACAATAAAAAAAATATGGTAAAGATGTGTCATCCCCTAACAAGGATTATGATCAATATCTTGCATAGTCCACACCTAAGTATATCAAATATCCAGTGAAACAAAATGAATATACTATAAAATTCTAGTTAGCACATATACAAAGAGAAGTAGAGGCATTTGTCCGAAGGACTAACCTATACTGTCTGTCCTAGTTTATTCTTAGCAGAGCAGCAAGTCTGACAGCTAACAAAATCAGAGCGTCTCTGGATACCCACAGCCTTGCATAGGGATGCAGTGATGCAAGTAGCAGTGTTGCCATGGAGACACCATCCGTGGCCAAGCTCTTGTCCTCTGAGAGCTCACTCTGTCTACTCATAATGGTGCTGAATTAGCTGTCTGTGAGCTTGGTAGGCAGATTCGACAAGGGCTTGTGGATGCTTTTTTAACAAAGCCAAGGCTCCTAACAGATTGTATGTGTCACTCACCACCTGCCATCCTGTCATCTCCGAATCCTAGTGGCACCATGTTCTCTCCCACCTCCACCTTTATCCAACTGTTAGGAATGTTCATTCCTTTTCCTTCTGCCTAAAACTTTCTACTCTGCTTCCTCAAGGGAGCCCCCTGTGGCATCTCATTAATCCAGAACCCCTTAAAGTACGACGCACACTACGCATACGACCCATGACCAGACAGAGAACTCTCCACTTGGTTTCAGATTTTTCCATTTTTTAAAACTGTAGTATTTTATGGAGTATCAGACACTTGACTGTTGCTGTGATAAGACACCATGACCAAGGCAGCTTACAGAAGGTTTATTCTGGCTCATGACTCCAGAATGAGAGTCCATACGGTGGCGGAGGCATGGCAGCAGGCAGCCAGAGCAGGGAGCTGAGAGCTCACAGCTTCAACTGCAGACACAAAGCGGAGAGAGCAAACCGGAAGCAGGGTAGCCTCCCAAAGAGATGCAGCGATCCAAAGCCCAACCCCAGTGCCTTAGTTACTCCAGCAAGGCTCCACCTCCTAAGGTTCTGTAACAGTCCCCAGGCAGGAGCACCCAATAGGGACCAAAGTGGTCAAATACCTGAGCCTACAGGGACATTTCTTCTTTAGAACGCCACATATGGAAGCCATTGGGATGGGATAGGGAGCTTACATATGCAGTTCTAGATTTTCCTGTTAACATTTTGTCACATCTGTGCTACATATTCTCTAGACATGCTTCCTCCTCCCTCGTTCTCCCTCTCCCTGTCTTCTCTCTCCTCCTCCTCCTCCTTCCTTCTCCAGCTCATATTCTCCCTTCTCTATTTCTTCCTCACCCCCTCCTTCCCTTGCCTCTTTTAGCCCTGTCCACAGGCCCTGCTTCCTCCCTCCTTCTCTAACCCCCTCTCCTTTTCCTCTTCCCTTGCTCCTCCCCATCTCCGTCCTAGCTCACACATCTTAATTCTACCGAACCATCTACAGACATCATCCTCTATATGCCTGTATCTCTTAAGAGTAAGAACTAGCTACAGACTATACAGACTAGCTACAGACATCATCCTTTATATGCCTGTATCTTCTTATTCTTAAGAACAATCTCTTCAATAGCTGAAGTGCTGCCTTCCTGGAAGTTTTGGGCTGGCTCTATGTGATCTTCTTTTTGTACCCCAACAGGGATTCCTTTGCTGCAGCACCTTGCAGCACTACGACCCAGAGGACAAAGGAGATGCTCAGTGGGTTGACCTTTCACATAGTGGAACTGCCTTGCCACAAACATTCTATCACTGCCTGAATTCATTGACCCTCCCACTCCAGTGGATTCTAGCCTGTGCTTCCCACTGCTACAGGAGACGCATTGTTCTGCCCCTGGCTGCTTATCTTTTCCTGTGCTAAGGGCCTAGATGTGGTCTTCTGCCAAAGACTGCTAGGAATTGGGAGATAGCAACCCTCCCTCTCCTTCAACAGCCTTATCTAATAGACCCTCATGCCAAGGTTCCATGTTGTCTGGTGCACCAATCTACCTTGTCGTTATCCTTCCCTCCACTGTGTCATGGGACCCTTTCCCACATTTTCTCCTTACTTTATAATTGGTCCTTCTTGGGATGATCTTATGAGGATCTCATTCTAAACTATGGCTCATCTATCACTGAGACATTGCATCTAGATGCAGTAAGAAATCTCTCTAGGAGTGAGTTCTAAGCGAAGTCGCTGGGATGGGCCATTTTTCAGAGGCAGTGGTGTGCTTCCATGCCTCCGGAATTACAAAGTAATCTGCAGCAGGACTCTGTTCTGAATTGGCATATTAAGAGGGCACACCTGGCACTGGGAACTTCTCTGTGCTGCCATCGGCTAACCTGGGAGAGAGGGGCACCTCTGTGCAGATGGCAGGAGTCACCAGCCAGACAGGGAAGGGAAGTGGAACAGAACCAGGCAGCAGGGTTCTGGCACTCAGCACGCATCCGCCAAGTACCCAGCTGGCCTTGTCACGGTCTCCACCCCTCAGCTCTGTATTCGTTAGGAAATCTTTTTTCCTTTCTCACAGAGATAGAAATCTTTCTTCCAGACATGGCAAGTGTCAGGGTTCATGTCCTTCATTCAGTCTGAACGTTTGCCAAACAAGAGATAAACAAAGTATTGTGACTGGAGGGGGGAGCCGAAGGAGCCAGAGAGGCTGCATACAACCGGATGTGCTGACGTCTGGGTATCAGGACAGAAACCCAGGAATTCCGGGGAGAAATGCATTACAAGAAAGGACTTCCAGATGCCCACCAAAGCAGCATGCCTCCCGATTCTTACATTTGTGCCTGGGCTTTAGGACAGGCTGTTTGTCCAACCAGTCTGGCCACTGCTGTCAATGTAGTTGCTGCTGAGGGAGGAGGGAGGCTCCTGTGAACAACTCCAGGAGCCACCCTCCACCTCAGTGCCTTCGGGCGCCTGCTTTTTCTGTGCTGGGAAAACTCCACCCCAGTTGTCGCCTTCTAGCTGTTGGCAGTCAATAGGCTTTTAAGGGCAGCTCAGATGTCCCTTCTGTGGAGAGGGCTTTTCCCACCTACCCCAGCCCCTCTCTGCTATGACATTTATCACAATCTAACAAAGGAAAGTTTCTCCCCATTTGCTTCTCTGTTATCTATCTTCTCTTAGCTTGAAGCTAGCTCCACAAGGGTATAGAGAATCTCGGCCTTAAAATGAAGGCAGACTTTTATCTAACGCCCAGAAACTTAAAACAATGCCTAGCACACAGTCAGTTATTACTCTGTATTGTTAGATCGATGGTGAGTAGGTGAGTTGATGGATATATATGGATTGATTCATGAGTAGACAAGATGGAGGAGAAGGAGGACAGGAAGTGTGGGCCTTTACTGAGAGCAGAATTATGGGAAACATTGGTCTTGGAGCTGGATAGCACAGGTTCTAATGTATATAAACTTTAACTGGGTTACTTATGAGTTTATGCCTACACTTTTGAATCTAACCTCCAAATCATGTAACTGTCTCAGGAGCAGCAGGTTTTGCTTCCATTCTTATTGACTCAGCCGAGCACAACAGAGTGTGTCTGCACGGCATCGGTTATCTGTCTTCTTCCCCTGGGCAGCCTATAGCTCAGAAACATCTTTTTGCCCAAATACCCCAAATGAATCACCTCCTGGAACCGGGGTATTGCCAAAGGTCAGAAAACCTGAATGAATGTCTGACTCACTGAGGACGGATAGGACGGGTCACGCGGAGGTTGATACCGTGGCTGAGGTTGCAGAGAAGGTGGGCGGTGGAGCTGGTGAAGGAAGCCAGGCTCCGTGCCACCAAGCAGCTCCACTAGTGGTTTGAACCGATTAAGTTACCACAGCCCCGGTGAGTGTGTGACTGATCACAGATAGGCGATTCAGAGCAAATCTCAGCGGTCTTAAATTGTTCGTGTTTTAGCTGTCTCTTCTTGCCCAGGAAATGGAAAGTTGACAATTAATGAAATCTGTTTTTTTTTTTTTTTTGGATGTGTTTTATCTGAGATACCCAAGCCTTCAGTCAGTACTTACAGTTCCCACACTAGCAGTTTCCTTCCATACTAAGTTAAGTCTGAATCCTGGATCAGTGTACTAGATTAGAACAAACTTTGGTGTCTGCGCTGAATACGTACATCTATTTGCTAAGAATTGGGTGTGATGCTTGTGTGTGTGTGTGTGTGTGTGTGTGTGTGTGTGTGTGTGTATCTGTGTCTCATGTCTTCTTGTCCAGGCCAGAGTCTTATCCCTTGGCTTATGGGGAACATAGAGATTGAAGTCTGGTTTCCAGCTTCTTAGTATTAAGGAATAAATGATCCAGCAGCTGTTTCTGTTCAGCAGTGATTATCTTTGGGATTGTGAGTATTTAGAATTTTTCCTTTTTTATTTATCTGTAACTTGTGACTTCTTTCTACATTAATTGTATGTTAAGGAAAAGAATGCAGTAGCTTTAATTTCTAAGTATAATAAGCAGAAAAATGCTGCCTTTTTTATTACTATGAAGAGAAGGGATGATCGTTTGCCTTTGGTATGATAGTCATGGAAGAATTTAAATACCTAGGGACACCTCTGTCAGTTGGGGAAAAGCTGTGGATACCTCCAGGTAATGTTAGCCTTTTGACTTTAACAGAGGTCTACTTGCCCTCCTGCCTGAGACATGGTCTTGTTGGATCCCCCTGTGCCGTTTGGTTTACAATGGACCTAAGATGCTTTAAGCAGCCCGCCTGACCCTAAACATATGCGGGCAGCCTGGGCCTGATCTGGCCTTGGATTTGAGAGCATGGAACCCATAACCCCAGGGAAGGTGGGAAAAGAGCTGGCAGAGTTGCAAGCAGAGATGTTGCTCTTGTAGATGGTGTCGTCCTGCCTCTCGGCGGGATGCTTCTACACAGGAGATACCCAGCAGAGTGGCAGGCAGGCTGAGTGCTGTCAGAGCTTTCAACGTGGCATTTATTTTTAGTTTAACTAAAAAAATCCTCTTGAAAAAGTTCAAAAATGATTGTTGCCCAGATTTCTTGGACCATCGTGTTGGGTGTTAGAATTCACACTCGTTTTCAGACTGTGATCTAAAAGTCTTCTTTCCATCTAAGCGACTACCTAAAAGAGCATCCTCCAAGTACACTCAGAAGACTACCTCATGGTGATCCACTGGCATCCTTAGGAACATGCCTAGTCAGGTGACTTGATTAAGATGTGTCTAATCCATCACAGGGAACTGGCTTCCACTCCCGGAGTCTCTCTTGTTACAATGTCTTAGCAACCAAATGAATAGTTTCCCATGACCAGATTCATCATTCATAAAGGCTTTCATGATTCAGAGAGAGAGAGAGAGAGAGAGAGAGTGTGTGTGTGTGTGTGTGTGATCTATCAGAAACCTTCGCTTTATTTCTTTTCATCTTTCAGATTATAAAGCCCATAGTTCCTGTTCTGGCAGATCTTAAGAACTACTTATTGGATCCAGGAAATATGTGTCTTTGAAACCCCAAACATGAGAGAACCACAGCCTTGCCTGAAGTTTGGAGAGGTTGAACATGAGAGAAGTTGAGCTTGCCATCTCTTCTTGTAGCACCAATTTAAACAGCTCAATTTTATATAAGAGCCTTCCCACATATAATTTCTTTTACCAACAAAAAAAATTTCTTGAAAATGACTAAAGGAGGGAAAAAAGGAGGAAAGGAGGACTTAATGCTGCTTATACTCACTCTGCACTGGTCAAACATGTTATCAAGTAAGGTGGAATCTTTGTGCTCACAAGTCACCCATTTATAATGAATTCTTCTTTCACATCATGCAAGTCAGTTCATTGGCATAAATCACTAGTCTTCATGCAAATGTACACACTGGTGGAAATGACTGGGCTGTGCTCAGATAGTTCAGGAAATGGCCTTTACCTGGCAATATTGTAAACCTATAGAAGAAGAAGGGATTGTGGATTCAATGCTGCAAAACCAAATTGATCACTGCAGCTATGGTGAGGCATTTGCAGAGGTTATTTGGAGGTAAAGGCTGGGAAGGGAGGTGAACATGGCATTTCCCCTCTCTGAATCAGGGATGATTTCTTGGAAACCTGTCATTGTCAAATCCAATTATGTACAGGTAGAATGTCAACTCTGACAGAATGAAACCAATGCGCTCTCTCTTCTCTCTCTCTCTCTCTCTCTCTCTCTCTCTCTCTCTGTGTGTGTGTGTGTGTGTGTGTGTATGTATGTATGTATGTGTATATGTGTGTGTGTATGTTTAATGGAATACTGCTTTACTATAGGGTTCTATGTTCACAATGTATATATTCTTATTTTCACACACACACACACACACACACACACACACACACACACCTGGTTATGCTTCATTTGGGTGAAATTATTTAATTAGTGTATAAAAAGGGAAACGCAAGACTGAGGAACCAGAGATCCCTTCTGGCTTTACCTCTGTCTCACTGCGCCTTTTCAAAGCACCTCAGACTTGGGTTTCCAACTTGTAAATGGAGATTATTAAATTAGCTTCTCCAGTTGTCAGGGAATCACTCAAAGGTTGCAGATTCTTTGCAAATAAAAATGCCTTGCTGGGGGAGCTCCAGTTAATTATAAATGAGGAGTGGAAGGCTGGCAGCTAGCAGAGAAGTCAGAGAACGCCCTTGTGGATTTGATTTACTGGGCTTATTTTCTTTCTTCGCTTTCCCCTTGACTTTGCTTTTCCTGAGTGATTTGTTGTTGTTGCTGCTGCTGCTGTTGTTGGAGTGAACCACTATGCATGTGAAATCCAGTGTGCCCTCTGGAATACTTGTGTTTGGGGCTTGCCAGGCCTTCCTTTGGCTCTTCAACCTGCCCTCCCTTTAGGGATTCCTTCCAACACGTTCTAAAGAAGGCATATAATAATCACTTAAGAAGATGATCACCTTTCCTGGCCTGGCACTTAGGGAAATACAAATCAAGACCACAATCAGATACCATGCCACATCCACTAGGATGGCCACTGTTGACAAGGTAGACCATAACACTTGTGGCAAGAATTAGAGAAAGTGTAATGTGCCTTCACTGAAGGTGGGAACTTAAAACTGTTCAGGTAATTTTGAATACAGCTTGTCAGTTCGTGAAGATGATAAAGTTTTCTTGTGGAGCCGTGACGTTCTCTGCTGCGTGTATGCCTAAGAGGAATGATAACATAGATCTATATAAAATCTGGAATCTATACATTGAAATTGGAATTGTTTGAGAGAATATACAATCTAAATATCCACCAGTTGATGAATACATAAATATAATACATCCCTACAATGGACTATTCCTCAGCAATAAATATAAATACTCAAGAGACTGATGCATGCTGCAGCATGGGTAAACAATACCATTATTTCATGTGAAAGAAGCTAGCTTCAAAAGATTATATTTTGCACAGTTCCTTTATGTGAAATGTCCAAAATAGGCAAAACCAACAGAGACAGAAAGATTAGTGGTTGTCGGGGTATGTGAGCTTGGGCCATGAGAAGTTACTGTTCATGCTCATGGGTTTAGGTGGGGGGGGTCTAAAATTAGTGGTGATTGTGAAATTCTGACTATATTAAGAGCTAGTGAATTATATGCTTTGGAAGGGTGGGTTCCATGCTATGTGAATTATCTTAACAAAGCTGTTGTCACAAAATTCAGACACACATGGAGCTCAGAATTCTGGGCTCTTTCATTGCCTTTGTAGTGTGCTACAAAAAGATCAGCACACACTCAGAATAGCTTGTTAAAGTTTGCTGCCTCCATTGCATTCTGTTTATTTTATTGTTAAGAGAGAGAAAGATGTGTCTGTTGCTTGACCTTACCATTTTCACTGCTACAATATTTAGATAGGGACAAGGATAAGGAAATAGCTGGAAACCTTGAGGGAGATGCTCAGTTTGAGGAATTTGCATTCTTGACTGGTGCTGTGGAATAATTCACGGTTGGAAGGAGAGCTCAGTCAGGAGGAACAAAGCCAGGCCTGGAAGCACAGGCTTCTAATTTCAGCACTGGTGAGGTAGAGGAAGACCGAAACAGGTGAATCCCTGGGGCTTGCCAGCCACCAGTCTAGCCTTTTTGATGAACTCTAGGCTGACAAGAGACCCTATCTCACAAAACAAAGTAGATAGCACACACACACACAAAAATCCCTCTCCCCACTCTCCTACTCCCTCCCCATCTCAGAAAAATTCAGATGTGTGAACTTATATAAAATAACTACAAACAATGCTACATTTTGAGTATCTAATTAAGACTCTAAATCATGGACCTTTAATGGTGGTGAAATTATCTTCCTATGAAGGTCTTGGGTCCACATTTGTTTTAGGGGGAAAACATTTGTTCTCACTCCTAAATAAAAAAATAATCATACCCATGGTTCTTTTTATAACCTCTGTTTTACATGATTTAAGAACTTTTTCTCTTTTGGTTTTTTGGATTTGGATTTTTTGGGGACAGGGTTTCTCTGTGTAGTCTTGGCTGTCCTGGAACTCACTCTGTAGACCAGGCTGGCCTCGAACTCAGAAATCCGCCTGCCTCTGCCTTCCAGAATGCTGGGATTACAAGCGTGCACCACCACTGCCCGGCATGATTTAAGAACTTTAAAGAAGAGAAACATCTCAATGTTTGTTAAATCTGATATTATTTCTGGTTAGTGTGTGGATTCCATTTTAATGCTATTATAGTGGGTATTACAGTGAAGGGAATTGTGGTCATGGTTTATGTGTGTGTGTGTGTGTGTGTGTGTGTGTGTGTGTTGTGTGTTTGAAAGAAGGGTGGGTGTGTAAGTCAGCATGCTCACCTGGTAGTTACTGATTGTCACCTAAGTGTCTTTCATATGACATGTATTTTGTGTCTTTTGTAAACCAGTATTCTCTAGATTGTAGCTGGTAACTGTGTTTATGGTTTGGAATCCAAAGACTGGTGACCGGCAGGCAGCCTCTTGACCAACAAATGGCTTTTTCCTTCCTTCTAACCTACTGTGTTTGCTGCCTACAGGAAGATCTGCCTGCACTGCAAGTGTCCCCAGGAGGAGCACATGGTAACAGTGATGCCACTGGAGATGGAGAAGACCATCAGCAAGCTCATGTTTGACTTCCAGAGGAATTCCACCTCAGATGATGACTCGGGCTGTGCTTTGGAAGAGTATGCCTGGGTTCCCCCAGGGCTGAAGCCTGAGCAGGTAGCCATCTTCCTGGGAGCCTTCCCCTGTCTTTAACTTTAAATGGTGACTTTCCTGTGTTTGCACATCCTAGCTTATAAGGGAAAGGTTGCTCTGCTGACTCAGGGTTGCATGGCAATAAATGAGTTAAAGATATCCCAGGCACTGATGGGAAATGGAGCCAAGCCTAGAATAATCCATCACTAATTCATTCTGTATTATCAGTGTCAACTGTTTGTAGATTGTCTGGAAACATCTTAAAAATGATGAATATTAAACATTATGTTTTGGAGTGCAGGGAGAAATAGCATCATAGCACCAACATGAATCATCTCAGTCAGTCTTTATAAAACAGTGGTTCTCAACCTGTGGGTCATGACCCCTTCAGGGGTCACATATCAGATATTTGCATAATGATTTATAACAGTAGCAAAATTACAGTTTGGAAGTAGCCATGTTTATGGTTGGGGGTCACCACAACATGAGGAACTATATTAAAAGGTTGGAGCATTAGGAAAGTTGAGAATTGTTGTTATAAAGGCAAATGAGTTCTTGCCTTTCTCTCAACAGTGTATGCTACGTTTAAATATTAAGTTTGACCTTCCTTTATAAAGGCATTGCCTTTCCCTAAGATATTCCTGGCACTCCTCACAGGCTGTAAATATTACTGGCCTGATCAGAATATCTTTTCCTCTTTACTTCTTCTGTTTTGCATTTCCCCCAGTGATACCAGGCATTGTCTTTGATTCTTGGTACTTGGTGTTTTCTCTTCCCCCATATCTGAAGTCAGCCTAGCAGCACATCTGTAAGCTGGGAGCCTCTTCCCATCTCCCTGATGATGACTTTCAGAGACAGCTAGTGTCTTAAAAGTGTTAACTACTATTGTCTTCCCCTGAACCATTAAATTCGTGAGAGTTCTGTGTCTGGCTGAAGTATTTAGAAGCTCAAACAGCATGGCTTTATGTGTCAGAAACTTTAAGTGTGATAACACTTTCAGGAAAAGTACTTTGTAATTAAGACCCAAGAATCCACTAATAACTAGAGAAGTGGTTCTTCTATGGAGTCCCTGATTAGCCATTTTCCATTTTCTCTGTCTATTGTCCTGCTTTCATTTCAAGTTTCTGTGATAAAATACTCTGCAGGGGGTGGGGGTGCAGTGCTGGGGAGAAAAGGTTTATTTTAGCTCACAATTCCAGCTCACATTGCAGAGAAAACTCTGCAGCAGAAGCTTGAGACAGCTAGTCATATCACATGTACAGTCGGGGCGGGGGAGAGAGAGAGAGAATGAATATGTGTGTGCTTAGCTTAGTTTCTCTGCCCTTATGCTATCCAGGACTCTGCCTAGCAAATGGTGCCTCCCTCAGTGGGCTGGGTGCTTCTACACCAATTAACTTAATTGAGGAATGCCCGCTGGACCACCCACCCAATGCAGACAATTCCTCATAATGATTCTTCTCCAGTGATTCTAAATTGTGTGCACTTGATGGTTAATGTCATCCCATCCATTTTTCTGGACCAAACTGGCATATGAAATCTGTCTTATAGGTGTGGTTTGTCTAGCCAGATACATAGCATAAAAATGTAGGAATTTTCCTATGTAAGTTTCTATTTCTTTCTTTCTTTCTTTCTTTCTTTCTTTCTTTCTTTTTTTTAAAGTGCTAGAGGTTGAACTAAGAGCCTTGTGTGCTCTGGGTAATTGTTATACCACTGAGCTACAGTCACAGCCCACAAGTTTAGATTGCTAGCTGAAATATTTGAGGCTCTAGAAGTTTATTCCTGCGAAGATACAATTGCATGAGATTGAGCAGTAGCCATTTTCCTCAGACACTATCTGACGCCGGCATCCTATTTCTGCTAATCTTCTCACGTTGTTTCCCTATGCGCGCTTCAGCCTTGTCATCTCTTCTCTTCACACGCAGAAAAAAATATCTTGGATGAGAAACAATCACAAAGAGCCTTTCTATGAGACTCAAAGGCAGTGCCTTCTTAGGAGAGGAGCAAAACAACAAGTGCTTTCTCATAGCTTGTGGGTTAAATTTGTTTCTTTTACTCTCTCTAAAGATTGCATTCTTGAAGAAAGGGGACTCTTGGGTTTGTCGAGGTGTTCAGAGAGGGTGCTGCTGACGGAATGTCACTGACAAAGCTGCTGCTCTGAGCGATGGGTCTGTGCGCCTGGGTAGATCTGGGAGCTTGTGTCATTTTCCTGCTGACCTCCTTTCCAGCAACTTCATTTTAGTCCTCCGTTGCCATCATTATTCTTCATCTAGACCGTGTCGCTTCCTGCCGAATTAGGCCCTGAATCTTCCAACATTCGTGCTTAAGTAGATTTATTCTCTAAGGCCACTAACAGTCTCCAGCCATGCTCAGATTGCAGGAAAACTTTCTACACGTGTTGACTGAAGAAAGCAGGCAGTTGTAGAAGTTAGGATCTGTTTTAAGATTTTATTATATGTAAGTACACTGTAGCTGTCTTCAGATGCCCCAGAAGAGGGCATCAGATCTCATTACGGATGGTTGTGAGCCACCATGTGGTTGCTGGGATTTGAGCTCAAGACCTTCAGAAGAGCAGTCAGTGTTCTTAACCACTGAGCCATCTCTCCATCCCTGGAAGTTAGGATCTTGATCGAACCCTCCAGTTCTAATTGCGAATGACTTGACTCATTCAGCTGTGTTGGGGAAATGTAAAACTGAAGTTTTGACGTTTATTTTGGAAGAAAATGATGAACATTGTTAAACAAATGGTGAGAATCATGCCAAGTGAGAGGCTCGCTGGCAGTTGCTCTTCAGGAGGTCATCTTTATTCCCAGTACTCATAGGACCTCTATGATGCATATAACTAGAAAGGAAAATCACCCTCTAGAGAGAGGATATCAGGGTATTGGGAGGATTCCATATGTGCCCAATAAAATGTGAGTCCTACTGTTGTTTAAAAGTCTTTGAAGAGGCCATGTTATATGGTGGAAATGGGCTTCAGGTTTGAAATTTTGAGATTTTTTTAAAGTCTAATATTTACAAAGATATCTGTGGGTTTAAAACTTTTTGAAGAGCTGTCTGGTATGCACTTAAATTAGAAAAAAAATCCCTAAATGCCTTCCCTTAACGAAAGTTCTGTTTTTAGTATCATGTTAGTTGTCTGTGAATTGAGAGAAACCATTTTTCTATCAAAAGAAATTATGGTGAATATGAAAAATGCTTTTGGCTAGAGGCAAAATGTTTTTTATTGGATATTTTCTTTGTTTACATTTCAAATGCTATCCCCTTTCCAGGTCTCCCCTGGAAACCCCATATCATATTCCTTCCCCCTCCCCCTGCTTCTATGAGGGTGGTCACCCATTCCCACCTCCCCACCCTCAAATTCCCCTACACTGGGGCATTAAACCTTCACAGGACCAAGGGCTAGAGGCAAAATAGTAAAGACTAACTAGGGTGGAGAATACTGTTCTTTAATTTTGGTTTGGAATCTTTTCTCTCACTCCACAATTGTAGAACTGATGATATCCCTTCAGGTGATGTTCTTTATTATTTTTTCTCTTGAGTAACTCCTTCAATTTAATGGAATGCATGTGAAATTCATCTCACATTCAGGGAAGTATTCTTGACTTTGGAAATATAGTTTCATGAAAATCTGTGAGCTTCAAAACAGAGCCTTCTTAACACTAGTGTGGAAGTGGTAAATGGCACGGATGAAGTTGGAAAGGCTTTCACCTCATGATTCCAAATGACTCAAAACTCATTGGTGATTATTCAGATCCTCTGCTTCAGCTCACTCAGTATTAAGGAGTTTGATATCATTTGGAGAATCCTGAGGTAGCCAACCAGAGAGCTGCAGTCTATCCTTAGGAGGCCACTGGAAGTTAGTTTCAAGGCTCCAGTTTTCATTCAAACTCAGTTAATAATTGTAACCATCTTCTATAAATGGTTTTTGACAATGTTATAATAGAAAATCATAAACAAGTCAAATAAAGTGAATAGCTAACAAGATGTCTCACTGTCGGCATTTTTAGATGGATAATTCTTATTTTAGAAGTTCAATGTGCTAGCAGCACCCCCTCGAGTCCACTTAACAGACACCAGGAGCATCTCTTAGTTGTGACAGTCAAGTACATCTTCAACATTGCTACACGTTTCTGAAGAATTAAATAGCGATTGGATGAAAGTGATGTTAAAAGCTGGAGTGTGGTACTAAAGCGATGGCTAACAGCATTTGTAGCTCCTGCAGAGGACCCAGATTCTATTCCCAGCATCTGGTAGCAGTTCACAATCATCCTTAACTCCAGTTCCAGGGGATCTGATCCCCTCTTGTGACCACTGCAGGCTCCAGGCACGCACATGGTACACATACGTACATGTAAGCAAAATACTCATACATCCAAAATAAGATAAACATATATTCCTAGACAGAGAGATACTTGGAGTGTGTCTCTCACCAGGAATCTGCTCCAATTAAGACAAAGGAGGACAGCTCTCCTTAGCACATGCTCACTCAACACTCATCATACTTTGGCTCCTACATACCAATTTCTATCTTGTAATATGCCCAAGTGCTTAGTAGAGTACTAGAGTTGTGACCCACTTCCTGTTTTTGAGACTGTCCTCCACTAAGTCAAAACAAGGAGCCTGTTGTGCACGGCTCCCCAGTTGGGAAATAGCTTTTTTCTTCCTTTTTTATAAAGGGGAGAGTTATGGTCAAAAAGAAAGATAGTGGGAGCTGGAAAGGTGGCACCGTGGCTAGGAACACTTGCTTCTCAATTACAAGGACCAGAGCTTGGATGCCAGCACCCATGTCTGGTGGCTCACGAGCACCTATAACTCCAGCCCCAAGAGATCCAAAGTGACCGTCTGTCCTCTGTAACCATTTCCACACACATGTATGCCTGTACTCACACAGACACACAGACACACAGACACACACACATACACATACACACACACACACACACACACACACACACACACACACAGAGTAAATAAAGCAAATATTTTCTTTTTAAAAAAAAAAGCAGGAAGCATCTAAACCAGCAAATGAAAATCTTTTCCACCAAAGAGAGAAAATTGTATCCCAAACTTTTTAGTATGTTCAAATGTCTGTATAGAGAGAGCCAGTGTCTTTTGTGTGAGTTTGGGTGAAAATGTGTGGTGATGTACAGGCTGCCGTGGCTCTTTCTTTTCTTATAATGTGAACATTTTTCAGTATCCGTTTACTTCAGAGCAAATTCTCTTCTGTAGTAAATTGGGTTTTCCATTGTCTAACCTTAATTGTCAACCACCACCAGAAGACTGAAACATTTGGAAGTATGTGTTGGGGATTTGGAAGGCGTCAATTCTCTAAAGGACTGACAGATTCTAACAGTGTATGAGTGGAACTTTGAGATATTAAACATCCTGAAAATAACCAGATGACCCAGGACACAGGAGAATGTCCACTATTGATGTAAGGGGCTCACAGCTTGATTTGACCATGGCTTGGTTGTTAATTTTTGTCTGAATGCCATACTGCATGCAGCAGCTAACTCTGTGGGTCCTGTCAATGTCTCTGCTCCTCCCCATAAGCACAGCCCTGGAAGAGGAGCATCCCATGGGAGATCTGCAAAGGCTTTTGTTCATTATGACAAACTGCTATACTGTGAGGGTGTAACTGCACATTCTCAGGTAGTCTTCCTTAGGTATACAAGGCAATGTTGTTTGTATTATTTCTTCCTTTGGCTGCCCCTTGAAAATCTGAATGGCTTCCTGCTATCTCCCGAATGTCCTTTTCATTGACATTTTGGATAGCCCAAGTATCCACAGCAGAGTCTTACATATAAATATGCCAAATCCTTAATCTCCAATGTTAGTAAGTAATCTTCCCTTGACCTTAACTTTGTCCCAGTGCATAAAGTGGAAAGTCGGTTATTTTTTCCAGATCATTCCACATTCTCTTCAGACTATCCAAGCAAGAATGAAAAACAGATGCCAGAGGTAATTGTCTACTCTTGACTTTTGAAGCATTCTTCCAATGAAAAATAAAACACCCAATACCTCCCAGAGATGAAGTTAGTTAGATGGGTTTGGCCTTTATGAAATTACCTCTATTGAGATATTATAAATCCTTTTGTTTCCTTTTTCATGATCTTTGCTTATGCATTAATCATCAGATTAAATGTCCTCAGAGACATTTTTGATCAGCTATGATTTCAAGGTCTGGTCCCCAGTTATAAGCTTTGTAACGAAGTTTTGCAATTTCCCTTAATGTGTATTGAACTCACAGTTGGGTATTTATTAGTATCGTGATTTGCTTAATATTTCTCTCCCATAACTTGGCTTTAGTACTTATGTAGGCAGAGATCTTGCCTGCTTTTTATTTTAGAAAATGACCCCAGCCCCAGACTATAGTGCACAGTGCCTGTAGGCGCCAAACAAGACGTTATGAAGAGTCAGGCAGACAGGAGTTCCGTTCAGAAAGGAAAAGTATTCATGGATACATAACATCAAAAAGATGACTCTCGTTGGATTTTTTTTTTTCTGAGAGATTGTTTGTTATCTCTTGTTTTCATCCCCTGTGCTTCCTCTGAATATATGCACTCTCGGCAGATTCTCCAGCCATCTTAGTCACACTAGACATTGTTAGACTGCACAACGGCAGGAGAGGGTAACATTCTGTAAGGCCTTTGCTCTAGTGTAGACCTGAATCAGCACTGTTGGCTCCAAGACCAAGTTTCTAGAGCAGTGGGGGAGAGCTGAGGGCTGGCAGCAGATCACTGTTTCCCAACCAAGGCATCATCTGTGTCTGAGTCTAAGTCTCTGGCACTGTAAAGTCATGGCCTGCAAAAGCAGCAGCCCATCCCAGTGGGGGACCCTAGCTTCTGCAGTCAGGCACATCTGGATGCTTGACTTGTCACTTTCTGACCTCAGGAAAGTCATTCAGCTCCCAGGAGCCTAGGTTCCCTGAGGAGGAGGAGGAGGAGGAGGAGGAGGAGGAGGAGGAGGAGGAGGAGGAGGAGGAGGAGGAGGAGGAAGAGGAGGAGCAGGAGGAGGAGATTGTAATGGCAGTGTTATCTAGATTTCAGTATAGATTTGTGTGCTTGACACCATTTTTTTTTTGTGTGCGTGCCTGTGTGCATATACGCATGTTCATGTACGTGGGTACATGTGTATGGAGCTCAGAGGACAACCTTGGATGTCCTCAAATGTAAGCCACTATGTTGTTTGTTTGTTTAGTTGGTTGGTTTAGTTTGTTTTACACAGTCCTTCACTAGCCTAGAGTTTGGTAAGTAGGCTAAACTGTCTGGGCAGAAACCCCTAGGGATCCACCTGTCCCTGCTTTCCCATTGCTCAATTCTAAGCATTTGCCACCATACCTACCATCATAGACCTTTCCATGTGTGTTCTGGGCCTTGAACTCAGGTCCTCACACTTGCAAAACAAGCGCTATGCTGATGGAGCTGTCCCTCCAGCCTCACCACCATTTAAAAAATTATTATCTTTCAAGTTTTTGTGCAGGTATATGCTAACTGGCGAGCATATAGTCATAACAGCATAACAGTCCCAGCCATCCTCTCTCTTCTTGCCCTTTCCTCGTCTTGATCGCTCTTCCTCTCCTGGACCTATTTTCTTCTACCTTCATGTCATATGATTTTATGTAGCTATATAAAAGCTAGGATCCATAGATGAGAGAAAACATAAAATAGTTTTCTTTTGGAGACTGGTTTAATTTAATTATCTCCAGTTCCAACCATTTTCCTACAAATGACATAACTGTTCTTTTTTATGGCTAAAAAAAAAATAATAATCCACTGGGTATATAAAATACACTCTCTTTTCTTTATCTGTTCCTCTGCTGTAGGATAAACAGGTTGGCCCCATAACTTAGCAAGTATAAGCAGTGCCATGGTAATCATCGATGCACAAGATCTCTGTTGTGTACTGGCTTAGAGTCCTTTGCATGGCACCACCATTTTTAACAACCTTATTTTGTCTCCATTGCAGAAGTGTGTAAGCCAAGGCTTAGAGAAGTTAAATAACTTAAAGATAGCCAGACCCTGGAACCAACATGTTCAGACTTGACAGTTCCAGGACTGGCCTGGCTCTGAATGAAGACCTATGAAGCTCATAGACATTGCTCAACCAAATAGTTGCTTCTTTGCCACCCTTCCTGGAAGATGCTATCTATTCAATGACTACTACTGCTCGGGGCTGACTCACAGAGGCAAAAGTAATGTTTGGCTGTCCAGGAAAGAGCAAGGTTAGGTGGGGTATAGGAGAGGGAACGAGCATAGGGTTTCATGGGAGTCCTGGGTTCCGTTTCTTCTCAGCTCTCTCCAAGGCTGTGTAGCTCAGCATCCCTCTGGGGTGTGCCACTAGCTTGATGCAGAAGGGCTTAAATGGAAAAACTTCAAGTCTTACCAAATCTTACCAGTACAAGACTCTGCTCTTCAGCTGCTGTGTCTGAGGAATGTTGAAGCCATCAGGGTGAGGTCACCTAGGGCTGCAAGAATGGATTCTTTCTCTCTACTCATTTAAGGAATAATAAGGCAAGAAAAGCAAGGTCTCAGAGCTCAGCCAAATTTTACTGAAAACAAAAGCAAAAGCAAACACACACACACACACACACACACACACACACACACACACACCCCACACACCATACACACAGACACACACACCAGACACACATACTATACCAAAAACATACACACCACACACATACACACCACAGACATATACTCACACCACACTTACACCACACTTACACCACACACACACACACACACACACACACACACACACACACCCCACATATTATACCACACACATACACACAAAGAGACAGACATTCCAAGGTGAAGAGACAGAGCTGGTGTCTGCATCTGCTTAGAGGGTCAGGGATTTTTTTTTTTTTTTTTTTTTTTTTGGTTTTTCAAGACAGGGTTTCTCTGTGTAGTCCTGGCTGTCCTGGAGCTCACTCTGAAGACCAGGCTGGCCTCGAACTCAGAAATCCACCTGCCTCTGCCTCCCAAGTGCTGGGATTAAAGGCGTGCGCCACCAACGCCCGGCTTGAGGGTCAGGGACTTTTTTAATGTTTGGGAATTGGATGAATTTTCTTCTTCTTTTAGAATGGGAAGCCCATCAAGTCCTTGTTTTGGAAGAAAAGAAGCAGAAAACTGGTCATCTTAAATGTTTAAATGAAATTAAATGTTTTCATATATTAATCTACCTAAAGCCTCTTTTCCCGGATTGTCTGCTTTCCGGAGATGTCTGACCCCTATGACTGCACAACTTAATGCTCATCATTTTCCCTGACCTCACTGTGCCTGAGCTGCTTGACAAAGGCCCAGGCAGAGCCACCTGATTCTGGATCATCCAGTACCTCAAGCAAACTTTAGGACCAACCACTTAAGAAAGGCACCGTATACCTTTCTTGGTGCTTGTGATCTTGCGGTCTTGCCTTCATACCCTTGAAGTCTTCAGGAACCAGTCCCTAGAACAGTCTCAGTAGGCTACCAGGTTGTCTGCCCACTAAGAATATTTTACACACCTTTCTGGGTGAAAGGAAAATCAATGGGTTAGCAGGAGGCATCTGTCTGGCCCCTAATTTTACCCTGTGTAGCAATTGTCCTAAATGACTGGCCAGTGAGCTCATTAAAACCATTTTACTCAAATTTTCTCCATAATGAATATGTAAAAAATAAATGGAAGCATATCCTAGAAAATGATGTAGAAAATAAATGTCCATCAGGCATTTTATTTATTAGTTTACTTCTTTAGCAGATATTTATTGTATACTGAGTATGCCCCAGCCTTTGGGCGCTGGTGATAAAACAAGTAAAAAGATAATTAAATTTCTACTGTACTGTAATTGTAAGAATGATGATGGAAAGTTAAGAAACAAATACATGATCAAAATAACTCCAGATTGTTAGTCTTTAAGAAAGTGTGATAATATCCATAATAGTGAATAATAGTGCCAGACAGTGCTCCACATTTCACTTGTGCTTTATTCAAACTATCTATATAAGACTAGGAACTGATTCCAGTGCCATGAATATGGTCCTGAGCATTGAAAAATGGGCTCATTTGGCCTAATCTCTGAGGAAGTGGCAGTTGAGATGCCGAGGAATGACACGAAGACATCTATCTGCTTTGCAATACCAACCTAGTTTGTGTGTCCCTTTGAGTGAAGCTTAGAAATGAAATTGACACTTACTTTATACAAAAGCAGAGAACATTGAGGAGAACATTGATGGATAATTTGGGGAAAGGAGGCCAAGGCATCCTTAGACACAAGAGCTAGGAGGCCTCACTGCCTTGCATGTCCAGTCTCTAGTGCCATGATGTTTCTGTGGCATATGGAAGTAGAACCGCTAAGAATACTCACAGTGGGCTATGGGAGCCCTAAACAGCAACTGCCACATGCTGGACTTATAGCAGACAAATACCCCTTTCATTGTCTGCTCTGCCTTTCAAAGTATGAACCTATTATATGGGGTTCTATTTTTTCTTCTTCATCACTATAAGCTCCAAGCCCAACATCAGGAGCATGTTCACCATCAGTAACCAGCTGTTGCATGAACAAACAACTGTATTTAATGCCCCCTTATAAAATGCCAAGATTCAAAGGCAATCAACAAATAGAATAAGAAGCCAGTAAGCCGAGAGCCAGATCTATAATCTATCTGTCTCATCCCAGAAGCCACCAGGCTTTCGTTCTCCACTCTGCCTCTCCCTGGGTGCTCCACCCAGGAGATCGGGTGTAGTTAAAGGGTAGAACAGTGTGCCATCCACCAGCTTTCTCTCTGTGGGCTGAAAATTTCCCCTAAGCTTGGGTTGGCCTTGGTGACTAAGAAGAGTTCCCATCACTACAGGAAACAGCACAGTTCTCACAGGAAACAGCAGAGTCCACCCTTCCAAGACTTGTCCCCATTGTCATTGTCTTATTTTCTTTGGCCCTCTGCCATCTCCCATCCCATCCTTACTCCAGGCTCTCCTGTTCCTGGTACAGTGTCATGTATCTGGGTATCAACAGGGACTTTGAATCTCAACATTTATGAGGGGGCATTAAATACAGCTGTTTATTCATCCAACAACTGGTTATTGATGGTAAACGCGCTCCTGATATTGGGCTTTGTGCTTACAGTGGTGACGAAGAAAATGTAGAACCTTGTATAATATGTTCATACTTTAGAAGGCATAAAAGGGGTATTTGAATGCTACAAGTCATCTGGGACATGCATGCTTAGTGACAACCATCCTAGCACTATCCTCTTCACTAAAGGAAGGCATGGATAAAGACAGTGTCTCTACCCTTGTGCAGGGGACAGCCTACTCGAGAATACTGACGGGTTAGACCTCTGTAAAAACTATCATTAGACTTGCCAACCATCTCTAGAATGGTGTTTTCATTTCATTACTCCAGCAGTACACGCTGAGCTCCAGATGAAATTCCATGGCTGTAGTGAGCTGCGTGCTTCTGCAACGCAACTGGTAGATTCTGTCCCCACCCCAAAGCTGTAGCTTCTGCTTAAGCTTCACTGTCATTCACCCCAATGTTCTCAGTGCTGTTCCAGAGATGTATGGGGTAAGGGAGGCAAGAAGGAGACAGGAGGAGGTTGCCAAACAATCTCCTCCGTAGTTCTCAGGAAATGAGTCACGTGAGCAGTGTGTGTTTATCTTGGCTCCAGAGAGGCCCTGATGTCACTGGATGAAGATGGGAACTATGCATGGATGTGCAGCACTTAACACAACAGCCTGTTAATGAATTTGTCTTCAACAGAGTTTTCAGAGATGAGGCTAGAACCTGGGTTTCCAGGCTTCAGGGCCTCTGCCAGATGAAGTCAGCAACAACGTGGCTTCCACCAGCAGGGACTTGTCAAAGCTCATGGACAGAATGTGAGGCCAGGGGAAGCCAAAGAACATTTGTAAGGGCAGGATGGAGCCTGCTGTTGGAGTCCTCAGCTCTCAATACAAATAGATGCTAAGGAGTGGGTGTGGGCCCCAGGACTTGGACTTCCCTATGTGATTTCACAGTGCTCACACTCTCTGCTGACTGAGCTGGGATGAGAGTTGACTTATTCTCAAAGGTGATCTGCTCGGTCTTAGGACTCAAGAGATATTTTTAGTAACTATAGGATGGCTAAATGAATCCACCATCAAATCATCAGATAACTACCTTCCCTCTTCATTTTTCTACCCTCTCCCCATTCACTTATTCATCCATTCAAGCATTTAACCATTTATTCCTCCAATGGTTATTTATTAAGTACACATTATATACATATCATTAGTCTAGGTGGCTCCTTTCCAGATGCAATAGGACACTCCCAGTCTTATGACTTTACTTTATGTACCATGGTAAATTTCTACCTCTTGGGAGATATAGACGGAAGACCCACACTGACTTCAATTTCTGGGCTAATCATGTTTGGTTTCTAACGCCAAGTGCCTGCCCTTCCAGGCTGGCCTGGAATCCCCCTAGGCTCAGAGCTTTGCCTTGTCTGTGCTGTGTTCAGATCCTGGCAGTGCTACTGTCTGATGTTGGCCACGTGAATTTACCTTCATAGACTTTTAACTCATCCTCTGCAAGTAAGAATGTCATCACCTAACTAGCATAGTTAAAAAGGATTCAGAGGGTCAATGTCTTAGGGACTGATGACTTTCAAAATGACTACTGTTTACAACAGGAGGAAATCACTCAGATGTTTGTCAGCAAGTGAATGGATTAACAAATGAGTTCCATTTGTGTGAGATGCTACCATCTGCAATAAAAGGGAGCAAAACTTTGATATATACAACAACGTGGATGGACTTCATATTATTATGCCAAATAAAAGACTGAGACAAAAGGGTATAAACATTATGATTCCATCCATGTAAAACTGGAAAATGCAAATACGCAGTGACAGCAGGCTAATGGCCACTTGGAGGTTGGATGGTATGGGAAGGAGATAGGGAAAGAAAGACCAAACTTCAGGAGGTGATAGGTAGGTTCACTGTCTTGGATATGCTAATACAAATATGAGGGTATACATATGTCAGTCAATTTATATATACTTTAAATATAAGTAATTTGGTATGTGTCAAATACCCTGGTGAGGTGAGGTGAAATTGCTCATCAGCAAACAGGAAGGCCTGCCAGCAAAACCTTCCTAAGTTCCTATGGCTTGCCTCAGGAAGTAATTGAGCCAATTACTGTCAGAAAGAGCCGCTCAATATTAATTATGCACAATAAAAAGAAGAAATGAAGGCAGGGACTCAACAACATCCAAATGGACAGTACTAAAACCTCAGCCCCACAAACTTGCTCATTTCATCATCTGTAAATTCCTGAGAGAGATGTGTAATATGTAGTTGGCACTCCATAACTAATGATTCTAGCTGTTTTGGGGTGGAAGTTGGGAAGATTGATTAAGACTCAGCAGTGAGATCTTGGTCAGAAAAGCTGAGTATTCCAGAATTTTCACGTGCAAAAGAATAAATCCATAGGCTGGGAGCTTGAAAGGAGCCAGCTCTAACATATAGGTATGCAGTCCTGTGCATTGCACAAAGGTGCCTGGGTGAAGGCGCTATGGGAAACTGATCCTCACTTGGACTGTGGTGACTTCAGGAAGAAGTACATTATTTGACATGACACTGCACAGCTTTCCTGACACATGCAGAGCTCCATCTGCCTTCATTGCTGTTCCTGTTTTCTCACTGTAGTTGGGATGCCTTATATCTTAAACTTACAGGAAAGCCTAGTAGTCGCTTGGAACATTGACTTTCCTACCACCTCAGGGTCCCTGGGAAACTCATTTCCAGCACTTCCAAAGATACCTACGAAAAAGAGATGGCATCTCAATCCTTACTGGTGTCTCTCGAGGGGGTTATGATTTCTTTCAGAATCGGTGACCCAGTTGAAACACATAGAGTCTCTGTTGCATGTTCCTTCTTTCTGCAAGTTGTTGTAGGTACTACACACTCTGAACAGAGAGGCGTGAGAGGACGGGCCTCAATGTCTACCAGCTAATTTCCACAGCTCTCTCTCTCTCTCTCTCTCTCTCTCTCTCTCTCTCTCTCTCTCTCTCTCTCTCTCTCTGTGTGTGTGTGTGTGTGTGCGTGTGTGTGTGTGTGTGTGTGTGTGTGTGTGTGTTTGTGTGTGGGGGGTGTTTTAAGGAGAGGTCAAGCAATGTCGATAAATTTGAGGCTAGGCTTTGAAATTTCCATCTCTTGTTGGATGCCGTTACTGAGTGTTCATCTGGATGATGGATGGGCTGTAAGTAACTGCTCTGCTGAGATGCAGTCATCGGGCAGTCCTTCTGAAACAAATCACCTATAAAACATGGCTTCGGGTTAGCCGCACTGGAAACCTCACCCAGTTCTGCCTCTCTTGTGCTCTAGAATATTACGATCAGAGGAAGTTAGCTTCTCCTTTCTAATCTATAAAATGAAACAAGGAATCTTGCCTAATGAAATAACAAACTGATATCTGGCATTTCAGGGACCTCTAGAATTATTATTGCTGGGAGATGGTCAGCAGTTGATGTGAAAATGTTTTTCTAGACAAGGCCTAACTGAGGAAACAAAACGAAAATTAAAGTCTCAAATTCTCATCCAGAGGTGGCAAAGCAGGAACAGTAGAATCCAAGGACATAAGCAGCAAGTTACAGAGCAGAAACCACAGAGCCCAGCCTTACATCCAAGTCAGGACAGTCTCCAAGAGAGAATAAAACAGGCCCCATTGTCAGATTGTCAGAGGTAAGGAACAGATGGCTCGCACTGCCACCCTTCCGGTGATGTCAAGGGAAAGTCTTCAGTTTCCAATGGCCACTTGCACAGCGAGGATATGGAATAGGTTTTTCCTATTCATTGTAAAACAAGAATAAACAAGGCAGTGTTTGCAGTTCAGAGCAGAACGGTGGTAAGAGATCATGAAAAATAATTACCACTGTCGTGGCCTGTTCCATAGCCTCTGTGACGTTCATCTTTTTGATCTATCAAGGCCACGAAGAATCATCTAATGGTGGTTATAGATTCGTTCTCTTTGTATTTCAGCTTTTTTCCCCCTGAAACTATTTTGAGATGCTTTAAAGTTCACGATTACATTAGATATTAAACAGATTGTTACTTTTATTTTGGAACGACTTTATTTTTTTCTTCTTTTTTGGCAGTAGTAGAGATCGAACATAGGGCCTCAGGCTTGCGAAGCAAACTCTCTTCCACTGAGCAATGGCCTCTCTTTTTTCATTGGTTTTTTTTGGGGGGGGGAACACTTAACTTATTTCAACATAAAAATAATTTTCATAATTTTAAAAAATACTTATGGACACATACACTTTTCTATATTTTCACAGAGTCTGGCAACTTCAGAATTCTGACACTGGCAGCTGGGATACACACACACACACACACACACACACACACACATACACACACACACACATACATATATATATTTGCTGCCTCCTAACATGACAGACAGGCAAGACAAGGGATGAACACGGTGGTCCCAATGGCAGGAGAACAGAAGAGAGTAGTCTCACTTTTCTGGGCCCCTCGAGCATCAGGACTAATGTATTCATTCAGCATGCTGAACATCTCCCAGCAGTGCTACCAACCATCATTGTTACCTTGGGTATCATTTCTGGTGCCTCATTTTGGGGGCCACATGCATACTGAGGTGTCACTTTTGAAGTACTCCAAATCCCCTTCGGCCCCAGCATCTTTACTTGGGGTACTTACTGATGACTTGTTTCCTTACTTATTTTACCAATTATCCTGCTACTCAGAACATCTATTTCCAGAGTGGTGGCGACCTCATGAGACACATGTCTGACTATGATTGCATAGTGGCCCCATGGAGGGGGCTTCCTCCCAGCTTAATTACCCTGAATCTCAACAGCCTCACTGGGTTGTGAGTTTATATTTGCTCAAGTCTGTGCCTAATGCCATTTTGAAAAGTTCTTCTCTCCTCTCCACTCTGTCTTTGAGTCACAGTTTCAGTGTGCAGCCCAGGCTGAACTCAATCTTGCAAATCTTCTGCCTTTGCTTCTTCAGTGTTAAAATAATAGGTGCGCACCACCAAACCCAGTGTTAGATTCTCTTAACATGTGTACACATGTTCAGACAGACAGACAGACAGACACAGAAAGAGAGAGTGTAAGTGTAGATGTACCCCATATATGTGTGGGTGCCTGCAGAGGCCAGAAGAGGGTGTGAGATTCCCTGGAGCTAGAACTATAGGTGGCCTTGAGCCTCCCAATGTGGGCACTGGCAACCAAAGCCAGGCCCTCTGAAAGAATGAGTAGCAGGTGCTCTTGACCACTGAGCCATCTTTCCAATCCTTTGCTCCCTTCATTGGATATGGATAAGAACTGGTTCTCAGGCTTTCCCTTTGATAATGAGGAGGAGGAGGAGAAGGAGGAGAAGGAAGAGGAAGAGGAAGAGGAGAAGAAGAGTAAAAGAAAGATAAAAGTATGATTGAAGTTCTTTGTTTTTCTTTCTTAAGTATTTCCTACCCAGGTCCAAACAGGGTTTAGGAGAACTCTCAATGAGTAGCTATAAAGGTACCATGCTGCAGGCAGGAAAAGGAGAGGGGAGGGGCCATGGTAAGTTGACACTAGAGGGCACTGCTGCAGTTTGTCCCACCAAGGGCCTAGTATGTCACAGGAGGAGCAAGGTTTGAGATGAGAAGTGGGGCCTGCTGGGAAGAGGACCTCTCCCTAAGAGCTGCCTGTCTATTGAGAGGCCCTTGTTCATCCAGAGTGCCCTTCTGTATGATTGTCGGCCTCACATCAGGTTGCCTCTTCTACACTTCTTGAGCAAGAGGAAGGAGCTCCTGAGCTGTAATGGGAATTCTGTGAGCAGCACAGGGTAGAGTTGATGGCCTAGATGAGACTAGAATATTCAAAAAGAGATAACTGACCCATGTCCCCAGTGGTTTGTTTCCATGGAGACACAGCAGGAACAACTGAGAGTCCTCAGATCCTTTCTATTGCTATAGGCTCTTGTGCCTGTGATCTTTCCTTGTCTTAGTGAAAACAGAAGGGAAGTTGCTTATAGAGCTTAAATGTCAGTGTGGACAGATCATGTGACTTGTGTTTCCCCTGCTGATTTTTCACCATAATTCCAGAGAAGTGTTACCAAAGGAGAACATTTGGTCCCAACATGTAATGAAAATCACTCTCAAATTGTCAGATTTGTTGAGATGCGGTGGAGAACAGTGGTTGTCAGGGGGAGGGAGAAGTGGAGAGTTAGTTATTCAGTGGCAGGGGAGGGGTGGGGAGAGAGTTGAGCGTTTCTGGGGATGGGTGGTGGTGGCGGATGGTTGTACAACAAACAGTATTGGGATGGGATGCTTCAAACCACTGACTGCATTTTAACAGAGAAAGTGGTAACTTTTATCTGTGCACTTTACCACAAAATAAATAAATGCAAAGTTGAAGTGAAATAACACAAGGGATAAAAATCACTGTGAAGAATTGCATCTGTCACCTCAAAGACCCTATGATCTCTGTTGGGGATGAACCTAAGGCACTCCAGCTTCTCACCCTGCGACTCCAGGGGAAAAGGTTTGTCATGTCCAAGTTGATGTATGTGGTATTCATAGCAAGATGTATCTGCATACTTCCAAAGTATATGCATAGCCAAACCACATGCTTGATATCCACCTCTGGAATTCAAAATGATCTACAAGGTTTTCTTAATCAGAACTCTAGCTGTCCTGTTTCCTATTCATGAACTTGCAAGCTCAAAGAATGAAAGGTGATCACATTGCTTATAATCCATCAAATGCACAGAGCAGAGTATAATCCTGGTGTGTTCTTGGAGATGATAAAAATGAACTTTGAAATCAGATATAAATTTAAATCCTGGATCCACCTTTACTCTAGAGCGTGGCAGATAGCTTATAATTTAGTTGATCCCCAGTGTTTGTGATTCCATAATCACAAATTTGCCTCCTTATTAACATTTCTTTGCACTCCCTAAATCTACATGCATAGTGGTTTCATGGTCATTAACAGATAAAACCAAAGTAATATTTGGCCTTTATACTTGAGATCAAACCAAATGATCTAATTGGTACTACGTTTTCACATTTGGTAGGTTATTTTGGTTGGTTGGTTGGTTGGTTGGTTGGATGTTTTTTTGTCTTGTTTTTTTTTTTTTTTTTTTTTTTTTTGCTGGTGCTTTTGTTGTTCATAGTGCTGTGAAGAATTGTGATATATCTAATTTTCCCAAGGGGCAAGAAGGCTGCTGTTTGTTTTTTGGAGAAAATATATATGTTAGATATGCTTTAGTCAGGTGTGCCTTTGGCTCAGTGAACTTTATGCAATGGGTCAGTGAATCCATGATACATTTTTAAAAAGTGTTCTTAAACAGAAATCCCATGAACCAAGGTAATGGAGCAATCAATGATGAGATGTGATCAGACGCTTTGGGCTCCCAGCCTTTTCTCCCTGGGAACAGTGAAGTGGAACTCATTCATTCCGCATTACTGCAGTGTTCTAGAGCTCAGCTTCTATGAACGAAGAGAATCCACTGTACTTTGCCAAAAATGCCCTTATACTTACAACCCCACTTGTCTGTCTTTGCTGTGGCAGGATGCATGGACATTTGAAGACTGGCCCCCTATTTTTCATAGACAGGGGGGAATGCATTTTATTATGGTCCCATTAAAGCTAGACATGCACATGTGGCATTATCCAACTAGTGGAATGTAAAAGAAGCCATGCACATCAGACAGGTAGATGCAAGCATTTCTGGGTAAGCATGCCTCAAACCTCCCTCTTCTCTACTACCAGCACCAGGTAGGCACGTGCCAATATAGCTCCTCCCTCGCCTAGCCTCTGCCCGCCCGCATAAAAGATGCTTTGTGAGTGGAGAATGAAATGGGGTGTGTATAGTATTTTAATATCCAGAATATATGAAGTGCCTCTTCAGCCCCAAAACAAAGAAAGTGTTGAAGGAAGTGTGGGGGAAAGATTGAAACAGATACTTGTCCAGAAAAGACATATTCAGACTTCACATAAACAACTGAAAAGATTATCAATCATTAGTCATTGGGTGACACAAGTCAAAACCTCAGCATGATTCCACTTCATGCAGACACTAAAATGGCTATCATTTTTTTTTGAAAGTGGAATATAACGAGTGTTGGCACAGAGGTGGAGGAATTGGAACCTTTGTGGAAAGGAAAATGGTGTAGCCAGAATGGAACAGTTCCTTAGAAAATTTAACAGAATTTAGTTGTTCCTTAGAAAATTTAAAGAAACACCATGTAATTTAGCAAGCCCACCACAAGGTATATAGCCAAGCAGCTGGAAGCACACATTCAAACAGCTACACAGCAAAATGCACTGGAGCATTATTTAGAGCAATTAAAGAGTTAAAAAAAAAAGCCCACGTTCCTTCAGCAGATGAATATGTGGGTAAAATGAATGCTTGTGTATGTTTGTGTATTTCTGTTCCTAGAATTCTTACTTGACTATGACTGGTTCTCCAGCAGCCATTTTGCAGTTTTGAGAATAAATGCCATTATCACAGTGAGTGCAGAAAAGAAAGGATGAACTCAGGGTCTTGATCCCTTCTACAAGGTACTGAGCCACCCTAAACCACTCTGCTCAGGCCATCAGTAACAGCCCAGCACAATTCCCAGCTCCAAGGTTGTCACTTTCAATAATAATGATAGCTGATTTGACATTTATGCAGCATCGTAGTTCCCGGCGTATTTTCATTCTCTGATAACCTTTGGTTGTCACGTTCACTTACTGTGAATTTAGAGGAGTCCTCTGAAATTCAGAAACATGGGCTGCATGGCCTTGAAGCTAAAGGCTTAGCCTCTGCAGTAATCAAGAATCAACATTAAACATCAATGCAATTTCCTTCTCTCATGCTCTAGGCAAGCATCAACTTTGATTATCCTTGAGTAGCTATCTGCAAAGTGGAGACTGTTTTCCCCTTTTAAGGGAGAGTCACTGACTACCCTAACACAGATTGATAATCATGTAAGGCTCAGAAACAGAAGTTACATTAAGGCTTGGGGACTTGTTCTTCTTCATGAAGGCATGTAATGTTCAACTTCCTCCTTAACTTTAGGAAACCGAACAGCTGGTGATACACAATAATTTTAAATGTTCTTCTGCTCTAAATTTCATCAGGGGATTTAGGAAGGAAACAGGAGAGGATAAAGGGAAAGGCCACAGAGAGAAAGGGGGACTTGTGGGGAGGTGGGCGTAGGTCCTGTGAAACAGACTTAGAACTAAAGATGAGCCTGTAGTCCAGAGGTCTCATGGGGCTCAGTGCATGAACTTGTCTCTGTGACCTGTGGGGACCACAGGATTCGGTTAGATAGCAGGCCACTCGTTATCACACCTGTGAAGGACCCTTTAGCAGTGCAAACCCTTCATTCCTCAGCTGACCCATCTTTAAAAATTGTATTTTCAAACATTTGCCAAAGAAACTGGCCATTGGAAGCTCCTTTTTAATTTTTATTTTAAAACTTTTCATACAACATATTCTGGTCATATTCTTTCCTCTCCAGCAATCTCTCCCAGACCTTCTCCACCTCCCTTTCCACCCTACTTCATGTTTACTCACAGACCCCCCCCCCTATCACAAAGACCCATAGGAAGGAAAAAAGAAAACAAGAATAAAAACAAACTAAAGCAGATAAAAATCAATTAAACAACAACTAAAAATAACAAAATAAATAGTGCACAAAGAAGCTTCTGATGATCTTTGAACCATGAGATAAAGTAACTCTCCTAGCTATAAACAGATGGTGGTAAGTTAAACATCATTTGCATACAAACAAACAAACTTGAGCCCAGAAACTTCACCATTGTAGGAAGCCACCATATGGACTCTCCTATGTACATATATGTGAATTTTGTCAGTATTGAAACTTTTGTCAAAGGGGGGCCATGTACACAACCGTGTAAGCATTCACCAGACAGTGTTTTATTTAATTTGGGGTGAAGACTGTCATGACAGATGTGGCTTATCTGGAAAGTAGTTCAACTACTTTCCTTTTTTCCTTTTCCTTTTCCTTTTTTCCTGATCTTTGGCCACTTCATTTCTCTTCTTTTCTGTCCTGGGACTTGAACTAAGGCCTCGTACATACTAGCCAGGCCAGCAACTATTGACCCTCACCTCCAGCCTTACCCTTCCATTTTATATTTTTCATGATAGGGTTTTACTGAGTTATCCAAGTTAGTCTTTTTTTTTTTTTGGAGACAGGGTCTCTCTGTGTAGCCCTGGCTGTCCTGGAACTCACTCTGTAGACCAGGCTGGCCTCGAACTCAGAAATCCAACTGCCTCTGCCTCCCAAGTTCTGGGATTACAGGCATTTGCCACCACCCCATGACTTCCAAGTTAGTCTTAAACTCACTGGTTAGTCCAGGCAAACTTCAAACCTGACATCTTCTGGCTGAAGCCTCTGAAGTACTTAGATTATGCGTCTGTTTCACCGACTTGACCATGGACCTTTCCACTGGGACAATAAATAACTGGTAGATAATGTCCTTAGTGAACTGGAAAGTATTTTCTAACTAAACATTTAGTCTAATATTATACATTTTAAAATAGCAAGAGTTGAGGTGAGAAGGAGCATATAAGAGCTAACAGGAGCAGGTCAGCAGTCATATACCTGCCCAGGAGTAGCCCAGTTATCTTTCTTAATTTCTTCAAATGCTAGGGCTCAGCAGTTAAGAATGCTTACTCCTGCAGACGACCAGAGTCTGGTTCCCAACACCCATGTCTGCCAGCTTACAACTGCCTATAACTCTGGCTCCAGGGACTCTGACTCCCTCTTCTGGCCTCTGTATGCATCTATATACATACACAGTGTGCGTAAGCTTATACATATACACCTAAATAAAAATAAATAAATCTTTACTACTTGTTCTTCAAATGCTAACTTAGGGGCTGTAGAGATGGCTCAGAGTTTCTCTTCCAGTGCACTTAGGTCCTAATCCCTGAACCCACATGGTGGCTCATAATCTATAACTCTAGTTTCAGTGAATCAAGTACCTGCTTTCTGGCCTCTGTGGACATTGTTGCATACTTGGTGCACTGGCCTTTATGCAGGTAAAACATTCATGTGTGCATAAAATGAAAAAAATTAGGCTAATATTAAAAAAAAAAGATCTGGCTTCAAAAATAAACATTTTTGTCTCATTCTCTTGAAGTGTTGGCAGTTACCCTAAACGTCATTAATCTAGGATCCACGCACCTTAGCCATTAATCTCTGGAGGAAAACACAACTGCTTGGATGAATAGAAGGGGCTTTTGCTGCTCTTCTCCCAGTGCTCTGGAACCCCCTCTCACCACTGATCAGACAGCTAGGCACATGAGGTTTGAACACAGTATGCATTTACTCAATAATGTAAGGCAGCCAGATCTTCCAGGGCTGTGGAAGAAACAGTCTTAGAGGCTCCAGCTCAGATGCTGGAAAAACAGTGGGCAAGGAGTCAGCTTCACAGTCAGCAGAAAAGTCTTAAAAGCCACACAGGCTTATTAGTTTTGTCATTATTGGTATTTTTATTATCACTGCTGTAATGTGGTATATGCAAATGTATGCACCTGCTTATGCAAGTGTGTGCATCTGGATGAGTGTACATTTGTATATACATGCAGGCCAGAGAGCTCGTGTTCATCTATGCTTTGTTTTTTGGGACAAGATCTCTCACTGAACTGGAGCTTACCAGTTGGCTTGTCTGGGTGGCCAATGAGTCATGTGAATCCTCCTGTCTCTGCCTCCCAGTCAGAGAGTATAGGCATAGACAGCCATGCTCAGGTTTTTACATGGGTACTAGAAATCCACACTCAAGTTCTTATACTTGTGCAGCAAGTAATTCACCTATGGCGTTCTCTCCTCAGCCCCATTGTTGATTTTTTTTCCTAGATTTATTTTTTTAATTGTATGTATAGATGTTTTGTGTGCATGCATGTCTGTGCACCACTTGCATGCAACACTCAAAGAGGCTGGAAAGAGGACACTGGACTTCCTTGAACTGGATTTATAAGTGGTTCTAAGACATCAGACAGTTCTGGGAACTGAAGCTGGACCAGCAGGTGCTCTTAACCACCGAGGCATCTCTCTAACCCCCAGTATTGATGTTTTGGTAGAAATGTCCTTGCTGCAGGTATGATCTCAGCATTGTAGGAAATTTAGCAGCATCCTTGGTCTCCACCCACTGGATGCCACCACCAGCCCCTCCCCCACCCTTGACATCCAAAAAATAAAATGTTTATAGATATCTAGACATTTCTCAGGGGGAGTCACTGACACCCAGTTTAGACGCAGTAGACTAGATGTGTAAGAAAGCCTGATTCTGACCAATAGGATAGTGAATGTAAGTCACTCTTAGCATGACCCCAGAGCACAAAGTAGAAGTAAGGCTGTGTCCCATGGAGAAGGAAGACCCCAGGGTAGAAGTAAAGATGGCATCTTGAACAGACTTGGACCTGAAGAGTCCAGTAGCGGTGTTGGAGAAAGGGCTATAGTGTTACAGTGAAGACTGTGTCCTCGTATTTGCAGGGAGAGGGTTTCTGAAAGTCTCAGGAACATGGGGACCTATCCCAGTTATATGCAGGCAAGATGGTTTTCTCACTGCATAGGAATTACAGACAGAAGCTCAGAGGTCAGAGCAGAGTGAGTCCAGAAGCAGTTGGAGCCAGAGCGGTGGAGCCAGGCTAGACTGGGAGGGGTGACGAGTCACGACAGAGTAAATATTCAGCAAGCATGTTCTCAGTTTCCAGAGCCTACATGTTAGGGTTGGAGGTTGAACCTTAACACTGGCATGAGCGATAAATGAGATTCATCTTTGAGAACATCTCAAATGAGCTCGCTCTGCTAAATTTGACTCCAGTCCTGCAGGAGTCTGAGTATGATGGAGATGTTTGGGGATTCCACCGCTGTTTCCCCAGTTGTGTTCTGAGCAAACCAATTAAAGTTCTAATGAGCATCTCCAGGGGAGAAGAGACATACTACAGGGGAAGTGAGTTTCTCCTAGACACTGCTTCATGACGCTTTCTCCTACTTCTTGGTTGATGAAGTTCTGGCAAATAGGAGCAAAATAAGCTGTTGGACCTTCAGAAGCTATAATGTTCCCATAGCTATAATGGAACCCAATTGTCTCCTAGGTCCTCTTCTGAGAACCAATGTGTACTTTTCATAAATCTCACCATATCCCCCAAAGTCTGGCCCCATCTTCCCAGTGTCTGCACAGCCTGCCTATTGATAGGCTCCCGTGGGCTGCAGATTTCACTGCCCCAGGCTGAGGATGAACCAAGGCTCTATGCTTCTTGGGGAATGAGAAGCAAGAGGCCTGTGCTCTGGTGAGTCCTGAGTTAGCATGAGCTTTCCCTATGGCTTCACAGCGCTGGCTCACATCGGTGATTTCAGAGATTACAGTTTAAGAGTTTCTGCCTGTGCCTTGCAGAGTCATTTTTACGTTCTTCTTAAACCTGTCTATCTCCCAGTATGTGAGTTATTTGGTCAGACTTGCAGGCTCCTTTTCTAAGACAGAGGCATGATAATGGTCATCATGGTCAATAAAGGTGTCCAATGATTCTGAAGTATGCTAATGCTGAAAAAAAAACCTCTATCTCAGGAAAGGATTGTAGTTACTCCTATTAATAGATACCATAAATAAGGAAGCTATTTTTCTCACTGGTTCATGGTCAGTATTGTATTATTATTATTATTATTATTATTATTATTATTATTATTAGGTTTTTTCTATGGGGTCCTGGAGTTTACTACATAGTCCTAACTGTCCTGGAGCTTGCTACATAGACCAGGCTGGCCTCAAGCTCAGAGACCCACCTGCCCCTGTCTCTGCCTCTGGTTCCTAGCTCTCTATACTACTTTTAGGTCACAAATTCCATTCTTGATTTTACTTTATTGTGCACTGTGGCTGCTGGAACTCCAGCCATTCTATGTACTTATCTTTCATGTAGAAAGCAAGACAAAAGGAGCAAGGGGCATACTGGAAAGAGCCACAGGAGTCATACCCGTGCCATCTGTTGGCTAGACCACAGTCGAACAGGTGTGTGGAGTTCAGAGGGGAAGGGTATACAGAAATAGTGTTCCTGGGCAGGTGCACTGGTATGCTCAGTAAAATTGTCGAGAAAAAGGGAAATAAACAAGTGTGGCAGCTGTGACTGCTACAGCATCCTGACATCATCAAGCCGTGGTATTGTGGGGGACTGTTTAGTACATTTGTACCTACCACAGTTCACTTTGAATTTATTGGGAAGTCCTATGTTGCTGTATTACAGAGAACACCAAAAGCAAACATATTCTTCATTTCTTTTTTTCTTTGTTTTTATTAGATATATTCTTTATTTACATTTCAAATGATTTCCCCTTTCCTGGTCCCCCCTCCCCAAAAGTCCCATAAGCCCTCTTCCTTCCCCTGTTTCCCAACCAACCCCCTCCTGCTTTTCTATCCTGGTATTCCCCTACACTGCTACATCGAGCCTTTCCAGGACCAGGGGCCTCTCCTTCCTTCATTTCTATAGTCAACAATACAGACATAATAAGAATGTGCTACGTGAAGGACTTTTGGTTCTTTTCCCATCAATCTTTGCAATGGCTGAATCCCTAAAGACCAGAATCAGGGGATGAAGAAGCAAATGTTCACAAGTAATGTTCTGTGCATGCATGCCTGCATGTGCACATGCGGGGTGTGTGTGTGCCCATGCAAGAATGTATAAACATATGTGTGTAGGTTTATGTGCAGATATGCATGCACATGTGTAGGTATGTGTGTGTGTGTTCAGGTTTATATGCAATTATACCTGCACATGTGTGCAGTCCTTATAGATGGCTAGAGGTCAACCTTGAGTGTCATTTTCAGGTTCCATCTACTTTCTTTTTAAAAACAAGTCTTCCTCAGTTTACCTGGAATTTGCTGGCTTGGCAGACTGGCTTGGCAGTGAGCCCCAGAGACCATCCTATCCCAGACTCCCCATTGCACAATTTCCAAACAATACCCAGCTTTTTCTGTGAGTTCTGAGGGTCAAATGCAGGTCCTTATACTTGGACCAAAGCACTTGACCAACTAAGCTATCTTGCTAGTCCCAGAGTTTTCTTTTTAATGACATGCTCTGGTGAGTATGAAACTCTCATATGTTGGTGCTTAGAGTACTCATGGAATACTACACATACAAACACTTCAGACCCAAGAGCCACTCAGTCAATAAGGAGGTCATGGATCCCTTTCTTCAAGTAAGCATTGAAGAGCTATGGATTCTGGGGCCAGACAAGTGCATGTGCCTTGCTTTTGTTGGGTTCCTGCTATAAGCAGATCTAGATATAAAAGTGTTCCCACCTCAAAACATTAGCACTTTGAGTTGCTACCAGGGCTGTGGACTCTCCCTGCCCAGTCATATGCCCAGGTGGAGGAGATGCCTGAATAGCTGGATGGAGTTCAACAAATTCTTCCTTCTTTAGAAGTTTCTGGATGTCTTGGAGAAAATAGGGAACCTGTTGTGGCTGTTGAGAGGAAGCAGTGGGATAGCTGTAAAATTCTGAGATTGTGCACAGTGGGCCAATAGGAGGACCTGAATGGTTATAAATGCACATTGAGGGGCCCCACACCTGCCAAGTTAGAAATCAGGATCTTCACAAGCCAGGTGAGTCCAGTGCAAGCTACAGAATGCGGCCTGCTGCACTAAACCAGTGTTTCACAGCTGCAGTGGCAGCAGCTGCTGCTTCTGTTGCAGCTGCTTTCTTTCTTTCTTTTTTTTTTTTAAGCACTCTTTTTACATTGGGCTATTTTCTCCCAAATGCGGTCATCAACGCTACCTAGCTCCCATCTCCATCCAGACAGAAATGTTGTCAAATGTTCAAGTCCATCAAACAATCCCAATCTTCACAACAACTGTGGAGGCCTTGCTTTGTAGAATGGGTTTGCACACTGGGTAAAGCTCTCACCAGCCATCCAATGCAGACCAGAGCTGCTGCCAAACTGCCTAGACCTCGAGTGATGTCTTAGACAAAAGTCTCCAGCAGCTTAATTTCCAAGCCACTTTACTGTGTTTCCATCTCTTTTGTGCAGGCAAAGTGAACCCAGTATGACTTCACCCAGGCAGACTCTCGGGCACCCTTCCCTGGGAACACCTGAGTAGAGCAAAGCCCTTAGCACATTCAGCATAGTCGCTTTTGAAGAACAACACAATTAGCAATGATATCGACGTGTCAATTGATTTAATAGCCCGGTAATGATCATTACTGATAAAACTATTAGGTTTGTGTATTCTCTTAGAAAATGAATATGTGAACATGTTTGGGCTAAAACAAACCTTGTGTGGGTTTTTCTCCCGATAGTGCCAAATTGAATTTTTGTAGTTTTGAAAAGTAGACTCTGTAGTTTGTCATTTCCATTGGTTTGGTTGAGGCTCATTTGGGGCTGTCCTCTGACTTTATGGCATGGGATACCAGGAGAGAATATATGAAGCCTTTATTCATTGGGGACTCACAAGAACTGTCCCTTCCCCTAGCTAATGTCCTCCGTTAACCCTTTCCCCATTAGAACTTCTAGCACTCAACCCTCCAGAGATGGAGAAACCAATATGACAGGCCCTCAACAAGCTTTAGAAGCGACTAGAAGTCCATGAAGAGCCAAGTCATCTTTTCCCTCAGAGCCCACCAGGTCACCTGCCTTGGGATAGGCAGTAACTTGGTAGATTGTTAATTAAGATGAACTGATTTGTTTTGAGAAGAGTCAACTTGCTAGGTAAAGTATCCAGTCCATCAAAGTGTTGGTGATCTTGGAAGAAAGTATTATAGTAGATTCTGTATGTGAAGACTTCTTGAGATACTGGGGAAAAGGATGGATTTCAGTGGTGATCCGTGAGATATGAATTGTAACAGGTAATGTTGATTGTCCAGAAAAAAAAAAGAGCTATGTTACCAGAAAGCCATCACTGACTCTAATAGAAATAGACTCAATAAACATCTCCAGAGTTCTCTGTCAGTGCCCACCTCCCCTTGGAATTCCTTTGACCTCTAGTCTTTGGCTGTATGGAGCTCCTTGCATCCCATCTCCCAGTGCAGACCCAGCCTGAGACAGGTACCCAGGACCCTTCCCTGAGGGAATTTATAGTTAAGAAAAGCTAGTCAGTCTGGGACAGACTGTTGAACTGAAGCAGTGCTGGGGGAAACCTTCAGCTCTGTGAAGGTTTTGCAAAGAGAACAGAGGTCAAGAGATCCTGGGATGATAGAGATTAAGAAACTGAGGAGAAAATACATGCCTTTATAATTTGACAGTCTCTCCCTAGGAACTCAATTCATTTTAATAGGACTGTATTCCTTGAAGCCTATTTTTCTTGCTTGGGCTTAGACAGGTGATTCCCAGATTCTGTCTCATTCTTTACAATACCAGTATTGCTACAAGTCCTAACATGAAAGAAAAGCCATTGTATTAGTCAGGGTTCTCAAAATGAACAGAACTGATAGAATAAAAGGTGCACTTGTGTTTGTGTGTGTGTGTGTGTGTGTGTGTGTGTGTGTGTGTGTGTAGAGAGAGAGAGAGAGAGAGAGAGAGAGAGAGGAGAGGAGAGGAGAGGAGAGGAGAGGAGAGGAGAGGAGAGGAGAGGAGAAGAGAAGAGAAGAGAAGAGAAGAGAAGAGAAGAGAAGAGAAGAGAAGAGAAGAGAAGAGAAGAGAAGAGAAGAGAAGAGAAGAGAAGAGAGGAGAGGAGATTTATTAGAATTATAGGCTGTGGTCTCATTAGAGCCCGACAATGATTGTTTCCTGATAGACCAGGAATACAGTAGTTGTGTACTCCATCAGATGGGATGTCTCAGCAGTCACCATCTGGTGCTGGAGTCCCAGGGAAGTCTTTGAGAGCTGCTGGTTTCCAGTCCACATTGGGATCCCAAAGAACTAGATTCTAATACCAGCCCAGCAAAGGCTGGAATAAAAGGAATTTCCATGTCCTTTTATGGGATGTCCTATCAGAAGCTGTGACCCAGATTTAGGATAGGTCTTCAAATGACCAGTCAGAAAAATCTCTCAAGGCCATGCCTAGCTACTTGAGTTTTAGTTGATTTCAGATGTAGTCAAACTGGCAGCCAAGATCAGCCATCATGGCTGTGAACCATCCAGAGTATTCCATCTTGATTAGGTCAGTCTGGGTAGTTCATCATTATGCATTTATGTCATATGTATCCACTCTCATTTAGTCCTCATGATCTTACAATGAACCTGAACACTTACGTAACTTGCTTGGGAACCTTATAGAAGGGTAACGACAGAGCCATAGCTAGAGGTTCATACCTCTCCACCAGGCTGTGGAGGGTACAGAGAGGATTCTGCCCTGGAAAAAAGATATGAGCAACATCACAGCAGGCTTGGTTCGATGTACCACTAAAGAAGGGCCCTTGGGAATGGCTGCTGTGGGGATAATGAGCAGTGATTGGCAGGAAGGTCAAGGAAGCTCCAGCTGTCTATGTTACGGACCATGGCAGGGGATTTATCTCGTGTTAGCTGATGCTTTATGATTGTGAGAATTTTAAAAATGACTAGCTGCCTTTTTTTCTTTATTTTTACCTCCCTGCCCTCCTCTCTCTCTCCACCCTTCCACTTTGTTCTTCTCTTACTGTTGAGACAGGGTTTCACTATACAGCTGAAACTAACCTCAAGCTTCCAATCTTCCTTCCTCAGCCTCACAAGTTCACAGGTTACAGGTGTGTGACACTGTGACTTAGAAGATCTTCAAGCCATGTTCTTACTCAGGGGCAAAGTTCACACTACAGACACAGGGTCCCTCTTCCTTACATCTAGCCAATGTCCGGTGAGGCATATGGTACAAGGATTCTCAGAAGACATTCCCAGAATAGTGTGGTTGTCAGATGGCCAGATAGCCAGCCACTAATCTCAAGCTAATTTGTGATATGAGCTGTCACTTCTCAGGAGTGCTAGCCATCTGTGACCTGCCTATAAAACTCAGAGCTGTTCCATTCATTCAGGACATGGCTTCATGCCAGCCACCTCTAAGAAGGGATTACAGCAACTCAGACTTCCTTCCAAAAACCAGCTAGTCAGCAACACGAAGTCTGTGGTTACCTTCAGAACTAGATTCAGAGGATTATAGGCACATCGTGGTGAATGGTTCCCCTTATTTTACAAATAAAGATGGCTTTCACATTTCTTAAAGCCTTGTCATCTCAAACCTTGTCATCTGCTTGTCCCTCTGACACTCATAACTAGGCTTCTAGAGATCCAAGTAGGCAGGGCTTTTATAGGCTTCACCCCGGCACATTCCTGGGACATTGGTTCATATCCACCACTCCTAATGCAAAGGACTGAGAGGAAGCATGCAGAGGGCGATATGGAGTGTGAGCATGTGGTAGTATTAGAGCCCAGTCTCTGACTCCAGCCCATTGGATAAGGGTGTTGTTTCACAAGAGCTGCTCTGTGGGAGATCTTAGATGCATCCTCCATGGTGTCTAAACCTGTAAGGATTTCTTTCCTCTGCTATAAAATAGCACACCTTGAATTATTAGCACCCTGTCTGGCTGGCTGGCTGGCATCTGTGTGGCTGTCTTTGTGGGGGAGGGGATATATCTATTTATGTTGGTATGTACATATATGTGCATATGGAAGCTAGAGGCCAACTGTGGGTATCTTTTTTTCCATCACACTCCAACTTGCTTTTGAAGACAGGGTCTCTCACTGAGCCTGGAACTTACTAATGGCTAGGCTAGGTAGCCAGTGAGATCTCCCTAGACCCGCTCTGGGTTATAGATGCATGCTATTCCACCTGCTTTTTACACTGGCACGGGGGTCTAAACTCAGGTCCTTATGCTCAGCACTGACTGAGCCACACCCTTTCCTGTCAGTTTTTAGTCCTGTTTATTTTTCATGTGACCTGATAGTGATGATACCAGGTGGAGAATGGGTTCTTTTATTTCATCAGTTAAAATACAGGAAGATATCACAGTGCATAGCTGTGTATAGGCAAGCAAGGATTACAGACTTCTCAGGTCAACAAGGGTTCAGGGTATCCTACCTAGAGAGTCTCCTCTCTCCTGTTTCTACCACTCTAAAGGTGTCGGTGTGTCACTTCTGTAGGAAGGACTCGGTCTTTGTCTCTGTCCATGAGCACAGCAATATCTAAGAACCAGAGGATCAGAGAGTTTGCTGTGAGACTGAGTTTCCTAGGATGGCAGAAGTTACACCCATAAAGCCTCACCAACACAACTGCCCTCTACCCTCTGGAAGCCCTGATACACATAAACTCACAGGAGCACACATACATACACAGAAATGTAACAAATATTTAAATTAAAAATAGAACTACACCATTTGTCTTCTTCGTTTTCCTTCCTTCAATATGTAATATATATACATATATATTTAAATATATATTAGTTCACAAAGAAGTTTAAAAAGAAGAAAAAGAAACGTACTACTGTTGCTAGGAGAAAAAAATTAAACTGTGCCTGCTATGTTTCTCCTTCAACATCCTAGGGGTCCAAAGCCTCAGTAGAATATCTGCCTTCTTTTCTTAGGCAAGCCTGGGTGCTTGGTACTTTCTCCAGTGTTTAAGAATGAGTGAACATCAGAGGCTGCAGGAATGCATCAGTTCTAACAAGCAGCATTTAGGAGACCAAAGGTCCTTGTGCTGCTGATGTTGAGTTCCGTGCTCTGCAAGCCGACATTGAGTCTCTCCTTTCAGTGCTGCCTGCATTGAAAACAGCTCAGACCTGGAGGGCTTTTGACGTAGGTGGAGGCTGAGACACCCAGGAACCCGCGGAGTGCCAGGGAAAGGTCTGAGAGCAGTATTTAGGCAGGCACTGACACATCCCTTGGCTAGAGAGGTGCCTCCCATGGGACAACGGCACAGAAAATGGTAAAGCAGCACTGGGAGTGGGCAGGGAGAGCCTTGCCCTCTGGCTTCGCCGGTGCATTTGTGAATTCTCCTTTGATAAGGAATTTCTTTGATTTTTCTTTTCCCCCTCCAGAGAGGGATAGCCCTTAGTGAGGGCCGATTCACTTGGCGCTGTCTTTTAGGATGTTCTTCTGTGCGTACAATAGGGGAGACAGCAGTTGACTGTCTTGAGGGGTGGTAGCAGCAACAGAGGCATCTGGCGTTCCACCGTGAGCCTTCCTCAGGGTGGCGAGGGGTGGTGGCACATGGGATGAGTAAAGGGCAAGCACTCTGTGTGTTCTGTCCCCCAGGTGCACCAGTATTATAGTTGCCTCCCAGAGGAGAAAGTCCCCTATGTCAACAGCCCTGGAGAGAAACTGCGAATCAAGCAGCTATTGCACCAGCTGCCGCCCCACGACAATGAGGTAAGGTACTTGGTGGGGGGAGGGGGCTTTTGTTGGTTTCCAGGAGCTTCTGTGACTTGTCCCTCTTTCTAATCATTGTGATCAGTAAGGTTGCAGCCAATAACTTCCAGCAATTGATATTAAATTTAGGTTTCCTTGGAATCTAAAGAAACTGGTTGATATTTCTGAAGAGCGCTCCTCACCCTACCCCCCCAAAAAAAAAAAAAAAAAAAAAACAGTCTCATCCTGAACTGGGTTAGACTCCAAGCCCGGCATGACTGACTAGTATGGAAAACAGGAAGCACTAACATTTGAAAGCTCAGGCCAGTGCTCTCTGACTTGACTGTGTCCTGTCAGCCACTTGTGGGAGTTGGGAAGATGACTAAGGACTTCTTCATGCCCAGAAGAAACACTGTGGGTCTCTCAGATTCTCAGGATTGTTTCCTAAGAGGTGAATGTGCAGGCAGGTTCTCCACGTCAAGGGCAGCTGAAGTTACAGGTCTAGATGGGCAGCTCTCACTAGGGTTTTTATCAAGCCAAAGTTGACCTTGTTAGAGTCATCCATCTTTATTTTGAAAGTATTATGGTCATTCCTTTTTTCTAATCCCAGAAGCACAGCTCTGTAAGCAGGCATTTATTTATTTGATTTTGATTTTTTTTTTTTTGAGGCTGCCTTTCACTTCAGTCAGGATATCTCAGAACACTGTCAGCAGCTCAGTGACCTCTGGGATCTCCCCTCTCTGAGAGCTAGCTACAGATGACCTACCATGTGGCCAGTGACACTTACTATCAAAATGACATTGATCCGAGGGAGGAGGTCTATTAGCAAGCTTTTAAAAGATTGTGTAGGAGGAAGTTAGGCTTCTAAGCTGGAAATTAATTTGTAGGTATCTGGCTTCAAGAATCAAGAATCTTACAGATTTGCACTAGTTAGCTCTATATTTAAAATAAAAGTATAATTAATTTTAAACTGAAAGAAAAAATTACCCCTGTAGAGAGCTGGGCACCAGTTTCTATCAATGCATCACATACATGGCCTGAGTCCCAGATGACATATTTGCATAAAAGGAGATAATTTGTTTTTATATTTGTGTGTGTGTGTGTGTGTGTGTGTAAAACACATACCACAGCATGTGTGTAAGGTCAGAGAACAATCTGTGGGAATTGGCTCTTTCCGCCATGTGGTAGGATCAAACTCAGGTTCAGAACATCATGTTTTGCAGCAAGCACCTCCACCCACTGAGCCATCTTGCTGTCCCCAAAGGAGACAGTCTGAGCTGTTACTGCTGAGGAACTGAGAATGCAGATCATGGCACAGCCCTTGCCTAACATGTGCAAAGCCCTGGGCTTAATCCTCCGCACTGCAAAAATAAATATATGAATCTGAATAATTGAGACGACGTCTCAAAAACTCAGGCGACTCCCTAGAAAGCTGCATCTCTCTCTCCTGCTGCTTATTTCATAGTTCATAAAACAAACACAAAAGTTGGCTCCTTTAAAGATGAAAGCAAGCATTGTAACCGGATGCCCAGTTAACTAATCTGGAGGTGAAAATGCAAGTTTTTACAAGCAGGAGGGGTGTGCCTGTTTTTAAAAGCAAGCCCATAAAATGTCATTGGTGAAACCATGTTTTCTGGGCTGTTAAGTTTCTGGAACATTCCTCTGAAGACATTTTTTTTAATTATCACTTGAGAGAAGACAATGATCTGCCCCACACTTGTGGTGGTTCATTCTGTTTATACTTAACTGTACATTCCTGAAATAGACATCACTTGGATCACGACTCCATGTTGGTAGAATGTGATTGATGAAAGCCAATGGATAGAATTGATTCATTTGGCATGGTGGCATGGCTTCTTCTGAAGACAGAGTTCGACTCTAAAGCAGACTTAATGGTTCTCTCTTCATGTAGACAACACGATTTGGACAGACATAGTTGCTCTGACTTTCAGATTGGCACACAACAGTCCTCACTGAAAGCTATTCCTGTCATTTTCTTTATGAAAGACTGTCTGAGCGATTCAGCCAGCATTTCTAATATCTAGATTACTCCAGAAGAAATCATGAAGTGCTTTAGGACCACATATCCCAAAGGAAGGTATAAGCACGGCTTGGGGTGGGATCTGACCATGGCAGTATATGACATTAAATCTGTAATGAGAGTTTTATTTCCTTTTAAATCATACTTGTGTTTGTGATGCTATAATCAGATAAGGCGGAATGCTCAGCCTGGTCCTCCCAGGTATCCTAATGCCACTGCAGCCCATTCCGTTCTCCCATTTTAAGTAAACACACCAGTTTTAGCATCTGCTGAAGATGCAGTGGTCAGCTGGGGGAAACCGTGGGGTTTTGTTCTCCACTTTCAGAGTTGCCTTCCCGCCTTTGCGGGTGACTGATTTTCCTGTATGTAACCATAGTCTGCTTTCCTTTTAAATAAATGCATCCAAGTCTCTTAAAATGAGTCATAGTTAAAAGTAGCATCTATAAACAATAGCTCAGCATAATGACACAATCACCAAAGGGCATAAACAATGGCACAGAGTGGCAGATTCTGGATGCGGATGCCCTCGCTGTCCCTCCCTTAATTCTTTGACACTATGTTTTAAAAAGAAGAACGTATCTTTCTCATATTGTCACACTAGTAAAAATCCAGGCGAAGGTAGACCAATTCTTTCTTCCCAAAGGGGGATGGAGGCCAGTTGATACATGCATGCCGACAGCCAGGTTGCAGCCATTTTTTGGTGCAGGGGTCATTCTCATAGACACAGACCCACCAAACCTTCAGCTCCTTACACTTTGGAAAGGAGGATGTTCCCAGAAGTCATCAGCTCTGAGCCACTCTTGGCGACTTAGATCTGCATGTGGGAAGAGTGTGAAGGGTGAGGAGCCATTCTCGAACACCTAACCTGCCTGCGGCATGAACTCTGGTGTGCACAGCCTTGAGAAGGCTTGTTTGCTTTTCACGCACCTTGGTGCTGGCTCACCTTGGCTAGCTCCAAGCCTGAACTCCACCAAGCAGTGCTCGGCCAGGGTCAAAACAAGTATAGCAGAGTTTCTGTGAGCCCTGGGTGGGGATTTCAGTACTTCCCTGGAGCAATGAAGCCTGCTCTGTGCTGCCCCCTGTGTGTTCAGGTTCGATACTGCAACTCCCTGGACGAGGAAGAGAAGCGGGAGCTGAAGCTGTTCAGCAACCAGAGGAAACGTGAGAACCTGGGCCGAGGCAACGTCAGGCCCTTCCCGGTCACCATGACAGGAGCTATTTGCGAGCAGGTGAGGATGGACCGGGGCAGGGAAGAGGTTCACTCGACCGCTACAGCGTTGAATACCTGTTATGTGCTTGGCCCTCTTTCGGGCCTTGAAGTCTTGAAAGCTTAGTTTTCCTCATGTAAAGAGGTGTGCACGAGGAGAAGACATCAGGGGAAAAATCAAATCCATGAAATAGGAAAACTGCAGCAGGGAAGGGGGCGGGAAGGGGACAGGAAGTGGGTGGGAAGGCAGGGTGGCTGCAGTCTTGAGCAAGATGGTCAGCGAAGACTACATGAGCAAAGGTGTGCAGAGATATACAGAGAAAGAAGCGTGCATACCTTGCCTTGAGGCAGGAGGATAGCTCCTGTGTACAAGAAACAGTAACGTGGGCTGTGGCTGGATCCAGAGGAATGAAGGGCAGGGACGGCAGCAGATGGAGGCAGAGCTCATGGAGAGCCATATGAATGATTGGAAGGACCACACGGAGTGAAGGCTTCATCCGTTTCAAATAGAGTTATCCGGGAGTGTGCCATCCAGGAACATCCCAACATGGATGACCTTTAAAGGGACCATATGAGAGATGGCACCTAACCTTAGTCTGAGTCTGAGGGTCTAAGAAACCGCATGCCATCTCATTAGGACATCATTGAGTTGAAGGATCTAGATGTAACTTTTGCCTACTTTTCTGTAGTAAGCTTAGGGTATGGTAGAAGAGAGTGACAGGACTGTCACCTGCCCGGGCTGGCCACAACCCTCCTCCCCCCCATTCCCGCTTTCCAGGGAAGCCCACCATTTCCTACCCGTCTCTCCATCTTCCCAGTTTTTATGCTGCTCCTTATAACTCAAGTCCTGGGTGACAGGCCAGCTGCCTGGGTGAGAGGAATCTGGAGACTCTCTGAGGGGAGCAGGGTAGTCTGTAGAACCCCATCTTGAGATTTCACAGGAACAAATGAAAGAATCTGGGAGTGGATCTCGAAGCTGCTTGACCAGTGAGGGGGCAATGGGTCATCATCCTTGGAAAGAGTCCTTGAGACTGATTCCTGAGACGTAAGTGGTTGGTGCTCGTGATACAAGGTTCACTGTGCTCAATTCAGTGCTTCATCCGCTCTCAGATCAGACTCCTCATGACTGCAGAACATTGTCAGGAGTGCGGAAGCAGAAAGGCCTTCCATGCCAAACCTTTGAAATGACTGGGGGGGGGGATTATATACGGTTATATGTGTGGATACTTTAGCTGTTCTTTCAAAATCATGGAAGAGAGTGTTGTTGCCTTCTGTGTTGTAGTATCACATACACAAGCTACTGGAAGCCATTTCTCAGGTTTCCACCCTTATTCTATGGATCATATTAAGTCATACAAGATCCACACTGGGAGAAGGCTTGGAGGCACCATTTTTACTCCCCAGTCATTATCTGCAGAGTCCATCCATCTATGTGAGCCATTCTGCTAGACCCATGTCATGACCTCGTGGCTAATACCATGATGAACAGAGAGCATCTTTAGAAGCCCACTCCTCCTCCTCCAAGACCCTCAGAACATAACTGTATTCTAACCCCAGCAGTAAGCATGAGTCATCTGTCATTTCTGCTTTGTATACTCTGGCCTTGAAGAGTAGCACTATTCAATCAAAATTATATCAAGAGATGTTAGTAGAGAGCTCAAAAGCAAGCCTGAAAGGCATAGGAAAAAGGAAGAGGCTACTTAAGAGTAAATGGGTTTTATGTGCCCAGTCCCCTCCCATCCAGCAATGTAGGCCCCCGCCCCAGCCAAGCCCCCTCTCTGAAGCCTCTCCTGATGATGTTAACTTGGCCATGCCTCCACATGCGCTTTGGGATATGTAGGAGATGCTTAGGCTTCTCTTTCCATGCTCTGTAAGTGGGTTTGATGTCTGCAGATCCCGTTGTATACTACCATACTGAGAATCCATCTCTCACACCTTATTTCTCATTCTCTGTTACTCAAGTTGTCTTACGTAGGCCCTGGGGTGGGGGCTCCTACATAGGCCGGGGGCTCCTACATAGGCCCTGGGGTGGGGGCTCCTGGAAAGAGCAAGAGGAATCTGTCCTGCCACGTATGTAAAGCCAGCGACTCATGAGTACACATCTAACTCCCTAGTAGTGAGCTGTTGGTAATAGTCAGACCATCCTTTCACGATTGTGAGAGCCACCACTGATGTTACTGCTGTTGGTTTCCCTCACAGTGCGGAGGGCAGATTAAGGGCGGCGACATCGCTGTGTTTGCATCACGTGCTGGCCATGGCATCTGCTGGCATCCACCCTGCTTTATATGCACCGTCTGCAATGAGCTTCTGGTTGACCTGATCTACTTTTACCAAGATGGGAAGATCTACTGTGGCAGGCACCATGCTGAGTGCCTGAAGCCACGCTGTGCAGCCTGTGATGAGGTTAGAGCCCTACCCATGTGTGAATATGTTAACTGTTCTGGTATATTCGTGGAAGGTAGGGGTGACACCTTCAGTGTCATCTCTGTCTCTCTGTCTCTGTCTCTCTTTCTCTGTCACACACATACACACACACACACATACACACACATTTACATCTCCCATAGACTATTCCCTGTGTCTCCCCCCTCCCCACCATCCCTATGTTGCACCACAGCATACGCATGCACATGGCCTTTAGCTTCCTACACAGGGAGGCAACCGTAGGTGATTCTACTCACGTATGTGACCCCTTTACAGAAGGAAACATCACCCATGTCCCAGTCTCTGTGGATCTGGCACCTGACGTCATGGCCCACCATATTCATTATGATGGATTCAGAGACTCTTGTGTAGGAATAGGGGGGGGGAACCCATGGTACACCCACCAAAATTCTCAAGTGGCATGTAACTGGTACAAGACCTCTTACAATTAAACATATAGACATATACACACATTCATACACACAATAAGTCAATGAAAACATAAAGAAGCCATTGAGCAACTTTAGATTTCAGCTGAAAATCTGGAAAGTCCACATCAGAAGTAGATCTACACTTCTAGAAGCTTGTCTGGAAAAAAAATGGTTAGAGTGAGTGGTAGTATTTGGGTTTTCTCCCACAAAAGCTTTAGACGTCAATGGATATCTATCTGGATCCTTCCGCCCCTGCTGCTACAGGTGTTTGAAAGCCTTGTCCTAAGAAATCACAGTGGCGTACAAGGCTCCTGCTTGGCAGTTTTTTCCCACTAGAAGCATACCCAAGTGGCAAGTAACCATTGCACCACGGAGCAGAAAGCTGCCTGCCTTCTCTGTAGAAGCTGGGAGGAGAAAGCAGAGTGTTCTAACCCTGACCCCTTATAGGAACCGTGTATAGGAAAGTCTTGGACAAGGGGCTCCAATTCACAGAGCAGCTCTGTGCTTCTTCCTGAGCTTATGGCCAGCGGTTTGGAAGCAGCGCTCTCTGTCTGTCAGATCCACCAGGACAAGGATATTTGTGTCTTATAAACTGCCTGGGGCGGGGTGGGGGGGGTCCACTTTTCTAGAGATTTGGCGAGCCTTTACTGATGTAGATTCCAATGGTAAGGCTGAAGTGCTCAGCAATCAGCCATTGCTGGAAAACTGGATATGGGCCAAACTCTGGGGCCTCGAGGCAGTCTTTTTGCCTTCTGTCTCAGATACACAAGGGCACATTCATGAAGCTGGATGAGCTCTGACTACCTGATCCCAAATCATGTCCCGCACCTAAAAAGTCGGTAACCTATATCCACTAGACACCATTCTCTTTCTTTCAACCCTTTCTCCCAGCCTTGTGCCTGTCTCTGGATTCAAGCGTGCTAGACATCTCATATGAATAGTATTATATAAAATTTCCTTTCGTATCTGGCTGCTTCCACCTAGCACAATGTTTTGATAGTTAATTTATGTTATAGCAAATATTAGCACTCCATTCCTTCTCATGGCTGAGCAATTAAATGAATCTACGTGAACAGTTTTATGAATATATAATAACATTTGGCTTAGCCATTAGTAACTGAGGGTTATTTGTTTTTACTTTTAACTGTGATGAAGCTACTTAGGAACATTCATGTGTAAGTTTCTAGGTACACATGAATTTTACATTTTGAATGCTTTTCATGACAACTCTAAGCCTCACTTTTGAGAGAAGGTCAAACTATCTTTTAAAATAGCTGCCTGCTTTCTCTCTCACTGTCAGAAGACAACTCCAGTTCCCACATGTTCTCTTTAATTCCTGTAATTGTGTTCTTTTTTATTATAGCCATCCTACTAGTATAAAATGACACCGCAATCCTATCTGAATTCATAATTTTCTAACCACTAATAATGTTGGTACCTTTTAAATATTTTCATCTATTCATCTATTAATTTTGGGAGGGAAACTATGAATCTGAAAGCCTTTGCTCATTTTTTGCAGTTAGATTAATTTTTTTTACTACTTGTGAGGGTGTTTATAGGATCTGGATACAAGTCTATTATCAGGCATATGGTTGACAAATATGGTCTCCTTGTTCTCTATTTTTTACTTTCTTATTGATATCTTTTGAAGCATAGAAATTTTTAATTTTGACGAATTCCATCTGATCTATTATTTACATACGTTATGTGCAGTTGTTTCCATGTCTATGAAACAGTTGCCTCGTCCAAGATGAAGAAGATTTATAACTATAGCTTTTTTAAAGAATTTTATTCCTTTTTTTCTGTTAGGTCATTGACCCCCTTTCAGTTAATTTTTGTTAATGTTGAGAGGGATTCAAACTGATAAGTCTCTTACGTAAGACTTCCAATTGCCCCAGCTGTACTTGTTGAAGACTCCTCTACCATAGTATAGTGTGAGCACAACTTTTGACAACCAAGTGCTATGCATACACACACATGCATGTACACTCGTGTGCACACATGGACAGACACACATGCAGCACACACAATTCTTGATCTCTCAATTCAGAGAGTTTATCTGTTTGTTAGTTTTTAGAGCAATACCACACTAAACTGATTATTATAGGATTATTATAAATTTTGAAATACATGCTTTGAAGTTGGAAACAACTCTGATGTGTCAAAACCTAAAACACGTCTCAGGGTGGGAAGAGTGTTAGACATGAAGTCACTAGGCCATTCTGAAGACCATAACCAGCTGGCCAACTGGCCACTGGAAGAAACAGTCACTTTCCAAAGTCACTTAGCCAAAGATTACTGTCATAAATAAATGCATTCCAAGCATTGCCCAATCTTATGGTTTCAAGAAGAAAAAGAATAGTTCCAAGGATTCATACAGCATTCCCCACTTTAGAAAACACTTTGCGTCAGCCAGATGAAGCTAGTATATAGGAGCTATTTCTTATTTTGCTTTATGTTCCCTATGGTAGACCATTAGCTCTCCACTGAAGTGTGGAACCAAATTAATTGTGCTTCAGGAAGATGAAGTTGTGGAGTTTGTACATATGAGGAATAAGCTTCCATAGATGCAATGTCGTTTGACAGTTTGTGGGTCACCCAGCTTTCTGCCTCTTTAGTCTGGGCCTTTGTAACGTCCTCCAATGTGGGCTCGTGGTGTCTTACACACTGACCGGATGGCTTCCCATCTCCAGATCATCTTTGCAGACGAGTGCACAGAGGCTGAGGGACGACACTGGCACATGAGACACTTCTGCTGCTTTGAGTGTGAGACGGTGCTGGGGGGCCAGCGCTACATCATGAAGGAGGGAAGACCCTACTGCTGCCACTGCTTTGAGTCCCTGTATGCAGAATATTGTGATACCTGTGCCCAACATATAGGTAAGGCTGTGCTTGGAGCTTAGCTTGATCCTTCTCAGGTGGCCTCAACATGCCATAGTTTGAATCCCTTTGGTTACAATTAATAAAAAACCAGCTTAAGTGAAAAGAAATTTCTTCACTCATTTTACTAGAAAAGCTGGAGTATTTGCTTCAGGTAGAGGTGGATGAAGGGTTAAACAAAGCCTGTTGTTTCGTTTATCTCCTGTGTCAGCTCAGTTTGCCTTCTATTGGCTTCTTTTGGGAGCAAGCAGTCTTCACATGGTGATTGAGATGATCTCTAGTTATGCATTATATCTTACATATTACATACCTTAACACTTGGCATTCTCAAAAGGAGGAAGGAACTGGCCATACCAATTTCCAAGTCAGTTCCTCTGGATGGAATCTTATCAATCCTGGCTTAGCCCTGGATCTATCTTCAAGTGGGGTTATGTGGTATACTCTTCCATGCTCTGGGAAAAGTGAGAAGCCCTGAAAGAAAACACATCCTCCAATGGCCTTTTGGACAGAACCAGGAATGGACAGAGGGTAGAATGGGGTATGGGGTATGGTAAAGAAGGGTAGTCTGGCTCAGCAGTTAAGAGCATCGACTGCTCTTCCTGAGGTCATGAGTTCAAATCCCAGCAACCACATGGTGACTCACAACCACCCATAATGAGAAACAAATAAAAAACCCAAGTGGGGCTGGAGTGGGGAGGGGGAGGGGAAAGGAAGGGAGTGGGAGAGCGATCGGGGCTGGATTGCAGGGGGTGAGGGCAGAAGCAAGAGGGAAAATGGAAGGGGGAAAGAAAGGGTGGTCACTAGCTTCCAGCAAGTGTGCCTTCTAGAAACTCAACAACAGTTTCAACTAAGCCAAAGGCAGAGAAGAAACAAACAGTTCACAAGCTGTGTCCTCCCAGTGTGTGACAGACTGGAGGCGATGAGGATCATCCCAGTCTGTTCAGCCTTCCATGAGACAGGCTGAACCTGTCTTACCTTTTCTGTCATCTTGGGAATGAAACACTGTTTAAGAAATGGTGTCTGTGGACAAATGTCTGTAGTCATAAGGTGATCTTTCTCTGGTCATAAAACTCCAAGAAGCCTATTTAGAAGCTACCAATATCATACCTGCAGTGAGGAGATGTGGAGACCCTTCGTGTATGACTCCATTTCACTCCAATCAACTTTTGTAAGAATCAAAAGGAAAGAAAGAAATTTTAAAAAACCAGCCTTCTCCCTGGGATTTGTCAGAAATGATAGACTTAACATTGCCTTCTGGACTTAAGTGATGGCAAGACTTTTTTCCCCTTCATCTCACTATATGGTCCCTTGATAAGGTACCTAGAAACCTTTCTGTTTACAGGATTGTGACAGTCAGACACGCTGATGTTCTTTGGTGCTTTGAATTAGGAATTGTGACTGAACATGTAAGTCCGGGAACCACAGCAAAAACAGCGGTGCCATGTACTGAGCCCAGGTTGTTAATGCGTAGGTTTAAGTCTGCTAGTCAGGGCTTACCCACAGTGCTGCTTGACCCACAGCATCGACGCCACCTTCTTGATAGCTTTTCTGCCTCCTTTCCCTTCCACAGAGGCCCTGAGCCTTGCCACAAATGGCTACTTGCAGTTTTCTCCCAGAAGTTCAAGAGAGAAAAATTAGTCTATGACTAGCTCATGTGTGCCTCACATGGCCCCTCTCTCTGTCTTCTGTCTTCGTTCAGCTGTCCACAGCTTTTATTGGCATCCCCCCTTTCCTCTTGAATCCACAAAAGGCATCCATCCATATTTCCCTGCCTGCAGTCTGTCTGCTGCTATAGTTAAGTTGCTGTCCCTGAGTTTTTAAAGGCTACTTTTCTGTAAAACATAATTTCTCTAGGGCAGCCAGATCCTGTTGTGTGTGTCATGTATACCCCAGTCTTCGATGCCGCACTTCGGACCATACTGTACAAATATTCCATATTTATGCAGCTGCTCAGAGCAGATCCTACATCAGGCAGCCGTTACCAAGGCAACAGGACTCTTGCTTGTGCGGAGCAGAGTAAACAGTCTTATAAACAGATGAGGCTGTGGTGGCAGCAGATGCATGCTCCTTTAGAGAAGTACTTAAAGGGCTTAGAGGGGGGATTTTTTAAGAAGGCATGCTTAGATGTTGAGCACAGAGCCCTTTTCCAGATGTTTGGAGTTCAGGAGCAGTTCAGAGCGCCATCTGACATTGATGATGTTTATCAGAGGCAATGTTCAGCGGCCTGCTGGGCTGCTTTGTAAATTGCCTCCCCCTCACTCCTGCCTCTCCCCACCCTGTCCTGTGAGGCCCTATCTCAGAGAGCGTGGCCTTCCCCTGATATGTCTGAGCACATTCCCTTGCAGCATAGTGGTGGACAGGGCAGAGGACTCACCCTTCCAAGTTCTCTGGTGGAGAGGGGGGCAAGGATGCAGCTGTGGGATACCACGCGAAGTAACTGCCTGTAGTCAACGATCCCAGGCAGATGAAGATACCAAAATGATCTCTCCGGACTCTTGACATACAGAAGAAAGACTGCAGAGGAGAAAAGAGAAGGCTGTACAGTCTCAGGGGTTGCTTTTGGACAGCATCTAGAACTAGGCTTTTAGACCTAATCAAACTGAAGGAAAGACAGTTTCAATAGCTTGGGACTAAGCCCTCTACATAGTCACAACAACATGGGTTCGTCTCTGTGCCTCTCCTGAGGAAAGCAAGGCCTAGAAGTGAAGCCACTTGCCTGGCACTGCATCAAACAGAAAGCACAGAACTCAGACTCAACCCCAACAGGTGGGCTTCGGCAGTTTTACAGCCCCACCCCACCCCCAGAAGTGGTGGAGTCAGATTGGCCCCACTCTGTACATATTTCTGCATCCCCATACAGCCCACTACTTCTCCCATAGGCCTAGGCAGAAGCATTAGCTGGAGCTCCAGTCTAGAGATGTCTATTTCCAGGCCCCACCCCAGCTTTCCATCCTCAATATATTTGGGAATGCTAGTGGTCATGAGGGTAGAGTTGAGTCTTACAGTGGCCTTCTCAATTGGGGTTGCCCTGAAACAGCTCTTGTCCTCACAAAGTCCCCCTCTTGCTGCCCTAAGGATTGGTGCCTAAGGGAAGAGACACTTCCATCCCCACTTTGGAGAACATCTAATAAAAGAAGAATTTGCCTCTTTCTTGACTGTACTTGGGCAGAGCCAGAGCCAGAGCCAGAGCCAGAGCCAGAGCCAGAGCCAGAGCCAGAGCCAGAGCCAGAGCCAGAGCCAGAGCCAGAGCCAGCTAAGGATAAGCTGCTTCTTACAGCACTTTGGGTCCAGAAATTCTTTTCCCATCAATTCTCATTTACTCCTCCTTAGGCCAGTATCTGGAAGTCACACCTTGGAAATCCAGGCTGTGAAATTCTGGCCACTAAAAGTGAATGTTCATTCATGTGCTGTCTTCCTAAAGAGGCCTTTATCATTATGCATTGACAGTCTTATGAGCTCTGTTCCTGCCTATGGTATCCCATGGGTCTTTAGTCTAATAGGCTGTCCCTAGAGCAGGGACTGCCTGCTTATGGCCTATTGTATTGCTCTTAGAAGCCCTAGGTTACTCTCTCATTGCCCTGATACTGGTCATGAGCCATCCCTACATCAGACACCAGGACTAGGAGATACTGTTGACTACTAGCCAAGGTTTTGTCCCAAAGGTGGTTTCAATCCCCCCCAAGCTAATGCTTGGCATAGAGATGGCATCCCCTGGGACAGAACTCTCCATCAAAAAGAGGGCAGAGGAAATAGTGAGAAACAAGAGCAGAATAAAGAAATGGGGGGTGTCCCCCAGCACATAGGACCATGGGGATTCTGTACAGCAGTCCTGCTCTGGAGGAACTGTGTCTCTTCCTTTCCTGATGGCATTTGGTGAAGGGAGTTCACCAATGGGATGGCATCTTTTACAAATATACCCATGGTCTTTCCTTACTGTGAGTCAGTAGGATTTTCTCCACTGAGAGTTGAAGCCCACTACTTTTCCTTTCTAGTGATTTGTCTATTCAGGACCACAGACTGGACATTTCTAAACAGTAGAAACATTCCTTGCAGTTCTAGAGGATGTGAAGGCCACCATAAAGGACCTGGCATATTGGGTGTCTGAGAAGATCCACTTTCAGGCTCAGAGCTGACCTCTTGCTGTGTCCCCAAATGGCAGAGGGGATGAACAAGCTCCCATGGGTCTCTTTCATAAGAATATTAATTCATTCATATGGGCAGAACCTTCATAATCTAAGTAGCTGTCCAATGATCCTACTTCTTACAAGCATGGTGGGTGTGAGGAACTGAGCATAGTTTGAGGGAGACAGATACTCACACTACAGCATCCAGCTACCTTCTGCAGTAACTGCCCTTTGATTGGCAGTGAGTGGTGATACAGTTCACCTATCTACCTACTATTAGTAGGAAAAACTCCTATTACACAGATCCTGGGTATACCATGGAAACTTCTGACCCTGTCTCCATGGAACACCACTTTCTATGAAAGAGATAAGTAATAAGGCTATACGTGCATATGATGGCACAATGTAAGGAAGTATAACTACTATTAGAAAAAGTGGAGAAGCAGCCAAGGCTCCATCAGCTGTGGCCAAGAAGGCTCTTGAGACAGCTCATCAGATACCAAGTAGAGTAAAGAAGACAAGACTGTTGTAGTTGTTCAGAGTAAGACTTCTGAGGACAGATCTGGTCTCTGATGCCTAATTATATTACCTTAGACAAGTCATTAACCTTCTTTGTCTCCATTTCCTCATCTGGAAAACAGGAATAATGGTAGGAACTCACCTCATACAATCAAGAGCTTTATCAGATTAGTATTCTCATAAATGGAATATCCCTTAGCTAACGTGTGTGGGAGCAGAATTAGTTCAGCTTTTAGGTCCATGCATTCTATAACGAGGTACATCAGGGATAGGATCTAAGTCTCAACATGAAACTCATTTATATTTCCTATAGAGCTTATGCATATAATCTCAAGATATTTTTATTGCCATCTTAAATACTTTTTATGTACAAAGCAGTTTTATTATACAGAATTTTCTGCTTGCAGCATCTTGTTGACACCAAAGTTTTGGCTTTTGAAGCATTTTAAGTTTGGATTTTTCGATTAGGGATGTTCAACTTCTGTTGCTATTTGGGGAAAATATATCTCTGGCAAAATTCAGGGCTAAGCTGTTCTGATCTAGATTCTCCATGCTGCTAGCAAGGGACGTTGGAAAGTCTGCTGACTAGTAGACTATGTTGCAACAGGGTGTGGACACTGACTATACTGGGCCTGGCGGAGGAGCGGCTGGCATATAGTCTTTTGTGGTGTGATCTTTCATGTGGTATTGCAGTACTCAGCCAGCTCCTCAGCCTGCTTTCTATCTCTTGTTTCCCAGGAATTGACCAAGGTCAAATGACCTACGACGGCCAACACTGGCATGCTACAGAGACCTGCTTTTGCTGTGCTCATTGTAAGAAGTCTCTTCTGGGACGGCCATTCCTCCCAAAGCAAGGCCAGATATTCTGCTCACGGGCCTGTAGTGCTGGAGAGGACCCCAATGGCTCTGACTCATCTGATTCAGCCTTCCAGAATGCCAGAGCCAAGGAGTCTCGCCGCAGTGCCAAAATCGGCAAGAACAAGGGCAAGACAGAGGAAGCCATGCTGAACCAGCACAGCCAGCTGCAGGTGAGTTCTAACCGGCTCTCAGCTGATGTGGACCCCCTGTCAGTGCAGATGGATCTCCTCAGTCTGTCCAGCCAAACGCCCAGCCTCAACCGGGACCCCATTTGGAGGAGCCGGGATGAGCCCTTCCATTATGGGAACAAGATGGAGCAGAACCAATCCCAGAGTCCTTTGCAGCTTCTCAGCCAGTGCAACATCAGAACGTCCTACAGTCCAGGAGGGCAAGGAGCAGGAGCCCAGCCTGACATGTGGGCCAAGCACTTCAGCAACCCCAAAAGAAGCTCCTCAATGGCCGTGAAGGGACATGGCGGCAGCTTTATCCAGGAATGCCGTGAGGACTATTACCCAGGGAGGCTGATGTCCCAGGAGAGCTACAGCGATATGTCCAGCCAAAGCTTTAGTGAAACCCGAGGCAGCATCCCAGTTCCCAAGTATGAAGAGGAGGAGGAGGAAGAAGAAGGTGGCATATCTACTCAGCAGTGCCGGCCCCGTCGCCCACTCAGTTCCCTGAAATACACAGAGGACATGACACCCACAGAACAGACTCCTCGCGGCTCTATGGAATCACTGGCCCTGTCAAATGCAACAGGTAGGCTGGTCTTGAGTTATTCGGTATTTTTCTGTACAATGGGCTCCTCCAGCTAGCTGCTGAGGAAGGTCAACCCAAGTGTCAGATATCTTGTGTCTTTGATGGACAGAGAAAGCCTGAGTCCAAAGTCTGGATGCCAGTGATACATGGCGAGGTTTAAGGTTGGGCAGAGACTACCAGTAGAAGGGGAGGAGCAGAGTGAGGAATGGTATCTTCTCTGGGACTCTGGAGATTATGTGGCAAGTCAGTTTCTTCTGGTGACATTCAGACTGATGTATCATCCTCCCATGCCCACCCTCGTTACCATTGGACTACCAGAGAGAAGTAATACGTGTGTATGAGGGTAGTGGATATCTAAGTTGAAGGTATGGCCATGGGTAAGGAATCATGCTGGCCAGCAGCATTCATGGGAAAGAATAACTGTAAGGTGGTGGTGGCATTCACCACACAACTGGGAATGTAAGTGCCCCAGCCTGGTGTTGCTTGAGGAATCCAGTTTCCAAGAGTTTTTTGAACCCCAGTATCTCAAAGATATACAAATAAATATGTAAGACATATATAAACAGATGAGGAAGCGGGCTGATTAAAATGGACAGGAGGGAGGTACCATCTCAGGATATTGTTTCCAGCAGTTTTCCAGGCGGCTGTAGAGATAAGACAGTTGCGTAAGATGACAATGGTTTTACTATCCAACTGCATGTTCCGTGTGCTTGTCTCGTTAATCAGGGTGTGTAAAGCAGCCGGAGTGCTGTGAAGACTCAGCTAGTGAGTCACTTGTCGGGAGCATTTCAGTCAAGTGCAGCAGAGGCACGTGTTAGTCTGCAGCTTGATAAGAATGCTGGAGGATGTACCGAATGCCTGCCCCTCTGATAGCAAAGAACCAGAGTCATGGGTGCACCTTCACAGAGGTCCCACACTCAAAAATGTGTGTGGGATCTGCAACATTTTGACCTTGCAATATAATGACATCTACCAATGTATCAAACCACATTCATAACTATCCTGGGGTTCATGAAGCCTTCTAGGCCATGGGTCAGGCATACTTGGATGTGGATATAGGTGGTAAATTCCACCAGTGCCACCTGATGGGCTCAGCCCCACCTACCAGTTGTCATAAGCATGAATATTTTAGCTAACACACACAGTTCTTATCACATGCCAACCATACCACAGGTCAGTCATTGTTCTAAGCACAACACAGATATTAGCTATTAATTTGTCAGAACATTACAAGGGAAACATTATTATTCTTATTTCTGGGTTGGAAAATCAGAACCTGAAGGTTTGAGAACTACCCAGCTTTTTAAAATTAATTAAATTTTCCCTTTGACAAATTCAAACATGGGCGTAGTGTATTCTGATGACTCTCGGGCCCCAATTTCTCATCTCCCTCCCACTCCTGCTAACTCCTCCTCTCTATAGGTCCCTTTTCCATGTCTGCATCTTTTTGTTTTGTTTTGAGAGTCACCGAGTGTTAACCAGGGCGGTCTGAGTGGCCATGAGCATGGAATTATCCTGTGGAGCCTGGCGGGTGCACATCTAATAGATAGATGTCTAGATAACAGGATACATATCTAGATATGACTCTCCATCCATCTAAATCCATCAGCAGAAAATGATCGGTCAGAGAGGAGAGGGCCTGCATGCCCCCTCCCATCCAAGGCTGGCTATTGAACCAAATGTTTTAGGCATGGGACAAGAAGGTGCCCTTGACTTCAGAGCCATGCTCTCTCTTTCTTAATCCAGCTGCTGCTGCCACCATACGAGCCCCCACTTGATTAGATCTTTCATAGCAGTTAAAAACAGATTTTTAAATATGCAGGATCCATTTAAACTCTCTTCTAGGCAAACCAAAGCCTGAGCGATAGGCTATCTATCTATACAATGAGTTTTACCTTTTCCACTTTTTTTTTTTTTTTTTTTTTGGTTTTTCGAGACAGGGTTTCTCTGTGTAGTCCTGGCTGTCCTGGAACTCACTTTGTAGACCAGGCTGGCCTCGAACTCAGAAATCCGCCTGCCTCTGCCTCCCAAGTGCTGGGATTACAGGCATGCGCCACTACCGCCCGGCCTGAGTTTTACCTTTTATCTCTCCTCAAATGCTTTTACTAACCGTGTTCCCACTTGTCCCAGAAGACAGAGCTCAGCTATTCTTACCTTCCCCCCGACCCCCATTCCCGTGTTTTGGCTAGAATAAAAACAGACTGGTGAATAAGCATCTTCCCTGACATTGTAGAAATAAGCAAACAGTGCAGTGAGGACTGCCTGGGAGCACCCATGTGCTGTGATTATTCCCGAGGACGGTAGGTGAATGTGTCCTTCCCCCTCTGGGACTGGGGACATGTGATAACCATGTGCGATCTTCAGCCTCCTCCCTAGGCCCTCTGTAGCACAGCTCAGCAGAGCCAGAGCCCAGGAATATGTGTCTTTTCCCAGCTCCTTGCTGTTATGATGTTATGATAATCTGGAATTATCTGTTGTGACAAAAACAGTCTCACATTAGGGGACCTTATGAGGAAATCAAGGGTCAAGAAATAGGAATCTGGGAGAGGTTGAGAAAGAAAGAACACAGTCTCCACTCCTATGAGAGAGGTGATGGAGTGTTTACCCCCGTGATTCTCAGAGGATCGTTGGTGGACAGTGTCCCTCTACTTCTGATTTCTGAAAGGAAACTCTGATCCAGCCATGTGTGAGGACGTTGAGAACAAAGTTTCCAGATATCAGCATTCTATATTGCTACTCTACGATAGCAAGTAGCCACGTCTAACTAGTCAAATTAGATTAAGATTAATTAGTAACATCACAGACTACAAGGTCTACAAGTAAGATATTAGGGTTCCCTTAAGGAACAGAACTGATATACATACATACATACATACATACATACATACATACATACAAGGCAGGGTGTAGGGAGTTTCTAGGCTAGTTTAAAGGATGCAGTTCAGGTAGTCCAAACATGACGGTCTCACACTGGAAAGGCTGAGAACCCAGGAGTTGTTCAGTCCATAAGGCTGCATGTCTGAGCAGTCCCGGTCTGGTGCTGAAGGCCTGGAGACCTGCACAGATGCTGGTCTTCAGTCTGTGTCGCATTCCCAAAGAAACTGGTCAAAACACTTGCAAAGGAATGTCACAGTGACAGGACAGATGAACTGAAAGTGAGGCCAGGAGGGAAAAGCAAGCTTCCTTCTTCCATGTCCTCTCCTGAGCTTCCGCCAGAACACGCCACCCAGATTCAGAGTCTTCCTACTTCAGATAATCTGATCAAGAAATCTCTCAGGAGTGCCGAGCAGCTGCAGTTCCAGTTAATTCCAGGCTCAGTTGACAGCCAAGATGAACTGTCACAAGGGCAGCAGCAGCAAGCTGCCATTTAAATTTCTTTTTCGTTAATTTAAATTGCATTAGCTGCAAGAGGAAAGGAATGTGGTATGTGGGGGGAAGGGGCGGGGGGTGGAAGGGGGATGGGGCAGGGTGGGGAGGTAACCTCACTGCCAGTCAGTCTCTGGGAGCTCTTAGACGGGCCTTGGTTTTATGGATTTTCAACCACTAGTTTAAATTAGTAGGTTGGGAACTTATGGTGCTGATGTTAATTTCCTTAAAATATTTTACTCATTCATTCATTCATTCATTCATTCATTCATTTTAGACAGAGTCTCATGTGTCCCAGGCTGACCTTAAACTCATTATATAGCTGTGAATGACCTTCATCTTCTGGCTCTCCTGCCTCCTGGTGCTGGAACCCCAGGAGTTTCCTCCCACATCCAGTTTATGAGGTGCTGGGCATTGAACCCAGGCCTTTGGGAACACGCTCTACCCACTGAGCTGCATCCCTAGGTTCAGATCTTCTTTTCACTTATGTTTAACTGTGTGACTAGGGATGGAGTCCAGGGCCTCACGCCCGCACAGCAAGTACTCTACCACTGAGCCTGAGCTGTGCCCCACCCCCGCCCACTTTTTCTTGTCACTGATTATTTGAGGCAAGGTCTCACCAGATTACCCAGGCAGGGCTTGGTTCATAATCCTCCTGCCTCAGCCTCCTGTGCAGCTGGAATTGTAGGCTTCTGCTACCACGCCTAACTCTACTTCATTGCTGAGGAGTCCTGCGGCTTTAAGACAAGTCACTAGACTCTCTAAGACTTTTTTTTTTCCTAGAAATTGGAATTTAATAACTATTAATGCTTCCTTCGTGGCATTTTGTGAAAATTAAATTATAGGTGCAATTAAATTCAAGAAACACATATGACCCTCTGTAATGGTTGCTGGAAAGTTTGTATTGTTCCTTTTCCTCCTAAACACATTGTACAATGACTCAGGTGTACCCCTCTCCTGCTGCCCGCCAGTGTGTGGGGTTGCTGTGTGTAGAAATGTCCCTGTGGCCTCCCCAAGAAGCAGGAGGCAATGTGTAAAACAGTGGATTAAAGAACATAGTTCTGTGCCCTTGACTTTTCCATGGGACTATCAGACATGACAGCAAGGTAGAAAACTATAGCTCTCATTCCATGCACACCTTCTGGCCTTCCTTGTAGCACGGCTTACGTGGATTTTACATCCTACCCTACACAGTCCCACGCTGAAGATCTAGCTTTGAAAGATGAAGAGAGCTGCTCTTCTCTTTGCTGATCCTCCGTCATGCATTTGAAGTCTGCCAGAACACTTAGTAGTCTTTTGAGGAGACAATGATCTAAACCATCCATGTATTTTTAAGCCTTAGAGTCACAGACTGAGTTGCAGGTATAATTCACTAACCCTTTTGGTTATGCCTCTGAAGCTTGGTTCAAGATAATGGATTTATTTTCCCTTCTGAGGACGGTAACTCATGCTATTGAGCAAGTTCAGTGTTTAATCTGGCAGACAGCATGATCCTGTGTGGACAACATTGTTCTTTAGAACAGATCTTTACAAAAGCTCAACTCAGCCACTTGCCAGCGTCTGATCTGGGCCCTGGCACTGCCCAGATTGTTTAGAACTGGGAGTGTGCACGCCCTTCTCCATGGAAAACAGTCCCTGCTGTCTGCTGCCGCTGCCGACTGACTCAGGAAAGCACAGCTACCACCCTGTAAACAGCATTGTGAGAGCATCGTGAAGCTCCTTAACCCTGCTCTACCCGAATAGCATCCGAAGCTGCTCACCATGGTAATGGTAGTCGGAGCAGACTGCGGATCATGAGCCGACATGCTGACACCTTGACATGCATCATATTTCCAAAAAGCCCACAGCCCTTAGAAATAAGTCACCATACAGCCATTTCACAGATGAGAACACCGATGTTCAAAGAGGTTGTCAATCACTGACACTCAAGGCATAGACAAATAGAAGTTTCCATTTCTTTCGTCTAAGTTCTAACAAGTGGCAAAGACTTGAACCCAGGCGTGGCAGGCTGTGGATACATGTCCTCACAAGAAGGGCCGTGATCATAGCCAGAGGATTTGCACAGTGATTTTTATCTGAAGGAACGAGGCTCCCTTCCCTGCTCAAGCTGTTTTGTGTGTGCCAGTCTGACTCTGGAAACGAAGCCTAAGAGCACAGGCGTGCAATAAAGCCAAGGGAGAGGGGTCAGTGATGAAGTGCCACGATCGGCCAGCCTTAGGCAGGCAAGGGAGACCAGGACAAATGGTCCCGGGAGTGGGTGACTGGGCAAGAGTCACAAACGAGATGATGGAATAAGGTCGGAGCTACAGGCTAGGGGTCAAGGGTTAAGTTCTACACTGGGCCCAAGTGTGTGGCAGAGATGGAGCTGGGACTGGGGACCTCTGTCGGAAGTCATTGCTACTGAACATCTATAGGCTGCGAGATGGTCCCTGTTGATAGATCCTGACGAAGGAGAATATGGCTGAGAATGGTCCTCAGGGAGTAGCTGCCTTCTGCAGGAGGCGGTTAGAGGCCAGCTGCATGGAGCTGGGCAAAGAGAAAATGGCTTCTTCATTGACCCTCCCATGCATCCAGCATATGCGGCTTCAGTGCCCGCTCTGTGCGTTACAGCTGGCCGAATGAGAGCCCAGGCTATGAGCAGTCTGCTGAAGTCATAGGCTGGCTTACCAAGTCTTGCTTCAGGGTTCTCATCTTTAAGTTGTAATGTCAGATCGCTATGGGAATTGAATTAATTCCTGTAAAGGATCTAGAACAGTGCCCAGCACCCTGCAACTGTCCATGGGACGTCAGTGGCCGCTGGCATTAGTAGGGACAACAGCCTGTGCATACTGCTTAGGATGTACTACTAAGCTAAAGTAATCCTGAACCTTCTCTGCCTGTATCCATAATCTAGTAAAGTTGAAAGTAACCATTCAAATGAACAGTATAAAGCTGCAGGTGGTAAGCACGGGGCTGAAGAGGTGTACAGAGGAGGAATATTAGTGTGGGTGGGCAATCAGGGAGGACATCCTGAAAAAAAGACACAATAAGGGAAGGAATGAAAGCAGTGTGAAGAATGGCATGTGCAAAGGCCCTGTGGTAGAAGCAATGTGAAGAATGGCAAAGTATGAACTAAAGGAAGACTTTGTGGCAGGATGGAGCACAGTCATAAGCCTGGTAAGGAGGGCAAGAGCAGAATTGGTCTGAGCCATTTGGGGCTAATTTAAGGGCATAGACCTCCAAGGGGCATGGATAGCCCTTAAAATGAGATGCCAAGAAGGGAGCCAGGTGACATCATCTGATCTACACTTTGGCAAGATGGCCATAGCAGTTTAATGAGCATGTAACTAGCGAAGGGCCAGTGTGACCTCAGAGGACATCTAGGAGGCAGTCCAGACTAGTGTCCATGATATAAGCAGGGTAAAGTTCAAAATAAGAGGAAGGCCAGGGCAATGTGCTAGGAGAAAATATGGTCAGAGGTTTGCAGTGGCGCAGGGAATGGGTCCCAGAGCCAGAGGAAGGTTGACTTGTGAAGGTCTAGTGCCCGGTGAGGTCCGCAGCTTCCCAACTGCTGACTTGTGCCCGCATCAGCAGAGAGTGCTTGTGCGGTTGACCTGGCTCGAAGGAGAGACCTGAAGGGCTTCTTGTCACATCTGTGGCACATTATGGCATCTGTACCCTTGGACAGGCTCATCTCCCCACCCAGAGATCGGGCAGCTCAGTTGTTCAGTGTGAAAGCCAGGGTGGGGGCTGGGGGGTTGAGGATAATTTTTTTTTTTTAGTGTTGCTGACAAACTGGAGAAGTTGCCAATGACAGTGTCATAGTCTGAAGCCACCACGGTCACAGCTCACTCTCCCAGGAATGTCTGAAATGCTTTTTAATCCTTACAATGCAGAACGGTTCCACAGTGCCCTTGAAGTGGAACGTTTCCTCTGGTCTGGATAACTGGGCTGTCTGGTCTCTAGCTCAGTTTCTTTATTTAAATAGTTAAGCAAAAGCTCCTTAACCGGTTGGCACCATTTGAGGGGCCACACCTCAGACATGCTCAGGAAATGTCTGGCCCTTTCTTTTTCTTAATTTCCAGTCTTGTTGTGGCAAAAGCAACTTAAAGGAGGAAGACTTTATCTTGACTCACAGCTCCAGAGTATAGTCCAGCATGGCAGGGACATCATGACAGCTGGACCTCACGATACCTGAGGCCTGCCTCATGATAGCTGATCACATTGTACCCATAGTCAGGAAGCAGAAGCAGATGAATATTGGGGCTTAGTTTGCTTTATCCTTTCTATTCAGTCTAGGACCCAAGCCCATGAAATGGTGTTTAGAGTTGTGCATTTAAAAACCTAGAACCCACTTGAGCACTGTCCACTGACCCCAGGGTCAGTCTGGGATGGACTTGGGAATACTTTAGGGTTGCCAGTATACTGGCATATAGACTCTTGTTTGTATCACCAGTAGTCAGAGTCTACACCATGTTTTCAAGTTCTTGGCCCCTTACTCTAAAGTGAAATAAAAGTCCACACAGATTATAAGGTAGCAAGGTAACAACTATTCAAAAGCAAAGCCACAGTACAGATTAGAAAGGAATGAACATCCCAGGTGTGGTTACACACACCTTTAATCCCAGCACTCAGCACTCAGGAGGCAGAGGCAAAAGCAGGTGGATCTCTCTGAGGTCTACACAGCAAATTCCAGAATAGGTGGGGCTATACAGCGAAACCTTGTCTCAAGAAAGAAAAGGAAAGGAAAGGAAAGGAAAGGAAAGGAAAGGAAAGGAAAGGAAAGGAAAGGAAAAAGAAAAGAAAAGAAAAGAAAAGAAAAGAAAAGAAAAGAAAAGAAAAGAAAAGGAGAAGAAAAGAAAGAAAGAAAGAAAGAAGGAAGGAAGGAAGGAAGGAAGGAAGGAAGGAAGGAAGGAAAGAAAGAAAGAAAGAAAGAAAGAAAGAAAGAAAGAAAGAAAGAAAGAAAGAAAGACGTTGTCAGGATTGACAGTGGGCCCCATGAGGGAGGGGACCCAAGGTACCCGATTATTGTTTGTGGCTTCCCTTTATAGGGTTCAAGAGATAGAGGTATTAGGTTTCCAGGGGCACAATTTGGGTGGTTTTCTATTTTGAGTAACAGACTGGATGGGTTTCTTGCCCATAGTTTCCAGTTTATGTTCCAGGATGTAGTTAAATAGAAACAGGATGTGATCAAGGCATTGCATTTTATCATTTTTGCTCACTCCTCAGATCCTTTCCCATAAGTGCATCTGATTTTAATCATATGCATTCTCATTATGCCTAAGCCTGAAATGGTAGTTAGGAGGACCCTTGACTTGAGGGCCCCATGGCCCTTATTGTCATGCACCCAAACTTGATCAGCCTGGATGGGTCCCTTGCCCATAGGTCCCAGTTTGTGTTCCCGGATGTCTGAATAGAAACGGGATGTGATCAAGGCATTTGCTATAGAAGTAGCTTGTCCCGATTGTTTGGAGCAGGTATGAGACTCTATGCAAGTGGAGAGCCCACGTTGCCAACAAGTTGCTAGGTGGTTTGTTTGGAGAGGGATTGTGCATAGCCCAAGCCAGGTTGCTAAGTTACATAATAAGATGATGAAGGTAGCTGTCAGCAGTCCTATCCCTTAGTATCTCATAAGAGCTTGCCTTTTTTTTTTTTCAGTAGTCCAGCCCCAAAGTCCAGAGTTAACTCTCATTCTCAATTCTTAAGTTGACCTCCATGGGCAGAAGGAATGAATCACAGCCCAGGACTAAGCAGTGAAGTCAACTCTTTATTGCTGTGGGAGATGAAGGGTTATGCTGCTTATTTTTCTGCTGGGGTGATAGAACACCATGACCAAGAGCATCTTATGGAAGGAAAGGTTTGTCTTGACTTACGTTTCCAGAGCGATAGAGCTCATCATGTGAGAAGGGGAACTAACAATCAGAAAAAGCAGAGCAGGAGCAGGGACCTGGCTGAGCACATTCTTTTTTTTTATTAGATATATTTTTATTTTACATTTCAAATGTCCCCTTTCCTGGCCTCCCCCCCCCAAAAAAAATCCCATAAGCCATCTCCCTTCCTACTGTTCCCCAATCAACCCTCTCCCACTTCCCTGTCCTGGTATTCCCCTACACTCCAGCGTCAAGCCTCCCCAGGACCAAGGGCCTGTCCTCCCTTTGGTGTCTAACAAGACCATCCTCTGCTGCCTATGCATCTGGAGCCATGACCATGTGCACTCTCTGGTTGAAGTTTTTGTCCCTGGGAGCTCTGGGAGTACTGGGTGGCTCATATTGTTGTTCCTCCTGTGACGCTGCAAACCCCTTCAGCTCCTTGGGTCCTTTCTCTAGCTCCCTCATTGGAGACCCTGTGCTCAGCTCAATGGCTGGCTGAGAGTGTCCCCCTCTGTATTTGTCATGCACTAGCAGAGCCTCTCTAGTGACAGCTATATCCAGTTCCAGTCAGCAAGCACTTGTGGGCTTCAACAATAGTGTCTGGGCTTTGTAACTGTATATGGGATGGATCCCTAGATGGGGTAGTCTCTGGATGGTCTCTCCCTCAGACTCTGCTCCACACTTTGTCTCTGTATCTCCTGTGGGTATTTTGTTCCCCCTTCTAAGAAGGGCCAGAGTATCCATACTTTGTTCTTCCTCCTTCTTGGGCATCGTTTGATATGTGAAATGTGTCTTGGGTATTCCAAGCTTCTGGGCTAATATCCACTTATCAGTGTGTCCATACCATGTGTGAAGCGGGGTAGGGAAGACAGGAAGTGAGACAAAGCTGAGCCCTCAAAGCCTACCCCACCCCCAGTCATTATTCTTCTCCCTAAAAGTTCCATAACCTCTCCCAAATAGTGCCACCGACTGGGAGCCAAGCATTCAAATACTGTGGGGGACATCTCGTATTCTCACTACAAGGGTTCTCAAAGGGAAACTGGGCCATGTATTTAGAGGAAAAGGTGACACCAGTGGCTTCTAATCTATTGTTTGCATACTTCCCCTTGGCAATTGTCCTTTTAAACTGATTTTAATCCTCTTAGAACTCTACAACCTGAATTTGATATCAAACGCTTTATTTTGTATGACAGTTTGGTTTTTTTTTAGAGGAAAAAAAAGCACTGGGTTGAGGGAGATGATCCTAAAGAGATCTTAATATAGGCTTCCAGAATGTTTGGTAGGGTGGATTGGGTGGAGCTCCAACCTCAGATTCGCTGATGTGACATGCCTAAGAGCATGTCTTCACCCAAGGTAACTTCTTGTCAGCCCTCAAAGAAGCTGGGTTATCTCCTTGGCTCTGAAATCACCCCTTCTCACACACATACAGAGCAGGGCAGGTGACAACTAACAGAATAAAAGCCATGGGCAGATATGTTCTTGATTCTCCTTTCCAGGTCATTTTCCTGGTATATGGGGGAGTTGCAGACAGTCTCAGAGCAAGTGAGAGAGGAAAACAGCAATAGGCAGAGGACACAGAGTCCAGCCCAAATGCTCAGTACACCTCTGCTGCATGCCAGGCATGGTTTTGCTAGCATTCTCTGGGTCCAGGGAATTTTGTCCAGTGTTTCAGTGTTTGTTCACTGTTCGGGAAGCACATTTATATAACCTCTTTGGGGGTATAGACAGTCAGCTCAGCCAAGAATAAGTAACCATGGCTGCTGACAAGAGAGAACAGGTTGCTGGTTTCATTCAGTTGATCACCAAAGGAGTGACACTGGAAAACTGATTCAACAAAAATGTATTTTGGCACCCTCCCTTTCCTTAGCAGGATGAGCCAGCTGAAAAGACGAGCCACCAACAGTTCCAGAGCTTGCAGAGCCCTGGCCTGCACATGGTCACCCACAACATCCCTTGCACCCATTCCAGTATTAGCACAAGACCCTCCGGTGGGTGTGTTCCAAGCCTTGCCTGTCTGTCCTCCCCTCCTTCACCTTATAGGAAGTTTCTCCCAGAGCAATGGAATTATGATGTAATTCAAGTCTAGATCCAGCTCTGAGGGGTCTGTTTCTCTTTCTATGTGTGTGGAGGGGTGTCTGTGTATGTGTTTATGTGGGTGTGTGCTGGAGCCTGACATCCGTCATCAGGCGCCTTCTTTCATCTCTCTACCTCATGTTTTGAAACAAAGCTGCTCACTAAACCTGGAGCTCATCCATTCAGTGAGGCTGGCTGACTAATGAGCTCCTGAGAGCCTCCTGTCTCTGATGCTACATCACTACCACCAACCGCCCACCACCACCTACCAACACCCACCAACACCTGCCAACACCACCCACCACCACACCAGTACCACTACCGCCACCACTAGTCCTCCTCTTCCCCCCAGGACTGAGGTTACAGATGTGTACTGCCACACCTGGCTCTTCTGTTGGTGCTAGGGATCTGAGTTCACATCCTCATGCCTGCATGGCAAGCATTTTATCGATTAAACATTTCCCCAGCACTTTAGAGAATGTGTTTCTCCATATAAACAACCAACCGTTTATTCTATCCTTCAGAGTAGTCTAAGTATCCACTTATGCTTATCTGGGTATTTGTCTGTCATGCAAATTCTGGGAATCATCTAAAATTCACAAACAGGATCTCTTGTGGATCCAATGGGGAGACAGCATCTTGGCATGTGTCCCAGAGAATTCATAGACCCGCTGAGTTTAAGGACCACCAGGTTGTAGAAACCTAAACCATCATTCACCATCCAGGTGGATGGCCCTACTTGCTAGTTCATCCAGAATTAGAACTTCCATCTTTGCGATACTGCCCCTCTTTGCCCATAGTCCCCATAGTCCAGCATCCTGCTGAGACAAAAAATTAAAGTGTGTCTCAGAACTTCAAAGTGTAGTGGCATGTAGCTTTGATCCCAACAGTAGGAAAGTGGAGGCAGGAGCATGGACATTACTAGCCAATTCGTCTAACCAACCAGTCAGCTCCAGATTCAGTGAGAGGTACTGTCTAAACTTAGAGGGAAGACACTGGACACTGACCTGCAGCCTTCACATGAATGTCCGTGCACACACACCAAAATAAAAACCTTCTAAATGTGTTCAACTTCAAATCACTCTTGGGATAACAAATAGCATCTCATTGAGTAAAGAAAAGATTCATTGTCTATCACATGTGAGTAACGTGTTTAAATACAATATATAGATTAATTATAAAAGAGTGCAGTAGCATGCCAGGAACATTTGGTAAAGTTGACGTCACCAAATGAATGCAACAGAAAGTGTGGACAGCACACTCTGATCTTAGAACAGGGTCCTCCTTGGCTCTACAATCAAAGTAAAAAAGTACCTGAGAGGAGAGGATCACGAGAGTTGAAAGCTGGTTAGTACTGGCTTATGGAAGGATGTGGTTTGGGGAGATCTTAGCTGGTAAAGTGCGTAAGGACCTAACTTGATCCCCAAAACCCATAGTGAAAAGGGAGGTCAATCATGGTTGCATGTGCTTTTAATCCCTGTGCTGAAGAGGTGTAGACAGGGCACACAGGGCACACCCTTGGCACACAGGCTACCTAACACAGCCTATTTGATGAGCTCCAGACCAGGAAGAGGTCTCTTCTCAAAAGATGGCACCAGAAGAATGACACCTGAGACTGTCCTCTTACCTCCACATGTATGTTCACATGTATGCAATGCACACCTACATACCTGATGTGCACACACATTCCCCCACCACCACCACACCACACCACACCAAACAACAAAACTACACACCAAATGGAGGGATAAATTCCCTTTTCTGGAGATGCACCATCTTCCACAAGCACTGGCCTGGTAGAAGCAATGTGGCCTAGATCAGAGGCTGTCGGTGGGAGGGTAAGCGAGGAGACACCTTGAGTATCACTACTGGGTGCTACTGGCTTTTAGCAGGTGCAGGCAAGAGAGGCTTCCAGATATCGTATCGTGCGCAGAGCAACAGCCGGCCCCGCATCTGCTGCCCCAAAGCATTTCCTGGCATCATAAGAAATGCCAAGACAGAAAGACTAGACTAGCTCTAAGGAACTGTGCTGAAAATCCTTATCCTTCCTCTAAGTCATTCTGGACTAACTGGGAAGACGGCATGATGCCATATGACGGAGCCGCCCAGATGGCCACTGGCAAGAGCCCCGGTTCCTTCCTCATCTGCTCCACTTGGCTTGAGCTTAGAAGGCATCTCCTTCGCATCTCCTCCTCTCCAGCTCTGTGCTCTATACCCTCCAGCCGTCTGCTTGCTGGCCAAATGTAACTCTGCCACCTGAGGCCACTGGGACGCATGAGGTGACGCATCTGAAGCCTGTCCTTGCTCATGCGGCACCTGGTGATGTTGATATTGAAGAGCTGTTACTACATTCATTGGTAGGCACGCCAGGTGCCCACCTCCTGCCACCTTGCTTCAATATGTTTAACAAGAGAAGGGAGGTAGAATGCCACTTAGGAACCACAGTAACAGGAAAGGCTAGAAGGCAAGTGCCAGAATTAGCGAGTGCGCGTGAGCTTCGCCCATCTGGAGATGTCAGTGGCCTGGACCTGTGTGAACTCTCACACCAGGCAGCCCTGCTGTTTGGCAGTTTTGGAATTCTCTTTAGCTCAAGAGATGAGCCCTTTTCTACTGGATCTACTTTCCTGTCTTTCCTGAGCTAGAAGAGACTACCAGAACCCAGGCCTAAGTATGACCCCACCAGCCAGCCTCCCTGTCAGAATGGCTGTCACCTCACAGCTCTGGCTTCCTTACTACCGCCTCCACTGCCACCACCACCACCACATCACAACTGCTACCACCATCACCACCATCATCACCACCACCACCGCCTCCACCATCACCCTATCAGTTTAATTAACTTTGCAGAGAATTCTCATTTGATACAGCTTAGAGAAATTAATTTGTTCTTTGAGTCTATGAATGGTGAACTGGCCTGGCTTACGGGTAGGAGACCAGGAAGACAATGGAGATATAACAGTAATAGATGTTTTCCTTGGAGCTCATTTTCAGCTATAGAAGTGAACCTGCCATGGCCCTGGGCTATGGGTCTGCTTCAGTAGCTGCACCATCTGTAGGGAGACAAGGGCATGGCGTCCTGCTGCCACTGCCCTCCCTGTAACAGCTCTCCCATCGCCCCTGAGCCGCCCAGCACCTGAGCAAAGCAGGACTTCACTGAGCCTGATGCTCTTTCTCTTCACAGAAGTTAGGGCTTCCCAAGAAGCAGGTGGCTTCCACTGTCTATTTCTGTCCTCCGAACCTGATTGTTGCGGGCTCATTTGGTAGCTAGACATCTGAGAGGCACGCTTCCGTCTGGCTGTCTCAGATGGAGTGCATGAAGGAAGAGGACATTTTATTCCAGCTGTTTTCTGAACTCTAGAATTTCTGGGAAAGAATGTTTAACCCCTTTTGTGGTCTCAAAGAATCTCAGCACTACCCACCGCCATTGTCTTCCACGGCTAAGCTTGGGGGCCGTTCAGGAACATTCATTTGTAGACAGTATTTGTTCTCAGTCCCGCCTGTAATATTGTGTATCTCATTTGCAGAAATGGCCTAAGATGCCACATTCTCCAACACAGCATCTTGCCTCTGTCCTCACATCTATGCTAAGGTACCGGCTTTCTGGCGTGCCTTGCCGGCGGGTCTGCTCGCCAGCCTTGTCAGCTCCGCTCTGTCTGTTTTCCAAACCAAAATCTGGTCCAAGATGCTTTTGGAAGGTGAAAAATTAGACTGAAAGGGAACCTTATGGAATTGTGTGGTGTTGAATTGTTCTATTTTCATTTATTCAACAAATATTTATTGAGTGCCTACCATGTGCCAGGCACCCTGCTAGTTGCCAACTACACGTTGATGAATAAGTCTGATATACTCCTTGCACGGGTCAGGGCCCCAGCAGGAAACAGCTGCTGCACTCAGGAGGTAATTAAGGAAAGCTAGATACAGCCTCTGGACTGCAAATCTAGTCTCAAGAAGAAAATCACCTGAAGCCTAGTAGGAAGGAGCCAGATCAGTAAAACCTTGGTCTCTGGGCTTCTCTCATCCTCTCCCACTGATCAAATTTACCTGGGAGTCAGAGAGAAGGGGGACCACCAGAGCAGCTCTCTCAGGGCAGAGGGCAGCAGAGAATTGGTTTGTTATCTAAGAGGGGTGTGCAAACACAGAGAGAAGCAGATTATGTAAGTGCAAAGAAAGAAATGAGCCAGGTTAGAGAAGAAAACGCTTACGGTTCGGCTACCTAGAGAATGGTCAGGCAAGCATTCTGAAATGCAAGGGAGGAGGAGAAGGAGAACATGGTCACAGATAACATGTGCAAAGAGAGTGCTTGCCTAGTCCTGGGAGCTCAAGGGAGGCCAGGGTTGAGGGAACCTTGGAACTGTGAAGCATACCTCAGACTTAGCCTCCCGCTGCTCCCCTGACAGCACTGCCCTGCTCCTGCTTTCTCTAGTCAGGTGCACTAAAGTGGAAAGTCAGAGGACTTGCAGGGAAGGCTGAGAAAGCATATTTAAGACCATACGGAAACAGTGATCAAAAATAGCACTTATGCTGGGTGAGGGAGAAGTTTCTATTTAAAGTGGAAACAAGAATAAGAAAAAGAAACTATCTATGAACTCCTTCTGTGGGTATTTGTATTGATAAAGTTTACCTTTTTTAGGACTGCCTTCTGCCCTGGTTAGATCTGGATTTCATACACAGTTTATTCTCATTTTATCCCAGATAGCACCTTAGTCAAACAACTGAGTTATAAATCTAACTAGAACAAAGGCTTCCCTTTAGATGAACAGTAAGCTTTAAAAGCAAGCTAAACAGAAGTGTGATTCACACAGTCCCACTATTTATCTTTTTCTCTTGCACAAACAAGCCAGTATTGGCTATGGACAGCCAGCTCCAAGCACTTTGGAAAGATTCAATAGTTGACATTTTCCCTGTATATGAGGGTTGCCATAGTTACAAGGCTTTCGTCCATCTCTTAAAGTTCTGCATCCTTCTGCTTGTCTTAGTTTCTTCTTTCTGTGATTTAAAAAAAATAGCCTTACAGAAGCGACTTAAAGGAGGAAGTCTTTATTTTGGCTCAAGGTATAGCCTGTCATATTTGAGAGGTCAGACCAGCAAGAGTTTGAGGCACTGATTACACTGTATCCATAACGAGGAAGTGAGAGCCGCAGTGCGTGCATGCGAGCACTCGGCTTGCTTTCTCTGCCTTTACAGTCTGTCTCTCCTCTCCTCTCCTCTCCTCTCCTCTCCTCTCCTCTCCTCTCCTCTCCTCTCCTCTCCTCTCCTCTCCTCTCCTCTTTCTCTCTCTCTCTTTCTTCTTCCTCCTCCTCCTCCTCCTCCTCTTCTTCCTCTTCTTCTTCTTCTTTCTCTCTTTCTCTCTCTCTCTCCCTCAATCTCTCTCTCTCTCTCTCTCTCTCTCTCTCTCTCTCTCTCTCTCTCTCTCTCTCACGACTTAGCATGAGATTCTCTCATCCCCATCCCGAGTTTCTGACTCTTTCCACTCCCACTCCCTTGTCCACAGTGTCGCTTCTGTACATCCCCAAGGCAACCAAGATCTACTGTCATAAGTAGAGCTAACAGCTGGCAAGCCTTCTAAGTGGGACACCATGTTAACTCCTACTATATAATTATCCCAGTTATTTTTTGTAGCAATGCCAGGTAATATATGTACACAGAACAGTCCCACCAGAACTGTCCAGCCCCAAATGTCAATAGAGATGAGGTTCAAAACCCTGCCCTGGGCTCGATGAGGTAGTGCATACCTTTAATCCCAGCATTCAGCGGGCAGAGGTGGGTGGATCTCTGTGTAATGCCAGCGTGGTTTACCTGGCATGCTCCAGGCTAGCAAAGGCTATATAACAATATTCTTCTCACAAAACTATTTTTTGTGAGGTGGTTGTATTGTGAAAAAAAAAATGGTTAGTTTTCCTTTAAAAGGCAATATGGCGTCATAATACTGAGTAGGCTTTTTTAAGTAGCTCTGGCTTTCCCACCACCCTGCAGTTCTCTTGTTTCACATGGAGAATGATCCACAGTAGCAATCCTTTGAGTTCTGAAGACCAAGTTTATTGAGAGAAACACTTATTCCAATAAGACACTTATTTACTCGGTCACAGAACTAAGTGGGGACGCCCACTGGGGACCAAAAGTACCAGCTGGAGCAGAATGTCTTCTCCTAGGTGAGGTTTCTGATGCCCTGCCCCCACCACAGGCATTTGTACACTGTGGGATAAACAGTAGCTGAGGCTTTTGCTTTGGAAAGGTGCCTGAGAATGACTTGTCTCCCAGCTGCCTTCAAGGACACAAGGCTTTCATGCTAACCCATTCACGATCCTGTTCGCACGCCTGTGGTATGTTCACTCCTGTGCTGTTTTGCTGGTCTCCTTTTCCCTCTCATAGGCTGGGGGGCAGCATATCCTGGACAAGGGGTCTTGGAGGACACTCTAGACAAGTTTGGGTCTGAAGTATATCCTTCCTACCTCTCAGTAAACTTAAACAGCCCAGGACAGTTTGCTGACATAATATAGTATAGCCACCTTTGGTGGGGGACAGCTTGGTCATTTGTCTCTCTTTGTGAATCCAAACATTCAGCATTGTCATAGCAGGGTAGACCTTGCCTTCAGAAGTGTCTCTATGCCAGCACAGATATTCCAGGTCTGTTTCACATCAGCAGCAATTGTGGGTGTGGGTCAGGCAAATGTGTGCTCATGCCCCTGTTAAATCTACCACAGGTGGTCTCAGACCAGGCTAACCCCTTCTGCAGCTCGAGGGCTACCTTTCCCTTCCGCCACCACCTCCCTGTTATTAGACTAAGCTCGTCTCCCTATGGCAGCAGACCTGTTGCTGAGAAAAGGAGAAAAATTAACTTTTATAATCCTCTAACCCACGAGGATCATCTCTGCCAACCACCCCCCCCTCCAGTTTAATCCCCGCCTACTGCCTGAAGGGGAACTTGGCCAGGATGAGCAGAATGTGAGGCCACAATTTGCAGTCCTAGCCCTCAGGATGAAACAGGAAGATTGTGTTTGGGGCTATCCTGGGCTCTATGGTGAGCCCCTGTCTTGATTTAAAAGAAGGAAGAGGAGGAGGATCAGTTGAGGGTGTTTGATGTGGAGAGCTAAAATCATAAACCAAGACCGTGAGAGATAACAGGTTGTCCTGAATGGTGGTCTAGAGCAGCTGACCAAGCAGAGAGAGAAGTGACAGAGGGTACCACAGGCTGACCACTGAGGTCTCAGGAAGAGCGTGGGTAGCTCCAAGATGGCTCCTTGGGACCATCGTGCCTAGGAGGCAGCTAGCCCCTGAGGCCTTCATTCACCTTAGCCAGGACTTGAGTGTACCCTGGTTGCTCCGCCTGGACCATTCTCAGCCTCTCTTAGACTCTGATTGCTCTTTTGGAAAGTAAGAATAACCTTATCTACAATTCTTGAATTCGGATGAGGTTAGGAGTGGAAATTGTGGTGAACTTTTAAGAGGCAGAGACTTCCTAGAGAGCTTCGTCTCCAGCTCCCATTCGCTCTCGGCTTCGTGAGTGTGGATACCAGCCTCTGCCCTGCCGCCACGTCCTTCTGGTCTGCTGCTATGTCTTCCCCACCATGATGGATGGTATCATCCTGAAGCTGTGAGGCAAAATACACCCTTCTTCCCTTAAGTGTGTCTGTATTTTGTCATTGCAATAACAAAGTGACTAAGAAAGCAGAAATTACACAGTGTTTTTTGTTTGTTCGTTTGTTTAGTTTGTTTGGGGGTTTGTTTGCTTGCTTGCTTGCTTGCTTGCTTGCTTGCTTGCTTGCTTGCTGGTTTTTTTTGGAGTTTTGGGGTTTTGAGGTTTTTGTTTTGTTTTGTTTTGTTTGCTTGTTTGTTTTCTTCTGCTGTCCCAGCAGACACACAGTGGGCATTTAGTGAAATTGGCCCTTGCTGGCATTCATAAACTATTTGTTAAATGAATAACCTCTCTTTTGTAGAGACATAAAGAGATTTAGAGAGGCTGAGGAATCTGCCCATGATCACATGGCACATGACTAAAAGGAGAAGCCTTTAGTACCTACAGTAAACTTCACCGTGCACTGGTTCACCAATGGCAATGACCCACGGCTCTGCAAACTAGTTGCAGAGAGATTGGAGTTCAGAACAATGAGGTTGAAGTCTAGGAGGAATTAGAATGGTTTGCGATTCCTGCAAGATCTAAACTACCTGGCATCTCAAACCTCCCCAAGCATCCAGATATGTTTAGTAGTAAAAAACAATCCCAAATAACATCCCCCCAGGTTGGGAGAATGAGTGAGTAGGAAGGGGGACTTACTTTTGCCGAACCTTGTTTGCAGCTATCTTGGAAGTGACAGGCCTAGTTCCAAACAAACAGGCTTGTCCTCTATTCAGAGTCAACACCAGAGAAAGAGCTTCCTGTTCTCATATGAGGTAGATCAAGGTGAAAGAGATAGGCCTCTGACTGTTTTGCTTACAATTTTATTATTTTCCCTAATAATGAAAATTTTGTTTATAAATATATATTTTATAAATTGAAATGGTCCCATAATCTCCCCCTGCCTACTATTCAGTTGGCATTTGTTTCTAGGCATTTGCTGACAGGTACACAACTAGAAACAATAAAAAGGTCTTAACATTTCACAATTTGTAGGTTTCTTTGAAATACTCTATATTTTTTTAATCTTTGTTCGTTGATGCACAGAGTCTGAGTCATCTGAAGCTGTTCAGTATTTCACTTCCCCTAGTTCTTTTCTTTAAAATTTATTCATTTTTATTTTCATGCATATGCATGTTTTGCTGGCATGTATATTTATGTACAATGTGCATGCAGTATGCAAAAATTCCAGAAGAGGGCATCAGATCCCCTGGAACTGGAGTCATAGAAGGTTGTTAGCCACTATGTGGATGCTAGGAATCGAGCCCAGGTCCTCTACAAGAGCAGCCCGTGCTCTTGGCCTCTGAGCCATCTCTCCAGGCCCTGTCCCTAATTCATTTAACCCATCCCATATTGCTGGGCTTGTAGATCCTCGCCCCGAATCCCCATTTTTACTGCCTCAGTTTGTGTTGAAATATACTTCTGACGTGTATTTGCATGCTTACAAAAATGTTTCCTTGCTATAAATTCCTAGGAGCAGGATTGCTGAGCTAAGACATGTGTGCATTGTAAATTCATATGAATATAATAAGGAAGCCATCCTTCTAGCTGCTGTATCAGCTGTTCATCATTGAAAAAGTAGGAGCTCAGAGTCGGATGCTATATGGAACCAATACTTGCCTCAGGGTAGGAGCGGCACTAGCAGAGTGGACTAGCATTAATCAGACTCTGCACTCGGCAGAGAAGAGCTCAGACAGCTGGAGGCGGATCAACTCAAGCCCCTCTCACTGCCAGGTTTCCAAAACCCCAGTCGGGTACCATCTGAATGGTTTCCAGGGAGCGGGGGTGCCACTTACTCTGCTGAATCCATTCTTGGTAGGTTGGTGCGGGGACCACATTTAGTTACAGGAGCAGGGAAATTAAGTCATCAGTCCTCACCAGCCAGGATCTGGCAGGAGAGGTGGCACAAATTGTCCTGGAAATCCTGCCTCTGACAGCAGCCCTTGGGTTTGCCAGTTATAGACTCTCCCTACCTTGCTTGGTGCCAGCAAGGCCAAGTGACCTAGCAGGCAGTATTCCCAGCTCTGACATCCTCGGTTGCCCAAAGTACAGAACCTGGTTCAGAGACCCTGGGTTATCTTTTCATACCTATAGTGTACGGGAGTGGTAGTTTGAATGGCTACGGGCGTTAAGAGTCAACTGGAGAACTTATGGAAGCTGCATATGCTTAAGTGGTACCCCTAGAAATCCTGACTGTAGATTGGGGACCGGGCCCTGGAACCCATATGATGAATACCCCTGTCCTGCTAATGCTGACCACTGGGCTATACATTGACACATTGGAGGAGCAAAGGGTAGGCACCACGCCCACATGAGATGCAGTGACACGTTTGAACTGACCGACAAACTATGAACTTTTCTCATCCGTCCCCCCCCTCCTCCACTTACAAACGAGTCACCCAAACATTTCCCAGCTGTCTGGGCACCCGCTACATGCTTCTGTGTCCTCCCTCTCTGGTGGCTACCACACTCACCTTTCTTGTCAAGACAGATTCTGCCAAGTGCCTTTGGCTGGGATCCTGTGCCTTACAAAGCTCCTTCAGTAGGATTCCACACTGGCCTGATGGAGGGTAGGGTTCCCAGCCTAGAAACACCATCTAATAGAAATCGCCTGCTATCTTATCAGTGAGGAGAAGCCATGAGATACTCTGATTTAAAAAAAAAAAAAAAAATTCAGGGCGCAAGCCAGGTTTGGCAGGGGAGGAGTTTATTTGGGGGCTCGTCCACGGGTGTTTGGCAGCAGAGGAGGAGTTTATTTGGGGGCTCGTCCACGGGTGTTTGGCAGCAGAGTGACCTGCTTTCCAAGCCAGGTGCTTTCCCACTCCCCTGGGGAGCCTTGCAAACAGTAAACAGACAACACACGTGGAACTGCCCAAATGCAAAGATCTAAGGGAAGCCAAGTAACTGGGTGGGACTGCAGGGAGGCCACGTGACAGAGACAGGCAAAACCCTCAGCGTTCCCACAAAGGAACATCGACTTAAGAAACACAATTTGTGACCAAAACCCCAAATCCACCATTTAACAAAATAGCTGAGGAGGTTTTCTCCCCATGCGCAGACTGCATACGCTGTCCAGCCAGCCCTCCCCCGCGCCTCGCCACACTCCTCCCTACCCTCGCACCGCCACGTCTTCACTTCCATGGTGGATCGTAGTCCCTTGAGCTGTGAACTGAAATGAACCTTTTCTCCTTTAAGCTGATTCTTGTCAGGTGTTATGTCACTCACGAGAAAAGTAAAAAACAACAACAAAAACAAACAAACAAACAAACAAAACAAAAAAACAAAAAAAACGCACCTGTATCTGAGAGGCCCGGTAAAGTTCCACAAGTTTCTTGCTTTCACAAAAACTCTTTTCAAACATAATCCTGAAAGGGCATGCCATCAAAGGCCTTCTTAACTCACAAGCTGTATCCATGGGAAGGTTTTCAAGAGGAGCCCGGGGAACGCTGGGGATGTAGCCCCTACCAGGAAACAGCTGTTTATTCTGCTCATGCAGCAGTTGAACCCCACCAAGGCCAAGTCACTCCAGGAAGCCAGGCAAACAGCACAAGCACTGCTGGGAAGTGGAGAATGTGAGCAGAGGAAGATGCTCCTGTGACCCAGTTTGACATCCTTATGCTGGTCTAGGAACCCAGTCCTAGTTTCACTCAGCTCAGCAGAAGTGGGGGCTAGGTGGGTGACAGCTTCATAGCCATCAACACGAAGAAGGAAACGGGGCAAAGCCAGGCCCTGCTCTAGAGCCTGCCCCTATATGGCTCCCTAACCAGAACCTTGGGGATTTTATACGCCCAGAAAAAGGCATCTTGGTTGCTCACAGGAACACACAGCCTCTTAGACGTGGTACTTGACTTTGGTCTCATACTCTTGAATTTTCAAATACAGTCTATGGGGCTATCAAGGTGACTCAGCTGGCAAAGGAAACTGCTGATAACCTGAGTTTAATCTCTAGAACCCACATTGTAGAAGGAGAGAGCAGCTCTTGTAAGTTGACTTCTGACCTCCACATTCTAATACACACAAACACTCACAAGCACACACACACACACACACACACATATACATACACACATGCACACACACACGCACAGGCATGCATCCACATGCATGTGCACACATATTCATACGTATATACATGAATGTAAAAATAATTAAAGCCCAGTGTGTGTGGCATCTTCAACTATGTGGCTAATAACAACTCTATTAGCATCTTCCAGGAGATTGTTAGAAATTCAGAATGCTGGATCCCACCTAAGACTTAGTGGAAGTAGATATGTTTTTAAGAAGGTCCCTGGATGATTGGTGTGCCTGCTGAAGCTATAAAGTGGACTGTCTTAGAAGACTGGGAGAACAGTTTAGTCCCCACCCCCACCACTGACCCACACACTCACCTTGGGTAGCGTGCTCCGTCTTCTCTCTTCAGTTCCTTCCTCTGTCAGTGGGAAGTACCACTGCTGACATCTCCTGCATAACTATCTGCTATGTGCTCTCAAAAGGATGAGCTCTGCTTAATTTTTATTTTTATATTCTACTGCTTGTGTTTTACAACTCAGAGCCATGACTCTCCTGTTCCTGCCTCCCCTCTGCATCCCATTCACTAACTCATCCAAACTTTATTTTATAATTGGCCCACCTCCTTACTTCGATCTAAAATCTCTTCTAAAAGATGCCACCCAGGCATGTCTAGTGTATTCCTGAGTCCATCTTTTAGCCAGTCTAGAAAAATGGCTTCATCATAGATACAGTCATAAGTGATGCTCTGTCAGTCTCTAGCTTCGGAGAAGTAGAGTCATGTTACCAAAGATCCAAAGCTAACAAGGGAACATTGTGCACTGTCTCTTAAGTCTATAAACTGCTTTCATCCAGACATCTTTCCTCTTTTTCTAGATGGCGGAACATAAGAAAGAAATCCATATGCCTAAAGGGGAAGGCATTAGGGTAGGCAGGCATGTATAATAAATATGAGTTTGGCCAGACAGCCAACCATTGATGGTGAAGGCCCCGGAACACGCCAACTTAGAGCAAAAGGAGGATGGGATTGTAGTTCAGTGGATGCAAAGTTCTTAGCTTTAATGAAACCCTGGCTTTCATCCCCAGCACTGCTTCCAATTTAGATCACGTGACAGAAAGATGCCATCGAAAGAGTATGTGTTGGGAGGGGAGAGTCCAGTTCACATTTAAAATACTCATAATTAAGTCCCTACCTTCTGGGAGTAGAGGGATATTTAATAATCATAGATATTATACAAGCAGAAATATTGAAACTCAGTGAATTATTACACCCATGCCGCCATGTCCACATGTCCACAGTCAGGAGTAGCCCAGTTCCCAAAAGTTGCTTTGTGCTTTACCCCACTGTACCCCTTCCAACACCAAACAGCACAGGTACAGTCGATGTTAGGATTAGTTATCCAGAAATGGACTCGTACTGTATATTCTTTTATATCTGGCCACACTGACTTTATTGTATTTATGAGAGTCCCCCATGCCATGGATACTAATGATTAGTGTTTGTACATGAAACTGTACATTAGTACAAAGGATTAGTTTCATAATTGCTGCCTCTGAGTTAATGGGTTATGAGCGCATGCCAACTTCTCTCTTTGCTATCTACCTATCCCCTTGCTGAATGCTGGTGTCTAGGCCACATTCTCTCTCGTGGTCCCAGAACTGGAAGGCAGGCAGGTGGAAACCTGTGGAGTAGCTGCTGTGTGACCTTGAACAGGCTATTCCAGCTCTTCATTACTCACTTGAGAAATATATCCCATGTGGAGATATGATAACACGTGTAAGAATTCCTTCAAATAAACACTATGAGGTGAGGGCCAGTAAGAAGATTTAGCATGCATATAATCTTAATGGACCAGCGGTATTTGGAGTTATCTGCATTCACCCAGTTGGTGACTTTACCCCTAGATTATAGTTATAACCATTTCACAAAACATACCTGTACTGTTTCTCTTTACACTTATCGTGTCTATGGGAGAGCATGTATGTGCATACATGCATTTGATGGTGTGTCTGTGCCTTAGCACATGTGTGGAGGTCAGAGAACGACTTGTGGGAGCTGGTTCTCTCCTACCGCCATGTTGGTTTCAAGGATCAGGCTCAGCTATGATTGCACTTACCCGATGAGCCATCTCACTACCCCCAAATCTTAACTGAGGAGGCAGGGAGCTGAAAGATAAAATCCAAAGTCAGTGCCTTCCACTGCTCTCTCCCTCAGAGGTCTTTATTATCCCCACCTGCAGTCACACAGAGGACACTTCCTTGGGCTCCTGTTTATGTCTTCCACCTCTCTCGTCCTCACACAGAATCCTCCAGGTACATTTTCCTTCTGCCACTTCTTAGAACACAGAAAACTTTCTCTGTCACAAAGTGTGCTTGTTCCCTCTGCCTGGAACACTTTCCTCACCCTTGGCTCGGCTGTCTCCTCATCCTTCAGGTCTCGCCCTAATTATCACTGACATGGAGTTCTTGGCCCACGTATCATCAGCCCAGGATTGATATAGCATGTTGTCATCTATCTTAGGATTCTTCTGTTTCCTTTCCAGGGTTGTCCCCTGTTCTGCTTATGTTGCTCAGGGGTCATGGTTATATTCTGTCCCCTACAATGTAATATGCTCACAGGGTGTCACCCCAAAGCCTCCTGTTCATACCTGTATATACTGTGCCTGGCGATGTCAGGGTTAGGTTAACATCTTGAAAGAAACTACATGGATCTCCAAGCCCTTGGCTCCCCACTCTCCATCACTGTAAGGCACTGAGCTCACGTCTCCTGGTATCTACTGTTGCCGGAGTCAAACCTTCAGTATGGCCTGCTTGTTTGTTAATCATGGCTGGAAAGCACTGAGGTGTCACTGTAAGCCCAGAGCAGATTCTTAGAGGATCTTCAATTGACTGGGAAGTTTTGCCCACCCTTTCAATTAGCAATAGACACTGTAACAACACAACCAGAATCCCCCAAGTAGTCCTGCCAAAAACTGGCTTTGTGAGATTAAAATTAGCAGTACTTATTTGCAAAAGATGTTTCTTTCTAAGCTCCACCTCCATTTTTTATTTTATATTTTATTGCTGGTTGGTTGGTTGTCTTTTCAAGACAGGGTTTCTCTGTTTTTTATCCCTGGCTATCCTAGAACCCAGGCTGGCCTTGAACTCAGAATTCCGACTGCCTCTGCCTCCTGAGTGCTGAGAATAAAGGCATGTATGCCACCATGCCCAACTCTACATCTGTTCTTATAAGACTATCTTTTTTGTTGAATTTTTTTCATAAATGTTTTATTTTTATTTAATTTTTCATATAATATATTTGATCATATTCTTTCCCCCTCCCCTAACTTCTCCCAGATTCTCCCTTCCTCCCTACTTACCCAATTTCATGCTAGCTCTTGTGATTTTTCTCTTAAGCAAAACAAAAATCGAAACAAAAAGCCCATTGGAAAAAAAACATGGATTCCCTTTTATGTTAGCCAGCCGCCCCTGGGCGTGAGGTCTGCCCTGGAGTGTGGTTGATACAAAACTATCTTTATTGAAACAGACAACTGTTTTATTGGAAAGTTAAAGGAACGAACAACACATCAGGGGTTAAAAGGTAGGAGACCTCCAGTCTAATCCAGTTTTGACTAGGGATAGCTTGGTAATGTACTGGTTCTGTTCCTTTCTGGTGGCGCCCCAGATGGCAGCTCAAACCTCATACCTGCCATTAGTACCAGCTGGCTGTGAGGAAGCCAGTTAATTCATTTTAGTCTTCCAGAGTGTGCCAAAGATGGTCAGATGGCTTCTCCCAGGTGAGGGAGGCAGGGAAAGGCTGGAGAAAGCGCGAGCTGTGAAATTGGGGAGTGCACAGTTCCTACCATTTCCTCTGCCATGCTGCCTTGGCAGAGCCGACACAGGAAAGTGCTCCCAGATGTTGCAGCTCTCCGTGCCACAGGAGCAGGTGGCTGGGCATACCATCACCTGCCAAGATCTGCTGGGCCCTGGGAACCTGGAACACGAGCCCTGGTGACCGCAGTTAGGAACTGAAAAAGATTCTGCAAGAGCTGGGAACCCAGAACAAGGAGCTCTTGAATCCCTCTGCAGAGATGTGCGAGTTTGTCAGGGCTTACACAGAAAACAAGGTAGCAGTTCCCCAATATTGAGGCCTTTCCACACTAAGCTAGTGGAACATGGAGGCTGGTGTGTCTATGCCTAGTAGAAATCATGTTTTCTGTGTAGATATAGCCTGCAGCCACCATCGGCGGGCTTGAGAGATTTCTTGCAGTCTCTGGCCAGGTGGCGGCTTCCAAACTCCATCCCTTAGAGCCATGGTTGTTTTCATGATGATTTTTCCCTCTTTCAGCATCCAGGGCACTGTGAGCTGTCATACTCAGAAGGGAAGACTGCTAGTATCTGATCCAGGCCAGTAATAAAGCTAAACATCCTAAAATTCACAGGGCTACCCCATAGTGCCTATGCAGTCTGAGATATGGATAGCATTCAGCCATAAGACCCTGATTAGAGTATCTGAGGGCATGAAGACAGGCTTCCTAAGGTAGAAATATCTTCTTTGCAAAGAAATTCTCTTGAATCATTCTTTTCTAGGTGAGCTTGAGAGTCACCAGGGGATCTTGTCAGAGCATAGATTGGGATTCTGCAATTCTGGCTAGGGTCTGGGAGGCTCCAGGATATGCTCCTGTCTACAGATCCCATCTTGAGGATCAGGAACTCTGTGTGTGAATACCCTGCCCAATTTCCCTTTATCTCCATCCCCTCCCCCAGCCTGTCCTGTCACACTCATTTTGAACCATTCCAGGGCCTGTCATCAAGAAACATATGGTGGTATTTAAACTCCACTGCCTAGATGACAGTTCCTCAGCAGCTGTTGCCTGTTTGAAGTTCAGGGTGTTGATGAAATCAATGGACTCGGTAGGAAAAAGGACCCTAAGGGACCTGATCAAACTGCGAGCGTGCGCACACACACTCACACACACACATGCATACATACATATATACACACTCTCTCTCTTTCTCTCTCTCTCTCTCTCTCTTACACACACACACACACACTCACACACACATGCATACATACATATATACACACACACTCTCTCTCTCTCTCTCTTACACACACACACACACACACACACACACACACTCACACACACATGCATACATACATATATACACACACTCTCTCTCTCTCTCTCTCTCTCTCTCTTACACACACACACACACACACACACACACACCTGATCAAACTGCGCTTGCACACACACACACACACACACACACACACACCCCAAACAATCTTGAACTTCAAGACCTTTCTCACATGGTCTGAGACATACTGATGCAAGCAAATTGCTATAACACAGTCATTTCTCTAGAGTACCAAAATGTAAATATTTTTGGCTTCACGGGTCGTATAGTCTTTATCAACTATAATGAACAGTTGGATTCTGGGAAATAGTCATAGGTAATACACAAATGAGTAAGCATGATTGTATTCTAATAAATTTTTATTTACAAAAACAAGCAGGAAGATGAATTGGGACCCAGATGAAGTTTGCAAATTCTTATTCTAAGTATTTTAATTTTTTTCATGTTGCTGATTCTTGCATGGAGTCTGAATTTTTATCTAAAATAATTCCTATTTCTTCATCAGTAGAGACAAAAATAACATAGGGAAAATCTTGTTGAAAGGGAGCTAAATCATCATTTTGAGAGGCAAATATCTTGAGGACAAAGAGGAACAGATCCCGTTTCTTCTACCACATAGCACTGTGAAATGTGAGCGTGTCTTCTAAGCTGGCACAATCATAATTCTCTGTCTTCTCATGCTAGGTTTTTTTTTTTTCAGGGAGTGGGACAAGACAGGGTGATAAATAAGGAACAGAACATTGTGCCCACAGGCTGCCTTTAAATTTAAGTCTGTTTTCTTCTTAAGCATGCATCTTCTGCCCCTAAGACATGTGGGGGAGGGGAACACAGCAGACTGCATTTCTCTGCCATCCAACCGTGGCCGTTCCTTGAAGCATTGATTTTTCCCACCACTGCCAGTTTCTGTGAACGCCTCCTCTCTGTATCGGCTGAGGACGTTGCCCACATGAAAATGCTGATGTAGCTTACAGAATATTAGCTGTACCAATGAACCGCAAAGACCCACAGGCTAAATTCTATCCTGACCCCCTTTTGCTGGAGCAAAGCCTTGGGGTGCTGAACGGATCCCACTCGTGGCCCTGTGTGGCACAGTGCATAGTTCCAGCCTCAGCCCTGCAGAAAAGCCACTTAACCAACCATCCCCATCAGATGCCTCTCGCAAAGCCTGTATGATTTGAAGAAGAAAACCCTGTCTACTGATAAAACATAGTTTTACTTGAAAGGAAAAGGCCTGGCAGCTTGGTGATGAGTGCATTCTCTAACCAGGTCCTCTAGCACAAGGACACTCCAGCATGCCAGTTTTAAGTGTGGGGCCAGACTTCTCTGTAGCCAGCACTTTTACAAAATGTATCACTCTTCCATATATGTACTTGGACATAGGTACATAGGCATACATATATGGAAACATATATATACACATATGCAAACACACACACACACACAGAAACTTGTGCATACACATACATACATACATACATACATACATACACACTAGACCAGTGCTCTAGTGGCAAGAAAAGTACATGTCTTTCAGGAAAGTGGAGGGGCGTTTGAGGGACCCCATTATTTGATCCAATCATACTGAATTTCCAAATTTTAGGAATGAGTCTTTCTACACAAAGTAAATAATTGAATGTCAATAGTATCAGGGAAAAATCCCAGACATCACTGGGGAGTCAAATTATTCTGATAGTCTAGTGAATATTACAATGTGTCAGACAGAACACAGGTTGTAGTTCATAGATTCATTTATTCACACAAATCACAGTTAGCCAGTGTTTGTTTTTATTTATTTGTTTGTTTGTTTTAATGGGTATAAAATTTCGGGGGCATGATTTCTTTCCTTGGAGACTCTAAGGCCTTGCTTTCTCTCTTGTATCCCACCCTAGATGCCAGGTGAGGGGAGAGAGCTAACAGGATAATATTCCCACCCTTTGGGGCTTAGCCTTACCAGAAGGATTGACAATACAAAAACTCATAGACTGCAATGTATTTTAAACAGAAAGTTCCTTCTTGCCCCTCTGAGCATTACTTCCACTTTGGTACCCAGGTATTATCATTGTGCCCATTTTAATTATACAGCTCACAGGGTTTTAAACGTTACCCAGCCAGGAGGTAGCCATCTTGCTGTGCATTGTTTGAAAAGGGGGAAATGTTTCTCAATGGGAATATGAGCTCTGGGGATAGTATTCTGTCTGAGAACTACTAACTTAAACCAACCTTCGGAGCTGTGATCAATAAGACCAAAACATTTTCACAGTTCACGGAGCTAATTATAAGTCATATCTGCTTCAAATCAGGAACGCCCAGTGCCGATCTGCACCGTGGTTTGCCAGAGACCACAAGACCGATAAGCTTGATTGCAGTGTTTTGTCCCTGGTGTTTACAATCTTACACATTGGAATTGCATCCCTGGCCCACACCAGGTCAAAGCTGATCACTTTACCCAAGCCGTGGGCTGCATAGGGGTTCATTTGCCTTTATTCTGAACACATGCATTGAGCACCCACGGGGTTCTTGATTCAACTGGCTCTGTGAGAATACAGAGAACAGGTTTGCTGCTCCCTCACAGAGACATTTCAGCTCTAACTTTATACACAGATTCTTAAAAGATTGCAATAGAGTGGGCAGCTTAAATAAAAATCAAGTGGAAAAGTAGTTAGCTGGTCATGAGCAAAACTACCTTTTAAGGAGTGGTCCCCCAGTGCTGGGGAATTTCCTGCCATCTGTGTGTAGATTTGAACAAGAAGTCAGCCATGCAAAGGAGGAGGAAGGACTCTCCAGGGAATGCAGGAGCACTCTGGGGTGCTCATGGAAGGAGGAAGCAGTGTGCAGTCACGGCCGAGGCAGAGTAAGCGAGAGGCTTTGACCTGATGAAGATGTGTATAGAGAGGTTAGGAGCCAAGTAGAGCTGGGCCTTGAAGTTTGCATTAAAACTCTGGATTTGCCAATAAAGAAATTAACCACAGAACCACCCTCTTTGGGAACAAGTACACAGGCATTGCTCATCTCCGAGCTGCCCTTGCATGCACGAAGACCCTAAAGGGAAAATATGAGTTGGTGAGTCACAAGAGCAGTTTCTCTCAAGAGCAGCAGGCTAAGCTGGTGCTCTCATGTCTCGTCCCTCAGCACGGTAACTGCGGTCTGACAGGATTACTGATGGACACTGGGCCTGAACATGGATAACATCTCCTGGCAGAGTACTTCTCATGGGAACGGTTGGGGCAGAGAGGATGACACACACTCACCCACAGATCACCTTGGTCTGGGAGCTTCCAAGAGTACAGTCCAAGAGGCTCCCCTTCCCCGTTTCTTTCTAGAACAGGATAGAAGCCACCTTTCTCACCTTTCTCACCTTTCTCACTTTAACCTCAACATGGGACTAAGAACCAGTCCTGGTGCACCATAGAAATGTTTTACTGCCAGATTGGTTGGGGAAAAGCCTTCATGAGAATTTGTGGTATTTTCTAGGTTGTTGGGGCTGACCTTCATTCCACTAAATAACTTACAAAGAGAATCCCATAAAGATAATGGTGCCTGCTGGGTAACTTTCAGAAGAGTCTCTTTTCTTCCTCGGGAGAATTCATGTTCAGATAGCCCATCCATCATCTTGGCATGTCAGATTCTTCTCTCCATGTTCAGCTAGACAAGGCTCTGAAAGTGACTAAATGGTTGTAGGTCAGTTTTTGTGATTTATATACCAGGGAGAAGAGCAGGCACTGGAGCCCAGCTCCTCTCGCATCGCACTGACAGCTATCAGTAATTGAATTGTTTTAAAGATTACAGGAGAGTACGGAACAGAACACAGTTGAGGCTCAGTATGGGCTCCATACCGTGTGTCCAGCCAGCCCCTGTGGGAAATCCAGCTAGGCCTCATGGCTGCATCTGCATGAAACCAGGGACAGACGGCCTTTTATCTTGTTCCCCACCCAGGACAGTATCATGGCTACTCACATTGAATTGGCATTGTATTTGGGATTGTACATAACAGAGAGGCATCTTAAAGTATATCCTACATCCTGTTACATAGAGACTTGGGCAGCCATGGTATCTAGGGAGGTCCTATAACCAGTCTCTCATGGAGATAGAGAGACCTCTGATGTTTCTCTATAGGTATTTTCCAAGATTAAAATTTGACTTTTCATGAAGGTTCCTTGATTTTTTTTATACTGCTTTATTGAGGTATGTTTTACCTAAAATGAAGCAAACATAGTTTCAAACTACACCACCTGAATTTTTGCCCCTGTAGATGTTCTTCTAAACTCCATCCAGGTCTAGTTAACAATCTCAGTGTCTTCCTGCTTCCTTCCCTTGGTTCCTTCGCCATAAGCAGTCTTAGCTTATCCTTAAACTTGATGTGATGGGGAGGTCATGCAACACACACTGCATTACAAAAGAGAAGAAACAATATGCTTTTTAACTGAACTCACCTGTTGCTAACATTTGCTGCCTTCTTTTGGTTTCATTTAGGGGAAGGGGGATTCAGAACCATCTGAGCATAACTTCAACCTTAGCTCTTTATGTGCATTTTCTTATGTGTAGTTTCTAAAACTAAGGGCCTTTGCCAACATTATTTCAACTATCAAATAACCACATTAAATATGGCCAAAATACATTTTTTTTCTCTTGTCTGTATTTAAAGTTTATAAGAGACCAACACCTTTCCTTAAGCATTTTGGATTTCCCCCCTCCCCCGAGCGGGGGGGGGGAGAGAGAGAGAGAGAGAGAGAGAGAGAGAGAGAGAGAGAGAGATGGAGGAGGAAGAAAAGGAAGAGTAGGGAGGGGAAGAAAGTTTGAGATTTGGGGGGGCTTGTTAGTTTGGTTGGTTGTTTTGTTTTTTTCTTTGCTTGTTTTTTCAAGAGAAAGAGGATAGAGTTGGGTGGATAGAGACAGAGAGAGGATCTGAGAGGAGTTGGGGAAGAGGAAAATCTGATCAGAACATATTATATGAAAATGTTTCAATTAAAAAAGAAGCAAGACTTTGGCGCATTCAGAAGGAACCATAAGATGAAGGGCACCATTCTTGAAGGGAAAATGCAGTATGGAAGACAAAACCAAAAATGGGCTAAGACATATTCTACGCGGCTCAGTAAAATGGTTGTTAAAGGCTCCTGTGTTACCATACCCTCTCATCAGGTGTTTATTCCCTAAAGGTGGGCACGTTGGGCTCTGTGTGAACCTCGATACCGTTAGGTGCTAACTGGCTTTCTTGCTCCTGCTGGCCAGCCTTTCCTCCCGGTGCCCAAGCCCTTGACAGTGGGCAGTACCCTACTGGGCACAAGGACCCCACTCACTCCCCAGTTTACCGACATATTAATGTCTTTCTTGTCTGTTATCAGTTTGAAGTTAGAAATTCCTATTTGTTTCCATGCTTTGTATGTAACTTCTTTCCATAAATATTTTAATGTTCAAACCATCCAGAATGTGCTATGGGACCAAGTGGGGCCAGGGCCTTCCAACCGACCTCATCACATTTTATCCTTAACATTTACTTTTTTATGCAAGATGTTCTGGGTTCCTTTTTCCTCTCCTACTCTGTCCTGAAACCCATTTCTCCAACAAACCCAGGTAAATTTTAGTGAGTGATGGCAACTGAAATCATAATATATTTATCCATATTTGCATTGGTTGATACTTAAATTATTTCCAAGTGGATGGGAGGGTGGGTGGGTGGAGGAACACCCTCATAGAAGCAGGGGGTGTGGGGAATGGGATAAGGGATTTTCAGAAGGAGGGGAAACCGGGTAAGGGGATAACACTTGAAATGTAAATAAATTAAAAATGAAGAATGAATGAATGAATGAGTAAATAAAAATTTAAAAACATCTGGAGCCAACCCTGTCAGCAGATGTTTAAGGCACCAAAATAAAAGTGTAATGGAGAGAGATTGGCAACATGGGATTTTTAAGCAAACCTCCATTCTATGAAAGAAAGAAAGAAAGAAAGAAAGAAAGAAAGAAAGAAAGAAAGAAAGGGAGAGAGGGAGAGAGGGAGAGAGGGAGGGAGGGAGGAAGGAAGGGAGAGAGAGAAAGATCCACTTGTCTGAATGTGCCTCTATGTTTTATTGGGTATATAACCAGGAATGGAATGGAAATGACAGTGGAAAATTGAGGCCTCTCCACTTGGGGTTATTATGCACAGGAGGTATGTTACCAGAAGCCCCCACAAAATGGTTTTATTAATAATTCATGTATGTTTACATATGTGTACTTAGCTTTGATTTTGCCACATATTCTTAAGGGCTTGTAACATTGATATAGGTCTGTCAGGAGAAGGACATATTGGATCCCACTGGGAGGTCCAGATAATCAGCGGCAGGGTAACAGTGGCTCATTGCAGTCAGTGTCCAGAAATAACAGTGGGGCCAGACTTTTCCTTTGTGATGAGGAACATCTCCATAGAGTACTATTTTAAGATATGCAAAAGCAAACTCCCAGAGTGCACATCTCCCACCATCTTCAGAATGGTTTCTGTCTCCGCCCTTACAATGTGAAAGCACTTCAGGAATGGAGACCCATTTCTTGGGTACCAGCTCTTAAGCAGTGATTAAAGTCAGTGCTTTATTTTCAAGGGCACCTCCTTGGGGAATAGAGGAATGTGTCTCAGGCACAGTTCACATCTTCTGGCTGCTCTTTATAATCCTAGAGCAGTCAATCACTGACCAAGCCAAGAGAATACGTATCTCTTTTTTTTTTCATCTAGGGAGTGGCTAAGTGTCCAAGCCATTTGAGATGGACAGCTACCTGACACTTAGGGAAACAAGGCAAGCAGGAAATTGCATCAGGCCCACAAAGAAGCAATCTAGTGCAGTACTTCAGAATGAGAGTCTAGGCCTTAGTAAGAAACAGCTTAAGCCTGGCCAGTGACTGGCCAGATGGCTATCATCTGTCCCATATAGAGCATGGTTAGACTTGAACATCCAACAGAAGTATTTGGTGACGTGAAGTTCTAAACAGAGGAAATGTACATAGGATGCTCAGTGAACCCTTAGGAAGCCTTTGGAGAAATTAGCAACTAGGAAGGCACGTATCCGTTGACTGTTTGAAGCTTATAGCTTCTCTGTGTGGAGAACCCCATACCAAGTAGACATCATGAGTGCCTTTGTGAAATATTTCACAGCCATATTTCACCCAAAGAGACCCCAGACTGAAAGTAGTAGTGACACCTCCCCCAATTCCTGTACAGTTGTATTAACTACAGTGGTATTCTTCTCTCCTCTTCTCTCCTGTCCCCTGTCCCACAGGCCTGTCTGCTGAAGGTGGTGCCAAGCGCCAGGAGCACCTATCCCGGTTTTCCATGCCTGACCTCAGCAAAGATTCTGGAATGAATGTCTCGGAAAAGCTGAGCAACATGGGCACTCTCAACTCCTCCATGCAATTCAGGAGCGCAGAATCTGTCCGCAGCCTGCTGTCTGCACAGCAGTACCAGGAGATGGAGGGGAACCTTCACCAGCTCGGCAACCCGCTGGGGTACAGGGACCTGCAGTCCCATGGAAGGATGCACCAGAGCTTTGATTTTGATGGCGGCATAGCGAGCAGCAAGCTACCAGGGCAGGAAGGTGTGCACATCCAGCCCATGAGCGAGCGCACCCGGAGGAGAACTACTTCCAGGGATGACAACCGCCGCTTCCGCCCTCACCGGTCCAGGAGGTCCCGACGCTCCCGCTCAGACAACGCCCTGCACCTAGCCAGTGAGCGGGAGGTCATCGCACGGTTGAAGGAAAGGCCCCCTCTGAGAGCCAGGGAGGACTATGACCAGTTCATGCGCCAACGCAGCTTCCAGGAGAGCCTGGGGCAGGGTTCCCGGCGAGATCTGTACAGCCAGTGTCCCAGGACTGTGTCGGACCTGGCTTTGCAGAATGCCTTTGGGGAACGATGGGGACCCTACTTCACGGAGTATGATTGGTGTTCCACCTGCTCGTCCTCTTCAGAGTCCGACAACGAGGGCTACTTCCTAGGAGAACCCATCCCCCAGCCAGCCCGCCTACGATATGTCACAAGTGACGAGCTCCTGCACAAGTACAGCTCTTACGGTGTCCCCAAATCCTCCACCTTAGGTGGCAGAGGACAGTTGCACAGCAGGAAAAGACAGAAGAGCAAAAACTGTATCATTTCGTAACGTGATGGTGATCGTGGCCGGGGAATCGGGGAGATGGGGGCTAAGAATGTAAACTCAGAAGCATGCACTGTTGTGAATTCTCAAGTGCTCTTGGGGATGACGGTTCATGGAGGAGAGACGGAGAACGCTCTCAGGCGAGGGAGGCAAGGCTGCAGGTTGACTTGGTAGATACACTTGGTGTCACAGTTTGGGACATGTTAAATACGATTTGCACATTTCACTTTGGAAACACAGGCTGTGGAGGCCAGGGTAGGTCATGTCCTTCCAAGGTGGAGCGGTCATTAACCAGATGACACTGTAACCCGCTCACTTATATTCTTTCTGGTTCTCTCCCTTTTAGGACCCCTTTTCCAGTAAATACTTTATTAGCCAGGACCCCAGACTAAGTTATTTACATGTTCATTGTAAATGCAATGTAAATGAGAGTTCTGATAAAATATTTTTGTATTTTGTAATAACAACAGAATTTCTATATCGTAGGATTCAGTGGGGACTCGCATGCATGTCCACCAATATCTCTGAGTGGTAGTAAATGGTGGCCCAGGACCACCTGGTTTTTGTTGTTTGTTTTGATTTGGTTTGGTTTTCTTTCTATACAAATCTGTTACATGTCAGTGAGACTGTTTTCAAAGGAGTATATTCAATTTGGCTTTTTGTGGCTGAAAAAGAAAATTTTAACTATTCTACCCAAGGCATTCTATGCTCTAGAACATCTAAAGGTCCATCTTTGAGTCCACTCCCACCCTCAGTAGAATTTATTCTCTACAAAGTAAGTAGGTTTGTATTTTTTTTTAATTGCAAATGTCACTTTTGCTGATTAGAGATAACAACTAGTGTCAGTCCAGTTCTGTGAGAAATGCCATCCTTGTTTGGAACCTTGAAGTTGCTTCATGTCGACCTGTCCCTTGGGGGGTGGGGGGGTAGTCACAGTGACTGTGAGCGGTGCCCGTGTAAGTGTCAGCATGGCGTTGTTCTGAGTGTGGAATTGTTTGGTGCTCATGTTTCCTGGATTGTATTTTCTGCTTTCTTCTTCCAAGGCAGACAGAGCCGCTGCCTTAGCCTGACAACTGTTTGTCCTCATAGCAAGGGAGCTTCAGCATTTAGCACTGAGGGACAAGAGGATGCTGCAGGGAGGAGCCCTGGGTGCACTGGTGTGGTGCACAGGAGACTTGAAAACAAAAAGCAGAGAGGTGTTGAAAGAGGGGACTGTGAGGGAAAGTCGGGGAGAGAGAACTTGTAGAAAGAAAGAAAGAGAGGTGTCAGGCACCTGGACTAGTCCCCAGTGCTTTAGAGAGAATCCAGTTTGACAAGCTTAGTCACCACAGGGGCTGGCTTCTTACCCTGGAGGGTCAAGCTGCTGAGAGGATAGGTAACAGCACGGAAAACCAGACCTTGTGGCAAGAGAGATTTCCATTTTGAACTTTGAGGACTGTTAGGTCAGACTAAAAGGCTCAAGAGTGAGTTTGCTTAAAGAAGATGTTTCACTGCAGGTGAGATAAATACATAGTGAAATAAAACTTCTTGCCTCGCTTCAGTTTTTCTTTAAAAAAAAAAAAAATGAAGCGCTTGCTCTTGGTCCATTTTCTCCCTCTCCTCAGTGGATTGTGGCAAAAATCCATCAGAGGGACCCACCTTTTGTGAGATGTGCTGTCCCGTATGCACAGTGTGTCTCAGTGGCCATTTGCCATGATAAGTCGAGCATGGTCTCTTTTCAGTATAGTACTTAACATTTTCTAGGGTTTTTTTTTTTAATGGAGAGAATGTGAAGCGTGGCTTCTCAGGCACCATCCTAAATGGGTCTGGGGTCGAGGGGGACTGTAAAGGATGTGATGATGACACTCCATCCAGGGTGTATTAAAACGATTTGCTTTATAGGTATTAATATGACATTTGTCATTGTCACTGATTTTTTTAAAGAAGCAATGCAAATGTTGATTGTGGCTGTTTTCCGCATGCTATCTTCATATCTAAATGTTTCATTAATTATCCAAGCCTCTGGAGAATTAACTCTATTACGTTTGTATAGTAAGTTAATAAACTGCTTGGCAAACTGTTTAAGAGATAAATATGCAGTACCGTGCCACTCGAGTGGCAGGTTTCTGGTAGACATTGGGTGAGTCCAATTTGGAGCTTTGAGTTTGTTGATTGGTGAGAATTAAAAGGCATTACTGGGAAAAGAAAAGAGATGGAAAGTAGATCACTTAGCAAATGGTTGAAACCATGTATCCTCTCTGGCCCCAAATCCAATGAGTGAAATTTTCCCCATGAAAGTTGTTTTCTTACTCTGTCCTTGGCAGGGGACCACTTACATTTCCCAGATACAGGTGGACTAACCCTCAGCCCAAAGAAGAATGCAATATAGAAGCTGCTTAAGTAACATTAAGTCTAGGTGTCCAGAGAACATTCGAGATCTCTCTGACCTACACTTAAAATATAATGAGATACAGGTTTCAGGGTCACCAGCAAGATAATCCTATTCTATTGAACCACTGAAGACTTCTTCTCGTTCTAAAAGCAGCCAGATGCCCTAGAGAGAATGTCATTTGAGGAAGGCCAGTTCCTTGCAATGGTAGTCGGTCCTTATCCTGCCCAGTGGTTGGCAACATGACAGTAAATAAGAATTTCTCTACCTTGAATTAATAACTAAGAGATATAACAACCAGAATCTCATTCCCCAAATTCAAGTGCATTCTTTTCTGAGGTGAGAATTTAAGGTCCTCCCTGATTCCTCCAGTGTATCTCTTACCTCCTATTGGCCAAGTTTCCCTGGGGGTGGGGCCTGTACTCCGTCCCCTTAGCTCATTGTTTTATCTTCTGTAGACTGGCTTTCAGAAGAGCCATCTTTCCCCCCTTTTCTCTTTGATGCTGATTTGACTGACTTTTTCCATCTCTCCTATTATTGGGCTGACTTTGTTTAGAACCTCAGCTCTAGAGTTCAGTTCATATCATACTGCTGCCAGATCCAGCACCAGCTAAGCCAACTCTCTTCTCCAGGCCAAGGAGTGTGTAAGTCATTGAAAGCTTCCTAAGTGCTCTTGCCAGTGCATTCCACCTTTGGTCCTGCAGAAAGGGTTCATGCTGATGATCGGTAGCTTTGAGCAATCAGCATGGCATTCAGAGGCCCGCCCTTCTGTCCTGTATAGTTGTAGATTCTCTACCCTGTGCAAAGGTAAATGGGGTGAGAAAAATCAGACCTCATTTCCTGGTTTTTAACATGCATGAAGCAGGATTGCTGGTGTCGATTGTTTGAAACCCTCTTTCTACATCCTGTAAGCTTTCATTTACTGTCCAAGCAGTTGTCTGAACAGATTTGGGTTTTCTAATAGGGAAAGTCACAATCTTTTCCTATGGAATGCTCCTCCTACAGAGCTGTAGGAAGATGGTATTCTCTGCGCATCTTCTAGGAGTTCCTACTGCTTATGACCCATGGTGGCATGAATGCAGCGCTTACTATGTATGCTCTACCTGCCACCTCAGTGGATGATAAGCAGTGGATTATTGCACTTTCCAAGGAGAGTGGATTCTCATCCCAGGTATCCTTATAATACAAGCCAGGGCTAATGGACTAGGGCCGGTCTCCTTTGTCTTATGACAGATCTTATTCATAAGCTGATTCTTTCCTGGGTCCCTGGGAAAGGAGCGGTACACTAGACATTTAGGAAGCATCCATCACAAAGAATCGGGAGACTCCATTTTCTCTCCCTCCCACACTGTGGAAGCTACAGGAAGCTGACCTCTTAGGCCAACAAGGCTCTCTTTGGCCTACTTTTTCATGCTCAGGGTCTTTGCCAGTTATGTGGGCAGCTCCTGCTCACTTTACAGAGGTCAACTAAGAGTCTATCTGTTTTATCATCCCAGCCTATATTATAGGGATGTAGGACACTTAAATTCCAAAGCAGAGTGTTCTTTCATACTCCTAACAGAGACCAGATGCTGTGCTTCACAAAGATCCACCTATGACCAAGGAAAGTAGAAAATTGAGCCAGTGGCCTGAGTGTCACACGCAAATAGAGTTGTTCCTGGCACCTGCGTGGCACCCTCGGGCTCTGCAGATCCTGTTCCACAGGCTTCCATTACTGATCTTGAAGACAGTTGCACATTAACACCTTTTGAAAAGTGCATTTCTTTGAGCAAACCGGAAATAGGAATGAAACTTTTACCTTCTTGTCAGTGGTTTACCCCAGAGTATGTGTGTATGACCATCCAGAAGCCATGAAGGTCAGGATGGAGGAAGAATTGATTTCTTTTTCTGTTTTCTCATATTAGAAGCTCAGTCAACACAAGACCCCTATAGAGCACAACTACTGGAAGCTATTGCTATTATATAAATTCATTTCCTGCTTCCAGAACCAGCCTCCCTCAGAGGAATAAAATGGAGGCTGGAAAGGTCATGTGCTATTAACAGACATTTCTGTGATTCAGATGTGATAAAATCACAAGATAGATGTCTAGTTCTATCTTGAGCATTTTCTAAGAAAACCTTCACGGTCTAGCATTTGGCCATGGGTGTTCAATAGGTCACCAACCAAACGTTTCAAAATTTTGGGAGGTTACTTACCACTATGACCTTCTCATGTTTATCTAGTTGGTTTCCATAGTTTTCAATAAAGTATTCTGGTTTAATCCTGACCCTGAGATAACAACATAAGACCAATGACTCTTCTGTAGTCTTCAGCAAAGTAGGCCAGCATTTATTCTCCCTAAACCTGTTTGTTCCTACAGAGTTGCTTTGCTCAGATCCTATTTAATTCCACATGCATAAACAAACCTCAGAGGGCCCAAGAAGGTGAAGCAGGCTGGAGTCTGTGTTATCTGTCAAGTGTCAAGCTGTTTGTTAGGAAGGCCTGTCATGGGCTTTTGGCGTGGGTTCTGCCAGAGACTGTTCTGAATACTTTGCTTGAGATCCGTGCCCTGTAAAGTGGATATGATGTTTTACTGATTCTGTAATACATTTGTAAACTTCCAATAAAATTTGAATAAAAGGAATGTTGTCATTCTTCTCAATCCTCGCTCATGTTCCAGATTTGGGGAGTGGACTTGGCCTTTGGGGGGGGGGGGAACAAGAAACAGCATGTGGCAGTGATATTTACAGCAGAGCTTGAGCCTGATTTAACAAAATAATCATCCATCAAAATAACAATAGCAGATCCTACCCTAGGGATTGGGACTTCCCCAGTCATGGGCTTTTGGCCAGGATACAGTACCAGGCATAAAATTCCTTCCCATGAGATTCAAATCCAATTAGAAATTGATTAAAGAAGACATATGATGTTTGGAACCTGAGTCACATCACTCAGTATAATTTGTCCAGTTCCACCTATTTACCTACAAATGTCATGGTTTCATTTTTCTTTAGCTGAGTAGTATGCATATAATACCACATTTTTCATATCTGTTCATCCATGGTACACATCTGGATTGATTCCATTCTCTGGCTATTATAAATAGGCAGTGAATATGGGTGTTCATGTATCTCTACAGTAAGAGATAAAGTTGTTGGGTCTATGCCCTTGGATGAGACAGGTAGTATTGTGGTATATGTTATAGCAAGCCTATTTCTAGTTTTATGAAAACCTCTAGACTGATACCCAAAGTAGCTATACTAGTAGCCATTAGCAGATATTTCTGTGGTTCAAATGTGGTGAACTTACAAGCTAGATTCCTAGTTCTAGCTTGAGCTCCCACTTGAGAGTGTATAGGAGTTCCCCTTTACCACATCCACGTCAATATCTGTTGTCATTTGTATTCCTGGTGATGGCCATTCTGACTGGGGTTGAGATGGAATCTTAAAGTAATTTTAATTTTTATTTGCCTGATGGCTAAGGATGTTAGGCACGTTTTAAAATGTTTCCTAGCCATTTTCATCTTTTGAAATTTTTCTGTATAGTACTTTAGCCCATTTTTAATAATTTTTTTATTCTTTAGTGTTTAGCATCTTGTGTTCTTTGTATATTGTTGAAACTAATTCCAATGAACAGCTGATAAAGATTGCCTCCTGTTGTATGGGCTGGCTGCCTGTTCACTGTTCCCTTGGCTGTGCAGTAGCTGTTTGTGTTCATGGGGTCCCGTTCCTGTGCTACTGGAGTCTTATTTGGGAAATGCTTGCCTCTGCCTCTAAGATGAAGCATGCTACCTGTTTGTAGCTCTAGAAGTTTCAGGGTTTTATTTTGGAGTCCCTGGTCTATTTGGAGCTGAGTTTTGTGCCGTGGCGAGAGGTAAGGATCTAGCTTTATTTTTCTGAATGTTGAGATCCAGTTTCGCTGCACTATTTTTTAAATATGCAACTTTTCCAGTATAAACTTTTATGTCCTTTCTTAAAAATCAGGTAACTGTAGTTGTGTGAACTTATAACTTTGTCCTCAACTCTGCCATTGACCATGTCTGTTTCTGTACTGGTGCCATGCTGGTTTTATAGCTATGGCTCTGTAGTATAATCTGAAATCAGTTATGGTGATTGCACCCATAATGTCCTCTTTCTTTGGAACTGTCCTTGCTTTTGGTGACTCCATGTAATTTTTTACACTATTTTTCCTATGTCTGTAAAACAAAACAAAACAAACCTGCAGTCCCAGTAAAGGGTAAAGTAGAGACTAAGCTTTGCCAAAAAGGGTAAAGCAGAAGAGTAAGCTTGTTACACACTGGAACTTGAATATGGAAATAATAGAAAAGAAACTATATTGGAAAATAAACAAGACAAGTAATTTCCTGTCCAGCAGTCTATAGATTGCTTTTATAAGCATGGTCATAATCACAGTATTAACCCTTCTGTTGCCCCAACCCTCAGCCCCTTGGGATGATCCTTGAGGGTAGGGGGTAAGAAGGCACAGCAGAATCAGCAAAAAAGAAGTGAAAAATAGATTAGTTTATTACAGAATTGGGGAAAGCCTTTATACCCCCTGTCCATACCCTGTTGGTTCATAATTGCTCATTCTGCATGGTTAGTACCAGTTGATTGCTCTGGTCACATGCTCCATAATCAGTTGCTTCTGGGAGTCAGGCAGGTTCTGAGGTTAGCAAATGGGACTGCTTCGCGTAGCACTAGACAGAAAGTGCTGACTCACTGCTCCTACGCCATTCCAGTCCATGAACATGGGAAGTCTTTCCATATTCTGGTCTCTTCTTTAATTTCTTTCTTCAGTATCTTAAATTTTTCATTGCACATATCTTACTTTTCCTTGGTTAAGTTTATTCATTTGGGGGGTGAGGGTGGAGAGACTGGTTCTAATTACAGTGTCATTGTTTACTGGAAAATGGGCCTAAGCAAGCAAGGACAGAAACAGGATGCACTTAGTGGGTAATGGGATTCTGTACTCAATTAGAAATAAGTGGGACTTCTGTTTGTATTTGTTTGATTGGACAGTTGATTTTTTTTATTTTGTGTATGTATGCCTGTATGTGTGTGTATGTGTGTGTGTGTGTGTGTGTGTGTATGTGTATGTGTGTGTGTGTGTGTGTGTGTGTGTGTGTGTGTTTATTGTGAATGGTATTGTTCTCCAGATTTCTTTCTTTCTTTTTCTAAACTCTTTGTTTACATTCCAAATGATTTTCTGTTTCCCAATTCTCCCCTCCCCCTAAGTCACATAAGTCCTCTTCCCTCAGCCAGTTCCCCAATCAAGCCCCTCCCACTCCTCTGTTCTGGCAATCCCCTACAATGTTGCATCAAGCCTTTCCTGGACCCAGGCCATCTCCTTCTTGGGAATGATTTGATATGTGGGTTGTGTTTTGGGTATTTTGAGCACAGAAGGGTTAATATCCACTTATCAGTGACTGTATTCCATGTGTGTTCTTTTGTGAATGAGTTACCTCACTTAGTATGATATTTTCCAGTTCCAATCATTTGCCTAAGAATTTCATGAATTCACTGTTTTTATTTGCTGAGTAGTATTCCATTGTGTAAATATACCACATTTTCTGTATCCATTCCTCCATTGAGGGACATCTGGATTCTTTCCATCTTCTGGCTATTATAAATAGGGCTGCTATGAACATAGTGGAGCATGTGTCCTTATTGCATGCTGGGGAATCCTCTGGGTATATGCCCAAGAGTGGTATAACAGGGTCCTCCGGAAGTGTCATGCCCAGTTTTCTGAGGAACTGCCAGACTGATTTCCAGAGTGGTTGTACCATCTTGCAGTCCCACCAGCAGTGGAGGAGTGTTCCTCTTTCTCCACATCCTCTCCAACACCTGCTGTCTCCTGAGTTTTTAATCTTAGCCATTCTGACTGGTGTGAGGTGGAATCTCAGGGTTGTTTTGATTTGCATTTCCCTAGTGACTAATGATGTTGAACATTTCTTAAGGTGCTTCTCAGCCATCCAAAGTTCTTCAGGTGAAAATTCTTTGTTTAGCTCTGTATCCCATTTTTAATAGGGTTATTTGGTTTCCTGGGGTCTAACTTCTTGAGTTCTTTGTGTATATTGAATATTAGCCCTCTGTCAGATATAGGGTTGGTGAAGATCTTTTCCCAATTTGTTGGTTGCAGTTTTGTCCTTTTGACTTGTCCTTTGCCTTACAGAAACTTTGTAATTTTATGAGGTCCCATTTGTCAATTCTTGATCTTAGAGCAGAAGCTATTGGTGTTCTGTTCAGGAACTTTTCCCCTGTGCCCATGTCCTCAAGGGTCTTCCCAAGTTTTTTTTCTGTCAGTTTCAGTGTGTCTGGTTTTATGTGGAGGTCCTTGATCCACTTGGAGTTGAGCTTAGTACAAGGAGATAAGAATGGATCAATTCGCATTCTTCTGCATGCTGTTAGACAACTAAGGAGGGCAAAGGGATACAAATTGGAAAGGACGAAGTCAAACTATCACTATTCACAGATGATATGATAGTATACTTAAATGACCTAAAAAACTCCACCAGAGAACTCCTACAGCTGATAAACAACTTCAGCAAAGTGGCTGGTTATAAAATCAACTCAAGCAAATCAGTAGCCTTCCTATACTCAAAGGATAAGCAGGCTGAGAAAGAAATTAGGGAAATGACACCCTTCACAATAGCCACAAACAATACAAAGTATCTTGGTGTGACTCTAACCAAACAAGTGAAAGATCTGTATGACAAAAACTTCAGGTCTCTGAAGAAGGAAATGGAAGAAGACCTCAGAAAATGGAAAAATCTTCCATGCTCTTGGATTGGCAGGATTAATATAGTAAAAATGGCCATCTTACCAAAAGCAATATACAGATTCAACTCAATCCCCATCAAAACCACAACTCAGTTCTTCATAGAGTTAGAGCAATTCTCAAATTCATCTGGAATAACAAAAAAACCAGAATAGCTAAAACTATAATCAACAGTAAAAGAACTTCTAGGGAATCAGTATCTGGGACCTCAAGCAGTACTACAGAGCAATAGTGTTAAAAACTGTATGGTATTGGTACATTGACAGGCAGGTGGATCAATGAAATAGGATAGAAGACCCAGAAATGAACCCACACACCTATGGTCACTTGATCTTCGACAAAGGAGCTGAAAATATCCAGTGGAAAAAAGATAGCCTTTTCAATAAATGGTGCTGGTCCAATTGGAGGTCAGTTCTCCAGATTTCTTTTTCAATCTGTTATTGGTATGTAGGAAGTCTAGCTAGATAAAAGTGTTTTCCAATTTAAAGGAGTAATAGTGCCTTAGACTCCATAATGAAGTCATTGGCGCTTCAAGTGCTATCAACTGCAAATGCAGAAAGCAAAAATCAAGAGTTCATGGCCCTGAATTATAATCAGATGATTTATAATATAATGAAAGAGCCATCATTAAAGAAGTGAAGATTTAAGAATAATCAAATCCATATGGATTGGGAAAATGTTACTGAGAAATAAATTTATATTAGCAAATGGAATAAATTATCATATTTTACCATCCTTCCTTCATGGGCCTAGCGCTAATTACAGTGTCATTGTTTATTGGGAAATGTGCCTAAGCAAGCAAGGACAGAATCAGGGCACACTTAGTGGGAAATAGGACTCTGTACTGAATTAGAATGAGCTGTGTGCTACACATGGTTTAATAAAACCCAATGGCAGAAACATGCACTGGGGCCGGGGGCGGGGGAGTAATAATGATGCTTTCTACCCAATAACAAAAAGATCTAGAAAGAGTAAATGTTATTCTAGAAAATGCTGCCACCCAAAGTTCTGTAGACAGTAAGGCTGTCCATTTGCCCTGCCATCTAGAATCTTTTACCTCTTTTATCAAGTGGAAAACAGATCTTGTTACCTGAAAATAAGCACCATAAGATTGCCCTGGGGGGTGGGGGAATTGAGAGGGGTCAAAGAAATATGGATACACATCAATGTCAATAGTAAATTCCCCAGTGCAAAAAGAAAAGGAACGATTGTCCTTTCATTTCAAAATTATTATCAGATAAAGGCTGAAAAAATGAATTGGTCCATTTATTTATAAATCCAACCTATCAGCTTCTCTCTGCTGTTTCTCCATTCTTACAGAATGAAGATTTGAAGATTTTGTCTATTGAGCACATTTGCCCACCAAACACCCATGCGTCCTAACTCCTGGACCCAGGTTTCAACCCCTTGCAGGATTCTGTGATTGATAAAGTGAGGCAGTGTTCAGCCTACCTGTCTGTCTCTGTCTCTCCTCCAAAGCCAATGAATTCAAAGTCCAACCATTGCCTAGAAGCAGATGGATCCCTGAGTCACTGTGTTTTCACATAAAAAGAATCGCTTTTAAAAAGAATCTTTTGTCATCTTAAACTGGAAAAAAAAAAGACAATAGAGATGAAACTTTGTACTACCACATAACCCATACTGCTTGACTAATATGTGGAGATCAATACCAACTGATCTTACAAGTTCCGTTTGAAACGAGAAGATACAGCCGAGGATGTCATCAGATGATCAGGAGTTCTGAAGGCTGATGGGACCAATGCTTTGGAGACATGGGTTGATTAGTTAGCTTAGTTGCTTTGATTGGGATAAAAACTACCCCTTAATTAGAGCTTGCAGCTGTGTGTCTGGCCCTGTAGAAATACAACCTATGGACTAGAAGCAGCAAGGAGGTGTTCACTCATGCTACTCACCGGGGAATGTACACATCAGTGCTTGATGGTTCCAGGGTTTAAAAGAACTAATTAAACAATTGAAATGACCATGCAAAAGATTACAAAAGTTGCATTTGTGAAAAATTGAGTTTGTAAGTCGCCCATAGGTGCCTCGTGAAAGGTGAAGGAAGACTTCTTCCTCCATAGAATAGCAGAGGCTATGGAAGAAAATCTCAGAGATGAACTCATTAGGTGGCATACTCACAGATCAGACAATTACAGAGTCCCCACAGTGGATATTATTCTAAAGTGACAGGACAAAACAGTAAGTCCAATGAATCACCAGTCTCACTGGGGGCTACTCTACTTTTTCATATCTTTTTCCAAATCTAGAATTTGCTTTATCTGATCATCTAAGTTATTAAAATAAATTAACCCATGGAAGAGCAATGAGCCCACATCGGAAACCACACATGTCTGGAGCCTTGACTCCTAACCAACATGTCTCCTTGTTTGCATCTCCTTGGCAGTCCTCTCCTCCCTAAGTTCCCTTTGAATTGAGTCTGTGGTTCCTAGCCTCCACCCTTATCTTGAGAACCTCCAACCTCATGCTAAAGAAGGATGCTTCTTTCTACAGTTGTTTGACCAATGTCTGGCTCTGTTTTCTGTTGCTTCTGTAATCACCCCCTCCAGCCAGTTCAAAGCAAAGAATGAGTACTTGCAAGAGAGTCTGTCCCCAGAGAAATGCTTCAGTCAACCTAACTGAAAGCTTCACAGCACCTGCTAAATGAAAGGCTCCTATCCCCGCCCCCTCCCTCTCCTCATCCCCCCACCCCCACCCCAGGCCACTCCTCTTAGTGCCATCTGAGATCACTCAGAGCAGCAAAGCTCCTCAGAGCTGTCATACATATGTGAAACTTCTCTTCTCCTCCCTGCAAGGTCACCACACAGCTGTGAATTCAAGCTGGCAACCTTCAAGGGCTGGGATGGAGGGCGACTTCCCGGCAGTCACTGAGCATTTTGAGAATACTCAGCCATTCCCAGGACAGGGATGCCTCCAAACTATGGTTTTTGTAACAGCAGACTTCACCAGAGCAGCCTTCTCCTTCCTTTTCTTCCCGACTCTTTAAGTCTTAAAAAACTGATGCCATGCAAAGTATTTTATAAGTGACTTGTTTTTAATATTGAGGCCAAGTGTGGGACACCATAGTTCAGAGCAGGAACAGGTTCCAACCTCGTGGGCTGGCATCTGTACATAAAGTCCTTAGGGTGGGCAATAGGCTGCTTTGAACAGCACAAACGACACAGGAAGTATGGAAAGGAATAGGACCCTGGGGAGCCAACACACCAGGGATCCCAGGTCCTTAAGCTGCTGACTTCATGGAGGCGGTTTCCTGCTCCCATCCCCCCTTTAAACATGTGCCTGTGACCCACGGTGGCTAGTGGAAGCTTCTTGCTTCAGGTAAAGAACAAGCATAATAATGCATCCAAAATATTGACTGGTAGAGGAAAGGACTTCGTTGTGCTTTGCCAAGGCCAGAGGGTTCCCCTGCTGAGGCCTGGGCACGGAGCATCAGTAGCCCTGGACCTGTGGTGCAGGGCGAAATCAAGGGGCACACAGGCTAGCTTTCTAGCTTGATGGTTCTCCAAATCCAAAATCAGAGCCAGACACACCCCTCTGCTTCTCCCTGATGGATTTTTGACCGCAGTGATGACAGCAGCAGAGAAAAATCTCATCTCAGGAATAGATGGAGAATATTTGATAACCTCGGGTGATTAATGATTAAACTTCAAAGCAGTAAGCATTGCTAATTTGTCTATGGATTCTGTTAAATAAAGTAAAATTCAGTGTATCCTCTATATTTTGTGAATGCTGACTGACGCTATCTCAGGGTATCTTTTTTTTTTTTTTTTTTTTTTTTTTTTTTTAGTGTGTGTGTGGGAAGGGGCACATGTGAATACAGATGTGCAGATGCTCTCAGAGGCCAGAAGAGGCCATTGGGTTTACAGGAGCTTCTGAGCTCCACAACATGGGTGCTAGTCAGCATTCTATCATTGTGACAGAATGCCTGAAACAAACAGTTTGTTATATAATGGGGAAATGTTTATTTTAGCCTGTGGTTGACATTTCTGTCTGTCATTGCTCGAGCCTGCTGTTTTGAGTCAGCAATACCACAGTCGATCATGGCAGAAACACATGGTGAAGGTCTGTGTCCCTCATGGTGGCTGGGAAGCTAAGATAGACAGGACGAGGCTAGAGTCCCAGTGTCCCCTATTCCAGTCACCTAGATGCTTCTCACAAGCCACCTGCCCCCCAGGTTTCCACCACATCCCAATAGCAGTGGTGGCTGATGACAAGACCTTCAGCATTTGGGGTGTTTGTTGCAAACAGTAAGCTCTGTGCTGAGAGCATAAGGAAGTATTTGGGGCATTCTTCAACACGTGATGGTTACACTTGTTATGTCTAGAAGTTCTCAACAAGCAGGAATGAAAGCAAACTCACCTGGATCTAGAGGTCTTTCCAGCAAGTGACTTTTAAAGCATTAGGAAACAGCATCTGGCCGGGTGGTGGTAGTGGTAGTGGTGTCGCCTTTAATCCTGGCACTTGGGAGGCAGAGGCAAGCAGATCTCTGTGAGTTTGAGGTCAGCCTGGTCTACAAAGTGAGTTTCAAGACAGACAAGGCTACTACACAGAGAAATCCTGTCTTGGAAAACCAATATAGGGGGAAGAAGAGACGGAAGGAAGGAGGGAGAGAGGGAGGCAGGGAGGGAGGCAAGCAGGGAGGGAGGAGAAGGGGAGAGAGAGAAGAAAGAGCATTTGTGACACATGCCGCAGAGACGAGGCTGATCCCATCCTCTGCCTTTCTACTCCCACTTCTTGCAAGCACACACAATAGTTGTTCAGCCTGGATTTTGTGCTCCAAAAGAAAACTACAGTATCTTATTCAAACAATGGCAGACCCATCCCTGTGCCTGGGTGTTTCATGTATAGCACTGGGGGAAAGTAGCTTTGTTCTAATTAGGATAGGGCTTTCAATTGATGACACATGTTTACCGTGCATCTGGGTATAAACTGATTAGCCCTTGATGTGAGGCTACAGAATGCTGTCTCCCAGAGTATACCAAGAGGGAAGGGCATGATGCCCAGGCTTGGTTCATCCTAGGGTTGATATCTGCCATCAGGTCCTTGCGTCTGGCCTTCCCATTCTCTAGCACCTTGCTAGAGTTCATCAGGACAGTGTCCCCCTAAACTCTAGGATCCCACTCTGATTAGAAGAAAGAAAGCCAGTGTCAGCAGTACAGGCAGTGAGAGGATCCTCCACACTTCTCCGTCTCTCCACTCACATCAGAACCAGCGTGAAGAACTGGAAGGAAGAACTGGAGCTTTCTATTTTAATTTTTTTTTTTGAGGCAGAAAGTTAAAAGACAATGTTTAATGATTGTCTTTGGTTTTGTTTTACAACACAAGAGCTAGCTTCTCATATTCTCCCCCTGTGCCAATAAATGCTTCATTATTCATGTTTGATTTATGAACCTAACTCACTGAATGATGAGGGAACAGCCACTTGACATTTATCTCCCAGCACAGAACAGCTGAGCTTGAAAGACTTGGAGAAACCATTCTAAGAAGAAGGGAAGTGTGTGCCATTGTGTATAACTAAATGACTGCTGAGCATGACATAATATAATTCTAGGTTCATGACTTTGTGCTAGGTTTGGAGAGAATGATACACATTGAGTGATTCTCACATCCCTTAGACTTGTCCAAGTTCAAGTCCCTTAGGGCCAAACAAAAGTATTCCATTTACAGACTCAGCCAATGACAACTTAGAGTGTCTGCCATCTCTTGGGAATTAAGATGATTGTCCAGCACAGAAAAAGGGTGTGTCTGCCCTGCCTATAAGTATATATGAGAATACTGGCCACCAGGAATTCTGGGACACACACAACAGCATAGTGTTCTATCCTATGGGAACTCAGAAATAAGAATGGAGAGCCCAAGAGAGATGGAATTGGGAAGGTCCTGGTTGAGATGTCAAGTGAGGCCTCTCTGGGTATGTAATATGACAGCTGACTCACAGAGAAATCAATCTGTTAGAGTTCAAAGTTAATCAGCTGTTCGAAGAGGAGCACTCACAACATCCAAGTAGAGGAAATGATGCCCATGTGGGTAGAGAAAGGATAGGATAGTGTGGGGAGAGTCTAGGAGCCCACCAGGTAGGGACCACCCAGGAGGACAGCATCAATATGAACAGAGCAGGGAGAGAACATTAGGTGACTAGAATAAGAAGGGCGGTGTTGGGGGAGCTGAGAAGAGCACCAGTATGGCACAAAGAGGAGCACTTCAGTGTGAGCAAGGTGGAGCACTGTAGTATGGATGGAGTGAAACAAGGGAATAGTAATGATGGGAGCACCAATGTGAATACACTGAAGATGGGAGCACCAGTGTGGATACAGTGAAGATGGGAATCCTGGCACAGGTGCAGAGAAGATGGGAGTCCCAGTGTTGGTAGCAGTTAAGAACATAGGGGCAGAGACTTGTAGAAGCACAGGAGAATGGCCAAGTCACTCCAACAGCTTGGACATTTTTTAGGACTTGGAGTTTTTTCCTATGGCAAGAAAGCCATTACAGATATTTAAATTGGAGAGTGTAGTGTACTCTAATTTAGAAACAGTGATTATTTTTTAGGGAATGAGTGTAAGCAATAATAGACAAAGCAGAAACTATGTTAGGAAATATGTATATTAGACAGACATTGTGTCTGTATGATAAAGTTAATGGGGGAGGCACTTATTTTGGCACCTTATTTCAGTCCACAGTCCTTGGCCTCATGGCTTCTGGGCCCCTGCTGAAGCTGAACATCATGATGGAATCTGGCAAAGGCTACTGACTCCACTGTGCACAGAAAACCAAGGCAGAAAGCTGGTGCTCAGAGGCATCCTCCTTTGTCCCATCATATTCTACCCTGGGTTCCAAACCTACGTGAGGTTACAGTATGCCTTACAGTGTTACCTCATGGGTATATTAATTCTTCAATATATATACTGAAGTTATGCCACTTGTGCTAACAGCATCTATGACTCCCTACAAGAAAAAGAAACTAACAAAAACCCTAGTGCCAGGCATGATAAACCAACCAAGAGTTGTTAGCCAGAGTAGTCCAAGTGGCTTCCAAAACAATATAAGCTTTTTGACTTTTGCCCTTGGTTGCCTTCCAGAGGTTGAAGGAAGCCCTTATGTGTGATGATGACACAGCACACTTTAGACACAGTAATCAGAAGATTCAAATTGGATCAAACCTAAAAGCCTTCTCCCTGCAGTGTAGCTCACAGTACCAGAAGGTACTTGTAAGCTGCCAAGGGAAAGAAGCAATAAACAATCCTAGCCAACTGTGATGTCACAATGACCAAAATGGCCAGAGTGATAAGACATCCCTAAAGGTGCAACAGTGGCATTCATGTCTCAGTGGTAACCGACAGACACCAATGGGTGTCTAATTAGACATAAGGCCCACTCAACAGGAGGAAAATCGCACCTGGTACTGTAATTCCAGGCAATTACATGGGGGAAAGTGAGGTCATGATTTTAGAAGAGAACCTACTATAGTCACTTTACTAGACCACAAGAAATAATTACCTGCATTCTAAAACTCATACCCACTAGTAAGTGTAGCTCTCACCCCTCGGGGAGGTGGGGGGAAGCTTTTCTTTACAGCAAATGGAGACCATTATGGAAACCTATACCATGTCATAAAGCAGAGACCCGTGGATCCTGTGGAACCCAACCCCAACAAACACATCTACAAAGCAATTCCTGTCCTAAGGCTCAGGGAGTATTGTGGATGAAGGGGTGGAGAGATTGTAAGAACCAGAAACCCAGGAAGTCTGCTGTGAGATTGTGTGTCCTAGAAATGACAGAAAATATTTTCCCATAATTCCATAACAATTTGGCTGCCTAAACAATACCTGAACAATAATAATATCAACAGACAGGCTAACACAAAAGAAGTCCACCCCTAGACAAAGAACTAATGACTACTGACTGAGAAAGGGTGAGGTAGCCTCTCCTGGGGTTGAAACTCCTTACTGGTTATCCAGTACAAAGAATGTGCCAACACAAACACATACAGCATACTAAATGGACTCAGCGGATTATATTTATATGTGTGTAACAATAATAAAAACAGGCTATCAACTTGAGGAGCACTGAGGGGAGCATGGAATGCATTTGCACAGGCAGAGATGTTTGAAACAGTGTGACTCATATGAACCTTTGGGACTGGCTGATCAATTATGTCATTTCCTGGAACAAAATGGATAAGAAGCCTACTTGGTTTCTGTTTGATCTACAAATACAGGAAACAACTAGAACAATTTTTAAACCTGTGTTGAATGAATAGGGAATCACAGCCCATCAACCAATTTCCACATTTAGCCAATTCTCAGATTCAGAACTCTCTGAATGAAGAGAAAAACAAGTTCTCCCAAGGAAAGATTGTTACAATATAAATAAAAAAAAAAGTTTTAGCATCAGCCTTTCTCCTATTCTCCCCAGGAAGGAACTATGGCCTTTGACTAGGGAAACTGCATATTAGGGGGAGGGGGATAACATTTGGAAACTATTGGATCCTGGTTCTAAACTGACAGTGATTCTAAAGAGACCCCCAGAAAGCACTATAGCTCTTCCAGGTAAAGTAGGGCTTATGGAGTTCAAGACATTAATGGAATTTTGGCTAGCCTAGCATCTGACCCACAACGGGGCAAATGGAACCTTGAACTCATGTGATTATTTCACCAATTCTAGAATGTGTAATTGTGATAGACACACTTAGAAGTTGACAGAATCCCCACATGGTTCCCTGAGCTGTGGAGTGAGGGTTTATCATTCTTGAAAATGCCAAATAGATGCTTTGGGTGTTACCTTTAATGGGAAAAAAAGAATGAACCAAACCCAGTATCTCATCCCTAGAGGAATTGGAGAAATTAGCACCACCATTAAGGTCTGGGGCAGGGGTCCCACCACATTTCCCTTTAACTCCGTTTGCCCTGTGTAGAAGACAGATGGTTCAAAGAAAGAGACAGTTGACTCTCTACAAAATTAACCAAGAAGTGACTCCAGTTGCAGCAGCTGTGCCAAATGTGTCCTTACTTGAGCAGATTAATACATCTTCTGGTGTTCATATGCAGTTACTGTTCTGGCAAATGCTTTCTTCCCTATACTTTCCCCTAAGGATTATCGGGAACAATCTTCTTGCAGCTGGCAATGCCAGCAGTATAACTTACGGTCTTACCTCAAGGGTATATTAAATCTTCAGCCCTGCATTACAACTTAGTTTGAAGGGATCTTGATCACTTGTCTCCTCCACCAGGTATTACACCAACCCACTATGTTGATGGGAAATAAATCCAACCAAAATCCAAAGGCCTTCTACCTTGGTGAAATTCTTGGTATTCCAGTCATGTAGGACATGCAGATGTATCCTTCTAAGGTGAAGGATAAGCTACTGCACCTGACCCCTCACTTTATCAAAACAGAAGCACAATGTTTAGTGATCCAATTGGATTTTGGAGACAGGACATTCCTCACATGAGTGTGTTACTCCAGCCATATTCTAAGTGACTCTGAAATCTACAATGAATGTTGTCTGGAAAAGAAGACTCTTCAACAGGTCCAGACTGCTGTGCAGGCTGCTTTGCAATTGGACTGTATGATCCAGCCCATCTGATGGTACTTGAAGTGCCAGTGGCAGACAGGGATGCTGTTTGGAGCTTTGGTAGGTCCGCATAGGTAGGTCACAGCAGAGACCCTTAGGGTTAGAAGCAAAACTTTCCCATCTGTAGACAATTATTTTCATTTTGAGAGATAGCTCTTGGCCTATTGTTGGCATTAGTGGAAATCGAACCTTTGACAATGGTCCACCAGGTTATCATTTGACCTGACCTTCCTTTATGAGCAGTGTTATCTGACCTATGAGACCATAAAGTTGACCATGCACAGTGGAAATACATCATCTAGGATTATATACAAGAATCATCTGCATGAAAAGAGAAGAGGCAGAGAAAATATCATGTTCTCCTTGCCTGGAGAAGACTACTGACATCAGCACTGCTCCCCCTGGCAATAACATTTGGTTTCTTTTCTGAAATGCAAAGCCTAAACTGAGCTTTTCAGTGGCGAATTAAAAGACCCAGGATGGCAGTCATGGTTCTCAGTGCTCATAGTTACTGCAGTCCGGCACAAACATGGAGCTGGCTGGCCACACCTTTGGGGAAGTCCATGAGATCAAGAAGATACCAAACATGTCTCTAGCACATTAATTAAGTTGCAGTGTCTTCATTTCTAGACATTATTTCCTCACTAAAAGCCGTTCAGACAACAAAAGATAGTGGCTACTAATTAACCCAAGTAAAACACTGTTAGTGTGGCAAGCTTAAAAGGAGAAGTGTCTGGCTAGCCTCTTCTATCACAGTTAATAAAAACCAATGTCTGCTCCTAGTGTTCACAAGAATCTCATACACTATCAGTCAAATTTGCAATGCTACCATTCATTAAAATGGAAAACAATTTTACATATATTATATATTACAATTTATATACCTTTAAATATAAAATTATATAAAATTTATACAAAAGCACAAAGACCTACCTATCTACCTACCTAGAGTCTATGTAGACAATGCAATCTGGAGCAAAAAGCGCAATGTTGTAATTTCAAACGACACTACCAAGTGGCAGAGGAGAAACAGACAGGTAGGTCAAGAGAACAGGATAGAGGACCCAGAATGAAAGCTATAGGGCAGCTGTCTCCTGGTGGTGTTGTTTTACAAAAATGCCAAAAACATATACTGTAGAAGAGACAGGCCCTAAAACAAGCCGTATTGAGTAAACCATACTATCCACATACAGAAAAAGGAAACTAGATTCCTATCTCTCATCCTGTCCACAAGTCAGTTCAACATGGATCCCAGGTCCAGGTTGGATCCCTGACCCTAATGTAAAACCGGAAACATTTCAGTATCTAGGCATATGCAAGGAATTCCTGAAAAGGTCTCTGGTGGCTCAGGAAATAGGACCAGAGTGACAAATGGTATTGCATGAAATTAAAAAGCTTCTGCATAGCAAAGGAAAACTTGGAATGAAGAAAAAGCCTGAGGGATATGTTCCTAGCAGAGGATTGATATATAGAATATATAAACAACTTTCAAAACCAAACGATCAATAAATAAGCTAACGAAATGGTTCTCAAAGAATAAAATACTAGTGACCAGTAAACGAATGAAAAAAAAACAAAACAAAAAAACAAAACAAAAAAAAACGTTCAACACCTTACCTATCAGATGATTTGATTTCACCCAGTCAAAATGGCTACCATTAAGGAAGAAGTTTAAAAAAAACCAAAAACAAAAAAACCCTGCCCCATAGGGCATTGCCATGTGACTGTTGTGTCCTTTGTGTGTCAGTAGAGAAGAGACCTGACCTGTGAACATCTGAATGAGTAATAGTCTGATACTCCCTGAAAAAAAGTGAGTCTGAGATGACCACCAGACCTGGACCAGCAGGGGTAGACAGGGAGCTAGCCGGAGGTGACCACCAGTCCAGCAAGGAGTGAACAGAAGATGAAACAAACCCCATCAGGCCCTGGGCTGGAGTGAGCCTGAGGCAGACTACCCCTCATGGGGCCACAAGGGCAGCCCAGGTGAGGACTAAGCCCCAAGGTAACCACCAGTCTGGCACCATGGAGCGGGGACAAGGAGCTAGCCTGTTATACAGGGACCTAGTCCTGCACTGTACAAGCCTGGGAAGACAGACCATGCCCAAGATGACCCCTGCCTGGTGACATAGCACCCTGAAACCCTTTCGGAGATGTCCCCAGAAACTCCAGGTGCCACTGAAGGAGCAAGTAGGTAGTAGAGAAATGGAAGAGGAACAGAAACAGAAGAACATGGGTGCAACAAAGAGAGGCAGACCTGGATGCTTGAGGGTATCGAGGAACAGCCTGATATGAGTAATCCATGATGGGACCATGGTGGGGGTCCAAGACCCTGCAAGAGCAGGGGACTGTTACAATCAAAGACTAGGTGGATGCCCCTGCTCTGGGCTGCTACCTGGAGACAAATTGATGTCTAAAGGCTGTGCAGAACTGACCTCAACCCTTGCCTGGGGATTGTGGGAGAACTGGTCCTGGGGGCATGAGAGCAGGAGAGCTGATCCCACCTCTAGCCAGCTGCAGCACTTAGGAGAATGGGCCCCAAACATCATCCAGGAAGTACAGTAGAGCTGGCCCTGGTTGTGTGCGTGGCAAGTGAGACAGTCCCAAGGGTATGAGCTTGGGAGAGCTTATCCTGCCACTCATCTCCCAAGTGGTGACATGGACAAGGGAGAGAGATACCCTCTTCCTTGCTACCTGCAGCAGGCAGGAGACCTGGCCCTGGGTTCATGAGAGCAGGAGAGCCCAGCTCTGATGTTTACCAGTTACAGCACTCAGGAGAGTGGACCCTGTACCAGCACAGTAGAGCTGATCCTGAGGCAGGGGTGCAGATGAGTCAGCCCCGGGGTATGAGAATGGGAAATCTGGCTCTGTCCCTTGCTGACAGTGGCATTGGATGGGCCTGCTGGAGCAGGGCAAGAGAGCTTGCCCTGGTGGTGTGAGTGCAAGAGAGTTGGTGGGCTGACTAGCTCAGATCCTTCTTGGGCCCAGATCCAGGACTTTGAGCTGCCCCCCCCCCCAATATCTATACCATCCATGAATTGCTGGAGCCCATGAAAAGGCTGGTTCTATAGATCCAAAACTACAGGATCTCCATGACACAGGCAACAACAGGATATCTGAGAGGAGTCCCAGAGAGGATCCAGTATTGATAGCATAGCAGAAGCCAGAAACCTCTTACCAGACCAATGTTCGTTGCAATAAACATTTGCAAGCCAAGAAGTGAGGACAAAAGGGAATACTGTGGCACACAGTGTGACGCCTTACAGCTTCTACAGTGAGGCTGCAAGGGTGGAGGGCAGATATGAGGGGAGGGAAGAAGAGAAGAAGTGCAGCTCATGATATGAAATTCACAAAAAAACCAATACAAAGTTTAAAAACCAAAACAGCCAGTGGTGTTGGTGCGTGTCTTTAATCCCAATAGGCAGTCAGGTAAATTTCTGTGAGTTAAAGTCTGGTCTACAGAGCTAGTTCCAGTGCAACCAGATCTACACAAAGAAACCCCATCTTGAGGAAGGAAGGAAGGAAGGAAGGAAGGAAGGAAGGAAGGAAGGAAGGAAGGAAGGAAGGGGGAAAGAAAGAAAAGAGAGGGAGGGAACGAGGAAAGGAGGGAGAGAGGGAGGGAAGATATGAAGACGCAAAGAAAGAAACAAAGAAACAAAAGAAAAAAGAAACACAAATGCCAGAGAGGACATGGGAGGAAATAGAAAGCAAAATACAGCAAATGCAATATCATACGAACTATCTGGATAAATATCAGTTCTAATAATAGCTGTGTATCGATTAGAAACTATTTATATCATGTGTGTGTTAGCTCTTCTGCCTTAGCCTTTAAAAGCAGAGGAGTTAAATGTTACCATTCTCTCTCTAGTCCAGAGGAGACAATGATAGATTATTTGATTCCTAGAAACATCAGTCCTGTTTAAGGGGGCCTCTGTACTAAAGGAGAATAGAGGGGGAGCTTGTGTGTCTGTTGATTTCACCCACGGCTAAGGAGAAGAGTTTTGGAGAGAAACAATTACAGTGGGGGGAGGGGAAGAGGATATCAATTGGGCAATTAATCTCTGCTTTTGATATATTTAGGGATGCCACAAGCTAGGAATAACTGGTTATTAATACTCCTTCCTTCTGTCCTGTCTCTATCCCTCTTTGTCTTTTTCTTATCCCCTCTTCTCTGTAGAACAGGATCAGGACTCTCCCAGAGCCTGTGAGAACCAAGAAGAGCAGAGCGGTGAACCTGTACAATGTGTACGATTTTATTCCATTCCTCCATGAAATGGGCTCACCTAGAGTGCTAAGAGATCCAAGATACTCTTTACAGCACAGGTTTTGAATATGTCCACATGCTCTGACATTCCCTTTGCATTATTATGTATGGTGATTCCAATTTCCATGGCCAACGTTTAATTTAATGACAGAATTGATGGTTAAAAATTGTGGTATAAAGTCTTCAGAGATACTGGGGTTTCCTCCTTGCTTTCTCTTGAATAAATCCACCTCAAAAAAGCCAGTTTCCATGTTGTGAAGAGACCTGATCAATTTTGCAGAGATTTCGGTGTGGGAAGGAACTGCCAACAGTCAATAAGGAACTGAGACCTGCTAATGGCCATGAAAATAAAATTTTCAACTGATTACAACCTTTTACAGTCTTGATACCATTTGAAAGACTTATTTTTATGTCTATGAGTACTCTATCTGCATGTACACACCTGCATGCCAGAAGAGAGCATTGTATCACATTATAGACGATTGTGAGCCACTATGTGGTTACTGGGAATCAGACTCAGGGCCTCTGAAAGAGCAGCCAGTTCTCTTAACCACTGAGCTATCCCTCCAGCCCCTCAATACCATTTTAAACTCCAGAGTCTCTTCTGAGACTCAAGGCAATCTCTTAACTACAACCTCCTAAAAAACAAAAAGAAACTACATATTCCCAACATAAAATGGCCTGAAATAAACATTACCATTCCAGAATGGAGGGATAGATGTGTAATGAGAAAAATTGACCAAGGCAAGATCAAAACCCAGAAGGACAAAGCTGTAGGTGCCAAGCTTTGCAGCCTACAATACAGTCTCCTGAGCTAGTTCCACTCCCTGTGTGCAACTCTCCTTAGCAAATAGCCTATGGCCCTGGCACAGCTCAAATCCCAGGGTCACCACCACAATGCAGGTTTCACTTTCACAAGTTCTTGCAATGGCCTCTCTGGGCTTCTTGTCTTCTCAAGACCTTCATGCAGAGCCCTCTGCCACACATTGCCTAGCCTAAGTAGCTCTCTTTAACCATGTAGCAAAGCTCTACCACCCATGGAGTAGCCCTCATGTCAAGCTAGAGTCACATCCAGACGGCATTGCTGGGCTCAGCTGCCTGCTTTGGGACAGAGTCTAACCCCTTGAATTGCATTTACAGCCGCTTTTGTTTGTTGTTGCCTTCTAGGGACAGAAAATCCCCTAGGCCTTTATTGTTCATGGTTTGCAGGATTAGCTGGGTTGATTACACCCTTGCCCTGGGTGCACCCCTCCCTTTATCTCGGGTAGATCAAATCTTATGTCTTTCAGTACAAGCCTCACTTCAACATTAAGCTTCCTGGTGCTTTCTTTTCTCTTCAAACCATACATTCTGCATTTCTTTTGGCCCCACTTGCTCTTTTTCATTTTAGACCTGCATAAAATTAATTTCTAATAACCAAGTAATGGAGTCAATATTAGCCTGTCTTCAGATCTCCTCCACCAAAGAAATCAACCCATTACTTTTCAATGTAACCACAGGCAAATTCCCAAGACAAGCACAGAAGGCAGCTACATTCTTCACCAAAATAAAACAAGCATTGTTTCCCAGTAGCTACCAAAGTTGCACTACTCTGAAACCTCACAAGCTCCTCCACAGTCCACTTTGCTCTCAGCACTACTGTTCTCCAAGCCCCTTTAGGATGGCCCCTTGATCTCAGCTTCTTTACAGGGTTCAACGGATCTTCTCATCCAAAGTCTTCCATATTCATCCAAAAAACATAGTCAGGTCTGTCATAGCAATAACCCATTTCTTGGTACCAGTTTCTGTCTTGGTTACTTTTCAATTGCTGTGACAAAATACTATGCCCAAGGCAGCCTATATAAAAGAAAGCATTTAACTGAGCTTATAGTTTCAGAGAGTTAGAGTCCATGATGGCTGAACAAAGGCATGGCAGCTGAGAGTCCACATCTTCATCCATACTATGGTGCAGAGAGTCAGACAGACAGACAGACAGACAGACAGACAGACACTGGGGAATGGAAGGAGGCTTTTGAAGCCTCAAAGTCTGCCTTCAAGACATACCTCCTCCAGCCAAGTGACATCTTCCCAAACAGTTCTATCACTGGGAACTAAGTATTCAAACATACAAGACCATGAAAACCAGTCATATTAAACCCACCCGCTGTAGGTTCCCTTGGATGACTGGAAAATGATGGTTTGTGTGGACCATCACTGTATAAGCTAATGAAGTGAGACAGGACGTGAACCTCCTAAATGGTTATCCAGGAAACAGGAGGACTATCCTTTCAAAATCTGCCTTCTCTTGGGATAGTTCCAGCTATTTATTTTATGGGGAATCAGAACAAACAATTAGTGATTCCAAAGTTTACAATTGTCCCTCTGGTCAAATTAGCATCTTTGTTTCTGAGAGTCATTGTGTTTGTGATATTGTCTCTAGCATTTACCTTTGTTATTGTCTTTGTATATCTGTGTCTGCTGAGTCCCTCTTCCTTCTCAGTTTCTATCTGAGCTACATCTAGGTCAACTCAGAACAAACGGCTATCAGTTATCTACTTGCCCAGATAGTAACATCTATGTGCAGATTTATAAATTGACATAGAAATGTGGTGTTATAGAATGTAACATAACCATATGTGCCCTGTCATTTGCTTAAGAATACTTGTCTCGCTTCATTGCCTACTTCTCTCTTGTGTCTTGTGTAACTTAATCAGCCACCACTGCAAAACTCAGGAGTGCCCCATCATCCTGCTCTGACCTCCCATCTCTGCTGCTGCCTTCGATTCCCACGATGTGTACATTTCCCACAACACAAAGCCCACACCCTGATCTTTCATCACCTCTTCCATCTGAATGGCATACCTTCCTCAAACCAAAGAAGTCTCACCACAGCCAAGCTGCAAGTGTGCCCTCTCGCATCTTCTTCTGCCTTTCTTCTCCCCCTTTAAATCTTGTACAGATGTTCTCATTTTAGCTGTCTGTATTCTGCCCTCTCTTTCCTTTAAGGTTCATCAGCTTCCTCCCCAACCCATCCTCATGTTATACCAACTGTCCACTATCATCTTTACAATTATCTGTTGTATTGGCCATACATCTGTTCTATTTCTATGACCTTTCCTTAAAAAAATAAATCTACTTTCTCTCTTAGAAGGAGCCCTTTGTGCCTAAGATGCATCTGTGCATATGCCTCAGGGTGAATGTTGGCTGATGTTTCTAATTCTATAATGGTCACAATCAGAAAGAGCCAAAATTGTAGCAAGTGGCCATGCAGCAAAATTAAGTGTAAGTGTTACATTAACTTAGCCTCTTTGGTGACACTGCCTCTGAGGTCCTTTGCTTACCAGCTGAGTCATCATAAGCTTCTAATCAATCTCAGAGCCTTGGGAATAATGACTGTGCCTGCCGCATAGAGCTGAAGTAAAGATAAAATGTGTTGGGTCATGTGGGCTTCTTCCTCTTTGCAAGTGATCAAACCACATTAGCTGTTATCCTAATTGGCTGGGTGATGAATTTAAAATCATGAGGTGCAAGTGGTACAAAGACATACATGCAGGAAAACATCATGCACATAAAAATAGAATATCTTTTTAAAAATTAAGATCATATGGGATGATTAATGTGTCTCATAGACCATTGCTCTTGTAAACACAATTAAGCAGTGCCCACACTGCTGAGGATCCAGAAGGATTTTATGTAGCTGTTTTAAAATGTACTTGAGGTTTATTTTAATCAGATCTGGTAACATGGCAGGCATAGAGACAACTGCTTTTGAGAAAAAAAAAAGAGTTTGATACTCACAGCTCCCAAGAGGACATGGTGCTAGGCAGCAGTTGAAGGAACTAAGAAAAGGCCTGGACAGAAGTCTTGATAGTTATAGTGGTAAAGGGTACTTGTGTGGGGATGTTCCTCCTTGGACAGGAAGTGAAATTGATGTTGGAGTTTTTAGTCATAGACTCTGTAATATGATTTCCATGTGCTCAGGGATTGTAATGAGTGTAATCAACCTTGGCTATTAGTTTGGCCCAGGATTTCAAGATCAATTACAAGTAGTCAAGTAGTCAATTACAGAATATCAAGAATGATATGTCAGTGAGGTGGTTTGAATGGGTATGACTCCTCCCATAGACTCCTGTGTTGGAATGGTTGCCCCATGGGGAATGGCACTATTAGGATGTGTGGCTTTATTGGAGTAGGTGTGGCCTTGTTGGAGGAAGTGTATTACTGTGGAGGTGAGCTTCGAGGTCTCCTATATTCAAGCTCTGCCTAGTATGGAAGCAAGTCTCCTCCTGGCTGCCTTCTGATCAAGCTGTTGAACTCTCCACTCCCCCAGCACTATGTCTGCACGATGCATTGTTTGCTACCATGATAATGGACTAAGCCTCTGAAAACTGTAAGCCAGCAAAATTAAATGTTTGCCATTATAAGAGTTGCCTTGGTCATGGTGTCTCTTCACAGCAATGGAAACCTAACCTAAGATAGTTAGTATCCTAAGAAAGTTCCTCACTGTGGTGACTCTGCTTTGTAGCAGCTTCTCTTACTGCCAGTGAGGGTTATATGTCTTGATGTCTGGGTCCCGGTTTTCCTTAGCTCTCCAATTCTTTGGCCCATTTTTCTCTCCCCCCCCCACTCTCTGAGTCTGTGTTCACTGTTCCTGAAAACAGGCATGCTCATCTTTGCATTATTCCTCTGCATGTGTGAGTTGTTCCATTTCACAGACATACTTAGAAAACGAGGAAGATAAAGGCTTGCCATCATGACAACCCAAGGTGGGGCTGACTTCTCCATGTCACACAATAAATTTTATCACTTGTGGATACACAGGATCCTCAAAAATCCTGACTCAAAAATGTCAACATAAAACACAGCTCTGATATAGGAGATAACCTATTCTGAGCCAGATCTGAATGACTACAGCCTGGGAACAGAGTCAGCGTTTCCTGAGTTGCCCTACTGTGGACATGGTTATGCTCTCCTTTGTATTCACAGAAAAAAAAAAGAAGAGACAGTCTAAATCAAAGCACTTAGCAAATACATTGCCAGAGGCAACAGGTAGATGGGTTCCAGCTAAGTGGGGAAATCTACTTGTTCATATGATGACGGTCATTTTTAAAAATGACTTTTTTCTATATGCATGTCTGTGTGAAGGTGTCAGGTCTCCAGGAGCTGGAGTTACAGGCAATGGCGACCTGCCATGTGGGTGCTGGGAATTAAGCCCAAATCCTTTGTAAGAACAGCCAGTGCTCTTAACCACTGAGCCATCTCTCTGGCTCCCTGACGACATCATTAACTTTGGAGCTGTATATTCCAAAGGTTTTATGTGATAGATGAAAGGAATGTAGGTCAGACATAGATGTAAGCGATGCATGGATATTTAGGAAGTTAAAGGTAGTCTGAAACAATTCATCTTTTGATCTGCAACATCCCAACCATGATGTTCTAACCAATCAGCATTGTAGAATCTTCAACATAGGTGTGGATTTAGAGGAAGACTTTGTAAGGGAGGGTGGCCCCTCAGAGTCAGTACAAGGCACACCCAGACACCAGATTCTCAGCACAAGGGAGATTTATTACCCAAGAGGGACAATGGGGGTAGTAGGTAGGGCTGCCTCTGGATCAGGCAGATGGCAAGCAGCAGCAGCAGCAAGCAGGTGTTTTTGGCAGGACTGGGTCTTTAAGGAAGAAAAGGGGTTCTCTTAGTTAAGGTTTCCATTGCTGTGAACAGATACCATGACCAAGGCAACTCTTACAAAGAACATTTAACTGGGACTGGCTTACTGGTTCTTACTGGTTCCATTATCATCATGGCAGGAAGCATGGCAGCATCCAGGCTGGCATGGCACTGGAGGAGCTGAGAATTCTCTATCTTTATCTGAAGGCAAAGAGAAGAAGACTGGCTCTTCTGCACTGGGCAGAGCTACAAAGCGCACCCCCACAAGGAGGCACTTCCTCCAACAAGGCCACACCTATGCCAGTAAGGCCACACCTCCTAATAGTGCTACATTCCATGGGTCAAGCATATGTAATCCGCCACAGGGAGAGTCTGTGGAAGGGTGAGTTGGTAAATTCTGATTGGACATGTTAACCAAATAATGAATGTCGATGGTTGGACCTTCATGTTTTGTCGCAGGAGTGAGCCGGTAGGTAAATAAGCTCCCATGGGGCCGCTTGAAGAATGTACTCTAAGGGTTTTTAGCAAAGGAGAGGGAAAGGGGGAAAAGGGCAAAACCTGTCAGCACGTGTTTGCGATGCTACCCCTTTGGACTTTAGTTCATAAAAAGCCGTGGGAACTTCCTGAGACTGCCTAACCTTGTGATGCAAGACTCACTGTCCCCAGAGTTAGACCTGGTGAGATTAGTTATTGTTAAGACAGGATACAACTACAGTCAATATCCACATCCCTATTATAAGGGGATATCCATTTATATCCGCACAGCCTCGTTACTGTGGAATTGCCAGCAGCCCTGGCCTTTGAAGAAGCACGTCCTCCCTTTTTACTATTTGAAGGCTGGCTTTGTATCCTGGCATGGCTCTCCAGGCTGTTCCTTCCCATCTTCCTGCTGCTGCCTCCTGCTTGGATGAATATGAGGACCCTGATATACATACAGCCTCCTGTGCTGGATTATGGGATCTTTTTCAAATAACTTTATTTATTTTGTGTGTGCACGCTCATATGTATGCAGGAGCATATGTTTATTCATGCTTGTGGATGCTAGAGGACAGCTTGGAGTGTTATTCCTCAGGCACCGTCCATTTTAGTTTTAGAACAGACTTCTCTCACTGGAATGGAGTCGTGAAGAAGGCTAGGCTGGATGGCTGGAGAGCCCTGAGGATACCCGGCTAAGCCTCCCCTGCAGAGTGGTTATATGCACTATACCACCAAGCCTGGCATCTGCTTACTGGGGGTTCTGGGGATCAGATTCAAATCCTTATGTTAATGAGGCAAGCACTTCATAGATTGAGCTCGATCTCCAGTCTGCATCTCCCTCTCTCTCTCTTTTTAATCAGGAAAAAAAATTAGTTTTGGACTTGCAAGTTTTGCTTTATTATTTTATTTTGAACCTTTTTTTTTTTAAACTAGATCTAAAAGTCCCTTAGTAAGAAGGATCCCTCTGGCTTTGATTTCTGCTCCCATTCACAAAGTACTCCACCTGTTAAAGGTTTTAGTGTTTGTAGCAGTGAGAGACAGAGGGGAATCATCCTCTCCACAGGACCTGCTTGGTTTAGGTAGCCAGAGGATCCACAGCACAAAACGGTCAGATAGAGGAATTCTCAGGTTTTGATTGTTGGATTTTATGATGCAACAGAAACATTAGAAAGCGTTCCTTGCTCGGGTCTTCTCACTGTGGCTTTCTTTCTGGGCCCACAGTGGCATGCAAGTGTTTATTGTTCCCGAAGCTGAGCAGGGGCGAGCTTCAGATGTAGCCACCTGTCAACTGTGAGAAGCAAATCAACAGTACTCTGTGCTGTGTTGTGCGTATTAATTAAGAGGCTTGATGAGTTTAGGGCATTAAGTGCTCTTTTTGGCTTGCTGATTTTGGCAATTTCCAATTAGCTTATCAGCGCATATCCCAGTCATTAATTCAAGGAACAAGGCGTGTATGGGAAAATAAAGTTATACCCAGTGACAGCCCTAATAGGCATCACAGCCATTGCCCTCCCTTTATTCCCACTTTCCCTTTCCAAATTGGTCATCCAATCATTTGCCTGGAAAACCATGCTGTTGATCTCAGTGAAGGGGACTAAGTTATGCCTCTCATAAAGTGCTCCAAAGGGTGGAACAAAACCCACCCGGGTCCCAGCGACAGGATCGATTCTAGACTAAAATGCAGCTGCATCTCCCTTCATTTGCCGAAGGGAAATGTGATGGGTTTCCTTTTCTCTGTGACATTTATCAGTTTCAGAATGGATTGGCAGAGGAAAGGGTAAGAATCACCAGTATGACAAGGTTAAAAAGCGAGAGGTCTGGTCTGTAGCGCTGTGTTCAGACAGCTGACACGCTTGGTTCACCAATCAATCTCGACCTGGTTGAGCTTCAGGTTGGAGTAATTTCTGAAAGATTTAGCCTGCACCACAAAATGGGATTTGAGAATAAAGTGTCTGAAACCAGCCTTCACATCCTGGGGAAAATTTATAATTTAAAAATAGAATCCCAAGAGTCTTCAGCCAAGAAGATGCTTGATTAGATTCACACAGAAGGGATAAGCTATCCATAGAACAATCAACCTTTCAGTAGTCTACCCCTTCACTCAAATGCTGATGTCCTTTGCATGTAGTTTTAGGAGGTCTAGTTCATTAATTGTCTGTCTAACAGCCTGCACTATCAGGGTTTTATTTAGAAAATCTTTTCTTGGGGCAAGAAGCTCAAGTATATTCCCAACTTTCTCTTCTATCAGAATCAGGGTTTCAGGTTTTATATTGAAGTCCTTGATCCATGTACAGTTGAGTTTTGTTCAGGGTGAGAGATAAGGACCTAGTTTTATTCTTCTCCATACTGCTATCCTGTTTGGCCAGAAGCACCTTTTGTTGAAGATGCTGTGCTTTTCTCCAATTGATACTGTTGGCCTTTTGTCAATCAGATGGGGGGTACTTTAAAGGTGGGGGGGTTGAACGTACTAGTAGTATAAGAAGTTAGATAACAGTATATAAAGGGTTAAACTGGGAGGGGGATGTTAGGATAGAGGAGAGAATTGGGACGGGATAACTAATACTATATACCTTTAGAAAAGTCACATGGGAATATATATACTTACATATATATTAAAAGAGCTTAAATGGAGTTACCTCACTGAATGCTGTAAGCTAACAAATAAAAAGTTCAGTGCCAGGAATGGATTACCTCTTTAGAGTTGCTGGCCTATGAGGCCCTACAGACCCCAAACATTACAGAATATTATAAGGGTTACCCCACCTACACAGATGTTGTGTGAGAACGTTTCCTGGAGAAGGTAGAAAGGCTGTAAGAGCCACAGGTTTGGGATGGCTACAAGGAAGCTTCTGAACAGAGAAGAGCAGATGCACACATGTTCTCACAGTGTTTGTAACAGCAGACATGAAGCCACGAAAGCTCAAGCCAGACAAAAAGCCCAGCATAGGAAAGGGCAGGAGGCACAAAGTCCTACCCCTAATGAAGGAGCTGTTGGATTTGGTAGATTTTAGAAGGCAAGTCAGTTCTCATTAAGGATGGAGTCACTCACTGATCGGTGGACCACACCCCAGTGGAAGACCACATACCCAAGAGTATATGGGCAGGAAAATATTGGACTTGGTGCTATTTTTAAAAAGAGACACAAAGCTGATGGTTAGGGAATGGAGCGAAGAAGGGAAGGGTTGGAAGGAAAGTAAATATGATCAAAATACATCATACAGAATTCTCGATGAATTTGAAAACTCTGGAGGTGAAACTGAGTGGACCCACTAAATGTTTTCAGAATGGCTGTGTTCTTGGGTAATGATGAAAAAAGAAAGGATATTTTTGGGGATATGGTTATGAGAAAGTTGTCATGTCATTGGAGACAATTTTCCAGTACTCTAGGTTGTCCCGGTTAGTTTTGTCAACTTGACACAAGCTAGAGTCATTTGAGAAGAGAGAAACTCAATTGAGAAAATTCTCCCACCAGATTGGCTTGAGGCAAGCCTGTGGGGCATTTTCTTGATTAATGATTGACATGGGTGAACCCAGCTCACAGAATATGGTGCCACCCCTGGGAAGGTGGTCCTGGATGGTATTAAAAAACAGGCTGAGCAAGCCATGAAGAGCAAGCCAGTAAGCAGTGCTCCTCCATGGCCTCTGCATCAGCTCCTGCTTTCAGGTTCCTGCCCTGACTTTCCTCAGTGATGGACTGTCACCTGGAAGTGTAAACCCTTTCCTCCAAAGATGCTTTTGGGCATGGTGCTTTATCACAGCAATAGAAAAGTAACTAGGACCGAATTTGATACCAGGTCATGGGGTACTGGTCTAACATACCTAACTTTGGTTGGGGGAGAGTTGTGGAAAGATTTTGGGACATTGGGCTGAAAAGCCATGAAGTGTTCACAGCTTAATAATCTATTATGGTGAGAACTTAGGGGATCATGCTGAGAGCAGGGCAGATGGCAAAGGCCTGTTATGGAGTTCTGGAGGAAAGCAAAGACTCTATCAGGGCCATTAGTGTGATATTTTGATCTAAGAATCTTTCCACCAAAAGTGAAACCTTTGCTTTGTTGGGATACTTGATGCTGGTCAACTGTGGCTGAGGAATCATCTGTGATTAACAAGAAACCAGTATCATGGAGGTGAAATCTTCTGGGAAGTATTTCTACAGTCAACACACAGAATCTGTATTCCAGAATGGGGCAAAGCTGTACCTTGTGCAAGCAGTCAAGCTAGGTAATGTGTAAGAGACTCTCAGGTGGTACTAGTTTTGAAACTATGAGAGGATCATGGGGAGAAGTTGAAGGTTGGAACCATGTAATAGGATCAGAGTCCCTGAAGAAGGCCAGGAGAGACTACTGGTGGAGATACATCCCAGCTGCAGCAGAGATCTCAGCATTTGGAGATGCCAGTACCATAGGACAACCAAGAAGAGCAGCAGTGCCTATGGAGTGGAGCTGGCCTGAGATTATGATATGAGCTCTGTGTGCAAAGCTGAACAAGTGGAACTGTCTCAGCTCTTTGGAACCAAGAGGGTTGTGAGAGGATCCTAAAAGTCTATGGGACGCTGGTCCTGCTTTGATCTGATGGTGACTATGTCTTGGTTCTTCCCTCCCGGAATAAAAGAGCAAGTGCCTTGGTTTGTTTTATTTTACAGGAGTCCAGAGTTGACAGATCTTGAATTTTTTATTCCTCTCTCATAGATTCCATCCTGATTGCAGTCTCCCTTCCTCCTCAACCTCCTCTTTCCCCTAGACTCCCTCCCTCCTCCATTTTCCTTCAGAAAAGGGCAGGCCTCCCAAGAATGGCACATCAAGCTGTAATAAGACTAGGCACAACCTCTCATATCAAGGCTGGAAGAGGCAACCCAGTAGCAGGTAAAGGGTCCTAAAAGCAGGCAAAAAGAGTTAGAGACAGCCCTTGCTCCCACTGTTAGGCTTCCCACAAGAACACCAACCTGCACAATCATAACATTTATGCAGAGGACCTAGGTCAGACCCATAAAGGCTTCCTGATTTTCAGTTCAGTCTCTGTGAGTCCCTATGAGCCCTGGGTAATTGATTCTGTGGGCCATTTTTCTTGTGGTGTCCTCAGTCCCTCTGTCTCCCTCTCTTCTGCAGGCTGTCCCCAAGTTCTGCATACTGTTTGGCTGTGGATCTCTGTATCTGCATCCTACAGTTGCTGGGTGAAGCCTCTGGTGGTGATTATGCTAGGTTCTGGTAACAAGTATAGCTGTGTATCATTAGAAGTTATTTCATTGACTTTTTTTTATTAAAACAGTAATGTTTGCTTTTACTCTAGTTCTCTGGGCTATCCAGCCTCTGGTTCCTGGCCCTCCAGGCAGTGTCAGATGTGGACTCCCTCTCTGGAATGGGTCTCAAACTGGACCAGTCATTGGCTGGCCACTCGTACAAGTTATTTGCCACCTTTACTTAGAACATCTTGCAAGCAGGACAAATTGTAGGTTGAAGGTTTTGTGGCTATGTTGACGTCCCTGTCCCTCCACTGGAAGCCTTACCTGGTAACAGAAGATGGCCAGTTCAGGTTCCATATCTCTCATTTGGGGATCTCATTGTAGATTCCTGAGAGTTTCCATTGCTCTAGGTTCCTATCTCACTCCTGAAAGGCTCCCCAATTCCAGGTATCTCTCCCAGTACTCTCTCCTTTCATCCCCTCCCTTATGGGTTCCCATGTAACTGTGCCCTGGTTCTTCCTTTATTTTTTCTTTACAGGAGTCCACAGTTGAGAAACCTTGAATTTTAAAGAGATGCTGGAAATTTAGAGAGGCCGTGGATATTTTAGAAAGGCTGTGGATATTCTAGAGAGATTATGGATATTCTAGAGAGACTTTGAACTTTGAAAAACATTTTAGATGTTTTAAAGAGACTGAACTTTAAAAGTGAATTTTTAAAGACTTGTGGAATTTTGGAGAGTTGGAATGTGTTTTATATTGAGATGTTTGTATTATATAAGATCTTGGTAAATATAAGACAGCATGCTATCATGAGGCTTTATCAAACAACTGTGGTGTTATTGTCCTCATCCCTGTTTTCCTTCTGTATTGACCTGCATCCCTCCTTCCCAGCTGGAATCCCTCTTCGTTATTCTGGTGCCCCCATTTCGTATCATCTGTACCCTGCTATGCTCCTCCCAAGCCCCATCCCACATGTGATCTCTTTATACTTTCCTGGTCTTTTTGGTTACTCCATGTTCTAGACTCATGTCTGAGGATTTGGAACTAGGAACCACAGATGAGAGAGAACCTGTGGAGTTTGTCTCCCTGAGGCACTCACCATAATCTTTTCTGGGTTCTAGGTGGGTCTTTTCAAATTTCATTTTTCTTTACAACTGAATAATATTCCATCCTGTCTGTGTATCACATTCTTCATTATCCATTCATTTGTTGAAGAACATTTGGGTTGTTTCCATATCGTGGCTATCATGAATAGAGAAAAAATGAACATTGCTGGTTAAGAATCTATGAAAGGATGTCCATCCAGTCTTTGGGGCATATGTCATTAAGTGGTATAGCTGAGTCAGATAGTAGATTCTGTTTCTAGTTTTCTGAGGATTCTCCACACTGATTTCCAGAATGACTGAACCAATTGCAACAGTGAATGAGGTTTCTCTTTCTCCACAGCCTCACCCACCAGTATTTGTTGCCATTGCTTTGTTGATCTTGGCCATCTGGATGACCAGTTCTTGAAGTATTTCTTAGACAGTTTTATTTCTCCTACTGAGATACTTCCCCATTTTTAATTGTCATTTGTTTCCTTAACTCCGTGGGTGGTGGTGGTGGTGGTGGTGGTGGTGGTGGTGGTGGTGGTGGTGGTTGGTATTTAAATTTTAGGTTTTTTGCTTTTATCGATGTTTTTTGTATATCCTAGATAAGAACACTTGGTTAGATGTATAATTGACACAGATGCTCTCCCATTCTATGATTTTCTTCTTCACTTGATTGACTGTTTCTTTGGCTATACAGAAGCTGTTTAGTTTTATGAGGTCCCAGCTTTCCATTGTTGGCCTTAATTCCTTCACAAATGAAGTCCTGTGCAGAAAGTCTTTCCTATACCTGTGTTCTATGTGGTTCTGCCTATATTTCCTTCTAGAAGTTTTAATGTCTTAGGTTTCAAATCGAGGGCTTTGACCCGCATGGCTCTTATTTGTGTGCAGGGTAATAGATATTGGTCTAATTTCATTCTTCTGCATGTGGACAATCAGTTATTCCAGAACCATTTGTTGAAGATGTTTGGGTGTTAGTTTCTTGCTTCTTTGTCCAGTATCAGGCAGCTGTAGTTATGAGCACTCATGTTTGGGTCTTCTATCTTATTCTATTGCTCTGCATCTTTGCTTTTTAATCCAGTACCACATTGTTTTTGTTACTACCTCACTATAATATATCTTTCAGTCTGGAACAGCAATTCCTCTAGGCTTCTTTTTGCTCAGGATCTACTTAGCTAAATGGGCTCTTTTCTGGTTCCATGTGAATTGTAGGATGGTTTTTTTCCTTCTATTTCTGCAAAGAATGTTGTGAGTATTTTTATTGGACTTGTATTGAATCTGTACAGTGGTTTTGATAGGATAGTCCTTTTCACAGTATTAATCCCAATGATCCATGCCTTTCCCTTTTCTAGTGCATATAGAGGGCAAAAGGTCCTTGTGCACATAGATAAAGCACTGGAGAAGCCAGAAAAAGCTAAACACTCAGCTTGTCTCTCCAAAGAGAGAAGATATTTGGCTGTTCTCCCAGAAGGCTGGGGGGAAATGTAGTTTACAACCCCGGTAATCTTTTGCCACCTGTCGAGCCAGGCTCCACCCATATCACCCAGAATATTATTTTGTTTATCCCAGAATTCCCAACCCCAGCCAAGAAAAAAATCGTGAGCATTGATTCTAGACCATAAAATTTATCCTTGTGAGAGATGTCCTTCATATGTATTTTATAACAGCCTAAGTTACTTCTGTGTTATCTTAGAGCCAGGCCAATCCTGACTCCCACATATATTATGTTTGTCCCAGTCCTTCTCCCAAACCCTTATCTTGAGCATTGTTTCCACATCAACAGAACCTGTCTTTTAAAAAGTCATATGGGCCGGGCAGTGGTGGCGCACGCCTTTAATTCCAGCACTTGGGAGGCAGAGGCAGGCGGATTTCTGAGTTCGAGGCCAGCCTGGTCTACAGAGTGAGTTCCAGGACAGCCAGGACTACACAGAGAAACTCTGTCTCAAAAAAACAAAAACAAAAAAATGTGTTCAAAAAGTCATATGGACTTACATGTAAAGAACTTTCATGTAAAGATGTCTTAGGCTTTTTTGCACTCACTGGACCAAGTTAATTGTTACCAGAAAGCTTCCTTTCCCAAAATTGGGCTATGCATAAATATGGCCAAAATAAATAAACTAGAGTCAGACTCTAGAAGTTTTGGCCTCAAACTGGTATCTAAGTTGGGCTCAACTGAGTTTCATTCTTATCTTTTTGTAGACCATTGCCACCCTACCCAGAAAACCTGTAGGACCACACATACACACACACACACACACACACACACACACACACACACACACATGTATTTATCAATCTGTTTCTTCAGAGATTTGAAATTCATTGTAGAAGTCTTTCACCTCCTTGGCTAGGTTTATTCCAAGATATTTTATTGTCTCTGTTGCTGTTGTAAGAATGTTCCTATGATATCTTTTTCAGAATGTTTGTATGTTGGTGATGTATAGAAATTCTACTGATTTTTGTAAATGGATTTTGTAACTGGCCATTTTATTGAATTTTTTTATTATTTCCAGAATCTACATAGTAGGACTTTGGGGATCTTTTATGTTTATTATCATATAAGTGTGTGTGGCCGGGCAGTGGTGGCACACACCTTTAATCCCAGCACTTGGGAGGCAGAGACAGGTGGATTTCTGAGTTTGAGGCTAGCCTGGTGTACAGGGTGAGTTCCAGGATGGCCAGGACTACACAGAGAAACCCTGTCTCAAAAAAAAATAAATAAATAAATAAATAAATAAATGTGTGTAGCATAAGATTATATATTATACATATATGCACACTTAGGACATAGGACTTGGATGATACCAGCTGGGTCTGATCTTTAAGCCTTTCCCCTGTAGTCTAGCTACCATGGTTCCAGAAAATACTATGCAAACTGCCCAGGAAGGGAAGTAATTAGCATTCTTACTCAGCTGCTATACCTATGAACCATTACAATTACCAACATAGCAGGTTGCATAAGTGCAATAAATAAGTGGCACTCACATGTCAGGGGTGACTGACAGCTGTCTAATTGGACTTAAGGCACATTCAATAGGATGGAAGTCATCCCTGGTACTGGAAGTATAGCCAACCTCCTGGGACTAGTGAGGTCATGAATTTAGAATCAAATCTACTACTGCCAGTTTGCTAGACCAGCGTAATTCCTTCCTGCATTCTAAATCTTACCCTTATTCCCACAGTCAAGTGTAGCTGCCACCCCTCATCAAAGGTTCCTGTCTTTGCAGCAAAAGGGGACCATCACAAGAAACCACAACTGAACATGAGATAGAGATCAAAACAGATCCTGGGAAGCCTCGCCCAGATGGATACATCTACATCTGTGAGGACCTCACAGATGTTGGGGCAAAGAGATTGGAAGAGTCACAATATCCGGAAGTCTGCTGTGAAACAGTATCTCCTAGAGATGGCTGCATACCAAGATCAGAATAGTGACAATGTCAATGGGCATGTTGACATGGAAGAAGAAAATTCTCTCTAGTAAAAGACTTATAGACAACTAATGATTACAGGGAGTTAGTTAGACCTTCTCAGAGATGAGCCCCCTTACTGGTTGTCCAATGCAACGTGGTAATCCTTGAAACCATATACACACCAACAAAAATGGATTCAGCAGGTTATACACATGTGTGTTGGTACAGACACATGCATATACACATAGGTATGTATATAATAACAATAATCAAAAGAGAGGCTATCAAATAGAGAATAATTGAACATCAAGGGGTTTGGGGGTAGCTGGTAGGGGTTGAAGGAAGGAACAGGAAATGGGAAGTTGATGTCATTCTATTTCATTAAAACCATGTTTTAAAAATATAAGATCTGTGGATGAGCCAAGAAAAAAAGGAAAGGTTGTAGTTTAATAGTGATGTACTTGTGTGTCATGTTGACAAGGTATCAATTGACCTGATTTGTTTGATTTGTTTGTTTTGTTTTGTTTTTGTCAGCTTGACAGAAGCTAGAGTTATTTTCAGAGAAGGAAAGACAACTGAGAAAATGCCCCTACCAGATTGTCCCATGCCAAGCCTGTGGGGCATTTTCTTGATTAACGATGCAAGTGGGCCCAGCTCGTGGTGGGTGAGTGCCAATCCTGAAAAGTTCTAGATAGTGTAAGAAAGCAGGCTGAGCACGCGATGAGGAGAAACCTGTAAGCAGTGTTTCTCCATGGCCTCTGCATCAGCTCCTGCCTTGAGGTCCTGCCCTGACTTTTCTCTGAGGAGACTATTGCCGGGAAGTGTAAGCTGAAATCCACCCTATCCTCTCAAGATGCTTTTGGTCATGAGGTTTTGTGACAGCAATAAAAAAGCCACTAAGGCATGTACTTACAAGAGAAATGAGTATTAACAGTGATGTAACTCCCAGCAGTATTCAATGCAGAAAGCCCATGAGAAGTCCATCCAGGGAAGTATCACCCAGTCTCTATTCACAGTCTTCCAGTGGCAGGAATTCACCATAGAGAGGAGCAAGAACACAGACACTGCAGCCAAACTGCAGGGCCTACAATCACTGGCTGTGGCATTTTGGATGTCACCTAATATCATTGTGCCTTGAGTTCTGTACCTACCAATTATTAGAATGCTATCAGAAAGATTAAATGTATACATATTTATAAACAAATGTAATCATATTTACATATAACACATAATTAGAAATATAAATGCACACATGTTTATTCATAAAGAATAATCACAAAAGCAAAGTGTCCATAAAGGGAGTCTAATGGAGAGAATTGTTCCAATCAGCACAGTGAGTAAGCATCTCCTTGTGCCCCTCCAGCTTCTCCCCTGCACATTCCCAGAGATGCGTTCTGCCTTTGAGCAATGCATAATACCAAAATCCCAAGTCCAAAATGTATTAAAATACAAAACTTTTCCAGCACTGACCGAAGTCACACATGAAAATTTGCATGCCTGACCTCACTTGGTCGGTCACAGTTACAAACATAGGTACACTAAAATAGTGTGACAGCAAACTCAGTTATATTTATGAAATGTCTTTGAAATTAACATGAATTTCATGTCAAGAATTGGGGCCCTTCCCCAAAAGGACATGCATGAACTGCAGGGATGGAAATGGAGAGGAGCCTGAGGAAAAGAAGATCTAGCTACAGGCCCAAAGTGGCATCCAGCTCAAGGGGGTGGGGGGGGGCCAAGACCTGACACTATTACGGAGGTATAGAACACTCACAAAAAGGGACCTATCATGACTGCCCTCCGAAAGACTCAACAAGTAGCTGAGCCAGATCCAGATATTTGCACCCAATCAATGGACAGAAGCTGCTGACCTCTGTGGTTGAATTAGGGAAAAGCTGACAGAAGCGGAAGAGGAGGACGACCCTGTAGGAAGACCAACAGTCTCAACTAACCCGGACCCCTGAGATCTCTGACACTGGATCACCAACCAGGCAGCATACATGAGGCCCCCAACACATATACAGCAGAGGACTGCCAGATCTGGGTTTAGTCAGTACCTAACCCTCAAGATCCTGGAGGCCCCAGAGAGTTTAGAGGTCTGGTGGGGTGGGGAGATCCTCATGGAGACATGGGGGTGGGAAGGAAGTGTGGGGTGTGGATCAGTCAGAGGGTAGACTTGGAGGGGAATAAAATCTGGAGTTTAAAATAAATAAATTAATAACAACAAAAAAAAGAATTGGGATCCTTCCCCTAGGTATCTCACTATGCAAACATTCCATAATCTGGCAAAAGTCTGAAAGCCATCGGGTCTTGAGCATTTCGAATAGGTGGCTCAAGCTGTGAGTCCCTTGGAACACTGCTTACTTAGCACATAATACATGTGGTGTAAGTAGTTGCTATTATGATAACTGTGTCGAGGTTGTTCCACATAAAAGAAAGTTTTCCAGATTCAATACATGTAAGTTCCCCTTTCCTTCTTGTTCATACCAGCTCTCAGCCAAGTGGCGTCATTCCAGCCTGCCCTGTGAGCACATGCCACATGTGTCAGGGGGATTTTGATCTCTCTCTCTTTTCTTCCTCATGCTCAGCAGGAGAACTCCTGCAGATATCATTCCCTCTACCTAAAACATCTTTCCTGTTATAGTTCATGTTATGACTTCATGTTATAACTCAGACTTTATCTCCTTCCAGGTGCCTTCCCTAATTTCTTGACATAGAATTTATGCATACTCACAATCATTTACACATGTTACTATTTCAGCGTGTGGCCTGGATAGTTTTATACCAACCTGACACAAACTAATGTCATCGGAAAGAAGGGAAATGTGCCCATAAAATCCAGCTGTAAGTGGAGTATTACTTAGCTGTTTTAGAAGAAGAAGAAGAAGAAGAAGAAGAAGAAGAAGAAGAAGAAGAAGAAGAAGAAGAAGAAGTAGTTTGCAGGCAAATGGATGGAATTAGAAAAAAAATCTTCCTAAGTGAGGTAACCCAGACCCAAAAAGACAAACATGATATGTACTCATTTATAAGTGGATAGTAGATATAAAATAAAAGATAGTCGTGCTACAGTCCAGAGTCCTAGAGGGGCTAAAGTAACAGGAGCACTTAAGGAAGGATGCAAGGGTCTCCCTGGCAAGGGGAAATAGAATATAATAGTGGACTGGGAGCCAATGGGGCTTGAACAGGATGGATCAGGTTTCGGGGAGGGAGAAAATACTAGGAGAAACAACTGGAATTGGAGGGCATTTTGGGGGGGGAGAGGTGGAAACTTAGTGCAGTGGAAACACCCTGGAATCTACGGAAAAAAAACACTAACAAAGATTCCTAGTACTGGGGGATGTGAAGCCTGAACCGGCTCTGTGACCAGACTCGGCCTCAAGTGGAGGGATTGGGATGCCAACCCAGTCACAAAACCTTCAACCTATGCTTTATCCTGCCTTGGATAGTGGAGCCTAGCAGAAATGTCATCAGATACCTGAAAGACTTCATCCAGCAACTGATGGGAGTAGATGCAGAATAGCAACATTAGGCAGATCTCATGGCATCCTGCAGAGGAGGGAGAGGAAGAATCAGAGAAACCAGAGGGTTCAGAGACACCACAGGAACACAGCTCACAGAATCAGTTGACTGGGACTCATAGGGGCTTGCAGAGACCAGGGAGCCTGTAGGGGTCTGACCTAGGTTTTCTGCATATATGTTGTAGCCTAGTAGCCTGGTGTTCTTGTGGGATTCTGAACAGTGAGAGTGGGGGCTGTCTCTGACTCATTTGCCTGCTTGTGGGACTCTATTTCTCCTAATGGTTGCCTTGTCCAGCCTTGATATGATGGTATGGGCCTGGTCTTGGAATTTTTTATGCCTTTGAGGCCTGCTCTTTTCTAAGGGGAGGCTGGGAGGGGACTCAGAGAGAGGGAAGGTAAAGATAAGAGACTTGGGGGAGGAAAGGGAGGGGAAACTGTGGTCAGGATGTAATATATGAAAGAAAAAGAAAAGAAAAAGAGATCCAGTTGTAGGATGTTTTCTTAATTAGTGATTGATGGGAGAGGGAAACAACCCCATTGTGGGTGGTGCCACCCCCGGACAAGCAGTCCTGGGTGCCATTAGAAAGCAAGTTGAACAAGCTATAAGGTGCAAGCCAGTAAGCAACACTCCTCCATGGCCTCTGCAGCAGCCCCTGCCTCCAGGTTCCTGCTCTGTTTGAGTTCCTGTCCTGACTTCCTACAATGACAAACAGTAATTAGGAAATGTAAACCAAATAATAAACCCTTTCCTCCCCAAGTTGCTTTGGTCATGATGTTTCATCACAGCAATAGAAACCCTAACTTGGACAGAAATAGATAGATACCAGGAGTTGGGTCCTGATGTGGCAGACTTGGTCCTGTATTTGGGGGAGAACTGTGGAAGGACTTTGAAACTTTGGATTGGAAAAGCCATTAAGTGTAAAAGCTTGGTAAGCTGTTTTGTAGGAGCTGGAAGACAATATTGAGAGCAGTGTCGACAATGGAAGTCTGGCTTGTGGAGCTTCAGGGGGGGAGTTTGAGCTTCTTAATGACTATATCAGGACTGTTTGCTATTTTGTGTGAAGAGTCTGTGGTTCTGGTTAGCTGGGGCTGAAGAATCGGCTGTGATTAACAAGAGACCAGAACCACTAGTGTAAAGCCTTAGTTTTGCTGGGACAGTTGAGAAATTAGAGCTGAGAAATTAGCAGTGCTTAAGAAGAAACCAGCCCCTCTGAGGTGAAATCTTCTGGGAAGTGTTTCCTTAAGATCAATGAACAAAAGCTGTGTTCCAGAGACAGCCTAGACTGCACCTCATGCTGCTAACTGAACTTAATAGTATAAGTCACCCAGGTGGCACTGATTTTGAAGGTGTAAAGGGGTGATGAGGAGCAGCTGAGGCTTGGCACTGTGGGCAGCCAGGAGAGGCACTGGTGAAGATGCAGCCTCAGTAGCAGTTGAAAGTCCAGGAATAGAGGGGTCATATAGAGGAGTTGAGGCTTGACCCCATGGAGATAGGCATTGGTAAATGTGTAGCACAGCTGTAGTAGAAGTCGCCAGAATTTTGGAGATGCCCGTACTAAGAGATGACCATAAAAACCAGCAGCAGCCATGAAGTGAAACCAGTTGGAGCTAGAGGGCTACCGGTGTGCTTCAGAGCGCAAAGCTGGAGAAGTTGCCCCAGCCCTTTGAAGAGCCCAGAAGATTGTGAGTAGACATTGGACATTGAGTTATTTATGCTTTTGGGGTGCGGTTTTGTTTGATTATGACTGTGCCCTGGCTCTTTCCTCTTAAAATAAGAAGGTATTGATTTATTTTTTTTATTTTACAAGAGCCCACAGTTGAAAGAGTTCAAACTTTTTTTAAAGAGATTTGGGGATTTCACAAAGACTTTGAGTTTTAAATGAGACATTGTTTTAAAGAGACTGATTTTTAGGTATTTGGATTTTTTAAAAGTGAGGGACTTTTAAACTTTGGAATGTTTATATTGTAATGGTGATCTGTGCTAGGGTAAATAGGGAAGTGGACGGCATGGTACTGGACCCAAACTCACCTCTCCTTAAAACGCCTTTAGAGGATCTCCTCAGCCTACCGAGGCAGCACCTTCTTCAAAACCTTTGATAATTTCCTCTTCAGGCAATCTCTTGGATGCCCCTGACCAATATCTCAAAATGATGTTTCTCATGCCTGGTGCGGGGTTTTGTTGGATGCTCTGTGGCTCTAATGATGTTGACTACCTTTTGTGATACTTACTTGCCATTTTTATTTCCTCTTTTAGAACATTCTGTTCAAATACAAATTGGGTCAGCTGTTTTCTTAACTATCTTTTAATATATATTCTGGATATATGTTTGTATAATATATAATGTTATATTATAAATAATATAGCATATAATTTATATTTTCTGTATATTGATCCTCAGTCAGATATCTAGCTGGCAAAGATTCCCTCCCAGTCTGTAGACTCTCGCCACTAAACTGTACACAAGCTTTTTAGTTTTATGAAGTCCCACTTGTCAATTGTTGGCCTTAATTCCTGGGTAAATGGAGTCTTATTTTTTAAAGTCTTTTTCTACATCTATATCACATTGAGCACTGACTATATTTTCTTCTAGCACTTCCAACATCTTAAGTTTCACATTGGAGTTTTATACTTATATGGTCTAAGTATAGTAGATGCTCTAAGTATAGTAGATGCTTCAAACCATTTGGAATCAGTTTCATGCAAGGGGGTGGATATGTGTCTTCATTCTTCTACATGTGGACATCCACATTATTTGTTGAAGATTGTCTCTTTCCTCCAGTATGTTTGTAGCATCTTTGTCAAATAGCCAGAGACTGTAATTACATATACTCATTTGGAGTCTTTTCTTCTGTTCCATTGATCTACATGTCTGGTTTTGTGCCATTATCACACTATTTTTATTACCGTGGCTCTGTAATATGACTTGAAATCTGGAAAGGAAAACCCTCCAGAATTGTTTTCTTCCTTTTGTCCTCACAGGACTGCATTTGGCTTACCGAGGTCTCTTGTGGTTCCATATAATTTTATGATGTTATTTTCAATTTCTATGGAAAGTGTTGTGGGATTTTTTTGGTTAGGATTTTGTTGACTCTCTAAATGGCTTTGGTACAATGGTCACTTTTACAATATTAATTCTACCAGTTGTAAGCATGGGGAGGCCTTTCCATTTCCTACTGTCTACCTCAATCTCTTTCTTCAGATGTTTACATTATTTCTGTACAGGTCAATGAGCTGCTTTTTTGCACCTTCTCTAAATTCCTTGAATTCTTTGATGAAGTTTGTGATTCTTCATTTTAAATTCTCTACCTTAGCTTTCATCTAGATAATTCTAGTGAAGGGGCATTTTTGCAGGACTTGTGGATCTGTGGACACATACTGTCTCAATCTTTCATACATCTTGGTGTTTTTGGAATGAGACATAGGCATGTGGACTTCTTTTCTTGGTTCTATGTCTTATGTGGACATGGCACATTTGGACAGAGCATAGGATGTACAGACTAGGCTAAGGCTGGATGTTGGGTATGGTGCAGGTTGGGTGGAGCCAGGTAGACACAGGGCTGGGCTGGCATGCAGGGTTTGTATCCTGGCCCAATCCTGGATATTGGAGATGAGAACAGGACATGCCAGACTAGGACTGGACACTAGCTGTGGGGCCAGAGTACATCTAATGTATTGGGTAGGGTGCATGGAGGGTAGACTCAGGCAAACACATCAGGTCAGGGTGTCAACAAAAGGTGTCCGGAACCAGGATGAGCCTGGAGGTGGGATTTAGAGTGGGAGAGAGAAAGTCAGATAGTCAACCTGGGGCCTAAGCTTGGCGTACAGGATGTAGATCATGGCAATAGCCTGGAAATTGGGAATAACACAAATGGGGCTCACCAGATGAAGCTGGGGCACTGGATGTGGGACTGAGGCTAGAGCTAAGGATTGGGAGGGGTGCACAGAAGGTAGAATCAGGCAAGCTCCCCTGCCTGGGCCCAAACACAAGATGTTTGAGTTCCAGCTGGGCTAGGAGGTTGAATGTGGCATGGGAAGAAATGAAGTCAGGTGATCACAGAGACTGATCTATATAATGAATTTTTAAAACCTTTTCTCATAATTCAGAGTAGAATTGTGGTTATCAGAGGTTGGGAGGGTAAAGAACAAGGAAGGCTATGAAATGGTCAATAACTGGAGAGGCACCAAGTTATACTTCCATAAGGAATTGAGAAGTTCTATTGTGTTATTTCACAGAATCATGACTATAGATAATGGCCACATATTGTAGACATTAGAAGAGAAAATTTTGTGGGGGGTGTTGTTGTTGTTGTTGTTGTTGTTGTTATAATTGTTTGAGGAGATAGATACCTTTAACCTGATTGCAGAAACTATACACATCAAACAACAATGATACCCTGCTAATGCATATAACTATTATTTTATAGATTAATTAAAATTAAACTCAACATAGAAAACAGAAGGGGTAGAAAGAGGGAGGGAAATAGAGGGGATACATTCAAGTATATTGTGTGTTTGTAATGATGGACTTATGTAACTGTATAATCAAAAAAACAAAATGTAAAATGTAAAAATAACCTTCTTATGGGGAGAAAAATACAAGAAGTGGGGAAGGGTGCTTGGTTTGTCTAATAAGAAGTTAAGGCAAGAAATTAAGACAAGGTCACCATGGAAGAACAGTTTAGCTTGGGATGCAGCATCAGGGCCTTGGGGGAGCACAGATACAGTTTAAATAGAAATCATTGTCAGAGTCTGTCAAGGTTTGAAGTAGAGTCGAGTCATCCACAGAGGTTTAGTAGAGAAAAATTGCTTTGCACAAAAAATTGGTCTCTCTTATTTGATGTTCTCTTGTGTAAGAATTTAAGCATCTTTTGATGTTGACAGCTGTCAAACTGTATTTCTTTAAATAAATGTGACAGTGCCTGTAGCCACAGGTATGTGAAGTCCTAGCTGTGTAGCAGACTCTAAGCAGGGTAGCTGACTAGGTGCAAAAATCTATGTCCTATAGGGATATGTAAGTGTCGGGTCACTACAGCTCATCACATATATAATACTCCAGCACAAGAGAAGCTCAAGATCATCTATGGGCTCCTTAGGTACCATATGTGTGTAGACACATGTTGTTTCTACTAGATTCCCATCTTTAGTCACACTCTTTACCCAAATATTGACTCAAAGAGCAAATTAATAATTGGGAATAAGACCAGAGGGATACTATTCCTTGTCTTTTTTTTTCTATAAACCAATGATGGAAATGTTCTTTGGGATATAATGTTAATATGAAGTCCAGCATTCTATAGACTGGGTTACTGATTTTTACCACAAAAGTCCCAAGTGTAATTTTTACTGATGTAGCTCTCCTGGAATTTCTGCTCTTGTTGAGGAAGCCTGGATCTAAGGAAATATGTAGCATCCTCTGGGTTCTTACAAATACAAAAATATCAGCTATTCCTATCAAATTCTAGGCACATGCTCTCATCTTCAAGTACTGTCCTATTTGGAGAAAGAAAAGGAAATTGCCATTATCTAGTTGTTGAGAAGGCGGGGTATGAATACACCCCTCCCCACAGGAATTGTAATTGCATTTAATGACAACATCAACCAAAAAATAAGACATGCATGGAAGGAAGGTCGGAAAAGACAATTCAGTGGTAGACCATTTCTTAGAGGTTACTAATTTCTCCTCTTGATGCACAAAGACAGTCATCTTGAAGTTCTCTAACTTTATTACCCTTTAGAGATTAAAAACTTTTCATGTTTACTAGAGAACACTTAGCTTAAATACTGTCATTAAGAAATACTGTTATTGTGTTCTTTGGGTAATCTTCTATACTTTCATCAGAATTGGCCTTAGCTTTTCAATACAGTGTTCATTTTAAGTTAATTTATTAATTCTTTTTTATAATTTCATACATTAGTACTGTAATTCCATCATTTCTACCCTTCTGTCTCCCCCCCTTTAACTCCTTTCATGGCCCCTACTCCCTCTCAAGTCCATGACCTCTTCATTAATTATTATTGTTACATTCATACATACATACATACATAGAAAGAGAGAGATATACACACAAATACACACTAACACACACAACCTGAGGAGTCCATTTAGTGTTGTTAATATGCATTTATGTTTAGGGCTGAACACATGAGATTGGATAACCTATCCAGGGGCGCATCCCTAGTGAGGACTGATTCTTCTTCTGTCAGAAGCTACTCATTGCCTGAAGCTTTTCATCTAGGGGTCGTGTTGTGAGTTTCTTCCAATCCATATTGACATGTAAGCTGGTGTTACCATTGTACGGATCTTGTTTGGGTGACCAAATTGTTGAGATCTCATGGGCACAGCTTCCCTCTCATATACAGAAAACATTGACTCACAGCAGATGTCCTGGTCCCCCAACTCTTGGGTAACGTCCACCCCCTCTTCTGTAGTTTTCCCTGAGCCTTAGATGTAAAGGTTGTGTTGTAGATGAATCATCTGTAGTCAGTTCTTCTCTATATTTTGACAACTTATGGATTTCTGTAATGATCTCTGTCTGCTACAAAAAGATGCTTGATGAGAGGTGAGAGAGCTACATTTGTCTGTGGACAGAAAAATAAGTATTTAGGATGCAGTAAAAATTATGCTGCTTAAGGAAAATGGAGGTTGAAGGTTCTCATTTAGAGTTCTTACCTCAGAAGTCAACTTGATACAAACTAGAGTACTTTGAGAAGAGGAATTCTGAATTGAAAACATGCCTCTATGAGATTGGCCTATAGACGGGGGCTGGAGAGATGGCTCAGTGGGTAAGAGCACTGACTGCTCTTTGAAAGGTTCTAAGTTCAAATCCCAGCAACTACATGGTGACTCACAACCATCCGTGATGAGATCTGATGCCTTCTGCTGGTGTGTATGTAAGTATGGTGTACTTACATGAAATAAATAAATAAATCTTTTTTAAAAAGAAAAAAAAAGGCCGGGTTGGGAGGCAAAGGCAGGCAGATTTCTGAGTTCGAGGCCAGCCTGGTCTACAGAGTGAGTTCCAGGACAGCCAGAACTATACAGAGAAACCCTGTCTCGAAAAACAAAACAAAACAAACAAACAAACAAAAAAAAAAAGGATTGGCCTATAGACAAGTCTGTCAAGCATTTTTTTTTTATTAATGATTGATGGGGGTGTGGGCTAGCCCTCTGCAGGTGGTTCCAACCCTGAGCTGGTGGCCCTGAATTGTAGAAAACAGACTCAGCAATCCATGGAGAGAAAGCCAGTAAGCATCATTCTGCCGTGGCCTCTGCTTCAGTTCCTGCCTCTAGGTTCCTGGTTTTTAGTTTCTGCCTTGCTTTTTGTCAACAAACTGTGATCCAGGATGTACAAGCCAAATAAACCCTTTCCTCCCCAAGTTTCTTTTGGTCATGGTGTTTATTGCAACAATAGAAACCCTAACTAAAAAAAAAATGGTCTTCATGTATGTCATAGTGATTATCTTAGAGAAAGAATTACGGATTATTTTACTTTCTTCTCTTGGGTAACAGCAAGAAATCTAACTTGGAAACAAAACATTATATTTTAAAATATTTCTTTAATAAGGAGCAAGAAGAGACTTATTTGTGTTCCAGGATTTCCAGAGAAAGTCAATATTTTTTCTGACATTTCTCACACATGTTCCAGATTATTAATGAAAATTTCACATTAAAAGGGAGAAAGACAATGAAACTGTGTGGAAACATATAGAAAGTTATTATCAGAGTATGTAAAGCCTGAAGGTATCTTAAATTGGTCTATATAAACTACTTGACCAGTTAATGTCAAAAGCCATGTACTACAAATAAACAAACAAACAAGCACAAGAAAACCCTGAAAATTTAAAGTATTTTAATAAATCAACTTCTACTCCATATCAATGTAAAATTGTCCCACAGTGATGGGGTAAAAAAGAGAAGTTGTCCTATTTCCTCTGTATCCTGGTTAAACTACAGAGAAGCAGTTAATACTACTGGGGTTTCAGTAGGCATTATCTGGGTTATTGAGGGAAGGCTGTAGGTGGGTGATGTGTGAACAAATATTAAAAATCTTTCCTCCTCTTGGTTGTATAGATCACGTGTGTAATGGCTCTGAACCTCTACTCAAAGTTGACAGGGAAGTGGTGTTCTGCTTTGGTTCAGTGGCATTTGTGTGCCTCAAATCTGTGAGACAAAGCAGATAAAAATATCATTATCTAAGGACAGTCTGTCATAAGGCGATACACCCTGACCAGCCGAGTTGTAAGGTGTTGTTTGGTAGATGAGTGATTCATCAGAAGCAAACACTGAGTTTTATTGATTTAAGGATAGGGCATACCAGATAGCAGCAGTATTTTGAGCAAGAATGGGGAATTATTCAGCATTCACAGAGCACAAAGAGAATCTAGGTTGTTGTCTCAATGGTCGAGGGGGAAGCATTGCCAGCATCATGTTGCTAATGGCCTGGGGTTGTTAATAAACGATGCTCCCTAAAACAACCAGCATGCACCATAAATGGAGCACACTAATATTTTCACTTAAAGGGTTTTTAGCTAAATAGCAATTTGCTTCTAAGCAGTCAAAAGGTTCCATTTACCACTCATAATTGGAAAATATTTTATCAACCTAATGATCAGGAGGCTGCTGATTATGAGAAACGCCTGCACTAATAACACAGCCTATTTGCATTCCATTTGGATGTATGCAGAGGGAAACTCATAAGGATTGCCTGACAGTCTTGACGGCATCTGTGTGCACGGCTCTCTTGGCATTTAGCCTCAGATAAGGGGCAGGAGAAGAACAGCCGAGATAGGAGGACGGGCGCTGCATCCCAACACTCAGGTTCCAGCAGTCAGCCACCGTCATGGACCGGTTTGGGTGCCAGCAAACCCGCACACACACACACACACACACACACACACACACACACACGCACACACACCTGGCACAGAACACAGTATACACCCACCTCACAGCTCCAGTGCTCTGGGAGGAATCTGTAAATCAAGAGAAAAGAAAGACAAGATGGTCCCTGGAGAGATTTGATATATGTGAAACAAGCAAAACCCAAATTGAAATAAACATAATTTTTCTTGTTGTTTTTGTTTGTGTTTCTTGAGACAGAGTTTCTCTGTGTCCATGGCTGAGGGAAGAAACACTAAGGAAGATGTAAAGTAACATTGTAACATTTAGGATCTGAATAGCTAAGCTGATCAGTATCTCTAATCAGATCCTATTGCCTACCACACACACAGAGGGGGAGGGGGGAGAGGGGAGGGAGAGGGAGAGGGGAAGGGAGTGGAAGGAGAGGAAGAGGGAGAGGGGAAGGAGGAAGGGGAGAGGGAAGGGGAAGAGGAGAGGGAGAGAGATCCAGAAATTTTTCTTTTTGCTCTTAAATAGGAATATATACATTTAGTATTATTTTCTCATCTTTTTCAAAATATGTTTTAATTGAAATAGAATTAAACTCTTTACCCATCCCTTTCCTCCCCAACCCCACTCCAGCTACCCTCCCTCAAACATCCCCCTTGTCCCATCCCACTCTCAAGTTGATAGCCTCTTTTTCTTTGATTATGTTACATATATGCATGTATGCACAAATATGTATACACACACATATATTTATATATATAACACTAAAAACTGCTAGTTACCACTGACATGTGAGTACCATGCTCTGACAATTGTGGTTTATGGGTATTGCAGCTGGGTAGGATTGCTAAATAACTTCCCTCCCTTGACAGTTTGCACAGTATTTTCCATAGAAGCTAGACCACATGGGGGGAAAGCTTTCAGATCAGACCCAGCTCTTATCATCCAAGTCCTATGTGTGCAGTGTCCTCTGCAAGAGGAGTCCACTCTTAACCACTGAGAGGCAGCCAAAGGCTACCTCTATAATCTAGATTGTTTTGTCTTTTGAACTACCCTGAAGAACTCTTTAAAAGGATGTTTCTATCAGATGTAGGGTTGGTAAAGATCTTTTCCCAATTTGTTGGTTGCTGTTTTGTCCTTTTGCCAATGTCCTTTGCTTTATAGAAACTTAGTAATTTTATGAGGTCCCATTTGTCAATTCTTGATCTTAAAACATAAGCTATTGGTGTTCTGTTCAGGAACTTTTCCCCTGTGCCCATGTACTCAAGGGTCTTCCCCAATTTCTTTTCTATTAGTTTCAGTGTGTTTGGTTTTATGTGGAGGTCCTTGATCCACTTGAACTTCAGCTTAGTACAAAAAGATAAGAATGGATCGATTTGCATTTTTCTGCATGCTGATGTCCAGTTGAACCAGCACCATTTGTTGAAAAGGCTATCTTTTTTTCCACTGGATGGTTTCAGCTCCTTTATCGAATATCAATTGGCCATAGATGTGTGGGTTCAATTCTGGGTCTTCAATTCTATTCCATTGATCCACCTCCCTGTCACTTTACCAATACCATTCAGTTTTTAACACTACTGCAATGTAGTATTGCTTGAGGTCCGGGATACTGATTCCCCCAGAAGTTCTTTTACTGTTGATTATAGTTTTAGCTATCCTGGGTTTTTTGTTATTCCAGATGAATTTGAGAATTGCTCTAACTCTATGAAGAACTAAATTGGGATTTTGATGGGAATTGTATTGAATCTGTGTATTGCTTTTGGCAAGATGGCCGTTTTAACTATATTAATCCTGCCAACCCACAAGCATGAAAGATTTTTCCATTTTCTGAGGTCTTCTTCAATTTCCTTCTTCAGAGACCTGAAGTTTTTGTCATACAAATCTTTCACTTGTTTGGTTAGAGTCACACCAAGATACTTTATATTGTTTGTGGCTATTGTGAAGGGTGTCATTTCCCTAATTTCTTTCTCAGCCTGCTTATCCTTTGAGTATAGGAAGGCTACTGATTTGCTTGAGTTGATTTTATAACCAGCCACTTTGCTGAAGTTGTTTATCAGCTGTTGGAGTTCTCTGGTGGAGTTTTTTGGGTCACTTAAGTATACTACCATATCATCTGCGAATAGTGATAGTTTGACTTCTTCCTTTCCAATTTGTATCCCTTTGACTTCCTTATGTTGTCGAATTGCTCTAGCTAGTGCCTCAAGTACTATATTGAAAAGATATGGTGAGAGGGGGCAGCCTTGTCTAGTCCCTGATTTTAGTGGGATTGCTTCAAGTTTCTATCTGTTTACTTTGATATTGGCTACCAGTCTGCTCTAAATTGCTTTTACTATGTTTAGGTATGGGCCTTGAATTCCTGTTCTTTCCAAGACTTTTTGCATGAAAGGATGCTGAATCTTGTCAAATGCTTTTTCAGCATCCAATGAGATGACTATGTGGTTTTTTTCCTTTGAGTTTGTTTATTTAGTGGATTACATTGATGGATTTCCATATATTAAACCAGCCCTGCATGCCTGGGATGAATCCAACTTGATCATGGTGAATGATCGTTTTTGATGTGTTTTTGGATTCAGTTGGCAAGAATTTTATTGAGTATTTTTGCATCGATGTTCATAAGGGAAATTGGTCTGAAGTTCTCTTTCTTAGTTGGATCTTTGTGTGGTTTTGATATCAGGGTAATTGTGGCTTTGTAGAATGAGTTGGGCAGTGTTCCTTCTGTTTCTATTTTGTGGAATAGCCTGAAAAGTATTGGTCTTGGGTCTTCTTTGAAGGTCTGATAGAATTCTGCACTAAAACCATCTGGTCCTGTGCTTTTTTTGGTTGGAAGACTTTCTATGACCCCTTCTATTTCTTTGGGGGTTATGGGACTGTTTAGATGATCTATTTGATCCTGATTTAATTTTGGTATTTGGTATCTGTCTAGGAAATTGTCCATTTCCTCCAGATTCTCCAGTTGTGTTGAGTATAGGCTTTTGTAGTAGGATCTATGATTTTTTAAATTTCCTCAGTTTCTGTTGTTATATCCCCCTTTTCATTTCTAATTTTGTTAATTTGGATACTGTCTCTGTGCCCTTTGGTAAGTCTGGCTAAGGGTTTATCTATCTTGTTGATTTTCTCAAAGAACCAGCTCCTGGTTTTGTTGATTCTTTGTATGGTTCTCTTTGTTTCAACTTGATTGATTTCAGCCCTGAGTTTGATAATTTCCTGTCTTTTACTCCTCCTGGGTGAAATAGCTTCTTTTTATTCCAGAGCTTTCAGGTGTGCCATTAAGTTGCTAGTATATGTTCTTTCCTATTTCTTTTTGGAAGCACTCAGGGCTATGAGTTTTCCTCTTAGCACTGCTTTCATTGTGTCCCATAGATTTGGGTAGGTTGTGCCTTCATTTTCATTAAATTCTAAAAAGTCTTTGAATTCTTTATTTCTTCCTTGACTAAGGTATCATTGAGTAGAATATTGTTCAGCCTCCATGCATATGTGGATTTTCTGTTGTTTTTGTTGCTATTGAAGACCACTCTTACTCCATGGTGATCCGATAGAAGGCATGGGATTAGTTCGATCTTTTTATATTTGTTGAGGTCTGTCTTGTGACCAATTATATGGTTGATTTTGGAGAAGGTACCATGAGGCGCTGAGAAAAAGGAATAGTCTTTAACACTGAGATGTGTTTCCCGTATGCAGCAAAATGTAGGGTCCTGTTTCCGTATCCAGTCTGTTAATCTATGTCTTTTTATTGGGGAATTGAGTCCATTGATGTTAAGAGATATTAAGGAATAGTAATTATTACCTCCAGACATTTTTGAAATTATTATTATTTATTTATTTAATAATTTATTTATTTAATATTCGAGAGGTTATCTTCTTTTGGGTTGGCAGGATCAATATAGTAAAAATGGCCATCTTGCCAAAAGCAATATACAGATTCAATGTGATCCCCATCAAAATCCCAACTCAATTCTTCATAGATCTAGAAAGAGCAATTCTCAAATTCATCTGGAGCAACAAAAAACCCAGGATAGCTAAAACTATTCTCAACAATAAAAGGACTTCTGGGGGAATCAATATCCCTGACCTTAAGCAGTACTACAGAGCAATTGTGTTAAAAACTGCATGGTATTGGTACAGCAACAGGCAAGTAGATCAATGGAATAGGATTGAAGACCCAGAAATTAACCCAGAGACTTATGGTCACTTGATCTTTGATAAAGGAGCCACAACCATCCAGTGGAATAAAGATAGCCTTTTCAACAAATGGTGCTGGTTCAACTAGAGGTCAACATGCAGAAAAATGCGAATTGACCCACTCATCTCTTTGCACTAAGATCAACTCCAAGTGGATCAAGGACCTCCACATAAAACCAGACACACTGAAACTATTAGAAAAGAAACTTGGGAAGACCCTGGAGGACATGGGCACAGGGGGAAAGTTCCTGAACAGAAAACTAATAGCTTCTGCTCTAAGATCAAAAATTGACAAATGGGACCTCATAAAATTACAAAGTTTCTGTAAGGCAAAGGACACTGTCAGAAGGACAAAACGGCAACCAACAAATTGGGAAAAGATCTTCACTAACCCTATATCTGACAGAGGGCTAATATCCAATATATACAAAGAACTCAAGAAGTTAGACCCCAGGAAACCAAATAACCCTATTAAAAATGGGATACAGAGCTAAACAAAGAATTTTCACCTGAAGAACTTTGGATGGCTGAGAAGCACCTTAAGAAATGTTCAACATCATTAGTCACTAGGGAAATGCAAATCAAAACAACCCTGAGATTCCACTTCACACCAGTCAGAATGGCTAAGATTAAAAACTCAAGAGACAACAAGTGCTGGCAAGGATGTGGAGAAAGAGGAACACTCCTCCATTGTTGGTGGGATTGCAAAATGGTAAAACCACTCTGGAAATCAGTTTGGCGGTTCCTCAGAAAATTGGGTATGTCACTTCCAGAGGACCCTGGCATACCACTCCTGGGCATATACCCAGAGGATTCCCCTGCATACATAAAGACACATGCTCCACTATGTTTATAGCAGCCTTGTTTATAATAGCCAGAAATTGGAAGGAGCCCAAATATCCCTCAAAGGAGGAATGGATACAGAAAATGTGGTATATTTATACAGTGGAATACTACTCAGCAATTAAAAATAATGAATTCATGCAATTTGTAGGTAAATGGTTAGACCTGGAAAATATCATCCTGAGTGAGGTAACCTAATCACAAAAGAATACACATGAAATGCAATCACTGATAAGTGGATATTAATGAGCCCAGAAGCCCTAAATACTCAAGGCACAATTAGCAAGTCAAATGATTCCCAAGAAGAAGAAAGGAGAGGACCCTGAGCCTGTAAAGATTGGATCCAGTTTTGTAGAGAAACCGTGGGGGGAGAGGGAATGATTGGGGAATAGTTGGGGGGAGAGGAATTATGGGACATATGGTGGGGGGGGGAACTGGGAAAGGGGAAAGCCTTTGGAATGTAAACATAGAATATAGAAAATAAAAATTAAAAAAAAGAAAAAAAAGAAAAAAGAATAGTCTTTTGCTTTAGGATGAAATGTGTATATATATATATATATATATGTTAAATCCAATTGTCCAAAGCTTCAATGAGTTTCCCTGTGTCCCTGTTTAGTTTCTGTTTTCCTGATCAGTCCATTGAGGATAGTGGAGTGTTGAGGTCCCCCACAATTATTGTGTTAGGTGCAATGTGTGCTTTGAGCTTTAATAAAGTTTCTTTTATGAATGAGGGTGCCCTTGCATTTGGAGTATAGATGTTTAGAATTGTGAGTTCTTCTTGGTGGATTTTTCCTTTGACCAGCAAGAAGTGACCTTCTGTGTCTCTTTTGATGACTTTAGGTTGAAAGTCAATTTTATCTGATATTAGAATGGCTATTCCAGCTCGCTTCCTGAGACCATTTGCTTGTAAAATTGTCTTCCAGCCTTTTACTCTAAGGTAGTCTTTGTCTTTGACCCTGAGGTGTGTTTCCTGTATGCAGCAAAATGTAGGGTCCTATTTCTGTATCCAGTCTGTTAGTCTATGTCTTTTTATTGGGGAATTGAGTCCATTGATGTTAAGAGATATTAACGGAATAGTGATTATTTCTTCCTGTCAATTTTTATGTTATTTTTGTTTTTGAGTGGTTATCTTCTTTTGAGTTTGATGGAACAAGGTTACTATCTTGCTTTTTCCAGGGTTTAGTTTCCCTTCTTGTATTGGAGTTTTCCTCCTATTATCCTTTGTAGGGCTGGGTTAATGGAAAGATATTGTGTAAATTTGGTCTTGTCATGGAATATTTTGATTTCTCCATCTACATTGATTGAGAGTTTTGCTGGGTATAGTAGTCTTGGCTGACATTTGTGTTCTCTTAGAGTCTGCATGAGATCTGGCCAGGATCTTCTAGCTTTCATGGTCTCTGGTGAGAAGTCTAGTGTGATTCTGATAGGTCTTCCTTTATATGTTACTTGGCATTTTTCTCTTACTGCCTTTAATATTCTTTCTTTGTTTAGTACGTTTGGGGTTTTGATTATTATGTGACAGGAGGTATTTCTATTCTGGTCCAGTCTGTTTAGAGTTCTGTATGCTTCTTGTATATTCATGGGCATCTCTCTCTTTAGGTTAGGGAAGTTTTCTTCCATAATTTTGTTGAAGATATTTGCTGGCCCTTTAAATTGTAGATCTTCACTCTCATCTACCCCTATAATCCTTAGGTTTGGTCTTCTCATTGTGTCCTGGATTTCCTGGATGTTTTGGGTTACAAGCCTTTTGCATTTTGCATTTTCTTTGACTGTGGAGTCAATGGTTTCTATGGTATCTTCAGTATCTGAGATTCTTACTTCTATCTCTTGTATTCTGTTGTTGATATTTGCATCTATGACCCCCGATTTCTTCCCAAGGTTTTCTATCTCCAAAGTTGTCTCCCTTTGTGATTTCTTAGTTGTTTCTACCTCTGTGTTTAGATCCTGATTGGTTTTGCTCAGTTCCTTCACTTGTTTGTTTGTGTTTTCTTGCAATTCTTTAAGAGATTTTTGTGTTTCCTCTTTCATGACTTCTGCCTGTTGACTCAATTTCTCCTGCATTTAATTTTTTTATTTCCTCTTTATCGGCTTCTACTATCTGTTGATCCATATTCTCCTGGAATTCTTTTTTTTTTTACCAGAGTCATATAACATAAAGTTTATTACTTATATATATAAGCAGAACTATACGTGCATATCTTGAATAAACTCACTCACAGTGAATAATCTCTTTTATGTTTTCTTTCTTTTTTATTGGATATATTCTATATTTACAATTCATTTCCCTTTTTCTGGTTCCCCACCCCCAAGGGTCCCACATGCCCTTTTCCCTCCCCCTGCTCCCTCATCCACCCCCTCCCACCTCGCTGTTCTTGTACTCCCCCACAATGATGCTTTGGTCCATTCTAGCTCCAGTGTCCACTCCTTTCTTCTTGTCAGACCTCACTTGGTATGTGATTTATGTCTTTGGGGTTCCAAGATTCTAGGCTAATATCCACTTATCAGTGACTGTATATCATGGGTATTCTTTTGAGACTGGGTAACCTCACTTAGTATGACGTTCTCCAGCTCCATCCATTTCTCTAAGAATTTCATGAATTCATTGTTTCTAATGGCTGAATAGTACTCCATTGTGTATATATACCACATTTTTTGTATCCATTCCTCTGTTGAGGGACATCTGGGTTCTTTCCAATTTCTGGCTATTATATATAAGGCTGCTATGAACATAGTGGAGCATGTATCCTTATTGCATGTTGGGGAATCTTCTGGGTATATTCCCAGGAGTGGTATGGCTGGGTCCTCCGGAAGTATCACGTTCTCCTGGAATTCTTTAAGTGATTTTTGTGTTTGCATTGTAAGGGTTTCTACCCTATTCATGTTCCCTTGCATTTCTTTAAGAGATTTGTTTATGTCTTTTTTGTGTTCCTCTAGCAGCATCATGACCAGTGCTTTTAAATCCAAATCTTGTTTTTCTGGTGTGTTGGGGTATCCAGGACTTGTTATGGTTGGTGAATTGGGTTCAGATGCTGCCATGTTGCCTTAATTTCTGTTAGTAATGTCCCTACGTTTGCCTTTTGCCATCTGTTTATCTCTGGAGTTAGTTGGTCTTGTTTTTACTGGTTGGTGTTTGAAGTTCCTGTGAGCCTGGCGTTTGGCACTGCTGTCGTAGAGGGCATCCATGCTCCCGAGGTGGAGACCAGAGGGTTTCCACTACTGGGCTCCGAATTACCTCCTCAGCTCTGCTGGGCCTGACCCAAGTCTCCTCCCGGCTTGCTGCTGGATGCACAATTGGCCTCCTGCCATCTCCTCCTGGCCTGTCTTGTTGCCAGCTCTTAAGAATCAGAGCTTTATTTCCACTGATCTGTTAGATCTTTATGGTGACCTGGGCTCCTCTGTTGGTTCTCTATGGTGACCTGGTCAGGCCACCAGCTCCAAGATGGTGGCGGGTCTCTCGGGGCTCTGTCTAACCGCGGGATTCCCTGCAGAACCGGAGCTTCCCTGGTTGGACTGCTGGAGCCTAGATGGTGGCACCTTAGACCACAGGGCTCTGTCTGGTTAGCTGTCTGTGGTACTCTGAGGCAAGATGTGGCCTCTGCTGTACTCCAGGCACAGACACCACCACCACCACCACCACCCGCACCCCCCTCCCCGAGCAAGTTGGTGCCTGCACTGGTTGGTGCAGAGACCTCCTGCCAAGCTGATCTGGCTCTGGGTACAGGCAAGAGACTGACAGGGTAGTTGATGTTAGACTAGGACTCTGTCCACCCACCTGACCCCAGCTGCCAGCTGTCTGCAGTAACCCGAGACAAGATCTCTTCTAGCAGTTTTAATGTCTCAGGTTTCAAAATGAGATTTTTGTTCAGGGTGATAGATATGGATCTAATTTCATTCTTCTACATGTGGCTATGCAGTTTTCCCAGAACTGTTTGTTGAAGATGCTGGGATATTTTTTTCTCCAATGTATGGTTTTTGCCTCTTTGTTAAATATCAAGTGGCAAAACCTACATATTCCCCATTTATGATATTCTATTTTATTCTACTGGTCTGCATATCCTTTTTGAATTCAATATAATACTGCTTTTTATTACTTTTTATTACTATAGCATTATAACATTTCTTAAAGTGTGGAATAGAAATCCCTCTGGTATTCTTTTTGCTCAAGAATGCTTTTGCTGTCCGAGTTCTCTTCTGGCTCATATAGATTTTAGAGGGTTTTTTTTTATTTCTGTGAATAACATTGTGGGTATTTTGATTGTGATTGTGAACCTGTAAATGTCTTTGCTATAATGGTCACTTTTTATAATATCAATTCAACCAATCCAGGAATATGGTATGTCTTTCCATTTTCTAGTGCCTTTCTTAATCTCTTTCTTTAGAGATTTGAAGTTTTCATTGTAGAGGTTCTTTGCCTCCACTTCCTTGGTTAAGCTTATCCCAAGGTATTTTATTCTTGTCTTTGATGCTATTGTAAATGGGAGTGTGTCCACGATATCTGTCTCAGCATGTTGTTGTTAGTTATAGGAAGGCTACTGGGTTCTGTAAGTTGATTTTGTGCCCTGTCACTTTGCTAAAATTGATGATTGATTCTAGAAGCTTCGTGGTGGTATTTTAGGATCTCCTATGTATAATATTATATCATCTGCAAGTAGACATAATTTGACTTATTTTCCTATTTGTATCTTTTAAATTCTCTTGTTTTGTTGCTCCAGCTAGTGTTCCCAACACTATATTGAAAAGGAGAAAGGAAGTGGGCAGCCTTGTGTCACTCCTGATATTAACTGGATTGCTGTGGGTTTGTTATCTACAGCCTTTATTATGTTATAAACGTACCCTTCGTCATGGGTCTGTCTGGGTTGTCCTCTTCTTCATTTAACTTTGGTAACTTGGATAAACCAAGAAATTCAACCATTTCTTTTAGATTTTTGTAGCTTAAGGGAATATGGGTTCTTTTTAAGTATTCCCTGATTATATCCTGGATTTCTTTTTTTGACTGTTGTAATGTTTCCTTGCTCATCTGTGATTCTGTTCATTTGAGTTATCTCTTTCTTTTAATTAGTTGAACCAAAGGTCTGTTCATCTTGCATATCTTTTCAAAGGCCTTAGACTCATTGAGTCTTTGCATTGTTTTCTTTATTTCTACCTAATTTTTATATGATTTTTTTTCTTGCCATGTACTGGGTCTGGGCTTAGTATGCTCTTGGGTTTAGGTTTTCCAATTCTTGAATTGCATCATTACGTTATTTGTGATCTTGTGATCTTCTGACTTTAATTTAGGCACTTAGGGCTATAAACTGCCCTCTTAGAACTGCTTATAATATCTCCCAGAGGGTTTTTTTCTGTCTTATGTTTTCATCTTTATTTAATTCCAAAAATATTTTTGCTTTTTTTATTTCTTCTTTGGCCCATCTATAATTCAGTAATGAGTTTTTAATATCCATAAGTTTATACACTTTCTAGAGTTTTATGTGTTCTTACTTTTAAGTTTTATCACATAGTGTTAAAATAGGACACATGATATTATTTCAACTTTTTTCATATGTTGAGTTTTGCTTTGGGTCCCAGCATGTGATCTATTTTAGAGAAGCTTCCATGTGCTGCTGAGTCAAATGCATATCCTTTGAAGTTTGAGTGGAACATTCTCTAGATGTCTGTCAGGTTCATTTGATGTAAGATGCCATTAATTCTAAGGGTTTCTCCATTTATATTTTTTGACCAAATGACCCATTAGATAAAGCCAGGTATTAAAACATCCTGCTATTATTGGGTTTCTGTTAAATCTGCATCTTCAATTCCATTAGTATGCTTTTTATGAAATTGGGTGCACGGGAATTTGATGCATATATATTTAGTGTTCGGCTATTTTCCTAGTTAATTGATCTCTTATTAGAATGGAATGCCTTCTTAGTCTCTTCTAATTAGTTTTAGTTTGAAATCTATTATGTCAGATCTGGGGGTGGCAATGCTTCTTAATCCCATTTGCTTGGGATACTTTTTCCATCCTTTCACTTTAAGGTAGTGCCAGTCTTAAGAGCTGAAATGAGTTTCTTATATACAACAGAGAGGTGGGTATTGTTTCTTAATCCATTCAACTACTCTGTGTCTTTTGATTGGAGATTTGAGGCCACCAATATTTAGAGTTATTACTGAAAAGTGTGTCTCAGTTGTTTTGATGCCATTTTGATATTTTTGCTGGTTTGTATTCTTAGTAATAATTTGTTTCTCGTTAAATCATAGCTTTGTTTTCTTTCCTGAGTTGCTTAGCTCTTCAATTGGATGTGTTGGTTTTATTCTGTTTAATAGTTTTGTTTTTTGCTTTTTGTTTTGTTTGTTGCTATATATGAATTTTTAGGCTGTTTGGATCATGGAAATTTTTTTCCTTCAACTATGTTGGATAATTTTGCTGGTTACAGTAGTCTGGATTTGGGTTTGCAGTCACCATTAGAACTTCAGGGTGAATTGTTCCAGGCTCCTCTGGCTTTCACAGAAATTGGGTGTCATTGTAATGAGTTTTCTCTAATATGTAACTTGTGTTTTTTCTCTTGAAGCCTCTTCTGTATACTTAGTGTTTTGTCTATGATATGCCATGAGGTGTTTCCTTTTTCTTTCTTTCATTTCTTGTCTCATTCATGCTTCTTGTAACTGTATAGGTATTCCTTTCCTTAGCTTGAGGAAGTTTTGTTCTATGATCTTGTTAAAGATCTGATCTATGCCATTGACCTGGTATTCGTTTCCCTCTTTTTTGCCTATAATTTGAAGATTAAGCTTTTGATTGTATCCCACATTTCTAGTAAGTCCCATCTTTTGCTTTTAAACTTTTTTTATTTTCTTTGCTTATTTTGTCTAAGCCTCTACTTTATCTTTGTATCATGATATTCTCTTCTGCTTGATTTATTCTATGCATAAGGCTTTCCCTAAATTTTTTAATTGGTAGGTTGAATTTTCTGTTCCATCTTCATTTCTGCTTGTGTTATGTACAATGTTACTATCTCTTCATTGAATTCAGTGTTCAATTCCCAAATTGTCTTCATTATCTCATTCAGGTAAAATAGAAAATGTGCATACTTTTAATAAGTTCTTCTGTGGCTATAATGACACTGGTATGCCTTTTTTATTTCATTTGAGAAGAATGATTATTCTATATAATTTGACACATGGCAAATAGCCAACAACCTTACTATGTGTCCTCAGCAGATAGACCAATTACATGTCCTTTGTACAGCTATTCAAGAAAATGGCTAAACTGCAGGATCAGAAGCTATCTATTAAGACTTTAGGAAGCCGGGCGGTGGTGGTGCACGCCTGTAATCCCAGCACTTGGGAGGCAGAGGCAGGCAGATTTCTGAGTTCGAGGCCAGCCTGGTCTACAGAGTGAGTTCCAGGATAGCCAAGGCTACACAGAGAAACCCTGTCTCAAAAAAACCAAAAAAAAAAAGACTTTAGAAAATTGTTCCCTGTGGCCAGGCATCAGAGCCTCCAGATGGGTATCTTAGTGAATTGATGAGACTTGGGAATCAGTGACAGGCAAGAGAAAAGGAAGAAGTCACTGTCTGTCTTTCTAAAGCTGGGCTTCTAAGGCAATGTAGGAGCCATTAGCAATAGGAAGTATAGGTTCCTGGGTCATCTTTTTCAACATCAATCACTAAGATGGGCAAGGAAGCCTTTGGGAGTTATTAGACCATTTGGCACTCTTGACTCTGCTTTTAAATTTTCTTTCCTCCTCTTCAACTGACAAGGTACTAGCTGTGACTTCTTGCTACTGTCAGTGTGCTTGCTTCTGAGAACTTTCTCCCTTTACTTTCTAATTTTCAGCTTCTAGGGAGCAGGAGACGTGAGGTTGTTAGGGATAAATGTGAAGCAAAGTCTACAGGGACCATGCATTGGTCCTGGAAACGTTGCTTATTATAAAGAACAGGGTTTTGTGAATGCAGTATCTACTGTATATTTAAATGGGTTAGGCTTTTCAAGTCAGGGCACTCAGCTAACTATGGAGGTTCTTGTTGCTATCTATTTGAAGCTAAAATAGTTTTTTCTAGCCATCTAGTTACTCTGAATTTAATTTTTTACTAGTATGTGTATATGTTCATATGTGTATATGTGCATATGCTTGTGTGTGAATGTATTTAGGGAGGTCAGAAATCAATATCAAATATCTTCTTCAATTGTTCTCCATCTTATTCTCTTGAGGCAATGACTCTCACTGAATGCTGAGCTCACTGGTTTATCTAGACTGCCAGGTCAGGAAGCTCCTGAGACCCACCTATCACTCCTTCCAAGCATTGATGCAGGTCATTGTGTCTTGATTTTTCCCATGAGTGTTGGGGACCTAAACTCAGATCTTCATTCTTGCATGGCAGGTTCTGAAATTTTAAGGAAGGGATTTGGCTGGAAATATAGCTCCATGGTAAATTGCTTGCTTAGTATGCACAAGATCTTGGGTTTGATCCCAGTACCATGCCAAATCATACTAGTAGAATTTTCCATCTTTGGTGACAATATAAGAAATGATAGGGCTGGAGAGATGGCTCTGCCGTTAAGAGCACTGATTGCTCTTCCAGAGGTCCTGAGTTCAATTCCCAGAAACTACATGGTGCCTCACAACCATCTGTAATGGGATCTGATGACCTCTTCTAGTGTGTCTAAAGAGCTACTTTTATGTACAGTGTACTCATGTACATAAAATAAATCTAAAAAAAAGAAATAATAGCATTTACTGAAGTTAGTATTTATTTAGCCTTGTTGTAAGTATCTCATATATTACTTCATCTTAGCACAGTAGCCCTGTAGAGTGGGTAAGTACTCATTTTGTAGGTAGAAAATCAGAGACACAGAGGAGCTGATGTTCCCAAGACTAAACACAGCCTGCCCCCAAACCTATGCTGGTAACACTCTGCCACAAATTGCAACCATAAAAGACAGGTAAAAGTGTCTTTGTTCTATCTAACTAAAGAACAGGATGAGACCCATTCACTCAGCCTGCCTTGGGTAGTAAAGCATCTTACTGCAGAGTCCGCCACTCTACCTTCCTCAAGTTCATAACACACATTCATTGACCACATCAGGCCTGTCTTATCAATCTTCTAGCTTGATTCATGCAGAGCAACACACAGACAGCAGAATTCAAGAGTTGAGGATGGAGCAATGCTCTTTGTATTGCTTCTGACACAATTGCAAAGTTACCCAAAATAAATCATTAAGAATAGCAGTTTCTTTTGTTGTATTTCTTTTTTTCTTTTGTTTTTATTGGATATATTCTATATTTATAATTCATTTCCCTTTTTCTGGTTCCCCACCCCCCAAAGGTCCCACATGCCCTTTTCCCTCCCCCTGCTCCCTCATCCACCCATTCCCACTTTTGTTGTATTTCTTCCCTTTATCTCTGTGTGTTTTCACTGGGATATGAATAAATTGAGAACCCTCCAAATTCATGCATCAAAGCCCCATTCTCCAAATACCTCCAAATGTGACTGTACTTACAGACAGCACAAAATTAAGATAAAGTAAGCACATAAGAGTGAACATTAATCCTATTTTATTTGTGTCAATACTAGAAAAATTAGGATGCCAACTATCCACAGAGAAGGCCCCATAAAAATCCAGGGATAAGTCAAGAAAGTGTCAGAACTGGGCACTATTAATACTTTTATCTTGAAATCTTAGCCTCCAGCATTGTGAAAAAAATCTGTGATTTTCTGTGTTTTGAGCTGAACCATACATGTACGGTACTTTGTAATGGCTGCCTCACACTTTTGATAAAAGAATTTTCAATTCAGAGCCTTTAGTAAGAGCTACCCAAAAAGCCTGTGATGTTTAAGTTCATTGAGGAGATAACCTCAGAGATAGAGAGGAATTTCAGTTTTCTCTATCACCTGAAAATTCCAAGTCCAAGGATTATACTTGAATTGTCCCAGATCACTGAGATACAGATTCACAGTCAGGAATTGTTCTATGGTCTGAATACTATTATGAATTCACAGAGTTAACAGTTAATGCTGCCATCATTCCCAGTAGAATAGAATGGCAGTTGAAGAAGGCCACACCCATGAAAGTAGCAATTCTCCAACTTTGGAGAAACCCCAAGCACAAGAGAGGCACCAGGGTGGTTCCTGCCCAGAATCTATCACCCTGCCTTCCCTTGTGACAGACCCAGGTGCCTTTTGGAAGACTTCATCTCCCCTGTACATACTAAGTGAATGTTCCTGGATGGCTGGTAGAGCTTGAGTTAACAAAAGCAAGCATAAGACTTACCTACTCAAAGTGCAAGGTGCTAGAAGGCGGGGCAAGTTCTAGAATCATGTCATCCCACCTTTGGCTTCCTGAAGCAGCTCACCAGACTCTGGAAGTATTGTGGAGAGTCCTGACAAGAGCATTGCTGCAGCTTTTCACACCCAGTAGATGCCCACTTCTTTCCTGAATACATTCTATTTTTTTCTTACATTGGCTAAAGTCCTTTTCTGTGGCTGACATCTACAGAGGCCTTGTTTGTGAGATGATTATAATAGAATCAGATGATGAAAGGTGAGGTGGGAACAGCAAAGACAGTAAATTCAACACCATTCTTCTTAGGATGTCATAACCTGTGTATTGAGCATTTTGGCCTATTTATTTCTTCACAGAATGGTTCATTATACAAATATAAATGTATGCCTATTGATAAAAATCAATGAAAGAATTCATTCTTTTATGGATTTTAGTGTTGTATCTAATAAATCTTAGCCTGCCCTAAGATCGTAAAGATTTTCTCTTTTATTTTCTTCTATAAGGTTTGTAGAATTAAGTTGTAATGAATGGAGGTGGAGATACAGGTTCACTATTTGCATAAATAAATATAATCATCATTCAGTGAAAAGTGTCTTATATGCCTTTGTCAAAATTCTGTTGTCTGTGTGTGTGTGGATTTGGGTCTTGGCTCTGTAGTCTGTTCTATTAAATACTACACCCATCTTTGCACCAGTACCATATTGTTCTGATTACTGTGATTTTATAGCAAAAGTAACATACATGGAGTGAACTTGTGGTACATAAAGACATCATATTTCATCCCTAAGTACTTTATTGTAAAAGTTTTAGTTTGTCACAGCAAAAAATGAAAAGAATTATTAGCAACCCTAAAATATCATTTTCCATTCAGTCCTTATCTAAATATTGCTAATGTCTTTTAAACATCGTTGGCAATTTTTAAAGTGTGGTAGGTCTCTTATCAGTGTCCCCGGCTTCCCTTTGATAACGTGTTCCTGATTTTCCTTCTAGCAAGTTATCCTCCTAAGTATTAGAAGCTGTCACCAGAGCTGCTTGCTACACTCGGGGGCTCTTTGAGTCGGACCCATATCTGAGCTCTCTCCTTCCACCATCCTAATCTTACTTGGCTTTGCTGTAAGTCCCTTTATCACTCTTGTTCATCTTAATTAGAACCTTGAGAGATCATCTTTTTCGTCGGTCCTTGCAGGGAAGCAGGGTTTGGATCTGCTCAGGGTTCCTATCTCTTTGTGCTGCTTTATTACTTCTGATTTTGTTCTATCCCTCTTCTTGATGTTTTTTGAGGGTCTATTTTGTTCCTCTTTTTCAAAAAAAATTATTAAAGAGCATCCTTGAACAGTTTGGGGCCTATTTGGCAGTAAGGCCCTCACAGCTGTAAAGTCTGCTCCAGGCTGACATTTCTTTTGTTTTCCTCCTTGAAAACTGGTCGTGTTTCTTTTGATTTTCCCTTTTATCTGAAGGTTAGTAATAGCTGCCTTTTCATTTCCAAGGAGGTAGGATTTAGGTCACTTAAGATCTTTTATGTTTAATTTTATTTGATTATTTATTGAAAATTTTTGGATTACGACTGTGAACTTATCCCACTTTCTAAAAAACACTTTTTTATGGGTGTTCTTGGGCCTTTGGAAAGGACGGTTTCTAACTTATTCAATGGATGGAAGGTTCTTTAAGTACAAATCACATCATATTTGTCAAACATGTTTTTATTCCTTTATATTCTTTTTATCTCTCTGCTGAATGCACTAATTAAAATATCAACAAGAGCACGGTTATAACAAAAATCTACAAGAGTAGGGTTATAACAGTCATCTGCAGGGGCACAGTTGTAATAGTAATCTGCAGGGGCCTTGTTATAACAGTAATCTACAAGGGCATGGTGATAACAGTAATCTCACAAAGTTCCCCTTGGCTTTGTGATGATTTTTGCTCTATACATTTAGCTACTGTCATCTGTGTACAAAGGCTGGGTCTGTTCTGCTGCTTTAATAAATATCAGTTTTGTTATTATGCCATGGCTGTATGTATCCTGTGTTTTCATCCCTTCTTCTTTTCCTATCATGCGGTCTTTGTTTTGTACATCTGTGGTTGGTTTTGAACCTTAGTTATTTCTTTGAGAGGAACATTAAACTTTTTTTAACATTTGTGCATCTTTTGTTGATCTAAACATGGGATTCTCAGGTCATTCTTCTTTGCTGTGCCTCTACCAGATTTTAATTGCTAGTGTTGAAAGGTCTTAGGTCACACCAATGACTATGTCACCTCCCACTTCCTCACTATCTTCCCGGGTGTGAGTGTGTGTGTACATGCGTATGTGTTTTCCATAGGAGAGTGGTTAGAAAACGCAAAGAATCACATCAAAAAAGGGTCGTCACCATACACAGTTCTAGGAGCCTGCATAATTATCATGTTTCACCCTAAGAATCATAGGCAGCTGGGGCTCAGAGCCTTTCTGTTCTCTCCCAGCCTTGTACTTACCAATAGTAACCAAGGCTGGGTTTCCAGGTGCTTTCTCCCACTCTTAAATGGAAAATCCTTCCACTGCTTTTCTCTGCTAGAGCTTCAATGGTTCTAATAGGCCAGAGCACATAACAAGTTCAGGACCAGCTTGTGATACAGAAGACCTTGTCTCAAAAGATAAGAACTAAATAGATTAGCTGCTAAGTTATTCTCTTTGTATGTAGGCTTCAGAAAAATGCCAGTGCCAGACACTGAGTCAGAGAGTGAGCAAGGGGACAGAAGTTTCTTTGTAATATCCATATTTCTAGAATGTCTCCTATTCCTCCCTTGGAGAGAACTTTTTAATAAGCGCTGCTAGAATTTTGAATTTGGGGGTATGAGCCCTTTAAATGTAGAGACCTGGGTGATGATGTATCCATTCTACAATAAACTTAGCACCATTTACAACAGATTAGGGGGCTAGGGAGGTACCTTAGTTAGTAGCAAGCTTGCTTAGCATGCCTGAAACTCTGAGCTGGATCTCCAGCACAGTATGATTAGTAGATGACTATAATCCCAACATTCAAGTAGTAGAGGCAGGAGGATCAGATATTCAAGGTTATCTTTCAGTACACAGTGAGTGCAAGGCCAGCATGAGAGACACAAGACCCTGCCTGTCTCAAAAAGTAGGAAACAAACAGAGAAGCTGCTAAGTTATTTTCCCTTGAAATTCAACTAGATATGTAGGTACCAGTGTCTCCATTTTTAAAAAGAAGAATGTTCATTTTTCAGGCTATAATTTGGCTTTGTACACAATCTATTTTCAAAAGGAGTTGATAAGGCCACTGGGTACACTTTGGTATGGCAGACTGAGCAGTTACACGACCCCTGAGAAATATTCCTTTTTGTGAGAGACCATGCGATTAAAAAAATCAGGAGCTGTGAAATTGACACGTCTGCCTATTTCTACGTGCTTTCAGAAGGTGTGTACTTAGCGGGAAGGAAGACAAAATATATTTCTATAAATGTGACAAGAAGGCCATAAAAGCCACCCAAGGCATTTGAAGATTTAAAGTCTAATATTTCATTGATTGTTCAGAAGCAAAGAGTCTTGCTAAGTTTGAGAAATAATTGTCAACAATATGAGGAAAAAATTCTTTTTGCCATAAAACTAAAAAGAAGATAAATAGGAGAGGGTAGTCAAAGATGAAGAAGCAATTTATATGAATGTGACTGGAATAAAGTAGACTTTCTGGAACCTTTTGTGTGTGTGTGTGTGTTGAAATATATGTAACAAAATGTAGTGCTTAAAACCATTTTTATCCCCTTAGGTCTCACTATGTCTCCAGCTTTCAGCCTCCAGCAATCCTCCTGTCTCAATGATCATGTAGCTATTTTCTCTGAATTAAACGTTTTCCTCCTTTAGCCATGTCTTAATTCTAGCACTCAGGGAGCAGAGGCAGGCAGAGCTCTGTGAGTTCAAGGTCAGTCTGGCCTGCATAGTGAGTTCCAGAACAGTCAAAGCTACATAGAAAAACCCTGCCAAACAAATAAAAAATATATCCAATAAGTACATGAAACTTGTGGGAGTGAGGAAGTAAACAAATGTCCGGAAGTTCTTGAAACTTACAAGCGCAAGAGGCCCCACCCCCACAGTTGTATGAGCGCAGTAGCAATCTCTGGGAGAAAGACTCTGCAAGCAGTCAAATTTCCTGCAACTCAGGCAAAGATCCAGCCTGAAGCTTCTATGTGTTGTCACCCATGTTAGCGTTGGCTTCTTGGTGATGCAGCTTCAAGTAATCCATGGTCCTGAAAGTAATGCCTCACCTGTGTCCCTCAAACGCCACATCTTAGGGTTTTACTGCTGTGAGCAGATTCCATGACCAAGGCAAGTCTTATAAGGACAACATTTATTTGGGGATGACTTATAGGTTCATAGACTCAGTTCATCATCATCAAAGAGGAAACATGGCAGCATCTAGTCTGACATGGTGCAGAAGGAGCTGAGAGTTCTACATCTTCATCTGAAGGCTGCAAGAGGAAGGCTTGCTTCCAGGCAGCTAGGATGATGATCTTAAAGCCCACACCCACAGTGACACACCTACTCCAACAGGGCCACACCTTCTAATAGTGCCACTCCCTGGGCTGAACATATACAAACTGTCACACCCCCAATAGCTCATTAGTTCAATAGCCTAGACTTGGGTGGAATTGTTTCAATTTTTTTAAGATTTATTTATTTATTATATGTGAGTATACTATAGCTGTCTTCAGACACTCCAGAAGAGGGCTTCAGCTCTCATTCTCAGATGGTTGTGAGTCACCATGTGGTTGCTGGGATTTGATCTCAGGACCTCTGGAAGAGCAGTTGGTGCTCTTAACCGCCAAGCCATCTCTCCAGCTCCAAATTGTTTCTTTGGTATGTCATCAGGCCTCTATTTGGGGCAAATAGATGTTTCTGCAACTCTCCCCCCAAAAAGTCACACACCTAGCTCCTGGAGAAGTTACTACCATGCCTGGTTAAACATCTTTAAGTGTGCATTTCTGTTATCAGTTTCCGTGGCCATGTGTGACCATCCCTGCTATTTCCAAGTTGCTTCAGCACTGCCACCAGGAACTCCATACCTATTAAGAGCTAACTTCTCAGGCTCCCTGGGAACCTCTCTCCTACTCTGTCTTTATGAATTCACCTATACACTAAACTATTACTGTGAACTGGAAAATAGAAAGGTGAGGTGGAGCCTGGTCAAAGACACTCCTGATTGATTCACTGAGTTCTGTAGGCAGTCAAGTTTCAGAGCAAGAAATAATACCATCTAGAGCAGTGTTCTAGGATGACTTGTCTGGTGGTGCTCTAGGAGAGTCAAGGGAACCCGGACTAGTCTGTAAAACAGGGGCTGTCCCTTAAAGCAGGGTTCCTCCTTCCAAGGACATTGCAACCTTTACACATTACTAATGGCTGATCATTGGGACCAATGAGGGAGGAGAGGAAAACTGGAAGGGAGAGGGTCTCAGAAGAAGCCTGACCTAAAGCCCCAGTGTTTACTCTTCCTCCTAGGTCTGTCTGTCCCAACCCCTTGATGAGAGCTATTTGTCTGTGATGGTTTGAGTAAGAATGGCTCCCATAGGCTCATCTATTTGAATTCTCACTCACCAGATAGTAGCACTGTTTGAAAAGATTAGAAGAATTAGACGGTGTGTGGCCTTGTTGGAGGAAGCGTGTCACTGGGAGTGCGCTTTGAGGTTTCAAAACACAATGCCAGTCCCAGTTCCCCACCCCTTTCTCTCTCCCCCCCTAGATGCTAGGACCAGCGTCCCCACCCCACCCCCTGCTTGCAGGTCAGAGTGTAACTCTTAGATATTTCTCAAGCACCACTCCTTCCTACTGCCATGCTCCCCGCCCATGATGATAATGGTCTAAGAACTGTAAGCTAAACCCCAACTAAATGCTTTCTTTTATAGGAATTGCCTTATTCGTGGTGGTTCACCACAGCAATAGAACAGTGACTAACACTTTACTTACTTTACATTACTTTTTAAGACTTTGCTTTCACTGTTCTACAAACTGCCATCTTTATAGATTTTCCTCCTCCTCTGGCCAGTGCTGCCTCTGTCTCCTCTCTTCACTTGTCACTTGCCCACGGCTTTCATTTTCTTTATGTGAGCTTTTTTTTTTCTCCAGGAAATACAATTCTTTGTCCATCCCACAGGATGAATTTGGTTGTACCAACAGCCACCCTTCACCCAGGAATGCCCCTACCATTTGTGGGGACTAATCCAGGATTTAAAGCTCTCCCCACTTGACTAAAGATCAAGATGAATGACTCAGAGATAACTGTAATCGATCCTCTGGTAGTCCACATAACCTTGTGGAGCTGAGGAACCCACTAGATACAATTACCATGGCTGACTCCTCCAGTCATAGTCCTCTTTATTTGGGGGAGGGGGTCAAGGAGAAGTAGGGAGCCTAATCCTTTGGATATCAAAGGGCTTTATACATCTAACCAGGTATTTCCTGCCTGTAATGGCAGGAAACCATGGTGGAGTTATAAATGTCCATACTTTCCAGATGGGAAAACTCTGATCTCGACTCTAAAATATCTAGTCCATCTCTTTGTCTTCATGATGCTCAGGCAACTTTCTTTGAAGCCTCTGCATCAGCTCCTGCCACCAGGTTCCTGCCCTGCTTGAGTTTCTGTCCAGACTTTCTTTTGGTGATAAACAGTAATGTAGAAATATAAGCTGAATAAACCCTTTCCTGATCTTTTGGTCATGGTATTTTGTTGCAGCAATAGACTAAGAAGACATTTGGTTTATGCTTCCACACCCATAGTCTATCATTATTCAGCTTATATTTCTACATTACTGTTTATCACCAAAAGAAAGTCTGGACAGAAACTCAAGCAGGGCAGGAACCTGGTGGCAGGAGCTGATGCAGAGGCTTCAAAGAAAGTTGCCTGAGCATCATGAAGACAAAGAGATGGACTAGATATTTTAGAGCCAAGATCAGAGTTTTCCCATCTGGAGAGTATGATGGAAGTCAGAGGGAGGTCCACGAAGGATGCACTCCTTTGCCAGTTGTCTTCTAGTGCATCACATCCAGACTCCAACTATCCTTTCTGCTGCCCTTCGTCTGGGCCATTCCTCATTATCAGTCTCTGCTCGTCTCCATGCTCCTTTTACACCTCAGCCATCATGTGCCTCACCAGCCTTACTCCTTTTCAACTTGGCCAAAAGAATTGAGACTTAGGGATGACATTATTATAGTAACTCGGCATTCTTACAGTCACTGGGGACATCTTGTGTCTGATGGCCCTTGAGACTATGGGCATTTATTTTTCCTGAATAAACGCTTCAGGGGCCAGGGATATTTGTTTTAGTCTTTCTCCAGACTAACAACTAATAGCTTAGTTTGAATCAGGTTCTGTTACTTCATAAAACCCATTCTTCAAGCTATCAAATAGCTTTTATCATTTTCATCTTATCAGCAGGTAGTGCTACCACAGATAGCTGGGCTTTAAGAGGAACTATAGGGACCAAGGACCAGGGAACTGTAGACAGAGACCGAATGGGCAGAAAGGAAAGGGAATTGGGAGATTCTGGGGGCTGATCCATGGGTACGAACAGAAATTTTTCTCCTGGGCCCCATGCTTCTCTGGGACAAACTAGACTCTACTATCTGTTCCCTGCTGTAGGCTGTATCTGGTGGTCCTGGGCTCTATAAGAAAGCAGGATGAGCAAGCCAGTAAGTAGAACCCCTCTACAGCCTGTGTATCAGTTTTTGCCTCTAAGCTTCTGATCCTTTTGAGTTCCTGTCCTGACTTCTTTCAATGATAGACTATGGATGTGGAAGCATAAACCAAATGTCTTCTTAGTCTATTGCTGCAACAAAATACCATGACCAAAAGAGCAGGAAAGGATTTATTCAGCTTATATTTCTACATTGCTGTTTATCACCAAAAGAAAGTCTGGACAGAAACTCAAGCAGGGCAGGAACCTAGTGGCAGGAGCTGATGCAGAGGCTATGGAAGAGTGCTGCTCACTGGCTTGCTCTCTATAGCTTGCTTTCTTATAGAACCCAGGACTACTAGCCCAGGGATGGCACCACCCACAAAAGGCTGGGACCTCCCCATTGACCACCAATTGAGAAGAAGCCTAATCGCTGGATCTTATGAGGGCATTTCCTCAACTGAGGCTCCTTTCTCTCTCAAAACCAGCCACTACACCAAATAAACCCTTTCCTCCCCAGCTTGCTTTTGGCTATGATGTTTCATCATAGGAATAGTAAACCCAGTTAAGACAGGGCCCACCCAGACTGTAACCTCCCTCCTGAGGTACTAGGACATCACCTCTGCATGGGGAAAACAAACTTCTCCTACAACTCATTCTCTTTGAGAGCAAGAGAATTCTTACTGAGTTTTCTCAGGTTGTCTGGCTTCATTTGCAGACACATGCAAATAGATTGTTGATGCAGGTTTTTAAACAGTTGCTCATCTGAAGACTAGGCAGAGCTGATCTCAGGTTAGATGCTGATAAAATCTCTACCTCTGTCAACTTCTTCCAGATTGGACATAGGTGCGAGCACCATGCATCATAAATCCTTAGACAGTTTGAAGAGCTCAGGGGGTGACCTGCTTAAGTTTAAGTGTTGTCTCCCAAAGCACTGGAGAAGAGAAGAAAGTGCTTTCTGTCTCTTGTCAGTTGTTGTCTCCAATAATGTCCCAGCAGATAAGAGTCACTGGGACACTCTAGGTAAGTCGTAGGGAAGGAAGATGCTTTGTGTCCAGCTAGCTGGATCTGGACTCAAAACCAAGTTCCCTGCACAGTGTAAATCGCTGAGCTCCATATATAGAAAAGCAAGTGTCATTTGGATGTAGACACTATGGGGAATTGTCATGTGCTGTTTAATCTACTGGGAAACTGGCTCTAGAGGCAGAATATGGTCCTCCCACTTCAGACCCACTCACGTTTGTCTCAAAATGTCACTCAGAGCCCCTGTCCTGGGTCAGGCTGACCCCCTCATCCTAACAAGAAAAAAGGAGGACAACAGAACAGCACAAGAATAAAGTCATAGTGCCCTTAAAGTCAGCTAAAGGATAAATTATCTCCAACAGAAGCTGCCATTGTTCATCTCACAACATAAAGATGTTCATAGTAAAAGCAGATAATGAAATGTTCATCCACAGATGAAACAGAGAGAGGACTTGATACATGGCAGCCACCCAGTCAATAACTCCAGTACACCTGTAGGTGTAGGTGTTCCTTCCTTGCTTTGTGGGGAAGGTTGTAAATGTAGATTTGAGAATGTTTTGTTGTTTCCAACACTTCTTTTTGCCATTCGCACTCATTCAAAGTCAAGAGCATGGCAAAGCTAAACCAGCCTCTGCTGTACAAACTAGAAAACCAAAGGGCATAAAGATCTAGGAACAGCAACGCTAGAAACAAATTACAAAAAGCCATGGGGTAAAAAAAGGAGCAAACAGATAGGCATAGTGGGGCACTCCTTTAATCCTAACATGTGGGAGGCAGAGTCAGGAATGTCTCTCAGTATGTCTGAGGCCAGCCTGATCTAAACAGTTCTGAGCTAGCCAAGGCCACATAGAAAGACCTTGTCTCAAAGAAAGAAAGAGACAGACAGACAGACAGACAGACAGACAGATAGACACACAGATGAGAGAGACAAAGGGAGAGGGAGACAGAGACAGAGAGACAGAGACAGAAGGAAGGAAAGGAAGGAAGGAAGAAAAGAAGGAAGGAAGGAAGCAAGCAAGCAAGCAAGCAAGCAAGCCTAAGAGTCCCTAAATGTCTCTCTGGTCTCAGAGAGAAAATATAAACAATTTCAAATGGATGTTCTCATTCAAACTACTTTTTCTCTGAGGGGATATAAGATGTAGCAGTTTAAATGAGAATGTCCCCCATAGTCTCAGGTATTTGAACATTTGGTCCCCAGTAGGTGGCGCTGCTTGGAGGCTTAGCTGGTGCAGCCTTGCTTGAGGAAGTGCATCACTGGGGACAGGTTTTCTCCTCTACTTCCTGTTTGCCCTCTTGACTTCACGCTTGCACTTGAGGATGTGACCTTTCAGCTTTCTGTGCCTGTCACTGCCCCTGTCCCCATCCCCCACCCATGATGGACACTATAGGGAACCATAAGCCCAAATAAATTCTTCCATCTATAAGTTTTGCCTGCTCATGGCATTCTATCACAGCAACAGAAAAGTAACTAGCATAAGGTCTCTCTGGGAAAGGTCCAACCATACCATTTCCACAGATGGAAATGCTATTAGGAAGAGTAAAGTAGATTGAATTCTGAGGAAATCCAGCCCCCTCTAACTTATTCTCTCCACCAGACTTCCAGAGGAAGATTGGAAGGCATATCTTACCAAACTTGTGTGTGTGTGTGTGTGTGTGTGTGTGTGTACTTTTACACAGTAGGTTAAAGCCTTTTCTTGACAAACAGAAAGAAAAAGCAAATCATTCCCAGATTCAGAATAACAAGAAGCATGTGGACTGACAGCGGAACAGCAGAACTGCAACAGTGGCTCAAGGAGTCTGTAGGGCCCTTAACCTCCCCTGTTTCCAGCATCCCTAGTCTTCTTGGAAGGCAGAGACAAGAAGCAGACTCACTCAACTGATGCAGAAGGCCTAGCCCCCTAGACAAAGTTACTGACAGTAGTTTGGGTGCCATGAAGGAGTACCCCAGGGCCATTGAGTCTTTTGTATGACAAGCATTTCCTTTTGAGAGACCCGATGCATGACCCCAAGACTACCCAGCTAGTATCCATGCCCTGCTCTCTCTGGCCTGGTTCTAAATCCTCTGAGTTTGGAAAGAGTCCCTGAGGGAAGAGTGCTGAGGTCTCTCTCAGTCTGTTCTAGAGATCTGATCCTGATTAGAGTCCTCAGGGAGAGCCCGTTCCTGAGTCTACATTGGGAAGTCCTGGCCCTGCCATTCCATCCAGCCTGACAGCCTTCAAGGCAGCTGGCATGACTCCTGGAACAACCTGGAAAGCCAGCTCACCTCTCACAAGTAGTTTACCTTTTTGGCTGGATTGAGCAAAACCCAGTAAATCCATAAACCTTCTAGGATTAATCTCACCTCATAAGCTGGGAATCTTTTAGGAACACCCAGACTTTTGCTTGCCTTGCAGTGATACCTACTACCCTTACACTCCAGTGGGGTATTTCCAGGTTGTGGGTCTATCACTTTTACCCCGACTATGCTCACGCCACTGTATTGGAGAAGACCATTTCCCTGGTGGCTACGTCAGACGTGGCCTAGAGAAATGGAATGCCAAGTGTCCCCAACAGCTTTAACCTCATAATAGAATCAGTTCATGCCAAGTGATCGCATGGAAAATAGAACAAGCCACTTAAGAAAAGAGAGAGATCCATGGCCTGGAGAGATGACTTGGCAGTTAAGAGCACTGGCTGCTCTCCCAGAGGACCTGGGTTCAATTCCCAGCACCCACATGGCAGCTCACAACTGTGTGGAACTCCTGTTCCAGGGTATCTGACACCTTCACACATACATATATGCAGTCACACCAGCAATGTACACAATATAAAAGTAAAATAAATGAGTGAGTGAGAGATTGTTAAAAAATACCTTCATCTTTGGAGCAGAACATAGAGTTAGTTGGTGGGGTTGTTTGTTTTAGGAGGAGGGAAAAGGCTAAACTATTTTAGGGTAATAAAATTCAAGATTACAAGAATGAAAACAGAACACAAATGGATTTTTCCAAGAATATGTCTCCACCATTACTTGGGAGAAAGCTTACAGCCATGTTCAACAGGTCTGCTAGCTATCTTAACTGAAACAAGACCATAATTGTCCTGAGCATGGAGGTGAGTTCTAACAATATCTTTTCCAGCTACTGTACTTTTGTAAACTAACTTCTTATAGCTGTATGATGACATGCTGTGCTCTATGCCCAGGTCCCCAGGTGAGTGAGATTAAGTTCCCAGTCATCAAACTCACAGGGTACATTTGTCCTGAATACCTGTCTTGTATCCATAGGCTATCTCTGTGCATGTGTATCTCTATGAGACAAACCCAGGGGAATTATATTTCCCTCTTGGACTATAACTTAGAGAATAACCTCTGACTCCCCACCCCCACGAGAATTGAACCCTGACTTTTCACCCAGGCATGGCCTCTGGTGCCCACGTCTATCAAAGAAGTGTCTGGTGTTGGGAAAGAGTGACTAATGACGCGCCCACTCACCCATCTCTGCTGGGAAATGTGTAAGCATTCCCTCTACACTACAGGGCTCTGGTGTGCGGTGCAGCCTGTTGCACAACACACTTCTCCTTGCTGAACAAGACACATTATTTATGGCATTGGGAGAGCTCTCTTCATTAACCTTGTCTCTTAATGTTTCCCATGAGATCCAAGATGCACAGTGGCTGACCTCTGAACTTAAAATGACTGGTGGGAGGCTTCTTAAGATCTTGAATCAAACCAGTGGCCTTCTCCAAGGTGCATACCTTGCACAGACAAAAGCAGCAAAGGAACCATCAGCCTTGCTGCCTGCAGAGGGGGTTTACATGGTTTTATTGCCCATTCTCTAATAAGAGCACATCTTCCCCAACTGATTGTCAGTCAGTCTTGCTAGGGATCATGACTATTCTTATGGTCTCATTCTTTATGACATGACTATTACCCCAATCACTTAACACCCTGCTATCAGATGGCTGTCCTGCACTCCAGATCTACACAGGTAACAGCTCTGCCACATCCCTCTGGATCATCCCTAGAGACCTGCCCTTAGGAGTCCTCCTCCATCTGTCTCATCATTTACATATCCAGAAGTCATTGCTTCCATCCCTGACCACAGTCAGCGCTGGTCTCTGAGAGGGGCATGAAAGACGGCTCAAGGGAAAGCAAGCTGCTGTGGAAAACAGACTTGCCTCTTGAAGAGGAGCTTCTCCTTGCTTTTTGGATTGTTTTCTCATACACAAACTCCTCAGGACATTGTAAGCTTTACAGGTTGCAAATATTACAAGTTGCTATTAGCCACAGGGCATGAACAATGAGGGACAAAGGGGGACCAGAAGGAAGAGGGCCCAAGGAGCCCATACAAAGTCTGATCCAGAGCTCTAGGGTGTGCTCCACCTCTGGGGTTCCTCCAATTCCCCTTTATGGGAGCTGTTTGTCTGTTCTAATAGTTTGCCATTTTTATCACACACGCACACGCACACACACACACACACACACACACACACATGTACACGCACACAGCTGGCACTTTTTCTGTCCTCAGCATCTACAGCCCCCTTGATCTCTGACTGTCACCTCTACTCTTGGATGGTAGCCACTTTCACAGTCAGCATCTGTGACCCCCCTCTCTTCACCTGTCACTCCAGTTTCCCATTGGCTTTTATTTCCCTGCGTGAGTCTTGTTTCCAAGACATATAATTTGTGTAGCCCATGAAATGCACTCAGTGGCAGCCCCAGATGATCATCCTCATCCAAGACCCCCAGAGTGGTAGTTTAATGGGATGGATGGAGGTCTTGAGACTCATTAAGTAGTTTTTCAAAAGCTCTGGTTAGAATAAGGAGTGTTCCAACTTCTACTAAAATGGAAACAAAGATTTAGGAGGCATGTGGAGAACACACCAGAGGATCTAGAAAGAGGCCACATGACCCAGCAAAATTGCCTTGAGGACAGAGTGAGGCAGGGTGGAGGTAGAGAAAATGATAGATATTCACAGTCTTTGTAACTTGAGTGATTAAGTTTTAAAAGGCAGCTTGAACACAATTTAAATTAAGTTTCTATTAAAAGTCACAGAAATAGTCATTTAAGATATTAGCAGAGTATTAGCAACAACAATAAAAGGCAGAATAGGATGTAATGATCTGTTAAAAAAGAAAACCAACAATTCAGAAGTGAAGAGTCCTTCAGAAGTAAATATAGGTCAGTGGTAATGATGCACACCTTTAATCCCAGCACTTGGGAGGCAGAGGCAGGTGGATTTCTGAGTTTGAGGCCAGCCTGGTCTACAGAGCAAGTTCCAGGATAGCCAGGGCTACACAGAGAGACCCCGTCTAGGAGGAAGAAGAGGAGAAGGAGAATGATAGTTGGGAGTACAAACACAGGGGGTGGGGAGGACGTTCGTTATGGTGGAGTGTGTGGTTAGTGTGTGATAACAGGAAACAGGGCATCATGATTGGACGCACAGAACCTAGATCCAGATGTTTGAATTCAATCCTACTCTATAGTGTCCTACTCAGAACAGATACTGACCTGTGACTGGCCAAGACTCAGAAAGGGCCTTCCCGTCATGCTACGTGCTGTGAGCTGCAAGCACCGTACCCGGGAGGATAAGGAGAACCTCCCCTGTCTCTGGGTACACTGTCTATGAATATGCATGTCTATGATCAGAACCGCTGGATGTGAGACTTGGGAAACACTTGAGCCGTCCACAGGCTATAAAACATAAGAAACAGGTCATTCGCTCTCATGATCTCTGAAGTGCTGTGGTCCAAGGAGCTTCTCAAAATGTGGGTACCCGACTCTTTAGAGGATCCCCCACTCTATCTCTGCCCCATTCTTGCCTTTTAGGGTATCGCCATTACTAACCCACGTCTCCTCATAGGACAGTCTACCCTTGATCTAGGCCCTCCTCAGCTCATCTAGTGACACCTGAGTCAGGCCCTTGGCTGTGGGTCAGGAGCCCATTGTAGGGCTATGAATAAGGCACCCATGGCTGACCAGGCTCTATACTTCCCTAGCTTCTTGCTCCCTGCTAAACACCCTAACCTTCGCGACCATCCCTGCAATCGGGATGTCTTGTTTACCTAGCCACACACTCACATGTCCAGGTAGCCACTGAGATGGTAGATCCATCTCAGGCATCACTGCGCACTCCATGCCAGGGGTTCCATGTTCCTCTTTTCTTTGAAGGGAACTTCTGACAGAGAGTCTTTGCTGGGTCAAATTACAGTTGTGCTCCTGTCTTAGGCACACTGGTGCATTTCCTTGTTAAATTTAGATGGATTGCTAACCCCACCTGGATATAGTCCTCAACCTCTAGTCTTCCTTGGGTGCTGTAATAACTCTGAACAGCCTTCAGTGAGGATCATGTTTGTCCGTTAAACCCTATCCATCCTCTCCTAATACCTCCTCTTACTCACTTTTCTCCAGCACCCCAACCTGTTCCTTAGCTATCCATTTGTACTTGACAGTGCTACCTCAGATGAGCCCTAACCCTCTCCTCCATCACAGTGGACACCCGTGGGACTTTTTTTAAGCTCCATTACTAATCTTTGCTGTCCACCCTTCTCCACCATGTGGACTTCCCCAGCAACTAGACTCTGAAGCAGCCCCAACGCCTCATGTCCAGCCTGAGTGTCTTCTCTCTCTCTCTCTCTCTCTCTCTCTCTCTCTCTCTCTCTCTCTCTCTCTGTGTGTGTGTGTGTGTGTGTGTGTGTGTGTGTGTGTGTGTCTAGACCCTCCTGAATGCCAACATGCAGTGATGTTCATTGTCTTGAAGCTCAGACTCTTGGCAAGCTATGCCTCCACCTTATTCTTCTGCTTCCTAGAAAAAAAATCCCAACACTTACCTTCATAAACTGACCCTCCCTGACCCTGAAATGGTCAATATGCCCACCACTCCTGGCTACTGATCTCAGTCTTGTCCAAGTTGAAGGCTCTGTGATTTCCCTCACTGACCCGTGCTCACCCTACACCATCTTCCCCCATTCAGCCCTGTTCTGTGTTGGGTGGGTCCTCCTCAGGGGCTGCTCTCTCCTGCATTTGTGTGACTTCCTCTTCCTACTTTCTCCCATCCAAGGTCTGACTCTGCTTATCTTCTAAGGTCAGACACGGTTCAGGGTGGTCTGGCTGTAGACTCTTAGCCCATTTCTAAGCATACAGGCGTCCCTGAAGATCCCCGCCCTTACCCCTCAGCCCTGACTGCATCTATTCCTTGTTCCCACTGAGAACTGGTCAGCCTGCTTCCCTGTCAGCATCCTGCCCTGAGACACTTTGATGCGAGTAGATGCACATAGGCAGAGATCTGACGGGTCGACGCATGTGAGACAGTCTTCGTTCCTACCATTCCAACCCTCTCTCAGTTTTTCTCATCTTAGTAAAAGGGCTATTTGTTAATTTCAGAGGACAAATATCTGGACAAATATCAGATTGCTTTCTATGCCATCGCAGACTGGATCCAAAATCCAATGGTGCCCTCTGCTGGCTCACCTTAGACTCTCACTTTTACAGCTTCAGGCTGTGCCCAAATTCCGCCTTCTCTCTCACTTACCTGTTAATTTGTCTTCCCGTGAGTCACATCTAAAATAAGGATCCCTTGTTGCTGAAGATGCCAAGGTTGGTGTCTCCCTGTGTGATCCAGTCTGCTTAACCTACATGGGAAGCTCATGGCAGTGAGTCGTGGAGTCTGTGGGAAAGGGCAGTGCCTACCACACGGACCACATGTGCGTGCCATGTGAGCTACACAGCACCACAGGACCTGCTTCACCCAGCTTTACTCCTCCTCCACTCAGGCCATGCTGTCCTTCTAAGGTCTTTCTTGACTACAACAAGCCTTTCTACACTGGCTTTCTGCTGTCCCTGGGTATCCCCTCTGTGTGCAATCTGAAGGGCTTATCCGTAGAAGTCTACTCATTCACATGTTGCACCAGCTGGTTTTGTGTGTCACTTGACACAGGCTGGAGTTATCACAGAGAAAGGAGCTTCAGTTGGGGAAGTGCCTCCATGAGATCCAGCTGTGGGGCATTTCCTCGGTTGGTGATCAAGGCAGAAGGGCTCCTTGTGGGTGGTGCCATCCCTGGGTCTTGGGTTCTATAAGAAAGCAAGCTGAGCAATCCAGGGGAAGCAAGCCAATAAGAAACATCCCTCTTCTTGGGAATCATTTGACTTGCTAATTGTGCCTTGAGAATTTAGGGCTTCTGGGCTCATTAATACCCACTTATCAGTGATTGCATTTCTTGTGTATTCTTTTGTGATTGGGTTACCTCACTCAGGATGATATTTTCCAGGTCTAACCATTTACCTACAAATTGCATGAATTCATTATTTTTAATTGCTGAGTAGTATTCCATTGTATAAATATACCACATTTTCTGTATCCATTCCTCCTTTGAGGGATATCTGGGCTCCTTCCAACATCTGGCTATTATAAACAAGGCTGCTATGAACATTGTGAAGCATGTGTCTTTATTGTATGCAGGGGAATCCTCTGGGTATATGTCCAGGAGCGGTATGCCAGGGTCCTCTGGAAGTGACATGCCCAATTTTCTGAGGAACCGCCAAACTGATTTCCAGAGTGGTTTTACCATTTTGCAATCCCACCAACAGTGGAGAAGTGTTCCTCTTTCTCCACATCCTCGCCAGCACCTGTTGTCTCTTGAGTTTTTAATCTTAGCCATTCTGACTGGTGTGAGGTGGAATCTCAGGGTTGTTTTGATTTGCATTTCCCTGATGACTAATGATGTTGAACATCTCTTAAGGTGTTTTTCGACCATTCGAATTTCTTCTGGTGAAAATTCTTTGTTTAGCTCTGTACCCCATTTTCTGATAGGGTTATTTGGTTCTTTGGGGTCTAACTTCTTGAGTTCTTTGTATATATTGGATATTAGCCCTCTGTCGGATGTGGGGTTGGTGAAGATTTTTTCCCACTTTGTTGGTTGCTGTTTTGTCCTTCTGACAGTGTCCTTTGCCTTACAGAAACTTTGTAATTTTATGAGGTCCCATTTGTCAATTCTTGATCTTAGAGCATAAGCTATTGGTGTTCTGTTCAGGAACTTTCCCCCTGTGCCCATGTCCTCCAGGGTCTTCCCAAGTTTCTTTTCTAATAGTTTCAGTGTGTCTGGTTTCATGTGGAGGTCCTTGATCCACTTGGAGTTGATCTTAGTACAAGGAGATAAGAATGGGTCGATTCGCATTCTTCTGCATGTTGACCTCCAGTTGAACCAGCACCATTTGTTGAAAAAGCTATCTTTTTTCCACTTGGTGGTTGTGGCTCCTTTATCAAAGATCAAGTGACCAGAAGTCTGTGGGTTCATTTCTGGGCCTTCAATCCTAATAGTTGGGGGGAGAGGACTTATGGGTCGTATGGTGGGGGGGGGAGGGACTGGGAAAGAGGAAGGCCTTTGGAATGTAAACAAAGAATATAGAAAATTAAAAAAAATTAAAAAGAAAAAAAGAAAAGAAACATCCCTCCATGGCCTCTGCATCAGCTCCTGCTTCCTGACCTGCTTGAGTTCCAGTCCTGACTTCCTTTAGTGGTGAACAGTAATGTGAAAATGTAAGCTGAATAAACCCTTTCCTCCCCCAACTTGCTTCTTGGTCATGATGCTTGTGCAGGAATAGAAACCCTGACTAAAACATGTTTTACAGGGATTTTTTCAGGGATGTCAGCATTTGACCTCCCTGTCTCCTAGAACGATCTTTGAGGTGTAGAAAATACTCAAATCTGTACCAATGGACTCTGGGGTGGCAGGATGGGTGTATCAGGGGATATGGTCCTGCCTTTGACTCATCAACTCCTTTACAGCAGCGGTTCTCAACCTTCCTACTGCTGAGACCCTTTAATATAGCTCCTCATGTTGTGGTGACCCTCAACCGTAAAGTTATTTTCGGTGCTAACTTCATAACTGTAATTTTGCCAGTTATAAATCACAGTGTTAACGTCTGGTATGCAGGCTATCTGATGTGCGACCCCTGTGAAAGTCCTTTGGTCCTGAAGGGTCATGACCCACGGGTTGAGGAGTGCTGCTCTACAGCATTCCACTTCCGGTTGTACCAATTTACTATCACCTCATTGGAGGACGTCTGGCTTTTCCATTTGTCTAGTGCTATAAACAAGTTACACCACACAGCCCGGATCCTTGTGGTCACACTCACAGGTCTGAACAGTAAGAAATTAGTAACGCCGCTGTCTTCATTTAGGTTTCATTGCTGTGAAGAGACACTATGATCAAGGCAGCTCTTATAAAGGACGTTTGGTTGGGACTGGCTTACAGTTTCAGAGGTTCGGTTCATTATCATCATGGTAGGAAGCAGGCAGACATGGTGCTGGAGAAGCTGAGAGTTCTACATCTTGATCCAAAGGCAGGCAAGGAGACTGTCTTCTGCAGGAACCCAGGAGGAGGGTCTCTTCTGCACTAAACAGAGCCTAAGCATAGGACCTCAAAGCCCACCTACCAGTGACACACTTCCTCCAACAAGGCCACACCCTCCAGTAGTGCCAATTCCCATGGTCGAGCATATTCCACCCACCCTCTTCCTCGTGTTTTGAAAATGGAATGCTAAATGTCCTCCCCTGGGGTAAATGGCTCACTAGAAAGAGCTCGCACCGAGTTCCAGGGTGTTGCCCATGGACAGTGTTTATTCTCTAGCATGCCTTTGGTCCTTGATCCCATCTCAAAACAACGTCTTGAGGTTTCCTTCTGCAGGTGGAGCTCATCCCCCTCCCACCTGTGCACATGAGCTTTGAGTTCGTTGGTCCTGCCTTACAATGAGCCTGGGGCCTTGACCTCAAAATTCTTTGAATTTCATATTAATTACCACTCACAGTAAAATCTGTTAGGAATAGGGTCAGGGTTTAGATTCAGACTAGTCTGCTGTTAGGGTTGGGTTAGATTGAGGGTTATAGTTGACCGTGATAAGGATTGGAATTGAAGCTCAGTTTAGGACTAGGGGTGTGTTCAGTGTTAGGAATAGGGTTCGTGTGAGGGCTACAGCAGGGTTAGGGTCAGGCAGGGTGAGGGCTAGGGCTAGCTTTAGCATTAACCTAGTTTTAGGTTTAGGATTAGAGTTAGGAGGGGCCTCTTTGGGGTTAGCTTAGCAGGTGTTTGTGATACAGTTAAGATTAGAATTATGGTTAGAAATGCAGTTAGGTTTAAAGTTAGGGTTATGGTTAGGTTTGGAAATTTTAGAGTTAGCATTAGAATTAGGTTTAGTGCTTGTATTATGTTTGGAGTTTGGTTGGGAAAAGGATTAAGGTTAGAAACAAGCTGTTTTTAGAAAAGTGGTTAAAGAAAATCTTAGAAATAGGATTAGACTTAGGTTTTAGTCTATTATCACGGTGGGATACAAAATGTATGGCTCAAAGAGTGAAGGGACCTCTTCAGGAAGCTGGCACCAAACGCAAAGAAGCAAGCGCCTGCCCCTCCCCGAGCCAGAGTCAAAGCCAAAGCAAAGGCCTTGAAAGCGAAGAAGGCAGTGTTGAAAGGCATCCACAACCACAAAAAGAAAAAGATCCACATGCCACCCCGTGGTGGGTATTATTTTTTAAAACAATGACCCAACACATTCCCGCTCCCGCCAACTCTCCTCCAGGCAACGGTTCCAATCCCAGGAGAGTCCTGCTCCTGGTGACCCAAACTCCCTGGCAGTCCTGCCTGGCTGGCCATCTCTCCAGAGGAGTCCTAGGCTACCGGTGTGGTTCCAGCATGTGTATCTTGCTTCTACCCAGCGCCCACTCATTCCAATTACCTGGAAAAGCACAACTCTTAAACTTAAATAGTTAACCAATTGTATTTATGTATATGAAGCTCTCAATTACAAGATACCAATTTATAATAAAAGTCTTTCCCCATTTCTTTTTTTTTTCTATATATTCTTTGTTTACATTCCAAATGATTTTCCCTTTCCAGGTTCCCCCCTCCCCGTAAGTCCCATAAGCCCTCGTCACTCTGACCATTCTCCAATCAACCTCCTCCTTCTTCTCTGTCCTGGCAATCCCCTACATTGCTGGATCAAGCCTTTCCAGGACCAGGGACCTCTCCTTCCTTCTTCTTTGGAATCATTTGATATGCTAATTGTGTCGGGTATTCAGAGCCTCTGAGCTAATATTCACTTATCAATGACTGCATTCCATGTGTGTTCTTTTGTGATTGGGTTACCTCACTTAGGATGATATTTTCTAGTTCCAACCATTTGCCTAAGAACTTCATGAATTCGTTGTTTTTAATTGCTGAGTAGTATTCCATTGTGTAAATATACCACATTTTCTGTATCCATTCTTCCATTGAGGGACATCTGGGTTCTTTCCAGCTTCTGGCTATTACAAATAAGGCTGCTATGAACATAGTGGAGCATGTGTCCTTATTGCATGCTGGGGAATCCTCTGAGTATATGCCCAGGAGTGGTATAGCAGGGTCCTCCAGAAGTGTCATGCCAAGTTTTCTGAGGAACCGCTAGACTGATTTCCAGAGTGGTTGTACCAACTTGCATTCCCAGCAGCAGTGGAAGAGTGTTCCTTTTTCTCCACATGCTCACCAACACCTGCTGTCTCCTGAGTTTTTAACCTTAGCCATTCTGACTGGTGTGAGGTGAAATCTCAGGGTTGTTTTGATTTGCATTTCCCTAATGACTAATGATGCTGAACATTTCTTAAGGTGCTTTTCAGGGGATCAAGGACCTCCACATAAAACCAGACACAGTGAAACTAATAGAAAAGAAACTGGGGAAGACCCTTGAGGACATGGGCACAGGGGGAAAGTTCCTGAACAGAACACCAATAGCTTAAGCTCTAAGATCAAGAATTGACAAATGGGACCTCATAAAATTACAAAGTTTCTGTAAGGCAAAAGACACTGTAAAAAGGACAAAACAACAACCAACAAATTGGGAAAAGATCTTCACCAACCCTACATCCGACAGAGGGTTAATATCCAATATATACAAAGAACTCAAGAAGTTAGACTCCAGAGAGTCAAACAACCCTATTAAACAATGGGGTGCAGAGCTAAACAAAGACTTTTCACCTTATCCCCATTTCTAACCTTTCAGTAAATTTACATCTGATTCCATCTGGATATGCACTCGTCTCTCTCTCCCTCTTCTGCTTTTGCTTCCCTCTGCCTTTCTCTCCCTAGCTCCTCCTCCTCCTCTCTCCCCTCCAATCACTGGCCTCTCTCACTGCCTCAGTGTGAATAGATAGGAAATATCTTGCAACATCACCTACCTTCTGGTAGCCCAAGACCCTGTGGCTCCAGAGAAACGAGCTTGACCACTATGCCATCATCAAATTCCCCCTCACCACTGAGTCATCCTTGAAAAAGATAGAGGACAACAATACGCTTGTGTTCACTGTGGATGTCAAGGCCAACAAGCACCAGATCAAACAGGCTATGAAGAAACTCTGACACTGATGCGGCCAAAGTCAATACCTTGATAAGGCCTGACAGAGAGAAGGTGCATGTTCCCTTGGCTCCTGATTATGATGCTCTAGATGTTGCCAACAAGACTGGGATTCTCTAAACTGAGTCCAGATGGATAAATCTAAATAGACGCTTTTTTTTCCCACCATTAAAAAAATGAGAGAGAGATAAAGGGGCACCTGAAAGTACAATGTAGCTAAATCCTGTGTTCAAGGATATTGTAAAGAATTAAGGGAATTTGAATTTGGGCCAAAATCCCACCCAGCTAAGCTTATTGTTTATGCATTTGCAATTGGACAAGGAATCGTTATATCATGTTTTATATTATGACCTTGTTAATGTTTTCATTTGGACATAAGGAAATATGATTGTGTGTCAAATTGACAACAGATGCATTGTAAAGGCTATTCTCCATTGTCAACTTGACTATATCTGAAATGAACTACAATCTGGAATTTTAAAAGATCTTGTGAAAAAGAATTTTTTAAAAAAGGCTTAGGGGGGCTGGAGAGATGGCTTAGTGGTTAAGAGCACTGACTGCTCTTCCAAAGGTCCTGAGTTCAAATCCCAGCAACTACATGGTGGCTCACAACTACCCATAACAGATCTGATGCCCTCTTCTGGTGCATCTGAAGACAGTTACAGTGTACTTACATATAATAATAAATCTTAAAAAAAAAAAAAGTAGGAAAAAAAGGCTTAGGACCAGGCCTGGAGCACATGCATTTAATCCCAGGAGACAGAGGCAAGCAGATCTCTGAGTTCAAGATCACTCCACAGCAGCCAAGCTGAGGTAGTAAAGATACCCACTGAAAACAGGAAGCTGGTAAAGATGTAACTGAACAAAGGGACCATGTTCCAGCCCCAGCAAGAAGCAGGACTCAACAGCTGTGGCCATGTGGATCTGGCATTAGAGTCAAGAGTAGAAAGAGTTAGTAGGACAATTGATGCTGATTAGCGGGAGCTAAGAAATTAGCAATGATTAAGAAGAGGCCAGTTGTTATAGCCACAAGCCTGGGCTGAGCCTGAAAGTACACAGACACTAGACCACAGAGGGACCTGCTGCCCTTCGGAGGCCGGGGGGGGGGGGGAAGGGGGCCCTGGGGGGGGGGCTTCTTGCTAGTGAGAGCTGCAGAACAAGCCCTTAAAAGAAGACAACTTGGGCTTTCCACATAAAATCCAAGCCTGGAAGGGCTCATTGGAAGCAGAGCTCTTTAAAGTAGGGCTCTTTAAAAAAAACACCTTCGTAGAGTCTAAGCAAGAAAGCACTGCTGGAGAAAATCCTCAAGAAATCGCAGCTTTTACTGCAGGAGGCAGAGGACACCAAGAAGCAAAGATGGCCTGTCAGCAGTTGGAGCCGCTTCATTTAACTTCCTCTTTGCATGTGCACAGGAAAGGCTGGTTTCCAGCTCTTGCATTAATCAAACCTGCTGCCTTCCTATAGCTGCTATGAAGTCTTCTCCAAGGTTTTCAACAACAAAGGCCTGCACATCTTCCACTCCCCAGTCATTAACCCTTCCCTCTACATGAACATCTATGGCTTGATCTGACTACAATAAACCAAAGCTCAATAGATAATTTGGAGGAATGACTCCTCACCTATTTTTAATGATCGGTGGTGAGAGGGTAGATTTGGGGAGTGTTGGGGATAGTCCTGCTGCTGTTTGTATTTTGATGCTGATTCCACTTTCCCAGGAGGGGCTGCAGAAAAGGAGCCAATCACTTACTCAGGTGACTCCTTGTGAACCTTCTCCCCACCTTGTAAAATGAAGGCTAGAGCCAGTGGTTGGGCAGGGAAGGGAAGAAGCTGAAAAGTTTGGGGGAGAAGGAGGAGACAGAGAGAGAGGGGGGAAGGAAGGAAGGAAGGAAGGAAGGAAGGAAGGAAGGAAGGAAGGAAGGAAGGAAGGAAGGAAGGAAGGAAGGAAGGAAGGAAGGAAGATGGAAGATGGAAGAAGAGGACGACGATCCAGATTCCGTGTGGCCTTAAATTGCCACAAGTAGCTATGAATATCTTATAAGGGATAGATAATTACAGAACAATTTATCTTATCTCGGTGGGCAAATTATATCTTTATCAATTGGCTCTGAGTAAATTGTGTGGCCATCTTGTAAATTGAGAATTTATTGATATATAAATCTGACTGATTAATTATAAGCTTCTAGAGTTTTTTTAATTCATCTTTTTTATTGGATATATTCTATATTTACATTTCATTTCCCTTTTTCTGGTTCCCTGCTCCCCAAAGGTCCCACATGCCCTTTTCCCTCCCTGTGTTCTCCCATCCACCCTTTCCCACTTCTCTGTTCTGGTATTCCCTTACACTGATGCTTTGAGCCTTTCCAGAACCAGGGGCCACTCCTTCCTTCTTGTCAGACATCATTTGGTATGTGGATTGTGTCTTTGGTGTCCCAAGACCCTAGGCTAATATCCACTTATCAGTGAGTGCATACCATGGGTATTCTTTTGAGACTGAGTTACCTCACTTAGTATGATGTTCTCCAGCTCCATCCATTTCTCTAAGAATTTCATGAATTCATTGTTTCTAATGGCTGAATACTACTCCATTGTGTATATATACTACATTTTTGTATCCATTCTTCCGTTGAGGGACATCTGGGTTCTTTCCAGCTTCTAGCTATTATAAATAAGGCTGCTTTGAACATAGTGGAGCATGTATCCTTATTGTATGCTGGGGAATCTTCTGGGTATATGCCCAAGAGTGGTACGGCTGGGTCCTCCGGTAGAGTTTTGATTTTACCAGGTTATACTGGGATTTAGGACTGCTGACCGCAGGGGGTGGATGGCTGGGAATGTGAGCAGAATCTGCAACAAGAGATTGGTCACTGCAGTGGGGCTAGCCTAGAGGCTGCCAGCCTGCCGGAGCAGAGAGTAGCTGGGTATAGCATGAGATGGTGCCACTTTTTAAATATTTCCCACAACAGGGGAGTGCGTGCTGAGATGAAAAAGAACAGAATTTAAGAATCTTTCAATGAGGTCTCTAAGTCAACCATCTAATGACTGAAAAGTAAAGAAATGCCTGACAGCATCCCTGGGTTGTGGCTTCCATTAGGGCAGAACAAGGGGGTTGGTTACTTTTCCATGACATGTATGTATTTTGTGAGACACTGCATTGCACCAGAAAATGGTGATCTACCTTCTGTTGACATAAAATGTTTAAATTAATAAAAATCTACATGATACCAAAAAAAAAAAAGAAGTGTTTTCTGAGAGCACAAAGAAGCTGTGTTCCAGACAGCCAAGATGGTACCTCGTGCTGCAGCTAGACCAAGTGATGTGTAAGAATCTCACAGGTGATACGGGTTTTGAAGACATGAAGAGTTCATGGAGAGTAGCTGAGCTTGGCACAAACACTGGTAAAGGCACAGTCTCAGTTGCAGTTGACAGCCCAAGACTGAAGAGGTCATGCAAAGAAGTTGAGACTTTGCACCATGGTGAAGTCTAGTTGCGGTAAAAGACCCCAGTGTATTGGAGGTGCCAGTACCATGTGATGACCACGAAGAGCAGCAGCAGCAGTGGAGTGGAGTCAACCAGAGTACTACAGAGGGCAGAGCTGAAGAAGTGACCCAAGTCCTTTGGAGGAGCCCAGAAATCATCTGTGGCTCCCAGACATTGGAACAAGAAGCTGTGAAGTTGAAGTTGTCTTGGAGACCCCAAGGTGTTAGAGATGCCATGAGTTATCTACCAAGGAAAGCTGCTAACAGGAAGTGGAACCAGCTCAAGAGAAGAAATTGTGTTGCAGTCAACAAAGCAAAAAGGAGTTGGACATCAGATTGGAGATGCAGAGTTTGGAGTTTGCCAGCTGGTTTTTGGCCTTGCTTTGATTCAATATTTCCTCACTGTGATATTTTGGAATTGTAATATATATATCCCTGTGTCATGATATGTTGGAAGTATGTGATCTGTTTTTTATTTTGATTTTATAGGAGATTATAATTAAAAGATTGCATAAATCTTAGAAGAGACTTTTAACATTTTTGAGACTGTTACAGACTATGGAGACTTTGAACCTGGACTAAATGTATTTTTTATTATGCTATGGCTAGGAATGGGCCATAGGTATTTGAACAAGTGTATGAGGACCAGGAAGTGGAGTTTGGTGGTTTGAATGTGCTTGGCCCATGGAAAGTGGCTCTACTAGGAGGTGTGGCTTTGTTGGGCTAGGTATGGCCTTGTGGGAGGAAGTGTGTCACTGTGTAGGCAGGCTTTGAGGTTCTATGCTCAAGTTCTGCCTAGGGCAGTAGAGAACCTCCTCCTGCCTGCCTGCAGAAGACAGTCTCCTGCTTCCTGGCTTTGGATCAGGATATAGAGCTCTTGGCTCCTCCAGCACCGTGTCTGCCTGCACACCGCCATGCTTCCTGCCATGATGGAGATGAATTAAACCTCTGAAACATGATCCATCCCCAACTGAATGCTGTCCTTTATAAGAGTTGCCTAGGTCATAGTGTCTCTTCACAGCATGAAACCCTAACTAAAACAAATAAGGGGTAAGGGGGTTTTTTGTTAGCCCTTTTATATTTGTGGTTCTGAGAACAGAATTTAATACCACATGAGCTAGTCACATACCTACTAAGTTACATCCCAATACTAGAGTACCTTAGACTTAAATATATACAAGAAAATTAAGATAGACTTAAGAGGCCGGGCGGTGGTGGCGCACGCCTTTAATCCCAGCACTTGGGAGGCAGAGGCAGGCAGATTTCTGAGTTCGAGGCCAGCCTGGTCTACAAAGTGAGTTCCAGGACAGCCCGAACTACACAGAGAAACCCTGTCTCAGAAAAAAAAAAAAAAGATAGACTTAAGAGAAATTGTCTTCAAATGGATATACACAAACATGTACAGATATGTGCAGACAAGCCCACATACAAACTCACACATTAATAAGTAAATATATTTTCTTATATGGAGTAATAGGCTACATGTGCAGTGACATGAACATGTGTGCACATATATACATGCAGATACAGTAACACAGTACTCACACAGGCACAGTTCACACACATGAGTGAAGACATGTATATGCATGCACACATTTCTTATATGCTTACAAGCACTTGTAAACATATGAACCCAGGCACTCATTTACTTATAAGTTCAGGTGCCTCTCTATATATATATATGTATATACATATATATATATATGGATAAACATGTGTGCATACATATATGCACTTATCTATGCACTTGTACATAAATGCATACTTAGGCTCCAAGGCATATATATATACAAACACATATATGTATACAAGAATGTACCTAGACACATAGTACCCACAGGTAAACACATGAGGCCACACACATGTATACATGCATACATTCACACGTAGGCACACATATTCATACATATAAGCATGGATATGCTCTTATGGAGTAGCACACTGCATAACATGCAAACACATGCTTTCACCAGCATGTAGTGCACCATGTAGTGCACAGAAATACAATTGTATACACATGTGTGTTCTGACATTACCAAGTCCATATATACAAATGCACTGTGTGTAAGCACTTGTATTCACACACATATAAATGCATATAAATATACATATTTATATATATATACAAGCACACAATTAACTTACCAATTTAAATGTTTCCAGACATGTACACATGTTCCTGTGTGAATACAAAAGGACACTTGCATGCATCCAGATCTTATTCTGTTTATATTTGGATACATATAAACATAGTGTCAGACACAAACATATATACATATAAATGTCCATGCTGGAAAACACATGGATCCATGAAATTACTGGCACATATGTGTGCACACATGTGACCTAACTATACACACATGTGAGCAACATTGTAATGCTGCTGCCATCCATGTTCTGAGTAGTGCCTGCACAGCATAGAGAACTACCTATAAAAGGCCCTAGTCTTCTATTCCTCAATCAGCCAATCAGAAAGCATGCCTGATGAAGCCATGGGCTCAGACTATGGATCAGAAGGCATTGTAACTATAGTAGGAACTATAGGCATGTGGGGAAATTCTTCACGTAGCTTGCTTTTCCCTCCAGGACTTGCTCAGTCCCTATCACACACGTACCACTTCTACTTGTTGTACACATATGACTTTATGGCTTGGTGGGTCAGGTAACACTTAATGATGCTCATCTTAGGTCACATAGTAACTTGGTTTTCCATTGTCTAGTGTTCCATTTCCCATTAAGGCCTAAGAGTGGGCAGGCCAAGAGCTGTCGCTCAAAGGGGAGTCTGCCTATGATGGCAGTGTCTCATCCAAAACTTCCAAGTGCCTCCTCTGCGATTAACATGTGGAGGCCTTACAAAAGCTCCAAACAGCATCCCAGCCTGCCCCTGACACATCAAGTTTCCTTGATTATGTGGCCCAAGTGATAGAGCACACTGCACAGATACTTGGACTCCCTGACACTCAAGTAGGGTGTGTGCTGCTCCTAAATCTGAGCATGCCCACTAAATACTGCTCTTCTATCTGAGTGGGAGACTGGAGGTGCAACTTAACTTTTACCTTAGAAGGAATATCTCTGCATGCCCCACACCACCAGACTACTGGGAAATGTTACTGCTATGGAATGACCCTGAATTGTGTTTGGATTTATTTCTCATTCTCTTGTGCACATAGGCCTTACCAACAAGTCCAGATTGGTTGCTTCCTGCTGTTCTCTTGGTCCAATCAGAAAGATAGCATTAAGATAATGAAGCAATGTAATAACTTAGGGATCAAGTTCTCTGCCATATCAGCCAGAGTTCTCTAAGCAAACAGAACTAATAGAATGGACGAATATATTTAATTATATATTATATTATTATTTATCATCTATAGTTAAATTTAAACATTAAATTGTTAATTTCATATTAATATATCTTATATTATATATCAAATATATTTAATATTTAATATATTAAAGGGAATTAGGTTGGTTTACAGGATGCCGTCCAGATAATCTCATACCAGAAAGGCTGTCTCGTACCAAAAGGGACAAGAATCTTTTTTTTTTTTTTTTTTTTTTTTTTTTTTGGTTTTTCGAAGACAGGGTTTCTCTGTGTAGCCCTGGTTGTCCTGGAACTCACTCTGTAGACCAGGCTGGCCTCAAACTCAGAAATCTGCCTGCCTCTGCCTCCCAAGTGCTGGGATTACAGGCATGCGCCACCATGCCCGGCAAGGGACAAGAATCTAATAGTTGTTTGGTCTACAACTCAGGCTCCAGGGAAATCCATGCACTCATGTGTACATACACACATACAGAGACATACAGAGAGACAGAGACAGAGACAGAGACAGAGAGAAAGCAAAGCACACAGAGAGAAAGTTTCCCTTCAGAGCAGAGAAAGGACTATCTACTTTGTCCCCTGGAGGGCTAGGGGCTTTACATATTGCTGTTGGCCTGGAATGAGTCCAGTCCCTTAATTCTGGATTGGCTTAGACAACGAACAGGGAGCTGCACAGTCCATGGTTTCAGACAAGTATGTGGTCCTGGTGGTAGAGGGCAGGGCTCCTTCTCCTAATCTTGGATTGGTCAACTTAGACAAAGGAAGGGGAACTGATAGGCCCACAGGTTCAGTTAAACAGTTAAGGTCTTTGTCTTGAGTCAGATTATGAAGAGGTTGTTCACCATGTTCTGTCTGCGGCACGTTCCCTATCTCTCTGAACCTAGGGATCTTTATCCCTCCTAGCCTCTCATTGCCACCTGTCTCTCATTGTCACCCTAACTGCTGCTGGGGCTTTGGAGATCCGATCACTCGGACTGCTTCAAACTGTCTAAGGGGTGATGTGGGAAGGGAAAATGTTTCTGAGGGGGGCCATCCTAAGAGGACATGAAAGAAACAGTATATGACAGAGTATTTGGCAAAAGTGTGTGTATGTCCTTGGAGTATGCTGTGAGGGAGAGGCAGCATCTATAAATAGGTATGGGGGACTATTTGGATAACTGTCATTCCTACTGATGGTATAGTTAGGAAGACAGTTGGAGCAATTCTGCCTTATCAGAGGAAAATGGTCAAGGGTCCTTTGGCCGGCTTTGTCATGGTGGTCATGGAGTCAGTTGGTTATTTCTTTTGACACTATTGTTCCCCACAAGGAACATCATGGAGAAGTCTAAGAGCTTAAGAAACGAAACGTCCCTTCAGGGCTGGGTGGTGGTGGCGCACGCCTTTAATCCCAGCATTTGGGAGGCAGAGGCAGGAGGATTTCTGAGTTCAAGGCCAACCTGGTCTACAGAGTGAGTTCCAGGACATCCAGGGCTACACAGAGAAACCCTGTCTCGAAAAACAAAACAAAAAGAAGAAGAAGAAGAAGAAGAAGAAGAAGAAGAAGAAGAAGAAGAAGAAGAAGAAGAAGAAGAAGAAGAAGAAAGATCCCTTCAGCTAGAGTAAGATTAGAAATTGGCCATTGGGGTTTTCTATTGCAACCTCATGAGAAATATTGAGACAAAAATCAGTGAGGATAATTCCTCAACATAGTGATTACTGTAGCCTTGCTTAACATAGTGAAATGTAACTATGTTACAAACGTAAATGGCACTGGCTGGATGTGTATCAGAGCCCGTGTAGACTGATAAGGCCAGAGGAAGGATCTCTACACCTAGGTTGGCGTAAATTGTGTTTGACAGATCCAAGTGTATCTGTGCAGTCAGCTGTCCCTTTGTTATTCCAGACTTCTGCAAAGGGGTTAAAAAAACAAAACTTCACAGGAGAAGCTAGTTACCCTGTCCCATCACCAACGCCCTTGCTATTTACCCTGTCCCATCGCCAATGCCCTTGCTAGTCACACTGTCCCATCACCAATGCCCTTGCTAGTCACACTGTCCCATCGCCAATGCCCTTGCTAGTCACACTGCCCCATCACCAACGCCCTTGCTAGTCACACTGTCCCATCACCAACGCCCTTGCTAGTCACCCTGTCCCATCGCCAACGCCCTTGCCCAGGTGTTATTCCTGGTGGGGGCTGGCACACAGGAGCAAAGCTGAAAAAAGTATGGATTCCGTTCTTGTTGAGGACATAACCAACTATAAGTATTTAATTGATAATCTAAAAGAAAAATTTAGCCCCACTTTCTTATAAGATTCCCAGTGATACTCCATGGATATTTTCTCTAAAACCTCCCAGCTACAGGGTGTCTGGGAGCCGCCTTCAGTCAGGGGGCAGGGGCAGCTCTGCTGCAAAAGGAAGTGCTACAGCTGTGAGAAGAAGTCTTCCATAGTTGGTTTTTTATTTTTTATTTTTTATTTTAGAGGATGGGCCTGCTTTTCTTACCATATTGGATGGAGACAAGGTTGTGATGTTCTGTATCTGGGCATCTTTTTTTTTTTAATCAAAAATGGAATTACTAATCAGCCAGGCGTGGTGGCGCATGCCTGTAATCCCAGCACTTGGGAGGCAGAGGCAGGCGGATTTCCGAGTTTGAGGCCAGCATGGTCTACAGAGTGAGTTCCAGGACAGCCAGGGCTACACAGAAAAACCCTGTCTCGAAAAAAAATGGAATTACTAATGGGAAATAGTTGTCTAAATAGCATCTCATATGATTAAGCCCTATGTCCAAGGAATGTAGTCCCAGAAACATTCTGATAACTTAATCCACGCTTACACTTTCCTGCTAGGTGTTTAAGGTCATGCAAGTGACCAAAATTAACCATTTTCCTTTTTCCCCAGTCAAGGACAGTGGAGGATCTGGTTCTTGGGAGTTTCTGGATCTAGGGAGGAGCCTCTAGCTCTTCTAGTCTCTTTCAATTTTGTTTTGTTTTGTTTTATTATGTATATTGGTGTTTTGCACAAGTATATGTCTGTATACCATGTGTGTAACTGGTGTGAAGGAGGCCAGAAGAGGGCCTCATATCCTCCTGGAATTAGTTATAGACAGTTGTGAGCTGCCACATGGGTGCTAAGAATTGAACCCATGTCCTCTGGAAGAGCAGCCAGAGCTCTAACCCACTGAGCCACCTCTCCAGCCCCTCCTCTAATCTTTCTGTTACCAGTTTTCCATCTTTGCGAGTATAAGGAAAAGGCCTTGCTCGGCAGCGGCTTTGCTTGGAAGTATGGGAAAATTTTCCTGTTTACTTTCCTGTTTGTAGACTGGACACTTGTTAGAATCCACCAAGGGTATCCCCTGGTCTCTCAGCCATGGAGTGAGCTCTCCATGGTCTCCCTTAACAACAGACCATCTTAAGAGATGTCCCACAGTTCCCTGAGATAGCTGACCTTAGAAAGCAAAAGGAAAAATATGGTCCTTTTAATCCCTCTACCCACATTAGCATAGGCCTCTATCTCTGGGACGTTGGTATAGTATAAGGCTGTTAACTTTAATCTCAGCTGCCCATCTAGACTCTACGGAACCAAGTCCCTGCACTGCTCCAGCTCTGCTTCCCTCCCTCTGCCCCAGGTCCGGCTGCCAGCTCTTTATCTATCAAAAGCCTTACCTCATACAAAATAAATAAATAAATAAAAGCTATTAGCATAGTGGGGGGGTGGTCCACAGCTTACTCACTCTGATCTGAGCCAATCAGCAGCCAGACTATACCCTGTCCATGGGTTAGCACTGCCTTTTGCCCCCAGAACAGCTTACTTTTCTTTTCTTTTCTTTTCTTTTTTTTCTTTTCTTTTCTTTTCTTTTTTTTTTTTTTTTTTTTTTTGAGACAGGGTTTCTCTGTGTAGCCCTGGCTGTCCTGGAACTCACTCTGTAGACCAGGCTAGCCTTAAACTCAGAAATCTACCTGCCTCTGCCTCCCAAGTGCTGGGATTAAAGGCATGCACCACCACTGCCCGGCAACAGCTTGCTTTTCAACCTGATAATCTCAGAGAATCATCTTTTTAAGAAGGAGAGAAGCATCAGACATTTACATATAGGAAATACATACACACACACACACACACACACACACACATACACATTCATTGTCGGCTATAGAAATGACAATACTATATATCCTGCCAGCATAGGGGCTTCCAGCACAGTAACCAACAATTGAAAATATAGAGACCTGTCTTCTTGTACAAAGCCTGCTTTCCTAAAAATATTCCATTTTCTCATTCTTTTAACATTTTCTTGTTCTTCCATGTTTTAATGGCATTAATAAATACATCTGTCAACTGTTGTGAGAATTTTCCTCCCTGGAAGTACTATCCAGTATCTACCTCTCCCCATAAAATCCAAACAACAAGCCAAAGTTCGCCCTGTGGGACCAACGAATCTAGTGGTCTTATAGACAGAGCACCATCTTCCCCAGCCTGGATGACGGTTTTTCCCATCCTCAGGTAAGTCCCACCCCTTCCTGCTCTTCCCCAAACTCTGTAGTCTAGTTCCTCCCCAAAGACCATGGGACTGACCAGGATTACATAGAACTGGCTGCATGTGGATGGCTGGATACAAGGGCAGAGATGTAATCACGCTGTGTGGGGATTGGCAGAGATGTGATCACGCTGTGTGGGGATTGGCAGAGATGTAATCACGTTGTGTGGGGGTTGGTCTGATGTTGCTATGTACTCGGACGCTAAACACTGGCCCCCAAGATCTGGTTGCAGACCCATGAGCATGATCTCACCTACACCAAATGATGTTGTATATACGTTGCTCGCCAATCTTCTCTGACTGGTTAAATAAAAGTGGCTACAGCCAGTTACTGAAGAGAGTACAGGCTAGCCGGGTTTCGGTTACTAGGCTGAGGGCTGCAGGTAGGGACCACGAGGAGGAGAGAAAGAGGAAGAAGATGGAGATCAGGAAGTCTCATTAGACAGGATGGACCAGGCCATGTGGCCAAGTGAAATGCCACCCAAGGACAGATTGATAGAGCAAAAATAACAAAGGTTGGGAGGGTCTCAAATAACAAGTAACTTAGAGAGTGAAGCTGGGAAATAGATAGACAAGCATAGAAAAAATAGTTTAGGAATACTCACCCAGTGATTGTGCTAAAACTGATTAAATAACCCCATAGGACTCTGCCCTGATTATCTGGGGTGGGGTGGGCTGGTCATAATGGCTGAGGTCATGAGATGGAAGGTGTTTGATTGCAGAGACAGTGCTGGGCAACACAGCCTTCATAAAAGAAAGTTGAATACCAACTATATACCTACATAGGATGGGGTCGTACATTAATCTCACCTGTGTACAAACTGCTGCACTCTGGGGCTCTGTAAGATCCCAGGTAAACAGTGTATAAAACCAAGAGGGTTATAAATCTTGTTTGTGTGGGCTTTGTGCTGGGTAATTTCATGCCAACTTGACACAAGCTCTGTCCTTCTAAGAGAAGAGAACTTCAATTGGGAAAATGCCTCCAAACAACCAAGCTGTAAGCTATACAGAGAAACTCTGTCTCCAAAACAAACAAACAAAAAAAAAATCCAAGCTCCAGACCTTGGATACAGACTCAAACTATATACCACATTTACCATGTTTGATAAATGGGTTCCAAGCTCGACATAAACTAACCAAGCAATCAAAACTGAAGTCGTTGTGAATATCTCTAGAGGTAGAGCAGAATTACCAGAGTTAGCAAGGAAAAACACAGGGCAACCAGTGTGGCCATTGCCTGAACCCACTCCTATATGAAGAGGAGCAAAAGGATTCAGGATGTGTTTTCATGCGTTTCTGTTGTTGGCCACCAGAGGGCAGCAGAGCTACATAGATGTCCTGTGTGTTGCTGCAGGTCACGGGATACAAAGGGTCCAGCACAGGACTTTGGGAGCCACAAAGGTGCCAGAAAAGAGATGGGAGGGAATAGTAGCCATACAAGGATCAAGGAAGGTTTCTAGCAGTTGTTGAGTCATGCTTTAGGCAGGGTTTGAAAAGGACCTCTAGAGAAAAGACATTCGAACAAAGATGCAGGAGGCAGGCAGAGGCAAAAAAAAAAAAAAAAAAAAAAAAGCCAGTATTTCAGCCTGTGTTAGAAGTTCACATCAAACTGCCTTAATTAAAAAAAAAAAAAAATGCCCTTCCATATAATTAAAAACCCCAGGAGACACCTTCAGGAGCAACTACAAACAAGGTTTCCGACTGTGTCTCTGTGTCCTGTCACGGGTTTTCGGCTCTCCTCTTTGTGGCGGCATAGCCATCGGCAACTGCAAGCAGATGCCCGAACTATAGCCTCGTTCTCAAGAATTCTGCCAAATGTCCTGGGAGTTGCTCTGAGGTGCTGGGACTGTGTTACCCAAACATCCTAAAGAAACTATTGCTACTCTTGATGACCTGTTCTGTGTGCAGGCTGCCTGTGAGAGGTGGACTCCTCCGTCCTCTAACTGAACCTGGAGTGGGCAACAGTCTCCAAAGGAAACGTGAGAGGGTCTCAGAAGGGGAGACAGTGGGTGTCGGGGAGGACCCACGGAAACCTGGTCCTCTCTTGTCCTAACTGATTCTGCACCGGGCCGCCATAATGTGCCTCAGTTTCCACAGCGGGATATGATGTCAGGTTTAAAATAGTCCTGTGGCCCTGACCGGGAGTATGTCATTCCGCCCTCCTTTCCGCCACGCGTGGAGCCCACTCACTCCTATAGGCTCTCTTGGGCAGCAGCGGCACCTCAGAGTCAGGAAGGAGTCCATACCAACCGTTCTAGCAGTCGCTCTGAGGTCGAAGCTCATTAGATGTTCTCCTAAGGCAATCACTGTGTGTGAGAAAAGATGGGATGTCTCACCTGGCCAAGCTTGGGTCGTATGCCCGCCCACTCGGCGGAGCCAGGAAATAGAGTCAGATCTCTGGAAGAGCGCCTACTAGGCAGGGGTCCTTTTCTGGAATAAAGGGGAGGTCTCGGGCTGAACACCAGAATTGAGCCACCTATGGCAAGGGGCTGTGTCCGGCAGAGCCTAGAGACAGTAAGTTAGGGCGCTAGGATAGCCACGATGAAGTAAAGTGACTGGAGGCTTGACCAACAGGCAGACTGTCTTACAGCCCCAGATGCTGCCGGGCGTGGGAGCCCCACTCTCTTCGAACCTGCCTGGCACCCTTTCTGCCCCCTCTGGCTTCTGCTCACAGTCAGCAGTCCCTGGCGTGCTTAGGTCTGTGAATCTGTGTTTTCCTGCCTCAGCCCCTGAGGTGACACAGCCATCCATGCACACGTCTCTGGGTCACTAAGGCTACCGCCGGCTGACTCATTTGCTTTGTCACTATATTCTGCAATGACCATGCCTTTCCACAGAGGTTACCTTCCGTGAGACAGAGGTTTAGAGCACCATCACCTGTCTGCCACAGGCTCTTTTTGACAAAGGCTAGCACTGCCCCCTGTGGGAAGGGCACCTGGGGTGAGATAGCCCCAGGTTAGCCAGACCCAGTTCTGAGACAAGGATGCTGATTTATGTAGTCCAGGCTAGTCTTAAACGCATGACCCTCCTGCTCTGGCCCCCAGAGTGTTAAGATCGCTAGCATGTGCCCCGGGCGCATTATTTGCTCTTTGGTCCACAGTAGATTTAAGAGGCCTTGTGAGAAGTAGCAGCAGGGACTCAACCCAGCTCACAGATTGCCCAACCTTATTGACTGCAAATAGACCCAAAAGAGTTAACACACCACACACTGACTGCAAATAAATACACACACACACACAAAAACATAGCACACACACACACATACACACACTTTAGTCCAGCAAGGAAATCACTCAAGTGTTAAATAGGAAATGATAAAATGGTACTGTGGCAAATATTTTGCAATCTGACAAACCTGGACTTGAACTCTGAATGACTTTGTGTTGATGGCTCTACTTCTCTGAGACTTAGCCCCCTGTCTGTGAAGAGAGCCCTCCCAGGGATGGCAGTGCACATGCAGAGCTCTCCTGTTAGGATGGGGTTGTAGCTCCCTGGGTAGAGTGCTTGCCTGGCACACACAGGTGCTGGGTTCACGCCTCAGCACTGCGCAGACTTGACATGGTGGCACATATTTGTAATGCTATCGGGAGGTGGAGCTCAGGGGATCAGAAGTTCAAAATCGAAGGTAACTGGAGGCCAGTCTGGGACACATGAGACTTTCATGTATAAAAATAAAAATACCAGCCAGTTGTACTGGCCCTAGCTTTTAACCCCAACACTTGGGAAGCAGAGGCAGATATGTCTCTGTGAGTTTGAGGCCAGCCACATCTCTATAACAAGATCCAGGACAGCCAGAGTTACAAAGTAAGACCCTGCCTCAAAAATACATAAATTAAATAAATAGATAAAATGCTATCCAAAGCTACACAATAGATCCCTATTTCAAATATAGTAAATAAATAAAAATAATTTGTAAGTAAAAGAAAATCCCAGCATTCAGGAGGCGGAGGCAGGAGGATTAAGAGTTCAAACTCAGCCTTGGCTGCAGTAGTGAGTTCATGCATGGTTAGCCTGGGATACGTGAAACCTTGTCTCAAAAGCTAACAGAAACCAAAATTGTCTCTGAGGGCGTTTGAATGTTAACGATGTTCTGCGAGTGCTTGTGTGGTCCATCCTGTGTCATACCAATATCATGACATGTGGGCGCACATGTGGGCACCCTGGAGAGCTGGGGCTGTTTAGCCCAGGCTCCGGGGCACCAAGCCTGGGACGTGTCAGCCCTGCCTCCTTCTGAGGCTCTGGTCTTGCCCAGCATCTCCCACCACAGCAGAGCTCCCATAGTCTGCAGCTGGCCCTGGGCTGTGGTCCCAGCAGGAAATCAATGCCAGGAGCCGCCATCCTCTTCTCCAGCATACAGAACTGCTTCACTGGAGAGATGTACTAGAGCCAGAACCTTGCCTAGGGGAGCCGTGTGGTGGCAGCCGTGCTTGGCTGAGAGGTACATTCATTAGGGAGGCAGCTTCTGTCTGGACTTCCAGAAGGACTGGGGCACAGAGGGAAGCACGATTCATCCTGGTACAGCCAGCCTGGAGTGATGACGGCCACCATGCGCTCGGGCTTCCTGTGTGCCTCGTGTTATCCCCCTCACGCACCTAATGACAAACACCAGCTCAAGTGGCCTGGGGAGGTGGGTGCCGTACACCACCACCCTCACACTAGGCAGGTCAAGAGAGACTACAGAAGAAGAGCCTTGGCCAAGCGTGCTCAGGGGCAGCGGCTCTCTAGCCCAGGCGTTGACCCCCCTGCCCTGCGCACCTATGGGTGGCGAGGATGAGCATGGGAGGAGGAGTCTCTCTACACCAGAACCTTGTTTCCCTCTAGCTCACTGCCACAGGGCTGGGCCCATGCTACCAATGTGCTCAGGGTCACTGACCAAGGATGCATATCTGTCTAATTTATGTGTACATGTATGTACATGTGTGTTTGTACATATATATACATATATAGGTGTGTGTATATGTATATATGTGTGTATATGTATACATATATATATTATGCAGCATCCTTAGGAGGCCAGAAGAGGATATTGGATCCTCTGGAACTGGAGTTACAGATGCGTGTGAACCACCTGATTCTGGTGCTAGAAGCTAAACTTGAGTCTACCATGAAAACAGCAAGAACTCTTTTTTTTTTTTTTTTTTTTTTTTTTTTTTTTTTTTTGAGACAGGGTTTCTCTGTGTAGCCCTGGCTGTCCTGGAACTCACTCTGCAGACCAGGCTGGCCTCGAACTCAGAAATCTGCCTGCCTCTGCCTCCCAAGTGCTGGGATTACAAGCATTCACCACCGCGGCCCGGCCAGCAAGAACTCTTAAACTTATGTTTTTTAATGTGTACCTGCGCGTGCCTGAGCACATGTGTGTGCACCTCATGTGTGCAGGGGCTTGAACAAGCCAGAGGGCAGTTTCGAACTGCCCACAGAGGGGGCTGACACCCAAACTGAGAAAGTGGCAAGAGCTGTAACACTAAGCCTCCTCTCCAGCCCCGTTTTGGTTTTTGAAATCTGAAATCTTGACTCCAAGACTGAGTATTTGTGTATTTGCTTACTTGCAGTGTCGGGAGAGAATTCAGGACTCAGGCATACCAGGCAAGTGCCCTTCAACGGAGCTGTGCCCAGCCTACCCTCCTCTGCAGGCTGCCTCCACTGACTGGCCTGCTGTGTGGCCTCTCTGAGTCACTAGCTGTCTCTGGGCTTCGGCAAGCTTTTGCCCACGTGGGAATCTTTCTTCGTTCCTAAATGTCTAGAGTGGAGACGAGGCTGGGGCAGGTGCAGGGAGGAAGAGGAGGCCGGAGCCACTGCCATCGGTGTCCATTGCAGGGAGGCACCCACCACCTAAAGCACAAAGGTGGCCCGTGTGGTAAAGAAGCGCTCTAGAGAAATGGGGACGGCCCAGTTGGTAATTAACTGGCTATACAAGCATGATGGCCTGGGTTCAGTTCCCCAGGGTCGCTATAAAGAAAACAAGGCACCTGGCGCGTGTGATCCCAGCTCTGGGGAGGCAGAGACACTAATCCCGGAAGCTTCTGGCCAAGCAGCCTAGCCACACAGTGAGTGTGAGGCTCTGTCTCAAAACTAAAAAGGTTTGGCCGGGAAGATTGCTCATCAGTTAAGAGCGCTTCCTGGGGCTGGAGAGATGGCTCAATGGTTAGGAGTACTGACTGCTCTTCCAGAAGACCTGGGTTCAATTCCCAACCCTCACATAGCGACTCATAACTGTCTATAACTCAGGGCATCTGATATCCCCTTCTGGCCTCTGTGGGCACCCAAACACACATGCCCCACCTACCCACACACCCACATAAATAAAAGTTAAAAAAAAAAAAAGGTGAACGACACCTGAGGAAAGATGCCTAAAGTTGACCTCTGGCCTCCACACACAAACACAAAGGCACACAAAGGCACACACAGGCACACATGAACACACAATAAGAAGCGAGCTGGGGCGCCTAGGGAATAACCAGTGAGCCACAGAGGATTAGATGTGCTCTCTCTATTCTGCCCCTCTTTCTCTGAGACAGGGTCTCCTGTTGCCCAAGGCTGCCTGGAGCTCCTGAGTCCCCTGTCTGCACTCTGAGGGTTGCCGGGTGTCAGAGATCAGACCCAGGTGTGGGGGACGCAGGCCAGCTCTGCACCAGCACTCCCAGCCTCTCCACTCTCCTCTCAATTAACAGACTTGTGAAGAGAATTCGCCAGATCCAAAAGCTTACGGCTATTTTAGTCCTTTAACTAATTGATAGAAAATTGAACAATTTCTTTAAAATGATAAGGATAACATGTGTCCCTGTTAAGACATTCGGCAGGCGGTGGCGGTTAGTACTCTAATACATTTCAGCTGCTCACCCCCTCCCACTCCACCCCCTGGGGCCACTCATCCTAGCTACCAGGGAGGTAAAGGTGGGGGGATTGTTTGAGCCTGGAAGTTCTAGGACAGCCTGCACAGCATGGCAAGACGCCCCCCCCATCTAAAAAGAAACAGAAACAAAAAACTGGAAGGAAAGAAAGCGAGGCTCGCCGGTGCCCATCTGTCGACCCAGCATGTAGGAGTCTGAGGCCAGGGAAGTGCTCGCGTACTGTGCACGAGGCTCTGAGTTCAGTCCCCGGCACTGCACAAAGCAGGCGTGGTCTTACAGACCTGCCATCCGAGTCCTGGAGAAGCGAGGCAGGAGAACTGGAAGTTCAAGACCATGTCTGTTACATAGTTCAGGCCGGCCTGGACTCCACGAGACCCAGAACAAAGCAGCCAAGTGCGGAGGCACACACCTTTAACCTCAGCTTGAGAGGCAGTGGCAGGTGGGTGAATCTCTGGTGAGTTTGAGGCCAATCTGGTCTACACAGCAAGTTCCTGGCCAGTCAGAACCACATAACGAGGTCCTGTCTCAAAAATAAGTAAAACCCACTCTCTGTGTCTACGGACTGTTCCACCTTGAGACAGCAGGATAGAAGACAGGTGTAACGCCCGCAGAGTCAACTCTGGCCTTGACCACAGCAGACTCTCTCACCGTGTAACCTGTCCCTTCCAGGGGACGAAGGTGACAGTGATGTCATGACACCCCTTTTGTAGTTGAGAGTGGAGCCCTTTGTCTCAGTCATTGGTCATCCAGGTTCCACCTGTACTAGTAGCTACGCAGAAATGCTGGTTCCTAGGCTCTTGGGTCCCCTGTCCCTGCTTCTTGAAGTAGAACCTGGAGCCTGGGGTTTCACACACCCACACACTCCATTAGTTTTGAGAGTCATTGCTTGGGGTGTCCTGAGCGTGGAGAATGAGGATCCCAGGGGGAAAGTGAGACAGAAGAGGTGAGGAAGAACCCCTGGAAGTTCCAAGAGACCAGGACAAAACTCACCTTTCTCCCTAGGGTGGAGCTGAGCCCAGGTGTCTCACCCAGCCTTCCCCATGCCAGAAGCTCCCAAGCCTGGAGACCCCAGAATCTCCCCCTCCTTCCCAAGCCGTGCAAATAATCTAGCCCAGTTCCAGAAGGCAGAGGCTTCTGTCAGTAGCTTCTTACTCAATTAGAACGTTAATTAAATGGGAGAATAATAGAAATCAAAGAAAATACCATTATAAAGCCCAGGGAAGGAAAGTACCTCCTCCAGGGAAGGAGGCTGGAAGTCTTAACTGTAGGACAGTGGGAAAGGCTGCACATCACGCTGGAAAGATGACTTGAGCTGCCTTTGCAGAGTTCGGTCCCAACACCACTCCGTTATGTGGATCGCAGCTGCCTGTAACTCCAGCTCCTGGGGACTCAGTATCCTCTCCTGCCCACCCATTATCTCTACACACACACACACACACACACACACACACACACACACCACAGGGGGGTAGACGCAGTGCAGTGGATCTCTGAGCTCTAAACTACTGGTCACATAGAACAACCCTAGCTACATCATGAGACATTGTCTCTAAAGGAAGAAAAAGACTGTCACTCTGTTGACACTTGGCCAAGTGACCCAAAACAGCTCACCTGGGGATGGATGGAGGGATGACTCTGGGAGTAGGGAATCCGGGAGAAGCCAGGCCATCACAGAAGTCTGTGGGGAAGGCCACCAGACCAGGAGAACCCAGGTCCTATGGGAATGGAAGTTCAGACTGCCTCCCTACTCCTCCTGCCCCATCCTTCCCCACTCTACCTTCTTCATCCTGGAAAACTCCTATTTATACCCCAAGGCCCATCCCAAGAGTCCCCACGTGTGGGGAAAGGAGAGCTAACCCTAGTTTATTCACTCCACCTTTACACGCTCAACCTAACCTTAGTCCTCTCCCTGACTCAGCCAGACTTCTGGGAATAACAGTCCTGTGGCCCCTACAGCACAACTACTCAGGTCTCCCCCAGACCTCTCAGATGAGAATAGAGCTGAGGTCAGGATCGGGGTATGCTGGGTATGGGGTGCAAGAAATTTGGCTGGGCTCAGAGGAAAGCGAGGTATGTCCCCTCCTCCACTCCGCAAGGCTGAGCTTTCTCCTCTGCCAAGCAATGAAGTTATCTAAATTAGACATAGCGTTGCTAACAAAGCAGTGAGAGTCATTACACACTCGGCTGCTTCCTGCCAATGCTAAGAAATGAACCAGCCACCGTGAGCAGGCTGTTTGATCCAGACTCACCTTGAGGGACAGGAAGAAGTTGCCCCTGTGGGGAGAGTTTGGCTATTTCATCCCTCCACCATCCTGGAGATGGGAGGGTTGTCAGTTGGTCCTGGGCACTGGAATGATGACTCTTGGAGGGGATCCATGCAGGGGAACCTCCTGCTCCTGGCCTGCTCCATGGCCTCTCTGAAATAGAATTTGCCTCCAACCCCAGGCTCCACACCCTTAAGACCTACTTGCTTCGAGTTCCCCTCCCTGCCCCCACTCTTTGACTCTTCTTCCTGGTGTCCTTTGGTGACTCATAGTAGCATGGCCTCTCTCCCTGCACACAGATACTAACATTTGCAGAGCGCTTACATTTCCTCTGGACTCTCACTGCCCTTGTCTATAAATAAATAAATAAATAAATAAATAAATAAATAAATAGTGGGCACAGGGGCTGGAGAGATGACTCAGTGGTTAAGAGTACTATCTGTTATTCCAGAGGACTCAGGTTCAAATCTCGGCACCTATATGGTAGCTCTCAACTGTCTGTAACTTCAGTTCCTGCTGGGAACTGGCGAGCTTGGCTCAATGCCCCCAACTGAGCTGTTTGCACAGGTTTCCCGAGAGCAAAACATCCCGAGGCTTAGCTTGATTCCTGCCTTCCCGCCTGGTGTGGTAGGGACTTCCCAGGTGCCTGACCTATGGCTACGATTGTTTTTTCCTGTTCCCTTCCCTGGCCTCTAGTATATATATTGCTGGTCTCTCAGTAAAGCTTTGGCATTCTCCTTACAGAATGACCGGTGTCTGTGTTTTATGTCAATCCCCCAGGCCTACGCCCGATACTTGGTACCGTGGCAACGTGGGCGCTGTCAAGTTCCAAGGGCTCTGATAGCCTCTGACCTCCATACTGCACACATGTGGCACAGAGCCATACACTCAGTTAAGACACCCATAGACATAAGGGTGTTTTATGTTTATGTTTCATATATATATATATATATATATATATATATATATATAGTGACAAGAGCAATACATCTAATATTCTAATGAAAACATTCCTTCCAAGAGGGAGGGGAAGGCTCACCAGACCCTGAAGGTAAACAAAACATACATCTGGGAAAGCAGGAAGATTCTAGAAGGTTCCTCCCATGCCGAATAACTGCCTGGGGAAGAGACAGAGCAGCAGAGCCATGGGAGAAGTTCCCAGGCCTGTGGGGTTGCCAGCGAGTGTGCAGAGAGCTTCGGTGTTCGAGCTCTTGTGGGTTGTCACCTGTGCTGGGTGGGCTCTTTGTTGATGCAGCTGCTTCTGAGACATCCCTGTTCCTATTAAGTCACTCCTCCCTCACGCATACTCTTGTTAGTAACTTCAACAGAGTCGTTGACCAAGTTGTACTTAGGTGCGATCATTACTTTGATCCATTGTGGGATCCCTGTCCTGGGTAAGTAGACATGTGTGTTATATCTCCCCAGGAAAATCCTATTATGCAACATCCCCAGTGTCTTAAGTTTTCACATGTAGATGCTCCTGATGGTCAACTAGACAGGATTTAGAGTCACCCTCTGGGGGTGTCTATGAGGATGTGTCCAGAAGGACTTAACTGAGGTAGGAAGACCCACCCTGACTGTGAGCGGCACCGTCCTGTGGGCTGGGGTCCCAGACTGACTAGAAAGCACGACGGAAGCTGCACCTTCTTTGTAGCTCTGCTTCCTGTGGACACAGTGTGACCCGTGGTCTCATGCTCCCGACAACCAGCCTTTCCACCACCATTGCAGACCGTGATCCCTTACACTGTAAGCGCAAATAAGCCCCCTTTCTTAAGGCGTGTTTGTCAAAACACGGAGGATAATATGGTGTGTTAGTCTCTGCAGTTTCCCACTTTGCACTCCACCAATCCTCTCTGAGCAGACCAGTCTCGTCTCTAGCATGGAAGAGGCCGATGGCCTGAACTTGACCAGCTCCCCAGGCCCTCAAGGAAAGATGTGACTCATTTGCAAAGGTCTCCATTAAGTCTCATCACCCCACTGTGGTGGTGAATCTATTCGTGACTTACCTGGATAGGCGCTTAAAAAATGACGCTTAGTAATTGAGTGGGTGGGGCGGGTCTGTCTGCATGAGGCTAGCCAGGATTTATTAAACTTTCTTTTTTTAATGTCTTTTAATTTCCCCCACCTCTTGGGCTCCGGAGGCTCATCAATCACAGTGGTCCATGTGTGTGCTGGGTCCCCATCTTGCTGCCTGACTAACATCCGGCCACTCCTGTTCCTATCCAAGTCTATGTGCTAGTCCCACCCTTAGTCTGTGTCCATGATAAGGCCAAGCAGATCCTTCTCCCTTGGCCTGACTGCATTCTCCTCACTGCAATCTGAAACACTAGAGGAGGGTCCAGAGCACCTTTCACAAGAGGGGTCTTCAAGTTCATTACCAGCAGGACAGCCAGAATGCCTTCCGGCTTGGCCTGTCCATTTGGCCTTCAGAGACCCATTCTCTAACCTTCCTAAGCTGGGGAGGCTGAGCTCAGTTCTCCCTTCTCTCCCACAACCCTTGCCTTTTGATTTGTTGTTTGGTTTTCTTTGTATTTTTGAGCCGGGGTCTCATGTATCCCTGGTTGGTTTCGATGTAGCTGTGTTAGTTACTTTGTTGCTGTGACAAAGTTCCTGACAAAAAGCGGGTTTATCTTGGCTCACAATCCCAGGATACGGTACCACATGACAGGAAATCGTGGTGGATGGAGTTGGAAATGGAGGGGATCAAGTTGGGTCACTTTGCATTGCAAACAAGATGCTAAAATGATGAATTCCAGTTCTGCTAGTTGTTTCTTTTATGTAGTCTATGACCTCAGCCTATGGAATAGAACCACCCATGTTCTGGGTGAATCATCATCACACTTAATCTAATCTACATTACTCCTCAAAGGCGTATCCAGATGCTTGTCTCATAGGTGATTCTAGACAATGTCTAGAATTGAAAAAAATTCTTTCTTTTTGAAACAAAGTCTCCCTATGTACCCCTGGTTGGACTGAAACTCAGTATGTAGACTAGGCTAGCTTTGAATTCCCAGACATCTGCCTGCCTCTCCCTCTCAAGTGCTAGGATTAAAGATGTGTACCACCACACTACAGGTTCACATTGGCAATATTAACTATCATCATAGCTAAAGATGGCCTTCACTTTCTGATCCTCCTATCTCTGCTTCTTGAGTGCTCAGATCCCAGTAATGAACTACCATGCCCAGTTCTTGCAGTGCTGGGGTCACATCCAGGGCCTTGTGTGGGCTAGGCTAGCATTCCACTATAGCCCCAGCCCCTGGTTTCCCTGGAGGTTTTGTCAAGGGAAGGTTGGAGAAGAGAGAAAAGTATTAATGTCCTAGCTTCTTTGTGAGGTCTTTCCATGAGAGGCTAGAGTTCCTGCCAAGACCCTTTCCAGCAGCCCCACCTTCTCTGGTTCCAGAGACTGTGGACTGCTTCACCCTAGTAGGCTTGGGGCTTCTGCAATGGCTCACTTCCTCTTCCTCAAACCTATGCTATGTCCATGTTTTTTGGTGCTGAGATGGAACTAAGAATGTGTCTCACACTGTTCTAATCAGGGTTTCTAGTCCTGCACAAACATCATGACCAAGAAGCAAGTTAGGGAGGAAAGGGTTTATTCAGCTTACACTTTCCACATTGCTGTTTATCACCAAAGGCGGTCAGGACTGGAACTCATGCAGGTCAGGAAGCAGGAGCTGATGCAGAGGCCATGGAGGGATGTTTCTTACTGGTTTGCTTCCCCTGACTTGCTCAGCCTGCTCTCTTATAGAACCCAAGACTATTAGCCCAGGGATGGTACCACCCACAAGGGGCCCTCCCCTCTTGATCACTAATTGAGAAAATGCCCCATACTACTTTGCCAACTGAAGCTCCTTTCTCTGTGATAACTCCAGCCTGTGTCAAGTTGACACACAAAACCAGCCAGCACACACACTAACAGAGCTATGTCTGTCACGGACATCAGCCTAGTCATTTTCTAAGCTGTCCTTTTACTAGATGATCCTCCAACTCTCTATTTTGAAGGCACTTTCTAGCTCCTGGAAGGATTCTGACTGGTAATAGATGCTTTCTCTCTAGACCGTAAAGAGACACAGTCATTGTCTTAATTAAAAACGTATTTCCAACTATAAATTGTTTCTCATGCCCAGTGGGGGTAAATTAGGAAGGCGCACACTACACCACAACAGTCCACACTCCCTTTCTGCATGGTGCAATTTATTGTGCTTCTTGGATCTTCAAGGAAATCAAGACCCAGCAAGGGGCTATTGCTTCCCCTACAATCTTAAAGCAATGGCTGACCAGGGAAACGGGCTGTGGTCCTGCAGTCCTGCCTCCTCCTCAGAACTCTTGCTTGTCTGAGCTTCCATCATGGTGTCCTCTGGCTTCAAAACCAATAAAGGAAAATCCATTTGCTGAGGCTAGATGGGCACCTAGAGCCGCCCCCAAAGTCCCCAGCCTCCGCCTTTAGCATGACCAGGTCTAAGATGCTCACAGTGGGCAGTTCCGGCCCTCGCTTCTCTGTCCGGCTGTGTGTCCGAGTTATGAGCAGCCGTTCTTTCTTACTTCAGATTTCTCCCCTGGTATCCATGCCCTAGATCATGGGTGACTCTTGGCCACAAGCTGATGAAAGAGCCAGAAATAGTGAGGTGAGGGCGAGGCAGGCAGATCTGCAGGGAGCAAACGAGTCTTCTGCCCTGGGCTGGCTTCCACGCCCTGCCACCTGCACAAGGGGTGGAGGGAGGGGCTCTCCTTCAGCTTTTCAATCCCAGTCACCCCTCAGGTACCAAGTTGGCTTCACATCATACTTCAGGCTAGAGTGGCCATTTCCTATCTTTGGAGACACCTGCCCACACAGGTGTGCTGGGTCTTGGCATGCAGCCGTGCCTAGTTTCTGCTTGCGTTGTCTTGCCTTTCTGCTGCCTTGTAAGTGCCCTATGGACATGGACTATTCCCTTCCTCCTCCTGCTTGGCAGCCGGCAAAGCGTTATCCTTAAAAGGCTTTCTAGCCTCCCTCTGAGCGCATGCAGATGGTAGATGAGGCTAGGGAAGACCTTTTGAGGTCACACTTTGTCCTCAAGGGCTGGAATGAATCTTTTTGTTGTTGTTGTTTGTTTTTTTTGTTTTGTTTTGTTTTTTTGTTTTTTTGAGACAGGGTTTCTCTATGTAGCCCTGGCTGTCCCAGAACTCACTCTGTAGACCAGGCTGGCCTCGAACTCAGAAATCCGCCTGCCTCTGCCTCCCAAGTGCTGGGATTACAGGCGTGCGCCACCACCGCCCAGCTGGAATGAATCTTAAGACACCCCGTTTCCTTCACTTATGGCCCAGAAACCCAGCAGACTGTACTCCATCAGGACTCAGCTTTGGCTATGGCGTAGAAAAGCCCAGACGAGGCTAGTCTTGGGGCCCCTGTAACTAGGACAGAACTCTGGATTCCCTGCCTGCCTCCTGATCGCCTGTTATTCAATGTCTGCAGAAGTGGTGTTAAAGAAAACATGTAACACGGTTAAGAGGCAAAGACTTGGTCTCCACCAATGACCTTGAAAGTTATTTGACCTCTAGGTTTCAGACTTCTCATCTGTAAAATGGGAATAACTGTAATATTTACACTATTCGATTTTGTGTGTGTGTGTGTGAAAAACATAAAAGCACCACATAGAACCAGAATGGTAGGCATCCTGAGGGCTCAGTGGGTAAAGACGCTTGCCACCAGGCAGGATAAACTGAGCTCCATCTCTGGAACCCACGTGGTAGAAAGGAAGAATTGACGCCCCCAGACTGAGCTCTGACTTTCAGACACATGCGGTGGCACTTACGTGCCCACCTCCCTCCCCTGAGACACAAAATAAATAAATGTAATTTTAAAACTGTTGCTAAAGAATTAGAATGTACCTGCTCTTCCTCCTGGCGAAGTCTGACTGTGAACTAAGGGTTTGCACTTCATGTTGGACGGTGAGCCCCCACTGTGCTTCTTTGCCAAGCCCTGCCTGAGACCCAAATCAGCAGCTAAGAGTAAGCCAGCACACCGGCTGCCCGTACCTTCCTTCTGGAAAGCCAGTGGGGCCTGGCAGTGGTGAGAGCATTTTTGCACTAAGCCAAACACAAGATAACACTGTGAAGGAGGACTTTGAGGTCATTTATGCTCAAACTATGCCCAGTGTGGCACACAGTCTTCTGCTGCTGCCTACAGATCAAGATGCAGAAATCTTAGCTCCTTCTCCAGCACCAGATCTACCTCCACAAAGCCATGCTTCTCACCATGTGGAAATGCACTAGACCTCCAAACTGTAAGCCAGCCCCAACTAAATATTTTCCTTTATAAGAGTTACCATGATCCTAGTGAGTTAACCCAATCACAAAAGAATACACATGAAATGCAATCACTGATAAGTGGATATTAATGAGCCCAGAATCTCTGAATACTCAAGACACAATTAGCAAATTAAAAGACTCCCAAGAAGGAAGGAGAGGACCCTGGTCCTGAAAAGACTGGATCCAGTTTTGTAGGAGAGTACCAGAACAAAGAAATGGGGAGGGGGGTGATTGGGGAATGGGGGTGGGGGGGAGAGGACTTATGGGACATATGGTGAGGGGGGAACTGGGAAAGGGGAAAGCCTTTGGAATGTAAACAAAGAATATAGAAAATAAAAATTAAAAAAAAAAAAAGAGTTGCCATGACCATGGTGTCCACAGCAATAAAACCTGAAGACAGTGATTAATGTGGAAGGGCTCAGCCCAGTGAGGGTAGCATCGTCCACCAACATGTGATCTTGGGAGATATAAAAAAGTAGGCTGAGAGACCGGCAGTGGTGGCATATGCCTTTAATCCCAGCACTTGGGAGGCAGAGGCAGGCAGATTTCTGAGTGCGAGGCCAGCCTGGTCTACAAAGTGAGTTCCAGTATAGCCAGGGATACACAGAGAAACCATGTCTCAAAAAACAACAAAAGTAGTCTGAGCCAGGCATAGGGAACAAGCCAGGAAGCATTATTTCTTCATGGTCCGTGCTTTGGTTTCTCTCTCTAGTTTCCTGGCCTGATTGAGTTCCTACTTTGGTTTCCCTAAACGATGGCCTGTGATTTGGGTAAGCCAAATAGACATGTTCCTCCCCAAGTTGTTTTTGGTCATAGTATCTTACTCTCAGCAATAAAAACCCCAACCAGGATACCCCACAGAACCAGAATAAGTAAAGATACATAATTTCAGCCAAGATCTCAAGTGTGAGGCAGCGAAATAGTTTAATAGATAAAGGTGCTTGCTACCAAACCTGAAGACCTGGTTTTGACTCAATAACTCACATGATGTGTGGAGAGGACCAACTCCCTTGGGTGATCCTCTGATCTTCATCCATACATCAGGGCACACGCATAAGTAAATATATTTTTCAAATGTTTTATCTGGGTGTGGTATCATACCTCTCATCCCAGTACTCAGAAGGAAAAGGCTGGCAGATATCTACAAGTTTGAGACCAGTCTAATCTACAGAGTAAGTTAAGAGCCAGGTAGGACTACATATAAAGATCTTACCTTAAAATAACTAAATCTTAAATGTACAAATCTCGGGCTGGAGAGATGGCTCAGCGGGTTAAGAGCACCAACTGCTCTTCCGAAGGTCCTGAGTTCAAATCCCAGCAACCACATGGTGACTCACAACCATCCATAACAAGATCTGACGCCCTCTTCTGGAGTGTCTGAAGACAGCTACAGTGTACTTACATATAATAAATAAATAAATCTTTTAAAAAACTGTACAAATCTCATTGGCCCAGTTTGACCATAGGTCTAGTCTTGAACCAGTCCTTGTAGCCAGAAAGTGTGACTCTCTTTGGTCAGGTCATGGTCACATGGTCTCTCCAAGGGTCAGGACAGCCCCTTCTCAAGACAGGCCTCAGCCGGGCGTGGTGGCACACGCCTGTAATCCCAGCACTTGGGAGGCAAAGGCAGGCAGATTTCTGAGTTCGAGGCCAGCCTGGTCTACAGAGTGAGTTCCAGGACAGCAGGACAGCCAGGGCTACACAGAGAAACCTGTCTCGAAAAAAACCAAAAAAAAAAAAAAAAAAAAAGACAAGCCTCATGGGAGGAGAGCACAGTGTTCCTTTTCTAACCAGGGTTCTGTTATAGGAAAGGGCCAGAGGGGAATCAGACAAACATACAGCCACTGAGACGAAGGAAAATAGAGCTTTGTATCAAACGTCTAAGAACTATTTTTGGATAAACAGAACATTCCTAGCCCCTTGGGCGCGGTAAGGGAAGCTGCTTTCTTCCTGTTGCCCTTGATGCTCTTTGCCTACAGCCGTCTCAATCCTTGGTAGCTCCCTTCCCTGGAGACCCGGTCTGTGACTCTACAGAGGTCCCAGTGCAGAGGAAGAGCCCAACTCTGGAAAATTAATATGAATGCAATTCCCACCAGAAGCAACTTCGGGGAGGAGTGACTGTGGCTCACGGCTTCAGAGGGCTTTGGTCACGGTAGTGAAGGGATGGAAGAGTACCTCTCAGTCCGATGGTCTCATCACAGGGGACCAGAAAGGAGAGGGATGGAGGGAGGAGGGGTAGATGGAAGGAGAGGGGTAGAAAGAGGGCAAGAGCGGGGATTTGAAAGGAGAGAGGAAAAGAGAGGGGAAGACATTGAAATGGTAGGGGTTAGGGGGCAGGAGGGCAGGGATCAGGGTCCAGGTATAACCTTCCTGCCTCTAAGATCCCATCAAGGATCCACAACTCACCAAAGAGAACAAGTGGACAAGACTTGACCCAGCAGGGCATATTTTACCTTCAAACCAGAACACTAACTCACCTTGAAAAGGGATTTATTGGCCAGGCATGGTGGCATATGCTTTTATTCCCAGCACTTTGGGAGACAGAAGCAGGAGAATCCCTGGGTGATGTCTATACAGAGAATTCTGGGGTAGCCAGGAAGACAAAACAGGGGTAGACCTAGCGATAAGACCTAAAGATCAACCTTAATACCAACTGGAATGGCCCACAGAGGTCCAGCTGGACAGCAAGGGCCTAGATTATCTGGTCCTACTGCCGTTGCTATTCCTGCACATCTTACCCTCAAGAACCTAGGAAGAGTGGGCTCTAAGCTAAGGCATATGCTCAAGAGGGAAAGTTCTTTCAAAATCAGTAGTCGGATACTGGCAAGTGGATCAGCACAGCCTTCACCCCAGATGCACCCACGGACTCTCACGGGATGACAGAAAGAAATGTTGGTTCTGGGGCTCTGGGGTGTAGACTGCACTGAAGGTCTCATCAGCATCACTGGGCTCTTCCTCCTCCATCTCCCGTCACCCTGACTCATGGCTCAGCGGCTCGTGTTAGCACACTCATCCCTGCTCCCCCATTTCCAATATTCAGGATGCAGATGCCACTTAAGCGAGGGCAAGCTCTAATTAGCTCGGAACATCAGGATCCAGCCCACTGTGGCTGACAGCAAGATAAATGCACCCAAATAGCCAAGTGATTGCCAAGTTGATTTTTATTTTGTTCTTGTAATAAGACGCTTCAGGAAGGGTTGGGGGCTTGTTATCTCTAGCATGCTTGATGGATGATGGGGTGTCTGGTCCACCGAGCAAGTGTGACTTCCTGGCAGCAAGCCGTCTCGCACTACCCCACCCTGCTTCCGCCCTCATCAGAACTAGCATAAGCTCTCTGGTGCTTAGCTGAAGGCCAGCCCCAAATGTACCTTTCAGAAGGCAGAGCCTCACCTCACCTCCACCACAAACCAAAATCCCAGATTCTGGGTTAGAAAAACCTTTTGCACGACTGACTTTCTGTTAAAAAGTTTCTTTGTGGGCTGGGAGTGGTGTTGCATACCTTTGATCTCAACCTTCTGGAAGTGGGAGGCAGGTGGATTTCTGTGAGTTCAAAGGCAGCTGGTCTACTTAGAGAGTTCCAGGCCAGCTAGGGCTGCATCGTGAGACTTGCAGCTGGACAGGGGATCTCAGAGTAGGGGCCTCCTTTCCCGTGACTGGAGTTTTCTGTGGATAAATTGGTTCTCGGGGCACCACTTACAGTAGGGAGCAGCTGGGGCAGGTGCATGGGCGAGGGCAAGGGTGGGCTGGACCAGGCAGAAGTGGGCGGAGCTCCATCGAGTTCTCCCATGGAAGGGGAGGGCCTGGAAGAGAAAGGCTTCCAGGTGGGGTGTCTATGGAATTGACTACTGTTGCCAGAATTCCTGAGATAGTTTTATGATCTTGGGCAAAAAGTATAGTCGTTATCTTCATAGCAAAAACAATTATAAATAAATGGACTGAGTATATGTCCATGACATTTTCTAGAGTTCATTGGTTTTGATTTTTGAGACAAAGTCTCACTATGTAGTTCTGGAACTCAACAGAGATCCTCCTGCCTCTGCCTCCCCCAGTGAAAGCCATTTTGGGTCTAAAGAGACGGCTCAGTGCTTAAGAGCATTTGGTTGCTCTTATAGAGAACCTGAGGTCTATCTACACGGTGGCTTACAACTGACTTAGATGTGACTCCACTTTCAGGGAGCCCAACACCTGCTTCTGGCTTCCAAGGGCCCCAAGTGTGCATGCAGTGAACTTACATACATGTAGTCAAAGCAAGCATTAAAACAAACAAACAAACAAACAAACAAACAAAAAGACATTCCAGAGCTGGATGTGAATACCTATCATACTAGCACTTGAGAGGCTGAGGCAGGCGGATTTCTGAGTTCGAGGCTAGCCTGGTCTGCAGAGTGAGTTCCAGGACAGCCAAGGCTACACAGAGAAACCCTGTCTTGAAAAACCAAACCGAGAGAGAGAGAGAGAGAGAGAGAGAGAGAGAGAGAGAGAGAGAGAGGCTGAGGCAGGAGGATCACTGTGATAGAGGATGGGATATATAGTAAGACCCTGTTAAATGTTAAATAAATTAATCCTTTATTTATGTGCATGTGTGTTTTCTTGTGAGTTTATATGTCCCATAAGCATGCTCTGCCCTCAGAGGTCAGAAGAGGGTGTTGGATCCCTAGAATCGAGTTACAGGTGATTGTAATTCACCATGTGGATAGTAGGAACTAACACAGTTCCTCTAGAAGAGTTACTCGTATTCTTCACCACAGAGCCCTCTCCCTAGACCTCACCCCATTTTGTGGTTGATAAACATGGTAAAGTTGCATAGAACTAACTACATGTGCACACACATATACACACACATGCACACATATGTACACATACATATACCACCCACACATACATATGTAACACCAATAGTTTCTTTGTAATTTTTTTTCTTTAATTTTGACTATTCATTAATTTGCATGGAAAGAGTTGTGGGCCATGTGTGGAGGTCAGAGAACGACTTGCTGGAGTCACTTATCTCCTTCCACTACGTAAGTTCAAGGGATTGAACTCAGGTCATCAGGCTTAGCCACAAGCACGTCTACCCACCAAGCCATCTCAGCAGCCACCTTTCTATTACTTCTTATGACAGCGTATGACTCTATGATGATATTGGTATTGTTCATGGGAAAACACAACTCTCATCTCAAAGGGGTGAGAGACTGTTTATTCTGAACTGGCTCAACCATGGATGTGGTCCAGGAACACAGATTTAGGCCATCTCAAATACCATGTTTTAACATGGAGGCCGTTTCATAAAGTTCTTCATAGTTACAGAACAAAGAGAGGCAAACACATTGGTGGTTATAGCAAAGTGGGGAGAACTCTGCTATAGGTCATAGACAAAGGAATCTGTTTATACTTTGCAAAGAATCTGAACCTGTTACTCCTGGGATGTTAGGTCTAGCACAGGGGTGGGCAAGAAATGGCTACTTAAGGAGCTAAAGCTAGCCCAAGGTAAATTGTAATTGCCCTCAAGACCTATAACAGTCCAACCTTTCCACATCACTTTAGTTCTGCTCAATCAATAAGCCTTTGCAGACACAGTGTATTTCCAGGAATTCTCATGAACGATATGAAAACTGTAAAACAAAAACTGCAAAACAAACCTAACCATCAAAACACTCTATCACTAGGGCCAGAGAGAAGGGCTTCTCTTGTAGATGAAGGTGAGTTCACCTCCCAGCGCCTATGTCAGGATTGACAGCTCCTTGTAAGTCCAGCTACCAACTGGCCTCAGCAGACACATATCTCCACACACATGCACATGACTTAAAATAATACACAGAAATCTTTAAACAACCCTATCACTTACAAAATGAACAGGCAAGCAAATGGAGTGGGCCGTGGGCCCTTGTTTCTGCTCAGGGTTGATAAGGACTGTGGTGTCTGCAAGACATCAAGGAACAAGGGGGAAGGAAGGCTGGGGAAACAAAGGTGGGTTCTGGAAGCCAGCACCGCCCTGGTGTCACTGAGGACTCCCTCATGCTAGTGTAGGATCATAAAGGTTTTAAAAAATGAAGGAGAAGAAGAAGAAGGAGAAGGAGGAGGAGGAGGAGGAGGAGGAGGAGGAGGAGGAGGAGAAGGAGAAGAAGAAGAAGAAGAAGAAGAAGAAGAAGAAGAAGAAGAAGAAAAGAAGAAGAAGAGGAGGAGGAAGAGGAGGAGGAGGAGGAGGAGGAGGAGGAGGAGGAGGAGGAGGAGGAGAAGAAGAAGAAGAAGAAGAAGAAGAAGAAGAAGAAGAAGAAGAAGAAGAAGAAGAAGACAACTGAGAAGGAAACTGGACCATTTATTAAAGTTGGGGGAGAAAAACCAGGGCAGACTGGAAATTTCTGAGGAAGGAGGTGGCTCAGAGGAAGAGAGAAAACCACATTCTCAGTCTAGAGGTAAGATCAGGCACCAATGTGGGGAATGAAGGGGTGAGTAGGGAAAAAAGAGGGGGAGGGAGGAAGTAAGGAGAGTGACAGAGACAGAGACAGACAGAAGCAGAGGGAGAGAGAACGGCCAGTCAGAGAGGAGTGTCTGAGTATATGCACTTAGGAAGAGAAAAGCAAGGCTTTAGCTAGAACTCAGAACAGCAGACAAGCTGGACCTTGGAGGACCTGTGGGCAACTGCCAAAAGGGGCTTCCAGACTGCATAACCGATAGATCAGCACTCCTGGGGATAGAGTCTTGCTTCCCTCTTTCCCAGCATCTTCAGGGGCCCAGCTCTCCTCCTGAGTAGTGTGGTCCAGTTGGGTGAACTCTTAAGGTAAAAGACAAAGTTTGTCTTTGTCACCTGATAAAGATTTGGGTGGTTTAGAATGTCACATCTCCACAGGGGGCCAGTGGGGGACCCAGATTCTTTTCTTTTGGTCAGAAATCACTTAACTAAGCAAACTAAAGAGAATGAAAGGAAAATAAAAAGCTAAATCCACAAAGTAGCCATGGTGTCCCAGGAGGAAATGGCTTTTCCTTAATGCTTCTCCACAAAGCCCACTAACTCCCTCTTCCCTTTCTTATGTTATTTGAAATCTCAGGGAGGGACAATTGTGATGCTTCCTCTCTCTTTTCTCAGGGTATTTAAAATTCTAAGAAGGGTAACTGTCTCATTGTCCCCTTTCTTAAAACTAGTGTGGGAAAACAGGAGGCATGGTCCAAAGCTGATTGTGAGGGGGAGGGGCCACCTTTGATGACCTCCAGGCTTGCTGACTGTCTGACCACCACCTAAGGACACCCAGACTTAGCACACCTGCAGTGGGGTGTGTTCTGCAGTGGGGTGTGTTAGGGTCCTGGCAGGGGGGGGGGAACCCATGTTTACCACTAAATAACCCCACTATTCCTTTTCAAAAGTTTAGCTGCATTAATAGTCTGAGAATCAAGGAAAACAGCAATGTCCTTCATAGAGTTCAATGGGAGAGCCCTTGGGTTGGATCCTCAGGAGAAAGGGAGAGGGAGAGAGAACACACGTGGGGTCAGGACTTGTAAAAAGGTGGATTATTTGGCATGTTCAGGTAAGGTGAGGCCAGACAGTCTGGAGGACACGGCTAGGACTAAACATTTTATAAGCAGTCATGGTGGCACTGTCCTGTCATCCCAGCACTTGGGAGAGTGAGGCAGAAGGATCTCAAATTGGAGGCCACCCTGAGCCACATAATACCAGGTTAGCTTTAGCCAGACCTTGTCTTAAAATAAAACACACGGATAGGTAGGTAGATAGATAGATAGATAGATAGATAGATAGATAGATAGATAGATGAAAGAAGGAAATGAGCAGAACAGGTGGGAGCATCCATCCCACCCCAGATGCTGCACAGGGCAGTACCATTAGAAGGTGAAGGTCGGGAGAGTAATGCAGACTAGAAGCCTACTTCTAATACAGTAAAGATTAGTCAAGACAGGGTCAACAGGATTGGTCACTTCAGAGCTGAGGCATAAATTCTACAATAATTGTCTTCGGGTACCAGCCTTAACTGATGGGGTGGGTGAAAGTGGTTTAGAGCACCTGAACCTGGGTGCTAGGAGTGGGTTTGGGGGGGTGTTGGGAAAGAACTTTGATCTGGGTCATTTTGCACATGAAAGGTTTTCCTGGGGTGGCCTCTCCAAGGTCAGCAAAGCCCAGTGTGTCAAAACCAAGGAGTGACTCATCCTCTCTGGTTCCTGGGGCTTCTTAGGCATACCCTTCTTCTCTCCAGCCACCACGCTGACCAACCAACAGGCTCACCTGGGGGCCACATCCTAGCTTCTAGGCCTTTGACCACGTAGCATTTCTATCCCTGTCTTCCCAGGTGTTTCTGTTGTGGTTATTGTTTTGATTTTTGTTGCTATTTCTCTAGGGATATATGCTAACACACATACACACCTATACACACGCATATTATATATACACACATACACACACACACATCTAGAATCATTAAGGACTAGCAGTGAACAAAAGCAAGCCTCCTGCATCACACTGAGGGTATGTAATCCACCCTCCCTCCCTTTCTTTGGTCCATCTTTTTATCAGAGACTTAGTGGTCCACTGGTGGTCTGTCCTATGCACACACTTTCCTCCACTCTGCTTTGATCACTTATGGGGTCTTGTAGCTTACTGTACAGCACATACACAGCTGCCTCCGTCTCTTAAAGACTGACTGTATTAGGTCCCAGAGTCATCTTGGATAGGCCCCACTTGATTTAAGCAGCCCCTTCCTGATGGACAGGCACCTAGCTGCTTACAGTTATGGCTACATGGCCTATCCTTGAGTGACCTCTTCGGGCACAGGCTTGAGAATTGTCTTTGCTTTGTGGGGAGAAACACCCTGGTAACCTCTCCTGTCTGTGGCTAAGGGTCCATTGTTACTTGAATGGGGGAACAGGTCTGCAAGGCTGATGGCTTAGCTAGCTAATGTCACACGACCTTTTCTGGGGTGAGAGAAACAAACGTTCTTTCATCCCAGATATAGAGGGTACTAATAGGTCAAAAAAAAAAAAAAAAAAAAAAAAAAAAAAAAGGTCTAGCTTGGTGAACCAAGGAGTTTATTGGTCTTACATGGGTGACTCAAAGGCAGGTATACTCTGGGGCAACTTAACAGCTGCATCTCCAGCCCCTAGTCAGGATGGTTAACAGGCCCTAGCTGGTGAGGGTCTTCTGTGGGTGCTCACAGCTGCTCAGAATCAGAATAGCCATGGTCATATCCAACCAGGAGGAAACAGGCAGGGTGACAAATTCTTCAAACCCTGGAGTCTGGCTGGGAAGCAGGGGTCAAACCAGGGTCTTAGATTTCCCATCTCTCTGATGACACTCTTATGACCCAGAAACACAGAAGTGCCTGGAGGTCAGGAAGCTGAGTCAGATGTGCCCCCCAGACCCTTAGCATCTTTGTCTATAACTAAGGCAGGGACTCTAGCTGAAACCTAAACTTTCCCTCCCACCTCTGCCTTTCAGTGGCCTTCCCTCCATCGGGCCCTGACTCTTATCTGTAAATTGAGACTTTCACTCTCTCTACCTTGGGTCATGATTCTCCTGCTGGTGACAGGAAGGTGTAAAGAGACGACTGATGGGTGTGGAAATGCCCAGAAAGTTCTGGCTTGTATCTAGCAGGAACGGGAGTAATATTCAGATGCCTTTGCAATCCCCTGCCCAGACTAGCAGCATGCCTGCGGCATACACTAAATACTCCATTATTTAGACTGAAGCATTCATTCGAGTGTGAGGAAGGTAATAGCAGTTCTCACTTCCTCTTGGGGTGGCAGCACAGCGGGTGACCACGGGGAGAGGTGGGGAGCACGGTCACCAAGAACACCTTGGCTCTGTCCCAGCTGGTTGAGGTCAGGGAGATATACGGGGATCACTCATTTTCCAGGGAAGCCAATTTTGTTCTTTTTTACTATTAATTTTTATTATTAAACATTTGCTTCTTTAGGATGGGAGGCTTGTGAATGTTACAGTCCTCAGCATGTAGAAGTTACAGGACAACCTTCTGGAATCCACTCAGGTGGTCACCGCTGGTGGCAGGCACTCTTGACAACTGAGTCATCTCACAGGTCCCCAATTTTAATCTTAACCGCTAGCTTTGATGCTTCTTTAGATATTTTCAGGACCTTGTGGGGTTGAGCCAAACAGCCCCCATGAGTTAGTTGTAGCCTTAGAGCCAGCCTCGAGGAACTGGTTCTGCCTTGCCCTCTCCCATTGCACAGACGGGGAAACTAGAGGAGGGGAACTCAGCCAGTGACACAGTCAAATCCAGGTCCTTTCCTTTGCTGCCCACACTCTGCATCTGTCTTGTCTCTGGATGTCTGCGTGCATGCATTTGTCTCTTGGTCCCCACTCTTGTCTCCTTTTCCATCTCGGACTACCAGGACGTCTCTCCCTCCCTTTGTTCCCTAGTCAGATGTTCTCTTAGTCAATAGACCTCCGGAGCTGGGCGCCAACCTGCGCCAGCCGAGCCTCCTCGCTCGGCCCCCACCAGGTTTCCGGGAAGCGGGCGGGTCCCCGCTCTGCCGTCAGCGCTCCTGCCTTCGGCCTGCGCCCCCTCCCCGCTGACCTCACAGGCGCCGCTGTCTGGAGCGCATATAAGACTCGGCCCCTCCGAGGAGGAGCACGCAGTCGACTCTGGATTCAGGAGCTTTGCAGACTCTACCCAGCCAGTTTGCACTCTTCAGCACAGCATCTTGGAAAGCTCTGCAGAGTCTCCACCTCGCAGGTAATGCCTCTGACCTGGGATCCTACAGGTGTCCCCTCCACCTGCCCCGCCGCCTTCCCGGGGCACACTGGCCGGGGCACTGGGAGCTCTGGATGGAAGAGGTCGGTCAGCAGGTCCACGTCAGGACGGTTGGACCCACCCTAGAGTTCGAATCTGTACTCTAACGTTAGAAATAGAACCTTCACTTTGGAATTAGGATGCGAGCGTCCAAAGAGAGTCTTCTAGCCTAGAGACGGGAGTAAAGGGTTGTGTGGGGAGTTCGTGTATGTGAGCAAGAATTTCAGCTCTGGAGTAAGGAGATGGCGGTGAAAGGCTGGGGTTAGAATGTAGATGGAGCCTTGGAGACAATTTTAGCAGCGATGACTTTCGCTTTTCTTGTCAGCTCTGCAACCTTAATGGGTCCACAGGGTTAGGGGTGTCAGATGTAGCGCTGACTCCCCCAACTTTCGGAGACAGTTAGGGATAAAGGAAACAGTGGGGTTTCCATTGCCTCCAGCTCGGATAGGCACCTTGGTACCCTGAGACCAGGAGAGTTGCCAGAGGCTCAGATACACGTGGCACAGGTGGCGGGTGACCTTGTTCTGGGGAAGGGGCAGGCGGTGCATTTACCCTTATACCCCTCTGCCTTTGACCCTAGACTCCAAGATGCCAGGACCTTGGCGGCTGCTGGCTCTGGCTTTGATCGTCACCCTAACTGGTATCCCTGAATCCCGCGCCTTGCCGGAGGCAGCCCAGGAGGAAGGTGCAGTGACTCCTGACCTTCCTGGCCTGGAGAAAGTCCAGGTCCGGCCGGAACGTGGATTCTTACCGAAAGACCTTCAGCGGGTGCGAGGGGACCTCGGTGCTGCCTTAGGTAAGTATAGGGGGAGGGGAGCCACCTGTCAGTGTCTCCTTCTAGATTTAAGAAGCGCATAGCCCTATAGCCACTTCCTCAATAGGGTGGGGGAGGTGAGCAGCCCTTGGGACCACAATAATTCTCAGCGCTAGAAATAATCAGAAGGCAGATTTTCAGTAGTCACAGTTTCATATGGTCCCTATTCATAACAGCTTTAATTATTGTTTATCTAAGGCCCTGTTGCCATTTTGTCCTTGAAACGGAGATTCAGAGACTACAAGTAAGATGTGGCTTATGGTCTCCCAGCAAGGAAGTAAAGAGCTGGGGCTGGAAGCCATCCGTGTGTGGGGGATGGGGGAAGGTGTCTCTAGGATCTAAGGAGCAGACAATGGGAGGGAGGAGCTGCTCTAAGTGCTATGACGACCTAGAAGCCTGGGGTGGTACATGGCCTGATAGCAAGGGTCGCTGATGAAGGGGTCAGGTTCTCCCACACTGCCTCTTCCTTCTCCAGACTCCTGGATCACAAAACGCCAGCATCCAGGCAAGAGGGAGGAGGAGGAAGACGTGGAAGCTGAAGAAGAGAGGGAAGACTTGGGAGAAGTGGGAGCCTGGAGACTCCACAAACGACAGCACCCCGGCCGCCGTGCCAACCAGGACAAGTATTCATGGGCAGACGAGGAGGACAGCGACTGGCTGCCGCCGTCCTGGTTACCAGATTTCTTTCTGGATTCCTGGTTCTCAGATGCCCCCCAAGTCAAGCGGCAGCACCCTGGCAGGCGATCCTTCCCCTGGATGGAGTCTGATGTCACCAAGAGGCAGCATCCTGGCCGGAGGTTCATAGATCCTGAGCTCCAGAGAAGCTGGGAAGAAAAAGAGGGAGAGGGTGTCTTAATGCCTGAGAAACGCCAGCATCCTGGCAAAAGGGCGTTGGGTCGCCCTTGTGGGCCCCATGGGATTTGTGACCCAAAACGCCTTCTCCAGCTTCTAGGTGATCTGAGCAGGGGCCAGGAGACCCTGGAGAAGCAAAGCCCACAACTGGAAGCCTGGGACAGGGAACCTCTGGAGGAGTAAGGCCAGAGTCAGGCTTTAGGTCTAGGATGATGTAAGCCCCGTGTGCCCTATCCCATTGGCTTCCCCAGCTTTCCTCTCTTAGATGCTAAACCTGGTCCCTCTGTACATAACCCTTCCTTGCCCGCTTCAGGGACCGACCAGTCAGGAAGTTAAAACCCTACTTATCCCTTCAAGCAAGGGGGTGGGGGCCCTCTTCCCTGTCAGCCCCACAGTCTCACACCCCTTCCACACTGGCCAAGATGGTTCTTCAACACCTCCTAAGGGACCTCCTCAGAAAGGGTAGGATTGAAAAGTTTTGGTGTTAAAATCCAACTTCTGTCATCATCGGCCCCACATAGCAAGACTGACCTGGTATAACTTCAGTGAATTCTCCAAGCTTGGGGCCCTAAGCAGTTTGGGGGATATCCAGATATGTCCTGGGAAGGGGGGGTGTGTGTCACATCTTGTATATATCCCTGCTCTTGTTGATCTCAATGACAATAAAATATATCCAGGTTATCTGTTGCTCTGCTCTTCTGTATAGATTGAGGGTTTTGGGGGTGGCTCCCAGCCACAAGCTCCTCCCCAGGGGACATTAAAGGGGTTCCCTCTTAACTGAGGAAATCAGGACCCTCTTGCCTGTCCCCATTAAGAACACAGTGTTACTGTGGCTAAGGTCTGGCTCTGTAGTCTTTGATTGGCTGGGTGTGGTGGGTAGAGATTAAGAACTGGAGGAGGCAGCTGTGGAGCCTTGAGTCTACCAGATTTGGGGGTGGGGAGGAGAGTGCAGGAGGGATGGTCCCGCAATAGTACCCTGAACCAGGCAAAGGATCAGGATACAGTCAAGACACTGAAACTAGGCTTCTGGAGTGTGTCTTGGGAAAGCAAGCTAAGAGGACAAACTAACAGGAGTCACCTGATCACTGTCCTGAACATCATGTTCGCCTGTTACACCTCACAGTCCTCCTGTGATATTATTGCCCAACTAAAAGTTGTCCCTTTGCAACTTTTAAGTGAGTCCAACTTCTCTGTGTGGGTTTATGTGGACACTGCCTTCGGCCTGAGACTGCCGCATACATTTGCTCAGTATAGGCCTGTGTTAAAGGCAAGCTGCTCTACATTTGGCAATTTCCCATAGTTCTTTGTGAGTAGGGCAGAGTCACGTGTCCAGCTCTGGCCAATGGGCTGTCAGGATGCTTCATATCTAGTCTAGGCAGCTAGACCAAGACAGCCCTTTTCCTGCTGTGGTGTGAGTCTGTGGGTGTATTTGCCAAGGAACATGGTAGAAAGTTTTGAGGTCCTAGTTTTACCTGATGTAAGTTAGAGATGAATCACCACGCCAGATTTCCTTATGTTAACAAATTTAAGTCATGGGGACTGGAGAGATGGCTCAGAGGTTAAGGGCACTGACTGCTCTTCTGAAGGTCCTGAGTTCAAATCCCAGCAACCATATGGTGACTCAAAACCATCCACAATGAGGTTTGATGCCCTCTTCTGGGGCGTTTGAAGACAGCTATGGTGTACTTACATAATAAATCTTTAACAAAAACAAAACAAAACAAAACAAAACAAAACCTTAAGTCACTGAGAGTCACTAAAGAGTGTTACCAACTGTGATGAGCACAGCCTCCCTTTTCCACCAGACAAAAACCCTTCCCAACATTTGTTCCCCACCAAAGCCTCCTCGATCAGGGCCTGGCCTGGAGAAGGGTTATGATCAATACTCATCTCGTGGAAGTTACAAGCTTCAAGTCACTTCTATTTTAGTTTCCCTACCCGACTTTCCGCCAGTGGAAAAAACAGACAAGAAAGCAGAAGAGGTCAGCTTGGCAAGAGAAGCACTGGTTGTAGGAAATGAAAAAAAGAGAAACAGGCTAAGCAAAGAGGCCTTTTGACAGAAGAAATCTCTAAGCCCAAGAGGCAATAGAGAAAATGCACCTGGGCTGGAGAGATGGCTCAGAGGTTAAGAGCACGGAAGGTCCTCTGAAGATCCTGAGTTCAAATCCCACAACCACATGATGGCTCACAACCATCCTTAATGAGATCTGACCTTCTCTTCCGGAATGTCTGAAGACAGCTACAGTGTACTTACATATAATAAATAAATAAATTCTTAAAAAGAAAGAAGAAAGAGAAAAAGAAGCAAAGAAGAAAGAAAGAGAAAGAAAATTTGCACCCAAGTAAAAGGGGAGCACATCAGCAAAGGCCGGTGGGGGAGACCATGTGTCCTGGGGGAGTATGTGGAATCTGGAACGTGTGGGGTCTTCTCTCCTCTCTTCCAGTCTCTTCCATCCCGGAGGAAATAAGCCCCATGGCTTCTGCTGTCCAGCCCTCTTCAGGTTCAGTCCAGTTCCCACACAGAAGCTTTGATTATTCCTTGGGCTTGCGAGATGACTCAGTGAGCGAGCTGGCTAGATTTAGGACAACTTGACACAAGCAAGAGTCGTCTGAGAGGAGGAGCCTCAACTGAAAATGCCTCCAGAGGTTAGGCTGCAGGAAGGAGGGCGGGGCCCACCCCGGAGTACCAGTGGATAAGAACCCAAGCAGAGCAAGCCACAAGCAGCAAGCCAGGAAGAAGCAGCAGCACTTCCCTGTGGCTTCTGCATCTCCTGCGTCCAGGTTCCTGCCCTGTTTGAGCTCCTGTCTTGGCTTCCCACAATGGAGTATGACTCAGGATCTGAGCCAAATTAACCCCTCTCCCCCCACAAGTTGCTTTTGAGCAAGGTGTTTCATCACATCAATAGTTAAAAAAAAACAAAACAACAACAACAAAACAAAAAAAGAGGTCATGGGTGTATCTGTGACAGACCTGACTATGTTGTTTTGGGGAGGATTGTGTAAGGACTTTAGTACTTTGGACTAGGGGAGCCATTGAGTATTGAGTATTGAGAGAGTGTTGAGAGCAATAGAGATGTGGAAGGCCTGGCTAGTGGCATTTCAGAAAACAGTACATGGTGACTAGTCAGCTGGGGCTGAAGAATCAACCCTTGTTAAGAGACCAGAACCAGGAAAAAAACATTTGCTTTGCTGGGATAGTTATCCTGGTCAGCTGGCGTTGACCAGTGATTAAAAAAGAGACCAGCACCATTGTGATGAAATCTTCTGGGAAGTGTTTCCTGAGAGTTAGCACACAGAAGCTGTGTTCTAGAGGTAGCCTTGGCTGTACCTGGTGCTGGCAGCCAAACTTGCTAATGTGTAAGAGTCTCCCAGGTGGTACTGATTTTGAAGGCCCGAAGGGGTCATGAGAGGCTTGGCACAGTGAGAGGCCAGGAGAGGCCAATGGTGAAGGTGAAACCTCAGTAGCCATTGAAGCCCCAGGATTGAAGGGGTCATGAAGAGAGTCCAAGAGTGGTCATTGGTGAAAGTGCAGCCCAGTTGCAACTGAAGACCCAAGAAGCATTTTGGAGATGCCAGTACATGAAATGACCACCAAGAACAACAGCAGCAGTGGACTGTAGCCCACCGAAGTTTAGAAGACAAGCTGTGTGTGCTGCAGAGGGCAGAGCCAGGGAGGTAACCCAAGCCCCATTGGAGGATCCCAGAAGATCGTGAGTTGATCACAAATACTGGACTTTGAGTTATTTACACTGCTGGAATTAAGCATTGTTCAGAGTGTGACTGAGCCCTGGCTCTTCTCTCTCTCTCTCTCTCTCTCTCTCTCTCTCTCTCTCAAAAAGATTTATTTATTTATTTATTTATTTATTTATTATATGTAAGTACACTGTAGCGCTTCTTCAGATACCCCAAAAGAGGGCATCAGATCTCATTACAGATGGTTGTGAGCCACTGTCTTAGTTAGGGTTTTACTGCTGTGAACAGACACCATGACCAATGCAAGTTTTATAAAAAACAACATTTAATTGGGGTTGGCTTACAGGCTCAGAGGTTTAGTCCATTGTCATCAAGGCAGAAACACGGTAGCATCCAGGCAGGCATGGTACAGGAGGAGCTGAGAGTTCTACATCTTCATCTGAAGGCTGCTAGTAGAAGACTGACTTCCAGGCAACTAGGGTGAATGTCTTAACCCCACACCCACAGTGACACACCTACTCCAACAAGGCCACACCTCCTAATAGTGCCACTCCCTGGGAAAAGCATATACAAACCATCACAGCCACCATGTGGTTGCTGTGATTTGAACTCAGGACCTTCAGAAGAGCAGTCAGTGCTCTTAACTGCTGACCCATCTCTCCAGCCCAGCTCTTCCTCTTGAAGTAAGAAAGTATTTTTATTTATTTATTTTTTTTTTTATTTTACAGGAGCCCACAGTTGGGAGAGATTTTAAGAATGAGATTTTGAAGTTTTACAAAGACTTTGGGTGTAAAAGACAGAGCTGTTGTGATATGGGGTGTGTTTGAAGCAGCTTTCTAGTGTAGAAGCACTAACTTGTATCTAGGGTTAGCTGCTGATGGCAGCTTCCTGGCCAATTTCACATCTGCAGTGTGTGTGATTTGGAGGGTTGATAGATTCTGGTACTGGGCATTGAACTCAGAACCCTTCACATTCCCAGTAAGTACACTTCTACTGAGTTACACCCCAGCCCAGCAAAGTATTTTTAAAGTCTATTCATGTTATAGAAGTAACAGAATTTCCTTATTTATAGCTAAATCGTACCGTCTTGTGGTGAGGGGCACTCCATCATAAAATGTATCTAACTACGGCTGAGGATGTAGCTTAGTGGTGGAGCACTTGTCTGGGTTGCATGAACTAACTCTGCAGCACTTAAACAAGAGCCTCGGTGTGGTGTGAAGTGGTGAATTACTGAAGTCTCAGCTCCTAGGAGGGTGAAGGAGGAGACCAGGTGGCCTCCAAAACCTGGCTCCACCAGCCTGCCTGTCAGCACCTCCTCCTTACCCTTGCTGGCCCTGGGGGGAAAAAATTACAAGCACCCAATTCCCAGAGCAATATTCAAATCGCTCAGCAGACATTAGCCTATCAGCGCACGAGTCCTGACCAATCAGCATGTTTGGATTCAGACACCTTACACCTAGCCTATCAACGCATATGTCCTGACCAATCAGCATGTTTGGATTCGGCGCTCAGTAGGGGAAAGCCGAGCACTGTCAAGACTGGCTCCACTTCATGCTTGAAGGTTACCCTGCTTCAGTGGGTGGTCCGAATGACCTGTTTGCTCTTCCTTTGTCAGACACTGCAGCCCTGAGGTCCTCTCCTTCCTCACAGTTGTCACAATCTATAATTACAACTGCCTGAAACTGGGTGTCTCCAGCACCAGCCCTGAGACAAGAATTTGAATACAATTTACAAATATGGACATCAATCCCAGGAAGCAGTAGTCTGGACAAGGTGATACAGGGGAGAGAAGGAGAGGGAAATGGAAGGGAGGGAAAGGGAAGGGAGAGAAAAATGCAGGCTCTATTGATGAACAGGTTGACAATGGGATTATATCTTTTTGGGGATCCTTGGGAGATGTGATCCATACCTCCAAGCTGTCCAAATTGATAGGCTGTGAAGTTGGGAAGATGCTTTCTAGTTTCGTCCAGTCAGAGGCTGAAGGTTCCTCTCTGGGGATGCCCTTCTGGCCACAACCAGCTGGCCCCATGAAACTTTGGGAAGGCCCATGGGTAGCTAGGCATAGTGAGTACACATACACACATACGCACTCACACCCTCCATACCTATGCATAACACAAACACACATGCACACACATACCTATGCATAACACACACATATACATGCATACCGCCTCAGAGGACATCAAATGGCTCTACAATGGGCACTGGCTTTCTTCTCTATCCTGTGGCACTAAGAAGCTACAGTGATCTGGCTCCTGTGCAAGCCTCTTTGCAGTTTACATGTATCCCCTGTCGTGGTTTGAATATGCTTGGCCCAGGGAGTTGTATTATTTGGCGGCGTGGCCTTGTTGGAGTAGGTGTGTCACTGTGGGCTTGGGCTTTAAGACCCTCATCCTGGCTGCCTGGAAGTCAGTCTTCCACTAGCAGCCTTCAGATGAAGATGTAGAACTCTCAGCTCTGCCTTGCACCGTGGCTGCTTAGATGCTGCCCTGCTCCCACCTTGATGAACCTCTGAACCTGTAAGCCAGCCCCAATTAAAAGTTGTCCTTTATAAGACTTGCCTTGATCATGGGGTCTGTTCACAGCAGTAAAACCCTAAGACATACCCTCTAGTTTTTATCTTGAGGGTTTAAAATCTAATGTGTGTGTGTGTGTGTGTGTGTGTGTGTGTGTGTGTGTGTGTATGTGTGTGGTGTGTGCTTTTTTTCAGGAGTGGATCCTCTCCTTCCATCATGTGGGACTCAGGGGTCAAACTCAGGTTGTCAGCAAGCTCCTTTACCTGCTGGGCCACTTCATAAGCCCCTTGGATCTAGAGTGTACCAAAGGCTACATGGTAAAGGCACCGTCCCCACAGTGGTGCTATAGAGAGGTGGTACAACTCTTAGGAAATTGTGCCTAGTAGCAGGTTCTTGGGCCATTGGGGCCTGCCCTTCAAGAGGATTATGGGCCCCAGGGGCCTCCTTCTCTCTTTTTACTTCTTGGGCTTTGTGATGCTCTATGCCATGGGGCTGCCTCCACAAGAGCAAAACAACCAGGGCTAAGGATCATGGACCAGAATCTCCAATACTAAGCTGAACAACCTTTTTCTTTTGTAAATTGATTATCTCAGGGGTTTTGTCACAGTGAACAAATGCTGACCCCTCCTTTTAAAATGACAAATGTCTGTCTGAGATGTGACAAGATGTGTCTTTAAAAAGACAAAGCCCGAGGCCAGCGAAATGACTCAGTATATAAAAGAAATTGCTATCAAGCCTGATAACCTAGGTTTGATGCCCAGGACCCACGTGGTGAAAGGAGAAAACTGACTAATGTTGTTATTTGACCATCATGCACACCTTGGCATGAGTGTATGAGTACACACACACACACACACACACACACACACACGCGCGCGCGCACACCAAATAAATGTAATTAATTTTAAAAAATTGTAAAGGCACAGCGCAGTTTGTAAAACTTCAAGTACAGCAAGGCCTTTAAAAAATGTTTATTTTTGTATCACCTACATCTTTGTTTGGAGCTTCTGTGAGAAGCCAGCCAGAGCCTCCATAAGGAGGCAGCCTCTCCCACCCAGTGAAGTCACCATTTCTTTAGATAGGTTCTATAATTAATTCTTTCTGCAAACCTTGGTCCGATTAATTATTTGCAATCATGGCACTGATTTGCTGAGAGACTCAGTTCCTGCTCCGGGCCTCTTGGGTGGCCCAAGAACACGAAGGGCTTCTTACCTGAAGGATGTCAGCAATTAGTGTCCATTTCGATCGCCAGGCACGAGCTGACTGCCCGGGAGAACATCAATTAGCTCACTGGCTAAATCGTGCTCAGAAGCACGGGTTACCAAGGGGACTGTGGTCAGTGCCAGGATTTAAGTGGCACTTGTCTTCGGGGATCGTCTTTCCTGAATTGCGGCCACGTTCTGGGCCTGGTGATTATTGGCAGGTTGATTAGACCTTGTCCCACATGGAGAGTGACTTCCTAATCGCCATATGCTGGGGAGAAGAGTGTCCAGGCACTAGCAGGTATGCCCCATGTGACGTGCTGGAGTCTGGCATGGGACCTACACTGTTGCTTTGAGCCTATGGCCTTAGGGTGGGTGGCACAGGGCACACTTATGACTGAGATGGGCACCCTTAGGAGGAACTCAAGGGGTTGGGGAGGCCCCAGAGGGATCAGAACCATGGAGCCATTCCTGGAAGGTTGCAGATGCTGTCCATGGATGCTGGCCTGGGAAGAAAATTGTATGACCATGTCAGGCACTGGACGGAAAACAGCCATGTGTCATGTAAACAGATGATCAATCAAACATTAGCTGCAGGTCCTGCTGTTATCCCTTCAGATTCTATAACCTACAGAATGGAGGTGTTCAGCAGAGCACATGCCTAACAAGTATGAGGTTCTGGGTCCCATCCTTAGAATTACTAAATTCAGGGGAAAAGAGAAATATAGAGGATTATATCAAGGCTGGAGAGATGGCTCAGCGTTTAACAGTGCTGCTCTTGCAGAGGCCCTGAGTTGGGTTCCTGGTTCCTGAGTCAAGCTGCTTACAACTGCCTGCTGTAAGTCTAGTTCCAGCAGGGACCTGATACCCTTTTCTGGTCTCTAAGGGCACTGCACTCATGTACACATACTTACTCACACATACATAATTAAAACAAAAGAAAAATCTTTAAATAATGATTACATCACTTAGCGATGACATAATGTTGCTATGAGGGTCTCACAACGACAAATCTTCCAGTTAGGCATTCTTTTTTTTTTTTTTTTTTTTTTTTTTTGGTTTTTCGAGACAGGGTTTCTCTGTGTAGTCCTGGCTGTCCTGGAGCTCACTCTGAAGACCAGGTTGGCCTCGAACTCAGAAATCCGCCTGCCTCTGCCTCCCAAGTGCTGGGATTAAAGGCGTGTGCCACCAACGCCCGGCCAGTTAGGCATTCTTGAGGCTATAATATAGGCCTTTGATACTTTGTGGGTTCTTCTTTTGCCCATTCATTATTCATCCCCCTCCACCCCCCCCATTTCACCCTCTATCACTAGATAGGAGAGAGGAGGATAGAGTGGGGAGAGAGAAAGATCCTTGAATCTAATTTCTTTCCCTTTGTTTCTTCTTTGAGCATGAATACTAACAAACTACAACCCCTACCCAATGACCCCACCTCTTGGGATCCTAGCATTATATAGGATCTGAAAAGTTCCCAGAATTCCAAACATCACACAATCGCAGAAACTATCGGCAGCTGGCAAAATCATGTCTCTGCTAGAGCACGAGGCAAATCACAGTCAGCTGCTTCGGACAGTCTGAAGCAGCCCCCCATCCTAACACCTGGGATTAAAACAAAAACATGTTCTTAACATATTTCTGTGTTTTTTAAAACAAACCAAAATTCCAGAATTCTCACTACAGTCTCCAGGACCACAGTTAGCACCATCTGTGCTTACCCGGCCTTAGGCACACCATGGGAAACTGAGGCACACAGCAGCAGAGCTGGATCTCTTGCTTTACATGAACACAGCAGTTCCAGAGTTTGGCCCTGGGCCCTTGGGGCTCCTTCATGCTTTCACTTTCCTTGTTTAGTGGGAACCCAGGTTCTTTCATAGTCAAACAAAGCAGCAAGAGAAGGCTGATGACACCCAAAGAAGTCTCACCTGGTACAAAACCAGATACTCCTTAACAGTTTTGCACAAATATAGACCTGTGCTAATCAGCAAATTGCTTTCTTTTGAGAAATACAAGTATTTTCATAAACATATATAATTTATGTTAATAGGCCAGGATTTTTTAGTTTTAAATATCTATTTGTTTTTATTTTATCTGCCTGAGTGTTTGTGCTTAAATGTTTCTGTTCATTGTTTGAGTCTGGTACCCTTGGAGGTCACAAGAAGGTGTTAGATGCCCTGGAACTGGAGTAGTGTGTTGTGAACTGGCATGTGGGTGCTGGAAACTGAATCCATCCTTCCAGCCCCACAGTCATGATTTATCTTTGGTATCAAATTTAAAATTGTAGGGGCCAGAGAAACAACTCAGCAGGTAAAAATACTGCCGAGGCCGAGTCCAGTGCCCAGGGCACGCATGGCAGAGGAGAGAACTGAGCCCTGCAAGCCACTGTCTCAGCTCACCATGCTTGCTCACGTGGCACATAGGTGCCTCCCGTGGAACACACAAAAATTTAAAGGTCTAGTTTTGATTTCTAATATGGGAAAGATCAATAGCTAAAGCCCACATAACAAAATTTCCTTTGGGCCTTCAATAATTTTGAAAAAAGTAACAGTCTTGAGGCCAGAAAGACTGAGAGCTGTGACATTAGCCATCTTAGGAACTTGTGTTTTATGTCCCCTGGGTTAGTCACTATTCTAAGTATTTTACAGTCTCTAACTTGCATTTCAGTCCACAATGGACTGAATAGGTGACAGTGGCCAGGGTGGCCTCAAATAACTCACCTGTGCTTTGTCCCAACCAAGTCACTTTTGTTTGTGTAATCAAGGGTTCATCAGGGCCCCAAGCATAGAATTCACATAGCTAATGTTACCAGTAGGAGCCCTCATCAAACAACTGATATGGAAATGACATTTTTAAAAATGATTAAGGGGGAGAGCCAGCGAGATAGCTCAGCTAGTGAAGGTGCTTGCCAGCAAACCGGACCCCTGAATTCACTCCTTGAAACCTAGGTCGTAGGAGAGAACCGGCTCCCAAAAGTTGTCCTCTGACCTCCACTCATGTGCAGTAGCACATGCCTCCTGCAAATAAATAGGTAAATGTAATAAAAAGTTCTAATGGCTGAGAGATTGAGGATGTGGCTCATTCTCATCAAACACGTTTGCCGACAAGCATGAAGATCCCAGTTCCACTCACAGCACCACAAGATGAAAGGATTAAGAATTATGTTGAGGAGGCAGAGGCAGGCGGATTTCTGAGTTCGAGGCCAGCCTGGTCTACAGAGTGAGTTCCAGGACAGCCAGGGCTATACAGAGAAACCCTGTCTCGGAAAAAAAAAAAAAAAAGAATTATGTTGAAGGGCGGTGGTGGCACATGCCTTTAATCCCAGCACTTGGGAGGCAGAGGCAGGAGGATTTCCGAGTTCGAGGTCAGCCTGGTCTACAGAGTGAGTTTCAGGACAGCCAGGGTTACACAGGGAAACCCTGTCTTGAAAAAAACAAACAAGCAAACAAAAACAACAACAAAAAAGAATTATGTTAAGAGGGTGTGGTGGTTTGTATATGCTCAGCCCTGGGAGTGGCAATATTAGGAGGTATGGCCCTGTTGGAGTAGGGGTGTCACTGTGGTTTTAAGACCCTCATCCCAGCTGCCTGGAAGTCAGTATTTTGCTAGCAGCTTTCAGATGAAGATATAGAACTCTCAGCTCTTCCTGCATCATGTCTGCCTGGATGCTGCCATGTTCCCGCCTTGATGATAATGGACTAAACCTCTAAGCCAAACCTGTAAGCCAGCCCTGATTAAATGTTCTTGTAAGAGTGCCTTGGTCATGGTGTCTGTTCACAGCAGTAAAATCCCAACTAGGCCAGAGGTGTGATGGCTATTCTCAGTTGTCAACTAGACTATATCTAGAATGAACTACAATCCAGAAATAGAGGACACACCTGTGAACTGGATCTTGAGGCTGGAAGACTCAGGGATTTGATGCATATCTTGAGATGGGATGACATGTGCCTTGAGATACACCTTTAATCTGGGTCAGATCTTCTGCTGGAAGCCTATGTAAGGACAATGGAAGAAGGAAGAGTTCATTTGTTCTTCACCTGCTTGGTCTCACTTTGCCAGCACATCCTCTCCTTCCTGGCATTGGAGCTAGCTTCTTCAGGATTCCAGCATGTACAGAAGACTGGCTGAGACACTGAGCCTTGGGGGACTGAGCAACTACTAGATCCTTGAACTTTCCGTTCACAGCTAGCCATTGTTGGAGTAGTTGGGCTGAAGCCTATAAGTCATTCCAACGAATTCCCTCTAGATAGATAGATAGATAGATAGATAGATAGATAGATAGATAGATAGATAGATTCGCTTCATTTCATAAAGTTGTTAATTTAGAAAACACTGACTAATACATAGGGGTTGGAAAATTGGCTCAACAGTTAAAAGCACTTGCTATTCTTCCAGAGATAGTAGGTCCAACTCCTAGTACACACACACACACACACACACACACACACACACATACACACACACACGGTGACTCACAACTGTCGGAAACTCCAGTCCCAGGGGTATCTGATAACCTCTTCTGGTTTCTATGATTCTACACATACATGTGGTCCACAGACATACATGAGGCAAAACACCCAATATGTAACATAAAATAAAAAATGTAAATAGGATATCTTTTATTTATTCATTGACTTTTTCACATGTATACAATGTATCTTGATCATACCAATCCCCAAAACCCCTATTAGCTCTCCCCAGACACCCCAACACATCCCCATCCTATCTCCATGTCCTCTCTTTTTTTATTTGTAATTCACTGAATATAATTAGTGCTGCCTGCTAGACTGTTGGCTTGATGTTTTGTGGGAGAGCATAGCTGCTGTGTGTTCCTGAGGGCAGTAGCCACGTTATTTCAGCAGACAGCATTTCATAGCACTCTTCCCTGGCCTCCAGCTCTTAACACTCTTCCTTCTCCTCTTCTGTGATGTTTCCTGAGCCTTGGCAGTGGTAAAGGGTAGATGTTCTGTTTAGAGATGAATATCCAAAAGTCACTTATTCTCATCACATTGCCCAGTTATGAGTCTCTGTAGTTTGCCAACTATTGCAGAGAGAAACTTTTCTGCCCAAGGTTGAGGGTAGCACTAATCTACAGGTATAGCCATGAATAGTTAGACATCAGTTTGACCACATATCCAGTTAGCAAGACAGTAATAGTAGTAGGTTCCTCCGTAGGGCCTATGACTTCCCAAGCCATGGATTTTGACCTGGTTTACAGTACCAGACACAAATTCTCTGCTGTGCAGCTCAATTCGAATTCAAACATGGTTGTTTACCCCTCCAACCTCCATGCCGTTATTGCACCAATGGGGTCCAGCTCACAATGTCCAGCTTTGGGGAAGACCATTGATGACTTTGTGCCTTCAGTGGCCTGCACAGCACTTTCTGGGACTATGAAAGTCAGATTACTTCCTCCAGATCGATTTCTCTATGTCCTGCAACTGAATCTTCCTTGATACTATATTGAACTTACTTTTGCTCTGGCTAGTTTAAATGATTCAGAGTTCTCTGTGTATTGCTCAATGTCTGCATGTATACATACAGTGAGCTACAACAGGGGAGTCTAACATTTGACATTGGGACACATTGATATGCTTGAGAACTGTGTGATCTAGTTACCAATTTTTTTTTTAAACTCACGATGTTATTTATTTAGAGACAGGGTCTCACTATGTCACCCTGGCTGACCTATAACTCCCTATGTAGGCCAGGATGGGATCAAACTCACAGACACCCTCCCACCTCCGCCTCCCTACCATGCTCCTTAGCAGAATGTTTGAAGTTTCAGGTCATGTTGGGCTGAGCTTTTCCTCAGGCCAACCTCCATGCTATCAGCTCCTTATTTGCTGTTGGGACCAACCAGAAGCAAGTCAGTCCCCACCTTGCCCCAATTTCCATCCTTGGATTGTACCATCAGGAGAGCAATCTTGGCCCTTCCACTTGCAAACTGGGGACAGAAGAAGACTTGTAGAAGATTAATTGAGCCTAGCACTTAGATGTCAGTTGGTTGGCAGATATAAAAAAGTTATTGAAAGTGTCTGTTCAATGTGGTCAATTTGTGTTTAACTTTTACTGGTCAAGGCTTTTGAGCTGCTAACAAATTTTCAGAGGAGTATAGAACCAGGTCAAGAATAATGGCTTAAGGGACACAGGAGCTGCTGGAGTCTCTGGGTGGCTGAGTCAACATTCACCCATCTGTGGGTCCTGTGTGAGGCAATGCTGTTTCTAAGGATGATGTGGCAGTGTCCTCATTTTGCACAGCTGATTTGCAGCTTTTTCACTGTTCCATCCAGGTCTGAGTCCTTTGACCTCGTGAGCTGTCCATAGGCCTCATGCTATTAACCTTGAGAACAGAGTCAGGAGGTGTCAGGGAACATTGCAGCTGCCAAGTAGAAACAGCAGCTCAGGAACAGTTTCCCCCAGGGGCTAGCACTGCACCATCCTACCCCTGGGTTCCCCAGGCCAAGCCCAGTTCTTTGCCAAATACACTAGAAGTATCAGCCTTTATCTTCAACGGGTCACTCATCCTCTGGTCCTTCTTATGGCATGGTGCAGACAGTGGTCTTGACAATGAGGGCCAACTGGGATTATGTACTGCTCCAAAATCTTGCATACTTGATATGGCTCCACATCTGGTCTGGGCCTGTTTGTTTTTTTATAGCTTGGAAGAGGCAGGGGTGGTGGTGGTGCAGGGGATGAGCATGGTTTTGGGAAGAGATTTATCCTGAAAGTCAAGGCTGATGCCGACCATCCCCCAGTAATACTCCCAGCACCTCAGGAAGGCCACGTTCAGTCTTCTGGACCTAGACCCGTTCATTGCTCAGTCTTGTCTCCCCTGATCCATGGGACTTGTCCTGTTTCACTTGGAAAATCCCATATTCACAATCACCATAGGCACCTCCTTTTCCAGGAAGCCTTCCCTGACTCCTTCAAGGCCTCCTCGGTATTCCCTCTTGCTGGAGTTGGGGAGATTTAGGGTCAGAAGGACCCTTAAGACTTGATGGAAGAGCTGTACATCTCCCAGAGTGATCCAAGACACCAATGCCCAGGCCCCCTCTGCGAGAGGGAGGTAATTGAAAACGTGGGCCCCAGAGGTTGAGAAGCACCAAGCCGGTCCAGGCCTGTGAAGGCCAGCTAAAGCTGAGTTTGCAAGGCCCCTAAATTACCTGCCAGTGTAGGCTCAGCACTTTGCTGCACTGTGAGTGCCCTGGGGTCTGGCCACCCCGCCTTCTGGAGCCTTCTACTAATGGGGTTGAGGCAGAATGGATTGCCTTCACCCCAGGTTCTTCTCCCACTCCCTGCAGGCCTACCACCAATTTCAAAGTGTTGTTTCCGTTTATTGGCGGAGAAGAAGTCTGGGCACCTGTCTCATCTATTTCTCATCAGCTTCTTGTGGTCCCAATTCTGTCAGGCAGGAACCTGCTGGGCTGGAGAATCAAACTACTGCTTATCGGCAGGTTGTAAATTTTATGGGGCTCTTGCTAAGCACACCAAGCATGATCTGGAAAAATACAACTTCTCTCTTCTCCTGGTCTCATGCCACTGTTGCTCAAAACCCATAGCAAGTGTCTCCGTAGGCCAGATGGTCTCTGTACCACCTTCACCCCTGGTGGGAGGAGGAGGCCTTCCCTCTCCCTCCCTACTTCCACTAATTATGGGGTTCAGAAGTTCTTCTTGGTGTCTAGTCTGTTTCTTGCTGCCACTGGCTTCACAATAGCTTATGAAACAGGCATTTTTTTTAATTCCCTCTTTATAACTCAAGCACAGGCTAAGCAAATAGGCACTTAATACATACACATTTGGAAACTGGGTATGGGGGTGCCTGCTTGTAATCATAGCACTTGGGATGATGGGGGAGGAAGAGCATGCGTTTCAGATAAGCTTGGGCCACACACTCAGACACTTCTCAAAAACAAAGCCTGAAGTTACATACCACACACACACACACACACACACACACACACACACACACTAGTTTAGTACATGGATGAATAAATGATATTTATTGACCATTGGAAGTGAACATCCATTTTGAGGATTTGGTATCTTAGATATATTCAAATGTTGTGGGTAGGGGTGTACCCTGCCTTGTGAAGTTTTCACTAGGGACAGCTGATAGGGTGGCCGAAGCTGACAAAGAAACAGGAAGATACACACCCACCTCTCGCCACTCTCCCACTCCTCACTGAAGCAAATACTCCCCCGGGGTGTGAACAAAGAAGGTCATTGAATTGTTTTTGTTGATTTTTTTGGTTTGGTTTGATTTGGGTTTTTATTTATTTATTTTGAGAAAAATAAAGAGAAAGAGAGAGAGAGAAAGAGAGAGAGAGAGAGAGAGAGAGAGAGAGAGAGAGAGAGAGAATCTCACTTTGTAGTCCTGGAATTACTTTGTACACTAGGCTGGCTCCAAACTCACAGATTGCTACCTGCCTCTGCTTCCCAAGTGCTGGGATTAAAGGTGGGCACTGCTAGGCCTGGCTTGATTTTTTTTTTTTTTTTTTTTTTTTTTTTTTTTTTTTACTTCTGCAGACACAAGAAACCTGTATCTTGATGGCAATTTTAGCATTTTCTGGTGAGCCCAGGGTTCTTCCCTCCCTAACCACCTGTAGGTTTCTTCCATGGCTGGTCCTTTTTTTCCCCCCATCCTATTTGCATGGCTACATGCAGCCAATTAGGACCCAAGCGGGCCTGGGTTGGGTGTAGGTATAAATTTGAGCTACGACAACCAGGGAACTCAATGGAGGACACAAAGAAGGTAGGCTGCCTTTGAATCTCCTCAGAGACAGAAGCAGCCACCTTACTTGGTTTGTGGAAAGGAATTTGTTCCTGTAGCCCTTTCCAGCCTCCAGACATGGAGACTTGCTGCTTAGGAGTCTTGTTCTGATCTGCAAGAATTATAACACTTCTCAGGGGTGTTGAGCTAGCATCTGTGACCTAATGAGGTCCAGTTGAGAGTGGGTTACTGCAGCTCCCTTCTGAGGGAGTGACTGTGGGAGGAAGCAGCTACCAGCTCAGGGAGGGGCAGGAGGGGTGGGAGCAGGCAGAGAGTCTTGGTGGATCTTTCATTAAAAACTGGAGTGTAGGGGTGAGGTTGTGTGGGGGAGCAGAAGCAGGAGCTGGAACAGGGAAGTAGGCAGGAGCTGGTTACAAAGGAAACCAGTAAGAGCAGTTAAGAGCACGGACTGCTCTTCCAAAGACCTAAGTTCAAATCCCAGCAACCACATGGTGGCTCACAACCATCCGAAATGAGATCTGATGCACTCTTGTGAGGCTTCTGAAAACTGCTACAGTGTACTTACATATAATAAATACATAAATCTTTTAAAAATTAAAAAGAAAGAAAGCCTATTTAAGTTGACAGTGGTGACACATGCCCATGTCTTTATTCCTAGAACTTGGGAGGCAGAGGCCAGTCTGGTCTGCAGAGTGAGTTCTAGGACAGCCAAGGCTACAGTGAAACCCTGTCTCAAACAAACAAAACAAGGAACACCTATTTCCACCACTGGGCCAGGGATGCCATGCTGTTAGAGGAGGGGGTGGCCAATCCAGTGAGGAGCCCTGTGATTGGCTTCTCTCTTTCTTCCTAACTCTTTAAGAGCTAAGGAAGCATCCTACCAAGGAGCCTCTCCCCTCCCCTTCTCTCCCCTCCCAACCCCCTGCCTCTACATTGCTATTTAATATTTTAAGTTTACTCAATAATAAATTGTTGACTCATTCTAAAAAATTCCTAACATATATAGTTATCTAAAGCCAAAATTAGATTCCCACCTATCTTCCCTCTGAAAACTCGACAGTTTGGACAGGGCTGGTTGGCATCTGTCTAGAAGCAGTTTGAAAAGCTTAGACTGAGTTTAGCTGCTCTGGAGGTGGATGGGGCTATGAAATTATATGGAGGTTGGTACCCTGTGGTCCCTGCTCCGTGGTCATCCACGCTTATCCCAGACATGTAGAACATATTGGATGGGTCCCAGAAAGAAACGTGCCTGGAGGAGCCAAGCAGAAGAGGAAGGGACCAGTCCCTCTGGTCCCTCCTTTGTTAGGCCTTCTTATCCTTCTGGCAATGCTGATGCACGCCAGGACTCTTGGGTCTTCATAAGGTGCAGTTTCACGTACAGAAGAGGGTTTGACTGTGGGTCAGGAAGGGTAAGGCCACAGAGCAGGTGGCAAGCCCGCTAGGGTGGAGGGCCTTGGCAGGCTCTGGGTGACGGGCTATCTCTTAGTGGCTGGTAGCTACAGAGCTGCTATGGGCTTCACATGAGGAAGGCTTGCTTATAACCAATCCTCTATCCTTCTCTGTAAGAGCAGCCTGCCCGTATACAGCATTTCCATGTAGCAAATTATCAGGAACATGGGCTGAAAAGGCAGTTAGCTCATGAGGCCAGCACTGGCCATGGTAGAATGTTCTACTGGCCCGTGGGGCAGACAGGCCAGGCAACCTCCTCAAGGGGCATGGGTGTCTGCCTGCTGTGGTCTGCTCTTCTCACAACTCTCCCAAACTTCTGGACTGTTTGCAGAATAGGCCGGGCGACAGATTCTGATGAGATCACACTAGATCCTAGACCTCTGACCCCATTTGGGTACACTCACAGGAATGTGGCCTGTACGCTGGTCTCTATAGTGTCCCTCACACGTGCTGCCTTCTTTTGCATGTATCATTTCAATACTTTTAATTACATTATTTAGTGGGTCTGTGTGTGGGGGTGAGTGTGGAGGTCAGAGGACAAACTTCCGGATGTCAGTCCCAGTCCTTCCACCTCATTTGACACAGGGTCTCTTTGCCACTGCATAAGCCAGGCTAGCTGCCCCAAGAGCTTGTATGATTCTCTTTTCTTTCTTTCTTTCTTTCTTTCTTTCTTTCTTTCTTTATTTGTATGAACATTTTGTCTGCATGTATGTCTGTGCACCAGGCCCATACTTGGTACCCAAGGAGGCCAGAAGAGGGTGTTGGGAGTCTCTGGAATCCCCGGAACTGGAGTTAGGGATGGTTGTGAGCTACCATGTAGATGCTGAGAATTGGACCTGGGTTCTCTGGAAGAGTATCCAGTGCTATATCACCATGAGCCATGTCTCCATCCCCATCCCCAAGACTCTGTAAATCTAGCTCTATGCCTTGCCATTTGGTTCCCTTGCATATCCCTGTCTGTTTTCTTCACTGACAGAAGATTGCCAGGATACAGCACAATTCATCCACACATTCCCCTATGCATGTATACTTTGGCTGTTCTCAGCACATCCTGGTGATGATTCCTGATGGAGATATGAAAGCTTTTGTGGGATGAAATCCTAAGAAGAAAACCCACCTGGGCCAGGTATAGGGGCATTGCTATAGTGTGAATCTGGAATGTTCTTGCCTGGGGTGGCCAAGGGGAGATCCATGTGTTGAAGTATTGCTTGGTCCCCAGGTTCCGGTCCTCTCAGGAGGTCTTAGAATCTATAGGAACCTTTGATGGACTCTATAGGAAGCTTGAGCTCATTGGCTGCGTGCCTTTGAAGGGAACTGTGAGACAATGGTCTTCCTGTCTCTCTCCTCCAATTCCTGGTTATGAGGTAAACAGGCCTCCACCTCCATGCACAGATCTGATACATTGTGCTGACCACAGCCAGGGGCTGAAACCTCCAAGACTTTACGCTGAAGCAAACCTTTTCTCTTTTTAAGTTGACTTGTCTCGGGTATATGGATGAGGTAACTGAAAGCTAACATAGGACTAACAAACACATATGTCAGGGCTGGAACCAGGCCTATGCACGCTAAGCAAGTGCTCGTCCACTGAATTATACTCCCATGCCCACATTTTGTAACTGTTATCCACTGCTCTGCTACAAGGCTGGATTTGATTTATATTCTTAGCTATGACTCCTCAGGTTTGAGCTAGTTTATTTCTCCCATACCATTTCCAACACCAGCTAGTTTTATGCCTTAATCTTTTTGAAATTGACCTTTCTTAGATACATTGTATCTACTTCAAAAGAAGTCTTGGAGCAGCTTGTATTCGTAGTTACTCAAAGAAAGCATGGTGGTTACTCAAAGAGAAAGGTGACTAGACTGTGTGTATCTTACAAACTGGTTACTTTGATTCAAAGTCCCGTATTAACATAAGAGCTGTGTGACTTTGGGAAGTTTCTTAACCTCTCAGTGTATTTGTTTCTTTATGATGTAATGAGAAAAACAGAGTAGTGGTATGTGGCAGTCACATACACTCCTTTTCCACTGTGCTTCTAAGACTAGTTTTCCACTAGCTGCTACAAGGAGGTGACTGAGTGCCTTGAGTCACAGCATAGGCCCCATCCCCTGAGACTCAGGACCCTCTGTGGGCTTTACAGACACCTTTTTCTTTTTCTTTCTTTCTTTCTTTCTTTCTTTCTTTCTTTCTTCCTTCCTTCCTTCCTTTCTTCCTTCCTTCCTTCCTTCCCTCCCTCCCTCCCTCCTTCCTTTCTTTCTTCCTTCCTTCCTTTCTTTCTTTTTTTCTTTCTTTCTTTCTTTCTTTCAAATTTAAAAATACCTTTATTTTGACCCCACTGGTTCACTCACATATCACACACACACACACACACACACACACACACAAATGCACTTTCAAAAATAGTCTTTGGTTTTCTAAAATGTCTGCCTTGTCCTTGGCCAGCTAGGCCTGGATGTCTAGATGGGTCCCTGTGACTCTCCAGGATGAGCTCTGTGTCCAGGCCATTGTCCTCCATTCTCTGCACAAAGCAGGAGCGGCTTGGGCTTCTGGAATCTTCTCCCCTTTCCAGCTAGCAGATGGCTTGTGGCCTCTTTCTCTGGAGTCCTTTTTGGAGAAAACACTGCAGGGATCCAGGCTCATTGCCGAGGCCCTCAGAGGCTACACCCCTCACTTTCAAGCAGCTGCCCCCTTGCTCTGGTTGCTGAGACAGAAGGTGCAGATGGAGCGCGGCTGATAGCCATAAGCAGCAGGTACTGTGCTCTTGCCAACACCCACTGCACAGAAACAGAATGGCCCAGCAGCAGCACATTGGCCACGTGGGCAATGTAGCTGGATGCCAGATGTAGCATCTCGATCTTGGATACAGACACTTTCTTAGAAGCTCTCACTCCCCACTTAAAACATTTCCTGTCTGTATGTTTTCTTCTTCTTCTTCTTCTTCTTCTTCTTCTTCTTCTTCTTCTTCTTCTTCTTCCTCTTGCCATAACAAGTTACCACAAGCTTACTAGCTTTTAAACACTATAACTCTGTTCACTTACAGTTCTGGACACCTGAAGTTGCCTTGTAGTTGTTGGGAATGGAACTACTAGAACAGTCTGTAATCCTAACTGCTGAGCCATTTTCTTCAGCCCCAGTTGGTTGATTCTGAGACAGAGTCTCACAAAGTAGCACAGGTTAGCTTCAAACCCCTGATCTTTTCACCTCAACTGGGATTAACAGTGTACTACTGGCTAGTTTGGTGTGTCAACTTGACACAGGCTGGAGTTATCATAGGAAAAGGAGCTTCACTTGGGGAAGTGCCTCTGAGATCCAGCTGTGGGGCATTTTCTCAATTAGTGATCAAGTGAAGGAGGGCCCCTTGTGGGTGGTGCCATCTCTGGGCTGGTATTCTTGGGTTCTATAAGAGAGCAGGCTGAGCAAGCCAGTAAGTAACATCCCTCCATGGCCTCTGCATCAGCTCCTGCTTCCTGACCTGCCTGAGTTCCAGTCCTGACTTCCTTTGGTGATGAACAGCTGTGTGGAAGTGAAAGCTGAATAAACCCTTTCCTCCCCAACTTGGTTCTTGGTCATGATGTTTGTGCAGGAATAGAAACCCTGACTAAGACAAATTGGTACCAGCATAGTGGGGTATTCCTGTGACAACCTGACCATGTTTTGGGGAGGACTGTGGAAGGACTTTGGAACTTTGGGCTAGATGGTCCATTCAGTGATGAGACCTCTGTGAGACCGTTGTGTAGGAGCTTGGAAGATAATGTTGAGAACAAGGCAGAAGATGGAGGCCTGGCTTGTGAAGTTTCAGAGGGAAAATTAAAGACTCTTATCAGGGCCATGAAGATTCTGTGGTTTTGGTTAGCTGGGGCTGAAGAATCAGCTGTGAGTAACAAGATACCAAAACCATTCAAGTCAACCTTTGTGTTACTGGGACTATTGATGCTGGTTAGCTGAAGCTAAGAAATTAGCGGCGAGTAAGAAGAAACCAGCATCACTGAGGTGAAATCTTCTGGGATGTGTTTTCTGAGAGCACAGAGAGTGTGTTCCAGATAGCCAAGGTTGTGCCTCATGCTGTAGCAGGACTTGGTACTGTGTAAGAGTCACCCAGGTGGTACTGCTTTTGAAGGCATGAAGGCATCATGAAGAACAGCTGAGGCTTGGTACAGTGAGAGGCCATGGAAGGCCATTGGTGAAAGTGTACCCTCAGTTGTAATTGATGGCCCAGGACTGAAGGGGTCATGCAAAAGAGTTGAGGCTTGGAGATGCCAGTACTATGCGATGACCACCAAGGACAGCAGCAGCAGTGGAGTACAGGCAGCTGGAGCCTAGAAGACAAGGTGTGTGCTACAAAGGGCAGAGCTGGAGAAGTGACTCAAGCCCTTGGAGGAGCCCAGAAGATCATGAGTTGGATCCCAGACTTTGGAGTTTGAGTTTTGCCTTTGATTGTGACTGTGCCCTGATATTTTTCCCTCTTGAAAGAAGGTATTTTAGTGGAGCCCACAGTTCAGAGACTTGAATTTTTAAAAGACTTTGAATTTTAAGATATTGGACATTTTAAAGGGATTGAACTTTTAATATGTAAACACTGTGGGACTTTTTACATTATTGAGATCTTGGGGATGAATAAGAAAGTAAGGGTTGAGGCTTAATAGTGATATGTTGGTGTGTCAAGTTGACAAGGGGTCAATTGTACTGGCTAGTTTGGTGTGTCAACTTGACACAGGCTGGAGTTATCATAGGAAAAGGAGCTTCACTTGGGGAAGTGCCTCTGAGATCCAGCTGTGGGACATTTTCTCAATTAGTGATCAAGTGAAGGAGGGCCCCTTGTGGGTGGTGCCATCTCTGGGCTGGTATTCTTGGGTTCTATAAGAGAGCAGGCTGAGCAAGCCAGTAAGTAACATCCCTCCATGGCCTCTGCATCAGCTCCTGCTTCCTGACCTGCTTGAGTTCCAGTCCTGACTTCCTTTGGTAATGAACAGCTGTGTGGAAGTGAAAGCTGAATAAACCCTTTCCTCCCCAACTTGGTTCTTGGTCATGATGTTTGTGCAGGAATAGAAACCCTGACTAAGACAAACAGGATTGTGCCACCATGCCTTGATCTGATTTAGAATTTAACTAGTTAGGTGTCCTGTAATTTGTTGTTGTTGTTGTTGTTGTTGTTCTCTTGGTATGGGGACTTCCCCAGTTTTCTGCATGGTGGATATTTCTCCCAGCAAGTCACAATTAGCCCACACTGGTGTCTGCTTCTCAGAAGCAGCCCTGCAGTGAGAGGTGAAGGCATGGCCACACAGCAAGATTTAGGCTCCTGCCTATGCCCAGGGAAGGACATGTTTGCAGTCAGTAGGAACACAGACAGAGCAGACATCACCAGTTGGTCTGGAAACTCCTCCCACTGACTCCCAGATGGGATCAATCAGGCTCACTCCCTACACTTAGTAGGTGGTTCAGTCACTTGCTTGAAAGTCTACAGACTATTTCTGGGAGGACTGGGAAGAGAGATGGTTGCCATGGAGAGGTCCCGGATGAAAATGTGTGAGAGACATTTTCGTTGTGTAGCCTTGCCAGCCTTTCCTTTTGTACCTCGTGAGTGTTTTACCTGCCACAAAACAGAGAATTCTTAAGTATATTTTGAACAGAACTAAATTCTCTGCATATTTTTTTATCTCTTAGAAGCCCAAAGTTCATGAGGGTCACATAAGAGGCTGTTGTCTGAAAGCCACTGGCTTGAAGGAAGCCACCCTCTCCACACTGCTCAAGGTTTTTTTGTGGAAGGACTTGTTCTTGAACCGATATGAAACAGTCCTTTGGTGAAGATGGATTCTAAGATGTCTCCAGGCAGCCATCTGTGGTGCTTCTCAGCCACCAATGGTTTCTTAGGGAGGCAAAGTGTTGGTGCTGAGGCAGGGGGATGCCTCCCATCATAGAGTTGGAATCAGAGTATTCAAGTGACCGGAAGTTCGAATAAGTAGAAAATTCTATTTAAAAATGATATTTATGGGCTGGAGAGATGGCTCGGCGGTTAAGAGCACTGACTGCTCTACCGGAGGTCCTGAGTTCAAATCCCAGCAACCACATGGTGGCTCACAACCTTCTTTAATACGATCTGATGCCCTCTTCTGGTGTGTCTGAAGACAGAAACAGTGTATTCACATATATAAAATAAATAAATCCTTAAAAAATGATATTTACTTAAAATTACATTTCTTTGGGACTGGAGAGCAAGCTCAGGAACTAAGAGCACTTGGCTATCCTTCCAGAGGACCTGAGTTTGGTTCCCAGAACCTGTATCAGGTTGTTCACAAGCATCTGTAACTCCAGCTCCAGGGAGCCAATGCTATTGGCCCTCAGATACCTTCACTCATGCGCATATACCCAAATGCAGTCCCACACACCCACACGTAATTAAAAACAAAAAAGAAATGTTTAGAAAATGTTGTTAGGAAATGTTGCGTTATAGTCTCACTGTAGAGCTGAATGAGCTGGTTTTGAACTTGTGGGTGAGCCTCCTGTCCCAGCCTCCCTAGTACTGTGAGCACAAGTGAGCCACTCTCTACTTTCCCCAACACACATTTTCTCAGTCAATGTTTTCCTGCTTCTAGGGATGGGCACCTCACACCCTCAGGGCCAGCCTTTGTAAGGTCAGCCCCACTCTGCCATGAATGAGTGGCCTTCTTTGACTCCAGACCAGATCCTGATTTCTCTCTTGGGACATCCTGTGGGCCCTTGCTGTGCCCTCTGGACACTCAGACTCTGAGCTCCCTGCTGAGGAACCTCTAAAATCAGAGTATTCTAGTGGCCAGAAGTTTGAATAAGTGGAAAATTCCATATAAAAATTCTCTAGATTTATAGGTTCTGGGCCTTCCTGGCCTTGGCTTGTGCATCCCATCTTTCTGACAAGGCCCAGTCCCCAGGGACACCATGAAAGTCAACACATATCAGATATCACTTCACTATGCTTGAGTTCAGAGCAATCAGAGATGCTTTCCCCCTAGAGAAAGCTGTATCCACAGCAGAGAACAGCAGGTCTAAAGCCACCAGAAGACTAGGGTACCCCTGTAGTGACAGTTTCGGATTTTAGTTTCTTTTTTGTTTTTTTTTGGGGGGGTGTTTGTTTGTTTGTTTTTTCGAGACAGGGTTTCTCTGTGTAGCCCTGGCTGTCCTGGACCTCACTCTGTAGACCGTGCTGGCCTCAAACTCAGAAATCCGCCTGCCTCTGCCTCCCAAGTGCTGGGATTAAAGACGTGCACCACCACTGCCCAGCGGAATTTTAGTTTCTTTAAAACAAAACAGAAATAATATATGTTTTCATTTTAATCCCAGGTTTGGGATATGGGACTGCTTCAGATTGTCCATAACAGATGACTATGATTTGCCTCATGCTCTAGTGGGGACATGATTTTGCCAGCTGCAAATGGTTTCTGTGATTGTGTGACATTTGGAATTCTGGTGATTTTTCAGAGGGTTTATAAGGAGCCCAGAAGGGGTTGTTGCTTGCTGGTTGTTATTAGTTGTTGTGGGTCACAGTTTGTTAAGTAGTTGTGCCCAAAAAAGAAACACCAACAAGAAGAAATTAGATATCCTGAAGGTGATGATCAAACTTGCTCCAAGGAACTTGACACCCCTAATCAGCAGGAAGAAGTCTAATGATAAGGTGACCCTCTTCTAACCCCTGACTTTATTTAGGGGTCTCTTTCCTTTCCTCTCTATCCTTTTCCCCCTCTTATCTAATGTTAGGGGGGGTTAAAGGATGGAGACAGATGGAGGAAAGAAGAACCTACAAAGTGGCCAAAGACAGCTATACCCCACTCCACCCCAACTCTCAACTTTGGCCTCGCCCTGGACAGGCCTGAATTTTCTGGCATGGGAGGACTGTGGATATAGCTTGATGATAGAGTACTTGCTTCCAAGTGAAAGACTTGGGTTTGATATCCAACACTATAAATACAATAAATTTATAATAATCAATCAATAAATAAAGTACATTAATTCTTAAAAGAGAAAAATAAAAGAAAATAAATACAAGTTCAAATATATAAAGAAAAAAATACATCTAACCCAGGAGTTTACACCTAGAATGGGGTTTAAATTTTTGAAAGTGAATTGTTTTCAAGAGAAATGACAAGCAACTTATAGATTTTGAAAGACTGAAACAGACATCCAGCCACAGCTCAAGCCTGGAACCTCTGAGGCTTGTGAAAGAGAGAGTCTGGAGGATTCATTCAGTGGCAGCTGGCTCTCATGGTGGCTGTGCAGTGGGGCCACATGAGCGAGTTTACAATCTCCCAGGTGTAGCTGTCTACCTTCCAAAACAGTCCAAGCATTTGGCACCAGCATCAGAGCTCTCTTGGCATTGCACCGCCCCCCCCACCCCCCACCCCCCAGCTGAGAGTCCCCAGCAGCTCTGTGCGCCTCCTGCTGGCACCTGAGAGTAGCATCAGCTCTTTCACTGAGAGAAGGGATTGGGACTCTGAGCTGAGGGCAGGAAGGCTGGCCAACTTATATAAGCCGTGCTCTATGATAGGCATTTAACCAGAGGATGCTATTTAAAGTAAATGGCCAGGAGACACGTGGGAAGCAACTATCTAGCACATGGGTGCAGGACTCAGGCAGAAGCGGATGGCCCCCAATACTGGTCATCAGAAATGTCACCCGGTCTCAAATAGAAATAGGGTCTGAAGGCAGTGGCCGGACATCATGGGGGCATGGAGAGAAGGCTTTAATTAAAGTGCTTACTGCACTCAGCGATGTTTCCATTTTCTAACGACTAAAGTCTCACCCGTTCCCATCCAGAGTTCCACTAATGACAAGCAAGGGTCATTCATAATTTGTCAAGTTCAGTAAATAATTCCCAAGGCCAGCCCCTGTGTAAGCACAAACCAACAAACTTCAGGGGAAAGGTGTGCTAAGAATAGCTCACTGTGCATCAGGCACTGTGGCCCTGCCTACGATAGTTCAGTCCTCACTTGGGTCCTCAGAGTCCCATTTTAAAGGAGAGGAAAGTGTATAAGGTTCAATAACTCCTTCAAACATTCATGGCTGGGACCGCATTGGAGCAGCAAGGCTCTTGCAGAAGTTTCTATTTTCCTGGCCACAAGTTCGTTCAGGAACTATACATTTGTCCTTGGGAATTCACATGGAGTACCTCCTCTGGGAAGGGGCAGGGAGAATGAACACTGGAGATGAGTCTATCATGGTGAGGAGTAGACAGGAGAAAAGGTAAGGATGCTGGGGTGGAGAAGGGGATTGTACAAAGACAGGGAAATGGAGAATAGCACATAAATGGGGGACTATCTGTTGGCTGGGTACAGCTTGGTGGAGAGTACTGGCTGGCATTTGCAAGGCCCTGGGTCTCATCTCCAGTGCTGCAATAAACCAAACCAAATAAAAAAAAACCACCAAGCAAAAGACCAAAATGTAGCCTGGCAGGAATGTGTCTGGAATGGGCTCTGAGTGGTGCCCAGTCTAGTTCAAGGGTCCTAGATGCCAGAAACAGCCCAGTGTTTCCAAAACAAAGGAAGGAGGCCTGGCTGGTCCCTGTTTTCTGTCCTTCACAAGAGAGATATGGGCTCTGCCCCATTCCTTATATCAGCTAGTGTCCATCCTGGAGCTGGGGACACTTCTAATGATGAGGAAGACTGGCTGGTAGAGGGTCTGCCTACACAGGATGACCGAGGCTCTAAGAGAAGGAAAGTGTCCACAAGTCACCCTTCTGAGAGGCTATGAATAGTTGATGGTTTGTGGGGAGTGACAGTCAACTTTCCTTAAGAGTGTGGCCACTGAAAGGTCAACCATGCTCCAGTACATGGCTCCCATCCAGGAGCTTATAGGCAGCACAAACTGGACTAAATGGATTGTTTAAAAAAAAAAAAAAAGCCAGGCAGTGGTGGCGCTCGCCTTTAATCCTAGCACTTGGGAGGCAGAGGCAGGCAGATTTCCGAGTTTGAGGCCAGCCTGGTCTACAGAGTGAGTTCCAGGACAGCTGGAGCTACATAGAGAAACCCTGTCTCAAAAAACAAAAAACAAAAAGCAAACAAAAAGAAAGAAAGAAAGAAAGAAAGAAAGAAAGAAAGAAAGAAAGAAAGAAAGAAAGAAAAAGCAATCTACCAGTGGTGATACATGCCTTTAATCCTAGTCACAGGCAGGTGGATCTCTGTGAGTTCAAGGCCAGCTCAGGGTACAGCACAAGTTCCGAGATAGTCAGGGCTATATAGAGAGACCCTGTCTTGGAAAACAACAACAACAAGAACAACAACAAGAACAACAACAAACAACAAAGAAGGAAAGCACAGGAAGACCTTGGGGAGGAGGTGGTGGGTGTCTGGAAAGAATTAGGGGAGAAATTAGGTGAACATGACCAAGACACATTGTATGAATCTGGGCGTGGAGGCTTTAATCCTAGCATTTGGGAGGCAGACAGGCAGATCGCTGTGAATTTGAGGTCAGCCTGGTCTACCATAGTAAGTGCCAGGTTAGCTAGGGCTATACATTGAAACCCTGTCTCAAATTTAAAAGAAAAAAAGAAAAAGAAAGAAAGAAAGGAAGGAAGGAAGGAAGGAAGGAAGGAAGGAAGGAAGGAAGAGAGAGAGAAACCAAAAACAGTGTGTGAAATTCTCAAAGAATTCATTAACAATACTTTTGAAATTAAAAATAACCAAAAGAGGGCCGGGCGGTGGTGGCACACGCCTTTAATCCCAGCACTTGGGAGGCAGAGGCAGGCGAATTTCTGAGTTTGAGGCCAGCCTGGTCTACAAAGTGAGTTCCAGGACAGCCAGGGCTACACAGAGAAACCCTGTCTCGAAAAACCAAAAACCAAAACAAAACCAAAAACAAACAAACAAAAAACCAAAAGAGGAATTAAACTATAAGAAACTCATGAGTGTATCCTAATCGTTATTAGAGAAAATCTGGGTAGGAGTATTCATTAAAAAAAAACAAAAAACAAAAACAAAAAAACAAAACAAACAAACAAACAAAAAACCATGCGAAGAGATGGGAGGCTGCTGCCTGAAAGCCAAGGACAATGTCTCAGAAGGAACTCCATGGCCATCTTTGTCTTGGGCCTGCCTTCTGGGAAGCAGCAGTTTTAAGTTCCCAGAGCTTCTGTAGCTGGCGCTGACTGAAGAACCATCCTTTGTGGTATTTGGAAGGAGGTCTGTCTATATTTCTCAGCGTTTCAGTGTAGGCTGGCCTTGTGACTTTGGCCAGCAGAAGTGATGCTGTTGTACCTCTGAACTCAGGCCTAAGGGACCTCATCTGCTTCTGCCTGCTGCCTTTCTGTGAATAAGCCCAGCCTATCTGTTGGAACAGTGGAGAAAGAGCGGGAAAGAAGCCATTTGTCCAAGCCGGGGCCCTATGACTGCAAGAGTGCCCTGATATTGGCAAAGGTCATTGTTAGCATTCTGTCTAAGCTCCACCCCACAGTTACCTGGCAACAGCCAGGTAGGTAGGCCTGACTTACTATATAAGGGGCTGCTTGCCCCCTCCTCTCTCTCTCTTGCTCTCTTGTTCTCTCTTGCCCTTCCCTTCCTGTTCCCTCTCTCTCCCCATTCTCTTTCTCCCCCTCTCTCCACATACTCATGGCCAGACTCTACTTCTCTACTCTCTCTCTCTCTCTCTCTCTCTCTCTCTCTCTCTCTCTCTCTTTCTCTGCTTCTACTACCCTCTTAACTCCCCTCCCCATGCCCAGAATACTATTCCATATTATATCTGTGTGGCTGGTCCCTCAGGGGGAAGGGACCCCGCTGCCGAGGCACCACCCCCTTCCCCAATACCTCACCGCACCTCCATAGAACATATTCCCCCTCTATCTTTTTTTTTTCCAAGACAGGGTTTCTCTGTGTGTAGCCCGGGATGTCCTGGAACTCACTTAGTAGACCAGGCTGGCCTTGAACTCAGAAATCTGCCTGCCTCTGCCTCCCAAGTGCTGGGATTAAAGGCGTGTACCACCACCGCCCGGCTCCCTTCTATCTTTTTAAAAACACACCAGTTGTTTCTCCTGAGCTTGTCAGATCCTCTGGGGCTACTGAACAGAGGAGGGGTGTGTCTGGCGAGCACAGGGAGAGGTCAGAGAAGAAGGGCAGTAGGGAGGCTGCTGCAGTGGGGAGAGATGACAGGGTGGCTGCAGTGCTGTGAGAACTGACATTCAGATCCATTCCAAGTGGGGGTGGCTGGAGGGATCTGCTCATGGATGGGAGGTAGGAATGAGTAGAGGAATCAAGATGCCCAAGCTTTCCACCCAGAGCATCTGGGTGGGTAGAGGTGCTCAAACTCTACTGGCTCCAGGCCTAACAGGCTATACCGTGGCTCTGAACAAAAACATGCCCACGGGCTGGAGAGATGGCTCAGCAGGTAAGAACACTGACTGCTCTTTCAGAGGTCCTTAGTTCAAATTCCAGCAACTACATGGTGGCTCACAACCATCTGTAATGAGATCTGAGGCCTTCTTCTGGTGTGTCTGAAGATAGCTACAGTGTACTACTCATCATATATATAAAATAAATAAATACAATCTTTTAAAAAATAAAACAAAACAAACGAAAACCAAACAGATGCCCAGGCTCAGTTGAAGGCCCTGGTCCAGTCCAGAACAGGAAGGTGTGTCATGTTATGGCATATCATGCATGTAATTGCTGTTCAGTTCAGGAGCCTTATTTCAGGCCAGTAGTGTGTGTGTGTGTGTGTGTGTGTGTGTGTGTGTGTGTGTGTGTGTATGTGTGTGTGTGTGTTGGAAGTCCGAGGCTGCCTTTTCTCTGCTGGGCACAGGCAGCTGACTGAAAAGATGGACTAGCCAAACCTCTTCCACAGAAGCCTGGGCTGTCTGCAAGGGTCTTAAGTGGCTCCATGGCACCCTCTGGTGGCTAGCGTGGCTCTCCACTGCCCTCTGATCATCCTGGACCCAGTTGTACATTGGGCTTTGAACTCCTCTGACAAGTAGCTCTTCAGGCAGAAGGCTTGCGAGCCTGGGAGGTGGATGCCTCCCCGCAGCTTGGTCTGCTGAGTGGACCAGGGGAGGAAGTGAACCTAAGTCTCAGATGATCAAATGGGTCTACCTGGGGACCACAGTCTGCAAGAGGAGGCAGCTGGAGGGGCCAGGCCCAGCTTCAGGGTTTTGCTTACCTCTTACTCTTTCGCACTTATCTTTTAAGTATTTATTTCTTTATAATATATTGGAGAAAGACACACATGAAAGAAATGAACAATATCCACTATGGAGAATAAGCCTCACTCTAGCCTGGGTCTCTCAGACCTAGAGACAATGCTATGATGTGATGTTTCAAGCCAGACACCCAGTATGCACCCTTTAATGGGCATTTCTCTGGCACTTGGTATGTGCTAAATACCCTTGTAATAAAAAATTACTTATGTGTATACAGGTATATGTGTGTGTGTGCATGTGTGTTCCTGTAAAAGAGAGAGAGAGAGAGAGAGAGAGAGAGAGAGAGAGAGAGAATGCGCGTGCGCTTGCATGTTTGCAGGCATGTGCTTGCGTGTGAAGGCCTGAGGTCAAGATAGGGTGTCTTCTTTATTTATCATCCACATTGTGTTTTGAGATAGGGTCTCTCGGTGAACCTGAAGCTCACCAGTCTGGCTAGACTGGCTGTCCATAGAGCCCCAGGGATCTGCCCGTCTCTTCCTCGTCCGTAGGGAGAAGGAGGAGCCAGCACTTTCTCCACACCCACTTTATTAAAGGCATGCCCTGACACACCTGATATTAATGTAGGTGCTAGGGATCCAAACTCAGGTTCCCATGCTCAAGGGTTACACACTTTACTGACTTAGCCATCTCCTCTGCTGTCGGACATAACCCTGTGACCATCAGTCACATAGGGCAATGCCTGCCCCAAGCCCTTGGTACTCCACCTCAAGGTATGCCCCGCCCCACAGTTACCTGGCAACAGCCAGGCAGCCTGGCCCACCATAAAAAGGGATTCTTGGCCCCTCCTCCGTCTCTTGCCCTCTTCTCTTCTCTTTTTTCTTCTCTTCTCTTCTCTTCTCTTCTCTTCTCTTCTCTTCTCTTCTCTTCTCTTCTCTTCTTCTCCTCTTCTCTATTCTTTCTCTTTTCTTCTCTCTTCTCTTTCTCTTCTCTCTTGCTCTCCCTCTTGCTCTCTTGTCTTACCTTTCTCTTTCCCCATTCTCCTCCCCCTCTTTCCATGTGGCCACAGCCATCTTTTAACTCTCTACCTCCCCTCCCGTACTCTACTCTTCTAAAATAAAGCTTTTAAACCACCGGCTGTCTCCTTTCATTTAAACCTGCCGTGCTGGAGCAATAGAACAGGCCTCTCAGCGTTTCCGGCCACCAGACCGGACCAAGGACTCTCACCTCCTGGCCAGGTCTCCTCCACAGGTACCCAGGCCCACACTCTGCTGGCTGGCCACCTGGTTGGCTGGTTGGCTGGCTGGCTGGTTGGCTGGTTAGTTATCTGCCTTTGCTGGTTGGCTGGTTGGTTGGTTGAGACAAGGTCTGCTGTGGTCCAAGCTGACCTCGAACTGTGGACCTGCGGCTGCACGTGGACATGTGACCTTCCTTCCTCCACCTCTCAGTTGTTAGATTGCCAGGCTTGTGCTGCTGCAGCCAGCTCACCGGCAGCACTTCTGACCCCTGCATCTTGAACCAGTTCAAGGTCCCAATCCCTTGGACTGAGAAGTGTAAGACTTGCTGCTACTGATGCCTGAGGGTTTAGACATCCTGAACTGAGCTCTGTAGCACCCCTGAGGATGCCTAGGATTGAGGGTCCCAGCACCTGTGCTATAGGCTTCTCCTTCTACTCAGATTTCCATCTGGCTAAAAAAGCTCCTCTGCTTATTTCCTGAACCAGCAGCCTCTGCAGCTGCCCTATACCTCCCCTTGGACACAGCCTAGCCCAACATCCCATCTGCCTGTTCTATAGGCCAAGGTAAGGGCCTTCCATAATCAGTCATGTTTCCTTGTGCCATCAGCGGGGTGTGCCAACCTCAGCTCCCAAAACCCCAGCATTAGGCAGGGGTCTGGGCCTGGGGTTGGATACAGCTCACCCTTTAGGAGCTGTGCTCAGTTTCCTCTGATGTAAGTTTACCCACACCACTATTTCCCCTTGAGCTTCTTTTTTCCTAATACCCTGTCTATGCATGGCCTATGGTTGATGCCTCCAAGATGCTGACCAATACAGGAAGTCTCGGGGGAAGGGAATATGTGATTGTGAAGGCCTCAAAGCAAGATGGCAACATTCTGCTCTCACCTGAAAGTGAGCCTTGTGCAAGGCATCTAACTTTTCCTTTTGCAGCTTCTACATGAAATGATAGGTAACTCATAAGATTGTATGAGGTTGAGATGTTTTTTTCAAAATTATTTTATGTGCATAAGTATACTGTAGCTGTCTTCAGACACACCAGAAGAGGGCGTTAGATCCCATTACAGATGATCGTGAGCCACTATGTGGTTGCTGGGAATTGAACTCAGGAAGAGCAGTCAGTGCTCTTAACCACTGAGCCATCTCTTCAGCTCCCAAGGTTGAGATGTTTAAAGCCTATAGAATAGTTATCATGTACTAAATAAGCATTAGTCATCATTATAATTAAAAAGGAAACAGTAATAGAATTGCCCAAAGACCAAATAAGAAAAACACACTGTTTATAAACTGTAATGGATCTATGCTGGTCTATTCCACTATCATTTTCTTTCTTTCTTTCTTTCTTTCTTTCTTTCTTTCTTCTCTCCTCTCCTCTCCTCTCCTCTCCTCTCCTCTCCTCTCCTCTCCTCTCCTCTCCTCTCCTCTCCTCTCCTCCTCCTCCTCCTCCTCCTCCTCCTCCTCTTCTTCTTCTTCTTCTTCTTCTTGTATTTTCGAGACAGGGTTTCTCTATATAGCCCTGGCTGTGCTGGAAGTCACTCTGTAGACCAGGCTGGCCTTGAACTCAGAAATCCACCTGCCTCTGCCTCCCAAGTGCTGGGATTAAAGGCGTGCGCCACCACTGCCCGACTCCACTATCATTTCTAAAGATTTTTATGTATATGGGTGTTTTGTCTGCATGTATGTCTGTGTACCACATGCATGTCTGGTGCTCATGGGGGTCAGAAGAGGGTATCAGATTGCGGTTTTGGTGTTGGCACCCTAACTGGAACCCTCAGAATAGTGACAATTGTTCCTAATCATGAATATCCATTTCTTCAGCTCCTTGTTTTGTTTTTTTGGAAGCAGGATTTCAAATCATAGTGAGGACCTTGTTCTCACTGTGTAACAAGGCTTTCTTAAACTCCTGGTCCTCTGGCCAGTGCCTCTCAAGCACTCAGATTGCAAATGTGTTCTAACATGCCCAGAATGCTACTATCATTCTTAAAAATATCAGTAGAGGCCGGGCGTGGTGGCGCACGCCTGTCATCCCAGCACTTGGGAGGCAGAGGCAGGTGGATTTCTGAGTTCGAGGCCAGCCTGGGCTACAGAGTGAGTTCCAGGACAGCAAGGGCTACACAGAGAAACCCTGTCTCAAAAGACCAAAAAAAAAAAATATCAGTAGAGGGTGAGAGATGCAGCCCAGTGCCTGCCTAGTGTGTGTGCAAAGTTTCATTACTAGTGCTTAAGAAATGAAAATCAATATAACAGCAGCAGCCAATCCACTGACTTCCATAATTACCCACAAACTGCCCAGCATGTTGCCATTGCTTTTGAAACAATTTCGGTTTGAATGTGATGTTGGTTTTGTAGCTGATGACAGGCTACATGATAGCTGAATTAAAAGGTCATTCTCTGACCTTAAATAATGCTGTCCATCAGATTCTGCCTCATTCTGGGCCTGTGTGTGTAGGGGGGGGTGGTGGTGCCAAGGCAGAAGTTGGTGACAGGCAAAGCTAGACTTGCTTCTGGCACGATGGGAAGAGTCCCTTTCTTTGCAGAGTGCAAAGTCTTGGAGAAAGCAGATTTGAGCCGCAGCTCAATGGTATAACGTTTATCTAGCCTGTGTGAGACCTGGGTTCCAACTCCAGCACTGGAAACCAATAAAGCCCCAGGCCAAACAGACACAAATAGTTACCAATTTGGAAAGAAGAACAGACTGCCTATTTGGAAGCCCACTTTCTGTGTGCATGTGGGAGAACTGAAGAGCGGAAGACAAGGGACACATTCGGAGTCACAAAGTAAGGTTTTCCTGGAGGCAGGAGCTCAGGTCTGTGGAGCCCTAAGAGTTGTCCTCTCCATACTCAATGCTGTCTCCAAGCTGAGAGCCCCAAATGCCTAAGTGCTGAGCTGAGGGGCTACAGTAAGCTAGGCCGAGAGACCGGCAGGAGAGGGCATCACTTCATCTGCACAAGGAGATAGAGAGTGTGACCACCTTCAGACAGTCATTCCCAGAGTCACATGGGTCAGGAGCCACAGCCATGCTAGGCTGGGATGGAGGCCACACTTTCTGGCTCCAAAGTCCCGGATCTTACCTGAAGCTCCTGCTTCTGGAGCCCAGGTTACTGCAGTCCAGATGGTGTGCTGCCTATAAAGCAAACAGACCTCAGTAACAGATGAGTCTGTCTCTGTACCCTGTGGCCGTTGCTTGAGACGACTGATCTGCCATACTGTCTTTTGTAAATGCCACTTATTTTGCAGAGGTCTTGCTACCCCCATACCTTTTTATGCTTTTTTGAGATGGAGTCTCATGTATCCCAGTCTGGCCTTGAACTTGCTATATAGTTGAAAATTACCTTAAACTTCTGGTCCTTCTGCCTCCATCCTTAGAGTGTTGGGGTTACAGGCATGGGCATGTGGTGGAGATTGAGTCCCAACCAGGACCAATTGAGCCAATTTCCAATCACCCGACTTCTCAACGTCTCTACTCTCCGTGGCTCAATTCCACATCTTTCTGTCTCCTTGGTGTGCTGAACATGACTTAGTCTCTCATACTCAGAAACTTTAAAAAAAATGTTTTAAACACAATTTTGTATGTGTGTTTTGCCTGCATGTTTGTGCACCGCATGTGCAGAGCCGTGGAAGCCAGAAAGGACATATAGGTAGCAGACAAGCTATTCAAACTGAGGTCCTTTGGAAGAACAGCCATTGTATTATTAAGGCATCTCTCCAAAAATCTCAGAAACATTTTAATGGTCTCTGAATGAAGTTAGCGCTGCAGGCAAATTATTTAAGAGCCAAAGCCTCAGTTTTCCTACCTATAGGGTGGGTGAAGGGCGAGTGATAGGCTTCACAAAGCCTGCTGTGTGTTGCTAGGACCTGAGAGAACTTCCAAGTTACCATGCCCCACCTCCTCCTACTGGGCCCGCCCCGTTGCGGCAGCGCATGCGCAGCATCCTCTTTTTTCCAGGTTCAGTGCACTCGAGGACTCGGTGCTCGACCGCCGTGTGTCAGTCTGTCTTCCGGTTTTTGCCCAGCGAGCCTGCCGAGCGCCGAGCCGCCGATAGCGATGGCTGCCGCGGGTTTCTGAGCAATCTCGCAGGCCGGCAGTCGAAACCTGAGGTGGAGAGAAGGCTGCCTGCTGCCTGTCGGAAGCCGCAGGGAGTGAGAAAGGGTGTCGCCCTGCTCGGACCCCCCTCAGAGCGCGCAGCGGTGGCTGAGGTGGGTGTGACGTGTGGTTTAAGATGACGATGCGGTCGGGAGATGAGGCTTTGCGGGCCTCAGCGGCGGGTCTCTTCCCGCGACGTGTGTGGCGCCCGCAGAGTCGCGTCCCCCGGGTGCACGTGACCGTTCGGACCTCTACAGTGCCCCTGGCTGGGTTTTTCAATCCAGTCTGGATGCGAGAGTTTGCACAACTGGGCTTTTGGTTGCCGCATCGATTTCGGTGGTTTGAGGTGGCGCATAATTAAGTGACTTTATGTTAGGGTCCCTCACTTCATTCACGAAACCCTATTATCCCTCTCTCCTGTGTGTGTGTGTGTGTGTGTGTGTGTGTGTGTGTGTGTGAGAGAGAGAGAGAGAGAGAGAGAGAGAGAGAGAGAGAGAGAGAGAGAGAGATACTGCGCCAGACCACCGAGTTCTCGTGCTGATGGCGAAAAATCACAAGCTCTCCTCACTGGCTGCGGTGTATTATTTAGTCACTTCACTTGTGTGCAGGCAGTGGCACCCCAGGCAGCTGTTGTGAAGGCATCTTGGCCTGAGCCGGCCTTGAGTAAGGGGCGTTTCTCCAGGGTGAGAATTCAGCTGCGAAGTGTGGCCAGGATGGGGACGACACCTGTTTGACTTTTTCTGAAGGATGAGCGTAGGCGGGGAGGAGTCAGCCTTCACATCCAGAGGAGAGAACCGGTCGGACCTGGCACTGGCTGTTTAAGTGATGCCTCAGATGCTTTTCTGGACGGGTCAGCATGTGTGTAGTCTCTATATTTATTTATTTAGTCTCAAGACAGGGTCTCAGTATGTACCTATGTCTGGCCTGGAACTTATGTAAACCAGGCTGGCCTCAAACTCACAGGTATCTGTCTGTCTCTGCCTCCCAGAGTGCTCGCACCACCACACCTGTCAGATTTCCTTTTTTCTTTTTCTTTTCTTTTTTTCTTTCTCTTTTTTCGGTTTTTCAAGACAGGGTTTCTTTCTTTCTTTCTTTCTTTCTTTCTTTCTTTCTTTTTTTTTTTTTTGGTTTTTCGAGACAGGGTTTCTCTGTGTAGTCCTGGCTGTCCTGGAACTCACTCTGTAGACCAGGCTGGCCTTGAACTCAGAAATCCGCCTGTCTCTGCCTCCCAAGTGCTGGGATTACAGGCACACGCCACCACGCCCGGCTCAAGACAGGGTTTCTTTATGTAGCACTGACTGTCCTGGTACTCACTCTGTAGACCAGGCTGGCCTTGAGCTCAGAAATCCCCCTGCCTGTCTCCCAAGTGCTGGGATTGAAGGTGTGTGCCACCACTGCCTGGCCCTGTCAGCTTTCTTAATTAAGGGAAACAACATGTACCTAGTGTCCTGTTATTTTCTGAGTTGCTGTCACCCTTCACCTTTGAGGAAAGCACACCACAATTCTAGCTACACAAGCTCTCCCACTGTGTGCTGTGATAATGTGGCCTCCAAGGTCTTGGAAACATTTCTTTGCTTCTGTAAAATGATTTTGCTCATTCTCTATGGTTAGGAGTCACATTAACAGTGACTTTGCTGTGGTCCAAGAAGACAGAAAATTAAGTTATTAAGCCCTGAAATGTTTAAATATCAGATTATTTTGTTGAAGTGCAGAGAATATCAGACTTGCTGCACCACTGTTCTAGCTTATAAAATCTGGTAAACACATCAATTCACTGTTAATGCAAAATGTAATTTTCATTAATTTGTTTTTGTTTTTGTTTTTCCATTCAGGGTTTCTCTGTGTAGCTCCGGCTGCCCTGGATCTCACTCTGTAGATCAGGCTGGCCTTGAACTCAGAAATCGCCTGCCTCTGCCTCCCAAGTGCTGGGTTATTAAAGGCATGTGCCACCACTGCCTGGCAGTTTTCATTATTTTTATCCATCCATTCATCTAAAACTAAGAAACAGTTTGCTATGTTGGCCAAACTGGTTTTGAATTCCTAGATTCAAGTGAAGATCCTTCTGCCTCAGCCTTTTCAAAGTGCTGCACTGATTATTTTATTCTTTTTTAATTAAGCCGGGCGGTGGTGACGCGCGCACCTGTAATCCCAGCACTCTGGGAGGCAGAGGCAGGCAGGATTTCGGAGTTAGAGGCCAGCCTGGTCTACAGAGTGAGTTCCAGGACAGCCAGGGCTATACAGAGAAACCCTGTCTCTGAAAAAACCAAATCAAAAATAAAAAAAGAGTTTAAATCTTAATTAAAAATACATTTATTTTGTGTGAAGGGGCACACATATGTCACTGTGTGGAGGCTAGAGGATAACTTTCAGAAATGTATTCTCCCAATTTTATTTAGTTCTGATAATTAAACTCAAGGTAGGTGGTAAGTGCCTTTACACTGAGCTATCTCTCTGGCTCTTGATTTTTTTTTTTTTTTTTTCCGAGACAGGGTTTTTCTGTGTAGCCTTGGCTGTCTTGGAACTCACTCTGTAGACCAGGCTGGCCTCTAACTCAGAAATCCACCTGCCTCTGCCTCCGAAGTGCTTTTTTTTTTTTTTTTTTTTTTTTTTACTATTCCTCTTTAAGGGAAAGTTGAGAGGTTTTTTTTTTTTTGTTGTTTGTATTTGTTGTTATTTTTCTTTTTGGTGTCTAAAAAATAACATTAACTTTATCTTTTTAAAATATTTTGTGTGTATGTACGATGCCACTTCCTTTTTAAATTATTTTATGCATGTATGATGTGTGCACAGTTAGGTGTAGTATATAAATGAAGATCAGAGGACAATCTTTGGAAGTTGATGTCCTACTTCTACCTTTTGGATGGTCCTAGCAATCAAACTTAGAGGATGCACTTTACCCACTGAATGGCATACACTATCCATTTTGCCAGGTCTTGTTTCAGTTTCTTGAAACAGAATATCACTGTGAAGCCCAGGCTGGCCTCCAACTCAGGTTCCTCCTGACTCTGCCTCCACATCCAGAGTACTGATATTATAGTCATGAGCCACTACACTTAGCTTTTGGCCTTTGTATTTCTAGCACATGTGCCGAACAACTACCAAGAACTCAATATATGTGGCAGAGTAAAAGAACTGTTCATTGATAAGTATGTTACAAATTTTCTTCAGTGACTAAAATGATGTGGAAATCATGGTGGTGGCCATGGTGGTGGTTTAAGCCTGTAATTCTACAAGTCTAAAGCAAGAGGGTAGCAAGTTCATAGCCTACCTAGACTACAAAGTGAGTCTAAACCAGTCCAGGCAACTTAGCAAGACCCTGTTTTATAACAAGAACAACAAAAAGGACCAGGTGTAATTAGTGGCTGGGGACATGCCTACTATGTACTAGTTCTATGTCATATCCTTAGTACTAAGGAAAAAAATCCTTTCAAATAATGAGGTTGGACCATTTAAAATCACCTTAGAGGAAGTGTCCTGGGATCCTGTTTGCTTCTCTGTAGGACTCTACTTCCTGCTTCATTGATTTACCAGTGTGTTCTGTGCTGTTCTCGAATCTTGGGTTTTATCTTGGCCTAAAGATTTGATAAACAGTTCATTTTCAAGAACTTGTACCAAACATTAATCTTGTTACAAACTTGTGCCTTTGTTGAACTGTGGGAAAAACAGAAACCTTTTGTTTGCTGCTTATTTGCTTCAATTGACATTTGTTTTTCTTAGATTCCTTCTGCTGAAGAGAGGAAATCTCATCCAAGGCCACAATGTCACTTCCCAATTATCCGAGTGCTGCCTGCTCAAGCTAACACTGCCAGAATCCTGCTCCCTTGGGAGGAATCAAGCTGACTTGGCATGAGGTTCCTGCCTTCCTGGTGTTGAGAGAAGCACAACCATGGCGTCTCTTGATGACCCAGGGGAAGTGAGGGAAGGCTTCCTGTGCCCTTTGTGCCTGAAGGACCTTCAGTCTTTCTATCAGCTTCAGTCACATTATGAGGAAGAACACTCAGAAGATCGTGATGTCAAAGGGCAAATTAAAAGTAAGAAGCGAGGGCCTTTCTCATTTCATTCTATTAAAGAGACCTTAGCTAATGGAATAGAATTACAGACCTTCTAATTCCTACTTGGTAATGATCTGATAATAGTAGCAAGCAGATTTCTAATGCTTGTGCTCTGCATTGTTGATTCTCTGTGTATTTATTTACCTGATTGGGTTTTTTTTTTTTTGTTGTTGTTGTTGTTGTTTTGAGACTAGGTCTCTATGTAGTCTGGGCTGTCATAGAGCTTGCTGTGTAGACCAGGGTGGTCTCACAGAGATCTGCCCACTTCTGCCTCCTGAGTGCTGCAAGTTAAAGGCATACACCACCAGGCCTAATCCTTATTTATCTTATTTAATCTACTTGACAGCTATGCTACTGTGAGTTTTATTTCAATAGCTAGGACATCAGACTCGGAGATTAGATAGCCTACCTGAAGTTACTCAAATGGAGTAAGCGTAGCTTTAAGCTAACAAATTTACCACTGTGATCTGCTGTCTCTAGATTACTCAGAATCTCTCTGGGATGATTTGGGCAAGAATGTGTATCCTTTGCTAAAAAAGTAGAGGCCTAATACACACCATTTGTCTCTCACTAATGTAAACCTTCCTACCATCCTTCCTTTGCCGGCTAGACCCTGCCATCCACAGCCCAGAAAAGGAATGTAACAGTTGAAGGCAAAGAAAAGCAACTCCCAAAGTTAATTTTTTAAAAAAAGCTTCCAGCTGGGCGGTGGTGGCACAGGCCTTTAATCCCAGCACTTGGGAGGCAGAGGCAGGCAGATTTCTGAGTTGGAGGCCAGACTGGTCTACAGAGTGAGTTCCAGGACAGCCAGGGTTACACAGAGAAACCTGGTCTCGGAGAAGAAAAAAAAAAAGCTTTCAATTATAGAGAGAAATCTTCAAAGGTAATGTTGACTATCCCTAATGTTCTAACCTCCAAATAAGACACTGTTCCTCTGGAGCTCACTGCCCTAGTGAGCTAAGTCACATCTCTCACTAAGCTAAGTTGCATCTCCCAGTTAGTAGCATTTCTGGAGGCCACAAGAGACGTGTGGGCACTGGATTTATAATCTATAGTGGGTGGAAAGAAGGACTGAACCACTAAATTTTCTAGAACACTCTGTCTTCCAGACACATAACTCTCCTGCTTCTTATAATCAAATATTTGACCCTGGATTTCCATACTCCATTTTTCAGTTCATTAAAAAAAAAAAAAAAAAAAAAAAAGAACTGGGCAGTGGTAGCACGTGTCTTTGTCTTTAATCCGAGCACTCTAGAGGCAGAGGCAGGTGGATCTCTGAATTCAAAAACAGCCTGGTTTACAGATTAAGTTCCAGGACAGAGCAACCCTGTTGAATATCAACATAATATTAGTTGCAACTTTCATACAAAGACATAATGAAGTCAGATGTCTCTAGAGTCCTCAGAGCTGTGATTGTCCAGAAACTCCTGACTGTAGACACTGAAGCAGAACCAGGAACTGCTAAGAGAGTACAGGAAAGGGTGGTGTTTTGTAATGTTTGCAGTTTCTTTCATATGCATTGCCATGTCACTTGACTCTCCCAGGAACCCTCCTGAAGCATGCTTGGTGTCATTTTATACATAAGTGTGGCTCAGAAATGTTTAGTAATGTTTCCAAAATCACACAGCAGTTGGCAGAAATAGGCATGGAACCCATATGTTCTGCCACCTGGAGGTCCAGTGCAGCTTTTTCTACAGGCATTGTGTATGGTGAAAGGCCCTCTATTCTGATTACAGCATTCATTGCAATTTTCAGAAGGGTTAGGGGGAGGAGTTGGGGAGAAACCCCAAAACAGATTATCTAAGCTTCCTGTGAACAACCAAAGAGTTTTCAAAGAGTTTCCTATCCTGGCATTGCTGACCTCAGTCATACACCATGCTACTCAGAAGCCTGGTTAGGCCAGCCTGCAGAAAGGTTAGAGGTGTCCTCAGGCTTCCATGCTAACATTTTACTTTTTAAATTATTATGTTTATTTTGTGGATATGGATGTTTTGCCTTTCTGTGTATGTACTGCTTGTATGCCTGGTGTCCATGCTGGCCAGAAGACAGTGCTGAATGTCTTAGAACTGGAGTTGCAGATAGCTGTGGATGCTGTGACTTGAACTCAGGTCCTTGGAAGTGAAGCAAATGCTCTTAACTATTAAGCCATCTCTCCAGCCCCTTACAGGGACCTCCTCCTCTTCTTCTTTCTCTTTCTCCTCCTCCTCTTCCTCTTCCTTCTTTTTTTTAAAGAACTATTTATTTACATATTTATGTAGATATTGGCAGACAGTGTCAGACAGTTGTGAGATGCCATGTGGGTGCTGAGAATTAAACTTCGGACCTTTGGAAGAGCAGTGAGTGCTCTTAACCATAGTAGAGCCATCTCTCCAGCCCAGAAACCTTCTTAAGAGGGAAAATTGAAGACTGTTTAAAGAATGCTAAAATGAATCTAGGAAATATGCAAAGCATGGAAATGCTTCTTAGAAAGAGACTTATGAGGGTCTTCCAGGGTGAGCCTTCTGCAGAGTTGGGCATGGCTCAGAGTGATTGCCAGGTTCCAGCTTAAACACAAAAGGAAAAAAATCTTGTTTTTAGTCTTTTTGTTTCTAACTTAGAAGAAACCATATTCCTTTACTGCTAGTAGTAATTTTATTAGTTGAGATGAATTCCTTTGTGTGTGTGTGTGTGTGTGTGTTTCTGGCTCAAGCTTTTTTATTACATTTATGTAAGTATATGATGTAGATACACTTACTATGGCAGTGTGTGGAGATCAGAGTACAACTTGTGATAGTTGGTTCTCTCCTCACCATGCCGGTCCTAGAGATCAAGCTCAGGCAGTCAGGTAATGGCTGTAAGCATTACCTGTTGAGCCATCTGGAAGGTCCCATTTTTTGTTTTGTTTTTGACAAAGTGTCTTATAGTATCCCAGGCTGGCCTCTAACACAGTGGAGGATGTCCTGGTACTGATCCACCTGCCTCCACTTACAGATCCTTGGATTACAGGTATGTCTCATATGACCTGCTTGGGTAGAATTCTTAGCTTGTAGTTTTCTGTGCTTTAGTAGTCCTAGTGCTGGAGAGGCAGAATGGTAACAGGTGCCGGTTAGAAGCTGGCCTATACTAACTACATAGGGAGACCCTGTTTCAAGAGGAAGTGAGGAAGTAGAAAAGATTGACACAGAAGCTTTTTGAAAGCCCTTTAAAAAGCAATTCATCTCTCCATTTAGTCTGTTGATTCTTTACATTTTTATGCTACTCAATTTATTTTAAGTAAGGTCTCTCTGTGTAGCTCTGGCTGGCCTAAAACTCACTATGTAGATCAGTATGTGTGTCCCCCTTCCTCCCCAGACAGGGTTTCTCTGTGTAGCCCTGGCTGTCCTGGAACTCACTCTGTAGACCAGGCTGACCTCAAACTCAGAAATCCGCCTGCCTCTGCCTCTCAAGTGCTGGGATTAAAGGCGTGCGCCACCACTGGCCAGCTGATCAGTATGTCCTTGAACCCACAGAGATCTGCCTCTGCCTTCTGAGTCTGGGAACAAAGGTGTGTGCCATCATACCCTTAGGGGTTTGGGAATCGCTTATATTTATTCATCTATTTTATGTTGGTTGGGGCATGTGCCATGGTGCATATGTGGAGATCAGCGGATAATTTACTGGAATTCTCTCCTATCATTTGGGTTCTGGTGATCAAACACAGGTCTTCAAGTTTGTTGGCAAGTACTTTTTACCTACTGAGCTATTTTACTGGCCTCTTGGAGGCAGTTGTATTTTATTTATTCATTTTTTTAAAAGATTGATTTATTATATGTAAGTACATTGTAGCTGTCTTCAGATATACCAGAGGAAGGCGTCAGATCTCATTATGGATGGTTATAAGCCACCATGTAGTTGCTGTAATTTGAACTCAGGACCTTGGGAAGAGTAGTCAGTGTTCTTAACCACTGAGCCATCTCACCAGCCCCTTGGAGGCCGTTTTAAACAGACAAGATCAACTCATCATTTCTGAAAGGTGTCTGTCTGTGGGTTTGAGCGCTGACTCTGGTTCCTTTTACAGTAGGCAGAGGAAAAGGTGTTTGAAAATTGACTGTAGTTTTTGTTTTTGTTTTTTGTTTTTTTTTTGTTTGTTTGTTTTTTGTTATCAAAGATACATGGGTTGGTTAACTGGGCTCCTTTGGAAAGGCTACATCAACTCTGCCAGACAGTCCCTTTATTTTCCAAAGTGGTTAAATGACATGGACTGCCTTTTTTTGCTTAGGATAGCTCAGTTTTGTTTGCCACATGAAGATGTGTGCCAGGCATGGTAGCACGCACCTTTAATCTTGGTGGCAGAGCTGGGTGGTTGCCTGCTAGCTCCAGGTGAGTGAAGTTCCAGTGTAGTCAGGGCTGTATAGAGAGACCCTGTCTGAAAACAAACGAGTCTGCCATCCGGGTTTCCTCATTGAACTTGATTTGGCTCTTTATATTTAGATGGACTATTAAACTTGGGAGTAAGAAGTAACTTAGCTTGTACGCTGGAAACATGAACAGCATTCTGCTGGTCCTGACCTCTATAGGGTTGGTAAGAAGGTCTTTACTTACTGCTGTATTTCTTTTGAGGTCTGAATATTCTTGTACATTTTAAAAATAAGGTTGATTATTTTTATAAAATCCAGGGCTCATTTGTGCTATTTGTTTTATTTCTTCAAGATCTTGTTCAGAAGGCTAGGAAAGCAAAGAACAAGTTGTTGAAACGAGAAGGAGATGATCGAGTGGAACCAGGGACCCAAGGATACGAATCTTTCAGTTATGGTGGGGTTGATCCTTACATGTGGGAACCCCAAGAGCTTGGTAAGAACATTTATTAATTCATTCAATGCTTATGAGATATCTACCCTGTTTTAGGTAATATGTTTTTTCAATTTTAAAATTTTATTTTACAGTCTCTCTTTCTCCTTCCTTCCCTCCTTCTCCCTCTCTTTCCCTCCCCCCCCCTTTGTCTCCTTCTCCCTCCTCTCCCCTCAAAGAACAGATAGAATATGTTCCTGGTAGTTCAAAAATGGCTGTCTCAAGACTGAAAGGTGGACTGGGCAGTGGTGGTGCACGCCTTTAATCCCAGCACTTGGGAGGCAGAGGCAGGAGGATTTCTGAGTTCAAGGCCAGCCTGGTCTACAGAGTGAGTTCCAGGACAGCCAGGGTTACACTGAGAAACCCTGTCTCGAAAGAAAAAAAAACAAAAAACAAAAAGACTTGAAAGGTGTGCTGGTGAGATGGCTCAGCACTTAAGATCACTGGCTGCTCTTCCAGAGGTCTTGAGTTCAATTCCTAGCAACCACATGGTGGCTCACAACCATATATAGGGGACCTTGATGCCCTCTTCAGGCAGGCAGATATATATGTAGCAGAGCACTCATACATTAAATAAATGTTTTTGTTTTTAAATTAAGATGGAAAGGCTGAGGATCTGGTAGTTGTTATCTCTGCAGTCACAATCTGGTAGATTCCTGGAGAGCTGCTGCTCTACAGTCTGTGTTGGAATCCTGAAGAATTTGGATTTAGTTCCTGCTGCAGCAACAGGGTGGATGCATTTGCCATTGAGATTGAGGACAAACAGACGAAAAAGTAAAGTTCTTCTTCCACGGTCTTTTATGTGGGCTGACACCAGAAAATGTGTCCCAGATTTAGGACAGATCTTGTTTCAAATAATCTAAGAAAATTCCTCACAGGAGTGCCTAGCAGCTTGGATTTTAGTTGATTCAGATACTGTGAAGTTGACGGACAAGATTAGTCTTCCATGCTGGGTATGTACTCTGGTATTAGGGTACATAACTAGCCCAATAAAGTATATCTATGAAGTAGATAAGTAATGTTTAGTGGTTTAAATAATTTCATAGTGGTTTACTTCCACATTCAGAACCCTTGAGAGATAGCAGTCTTCTGACTGCTATCACACACATGGCATGCACAGATACACAGACACGGACACACACACACACACACACACAGACACGGACACACACACACACACAAATAAAATTAATAAAAACAAATCTTAAAAAAAAAATACATGAGAAAACTAAGGCCCTAAGAAAGGAAGAGGCACTTACTAGGGTCACTGATTGCATCTTTATTAATACCATTGGGAAAGGTGGTATTGAATCCTAGAACTGTGCTGTCCAGTTCAGTAGCCACTAGCTGTATGTAGCTATTGAAAGTTCATTAATGAATCAAACAAAACCTACACGCACTTCAGTTGTGCAGTATCCCACTGTGGTCAGTGGCTGCTCTGTAAGTATGCAAAACCATTTTTATCACTGTCGAAGAAAGTGGCTTTGTAAACAAAGCTGTTGTTACATGACTTTCTGGGGACCTGTCGAGGAAATATCTGTTATCTTCAAATAAGAATAGTACAGACAGAGCAAAGAAAGTTCCCACCAGTCCAGTTTGGTGAGATGAAAGAGTTTATCGGGGCTTATTTACAGGAACATGGGTGAGTTGAAGTTGCATTACCAAGAAGCCCCAACCCCCCCTTGCCCTTCAAGATATTGTTTTATTTTTAAATTTTAAAGATTATATAATTTTTAAATTGTGTGTGTCTGTGTGTGAGTGTGTGCACATATGACTCCAGTTGCCTGTGGGGCCCAGAACAGGGTATCAGAATACCTAGAATTGGAGTTATAGGTGCTGGGATCTGAACTTGGGGCCTGCAAGATCACGACGTGCTCTAAACTCCTGAACCCTCTTTGCAGCAAAGTTACTGCAAAGCTGGATTCAGAGCATTGTCTAGGGTTGAAGCAGTAGTGGCGGCTGTAGGCTCAGATGACAAAAGGCACAGGCAAAACTGATGGTGTCCCATGCTTATGTGTTTCATGCTCTTGTTCCCATTAGGGATTCTGCTGGTCTCAGCAAGCAATGTCTAGCCACAGGAAGGATGGCCTATTTTGCTGCAGTCTAACACACAGTGGCTTACTGTAAAATGGAGCTACTCTGGTCAGGATTCAGAGGTCTACTCCCACTACAGATATAATCAGCAATTATGAATCACATGTGAATCACACTAGAAGTGTAAAGGAGACATTTCAGACAAGAGAAATGTAATACTTTATGATAGATTATTTTCTAATTGCCACAGTCCTAATTGCTAGAGTGGTTTTCTGATTAACCTGCCTGATTCAATAATGGAAAGAAATGCAAATTGTGGATGGTCAAATAGAAATTTTAGAAGTTATTATTTATAATTATTCCCTAAGACTTTTAGACTAAAATTTAGAAACAGTGTATGATTAGGAAAGATAGACATGGATGAGTAAGAGTACAGTGTGGAGATGGTCCATAGAGGCTTCATACAAGTACAGTGCAGCTGTGGTACAGCACGGGAACCATAAGGAAAGATGCAGTGTACTCTAAATTGACAGGCAAGTAGGATTTAAGGGTCCTCACTACAAAAAAATGAGTGGGGTAATGTATGTTTCAGATGTTTCAGATACACTGAGGTCAAATACTACCTGGTTCCATTTGTATTGGGAACATTTCTGCTAGGTCTTAGATACCAAACTGAGGAAAGTATCCATCTGACTGTACTAAGGCATACGTTACCACTTATTGGTCCCCTACCCCCATTTTGAGAAGGGTTTATTATTATTGTTAATATTATTATTATTATTATTAGTAGTAGTAGTAGTAGTAGTAGTAATTATTTTGATTTCTCAAGATTTCTTTGTGTAGTCCTGCCTATACTGAAACTCATTCTATAGATCAGGCTGCCATCAAACTCAGATCTGCCTGCTTATGCCTCCCGCTCCCTGGGACTAAAATAAAGGTGTGAGCTGCCACCCCACCCTCAACACTACCCCCAACTCCGCCTCCAGCCCCTGCCTTTGAAAAGGGACTGTTTATATTTTGATAAAAAGCTACATTGTGCCGGGCGGTGGTGGCGCACGCCTTTAATCCCAGCACTTGGGAGGCAGAGGCAGACAGATCTCTGAGTTAGAGGCCAGCCTGGTCTACAGAATGAGTTACAGGACAGCCAGGGCTATACAGAGAAACTCTGTCTCAAAAAACCAAAAAAAAAAAAAAAAAAGCTACATTGTGTTAAGTCATAAAAGTAGTCAAGAACTTGTCTAAAGTGACATAGTATGTAGCAGAATTAAAATTTGAGCTCAGGCTAACTCTCATAAGAACTTATTTGCTATGCTTTGAGGTCTCTCATGTTGTACTTTGGGTCTCTAAGAGCCAAGGTTAACATTGTAATGAAATTCCTTTCATCGCCTTTCTAGTTACTAAAATTTTGGTAAGGTTCTAGAATCCTGATTTTTTTTTTCTTTTACAATTCATTGAAGATCCAGAGAGGTTCCATCATAATCGTTAACATATCACTTATCTTCTCTTCCCCTTTAGGTGCTATGAGAAGTCATCTTTCTGACTTCAAAAAACACCGTGCTGCAAGAATTGACCACTATGTTGTTGAGGTCAATAAATTAATAATTAGGTTGGAAAAGGTAAGTTTTGTGGTTTTATTTTATAAGTACATATTTTGTAGAAATCCCCATTTTTGTAGTAGTTATGTAAGTGATGAGTGTCTGATTCTGAGAGCTGCAGAGGACATTGAGGGCAGCTGGCCTGGCCGGCCTTCCTGAAGTGAATGGCTCACGCTGATAGACTTGCTAAGTGCCCAGCGCCCCTTTTATGCCCATAACCTCCACTTGCTGCGGTAGAACTTCTGGAGTTGTCCCAGGTAGTAACTCAGTGGGCACAGTGTGTGATGTCATTTGATAGTGATACAAAAGCAGTGCTTAGCTCTGAGTATCAAGTCGGGGCTACGACTAGTGTGTGTCTAGGGTAGCCTTTCTTATCCTGTAGTGCTAGAGTATATTTGCAGCACTACCATGATTGGCTTGCACTCTGACCCTAGATACACTTGCTGTGTGTCTGGATTGGGGAACATTTGTAGGTATAGTTCTCTTTGTCACTTTGTGGTGTCTCAGCAAATACTCTGCCACCAACTAAGTCCCAGACCAGGGACATTCTTTATGTGGACTTTGTGGACAGAAGTGTGTGGTCAGTCTTATTTTCTCAGAAGACTGGAAAGTCAGGAGTTCCCCATTGCTTTCATGCTCCCATATCCCACCCTGTCCACCATTATTGGTGACACTGGGAAATGACAAGCAAGTCCTTCTGGATATGAAACTAACATTTCCCTCATGAAATTGTTTTGATAACTAGGGTTGGGGTTGACCAGTGAGCCTTAAGAAATTTGAACATACATTTCCCGCTGAGTATGAGTGGCAAAAAATATAGTGTCCCTCAGCTGATTAACTCCATTTGGCATGTGTTTTCCTGCTTAGCTTACTGCATTTGACAGAACAAATACTGAGACCTCAAAGATTAGAGGTAAGTCTAGACCTTTTTCATGATCATTCCTTTTTGGCTTTCTCCCTGAAAACAACTTAAGAATGCTGAGCTGTTTTTTTTTTTTTTTTTTTTTTTTTTGGTTTGTTCTTCCAAAGCAATGGAAAAGTCCGTGGTGCCTTGGGTCAATGACCAGGATGTCCCTTTCTGTCCAGACTGCGGGAATAAGTTCAGCATCCGGAACCGCCGCCACCACTGCCGCCTCTGCGGGTCTATCATGTGCAAGAAGTGTATGGAGCTCATTGGCCTGCCCTTGGCAAGTAGGTGATGTGGCTGTAGGCTTTGGGACCTGATCTCTTTTGGGACTAGTGAGTGTGCCTAGGCCCTTGCGACCTCTTGTTTAGTTAATGGCCCACAGAGTCTTTCTTCATCTACTCGATGAGTTCCTTAAGCTCACTACAGCCTAAACACTGTGTTAGAGCCCAAGGATATAGTGGCCTGACACAGGCTGGTGAGGTTTTTGTTTTTTTCTTTGTTTCAGAAAAGGGTGTTAGATCTCCTGGAACTGGAGTTACAGATGGTTGTAAGCTATTAAATGGGTTCTGAGAACTGAATCTGGGACCTCTGCAAGAGCAGCAAGCACTCTTAACTGATGATCTCTCTCTCTTGTCCTGAGATTTTTGTTTGTTTGTGTGTTTTGTTTTTGTTTTTTGAAACAGGATTTCTCTGTGTTGCCCTGACTGCCCTGGAGCTTGATCTGTAGATTAGGCCGGCCTCCAATTTAGAGATTTGCCTGTCTCTGCCTCTCAAGTGCTGGGATTAAATGTGTGTACCACCACCATCTGGCCCTGAGCTTTTTTTTTTTCTCCTAAAATTAAGGATCAGATGGTAACTATTTTAGACTTTGTAAGGCACACATGGTCTCTTCCCATTCTTCTTATTTTTTTAAAAAAGGAGCAACTTTTTAAAAAACTATCTGGGTAGATATGCACATGGGAGGCAGAGTCAGAAGGTACCAGCATGGTTAATATTAGCTTGGGCTACATAGTGAAACTTGGTCTCAAATTAAAACCAAAGCTGGGCAGTGGCAGCACATTTCTTTAATCCCAGCATTTGGGAGGCAGAAGCAGGTGGATTTCTGAGTTCGAGGCCAGCCTTTTCTACAGAATAGCCAGGGCATGTACAAAGAAACCCTGTCTCAAAAAACAAAACAAACAAACAAAAAAGTAAAACCAAACAAGCAAATGTAAAACAACCCAGGGTTAGTGGCGCCTGCCTGTAACCTCAGCACATGGAAGGCTGAGGCTGAAGTTGAACTATCATTAAGTTTGAGCCTGGCCTATAGTGTGAGATGATCCTGACTCAAACCAAAAGTGAAAAGCATACTTAGTGTAAGAGAGCGTACAGGAACATGTGGAAGCTAGACGGGCTAACAAGTGTTATTTGAACTTTTCTGGTGTGTAAGATATAACCTGTTTCCTTAAGGAACTCAGGATCTACCAGGGGAGATAGAGATTCACAATTGCTTCGTAAAGGAGAGGTGGAGCAGCTCTTTGTCACCTTTGCCTAGCAGTGCAGGTGAGGGTTTTGGAAGAAGTTTTGAAAAATAAGCAGAGTACCTGCCCCTCTCTCTATAAAATCTCCCTTTTATATAGAAAGACTAGTGTCATGGAGAGAACGAAGCACCATGACAGCTCCAGTGACAGGAAGCATGGGATGTGCAGGGTCTGCAAGTGATGTCAGAGAACCCTTGACAAAGAATAGTTATAAAGGGTGGGGAGGGAGGTGTTCTAGGCAGAGTAAAGGACATCAAGGAACCCTGGCACTCAGTGGAGCGGAGCAGAGCGGAGTCGGTTTAAGGAGAGAAGTGTGCAGGACGTGTGAGAACTGGAAGAACAGGGCGGGATACTCCCGGACTTTGTGAGTCAGCTGCTTAGACATGGCTGATGGAAGGCTAGGGTGCCGCCCAGTGAAAGAGCACCTGCCTAGCACGGTCAGGAATCCCAGGTCCATTCCTAACACAGATTAGCAACACCAAAGGGTTCTATTATCTACTCTCATGGCTATGAGGCCTGTGGACAAGATGGGGGCAAAGTCACTTTTCTCTGTCTAGCTCTTGTGTCTCCTCACTTTGCCTTGATACTTTCCGTTCTCCTTGAGACCCACCTCCTTTCAGGACACTGTTCACCTTTCTGCTCTTGGGCTTATTACCTGGGCAGAGTCTGTCAGGGGGCCTTGATGGCTGTGTTAGGGCTGTGAGTGTAAGACACAGTTTCTACCCAACAGCCGCAGATTCCAGGGCAGCTCTGTACATATAGGTGTTGGACAGGAGAAAAAGGAAGGTGCTCCAAATGGGAACTGGGAGATGATATGAAGGGCAGATGTTTGCTTGTGGGAACTGGAAAGGCATCTTAGAAAATGGAGAGTGAGAACTGGATGTTAGGGGCTTATTAGGAGGGCTGCGAAGGAAAGTCTCTGGAGAATGTGAATTGTCTGGAGAAATGGGGCAAAGAAGTGTGGTATAGGTATGGGACGGCCAGGTTACCATCAGGCTTCCGAGCCTAAAGATAGGCTACCACAAGCTGTTTGGACTAACTGCTTCTTTCCCCACCAGAGTCTCACCCCTCATGCTAGAGTAGGTTCTTCTTGTCCAGAGGTGAAGCCAGCCCTTCCTATTTCCCAAGTCACATCTGTGGCCTGAGTGCTAGAGTTGCAGGTGTGGGGTAAGTGGCTGCTGAGGGGTCACTGCTACCTATCTGTTGTGGTTTGTAGATAAGCTCACCAGTGCCAGCAAGGACTCCCTGAGCACCCACACCAGCCCCAGCCAGTCACCTAACAGTGTCCATGGCTCCCGCCGGGGCAGCATCAGTAGCATGAGCAGTGTCAGCTCAGTCCTGGACGAGAAGGATGATGACCGCATCCGCTGCTGCACGCACTGCAAGGACACACTGCTCAAGCGAGAGCAGCAGATGGACGAGAAGGAGCACACGCCTGACATCGTGAAGCTCTACGAGGTGACACATGCCAGGCAGATTCGGCTGTTTGCCTGCTTATAGATTCTAGGGAATGCTCTGGGAAGTTGTTCCCTTGAATCGTTTCCTGTCTGAGGGCCATGGTTTGATTTCCTAATTAGGACCCTGGATGAGTCATAGAGCCATCCTGGGTATGTAGTAGCAAGCTTATTTTCCTACCTTCCCTTATCCACTTGAAAGGAAAGAGGCCCAAGACAAGTGGGAAGGGCAGTTGTCCTGTGCATGGCCGGGTCCTGTGGAGAAGACAGAGCTGAAGGTGTCTGTAATAAGCCATGGGCTGCAGGGGTCCTGGAAACCCACTTGGGAATTTCAATCTTTATCAGTTTGAGCTTATGTGTATTTTCAGGGCTTGTATGCCTTTTGCTTATCAGCTGAGTCTCTTCTGAGTCTCAGATGCCTTAGTCCTCATTGCCCCGTGATCGCAGAGCACCTACATGGAGGCATGGTGAAGATAAAAGGGTGTGGCTCTGTGGTAGGTTTCTTGCTGTAGGTTCCATTTCCAGTACATTTCTAAAATCAGTTGGCATGCAAGAAGGAGAGTATGCAATGAACATCTGGGCTGGGCATGGTGTTATACCCCAGTAACCTCAGCACTTAGGAAGCAGATGACGGTAGATCTCTGAGTTGATGACAGCCTGGTTTACATACCAACTTCCAGGCTAGCCAGGGCTACATAGTAAGGCCCTATTTAAAACAAACAAAAATAAATGAACAAAAGGGGAAAAAAGAAAACACCTCTGGGGACAAGGCTAGGTGAGCGTCCTAATGACATGTCACTATGGGCTGAGGAGAACTAGTCTGGGAGATGAATGGGGAAGTAAAGGATACTGGGAATGGGGGATCAGCCTGGGCAGAGAAAGCTACTTGAGCAAAACTCTTAAACAAGGAAGAATGTGTTTTCTCAGTGATCACTGAATGGCCACCAAACATCTCTGCAGGTCATGATGGCTGCTTCTGTTCCACCATATAAATATTACTGCCAGAGGTGGTGTCAAACCAGTTCTGAGCTGCAGCTGGAGCTATCCTCTATCCTACATAGAGTTTGTAACCTGGTATCTCTTGTAGCTAGCCATTGTGTATATTTACCTACCTTTTGAAGGGAGCCTTGGCAGTGCCATGTGCTGTTACCATTGGCTGGCTTCACCTGGCAGAGAGCACAGTGACTGATTCTTCTTCCCTGTCTAGACACATTGTACTCTGAAAGCCTGCCTCTCACATCTGGTCAGAAGGTTCACCCTGTGTTCTTTCCTTCCTGCAAGATTTTATGCTTGGGAAATAGGTCAATTCATAGGGAACTAACAAAAAGGGAGTAAAAAGCAAAAAACCCCAGTGTTTTTAAAGTGCCCTTTTATATGTCTCTGAGGTAGGGTGACTTCTAAGTCACAGTTTCTGTCTCCACTGCAGCACTCATCTCTTCTCTTTTGTTCTTAGAAACTTCGACTTTGCATGGAGAAAGTTGACCAGAAAGCTCCTGAATACATCAGAATGGCAGCATCCTTAAAGTAAGCCAGTCCTCTCTGTTTTGTTTCTGAATTAGTGTGAATGTGATCTGGCTGGGGAGGCCGATTCTTCACTAGCTGACAATGGAGATAGGTATCTTTTTACTTTTTTCCCCTTTCTTTGGTGCTAAGAATGGAATGGAGCCTTGTCCATACTTAGCACATGCTCTGCCAAGAAAATAGAATCTTAACTCTAACTTTTCACGTTTGTACATCACTGGACACATGTTATTGTCACAGGATATTTGTAAAGACACTGACCATGTTCTGGTGTTAGGTCCATTCTGATTTAGTGGATTTGGCAAGGGCCTCAGACCAGAAGTGCCATTACTCACTAGAGTGCTTGGAAACAGATGAGGAAGGGCAGCCCATCTTCTGTTCAGCTTGCCGCGGTGCTTCTTAACAATGTTCTGTCATGTCAGGATCACCACAGGCGTTTCCTTTTGAGCACGGGTGGGCATACAGAGCCACTGGACAGATGTAGCCTGTCTTGAGTCTTTTCTAAAATTAAGATGTGGTTCATATACTTTTTATCGAACAGTTTAGTGCTGTTCATGGTAGTGTTGTCACAAGGCTGTTCAGTTGTCACTACCATCTTAACTCTAAACATTTTTATAACTTTGGCAAGTAACCTCAGACCTGTAAGCAATTCGCCATCTTTCTAGCAATCATGGATCTGTCTGGATTTGTCAGTATGTAACATTTGATTTATTGTCTTTTGTGTCTGGATGCTTTTATGTACATCAGTGTTTTTGACATTCACCCATGTTGTAGCATGGGTGCCCTTGCATTAAGATGTTATAGATTTAATTATGAGCTTTCTTTATTCATTTGTCAATTGATGTTTATTTGGCTCTCCCCTACTTTTAACTATTGTGAATAACATACTTTTTAATTTTTCTTTCTGTTTTTTGTTTTTTGGTTTTTTTTTTTTTTTTTGAGATACCTTCTCATGAATTCAGGCTGGCCTTGAACTCACCCTGTAGTTGAAACTAGATTTGAACTTCTTCCTGTCTTCACCTCCAAGTACTAGGACTATAGGCATATATGCCAACATGCCTGGCCAGGAATAGTATATAACTTCATAATTGTGTGTATGTGTGTGTGTATATACATACACATTGTTATGTGTATATGTAGGAGTATAACTTATGCTAGATTTTTTGTTTTTTTGTTTTTTTGGGTTTTTTGTTTTTTGTTTTTTGTTTTTTTGGGTTTTTTTTTTTTTTCTTCCAAGACAGGGTTTCTCTGTATAGCCCTGGCTGTCCTGGAACTCACTCTGTAGACCAGGCTGGCCTCGAACTCAGAAATCCGCCTGCCTCTGCCTCCCCAGTACTGGGATTAAAGGCGTGCGCCACCACCGCCCGGCCTTATGCTAGATTTTATGGTAATTCTGCATTTAATTTTTTTGAGAGACTGTAAAATTATGTTCCTGTGTGGGTAATTCTTCCCTCTAGAATTTTATAATTTTGTTTCTCCACCCCCAGGCTAACACTTGTAGCCACCACCTATTTCTTATGCATTTACTGAGTATGTATGGTTCATATTTTTATGATGTGTTTTATGATGCAGACTCATGCATCTATGGCCAGTGTCACCTCTCCACATTGCCTGGCTGGTGGGGACAGCCCATCCTTAGTACATTTTATGGTTAACTTCCAGTGCTGCTCCAGAGATTAGCTTTCCCGGGTTTGCGTCACTTCATTTATTCACTTTGCAGATGCTCTGTGAGCATTAGTTCTATGCTACACACCATTCTCCTTCTGTTCTGTGACTGAGGCAGCAGACAGAGATGATACCTATCTCATGAACCATCATCAAGGGAGCAAGAATTGCACAGGCTAACCCAGCATGACAGTGCCCCGAGGGAGTAAAAGTGATGTGATGGAGACTGTGAAAGTGATTTCAGACTTCAGATAATTTTTTTGATTTTTCTATGTGACACTAGCTACTCTTGTGTTATGTGTGTGTGTGAAGCAGAGTGTGGGACAGTTGTATATGTGTGTGTGCGTTTGCGAGTGCGTGTGTGAGGTAGAATATGGGGCAGTTGTGTGTGAGGTAGAGTGTTGGGTAGTTGATGTAGCTCAGGATTCCTGTCTACTGCATAGGTACTCTTCTTCAGCGATAGCTGAGTTTGAAAAGCTAAGTGACTTCCAGCTCTTGTATGGTATCATTGGCTCATTTACTAAGTCACTTTATACATCCTATGAGATACAGTGAGAGATTGCTCAGGAAAAGTGAGTCAGAGTGAACTCAGCTGCATTTGTTCTGTTGAGCCTAAGAGCTGATGTTTGGGGGCTGGAGACATGGCTCAGCAGTTAAGAACATGTACTGCTTCTTCCTGAGTTAGGTTCTCATCACCTATACCAGGTGGCTTGTAACCTCACAAACTACAGCTCCAGCTCTAGGAGATCTGACGCTTTTTGCTTCCAAAGGCATATGTACTCACACCCATGCACATGCCTAAAAACAATAAATCTTAAAAAATAAAAACCAAGTGGTTCTCAGAGACCCGGGCAGTGGCCTGTCCCTAAGGTGTCTGCACAATAAAATGACTTCTGCTTGATTACTGCATTGTCTCTATGAGTCTAAAATGCCTTAGAATTAACCACCTGTCTCTGAGACCTTAAACACTGTGTTCCCAAGCTAGCACCAAGAAACTTAGGTCAAACGTTTATGATTTCTCCTTAGTGCTGGGGAGACGACCTACAGTCTGGAGCATGCCAATGACCTTCGAGTGGAAGTGCAGAAAGTGTACGAGCTAATAGATGCTTTAAGGTAAAGTTTGCTAGGTCACATTTCTTCTGGGCTAATGGGAAAGAGGTGATGTTTTGATGACACAGTGGTGGGGAGCAGATTTGGGCTTATTGGTGAAAGTTAGAACACTGGAGGAGGGAAGGGGCCTGCTTTGTTATTTACTATAGCTCTGTAGCTTCTGGTTAAAGATTTGAAGTGCTTAGGGGTAGGGTGTAGGTCAGAGATCGAATACTTTCCTAGCATGTACAAGGGCCTGGGTTCTGTCCCTAGCATACAAGGGATCAAAGAAAAAGATTTCTGATGGTCATTAGTAATAAAGAAATAGGAGCTGGATGCTGAACTACCAGTGTGCCTGTCCTCATGGGACAGGTCAGGATTAGCACTTCCACTTCATAGAAGAGGATCTTTGATAGAAACCCAGATTCTTTGCATGGCTGAAGTCTTGAACATTTAAAGACAGTGACAGCAAGGCATGAAAGTATGGGTTTTTGGCTGCCACACCTGTGCTCACCTGGGAAACTAGGTTTTCCCATATGGCCTTTTCTGTGACCATATTTCTGTGCTGTGTTAAAGTAGTCAGAGGGAAAGGAATGAGCCTTGCTATGAGGGGTACCTCAGTTTCTTCTGTGTTGTTCCACATCCTCATGGTACGAAAGCCTGGCAGCTCCAGAGACTTCACTGTTTCTGAGGCTGGCAGTGCCCGTTACACTGATGCCTTTGTTCCAATATAGTAAGAAGATCTTAACCTTGGGTTTGAACCAAGACCCTTCACCACATCCAAACACTTTGCGGCTACAGAGAATGATCAGATACTCAGCTACACTATTTGTGCAGGTAAAGCCATGCTGGGGTGACAGAAGTGTGTGGCTTGCTTGTTTTCTGTTGATACACATTTTATTTCTTAAAATTATGAATTCCACATTTGGAGAAAAAGCTAAAACCTAGGTAAAAGTAAAGATACTTTTTAAACATTTTTACAACTTCATACATGCATACAATTCTTGTGGCCATATTCACCCCCATTGCCCACTCTTATCCTCTTCCATTCCTGCTGACTGACTTCCAACTAGTCTCCCCTGCTTCATGCTTTTGTGTATGTGTGTGTGTGGGGGGGGATGTCTAGTGTTTTTTGTGTTTAGATTTTCCTTTAGATTGTGTATATGTGTGTCTGTATGTGGGTTGAAGCACATAGGAGTGCAAGTGCTGCAGAGGCACAGAGGGCATTGGGTCCCCTGGGTCTGGAGTCACAGACACTGAGCTGCCTAATGTGGCTGGGAATGGAATTCAGGTCCTTGTCACACCTGAGCCATCTCTACAGCCACAGGTCTTGTGCTTAAAATAGCTCTTAGTCCTCTGTCTCCAATACAATTTTCTTCATTCTGGTATATTTTCTCTCTTAATTTCTTTTCCTCTGTATTTTTATATGCAATATTTATAATTAGTTCATTGTACTAGCTTTCTCATTGCTGTGAAAAAATACTTGATAAACTTAAGGAAGACTTTATTTGAGTCACTTTGAAGTCTGCCTTGATGGGGTGATGGTGGCAGGTGCTTTCGGCAACTGGCTGTGTGTATCTGCAGTTAAGAAGCAGAGAGAGGTGAAGCCTGGTGTAAGCTTGCTCTCTCCTTTATATTCAGTCCAGGAGCCTAGTTTGGACCCACCCAGACCACAGTGGGTCTTCCTACCTCAGAGTTTTCTGGAAAGATACTTTGGGCATACTCAGAGGTGTGTTTTGATTCTAAATCCACTCAAGTGGACAAGGAAGATCAGCCCTCACAAACATATCCTGCAACTCTGTGTCTTGTTTTAATCACTGAATCTTCTATGCTTGTTTTGGCCATGGAATGCTACTGTGGGCTCTGTCTGATATCCTTTATTGAACTATTTCATTTTAGTTGGAGATTTGATAGATTCTAATTTTGCTATTAGTAGTAAGTTATTTTCTCATCAGAGACTCTTTCTGGGCCATTGGCTAATGGTTCAAGAGCAGCAGACTCAATGTAGGTGACTAGATCTGAGTTGCATTTCTCTACCTCTGATGTCTTCTGCATTGTTAGAGTCCCCAGATAACTGGGATGTAAGTAGCTGTAGGGGGACTCCTCTCCTCTAGCAGTTGTTTCTTGCTCATATCATCTTAGGAAAGCCAAGAATCTTAGAATTTTTATTAGTTTTTTAAAATCCTGTTAATTTCTTGAAGTTTCATGACTTTTAGACCTCCATCTTCTCTCCAGGAAGGGATATTTCCATTGGTAGAATGTGAATACATAGCAACAAATTACTAAAATGTGATATGTTAGAGAGTATGAAGTAGGGAGAGATCTAAGGGTAGTAATGAAAGAAAAGGCGCCAGGGACTACTGGGGTCTAGGTAGATGTGGGTGGATGGGCTCAGGGCACACAGCCTTAGAAAGAAGCTGGCACAGGCCTGGGGGACATCTTCAGACCTCATGCGACGATCTCATAAGGAAAAGGCTGGTCCATCTGAAAGGTGACTGCCAATTAACATGTATGTCTTTCCTGGAGTGGCTTGCCCTAAGTGTCTAAGGCTTAAAGTCCAAATTTTCCCCTTCTTCCCCAGAACACTTAAGTCTAAACTGTCTATTACTCTCCTACAGGAAAAGTTACTGGGTTTGATGTCATTGCCAACCAAAGAACAGTTTGAAGAACTGAAAAAGAAAAGGAAGCAGGACCTGGAACAGAAGAGGACCGTGGAGAGACAGGTGCATGGGGCTCAGGCACCGAGTGGCTTCTGCTCCCTGCTCTCATACCCTACCCCTTGGCTGCCGAGGCTCTCCGTCTCAAGCTGGCTTCTGTTATGGCCTTAGAAAAATAGTTGTTTTCTTACTGAGTCCTAGTTTTATTTAGTATTTGTGCAGATGTTCTCCTGTCTAGACCACCACAGGGACTGGCAGTTTTCCCTTTGTTAGGCTTGTAGGAAAGTTTAGGAGAAGATCTTGGCATGTGTACTGTTAGACAATAGAGGTGCAGTAGTGCCTGTATCCCAGACCTCAAAAAGCCAAGACAAGATTTTAAATTCCAGACCAGCTTTTTTGTGCTACATAGTGAGGCTATATCTTTTACAAGAAAATGAGGGCGCTGTTTTAAACTTCAAGAATAGAATCCTTGCTTAGCATGCTTGAGGCCCTGGGTTCTATATCTAGTTCTACAAAACCCAAAGTGAAAACAGAAAACAATGTGTATATTTTAGTATTATCTGAAATTCTAACCTTGATGGAGATACAGGTGACAGTCTTTGGAAGTTTAAGAAAAGTGTATAGCTGATGAAACTAAGAGGGAAGGAATCTTTTCAACTTACATTGTTATATTTTTGAAATCTCAGCCTGCCTGTGTTTCAGCAGTTGAATTATCTTAGTGTTGCTGAGACCTTAGAGGGTAGCAGATAGGATTGGCTGCTGGCCTGGTGACCCTGGTGACCCTGGTGATGTGTGATGTCTCTGCAGGCTGCTCTGGAGTCCAGGCGGAAGCTTGAGGAAAGGCAAAGTGGTTTGGCATCTCATACAGCCAACGGGGACGTGACATCTCTTCGAGGCATTCCTGCCCCCTTGCGAAAGGCTGAGGGCTGGCTCCCACTGTCAGAAGGTCAAGGACAGAGTGAAGACCCTGACCCTCTCCTCCAGCAGATCTACAACATTACATCGTTCATCAGGCAGGCCAAGGCTGCGGGCCGCACAGATGAGGTGCGCACACTTCAAGAGAACCTGAGGCAGCTGCAGGATGAGTATGACCAGCAGCAGACTGAGAAGGCCATTGAGCTGTCCCGGAGGCAGGCTGAGGAGGAGGAGCTGCAGCGGGAGCAGCTACAGATGCTCCGCAAGCGGGAGCTGGAGCGAGAACAAGAGCAGTTCCTGGCAGCATCCCTGCACACACGGACTCGTGTTCTAGAACTCCGAGAGGTTATACCCTTCCAGCTGGAGCCCAGCCGAGGGCCTCACACTGATCTTTCCTATTCCTTAGATCAGGACTCTTCCCCAGTTCAGAGCAGCACAGCTCCTGACACCCTTTCACCCGGCTCAGCTCTCGCACCCACCCACCTGTGGTCTGGGTCCCCAGCCCTTGTCCAGGAATCACTCCCGCAGAGCACCATGTCACAGCAAAGTGGTAAGACCTCACTCAACCCATTTGATGAAGACCTCTCCAGCCCTACAGAGGGTGCTATCAGCCCTGCTGCTGTAGAGGCTTTCCTGGGCCCTCCAGCTGCTGTCACCAAAGAATACAATCCTTTTGAGGAAGACGCTGAGGAGGAGGAGGAGGTGGCAGAGTTGGGAGCAGGGAACCCCTTCACTGACCCAGACAGTCCAGCACCCAACCCCTTTGATGAGGATGACCATCCCAGGCCCACCAGTCCAGCCGCCCCTGGAAACCCTTTTGAAGAGCACCCCTGCACCAACCCCTTCGAGGTAGACAGTGACAGTGGCATGGAGGCTGAGGAACACATTGAAGAGGAGCTGCTCCTGCAGCAAATTGACAACATCAAGGCTTACATCTTTGATGCCAAGCAGTGTGGTCGAATGGATGAGGTTGAGGTGCTGACAGAGAACCTCCGGGAGCTGAAGTGCACCCTGGCTAAGCAGAAGGGGGCCCCTAACTGACAGCAGTGGGCAGGAACTGGGCAGAGTCGTGGGCAGCAGGGTATCAAGTGGGAGGAGGAGATGGGCAGGCATCTGAACACACACAGGTCGGGGTGGAAACAGTAGTCTCTTGCTGTGCACTTTGAGACATTTCCACTACAGTTGAACAAGAACAGGAAAAAAAAAATCGGCATTCATGTGCTGGTTTTTCTGTATTATTTTTTTAATGAAGTGTTCCCTTTTCAGGGGACTTTACCATTTTAGTTTCAAGATATAGCTCTGTTGGGCCAAGGCGGAAATGGCTCCTGGGCATCTCTTAGTGCATTTTACGCTGACTATTCTTGGTCATTATGCAGTATTGTAGGGCAACCCTTGACAGGCCCCTTCCTGTAGCCAAGATAGTAAGGGGCTCTAGCAGAAGTCTGCCCTGACTTGGTCGCTACCTTTCTGCATGTCCCTGCTTGGACTGTCTCCTGGACACTTAGGGAGATGCTGCTGTGAAGGGGAGGTCTAGACCCAGTGGGACCAGTGCCTCTTTTTGTGGATGGCAAAAATGTTGCCAGTGTTGTTCCCTCCAGCTAAAGGAAGTAAAATTTCCAAGTGTAAGGGTGGTGAGGTGGTGGTGCCAGTGTGATCAAGATTTTGGTGGATGTTATGGTTTGGGATAAGTTTCTACTTGTCAGTTGTCTGGTCCCCTGGAAACCTCCTTCCAAGACTTTGGTAGGACAACCACTCTATAGGTCATGTTCAAGGGCCTGTTGATTTGGAATTGTGACTGGGAAGCTTCTGTGGAGTATTGGCAGGTGACAGAACACTTCTGAGTCAGGAGATAAACTTCCAAGGCCTCTAGTCAGCCTTCTGCCTTGTGGTTTATCCTGACCTGGGAAACTGGTAGGATGTTATTTTGCTACTTTGAGTACTGAGAAACAGAAATATTTGAGGCACAGCCTGAGATCATTCCACAGCCCTGAAGTACTTGAACTCTTGATAGAAGACAGAAAGGGAAGTTATATAGTTAGCACTTTGGTTTACAGGAACAGATCGATTGACAGATGGCCTTGTAAGATCCTTGATGTGCTCAGCTAGGGGTGATTTCTTCAGTGATACTCTTCAGTTGATGGACATTACCTGTTCACTAGTCACTTTCCCTTCAGCTTACTCTGGGCCATGCCTTTTGTTGGTTACTGGTGTATAAGCTGGAATTCTTTTGTCACATTCTGGTGAAGATCCATCTTGGTGGTAAGAATGTTATCAGGGTGCAAAGAGCTCTATTTTGGCAGCTCTAATCCCAGTTCCTTAGTACATCTAGGGGCTTTGGCTGGATAGAGAGAGCCCTGTATTGGGCTGTGGGAAGGGTTGGAGAGGAAGGGTAAGAACCTTTTGAGTTATTTTGACAGAGTTTACTGGCTTGCTAGTGGATTACCAGCCATTGGCCAGTTCTGTTGGTGTCATGGCTGTTCTGGAAGGTAGGTAGACTGGTATTTTATGTTACCTGGGGCAGGCTTCCTCTCTTTCTAAAGCCCAGTCTCTAGGCATGCCCAACATATCCACCCTGCTTGGACTGCTTTTGTCTGATGGAAAAAGAGGCAGCCCTAACACAAGAATGAAGCTGAATTCTGGTTTCCACCATTACTTTTCCTGACACAGATCAGGTGTTTAGGGTGATACAACTGTAGACATTGCTTTTCTACCCCTTGTCTGTATCACTTCCTAGAATTCATGCAGTTCAGAATTGGTTGGCAGAGAGTGTTTACCCTGTGAGTGAACCACAGTGTCAGCTTCTTACCTTGGGTGAATACTTCATGATTCTTCCCAAGGTCCCAAGCTGCACCTCAGCAGTGAAGGAGCACGTCCTTGATAAGGTGTTGGCAGATCCCTTAGGTGTAGGTCCTGTTCATAGTGGAAGGGCTTCTTGCTTTATTTCCTTCTAACACACTAAGGAACTGGAGCCTTACTCACTGCACTACCATACATCATGTCTTGTTGTCAGATGTTAAAACAGCTTTCTAAGTCATCATGAGCCATGTTGCGTAGCTATGCCATGCAGTTCAAATTGTGGAATTGGCCTCTGTTTGAGGTCAGATTAGAGGAGCATGGTGTGCTGGCTGTCAGCAAGATGGTCATTGACTCGCATGCACTACACTGGGGCCTTGTATCAGAGGCTTTTATTAAAGAAATAAAATATCATTTATGTGAGGCTTTTATTAAAAAAAATAACATGTTTATGGCTGGGCTTGTGTGTGTGCTTAAAACGCCCTTTCACTTTCTTTTTGTAGTGTGTGTGTGATGCGCGTGCGTGCGAACTCATGCATGCATGTGTGAATGTTTGCATGTGCACACGGTGGCCAGAGGACAACCTTGGGTATTAGTCTTAGGAAAGCCATCCACCTTCTTTTAGGCAGGGTTTCTCATCCAGAAGCTTTCCAGTTAGGCTAGACTGGCTGGTCATCGTGTCCTCTAGTCTTCCCCTCCCTAACCCTGGGATTACAAATGCTTATTGTTGTGCTCACCACTTTTTTCCAGCTTTTGAGGGCCAACTCATGTCCTTGTGTTGCAAAGCAAGCACTAAAGGAACTGTTTTACAGCAGCACAGCCCAGATCCTGTGTAGTCCTGTCATCCCTGTTTCCATAGAAACTGAGGGTTTCTAGCAGTCTGGCACTTCTCATAGAAGCCTTGTCTATGTCCCCTTCTAACACACTAAGAACCCTTTACAGTCCTATCTCCACTTCCCACCTGAAACTGAAGCTCGGAGGGGTGAGGGGACCTGGAACCTGCATTTGTACCAGGCACCGACCGGTACATTTCACACTACCCCAGCTCTGCCAACAGGCCTGTGATGTGTTGTTTGACAAAGGACAAGTTGGACACTTATAACATATTTTGCCATCATTGTCTAGATGGGTTTGGGCTGGTTCAGGAACGGTGAAGAGGGAAGAGCTCAGCTGCTATGTTGACCAGAGACAGCAGGTGAACGATCTGGAAAGAAGTTGGGTGCAGGCATCTCTTACTCTCTTAGCTTCTCTCTTGCCTCTTGGGCGCTTCTCTCTTCTCCTCCCCTCCCCCCTCCAGGTGTTCATGGTAGAATTCTACTTCTCTCTCCTTCTCTCTACCTTTCTCTGCCCCTACTACCCACTTAACTCCCCTCCCCATGCCCAGAATAAACTATATTTTATACTATTAAAAAAAAAAGTTGGGTGCACTGACAACTTCATCTGGGCCTGGAGGAGGAGGAGCCTTGAATCCAGTGCTTACTACGGGACAGAGTTTAGTACGATGGGGGTCATCTCACTGAATCGTCCTAACAAGCAGAGGAAGTGGTAACACTCCGCTTGACCAAAGTTTCTGGGACCCTGCTCAGGTCTGTCTGATCTGGGACCCCAAGCTGTTTGTGTGAGATACTGGGTTTCTCCTGTGGATGTAGTATCATCTTCTGTGACTAGACTTCAAGAAACCTAGCAGAATTTTAATCGAGAATTTTAGTTTAGCACTTAATGATTTAGTTGCAGCATCTTTTGGAAGTTGTCAGTCTTCTTACAAGCAGCAGCTGGCTTGAATAAAAACCAATAATCTTTCTTGGAGCCATTAGGAAACTGATTTGCAGGGCTCAGTTCCTTCTAGCACCTGCAGTGGTGAGTTCAGAGTAAGCCAAGACCTGATAACTGAAGCAGAATCCATGGCTAGTAGGAATATCAATAGTAACTTTTTTTTTTTTTTTTTTTTTTGTTATTGGGCTGTGATTGAGGATAGGGCCTTGCACATACTAGACATATACTCTACTACTGAGTCATATTGCTAGCTTTTTATTTTTCAGACAGGGTTGAGTTTGAATTCGGTTTGTAGCCCATGCAGGCCTTGAACTTGTGATCCTTCTGCTTCAGTCTCCAGAGATTCTGGGATCACATGTTTGCATGACCAAGCCTGGCAGATAGCCTTGACGAGTCCTGGATGCTGACTGTCCATTAGGCACAGTGAGGGCCTGCTTCCTGCAAAGGCTGTTCCTTGTTGGTTTTAATGGTGAGCACTGAGAAGGCTCCTCTTAGAGCTGTGGCAGAGGAATTCTGTAACTAGAATATCCTAGCAAAGCCTTCTACAAGTGAAGGGACTTCACCAAACTTACTTATTTGGGCAAACATATTGCCCCCACCCAGTTCCCTGTTGCCTTCTCTGTCTGCTTTCTTTGTCTGAGGGAGAAGTAGGGAAATAAACACATGCAGGTCAAGGCTGGAGACAGCCTAAGATCATAGAATACATCCATCTTTACCTTATATTCCCCTAGGGATCTAGGATAGATAGTAAGAGGATCACAGGGGCAAGAGACTGCAGAGGAGGAACCAGAAACTCCAACTTGACACCTATAGCTACAGCAAACAGTCCTCACACTAGAGACTTTGGTACCTTAATTTCTACTCCCCTCAGAGACAATGACTCAAAATGGTTAGAGGCATCCTAAAAGGTAAAATAAGCTACACAATGAGACTCATGTCGGAATTACCAGACAGCAAACTTAACTGCAGGTTAAGCATACAGAGACCAATGTAAGCAAACAACATGTAAGAACAGTTGGAAGGCAGGTAGTATTTTGAATGTTCTGTGTATGCTGTTTGTTTGTTTGTTTGTTTGTTTTTCTAAACAAAATTTCAGTTTTACCAATGAAAACTAGAGCCAGATGCTGTGGTGAAAGCCTGCTGGCTTAGAAGCAGAGAAAGCACCCAGCTGACCTTACTCTTCAACCATTCTCCCAGAAGGAATGCCCTAAAACTTCCTAAAACTGAATATTCTTCCCTTCTGTCTTCTGTGTGTCCTTCTGTCTGTCCTGACTCCCTTATGCTGTCTATGGTTTTCTCTTAATAATCCTTTGTTAGTGTCCTGTTAACTGGCTGCTCCTCCTCTTGATCTATGGTTGACTTTATTTAATCCTGTTCACAGTATTGAAGGGGAAAGCTCTTGGATTAAAGGTGTGTGCTGAGGCTGAGTCATACCACAACCAAGAGGTTTTTCCAGTAAATACCACCATCTTGGGGTTCACAGTGTGTTAAATACCCTGCAACCACCTCCTGCACTCTCGGGGTATGCTCTAGAAGCTTACCCTTTTCCTCCTTTCAGATGTGGTTCCAGCTAAAGCTTATTAGTGATGTATCTACATATATGCAGGCAAAACCCCTCATACATAGGGGCTGGAGTGATGGCTCAGTGGTTTAGAGCACTGGCTACTCTTCTAGAGGTCCTGAGTTCAATTCCGAGAACCCACATGGTGGCTCACAACCATCTGTAATAGGATCTGATGCCCTCTTCTGGTGTGTCTGAAGACAGCTACAGTGTACTCACAAATAAAATAAATCTTTAAAAATATAAACATGGCCGGGCGGTGGTGGCACACGCCTTTAATCCCAGCACTTGGGAGGCAGAGGCAGAGGCAGGCAAATTTCTGAGTTCGAGGCCAGCCTGGTCTACAGAGTGAGTTCCAGGACAGCCAAGACTACACAGAGAAACCCTGTCTTGAAAAACCAAAACCTAAATAAATAAATAAATAAATAAATAGTAAATATATCTAAAACAATTTACAGTTTGTTAGCTGGGGAGGTGGCTCGGTGGGTAAGAGTGCTTGAGGGCCTGAGTTCAGATCCCAGCATCCACTCCACATAAAAATCTAGGTGAGGTCATCTGTGCCTATAACCCCAGAAGTGTTGGTTACAATCCTAATTGCTGGAGCTTGCTAAGAGAACAAACACAGCAGGACACTCTACCCCCAGCCTTTATGTGTGTGCACAGGACATGCCTAGAATCCTTAGATTATGTGAGCAGAGGAAAGAACACTCAAGTATTGAAAGAATACTAGAATTAAAAGATTAACAAAAAATGCTCTAATGGGCTTATCAGTAGACAGTTCATCTATGAAGCTGGGGAAGTCAGTTGAAAATTTCCTACTGAAATGGAAAAAGCTAAGTTTAAAGCAGGATTGGGGAGCGTTTTGTTTTGTTTTGTTTTGTTTTGAGACAGGGTTTCTCTGTATAGACCTGGCTGTCCTGGAACTCACTCTGTAGACCAGGTTGGCCTCAAACTCAGAAATCCGCCTAACTCTGCCTCCCAAGAGTTGGGATTAAAGGCTTGTGCCACCACTGCCCGGCTTGGGGAGCAGTTTTAAAACATGTAAAACACATACCTATAGTTCCAGCACTTGGGAGTCTGCAGAGACAGGACTATTAGGACAAGTCCAGCCTTGGCTACATGAGATCCTGTCTCCACCAAAAAATGAGTGATACATTCGAAATCAGGAAGCTCAGGGAACACAAAGCAGGACAAATACTAAAACTACCCTGCATATCTTAAACTACATTAATTACAAAGGGAAAATCTTGAGAAGCCTGTAGAAAAATTAATTTCACCCATAAACAGCGATTAAAAATTACAGTAAGGGGGACTGGAAAATGGCTCAGCAGTTAAGTGCACTTGCTACTCTTGTAGAGGTTCCCTGGGTTCAATTTTCCCTTGCTCCCGCCTCATGGCAGCTCACAACTCTGTAATGTCAATTTCAGGGGATCCAACGCCCTCTTCCAGACTCTGCAGGCGCTGCGTGCATGTGGTGCACAGACATAACACACACGCAAAATAGTACGGTAAAAATAAATCCTAAAAAAAGTTACAGCACAGAGTGACATGTTGGTTGTTGCCTTACCATCTTGTCACAACCACTCCTCACAATCAGGAAAGACCCCTCCTCTAAGCAGAGTCCTTTAGAGCAGACCCTGACACGCCAGAGCAAGCCATTCTTTCCTCCTTTGCAAATCAGTTTTCCCTTTGAGTCACTAGCGACTTATCTGTCGAGCTCTTCCTTTCAGAACTGGAGATCTTAAGGGAAGACACTTGGTTTCTATGAGGGCAAAATGACCTATTGATTCCAACGCGGCGGCGGCGAGCCCGGGCCAAAACTACGAGTCCCAGGCTGCCCAGCGGCCGCGCTGCCTGCCGGGAGGTGCTCCCGAGATTCCTGGAGCCGCGCTCGTCCGCCGCTTGAAGAGTGTTCCTGTCTTCACCATGCCTATGAAGGGTCGGTTCCCTATCCGCCGTACGCTGCAGTACCTAGGTCGCGGGGACGTCGTATTCAAGGAGTCGGTGAAGGTCATGACCGTGAACTACAACACGCATGGGGAACTGGGCGAAGGCGCCAGGTCAGTGTGGGTCACAGCCCGCGGGGTTCAGTGAGAGAAGCTGAGGCGGTGGAGGCCATCCCTACTGATCCCGATAGAAACCCGAGCGCCACTCCACCGGAGGGATGGGTTGCTGCTGGAAGGGTGGCAGCTTGTGCGAGGCTGAGGCGCGGGAAACGTGTTGGGAGCGGAGTGGTAAGTTTCCGCACCTGTACACAACATGGCTTGCTGCTGCTTAGGACAGTTGACGAATGAACGGTTTCATTGGCCCGTTTATCATCTCTGAGCAATGCCTTGGACCCTTCAGAACTTACTGAACATTTATTGAGCACCCAAAACACCGGGTTCAGTACTGTATTTCTAACAGTACGGGAGAAACATGACTGTAGATAGGAGTGGATTTGTGGAACAGATAAGAAAGAGAGAAGAGAATAATTCAAGGTGGAGAGTGGCCCCTTTGGCAAAGGCCTTGACTTCGGGAGAGCCAGCAGCTGCCTCCTAGCCATTTTCTCTGGTCAAGTTGACCCCCAAGACCTAGGATTTGCTAGCCTGGGATCTGCTGGGGTGAGGGTTCTCTGGAAGCCTCTCAGTGGACCAGAGGGTTCAGGCTCTATTCCCCTCATGTCAGGCGTTTTTGCAGAGGCCTCTTCCTTAACTAGTTGTGCGACCTTGGGATCACACAAGAGTTCTTCCAACTTCTGACTGGGCGTAACACCACAACAGCAACGTCTTAGTGGTGGTGTGGGGGAGCTGGAGAATAAAGTGCCTGGCAGAGTGCAACAGGTGCTGACCTTGATGCCCATTTGATCTAGTAGTTGCATCTACATCTGATTTGTTTGCACACGGCTCTGTGTGCTTTGGGATGGGAAGACACAGAGACTTGTTGACAGTAAGTTCTGCCTTCAAGCTTTAGGGTGGGGTGTGCTGTGGAGTTTTCAGGGCAGTGTTTCCGCCCCAGAAGCAGCAGAACTTTCACCTTTCAAATTTTGTGTTGATGTAATTACTTAAAGGTATCTTTCCTCCCCCCCCAACAACCGTGTGTGTGTGTGTGTGTGTGTGTGTGTGTGTGTGCGCGTGTGCGCGCGCGCGCGCGCACATGTACATCAGCATTCAACCAAAGATCATGTTTCTAAGGAGCTGGCAGACTTGTTTTCTTTTTGAAGTAGGGTCTCTCTGCCTGGGCTTCACTGATTCAGCTAGGCTGGCCAGTAAGCCTGGAGCTAGCCAGCAAGTGCCACCACACCTGGCCTTTTTACTTATTTATTATTATTATTTTTAGATTTATTCTTATCCGTATTTTGTGTGTGTATGTGTGTGTGTTGTATGCCATGAGAGCTTATTCACACCATATGTGTGCAGGTGCCCATGAAGCCATGAGAGTTTATTAACACCATATGTGTGCAGGTGCCGGTGAAGCCAGAGGGTGTTGGATCCTTTGGAACTGGAGTTACAAGTGGTTGTGAGCTGCCTGATGTGGGTACTGGGAACTGAACTCGGGTCCTCTGGAAGAACAGTCAGCACTCTTAATTGCTGGACCATTTCTCCAGCCTCAAATAAAATCTTTCTTAAGCTTTAATTGAGATAGGGTCTCACTGTGTGTCCTTAGCTGGCCTGGAACTCCTGTATAAACCAGACTAGCTTCCAGCTCCCAACAGATCTTCTCGCTTATCTCTGCTTCCTGACTACTGAGTTTAAAAATGTGTGCCACCACACCTGGCTTGCTTTGTATAAATTTATATGTGAGTGTTTACCTCCATGTATGTATGTGCACCACATGGGTGCCTGGTGTCCATAAAAGTCAGAAAGAGTCAGATTTCCTGGAACTGGAGTTGTAAGCCACCATGTGGGTGCTGGGAACTGGACCTGGGTCCTTGGCAAAAGCAACAAATCCTCTTAACTACTGAACCATCTCTGTAACCCCCTACCTGTTTTTGTTTTTTTCAAGTGGGTTCTGGGGCTCAAACTCTGGTTGCCTTGTGTGTGTAATAAGCACCTTAGCGATTGAACCTCCCGCTAGCACCCTTTTGATTTTTTTAGGCCCTGTTGGAAGAGGAGTCTGGCTCTCATGCCGTTGCCGCTACCCGTATGCACATCTGCATCCTGTTCAGCTTGTCCTCCCTAGGTCACTTCTGAACAGTCAGAGAACATGAGTTCTCTGATAATTTAAACACTGCGAATACTCACTTTCTGTGACTTTAAGCCAAAGGGGAATGTGTGATTAATTTTCCTTCTTGGCTTTAACAAATCCTTGTGTTTAATCATTTCATTTTTGGCACTTTGTTTAATTGCAGATTCTGTCCCAGTTGTGGTAGTGTCTCAAGTGGTTACAGGCAGGCTTTCTGTTGATTCAGTTTCAACCCTGCAATTATATTAGATCCTTCAGTCTGGACTGGTGGTATAGGAACCTCTTGGCATAATCATTGAGATAAAGAGCTGGTCCTTGCCTTGGGTCATGTGACTAGAAATAGAAAGCCAACTTTCTGTTCTCTGGATCCAGAACTCTGTCAGTGGGTGTGAGGCAGATTGGACAGAAAGCAAGGATGCCTTTGAGGGAGGGCATTTGAGGCACCTGAAGGGATTGCTTACAAAAGTGTAGACAGAAATGGGGAAAAGAAGCCCTGTGTGAGGGAAAGCATGGATCCCAGCCCATGCCGGACAAGTGAGGGAAGGACTATCCATTGGAGCATGAGAACCAAGGGCTGAGCCAGAAAAAGAAATAGCTGCCTTTTACCTGTCACTGGTACTTCCTGCCAGCCTTTTGAGCCCATTGTGAAGCCAGACAGCCAGGGAGTCCTTATAGCAGGTGGATTCAGGGTGGTGAAGGAACAGTATGCAGAGCCGAGATTGGCCTAGATCTGCTCTGTGTTGTGGACAGCTCTGTGTGCTCTGTTGTTTTGTGGTTCTGAGGTGGGTGCTAGGAAGGTGCTCTGCTGCAGCTCTATGCCGCAGGTGTGTCCGAACTCATTTAGCCAGGCTCTCCTGGTGCACCATGCTGGGCTCAGTACCTGAGCGGAAGCTCAGCATCTTTACCTTCTGCTCCGTTTTGCTCATTCAGGTGCTGAGATACCTGAGTGAGTGAAGGGGAGTGAAGCTAGTTTTAAAGGTTCTCGTCATAAACTAACTACAGGGCAGGCTAGGGCCGTTATTACTCCACTCTCCTATAGCCCAGACTCAGTTTTACTGATGATGTATACTAGACTATTTTAGCAGAATTAGCACTTTTTAATGTTTAACAGATATTTTCCTTATATTTTGGCAAATGTCAGTTTATTTGTTTGAGCCCTGTGTAGCCCAGGCTGGCCTTGGATGCCCGACTTCCTGTCTCAAGCACTGGAGTCTGGGATTATAGGCGTGTCACCCACACACTCAGCAGATGTTGAATTTGGTTTTTGACATTTTTGCCAAAATGTCAAAAAATTTTGTGAATATTTTAGTGTATTCAAAATTATCTGATTTCAGCCTTCTGTGATTCAAGGTTTTCTTTCTTGTCTGTAGTGTAACATTCCTATACTATTGCCATTTCTTCTACACAATGCTCTCTACGGAGTCTTTCAGCAACATGTCCACTACACATACAGAGATGCAGCCCTGTTTACACAGGACTCTGGACTTGTGCTGAGGAACTCTGTGAGGGAGCATTAGTTTGTTTTCCTCAGTGACCAGACATGAGTCCTGATACTTACAGAAGTGCACCAGACTTCTACACCTGTTTTTCCTCACCTTTTTGGAGGAGATTCCTCTTACAGTCTTTATCAAGTCCCAGACTTTCTCTATGAAAAAGGCATGCACAGAATTTCAGGGAGAAAATTCTTGTAGATTTGCATGAGTTCATTTCTAGAAAGCTGTCACATGGTGTGGTGGTTTGAATGAGAGTGCCCCCCATAGGTTCATATGTTTGACTGCTTAGTTACCAATGAGTATGTCTTAGGGTTTCTATTCCTGTATAAACATCATGACCAAGAAGCAAGTTGGGGAGGAAAGGATTTATTCAGCTTACATTTCCAAATTGTTGTTCATCACCTAAGGAGGTCAGGACTAGAACTCAAGCAGGTCAGGATACAGGAGCTGATGGATACAGGCCATGGAGGGATGTTTCTTACTGGCTTGTTTTCCCTGGCTTGCTCAGCTTGCTCTCTTATAGAACCCAAGACCACTAGCCCAGGAATGGTACCACCCACAAGGGGCCCTCCCCTCTTGATTATTAACTGAGAAAATGCCTTATAGCTGGATCTCATGGAGGCATTTTCTCAACTGAAGCTCCTTTCTCTGTGGTAACTCCAACTTGTGTCAAGTTGACACACAAAACCAGCCAGTACAATTGACCCCTTGTCAATTTGACACACAAACACATCACTATTAAGTCTCAACTCTTACTTTCTTATTCATCTCCAAGATCTAAATAACTTTGAGTCCCACAGTCTTTACATATTAAAAGTTTTATCTCACCGGGAATGGTGGCGCATGCCTGTAATCCCAGCACTTGGGAGGCAGAGGCAGGTGGATTTCTGAGTTCGAGGCCAGCCTGGTCTAAAGAGTGAGTTCCAGGACAGCCAGGACTACAGAGAGAAACCCTGTCTCGAAACCTCCCCCCACCCCAAACAAAAAGTTTTATCTTTTTTAAAATTTAAAGTCTCTTAACTGTGGGCTCTACTAAAATATCTTATTACTTTTAGAGGGAAAAATATCAGGGCACAGTCACAATCAAAGCAAAATTAAACTCTAACCGCTCAATGTCTGGGAACTACTCATGATCTTCTAGGCTCCTCCAAGGGCTTGGGTCACTTCTCCAGCTCTGCCCTTTGTAGCACACACCTTGTCTTCTAGGCTCCAGATGCCTATACTCCACTGCTGCTGCTGTTCTTGGTGGTCATTTCATGGTATTGACATCTCTAAAACACTTTAGACTAGTCTGTAGCAGTCTAGCACTTTAGCAGTCTTCTGCTGTAACTTGGCTTCACCAATAGCCTCTCATAGATCTCTTCATGGTGTCAAGCCTCGGTTCCTTTGTATGACCTCTAGTCCTGGGCCATCAGTTACAACTGAGGCTGCACTTTCACTAATGGCCTTTCATGGCCTCTCACAATGCTGAACTTCAGCTATTCTTCATGACCCCTTCATGCCTTTAAAACCAGTACCACCTGGGTGACTCTTATCATATTACCAAGTCTAGCCACAGCACAAGGTATAACCTTGGCTATCTCTGGAACACAGCCTCTGTGTTCTCAGAAAACACTGCAGAAGATTTTACCTCAGTGATGTTGGTCTCTTCTTAATCACTGCTAATTTCCTAGCTCCAGCTAACCAGTATTAATAGTCCCAGTAATGTAAAGGTTTCGCTTTAGTAGTTTTGGTATCTTGTTAATCACAGCTGATTCTTCAGCCCCAGCTAACCAAAACTACAGAATCTTCACAATCAAAACATGGCCCTGATAAAAGTCTTTAATCTTCCCTCTGAAGTTTCACAAGCCAGGCCTCTATCTTTTGTACTGTTCTCAACATTCTTCTAAGCTCCTACACAACATCCCACAGAGCTCTTAACACCGAATGGATCTTTTAGCCCAAAGTTCCAAAGTCCTTCTACAGTCCTTCCCAAAACATGGTCAGGTTGTCACAGGAATACCCCACTCCTGGTACAAATTTGTCTTAGTCAGTGTTTTTATTCCTGCACAAACAACATGACCAAGAAGCAAGTTGGGGAGGAAAGGGTTTATTCAGCTTACATTTCCAAATTGCTGTTCATCACCAAAGGAGGTCAGGACTGGAACTCAAGAAGGTCAGGATACAGGAGCTGATGCAGAGGCCATGGAAGGATGTTTCTTCTTGGCTTGTTTCCCCTGGTTTGCTCAGCCTGCTCTCTTATAGAACCTAAGACCACCAGCCCAGGGATAGTACCACCATTTATCACTAATTGAGAAAATGCCTTATAGCTGGATCTCATGGAGGCATTTTCTCAACTGAAGCTCCTTTCTCTGTGGTAACTCCAACTTGTGTCAAGTTGACACACAAAACCAGCCAGTACATAGTGGCACTGTTTGAAGATTAGAAGAATTAAGAGATATGGCCCCGTTGGAGGAAGTGTGTTCCTAAGGGTGGTCTTTTGAGGTTTCAAAAGCTCATGCTAGGCCCAGTGCCTCTTGCTCAGCTTGCACCTTGCAGATAAGATGTAAGCTCTCAGCTACTCTAGCACTATGCCTGTCTGCCTATCACCACCTCCCTTAAATGATGATAATGGAACTATGAACAAATCCCTAATTAAATGCTTTCTTTTTTATAAAAATTTCCTTAGTCACGGCATCTTCTCACATCAATAGAACAGTAACTAAAACAGAAGTAGGTACCAAGGCCTGGAAATATTACCTGACCATGTTTGTTGAAGGAATATGGAAGACTGGAACTTTGGAATTAGAAAAAAATTCAAACACTTTAGAGAGGCTTACTGAGCCGTCCTAGTAGGAACATGGAAGACAGTGGTAATGAGGGCAATGGACTGTGGGGGCTCAGCTCAAGAGAGTTCAGAGGAAAACATGTTAGCAGCTGGTCTAAAGACCACTGGCAAAGATATTTTGACAAAGAATGTGATTGCTTTTGTCCAAAAGATCTTCCAGAAGCTAACTTAAAGAGGTTGGATTGATGGCATTGACAGAGGAGATTTCAAGACAGCATAATTTTGACTTTGTTGTATAGTTATACAGACCTACAATGAAAAGAAACAGGGCAGGCAAAGAGAAATACAAACTGTACAATTTGAGGAGAAAAAGCACCAGGAAATGTAATGATGGAGTCAAATTCTATGTTCAAGGAGGTAAAAAGTTTAAAGAAAGGCCTGATGGTAAATAGAATAAAGGAGTTACTACTTGACCCTAAGTCAGGATACTATTCTGCTAATTCTGCGACAGTTCCTGTGAAAGGAATAAGCCTGATGGATGCATTATACTTAGAAACTATTAACCAGTTAAAACTTATGCAGATGTAAGTCTTGGAGCGGGGCAAGTTTCAGCCTAGGCAGGCAGAAGTACTTGACAGCTTCAGCCACCTGGTTCTAGATTTAGTCAAGGATACAGGATTGGGTTATGGAACCTTCCTCCATATTTAAGGAAAGCTGATGAGGCTCAGGCATTTGGGGGGTCAGTTCCTGCACGGAATTTCTGAGAGCCCATTGTATGAAGCTGTAAAGGTAGAACATAAATTGCACTGTAGACCCCAAGATATTGGAGATGCCAGAGTCGTAGGATATCTACCAAGGAGAGTGTGTGGACCTACTATAAGAGAAAAGACAACAGGGTGTGGAACCAGAAAAGAGAAAGTAGTAAGTTGTAGTCAACATAGCTGGAGTTGGAGATCTGGAGCTTTTTGTTATCAAACATGGAGATGCGCATGGGTTCATTTCTAGAGAGCTGTTACATGGGTTCACTTCTAGAGAGCTGTTACATGGGTTCATTTCTTGCTTTTTGCAGGAAATTCGTGTTTTTCAACATCCCTCAGATCCAGTATAAGAATCCTTGGGTGCAGATCATGCTGTTTAAGAACATGACTCCATCGCCCTTCCTGCGGTTCTATCTAGGTGAGTGAGGCATGGAAGGGCTGCCTGTCCCTTTCTAGCTGTAAGCAGCTTTGGCCTTAGCTTCCCTTGCCGGTTACCCAGTGGCTGCTGAGATCTAGACCTAGCTCCATCACCTGTCTTTCTTCAGCTCATCTCTAGTTGTCCTCTACCTATCATGTGGTCCAGTTTACCCACATTCCTTTGCTGCTCTGTGCTACTGTGTCTTCACTCTTTGCCTGTGAGCTTACAGAAAGAAAACAGATCCTTTGCTGGAAATGTATGTCCACAGCTCAGTGATAAAGTGCACTGCACTGCAAAATCCCCAAAGCAAATATCCTTTAGGCCTGGATTTGGCCTTCAGTGCTGACCACAGTCTTCTTTCTGCTCCCGCCATGTCTTGTGGGTGCCCTGCTTGCTTGTTCTGATGCTAGGCACTAGCATTCCTGATTCACGGATAATAGGTAGAACGTGAAAAGCACTTTGTGTGCTGTACATATGGAATGTCACTGGGGGCAGCTTGGGGCCAGGTGCTGGGCAGTCAAGGAGTCCATGGGCAGAAAAAGCTCTGGTGTATGTAGTGGTGGTGGTGGTGGTGGGGTGTTCTGTGTATGAGAGAGAATACACGGGAAAGAAGCAAGATGGTCAACAAAGTCCTGTGGTGAAGGAAGACAGTCATAGCATTTTGTGTGAGAACCAAGATACTTCCCTTTGTCATTCAGTCCCTTTCTTCAGGGACAGTAGGTTAGGATTTTTTTTGAGATGGGATTGTGTAGTCTTAGCTGGCCTCAAACTTGTGACAGTCTCCTGGCTGGCCCTCTCAAATGCTAGGATTTGATATGGCCACTGTATGTCTGCCTGCTTTGCCTCTGAATTTCATGTAAACAATCTCCTGAGAAAATTCCATTTCCATTTCTGGGAGCCAGTGGGAGAAAGGACCTGTTCCCTGGGAGGGGTCTGGATGGGCATCTGGGATTTGGAGCTGCCCTCAAAACTCTGCCCATGACATAGCAAAGCTATTTGCTTGTGCTGGTAGTCCCTTTGCCAGCCCTGCACCCTGTGGGAAAGGCCAATTATACCACAGGGCTGCATCTTGGCTCCTGGGAACCAGAGTCCAATGCAAGGAAGGTTGGCAGGAGCCTGGTATAATTTCTTTTGCAAAAACCATTTTTTAACACTGTTTTTGAAAATTATCTAAGGCCAGAACCCAGGGTCTTTCAGGTGCTAAGTATGTGCTCTACCACACAGCCATATTCCTCCCATGCAGTTAATCTTTTTAGAGACAAGCTTTCATTATATTGCTGGCCTCAAAACTCTTGGGTTTCTGCTTCAGCGCCTTGAGTGTTAGGACCCCCAGCCTGGAGGCCAGAGTGTCTGCTGATTTGTATCAGCTGAGCATCTTCCACTGCCAGTCTCTCAGCTTATGCAGTCACCTGCTGATGAGCTCTGATGAGGTTTAAAGCACTGAGACCTTGAAAAGGAGATTCGAGGATGCCAGGAAAAGTGGTGGGACCCACGGCTTGGGAAACGGTATCTGAGTGAAAAGAGCCGTAGATGAGGACAAAGCACTGAGTTTTGGTTCTGTAGCGGGCATGAACAGCCACAGAGCACAGATAAAGAAGGGGTGCATGGAATGACCACATCTAAACATGTTCTTCCTGTGTGACCACAGGATAAGAGGGTAACATGACCAGAACGCAAGCTGGTGACTTCTCTCTTCCTGTCATGTAGTCATTGCTGCCATCTTGGGACCCACTTTCATGACCTCAGCCAATCCTAGTCACCTCCTAGAAGTCCTACCTGCAGGTGCCCTCGGGAATTTTCAATATAACTTTTGGGGTCATCTTCAGTTTAGTACATCTACAAAGTCACCTTTCACCTCCAGCAGCATCTTTTAGGAGCCAATATGGACTGTCTTATGTTCTTTGTACTCTGTTCTGGGAACAGTTCTGTGTGAAACAGTGAATATATGGTAACTTAATTTGTATCAATTCTGGGTCATCCACTTTTTTCTGGTTTAGTAGGTTTGTGGCTTGTCTGATGACTTTGCCTACCCCAAAGCCACTCTCAGTTTTCCTTAGAGGAGTATAATTAGATTTTATGCTCCTGTGATACTTTAGATTTTTAAATTTATGTTATGTGGGTTTGTTTGCCTGAATTTATGTGTATCAGATGCATGCAGAAGCCAGCAATGCAAGATTTTCTAGAACTCAGGTTGCAGGTGTTTGTGAGTTGCCATGTGGATTCTGGGGACCAAAGCCAGGTCCTCTACAGGAGGGAAAAGTTCTGCACCATCTTCCCAGCCTGAGATATGTTTATTAAAATGCAGATAATTCTTATGTGCTGGCACAAGTGCCTGTGTGCACATATGGAGGCCAGAAAAGGGTTTTGGATGTCTTCCTCTATCACTCTGCCTAGTCCTTTAAGGTAGGTCTCTCCATGAACAGGGGACTTGTGTTTATAGTTAGGTTGTAAGCCAAGCCCCAGCAATCCTCATTTCCACCCCTGCTTTCAACTAGGATTAAAGGTATGTCATGACCCTCTTGTTTTATGGGTGCTGGGATCTTAACTTTGGTCCTCATGATTGTGCAGCAAATACTCTTAACCACAGAGCCCTCTCTCCACTCTATGATACACTTTTTGAGTTCTTTCCTATGTACTAAAGGCAGAGTTGAAATTGAGTTTTGTTTTCTGCATTGAGGATATCCAGCTGTTGAACACACATGCTGTACTTTTCCTCATTGGAAGTATTGTCTAAAAATCAATGATCATGATGGGAAATAATGTGTTCTCTCTGTACTGTGGTGAAGTATTTATACCTACTTTAATCTGTAAATCAGTAAATTTCCAAAAGAGGGAACTTTCAAATCATTGAAGTGATAGCCAGGAATGGGGATCGAGATTGTGGGTAATGGTAACAGGTGTGTTTGTATTATTAAAACCACTGAGTTGTTTTGGTTAAAATGTCAATTGTATGCTGTTTAAAAGTTATTTTATGTGTGAATGTTTTACCTGTGTATGTGCACCACATGCATGCCCAGTACCCTGGGGGAGGACAGAAGAGGGCATTGGATTCCCTGAGACTGGAGCTGCAGATGGTTGTTTGCCATCATACTGCTGTATCCTTGCCCTTGGAAAGCAAGTGCCCTTAACTACTGAGCCATCTCACCAGGCCCTAATTGTGTATTTTACCATGCACAAAAGTTACTTTATTACATAATTTCTTAAGTTTCATTGATCTTTATATCATGGCTTTATATCAAAATTGGGTGCCAACTTTATTCCCCCTCCTCAAGTTATTCTAGTCCTTTGCTGGGTTTTTTGTTTTGATCCAGGGGCTAGCCTAAATTTGTGGTTCTCTTGCCTTGTCCTGTTGAATGTTGAGATTATATAAACTTGATTTTTGCTAGGTTCTAGAAAGCTGGCTGTGGTTTTGTCACACTGAAGTATATAAACTATCTTTATAGTAATGAAGATGCTTTTAGGACTTTGAACATTTCATTTTCTTGTGGTTTGGTGGTAGTTGGTTTTGTATTTACATTTGACATCATTTCTGATAATTTTATTGATTGCTTAAGACTTATAGTTAAGTTGTATTTAACTTACAGACACATCACCTGCAAACAAAGCATGACTCTCCTTCCCCAGTCTTGGCAGTTTCCTTTTGTCTCAGCTCGCTGATCTGGGCAGTGTTAGTGTTGTGCACCTCTGCAGTGTCTGCACTTGAGTCAGCCAGCCTCTTTATGAGAGTCTTCTGTTGTCTGCTCCTAAGTTTTAGCCACTGAAAGATTGTATTTTCTTAATTAGTAATATTGATTTGGTTTTCTGGATTTGGTTTTTTCAAAACAGGGTTTCTCTGTATAGCTCACTCTGTAGACCAGGCTGACCTCGAACTTAGAAATCCGCCTGCCTCTGCCGCCCAGAGTGCTGGGATTACAGGTGTGTGCCACCACTGCCCGTGTTTTTTTTTTTGTTTGTTTGTTTGTTTTGTTGTTGTTGTTGTTTGTTTGTTTGTTTTTTGGGGGGTTTTGATTATTTTTTAATGTGTGTCATTAGCTGTTTATTTTTTTTAAGATTTATTTATTATATGTAAGTACATTGTAGCTGTTTTCAGACACTCCAAAAGAGAGCATTTTTTTTTTTTTTGGTTGTGAGCCACTATGTGGCTGCTGGGATTTGAACTTAGGGCTTCAGAGTGGCTCTTAACCACTGAGCCATCTCTCAAGCCCCATTTTTTACTTTTTAAAGTGGCAAACTATCTCAAACATTTAGTCAGATATCTTCCAGAGTTGTGAATTCATGAAAATCCTTAGTCAGATATATGTGCATTCTAAGTATTTTCTTCCTCTTTTTGGTTTACAGTGTTTTATAGAACAGAAAGTAAGGAATTTTAAATTCAAGTTATTGACTTTTTTACAATCACACTTTAAATATCATGCCTGAAAAAGTTTGCTCCTTGGTGAGATCATTAAGATTTTCTCTTGTAGTGTTTTTGTTTTTTGTTTTGCCGTGCTGGGGCTGCACCCAGTGCCTCTATGTGCAGGGCAAGCACTGTCTAATGAGCTAGATTCTTCTGTAAGTTTTATAAAACATTTTAGCTAGATTGTGTTTGATGTATGTATGTATGTATGTATGTACGTACGTACGTACGTATAAAGGACTTGGTGCTAGGAGACAGTGAACAACTCCACAGATTTACTCTGTCCTTCACATATGACTTCACATAATAGTAGCTTTATGTCTTTGGTCCATTTTAATTTTTTCCTAATGTTTATTTGCATGTTGAGTAACCAGCTCCAGTGTTTGATAAAAAACCTTAAGTTCAAATTTTCTTGCCATCTTTGCTGAAAACAGTTGTCCATAAATAGAAGAGTTTATTTGGTTCTGTCCCATTTGGTGGTATATCTGCTATTGAACATGTCTCTCATGGTTATAGGTAGCTAGCTGAAGGTTACAGTTAGTTGCCTGTAAGTCCAGCTCCTGGGTGGGTCTCACTCTCTTCTGGACTCCTCAAGTACTATCACTTTTGTGCACCGATGTACCTATATACATAATCTAGATATTTAAAAAATATTGAATTCTACTACTAAAAGCAAGTTGGAGACCATGATGGTCTTCACTTGTCAATCATCCTACCTTACAAGGCCACAGGTATGTGTCACATCTTGGCAGCCCCAGCCTTTTGAGGCTGAGAAGTATGCCTGAGTCCTCAGCTCTCCTGCCCTTGTGCCTCTTGTTTGCAGATTCTGGGGAGCAAGTCCTGGTAGACGTGGAGACGAAGAGTAATAAGGAGATCATGGAGCACATAAAGAAAATCTTGGGCAAGAAAGAGTGAGTTGCTGGGTTGACCTGACAGGACAAAACTGAACCCCCAAAAATATGAGAGTGAAGGGGACACGTACAGAGGGTATGGAGAGGGAAGGTTCTCCAGCCCCAGTTAGTAAGACTTGGGCAGTAGGATCAGTTCAGGCCTGGCCTTTCTCAACAGATTCGAGCTAAAGTCACCAAATCTCTTACTTCCTTGCTGTGACAGTGAACAAGGGTTACCTCTGCCTTGACATGCATGCAGCTAAAGGGAAGCTTAGACTCAGTTCCCAGTTTCTTTACTGCTTCTTTAATGAGGAAGGATAGGAAGGATGCGAAGCCAAGAAAGTCTCTTAAGACACAGGCTCTGCCACCACCACCACCCCCATCCCTGTGGGATGCTCCAGTGGTCTGCTTTCCTGTGCTTTTCCCCTCACATGGAAGAGGCTGTCTGTAGTCTGGAGCCCCTGGTCATGCTTTGCTACTCTGTGTGTTCCTTGACAGGGAGACCCTCAGGGAGGAGGAGCTGGAAAAGCAGCAGCGCTTTCATCCAGGCAACTTTGGCCCCCGGAAGTACTGTCTGCGTGAGTGCATGTGCGAAGTAGAAGGTCAGGTGCCCTGCCCTGGCCTGGTGCCCTTACCCAAGGAGATGACAGGGAAGTACAAAGCTGCTCTGAAAGCCAGTACTTAGGTCTAAGCAAGGTCATCTGGGATGGACTGGTAGCATCTGACTGGTGGAGATGGATTACCTGGGTACCATAAATGATGGAACTCTGCAATGGAAAGGCCAGTTTGCACATCCATTTAAAGGACACAGATGAAGGCCGGGGCTGCCAGCTGCTGAACAGATATCAATAAAAGATTAAGTCTTCCTATACATAGTAAATCTGGTCCTGCTGGTATAAAGACCATCTGTGTCAGAGTGCTTGGGATGACAGGTTGCAAGGCAGTTTCTCAATGACTGTCTCAGTCCTGTAACTGGCCTGCTTCTTTCACTTTGTCTCCTCCAGTTTCTACTCTGGAAGCTGTTGAGGGCTACTGCTACTGGTGAGCCAACTGTAGCTGGAAGAGTGAGTGTTCCTAACAGTTCAAAGCAAACATGTGGGCAGTGTACTAAGGCCTGCAATTCTTGCTTTGCTTCCTGAGAGGGAAGGTTCTCCAGCCCCAGTTAGTAACGAGACCTTGGGCAGTAGATCAGTTCAGGCCTGGTGTGAGCTTAAGTCACCAAATCTCTTGTCCATTTCCTTGCTGTGAAGTCCATGGTAGAGGAGTGCCAGTGGCATTATGTTAACTGTAGCAGGGATTTTTCTGGCTTTGAGAGTAATGATGTCACCTGGGTGGTAATCTGACTCTCAATTCTTGCTTACTAGGTTAGGGGTGGGGGGAGGAGAGACAGTCACTTCTGGATGCTTTTCTAGCTGTTTTTCCCAGTTAATCAGTGTCACTTTAACTATGTAGACTCCATCCTTCAGTGGACAGCAGAATCTTCCAGGGTCACGTAATGTTTACTACAGACCCCTTGGCATTTGGCCATATAGGTATGAGTTTATGAGGCAAAATAAAGCACTGGTTGTTAAAAATGCCCAAGGCTCTTTTGATGCATCAGAACAGGGCAGCTGCCCTCCCCTAAACCTACCCAGGTCACTCCCGTTCTCCTGGCCCTTAATGCAGGAGCCACAGGAAGGCAATGCAACTGGAATCCTTATATCTGCAGTATAGTGCCTTTCCATTATCTACTCTGGTTCTGGTTTGTGATTTTGCAGCAGACCAGGTAGGGGCTGCAATGGAATGGGTGCTTGTAGCTCTAATATATAAGGGACAGGAGTGCTTGAATAGAATTTGGTACCCCCCACCCCCCAGGTAATTCAGGGTTTCTGTTTCCACAGTCTTACTGGCTATTATCAGTGAATAGACGGCTTCCTTCCATAGATGTGGCCAGGGCCCCAATCCTAAGCATGGATCTTGACAAAAGAATAAAGTCCAGGCCCCAAGGGGACACATTCTTGAGCTTCACTTTGGACCTGACCCTTGTTTCTGCCAAAGCTATGGCAAAGCTACAGGGGCAACATATGGGTCACCGATAACTTCTACAGAGTCTCTTACTGATAGCCTGGGGCAGATGCTCCGGGAAGCCATTGATACTGGGAGAATTATCACGTTAGTAGTGGCAGGTTTTACACACATGAAACTGACCACACAAGGTTGACTTGATAGTCCTCTGAAGTGTCAGTTTTCACATTGAGGTGCCACTGGCAACTGAGCTCTGTGACCCCCAATTGTACTGTGTAGAAGACATTAAGAGCAGTTCCACTCAACTACTGAATCTGAGAACACAGTTTTTACCCACGGCAAATAGATACCTAGTGTATGGGTCTGACATCTGACTACACACCTATCTCACCACCTTGCTCTGGAAATGTCTATGTAGGGTCCTTACGTGGAGAGTTCAGTCTTAGGTTCTCACCAGAGGTCTTTCCCACCTGATGAAGGTGGTGTTGATGGAGGACAGAGAGTAGTCTCTGCCCACTGCTGTTCCTAGGAGGGGTCCAGGCTCCCTGTTTTGAGGAAGAATGATGAGCAGCACACATACTAGTCTTTAATTTACTTTAATAGTATAAACCTCATGTAGGTAGTATTAAGCCACAACAACAAAGCCACATTAAACAGCAATTAGTAAAAGGCGCTCATAACCATGCACAGCAACTCTCTATACAGACAACAATGCAGATTCTCCTTCAGGACTGAAGACATTGATTAGATAGAAAATTCAGTTTAAAAAGAACATGCGGGTTTTTAATGCCATCACATAGCTCATTTACATGGGGAGAAAAGCTGTACAAAATGGCAGCTCTCTGCAGGTTTTTAACCTGGAATCAAAAGGTAATGGCATCCACGGTGTTTTCTATAGTATGAAGGGCAGAAGTTACACAAGCGGTCCCAAGAAAATTCCACCCTGGACTTTCCTTTAGTAGATGTCCTAAAAAGGAATTTCGGGGTGGGGGGTGGGGCGATAAGGTTGTATCTTAACAGAGAAATCCAAACTACAGGTACAAACTAGTTGGTACTATGAAAAAAATGTGCAGCTTTTCAATTATAAAACTAGTTGAACACTGATTTACAAGTTAATTGGGAAACAGACTAGAAAAATATTCCAGCACTTGAGTTGTGTATGCAGCAGCATTAGCATCCGTGAATGAGTAGGCTGTTGGGATGAGAACTGATGGTACTTTCCTGAAGAAAGGCCTTTCAATGTGCAGTCTATACCAAATGTTACCCAAACACTAAAACTTAACAGTGGTAATGTTGAGCATTTTCCCTACATTCCATGTATACATATCAATATTGAAAGTTAACTAAAAGTGCATATTACTGAGCATTAGAAATATCTGATGTTTTTTCCCTTCCTAAGCCACTTTTAAGTTTACTGTTAGGTTGCTGCCAAGACAATAGCCCCCAAAGAAAATGGAAGGATTCATTTAGGGACTGCCAAGCTTCCCTGTGTTTTAATTGGAAAGCCACTTTTAATAGTGTGATTGTCACAACAGGCAACGACACAGGCAAGATTGAACAACCACAAAGGGTGAGGCCAGGGACATGAGTGGGAAGCTGAAGCCAAAAGACCCACGTCTCACCAAAGGCACTGAGGACTATAGTCTTAACAATTGTTTCTTAAAACACTCCAGTAATTTACTTAAAAAACACAGAGCAACCTGTGGGTCAGGCAAGTTTTTGCACTTGGCTTCATCTAAGCCGGGTGTCCGCTCACTGTGGCCACTAGCAACCTCTACCAAGCTGGGCCCTGTCTACCAAGTCCATATCTCAGCCTAAAAATACCAATCATAGGGGACAAATATCAGCAAAGACCTGGTGGATGAGGAAACATCAGCCTTAGCTTTCTTACTATAAAATACAACTTTTACAGAATGTAGTTAAGTTAGGATAATTTGCTAATTGTGGTTTTTAGCCTTCCACAGTTTTCAGAGAATGTTTGGTAGGCTGGTATTTTGTTGTTACCACCAGAGAGCACCCAAGCCTTGCTGACAGAGCCAGGGTAAACAGGGAGAGTGCCGCAGCCCCTTGATCCCAAATGCCCATGTCAGAGCCACACAAAGCTTCAGGCTTTGGAGAAGACTGAGGGTCTCAGTCACCAAGTTCCTTCCAGTTAGGTTAAACTGGTTTGTGAAAAGCAGGTTTATCCTTAGTTTTGGATATTAGGCTAACATCTCTTCTAGCTTCTGAGCCCTTGTAAACTTAGAGAATTGCCCTCCTATCAGGACTTTTCTGGCTCGAGGCTTCCTTGTGCAGGAATAAGTGACACCTGGCCCAGGCAGCGCCCTGTCTCAGGAAAATGAAGTTGGTAAGAAACTCACCAGCACAATGTTCCTGTTAAGGGAACTTTGTAACACCAACATCTATTCACATTAGCAACACTAGCATCAACTCTTGACAACATAGAAGTTTGGATATGTGGCTACATGTCTGTATACATAATGTACACCTATGTACACACATTATATACACTGTACAAAGAAGATAATATGAACACATGTACATTCATTCAGTCATCTAGGCCTGTAACTCTGGACATGCACAGTGTGGCTGAAGGGACAGATTGTGCACGGAAAGTACACACTGATGGGAGGCACTCAATGAGGAGGTCAGAACCTTGTACAAAACACCTAGGTCAACCTCATCTCATTTTGGAGTTGTCTTTAGAAACTGACATAAGAGTTAAGACTTTTTGCAAAGAACCACATAATCTGGAGACTGGTAGTTAGGCAAAGGAAAGAGGTGGGCATCAGTTTTGCCAGGACCTTCCCCCTGGAAAAAAAGCAGCTGTCAGGTGGTGCTTTTCAAGGCCTGGATCTATAATTTCAGCAGCACCCACAGCCCTGCTTCACCCAGCCACTGGAAAGCAGCAACAGTCTTCCAGACCCCCATGACATCAGGTCCCAGACAATAGGTCCAGCTGTTAGGGATACCGATCAGAGGACATGCATGAGCAGTGCTACCCTTGAAAACAATTTTATGTAGTGTGGATGCAGCTGCTCCATTTGAGGGCCACACTGACCACGCTGGTTGATGCCATGACTACCTCAGAATACCATCCACATCTAACACTGACAAACTAGAAAACCATTCCAAGGGCATAAGTGACTCACTTGAACTTCAATACAGAAACTTAAGATGACACAACCCAAACTGCAGCCTCTACTGCAGAGACTAGGCAGTAATAAAGCCTCTTCAACACACACTGCAAACCAGAAGGACAGTGACACACTGTAGCATTTTGAGGAGTAACTAGGATAACTAGCTTAGGGAATTTGGTCTCTGTCTACATCTCCTGTCCTATTTTATCCCAAATTTTAACATGGAACTATCAACATTTGAGATCTTTCTGGAAAAGAGCCCAGTTAGCCAGGTTGGTATGTATCTCTCCACCCTAACCTACCTCTGAAAGTAGCCAGGTCAGTGTGTCTGTCCACCTCCCTGAGAGGGGAATCTAGACAAGTCAGCCCTGCTTTATCAGGCTTGGAGTATCACAGACTCATAAACCAGGGGTGGAAAGCCCTGAAAGCTGAAGCCCAGACATAATTGGGCTATCTCTAAGAAATGACTGGGGCTGACCTTTATAGGTCCATTTGACAAGTGATGGAATGGAGCATCATTCAAAGTTTGAAATGATTTCAGTTAATGAGAACATTGTATGGATACAATTGTTAAAGATAAGGCCACAAAGATCTGGACAACCAGTGAAGGAGTTTGGCCCAAAGTGGCCCTGTCAATTGGCCATTACTAATGATGGAACTTACAAAAGACTAGGTCAGAATCACCAACTCTTTTCTACATTAAAAAAAAAATTTCTTTTGCCCCCTTCAGTGCCATCTTAGAGATTGGTACTTCTTATCCAACTATGGTCTAAATACCGAATGGGAGCCAGGATGTCCAGGCCCTGTCTGAGTGGCCTAGAAATGGCTGGTGCTCATATCTAAAATCCTAAGGGAAGCAAAGCCAGCAACTATAAGATGTATTGATTGATGTACTACAGGAAACCTCTACAGAGATTAAAATAGACTCTAACTATACCAGTGTCCAGAGATTCGGCTTAATTTTTAATATATACATAAAAAGAAAAAAGCTTTAAGCTAGCAAAATTATGTCCTTTCAATCATTTTATGCTGGCCATCTCTGCTGTTCTCCAATACTGGCTTCCAAATCTAGCTGGGAATTTAGAAGCTAGAGATTCTTCTGCACTTAAATCCCACTAGCAGTGAATAAAGTGTCATTAACTCCTCAAAAGGAAACAGCCTATCTATCCTTGAGCCCCATGGCTGTACCTGCCCATAAACAGGTACAAACTTAACCTTACAGGAGGTATTTTTCTTAATTTCTGCTAATCTAAATGAAAATACCAAATATCTTGCCCAACCTTCCACTTTTTCCCCCCAGTCTCATGTCCATGAGAATGCAAAGAGCTTTAAGTCAGATCTAACTTCCTTGGAACTGAATTCTATACTCCTTTCTTGTTAGGAACTATGGTCACTATAACTTGAGGGAATTTGTGAATGAAGGTTTTTCTTTTTTCTTTTGGTACTGGGGATGGAACCCAGGACCTAGTGCATGCTAGGCAAGCACACTACACTTAATACTCCCCAGACCCCTGGAAAACTCAGGAGTTTCCTCATTAAGTTGCTCAGGTTGGCCTTCAATGTATAATTCTTGTGTCTCAGCCTCCCAAGTGCTGGGGTTACAGGCCTGCACTATGTGCCCTGACTGAGGACTGTTTTTGGAGTCTCTTTTGAAAGAGAAGGTCTACTTCTGTTATTTCAAATGCCCCAGAGAGCTTTGTTAGACTAGCACATGCCTGGACAAACTGAAAAGCATGGTATCCCAGTACACTGAAATCACTAATACTTAAAAGTATCAGAAATTATTTATCTTGATGCCTTTTATTCAACAATCTAAGGCTAGTCTCTCACCAGGCAGTGAGGATACACAACCTCTACCAAGCTGCAGGTTCTAAATTATCACAGATACTGGCCCCTCTCCGGGCGCACCAGGAATAGGAACTCTCACTGCAGACACCACACTCAACCTAGACAACAGGTCATGTCTAAGGGTGCAGTCAACTACTTTGCACTTTTTGGTCAAAGGCTCTAGTTCCTACAAGTTGGTAGAGGGATATAGGTGCACTTTTAGTCACTCGAAGAATTACATGACTCTCATCACAGGCACCCTGACAAGCTGCAATCGAATTCTGAAAATTAGTGGAGCCCAGGTTCTGGAAGAGTCTTCAGACAGGCATCAGGGATCAGGACCATATTGGTAAGGACCCTGACAGGCATCTCTGCTGGCATAGCAGCTCTTATTGGGTCACTCACTGCAAGTTATATCCCCTGCACACAATGCCAGGAATCCACATTTCACTCACAGGAATTTAGCACAGCACCACCATGGCACACAGCTAGAAGTGCTGCCCTCTTATAAATGTGAACGATTGTCTCCTGTACCCTAGTGAAGTTTCACAGGAATCATTAGCATTTTGACAAAAGAGACACAGTTTCCATTTGTCCTGTCCACAGGTAAGACGTTAACATTGCAGATTTGATAAGAAGTGCTTAGAAAGTGCTGACATTACCCTGGTAATTAGTAGCTATTAATTCCAAGGACTTTTTTTTTTTTTTAATGTATTTACACATACTGTTCTTAGGTTCTTTTAATACTAGTCTCTGACATTATAAAACTTCAGTATTGTTTTTTGCCCTTTGAGAATTTCTAAATATAAATTGAATTAAAAGATTGTTCCAAAATCTGCTTCACCAAAAGGTGTTAAAACATTTTCTTAGGACAGGGAAGAGTTCTATTCATCTTTAGTTGCTATTGTCTGGGATGAACAGGAAGAAGTGGCTAACACACTGGAGACACCTGCGCACCCCAAGACACTGCTACACTTCCCTTCCCTTGCACCTGCACAGTCCTAGGGGCATCCCACTGTTGGCAGCTCTTGGTTGTGCACTATAGACTGGCTCCGGTGATCTGGCCATTATATTCTGCTGTCTCCATCTTTAAAATGTAGGGAATTATGCTGTCTATTGAAACATTGCCAATGAGACCAGTAAAAAAAAGTTCTTCTGTTATGTTGGAGCTCATGAGCCTGAGTGCTGGCAGGCGGACAAGAATCCTGGCCAATCTGGAAGAGAGAGCAGGTATTAGAGAAATGAGGTGTCTGGTTGCCTGTGGCCAATTCTTGGAGGTCCTTTTGGGACCATACACAACTAAAAGAAACATACCTACTATATTGATCTGCTTTTGTTGTTGAAATAAAAAAAATACAACAAAAGTTTAACATGAAGGTAAAAAAAAGTATAAAAGATCTATATATGTATAACAGGATTGGTGAGATGGCTCAGTAGATAAAGGCCACTGACTACAGTGCCTGACAACCTGAGCTTGATCTCCAGAATCCATATGGTAGAAGGAGAGAACTAACTCCTACACTTGAATTATAATTGCACATATGCATGCCTACACACATACAACATAAATGCAAAAAACATTTCTAACAGTAAGTATGCAGTTCTTATACTTTTTAAAGCTACTCTTCTCACCTGCACACACAGAATTTTTAAATTTACCAACAAGCAATAGGTTGAAGTACAGAGTATTCCTATAAAGAACTGCTACAAACTCAATAAAGGAAGTATACTATAATGATACATATTTGCAGTCACCTCACTCAGGAAGCCGAGGCAAGAAGAGTAAATGGAAGAGGCCAGCTGTGCTCTACAGTGAAACATAATAATCTACAGTTACTGGTAAGCAGAAAGATCCAGGAGCACAGCTGTTGTATTGCATGTGTGTGATTGTGTGAAGCACTTTGGAAGAATGTTAGTCACATGTTCATGATTTGCTCTTGGCATGATAGCCATGAGAAGGTAGGCAAAGTATATCAGTAGCCAAGTGAAAAAAGGTTAAAAAAAAAATCCTTGAGGGATGCTTTTTGATGAAGTAATTATCTTTCCTTCTTTGGCTCCCTAAAATGTTCTAAGTTTTCTGCAATGCCTACCTTGTTTATGGAAAAAAAAAAAAAAAAGATTTCTGTGTATGAATGTTTTACCTGCATATATTATGTGTGAGGTGACTACAGAGGTCAGAAGAAGATGTTGGATCTCCTGGAACTGAATTATAGACAGCTGTATGCCACCATGTGGGTTCTCTGGGAATTGAACCCCGGTCCTCTGAAAGAGCAATAAGTGCTCTAATTGTTGCACCATCTCTCTAACCAAGTGTTTCTCTACCTGTGGGTTACAAGCCCTTTGGGAGTCTACAACCCTTTCACAGGGTTCACCTAAGATCACTGGAAAACATATTTACATTATGATTCATAACAGTAGCAAAATTACAGTTATAAAGTAACAACAAAAATAATTTTATGGTGGGGTTCACAATATGAGGGTGCTGGCTGCTAAGTCTGATTTTGACCTGACTTTGGTTCCTAGGCCCCCCAAGTTGTGTGCACCAACACAGATACACAAAAAGGAAGTAGGTGCCATGTATGATGGTACATGTCTTTACCCCCAACACTTGGGAGGCAGGTAGGTGGATTTCTATGAGTGTCAGACCAGTCTAGTTTACCTCGTAAATTCAAGGTTAGCCAGGGCTGCATAGTGAGACCCTAAATCACCATATTTTTCTTTTTTGATCTGAGGAGTGAAACAGATCAAGTAGTCTCAGGAAGTCGGCAACACCAACCAACTGAGCTGGCCCGCAGGCTGAATGAGGAGGTAAGCTAGGGTACTTCAGGAGAATTAATATGAAAAAAGACACAAAAGCCTGAAAAATGAGTTACAGGGGCTGTGTAGGTAGGCTCAGTAGATAAAGGAGTGTTCCAAAGAACCGGACTATGTATTCAAGTCCCAGGACAGAGAGAGAAAACTCCCAAGGATTTTCCTCTGACCTCCAGTGAAGCACCTTACTATATGTGCCCACATATATACATATCACATGAACACACGTACACATACACCCCCTAGAAAGTATATAAAAGGAAAAATACTACAGAATATGCTATCAAAGCCTGAGTGCCTTCACCTCTCTGCCCTGGAACTCTGGGCTAGGATTGACTCAGTCTTAAAAATGAGACATCTACTTTCTAATGCTGCAGAATTATGGTTCTAGAGTAAGGGGCTCTGCTTGCAGACTCCAAAGCCATTTATTGACTATAGACACTATGGGAGCACTGTGGCTTCAGAAGAGAACAACCTGCTTGCACACCAGGCCAGATGGGAATTGTGGGTATGATACATATGTAAACAGCCTCATTCTCCTTGTATCAGACTGAAGTTATTCTCCACATGTGACTCAAGGTCTTCAATGATCCCAGTGTAGATTGGTTTTGGGAACCTGCATCTGGGCTAAGGAGATGTGCACACAACTGTCTGGACTTTACACAGAGAAACCCACAAGAGCCACTGGCACAATAGCATCTCCTTTGAGCAGTACAGGGTAGGAAGTAGCAGTCCTGGCAATTCAGGGAGCCTAAGACAGAATTCAACTCAGAGGATACAAGTCTGGGGAAAGCACGCTAAATGTCTCTCTGGATTATTACTTTTGTTTACTTTGGGAGGAAAGGGAGAGTTAGAAAATTTGGCCTGGCAAAGCTTGCCATACATTCTATTCTTTGCCAGATCAACTATACTGTCTAAATCTGTATTAGGCGAGTATACATCCTATTGTTAAAATATTACCAATTCTCACCTGTATAAAAGGGCTTTTCCCCTATCAGTTTTATCTAAGGGCAGAATTCCCTTATGTAACTCACTTCTTAATTTGGGCCAGATTTCATTTTTGTTAAGTACTTTAATGCTGCCTTTCCCCATGAGTGCAGAGCACCTCTGTGATGTGTGAGAACTGAGCCTCACGAGTTATTCCAGAAGAACATTTCTTTTCTGTCATCAGCAGTCAAAAGCTTCCAGCCTAGCATTCCCTTAGGTTTGCTCTCTTTCTTATACATCTGGAGATGTCAGTGATCTAATGGAGGCTCTGCCAGGTTGCCAGACTCTGACCCAGCCACATACCCCACCACACCACACCACACCCTGCCCCTTCTTTTGTGTGGGGCATGGCCTTGTGCCTCACCTGTATGTGTCTTCTGAGTAGGTTTTCTGCACATAGTCCTGTAATTCCATCTGTGCCTTCTCCTGAAATTTCTCAATCTGGCTTGTGCCTGTCAAACCTGGATGATCTGAAAACAAAAAAGTAAACCCCAAGTTTCTCTCTGAATTTGGAAACTATCATAGAAATCTTAATCTTTCTTTTCAGTCTGTTGATTGATACTTATGAAATCAACTTGAAGACTGGCTCAATGAGTTGGGAAGTTGTCACAATACTGTCTTTACCTCTATATTTTTCCAAGGCCGTAAGAGTCCTAGGAAGTTGTGTGGCTCCTAGGTAGAGCCTAACAGCCTTAGCTAAATAGCACCCTGAATTGGCTCTAGACTTCCTGCTTTATACTACTCTAGGAAAGACAGATTTCTAAATATATATGAGATATATTCTCTTTGCAGACGTTTAATAACATAATGACTCCTTTTTAATCGATACCTTTGTTACAAGTAAGGAGTCTGAGGAAGAACATGATTATGCTACATTCAACCCATGGTAAGCCCAAATGACTTCTCCAGAGGTTTTGAGAACAGCTATAGAGAGGAAGAATGTGAGGCCAGTCCAGGTGCCTTTTTGGTTCCACCGGGAATTCTCTGCCTCTTCAGCTGCTAAAGTTAGGCCTGTTGCTATTCAGAGACAGTAAAGGTGAGTTCCGGTCTCCCTAGATTATACATAACCAGAGAATCTGGAAATGGGAAAACCCAAACAAGAAAAATAGCACTGGATGGTAGTCTTATTTGGCCATGGCTCGGTTGAGGTACAAATTAAATGTATTCAGAACATGAATCCCAAGGCATATTTCTTCAGGGCTATAGAGCAAGGATTTAACAATTGCTATATTGATGCTAGATACCAAGACACTTATGAACACTCTGGGTTATATAAAATAGGGCTCTCCTACACAATTGATGACAATATGGCCGTGTTCAGAAACATCAGTAGACACAGTGCAAAGTGTCACAAGTCCCCACCACATATCTTACCGGGACTAAAGAGAACTATAGCTTTAAGGTATGCGTACTCATAGCCGTCTATATCCAGTTTCGCCATGCTGTTACAGAACTCCTGCAGCTTCCAGATGTGCTCCATGACTTGCTTTATCCGGTCACCGGAAAGCTTATCTAGAAAGAAATATCACAGAGCCTCTAAGGAAAACTAAGAATAAGATCGGTCTTTTAAGGAACATCACAGACAAATGGAGGGTAAGTTCACTTTTTAAAGAGAACCAAGTCATTTCAAGCTTGTCAAGAGCTGCATTTCCAGATGAAAGTGAAGTATTAAGAGGTACTTGTACCTGGAGAGATGGTTCAGTAGTTAAGAGCACTCAATGCTCTTGTAGAGGACCTGGTTTCAGTTCCCAGTGGCTCACAATAATCTGTAACATCATTTCTGGGAGATCTGATGCCCTCTTTTAATATCTGGATATTGCATACACATGCCACAGGCACATATGTACAAGAAATCTTTTTTTTTTTTTTAAAGGAGTACTCAAGGGCTGGAGAAATGGTGGTTAAGAGCATTGACTACTTTTCCAGTGGTCCTTAGTTCAATTCCCAGTAACCACATGGTGTTTCTGTAGCAGGGTATTATGATGCCCTCTTCTGGTGTGTCTGAAGACTTACAGTATACTCATATACATAAAATAAATAAGAACTCCCCCCCACCCTTTTAAAGGGTACTTAAGTTATCTCAGTAATGTACCTAATTCAGCTTGTAGTTGCCACAGGTTAATTCCTTTATGACAACTCATGCCTCAGTTCATAGGGGCTGCTTCTGCAGGGCTACTGCCACAGCTGCTATTCCATTTGACTATCAAATTTATTAGATGCCATTGCAGATCCTATTAGATGACAGTTGTTTGTTCTTTCCCAAAGATCAGCTGGGTCAACTCTTGACACAGGCTGGGCTATCCAGGCACAGATTGGATAAAGATACATTCCACTCCCATATCTGTAGGACCTACCTTCCTGGATGCTGTTCTGTAGGTGGTTGACAATGGCTGCCAAGATGGTGGAGAGACTCATGACCTGGGCACACTGGGCCAGGCCAAGAGTGAAGAGCTCATTCCAGCAGGCCCGCACCAGGCTGGTATTGCAGTCCTGTCTGGGAACACAAGGATAGGGCTAAGTGTGTTGCAGAGTGGCTGACTTAGGCATGTGAGCTTTATGGACTCAAAGCCCTAGCACTATCCACCATCTAGCAAGAGTGTGAAAATGTTTTATTTTATGTTCAAGTCATTCCCAGAAAAAGGACACAAATCCTTAAGTCCATGAAGGTTTTAAGTAAAGTCCCTTAGATGATAAATTATAAGACTTTTTGAGGTGCTAGCAAGGTAGCTCAACAGGTAAAGAATAAAGAAGCTTGCCATTAAGCCAAATGACCTCAGTTTGATCCACAAAATCCACATGGTGGAGAGAACCAATATCCCCAAATATTCCTCTGAGATCTCTCTCTCTCTCTCTCTCTCTCTCTCTCTCTCTCTCTCTCTCTCTCTCTCTCTCTCTCTCTCTCTCTTGGTTTTTCAAGACAGGGTTTCTCTGTGTAGCCCTGGCTGTCCTGGAACTAACTCACTTTGTAGGCCAGGCTGGCCTCAAACTCAGAAATCTGCTTGCCTCTGCCTCCCTCCTCTGATCTATTTATGCAAGCTGTGACTTACAGTTAAAAAAAGAAAAACATCTTTTATGTGCATGTGGTTATATGTGCATGTGTACATTTGTATTTAGGCCAGAGGTCAACATCAGAGTCTCTTACTGAATTTGGTGCTTACTGATCTGGAGGAGGAACATTCAAAATATTTGGATGGAAAAACAAAAACAAAACCCTACTCAGGGAGCTAAGACCATCACTAGCTCTACATCAGGACAACTTCATATAACAGTACTGCTATAATCCTGAAATGTCAGCTGTCTTCCAAATGGCAGGAAAGGCAGGCAGTCATAAGAATTTGCAGATGTTTGTTCAACATTTACTGCCTGTCCAGTTGCCCTGAGAATAACAAACCAAACCATCTCTCCCTTAATAATGAAGTATGGTGAACTACTGTCATCATTACATGGGGAGACATATGCCACAGCACCCAGCTCAGTAACACACTTCTATCTGCAGATCCCCTTCAGTCTTCAGCTCTGGATTAAGAACTTTGTAAGATTTCACTTCTGGCAAGGATTTTATGGAGAAGAAAAATTAGAAGATTCAGAGAAGTAAGACAACTTTCCTACAGCCTTACAGCTGTCAAATGATATTCTTAATGATTCTCAACCCTGATCTGCTTACCCTAGGCCACTGCTATGAACCAGTGGATAACCTAATGTTTCCCACATATAACCTATGGTGGTTACCCTATAGCATGCATCCATTCATTACATTCCCATTGTCATGTGGTTGTTTATGTTCTAGCCAGACTGCATGCCACAATGATGGCCTACTCCAACTGGACATTAGTTACTTAGCATAGTAGCAGAGCTGATGTTGGGATTGACAGGGAAACAGGATCACCAAACACAGTGCTGTTCATGAACAAGCAAGCAGGAGAGGCTTCCTGCAGAGATGACACAAGCCAGTGGTCCTCACAGGCTGGTCAACAGTGAGGCAAAGCAACATGTACACACAAACCATTGCTATGACACTCATCCTATCAAAGGCCAGACTCTCCTAGCAACAAGTCCTTGGCAACAAGGACTACTGTTTCCTTCAATCTGCTAACTATATTTAATGCAACTTTGGGTCACCGAGTAAGTTAAATTGTAACAATCACACTGGAAAGAACCTCAGAGAACTTGTGGGTCATTACTGGAAGAACAAATCCTACAACTCAAGGACCTTCAGGAATAAAGACCACTTACCCAAGTGCCTGGAAGGCTGGGATTGACCTTGCCCAGTGCATGGAGAGGAAAAGCAGGCGGGATGCAGACTCGCAGATGTAATGTACATTGAGGTACTCTGGCATAGGACTGGGCATTGTAAGCTGGAAAATAGAAGGCGTTGTGACACAAGAGCTAAAGGAGGGCCAGGTGCTCTTGTTCCTGTTTCAACAGTGGTAACAGTAACAGCCAAAGTAGCTCTCTCAGATCTCAAAGAACTTCGAAAAGCCTGTCACTAGTAGAATATGTGGCCATGTAGCCAAGGTGTTCACCAGCTCCCATGATTTCTTGCTCAGTGCCTTGAGTTCAGCAATTTAAATTGGGGTTCAGGAGCCTATTTGATACTTTCTAGCTCGTCCACACAAAGATGTCTTCAACAACTCTCAGCTCAGCTGTATTGTTATTAGCCCTAATTTACTGGCCACATGTTTTTAAGGGTAGCTTCAAGATGGTAATGAAAAGGTGCTGGGCAGAATAACATCTCAGCCAGCGGTGGTGGCACGCGCCTTTAATCCCAGCACTTGGGAGGCAGAGGCAGGCGAATTTCTGAGTTTCGAGGCCAGCCTGGTCTATACAGAGAAACCGTGTCTCGAAAAACCAATTAAAAAACAAACAAACAAAAATCTCAATGGAAAAACAGCCTCCATATGCTATGATGTCCTCAAAAGGTCTAATGTCTTGGAAGCAACCTGAGAAACAAGCCTTGGGCAACTGTAGTCAGGGACCGTGTCTACCCAAATGACTGCCTAGATCTCTCAGTACAGAGTGCATTGAGACAAGTGATTCATTCTGGAGACTAAAGACTAGAGAGTTTTCTGATGCCCTGTCAGGAGGGCAGACACAGAGAGCATGGGAAAGACTGAGAACCTACTAATATTCCTCAAAGATAGTGGCTCTAATGGGCAATATAATTAAAACTAGTCTGGCTGCCTACTTGCTAACAAGTTTATTTGATGACTTTTCTACATAGTAGAGAGGCCAACAAAGTACCTGGCTGAGTCTGTGTTGCTGTCATAGGAAAAGGCAAAGCAACCAGTCCCTGATCCTCAGTTGCTAGCACCATGGCAATCTCTCTTGGCTGTGATGTGCCACACTTATTAGAGGGTCACTTTCAATAAGAATATGCTTTGAAATTTAAAATTCTGCCACAATTACAAAATGAACTTATTGCAAGTTCTGACTTTTGAAATTGTAGACTAGCATTGATACAGTACCTGGCTCTAGCACGGGGGGGGGGGGGGGGGAAGGGCGTAGATTACACATTAACTTACCTTAAATGTGACATGTGTGTCTGAAAGGAGAGGGCCTTCGACTTCAATGATGGGTGTTGACTGATCTCTGCTGATGACATGGATACTCCCTCCTCCACTAGCATCTATGCCATCTGCCAGGCTTGGGGGTGAAGCACTATCTGTGGTATTAAGTGCTTTTGCTAGGGTGTCAAATGCCCTGTGAGCAAAAATGAAGCAGTCATCAATGGCAAATACAGTAAGAAAGCCCTAGCTGATTCTACTTAGATTTCATGTTCTTTCCTCTATACCTAGGTCTGAATATTGGCATCGGATTACAAATTAACAGGAGGGCCAAGCAGAGGACTGTGTAGCTCCCAGTAAGCACCCATCTGGCCTGACAATAAGGCCAGAATAGAAAATATAAGAGCAAAACACAAGGGCCTAGCTGCCAGAAGAAACATCCAGAGCAGCTAGCCAATGCCATCTGGAACCAGCTAGTGCTATCCATCAGCTAGTCGTACCACTCAGAAAGCAGATGTGAACAAACAGAAACAGAAACAAGAAAGAGGTGCACTGTTTTATGCAGTTTCATTACACAGTGCTCAAGACAACATTTGTTTGATGAAGACCCTAGTGTAAGGAGCAAACTGCAGTTCTGACTGCCTTATGTTACATGATATAAGCAGGGCCTCCTTCATTGTAGATTCCCAAAGTTAAATGTGGAAGACAACAGATATGTGGGGTTGTTTTGACAACTTTATAGTTCTTTAATTAGACACAAGCTGGAGTATTTTTGAAGTATGTAGTTCACTGGCATTGCACTTGTTTTATACACATGAGGAAGAGGTTGATTTCTAGCACCAAAAATCAAAATATAGCATAGGTGCCAATTGCTGGCATCTATCCTTATAACACAGAGCCTGGGGAATGTAGAGATTCAGAGGGGCTCATACCGAGTAATCTCACTTGCAGACTGGTCCTCTGGCTGCATTTCTGAAGCATCACCATTGTTCAAAGATTCACTCAGGTTGGCCAAAGAGGTCACTACATTTGCCAGTGTACCCAGAGCTCCTTGGCTTGTTTCAGCCTATTAAACAAATAATAGCAATATTAAATAAATAAATAAATAAATAAATAAATAAATAAATAAATAGTAACACTAAAAAAGTAGCACACATAGTAGAATGACTTAAGGACAAAGAAATGAAGAAGATACGTGTGAATGAAGGGTCACGCTAGGAAGTTCTTTTTGTGTATCAACTGGATCAGAATGGATCAGGCTTTTGGTTTTTTTTTTATCTTGGTTATGGTCAGACACACACAGATCCACTGATGTAATAACATCGTGATAAAAATGACAGAACACATAAAGTAGCACACCACTCCACCTAGCCCCAGTAGAAAAGTTTTAAGCACAGAACTGATTAATAAATTATGGTAGAACCACAGGATACTGTGCAGGTCACCACAATGGATGATGACCTTTTGGACCAACAGACATCTCAGTCTATAAGTTTGTTATCTCTGGTTCATTTGTCAGCCTATTTCAGATTATCTAACGGAAAGGAACTAGATCTTTTGCAAATGACTGCTTTAGAAAAAATAGCTACCTTCCCAGCATACTGGTAGCCTGCCAATATGTATAATGAGGGGATTAAATTAATGGGGAACAGAACCATACAAACTACAAAGCTGCCATGTGAAGAACCATTGAATGTCCACAAAGCTGCCTTGTGATAGTGAATATTGCCATTCAGCCCTGATTGGAGTATCTGAAAACCCTCCAGCATCTTTAGAACAAATCATAGGATGACTATTATAATGAGATATTAATGTAGCTACAGGAGGCTACACTTTCAACCTGTCTGATGGCCAAGAGAGCAAGTATAGTTGGAAAAGCAGCCTGCACTGCAACACACAGGAGAGAATGTTACCTTGGAATCTGTGGCCAGGAGAACTGTACCATCCTCACGTATCAAAGGCTGTTGGATGTTCACAAGCATCCCTGGATCAAGAAGACCTGTTTGTCTATTTAAGACACAAAGAAACCCAGAGTAGTGTCTAACATTTTCTGCACAGTGTGTTCATGCTGCATTCAGCTGGCTTCCATATATGCCAGGCTGTCTACAAGGGAGAAGCTCTAACATTCAGCCCAGGGTAAGTGGCTACATGTCTGCTCTTGCTGATGAGCTACTCACAAAGGCAGGCTACAGGCTGAGGGAGGAGGACAGAACACAGATCTATACTAACTGTGGCCATTCTTTCCAGAAGTTTAACTGATACTCAAGAATTATCCAGAGTCCCTCAACTCCAGATCTTTGTATAATACATTTTGGATTTCTGGCTTTCCTTATTTCAGTTCTCTTTAAAACCAGTTCAATACAGTGTGTCAAAAAGAATGAATAAATTAGTTTGTGGCATCATCTGGTCCTTTCTTCTATATTGTTTAAAAAAAAAATAAAGGCCTGTACTTTGAGCTATAGGCAGCTATTGAGTAAAGCCTAATCCTTAGGATCAATTGTGTCCTGAAGTGATCTTCAACAATGTTAAGTGGACCCAAAGAGAGAGTAAGACATGCCAGGGCTATCTATGGGAGGCAGGTGAGAGCCATGTGTGTGCCCATTCCAGGGATATCTGCACTTTTTCAGGCCAGTTTGGAGGCTGAACACAGACAGTATACTCTGAGAACAGGACACTGACCTTGTTCCATCTTTGTCTGCCACAAATGTGGGAGTGGCTATCAGAGGACTTCTCAGGTCTTTCCGGATATAGATCTTCTCAGTGGAAGCAGCACAATTGCTTGGTTTCTCCCGTTGTACATCAAAGGGCTTCCGTTCACTCTGTACAGCTGAAATTATAATATATATTCATATTTAGAGAAAAAGAATCAAATGAATAAATACTGTAACATGCTGAAGTTGTCTCTTAGCAAATTTGTAACTTTGGTGTTTGGTCATCATGGACTTTCCAATCAATGCAAAGAGTCAAAATCAATAACCCCAATGCAAACCTAAAGGTATACAGAGGCTCAAGATGGCAGGTGATGCCTGCTCAGAAACTGCCACTCTGGTGTGACCTAAGGAGGCCAATATATTGTACTGTTTGTTTGTTTGTTTGTTTGTTTGTTTGTTTGAATTATTTGTCACTAACCAGCTAGGCTCAGCTCAGGATAAGAAATGGCAATCTTCAAGTGGATCCTTCATATAGATTATCCCATGCCACAAATGGCAGACTAATCTTGCTCGAGTCCAGTTTCATTCAGTCTGAAGAGCTTCAGCAAACTGGAGGCTGTTAACTATATACAGCAATTGCTTTCCCAGCAACCAAGTTTAAGAATGGGTATATAGGGGCTAGAGAAGGCTCAGCAGTTAAGAATATATTACCTCTTAAAAAGGACCAGAGTTCAATCCCAGTACTCACTTCAGACAGCTCACAACTGCCTGTTTCCTACAACTCTAGGAAAATCTAAGGCCTCCAATGGGTGCCTACATTCACATGTACACAGTACACATAGACACATACATATACATAATTAAACTAAAAAGTATTTTAAAATGTATGTTTGTCACAAGCAACTGAAGAAAATGTAGATCTTGGGAGGTGGGATGTACAGTTTATGTATGAACAGAGGCCACAGATCAACACTGAGTGTTTTCTATTACTGCTTTTGAACTTTGTTTTGATTCAGGGTCTTTCATGAAATTTCAGTGATTTCCTGGAAATCACTGATTGGCTAGATTGGCATGGCCAGCAAGCTTTGGTGATCCAACTAGTGTTACAACTACCTGCATTAGTAACAACACCCAGCTTTTACATGGGTTCTTGAGATCAGCATTCATATCTTCATGCTATTACAGTAGGCACTTTACACATCTAGCCATCTCCCCAGTCCACAAGCAAGCGAGCAAGCCTTGGGTCCAGATACCTTACCACTAAGTTGAAATGTAGTTGGACTGTGAGTTTACAACTATGCCTGTGATTGATAAAGTTTAGTCCCATCACTGCTCACAACTAAGGATAATCTGACAATATGACAGCACAGACCCACCCTAAGCTAGTCATGTATATATTATACTGACTATGGTAGTACAGGTTGCAAGAATACTTCTTGTTCCCCAGTAAATTTTGCATTGTCCCATTCCTAGAATAGGAAACAATAATGAAATCTACTGGCTCTACTCTTCCTAGGAGCCATGTGGCACTATTAGCCTGGTATGGGCCTGACTCTGTTCTTTTCCATATTTGCTGTATGTTTAAGAGCACAGGTTGCTCACAGTGACTTTTCTGTGTTGCCTGTTTTAGGACCTGGTTCTTATGATTTCACCATTAGAAACTGAGCCAATGAATGGTCCTTGTGGATGAGAGACTTAGTTTCAGAATACTGCTGAGAGGAGGGTTTCACCCCTTTTGTGGCTGCATCCACCTGGGAGTCTTCTTTAGAATTTGGATGGGTCACAGAAGAGGTCCAGGGATTGAGAGAGGAACTGTTTCTGATAACTCTTTAGCTTTGGTCTCAGCTTTACTCTGAAGCTGGTGTTACTTAATCTCTATTCCTCCTGTCCCATTTTCTGATTCACTGGAAAAGGGACTTTCATATATACCATGTAGACTTTCAAAACCCAGCAGCGTTAGCTCTGGATCACCTGGCTGCCCAGAAGGGAAAGCACAGTGAAGCTTTTATGAGTATTTCCACCCCACCCCCCTTTAAACTCAAAGGTAACCAACACCTGTTTAGCAGGCATTTACTAGCAAGGTGAAGCCCTGCTACTCACACTCCATTTTCATGCCCATCTCCAGGCACTTCTTTAGCCTGCAGAACTGGCAGCGGTTGCGGTGGTGCTTGTTGATGATGCAGTCTTGGCTGCTCCGACAGCTGTAGGTCAGATTCTTCCTCACGCTCCTTTTGAAGAAACCTTTGCAACCTTCACAACTGACAGCCCCATAGTGCCGGCCTGAAGGATAGTGAATGAGCACATGATTTGGTTCCCCATGAGCAGAGGTGAACTGTCTTAGCCCTGTTCCCATAGGAATAGGGGTGCACTCTGTCAGATGCTGTCACCACAGGGGTTAATGGCAGCCCAACAATATGTCTACCTCATATGTCCATATCTCTACAGAAACCTTGTAAGGTCATGATGGAAATCCAGAGCTCATATATGATACGACTGCTCTTGGCACACAACCATCCCAACACACAGAGCAGTTCAGCAGTTGGCTCCAGTCTGCACACCTTGGCTATAGAAGCAGCTCGGTGCCTAACCTTACTGCCAGACGAAACAGTCTATCATTCCTACATTCTTGCTTACTTTCTGAGTCAAAGTCCTTGTCCATAAGCATCCCCTTGAGGCCCTTCAAGAAACATGATTACAAATCACAGCTTATCTCTACTCTGATTTACTCAGTCTTTAGCCAATGACCTCAGCTCATCCTTCTTAGCTGATAAAGTCTACTGTACATCACAACCTTACACATTCTGGACTTCTCTTGCTTCCAGAGCCCAAACCTACAGCTCAACTGTTAGGAAACTTCACAGCATCACTGTTCACACTGACTACAGAGGTTAATTTGGAGGATCTCATTTTCCTTTGAAGCACTATGGTACTGAAATGACCCCATGTCAATACTGCCTTGACCTTTTTTGTAATGTCTCCTTACATTTGCTATCTGGGTGACTTCTAAGAGCTGGAAACAGTGGCACTATAATGCTACGTTATGAGGCCTTTATTTGAAGCTCAGAAGAACCTCGAGCAACAAGGAAACCAGGCAGTCTTTGGCTGTTTCTGTTCCCACTTAATGTATTTGAACATCTGCAGTGTGTCTCCTTGTTTAGCAGGCACAGATTTTGCTCAAACACTCTAATGAGAAAGTCCATTTCGATTATAGGAGAATGTACAAGATGTCTAGGACAATCTAGAGAAAGGCAATCAGAACCAGTGGCAGCACTGTCTACCTGCTTCCAGGGGAAGATGGGCCTTTAAGTGGTAGGATGGTCTGGCTTTATCAAGACAAAGAAAAGGTAGGATCTGGAGCAGATACCAATGGCAGAGAAATGGTATTACCAGCTTAAAGGGAAAACCCAAAGCTTCTGAAAATGCTTGCTTAAGCATCCTTCTAGATTTGGTCAACCCTCTTTTTCAAAAGACAAAATGAAATCCAGGACAACACACCCTCCAGACTTCCTGAGAGTGGAGAAACACTGCTTCAGATCTCAGGTCTATGCCCCAGACTCCCTGAGCTGAGCATCTTCACATTCCCACTGCCTGCCTTACTGCTTTGCTTACCTTCTATGGCTCCCCAGTGCTAGCAAGCCTCCTGTCTCCATCAGAGCACTAACTGCAGAAACCTTTGGGCTCTCCTTGAAGGACACCAGAAACACAGATTTAAATAACTCACTAGAGGCCTCAGGTCTCCACTAAGTGTACACACACACACACACACACACACACACACATAAGTGTACACACACACACACACAGAGAGGCATGCATGCACATCTGTGTACACTTTCCAAGGGGCACTACATAGTTCCTACTCCATCAAAGAAGTTTATCACACAGGGTTTAATGAACGGATAAAAAGAAAAGTGAGACCATTTGGATTGGGGGGGGATTATATACACAACACACCTTAGGAGATACAAACAAGATGAGAAAAAAATTTTACTTAATAGCATATAAGCACTTAGAAACAAATCACAGAATTTCTTGACTTTTCCTATCCATCGGTTTGAATAATCTGACAAACTACTTTGCTTATTATGTGAGTTTCATGTTTGAAACCTACATAAAATGTTCTTTCTCAACTAACCACTTCCCTACCCTATAAAAGGTCATGTTGCTCCATGATACATGCCAGAAGCCGGAGTCACATACCAGAGGCTTTGTCGCCACAGACCACACAGTACTCCACCACCTGGGGCCGCTGGACGTCTGCCTTCCCCAGCAAACGCTCCACAGAAGCAGAATCCGTGACGATCTAAGGTGTTGGCAAACAAATAGTGCCAATTAAAAGCTAGATAACTATGTAAAGTAACATCTAGTTGTACATTCTCAGTCTTGGGTATCTAAACAAAAAGGCAGAACCAGGATTACTCTAACCAACAGCTTTTTCATTCAATAGCCAGGTAATTCTGCTTCCCCACAGGCCTGCACATGTCAATGATTACTCTCCTATCCTGTGACTATCACCAAGACTGGAGGCCACATAGGGATCACATATGGATTCTCTAAGGTAAAGACAGGCAAGGCTCCTCTTCTATGTTTTTCATCCCATCAAACAACATGGAAATATGCAACCCAGCATGTTTGTCAGAGCTATACCCAGGCTTTCCTGAATGGATTGCTTGTTGAAACACCTGGAAATGGATATTAAAAAAAAATCACCTGTGAAATGTGACAACATAAGGTCTTCCACAAACCTGTGCTTTTTAACAAAATAAATAGTTTAACATCAAAAGATCAGAACACACTTTGGGAGAAGGAGAATAAGACAGATAATGCTGGCTAGCAGCATTGCTAGCTATATCAGAAGACATTTCTGAAAGCAGGACACACTGGCTGTCTAAGTGTAGCTCATCAAGGGAAAAAGAAGGTTCTCAAGTTTTTCTCTACAGCAGAAAGAATGCCCCACACGTCAATAATAGCCAAACAATGTGACTAACCAGGTGTCACTCAATAGATGAACAGATAAAAACAAGGGCTGACAGATGGGTCAGTCATTAAAGACCTTGCTGTGTAAGCCAAGACCTAAGCTTGGATCACCAGGCTTACTGGTTAGGCAGGTAGCCTCTCCAAATTAGTGTATTCCAGGTTCAGAGAGACATATCAAAAAATAAGATGTAAGGCCAGCAGAATGTCTCAGTGGGAAGAGGCACCTGCTGTTAAACCTGACAATATGAGTTCAATCCCATGAACCCACATGCTAAGAGAGAGCCCCCTGACCTCCACACACATGCTGTACCATGTATGCACTCATATATAAAATACAAAAAAATAAAAATTTGCCATATATTTAATATAAAATATATATCATAAATATATAAATACATAAAAAAGTATTTTAAACAGATAGTCTGATGAAGATATGGCTCAGTAGTTAAGAGTACATAATGTTCTTGTGTAAGACTCAACTTCAGTTCACAGCACTCAAATTTGAGAAGTTCACAACTGCTCATAACTCTAGCTCTAGAGGGACTGAACACCTCTCAGGCTTCTACAGGCATCTATACTTGCTAAAACTATGCACTTGAACATACCCCAAACAAACACTCACATGGGATTGGGGCAGGTGGGGTGGGGACAGGAAGTTGACAGAGGAGGGCTTGAGAGAAAGGGAATAGAACACTAACTTCTCCCATCTTTTCACTGTGGCTTGAGTGTGAGAGCCCAAATAGGTACAGTGTGTTTAGGAAGATGAAAAGATTTACAGATGGGGGTACAATAATGGTTAAGATGGTAAATTTTATATTATGTACAATTCACCACAAATTAAAAAACAAAAATCAAGCCAGATATGGTGGCACGTACCTTTAATCCCAGCATTCAGAAGGCAGAAGCAGGTAGATCTCTTGACTTCGAGGCCAGCATGGTCTACATAGTGAGTTCCAGGACAGTCAGGGCTATATAAAGACCCTGTCTCAAAAATAAGTTTAAAAAAATTTAACATAGACTATGTCAAAACATGCCTATTCCTGATTACTCTTGGGTGCTGGCATTGAGCCTCCAACCTTACAGTTGGCCCTGCTTTCCTTCAGCATCTCCATTTACTAATTTGTTTATTGTGGCTGCCCTTATTGATTGTGGCTGCCCCCAATCACATCTCGCTCATCTTGCTCCTCCCTCTCAGAGTAGAGCAGGAGACAGAAGTACAGAATAGTTCCTGGAAAATACTCGAGATCAAAATGAAGAGCAATACCTAGGCTGGCCACCTACATGAGACTGAGGTAAGAGTGATCAGCTCTAGAGGGTGCCTTAAAGATATCAGAGGCTACCCAGCACTTGTGAAGCAGAGGCAGGCAGATTTCTGAGTTCCAGGACAGCCAGGGCTACACAGAGAAACCCTGACTCAAACAAAACAAAACAAAAGATATCAGAGGCTAATGCTTTCCACCACGCGGCCCTTTAAGAACAATCCTCCAGTGGACTCACTATCACCTTTGCCTATGTCGGTGTCTTTTCCTTGGATTATCTTTTATCCCTTCTTACTGTTCCTGGTTGTCTTCTAGGTGTGGCCACTCATTTAATATAGCTAAGGAATCAATTCCAACATGCTTGTAAATCCCCAAAGGCTCTCTGTTAAGGTTAGGGTTAGGGTCTCTTAGGGGTGGATTTGGATTCCAAGGCAAGGCAAAACTGAGCTGAGAAGTGGTCAGTATCTAGTCTGGAAACAACCACCTGTCAATGGGCCTTACCTGGATCCTGCCAGGGACAAGGTTGTCCGAGGTGGTGAATATGAGCTGCTTGGCACTGGATGTCTCTGGAGAAGCCAGGATCACCTTCCCAGTTCCAGCTCCATCTGGGCTGGTTAAGATGAACTGCTGTTTAGAGGATCCAGAGGCGTCCACTGCGGTGACTATCTGGATCTTTTGTCCTGTCTGCTGGTCTGTTACAATCTACAAGACACAACATGGAAGCCCCTTTGCTTGATGTATCTTTAGACCAATCTGCACTTACAGACAGTGCTTAGGAGGTGATCACTAGAATCAATGCCGATCTAAGATATATTTCACCAGTTGTGATGGCCAATCTCTACTGTCAACTTGACAGGATTTAGAAGCACTATGGAAACACACATCTAGGTGTCTATGGGAGTCTTTCCAGAAAAATTCGACAATGCAGGAAAGACCCACCCTGAATGTGCATGGTGCTGTTCTATGAAATGGAGCCCTGGACTGAATAGAATAAAAGGGAGAAAATGACTTAAGCACCAGCCATCAATCTGTTCTGCTTCTTGGCTATGGATGCAATATGACCTTCTGTTTCTGCTGCCATAGTTTTTCTACCATAATGACTAAATTTGTGAGCCAAAATTCTTTAAATTTACTTTGTCTGGCATTTTATCAAAACAATACGAAAAGTAACACACAAGTTCCATGGCAAAGTAAGATAACTACATAGTGAGCTTTTTAAAAATTATTTTTTCAAAAGTTAGTTTTATCCTGGGATCCTTTCTTTAGCACGCGCGCGCGCACACACACACACACACACACACACACACACACACACACAGAGTTCTACTGAGAAAGTCCTATTTCCATCCTGTGCCTTGATTGGTGGGACTTCAGTGCAGCATTCGCATATTACCTATCTAATCCCCACAGGCAAGCAACAACTCTGAGGACCTAAGAGGGGCCATTGTCCTGTCAGAGAAAGAAAGACAGCAGAAAAGTGGTGGACAAAAAAAAAAAAAAAAAAAAAAAAAAAAAAACCACACACACACAAAACACAATGCTGCTAGCAAGTGAGAAGCAGGTACAGAATGGCTATAAGAGCCACAGAAGCCTTTTTCTAGGGACTACAAGGAAGATTTCAAACTTTCAAAAGAAAAAAAGTAACTGCACAAAGTCCTTTCTAACAAAATTATACACGAATTGTAACATTATATACTTGGATGTTATATATGGAAATGTATTGCAGAAACAAACACTTAATAAAGTTGATCAATGATTACAATAATGCTTTCCTGAAAAGCAACAACTGAAAAAGGAAGAGATGGAGGACCATCCTAGGAGAACCTCAAAGCACACAGAATTCTCAGTCTACCACTGAAGAATGAAGAAAAATCTCACAATCATCTCCAAAATGGAACTGAATGCAGTACCTTTAGCCCATTAACTTACCTTCCTTTTCAAAGCTGGATTAAAAAGTAAAAAATTGAACCTAATGTCTCCATCATTATCACAACTCCAGCCCTAAATCTCTGTCCCCAAAGTAGCAACTCTTAGCCCCAACCCCTCCCTCCACTGAGAAACTATGTTCCTTCTCTTCTTCCCTAAAACATCTTTGCACCAGTAGGGCCATACCATACAAAAAACACCAGCAAGGCTTCTGGACACCTATGCTAGCCTGCATGACAAGGGTTGGTGTTTTGTGTTGCCTGGCACCTAATTACTATTATCATAATCAATAATGAATTTTAGCAGAACCCAGAAAAAAAAAGTCATAAAAAAAACTCTGAAAATTGTGGAATGAGGATTATATATCCTACAATGGCATGTTCCAGTATTAATATTTCTGCATTATAATAACTATGTGAAAGGATGCCATCGTTCTTAAGAAATCTGTGTGAATGATCCAGTGCAAAGAAACGATGCCTACTATTTATGGTCATATGAATAAGAAGTATTACATATAACATACATTCAGAATTGGATGGCAAACAACTAGTGAACCTGAGTAAAGTTTATAACAGTTTTATGTATTATTTTCTGTAAATTAGAAGCAGTATAAAAATAAGACATTAAAAGCTATAAGCACAAAACCAGGTGTGTTGCCACGAGCCTGTAATTCCAGTACTGGAGATGTGGAGGTAGAAGAATCAGGAGTTCAAAACCAACCTCAGCTACACAGAAAGTTTGAGGTCAGTCTTAGCTACAGGAAAGCCCATTGCAAAACAAAAACAATAACAGCAAGCAAAACCTCTTCCAGCACAACTGCTAGCATTTCCTGGTACCCATGTGCAGGGCTGCAGGCCTTACCACATTTCATCCTTCTGCACTCATATATCCACAGTGAACCATACAGAAGGTTTTGGAAACTCTCCCTAGGTCATAAGACTGGATCCTAGTCTGTTTAATTCAGCCTAAACATTGTCTAATCTGACATCTTTCAATCTTAGCCTTACCAGAGAAGCCACTATTTAGGTTCTAAGCATTGCTCTCATACACTTAAATACTAAAAATACATTCTCTTTTCAGGCTCCAGGGGATGCAATATTAACTGACAAAGCATAGAATAGGAATGAGGATGTCACTGAGGCCATCTGTATAAACACTGAAAACAAAGAAATTATTTTACTTTTAAAAACAAAATTTTAAAAATGGTTTATCTTATTTTGAGTTTGTACATTGTGGTGTGTGTGTGTGTGACTTTTGAGAATCTGTTCTTTCCTCCTTCCTGTGTTAGTTCAGAGACTGAGCTCAAGTTACCATGGTTTCTTGGCAAGGTGCTTTTACCTGCAAATGTTTTTTCTGTTGTTCATCTCTGTTCATGTGTTCTGATTTAGCTGGGTATTCAAATAGCAATGCATTATCCCCTCCTACCAGCTTCTTGCTATAATCTCCAGTCTTTTTGTTCAAAAGGACAGAAAAAATACAGTGGATTAAAGGCAGATTCACAGCCCTGCCCCTCCTTAAGTAATAGTTAATAATAATAATAATAATAATAATAATAATAGTTACTATGTATAGATAATACATATTAATTAAAGAATTATAAATAAGATGACTTTCTAAGCATTTTTAAAAAATTTTATTTTCTATATTCTTTGTTTACATTCCAAAGGCTTTCCCAGTTCCCCCCTCACCATGTGTCCCATAAGTCCTGCTCCACCCCCTCCATTCCCCAATCATCCCCCAACCCTTTCTCTGTTCTGGTGCTCTCCTGCAAAACTGGAACCAGTCTTTTCTGGACCAGTGTCCTCTCATTCCTTCTTCTTGGGAATCTTTTGATTTGCTAATTGTGCCTTGAGTATTCAGGGCTTCTGAGCTCATTAATACCCACTTATCAGTGATTGCATTTCATGTGTATTCTTTTGTGATTGGGTTAACTCACTTAGGATGATATTTTCCAGATCCAACCATTTGCCTACAAATTGCATGAATTCATTATTTTTAATTGCTGAGTAGTATTCCATTGTATAAATATACCACATTTTCTGTATCCATTCCTCCTTTGAGGGACATCTGGGCTCCTTCCAGCTTCTGGCTATTATAAATAAGGCTGCTATGAACATAGTGGAGCATGTGTCTTTATTGCATGCAGGGGAATCCTCCGGGTATATGCCCATATTAATTAAAAAGGATTATAAATAAGATGACTTTCTAAGCATTTTGAAAGCATTAAATCTGCTGATTTAGGGCAAGACCTACTATTATATATATTTTCCAAATAGGAAAGTGAGGCATTAAAATTGTTAATTGCCGCCGGGTGTTGGTGGCTCACGCCTGTAATCCCAGCACTTGGGAGGCAGAGGCAGGTGGATTTCTGAGTTCGAGGCCAGCCTGGTCTACAGAGTGAGTTCCAGGACAGCCAGGGCTATACAGAGAAACCCTGTCTCAAAAAACCAAAAAATTGCCCTGACTGAAAAACCTATAAGTGGGGGCACTGGATGTGACTACAAACAAGGGGTCCCTGATCGTAATAAAATATATATTGCCTTTCAATTTGGAAGCAATAAATAATAAAATGGCATGTCATCCAGTATTTTGTTTTGTTTTGTTTTTTGGATTTGTTTTTTTCAAGACAGGGTTTCTCAGTATAGCCCTGGCTGTCCTGGAACTTACTCTGTAGACTAGGCTGGCCTTGAACTCAGAAATCCACCTGCCTCTGCTTCCCAGAGTGGTCATCCAGTATTTTGAAGCAATAATTCATACTTTTGCTTTAAAAGTAACTTAAACAAATATAAACTTTTACCTGCTGCTTTCTAAATGAATGAGCTCACACTGTACTTGATGCCAAGAGGTAAATACTCTGTAGTGAATCTCTTAGGCAGGTTTGGTTTGGGGCAGAGTGAAGAAATCCAGTGAACTGGCATGAGTACCTGAATGCGCTGAGGTGAGGCTACCGCAGAGTCGGTGGAAATTATCTGGATGCGCGGGGAGGGGCTGGTCATCCCTGGAGATTCCGGCCAAGAGGTCTGTGCACGTGGTACCTATGGATGAGAACACAGGGTTTAGGAAGGCACCCAGTGATTTCCTAAGAACTACACTTTTCTTTCTTTCTTAAAAGCAAGGTCTTAAAAAGTCCATGCTGGCCTTAAACTGTTGAACTACTGACCCTCCAATTTACTACCTCCCAAGTACCAGGATTACAGATGTGCACAAGCATGCTTAGCAGGAGCATGCCTCTTGCTCTTGCTGTAGCCTTGAATGATCAACTTGACTACTGAGTTATCAATACAGGACAACAAAGGAAATGGTGAGATATTGCCCATGATGGTCCTAAGAAAGCACCATCTTAAAATAGCTGCTTTTCATGACCTTTTAAAAAAGCTTTTAGAGTAACTTTTAAGAGATGGTTTTTGATGTTTTTCCTCTGTTTCCAAAGCCAGCTGTGAAACTCTTTTTTTGTGATAACTTTTAATAGAAAAGCTTTCACAACACTGCAAGGGATGGATGACAAATGGAACCAACACAGCCCTGAAAAATACTGGGAGCAGTATTTATGGAAGGGTTTGGCAATCTTCTAGATTCAGGCAGAACTGAGTTGGACAAAGTTCACCATGAACACAAGGGTCTCATACAATACCTACCAAAGTCGAGGATCAACGTGCTGAGTGGTCACCTGGGTACCTGAAGTAAGAAGACAGTATTTTCCTAGATTAAAAGTATATCATGAACCAGTATCATACAAAGGTGGCATGTTTCTCACATCTTAAAATATATTTCTCTAATTTGTTCTATGATGCCAATATTGCTCAATATCTTATAAGATGTCATGAAAATTATCTTACAAATATAGGTGTAAAAACTCAACAAAAGAAAGCAAACTGGATCCAGTAGCATGCCTAAGTATAGCTTTCCTAAGGAATGCAAGTCTGGTTCAGTGCATGAAAATCACAGGTCAGCAAGAGCTGCAAGATCACTTCAATAGACAAAACAAACAGAAAGCACTTGACAAAACCTCATATCCTTTCATGATTTAAAAGAGAAAAAACAAAAACAATGAAATGAGGAAAGCATTCAATCTGATAAAGGATAGAAGACAAAAGCTTTCCCCCAAGATAAGAAACAAGACCAGGTATGTTTTCACCACTGTGTGAATGTACTGGAACTGTGTGAATGTAGCTGGAAAACTAGGTAGGGAGACAAGAAAACTAAAGGGGATTGGGGAGAGCTAAAGGGGGTTGGGGGAGAGCGAAGGGGAAAGAAAGAAAGAAAGATGAGGGGAGCAGATATATACCATGATTGTAAAAAGAAAATTAATATGCATATTAAATGTTATTACATAAAAATCTTACAGAACACACAAAAATTCCCTTACAACTAACTAGTCAGAGTTCCAAGGTTGCAGGTACAAGATTAACTGCATTTCTATACATTGGCAATAGCAATCTGAAAACAAAACTAAGAAAATAATCTCACTGATGATATAACATAAAAAAGAACAAAACATGGGAGTAAATAACAAAGTAAGTATAAAGAATCCAGGTGTGATGGCTCACACATGTAATCCCAGAAACTTGAAGCAGTGGATTGCTGTTTGAGACCAGCCAGAGATTCATAAGCCAGCTTGGACTAGAGTGAGAGCTTGTTCTTCTCTACCCTGCCCCCGTACACGCCCCCCCCCCAAAAAAAAGGAAGAAAAAGGCGGCAAGAAAAAGAATACAAAGAAACAAATCCCCAGAAAATACCACTGTCAGAATTAAAACAGTCTAAGTAGAAAGACACCCGTGGTCACAGACCAGAATACAGTGCTAATAGGCACTGCTTCCTAAACCGACAGATTCAATGTCATCCCTGCTCAATGGGATGGGCAAACCCAATTGCCTCAACTACTCTAGTCATTTTCTGCTAGATGTTTTGAGCACCAGTTTTGAAAATGTCTAATTCTTGCCATTTATTTTTTTACTTACATATTCATTCAAAACCAAAAATATGCCCATTATATATCATTCTCCAGACTATATAAGACAGCCTAAGGGATTTCAGGTTTCTTTGAGGGTCGATAAAATTAGAAAGTAGAGATAAAAATATATGAATTATATTGTTGTGAATCATGTTTAATTTTTCTTAAAATAATGAGTGTACAAAATTTTCCACTTTGTTGTATACCTGTAATCTCAGCACTTGTGAAGCCAAGACAGAAAGATTCAGAGTTGGAAGCCAGTCTGGGCTATAGAGCAAGATTCTGTCTCAAATAAACAAACAAAACAAAACTCTATTTAATTCCTAGAGTAAGAAACAGGACAGAGGTCAGCTCTGAGGAGGAAGGAGAAGTGAATGAAAATGAAAAATAGGAGCTGGAGAGATGGCTCAGCGGTTAAGAGCGCTGACTGCTCTTCTAAAAGTCCTGAGTTCAAATCCCAGCAGCTATATGGTGGCTCGAAACCATTTGTATAGCTACAGTGTATTCATATACATAAATATATCTTTTATTAAAAAAAAGAAAATGAAAAATAGAAATGTCCAAATTTCTAGAATTTAGGAAATTTCTTCCTCTCATTTTTCACCCTGCTATCCCTCCCTTTCTGTCTTAGGAGACAGGGTATTATGTATGCCAGTCTAGCTTCAAGCCCAGTATGTAGCCAAGGATAATTTTTGAATGTCTGATCTTCCTGCTTCCACCTTCCACTTCCTGGGATTACGGATGGGTGCTTTGTATAAATTAGGCAAGCACTCTACCAAATGAGCTACATTCCACACTCCGTATTCTCAACTTGAGTGGTAGTTTCATGGAAACATTCTCTCTGCGATAATTCATTGTGTTTTACAATCAATAGAATTTATATATATTTACACTAACATTTAAAACTTATATATATAAATTACATTAACAAATTTGTTTTTTAAATAACCAAATGTTTTCAAAAATATTTTATAGAAACCCAGGAAAAATTTTCAAACGACAAAACTACAGCGACTATTGGACCTATGTCATACTTGATCCTAGCTGGGCTATGAGAGTGCTGTTTTTAAGCTATGCAGTCTGGTCCAAATACAGGCTATACTCTCTGGAATCTGGCTTCTTTACCTGTGTGAGCATATACTTGGCAAGTTCATGACTCCTTATTTTAGAAGCACGGGCTACAGATATAGCACAGTGATACAGTGCTTGCCTAACACACACAAAATCCCTAAATGCAATCTTATTTATAAAAGATCAAAAGACTACCAGGGTTGGATGGGGAAGCATACTGACAATGGATTCACTATTAAATTTAGGTTAAGTGAATAGCCTCAAGTATGTAGGGATGTAGGGATATAGGCAGTATGTAGGAATGCTCAATCGAAGTGATAAAGCTAGCAGTCTAGATTCCCAAGGCCTCTGAGATGGAATATAGTAGCTGCACTATGCTTTTGTGCTGCTTTAACAGATAATAGAAAAATAATGTAAATGGAGGAACCATTTCTATTTCACTGTTTTCAGTCATCACAGAGGCAATGAGGCACAGCAGAACTGCTCTCACTTGGCAAGCAAGAAACAGAAAAGGAGCCACAGAAATACAGTCCTTAAAGACATACTCCCAAGATCTAACTCCTGCAACAAACCACCACCTCCTATATTTCACCACTTCCCACCAACATCATTATTTTATAACTCCATCAAGTAATGAATCCATTTGTCTGTCAATGCCTTCATTAACTCACTGTCTCAAGAAATGCTACTGATACAGCTTCCATTTTTTAATCCTAGTAAGTTGACAATTGAGGTCAAACATTGCAATATTATCAGAAGCAGCATAAAGATAGTCTTACTTAAAAGCAAAGCGATATCATATTGTAAACAGAAATCATAGGGGATTTGTAACACTAGATATCGACTACAATGACCTTGGACTATTGTTTCATGTTTAATTGATGAATAATCATATCCATGTACATTTGGATTTGCTATGCATGTGAGTACTGTGAAGGGACAAAACAGGATAAAAAATATCTTTGCGACCTCAAAAAAATATGTTATGCTAGGACTATTAAGTCTTTTCTGATATTAAAACTGCAATGAGAGATTAAAAAACAAAACAAAATAACAAACAACAAACAAACAAACAAAAAAAAAAACCCTGTTTCTGTGGCCTGCCTTTAACATCCCTCAACCTGGCTTGAATTGTCTCCTCTACGCTCCACAGTCCTGGATATTGCCACTCTTCACAGGGCACTACCCTGTCTGTTCAATGACCTAAGAACAGGAATACATGACTGTTTGTCTTCTGAGCACACAGTGAATGCTTAGTGAATGAGCAATGCTATCTTAGGGAAAGAATAAGATGTCTCTGTTTTGCTGCCTTGAATTTGGACTTTGCTTAGATCTTCTGTGTGCTAATTAGACATCCTGTAGGTACAGTGCAGTGCCTCCCTTGGACGTTTATTACATAAACTAAGGACATGTATGGGTTCTCAAAATTAAAGTTCAGATTTTCTCACATTCTTCCATCACTGCATATCAATGCCTCCCACACAGTCATCTACTGAAAAATAAACATTTAGGTCGAGGAATATCTGTACAACATAGAAGGAATGTGCAGATGATAAAACTTCTAAATTTAGGTTGCAACATTTCCATAAAGCAAAACAGTTCAAACACAGTACAGAAAAATCAGAAAACAAACCTAATATGCTACAAATCTCAATCAGGAACTTTTGAATTCTTAACATCCAGGGGAAATAATGAACAATGCAAATGCCTAAAGGGTATAGGCAACCTAGGCTAAAAAGAACCATATAATTTTTTTTTGTTTCACATGACCATGGCATTTGGGTCACTGGGCAGTGAGCGACCCCTGTGTTGAAGTTTGCATCACCTGTGTAGCAGGCCTCATCAGAGAACTGATAAGCTGCTCCTGTACTGTAGAGTCTAACTCTGTTTTAGTTTGGGGTTCTACTGATGTGATAAACACCATGGCCAAAAGCAACTTAAGAGAAGAAATCGTTTATTTCACCCCACACCTCACAGTACATTACCAAGAGACAAAACGGGAACCTGGAGGCAGGAACTGAGGTAGAGGCCATGGAGGAATGGTGCTTACTGGATAGCATCTTACTGCTTACTGGATGCTACTTACTCAAGGCTATCTCAGTCAGTATTCTTAATACCCCAGAACCACCTGCCCAGGGGTGGTACCACCCACAATGGACTGGGCCCACCCATATCAATCATTAATCAAGAAAATGCCCCTCTGGTTTGTCTACAGACTATTCTTATAGAGGCATTTTCTTAACTGTAGTTCCTTCTCAACTTGACAAAAAAACGAACCAGGAGAAACTCCTTGTGTAACACAAAGGACTGTAAAGTTATTATTCCATCTGAAAAGCTATGCTCTCTTGATGACCTACAAGTTTTGTACTTGAAGTCTTTATAAAGACTCAAATTTAAACAATATAGATGAACACACATACAATCTATAAGGCAGAAAGATCATGAGTCCCAGTTCAGCCTGGGTGCCAAAGGAGACCTTGCCTCGAAACTTAAAAAAACAAAGCCAACAACTATATCTCACAATTATGTAAAACAGTGTGATATTTAATAGCAATCTGGTTCATAATCTTTTGTTCATAGGCAGATTACCTGCCAAAAACAAGCAGTGTACTCACCACACTCTCACACTAGTCTCCAAAAGGGAAAAAAGCCCATTAGTACTTTAGCATTATAGATGTGAATTCCTCCAAATACACAACTGGTTTCTAAATACTGTGCATTTTACTAACAGTTTTGGAAACAAATTTCTACTAAAATACAGTGCATAGAGCCACCCCCCCCACACACACACACACCTCACATTCACACATACACAAGTACAACTAAAGATTTCTTGTGCTACCCCACTGGTTTGCTTTCTTCTACTTCTCCCCATTCCACTAGTGGATGCGCGCACGCGCGCGGCACAGACACACACACACACACACACTCTCACCCACACTCACCAGCCAATTGTTTCTAGCAGCTTTATTTACATTTTTTTCCTCAGCAACTTCTCAAGCCAAATAGTAACCAAATCAGCCAGGAGTTGGTGGATAGCCTTCAAACTCTGCTGTGCAGATTCCATTTACTGTACCAGACAAGGCTGGTTAAAGCCGCCCTTTCTGTGACCCTGCTGTGTTGAAGGTCAAGTTTACTATCATTCACTGTAACCAAGGAAGCAAAATCAAGTGTTTCTGTTGTTCTGCCAGCTAGCTGCTGAAGCAGTCTGTTGACTACCATGATGACCTACTTCTGGGAAGATGTATGTTATTTTACCAAGGCTTCCCCTTTACCTAGACTCCTGTGGCTTTGTTAAACCCTCTCCCCACTACCCTTCCCTTTACAGATCACCTTTCTTTAGCGAATTTGTAGAATGTTACTATAGAGATTAAACAACTAGAAGCAATTTTAAAACTACATGGCATAGAGAGAAGATCTGGAGAACATGGACAGTCTGCATATAGTATATTCAACTTCACTATGCCAAAGCTAATATTTCTATAGATATGGAATCTCTGAAGCACAGGCAACATATGGTCTATACTACATTCAAAAACCACACCAAGAACAACAGAGTGGACTTGTTTGCTGTCTTTAAGAGCTAAAGTTAACCTATAAGCCCATTTGCCCAAAGACAGATGACTTTCTGGAATGTTGTTCCAGAAATGGCTGTTGTTCATGTAAGGTAAGTATTTTCACTTCAGTAAACAAGGTTGGTCACCCCGACTGCACATCCTGTGTGCAGTTGCAGGTAGGCAGGAAGTCCATCAGGATACATACTTGCTCCCATTGGACAATGGTGGAAATACCATAGCCTTGTGTGTTCTGGCTTTATAAGCACCTGTAATAGCTATTTCCAGTTGCCAACTTGACTATATCTGGAACGAACTACAATCCAGAAATGGAGGACACACTGTGACCCAGATCTCAAAGCTAGAATACACAAACTTTTGATCCAGATCTTGAGGCTGGAAGACACACATGCCTTTAATCCAGTTTTTGAGGCACACCTTTAATCTGGGCCATACCTTTTGCTGGAGGCCTACAATAAAGAGTGGAAGAAGGAAGGGTTTGTTCTTTGCCTGCTTGTACTTACTTGCCAGCACATCTGTTGGAACCTACAGTTTATACAGAAGATCAGCTTAAACACCAAACCTCATGGCACTGAACAACCGCTAGCTTCTTGGACTTCCCATTCACAGCTAGCCATTGTTTGGTTAGTTGGATTGCACCCTGTAAGTCATTCCAATTCTCTCTCCCCCTTCCCCCCACCCTGAGTGCTCGAGCACACACACACACATTTTCCATAAGTTCTGTGACTCTAGAGAACCCTAATTACAGTACCTGAATAGCCTTGTGGGTTCTACCATTGTTAAGTACCAGACTAACCTAATTCAGTGTCATTTCTCCGAGAATCCCAGGCCAGTGTCCATCTTCCTGGCCAGTATTTATTTTAATAAAGTTTGCTTCAATTGGACAATTATGGATTCAGCCTTTCTCCTCATAATTTTCAGGTTTAACATAACCTACATCAATCAAACATATGCCCAGCACACAAACAGAGCAGAGCTGAGGTCCTAGTCTAAAGTCTGGGTAGGAAGATGGGCAACAAATGTGTCAGTATATGAAGGATGCCACAGGTGCACAGGATGGCTTCAAGTTTCAGCCAACTCTTCCTCCAAGGCTACTGAGGAAAGTAAACTCCTAGGCACCGGTGAATTTAGAGATGCAGTTTTACAAAAAACTAACACACAGATTCTCTGGCTTAGAAACATAAATACCTGCTATGAGGCCTGAGGATAGTCTTCTATTTGATCCAGGCACACATTGTTTCAATTATTAGTACAAGATGAATGTTCACAGTCATCAAAACAAAGCAAAAGTATAGGAGAAAGAACGTGGCTCAGTGTGAGGTTTGTTTTGTTTTAACATGGGCTGGAAACAAAAGTGAATACAGTACATTTTAAAACTTAAGTTCAAGTTGGACTAGGGAAGTAGATCAGTCCAGAGAGTGCTTGCCTAGCATGCAGTATGCCCTAGGTTAGTTAGATCCTCAGCACTACATAAACCAGGCATGGTAACAAAGGCTTGTGGTCCCAGCACTTGGAAAGGTAAACAAGGATATCAAAAGTTCTTGGCTACATAATGTGTAACCAGCTTGGCCTCAGAGAAACAAAACAAACAACAAAACCCTTTTTTCCACTTTAAAAGTTTGTATGTGTACTGATTTAAAGCAATTTATGTTAAATATCCATTCTTCTAAACATGCATTTTTCAGATTCTAGGACTCAGATGCTATTTCAAAAGAACATTTCAAGAAGATGAAAGCTCTTTTTAGAAAGGGTGGGCTGAAGCCAGGCGTGGTGGCACACGCCTGTAATACCAGCACATGGGAGGCAGAGGCAGGCGGATTTCTGAGTTCGAGGCCAGCCTGGTCTACAGAGTGAATTCTAGGACAGCCAGGACTACACAGAGAAACCCTGTCTCAAAAAACCAAAAAAAAAAAAAAAAAAAAAAAAAAGGAAAGGAAAGGAAAGGAAAGGAAAGGAAAGGAAAGGAAAGGAAAGGAAAGGAAAGGCAAGGAAAGGAAAAGGTGGACTGAAAGTCCTTCCATCAACAACTAGTTACAGTTCCAAGAACTCACTGGCAATAGCCAATAAGTGGCTGTGAAAGAAGAGGGATATGGAGAAGCAAAAACCTCCAGACGAAACTTCTGAAGACCAGAGAGCTCTGCACAAAAATCTATTCATGCTTTGACCTCATGATCCTACTGATGTGATCAACCACACACACATGGCTTTATCCCAAATTATCTTTCTAAGAAATAGAAAGGGTCTCTCCTCATTAAGGGTCTGGTAGGAAAGAGCCCACAACTACTACCAGAAGCAGAAAATACCAGATACTTACAGTTCCATGGAAAATTGCAGCCCATCACATACTCAAGCCATTAGACTGGTTCTCTAGTGTGGCTCTGCCCCATTTATGCAACATTTATCTCAATTTTCCTGTCCATCAATCCACCTCCACATAACCCAATATTCTTTAAGAGTTATCTCTTATAATTTATGACAGAGAAAGATTAGAATAACTATCCCTCACACTAGGTAATGGGTTGGTGTACTGGCTGGTTTTTTGTGTCAACTGGACACAGGCTGGAGTTATCACAGAGAAAGAAGCTTTAGTTGGGAAGTGCCTCCATGAAACCCAGCTGTAGGACATTTTCTCAATTAGTGATAAAGTGAGGAGGACCCATTGTGGGTGGTGCCATTCCTGGGCTGGTATTCTTGGGTTCTATAAGAGAGCAGGCTGAGCAAGCCAGGGGAAACAAGCCAGTAAGAAACATCCCCCCATAGCCTCTACATCAGCTCCTGCTTCCTGACCTGCTTGAGTTCCAGTCCTGATCTCCTTTGGTGATGAACAGCTGTGTGGAAGTGTAAGTGGAATAAACCCTTTCCTCCCCATCTTGCTTCTTGGTCATGATGTTTGTGCAGGAATAGAAACCCTAAGACAGTTGGTAAGGTATGCTATGTTCTATTATACAATATAAGACAGCTATGAAAATTATGCTCTTGCAATCTATATATAGCAAGCTGCAGATAGAATATTCTATAAAATGGCATTATGGAAACACAAAGTAGTATACGCACTGTGGGCACAACTGAATAAATATATATTTTTAAAAGACCAAAAAAATTTATTTATCCAATAAGCAAATTCTATCTTACTGTTTGAGACAGGTCTCATTATACAGTTCTTTCTGGCTGGTCTGAAACTATGTAAGATCAGGCTGGGCTCAAACTTATCTGCTCTTAAGTGCTAGAAGTACAATACTATGCCTAGCCCAACCAGCAAAATTTAAGTGCTCATTATACTTCAAACCAATTTATTGGACCCAGGGAACACAACAGTAAATATAACAAAAGTTTTATGTGGTAAAGGGCTAAGCCTGTAGATAATAAACTCACAGAGGATAAAAGCAACCATAATTGGGGTGGAGGGGCTAGGTAATGGAATACAGGTGGTAGCCATCTTATATCTGATTTTTTCTTACAAAGAACTTCCAATGAAGGTTACCTTCCAAGATCACATATACTGCTAAAGTTTGGTACTTTGAATAATCCTATCTTTCACAGGTCTAAAATAGGTGTTTTTCATATTTTTCTTATTATTCTTTCTTTTTAAAGCTTGCCTTGTAACCCATCTAGGAAGCAAGAAAATTATTAGGATAAGGTATAAAAGTATTCTGTCCTCTCGACCATTAAAGAGTTGCCTCTGAAGACCTTTAAAAACTAGGCTGTTTTCTTTATCTACAAAGCTACACAGAATTATCCTGGTGAGCTTAGTTTATCAAAACCACTTATACTAAGTATCATGGCTCCTGTGTAGGAAGCATTGGGCCATTTGTTGATTATTCTAAATCTTTGCTTACTTGTAAAACTGAGCTCAATGCCTCCTTGCTTCACTGCAAGGTTTATATGAAGTAGTTAAGAACAAACTGTAATCTATTTACAGCATTCTTATTTCTTGGAGGGAATCAAGTATAGTGCTATCTTAAGACCAAGTAAGATGTCCTTATCCAGTAGCAGCAGCAGCAGCTGCTGCTCCATTTCTGATATTTTTGTCAACAAAGTAATTTCACTTCCTAATTTCTGATTTTCTAATTGACAAGTAAAAGGGTACAATTTCCCAAATCTTTAAAAAGGACTGGACACTAACCATATACCTCAAATGCAATGAAAAGTCAGGATACTGGTACTCTCTATGAAAGAGCAGTATTTCTTTGTGCCAAGGCACAGCACAGGCATTATTTTGGAATATATAAGCTACAATTCTTGTGCAAGGACAACAAGCTTCCTCATTTTTTCCCTTCTGACAACTCCTCTGGTCACCTCAGTTCTCATATCACAAGTCTAGTCTGACTTTTTCTAACATCAGTTTTCTTATAGTTCCACAGTATCCATTTCTTTTTCTTATTGCCCTTAAGTCACAGCTTATTTAAGGATATGCATCCAGCTGAGCTCTCTTATCAGTTATGGTATCTATACTTGACGAACATAACACATGCATTAAACCTAGACTGTTTTCCTTTTGCTCTCTTGAATGTAAATATAATATATTATTTGTATACAAATATCTATATTTTTCTATTAATATCATTTTTGGATAAAAGATGTCAAAAAATGCCAATATATAAAGAAGCCTAGGATGTGAAGGAAATGGATCATAATTCATGCTCAATAAGGTAACTTTTGGTCTATCTACTTATTGCATAATTATTTTTACATAATTACATAATTATTTTTAAGAAATATTAAGAATAAAAACTCAGAAGATCCAATTTGACTCTCACAGCTCTGGATTTACCAATTTTATTTTTAGTCTACAGAAATATTCCCACAGGAGCCCAAGGAAGCATACAAAGATGTTCTTTACAGCACCATTTATATCTAAGAAATTCTGGAAAACAACCTAAATGCATATCACAATGGAGTGGACAAATACAGATCCAACACACGTACCAGTACAGCCTGACAAGGAGAATCAGTGTTTGCATCTGAAGTCACTAAAAACTATTACCAAGTTAACTGACTGATCCTGAGGATCAGTGGAGCATAAACATGTTGAACTTAAAAACTTTGTTTCTGGAGCTTGAGGTATAACTCAGTGGTACAACACTTACCTGGCATACACACAGGCCCTGGGTTCCATCCCTATGACCATTAAAATAAAGTAACACCCCAACAAGAAAACCTGGAGGCGTCTACATTATACATGAATACAGCCTTCCCATGAATACAGGGAAGGCAGAAGTTAACATACCAAACTAAAATGTCAATGAAGTGACCCCAGACATATCACATGCTAATTGTATTATAACTAAGGCTAAAATGTAAAGATCACTAATGTAAACTCTGGAATTATAAAACTTCCTAGGAGAGAATTTTTATTTATTTATTTATTTATTTATTTATTTATTTATTTTTTATTTATTTTTTTTGAGACAGGGTTTCTCTGTGTAGTCCTGGCTGTCCTGGAACTCACTCTGTAGACCAGGTTAGCCTCGAACTCAGAAATCCGCCTGCCTCTGCCTCCCAAGTGCTGGGATTACAAGTGTGTGCCACCACGCCTGGCAGGAGAGAAGATCTTGTGGCATTGGGTTAGGCAAAAATTTTAGAAATAAAATAAATAACATAAATCAATAAATTAAAAGTTATTAAAATAAGAAGCTTTTGCTCTTTAAGAAACATGTCAAGAAAATTCAAAGATAAAGACGGGCTGGTCAGATGGTCATCAGGTAAAGGTACTTGCTATTGGGCATTGGTGAGCTTAGCTCAACACCCCCAGCTGAGCTGTTTGCACATGAAACATCCTGTGGAATATTCTGCGGCTTAATTTGATTCCTGTTTTCCCAGGTGCCTATGGCTATAATTGTTTTTTCCTGTTGTTCTTCCTGGCCTCTAGTATATATTGCTGGTCCCTCAGTAAAGCTTTGGCATTCTTACCGAATGAGTCTGTGTCTTCTGTCAATTTCCCAGGCCTTCGCCCAATTCTTGATACCGTGGCAGCATGGGTGCTGTCAACCTGCTGCCAAGCCTGACAACTGAGTTCACTTCCAGGACCTACCTGGTAGAGAACTGACTCCTATGGGTTGTCCTTGTGCTATGGCAAGTGTACACTCTTATGTGTATACACATATAATACATACACACAAACACGTGTAAGTTTTTGGGGTTTTGTTTTTTTTTAAATCCAGCCAAAGATTAGGAGTAGTTATCTCCAAAATTCATTTTTGATGAAGAACATATAATTGGGGCTATTCATGGTGGCATACAACTTTAATACCAGGATCCAGGAGGAAGAGGATGGTAGATCTTATAGCTAGCTAGGGCTATACATTAAAACCCTATCTCAAAAACCAACAAACAAATAACTAATAACAATGAAAAAGCCTCTTAAAACATGGTAAAAGAGAAACTCAAAAATAGGCAAAGGACTTGAATAGACATTTTATCAAAGATACTATATGTCTGGCAAGTAATCACAAGATGCTCCACATCAGTTGTCAGCAGCAGGTGGCACACATTTGCACACATCTGCCACAAAGTCTCATATTACAAATACTAATCAAATAAAGAGTTTACGGCAACTCAAAGTCTCCTATACTGCTGACAGGAATATAAAATGAGATAAACACTGTGGAACACAATTTATTATTCAAATTGCATCCTAAATATTTAAGTCTATACCTTTAGATTGTTCTGCCCTCTGCCTTTGGTCAAATGCTTGTTTTTGTAGTAAACAGTGATTAATGCAGAGTTGTGGCTGATCAAGATACTGAGAATAAGTGTTGAATGCTCAGTCCTCAAGAAAACATCTATATTGCTCCTTTCAAGGCTCAGGGAACATTGAGAAAAAGGCAGATGGTGGTTGAAAAAAGCTGTGACTTTGCACTTATAAACTCACAGCAGCTGTTACCTGTGCAAGGGAAAGGAAGAAGGTGCTCACCAGTTCCTGGCACTTCCCCCAGAGAGCTACCAGCGGGGGATGGGTGCTAGGGGAGGAAGTCACTGTTTTCAGTGGTGTAGACACTGGCAAGTTATCCAGACTTGTCATGCCTATGACCATATGGTGGTTCTAGACAAGGAGGGGGATTATCTTAGTTAAGGTTTCTACTGCTGTGATAAGTATCATAACCAAAAGCAACTTGGGGAAGACAACATTTGTTTTATCTTACACTTCCAGGAAACAGTCCATCACTGAGGGAAGTCAGGAACTGAAGCAGAGGCCATGGAGAAACTTCTTACTGCCTTGCTTGGCATGGCTTGCTCAGCTTGCTTTCTTATAGCACCCAGGCCCAGGGGTGGCACCCACAGTGAGCTCAGTCCTCTCACATCAATCATCAAGAAAATGCCTCATAGGCTTGCCCACAGACCATTCTGGAAAGGGCATTTTCTCAGCTGAAGTTCCTTCTTCCAAAATGACTCTAGCTTATATAAAGTTGGCATAAAAACTAAAACAGGAATAAAATATACAATAATGTTATTCTCAACAAAACAAATAAAATAGACAAATTATTTTTAAAGGTACCTATAAAATTCTAAACAGGATTTTTCCAAAGGAGGTAGTGAGTGTAGACAGAATTATTATATACATATATGTGCTTGTCAAATAATATGTTCATTAAAAAAAAGAAAAGAAACTGAAGGGTTGGAGAGATGGCTCAGTGATTAAGAGACCCAGTTGCTCTTTGAGAGAACCCAAGTTCAATTCCCAGCTCCCACAAGCAGCTCACAATTGTCTCTAACTCCAGTTTCAGGAGATCTGACACTCTTTTTTGTTTTTTTTTTGGGGGGGGGGGGGTTGGGGATTTGGTTTTTTTGAGACAGGGTTTCTCTGTATAGCCCTGGCTGTCCTGGAACTCACTCTGTAGACCAGGCTGGCGTCGAACTCAGAAATCCGCCTGCCTCTGCCTCCCAGAGTGCTGGGATTACAGGCGTGTACCACCACCGCCCGGCTGAGATCTGACACTCTTATACAGACACATGCAGGCAAAACACCAATGTACATGAATTTTTAAAAAAGGAAAAAAATAGACACATTACACAGAAAGGAACAAGGTATAACAAGTGATGCTTGAAACTTTAAACTATAGAGTAATGTTATTCTCAACAATTATGTGCTAATAAATCTTAAATTGACAAATTGTTATTTTTTTAAAAGGTACTTAAAAATTCATTCAAGCTCTACAAGTTTTAAAGGCAAATTCTATGAGTATTATAGAAGCACAATTCCAATATCAGATAAACTATCAGAGGACAGAGTGAAGGGCCATCTCTCAAGATCTAGCAATACAAACATCAGAACTTAAGAAAAAAGTTAATCAAATTCATGGGCACAGATGTAAATAAAATGTGTAAGTACAAAGGTCATGCCAAGTTCACTTAAACTGTGGAATTGAACAGCAAAGTCAGTCTAGCTTACCACATTAATTGAGGATTAATCCTCAAAAGAGGGAGGATACATGGTCATCCTACCAAGCTCTGAAAAGTGCTTAATAAAACTCAACATCTGCTAAACTCATCATTTTTATTCCAACTAGAAATACAAGAAAATGTACTTAATCTAATAAGTAATAAAAGCTCATACAATTACCTTAAACCCTTCTATTTAAAATGAGAATTAGGTAAAGAATACTTGCTATTACCACTTTGATTCAACACTGTAGTAGACATCCTAGCCATAAAAGTATAGTAAGACAAAGGCAGAAAGGAAAAAAATCTGAGCTAAGAATTAGTTAAGTGGCTGACAAGATGGCTCAATGAATAAAGTACTTGCCACATAAGCATTAGGATTGGAGTTCAATTCACAGCGCCACACAAAAGGCCAGGTGCAGTGGCCGTGTGCCTGCCTATCATCCTACATCTGAGGAACTAAAGACAAGACGATCCCTGAGCAGGGACTTTTTTTTTTTTTTTTTAAAGCCAGAATCTAAATATGTGGGAAGTAGAGGCAGACAGCAGCTCTCCATGAGTTAGAGGCCAACTTGGTTTATAAAGTAAGTTCCAGCCAAAAGTTGCCAGAATGAGACCTGTCTCAAAAAATTTATCTCATCATAGTGGCACATGGCTTTAGTCCCAGCAGAGGCAATCAGATCTCTTGAGCTCAAGGCCAGCCTGCTCTACAAAAGTAAGTTTCAGAATAGGCAGGGCTACACAGAGAAACCCTGTCTCAAAAGCCAAAGGAATTAATAAGGGTAAGACTGCTCAATTAAAAAAACAAAAACAAAAAAACAAGAGTAGTAGTGCACACCTTTAATTCCAGTACTGAGGCAGAGGCTGGTAGATTGATGTGATTTTGAGGCTATCCTGGTCTACACAGTAGGGTAGCCAGGACTAAAGAGTATGTTCCTGTTTCCAAACTCAACCAGCCAGGGCCAGCAAGATTACCAGTAGGTAAAGCACTTATCATGTAAGCCTGATGACCTGAGGTCAATTCCCCAAAACCACATGATGGAAGGATAGACTAGAATCAAAACAAGTTGTCCTCTAACCACCACATGAGTGTTGTGGCTCAAGCATGCCTTCTCCACTCCAATAAATAAAGGTTAGAAAGGGGAAAAAAAAAAAAAAGAAAAAAAAAAAAAAGAAAGACATCTATGAGAAAAATCACTAGAGGGAAAGGCACAGGTTGCCACGAAGCAGCATGCTTTATGGACTATGTGCTGCTATGTTTGTTGGAAGAACTTGAAACGCAAACCTAAAGACTTGCCATATAACTACTTGGTTGAACTAAGCCTGATAAGGATGGTTTCCCAACAAGTAAGAGCCAGCATGCAAATGGCACTTTGGTCTGGAAAGCCTTATGGTTAATCTTGAAATACTGTAAAAAATTGGTACTAACTTCTCTCTGATTCAGCATCCAAGAGTTCAGTTTCAGCATCCTAGCCATATGACAGAATAGAATCCCAGCCACTCAGAGAAGGATATGGAGGCATCTTTTGAGGATTTTGGATGCCAGGATCAGAACAGTGCTCAACAAGATCAGGATAGAGGCTGGAGCAAATCCAACCCTTTAAGGAGACCTTTCTTTAAGATGCTCACAGCAATCAGATTTCCTTTCCAAGGTTGTTTAAAAGGGGCTCTCTATTGAAGACTGCAACAGTCGCAAACAAGGAAGCTCTACAAAAAAAAAATCTTTGTACTGAAAATATTTGGCCTTGAGCTCAGACTGCCACCACTGTGTATCTGCAGAAACAACAAAAATCTCAGTGCTGGTGACTTAGATTCTGCTAATACATCTGTTACTGCAGTGTCACTTCCTTCCCTCACCGCCCCCTCCCTACCTGCTCCTTCATTGGACAACAGCAAAATGTTTCTGCTATTGTTCTGTTTTAAAAAGTGAAGAGAGCAAAAGGCCAAAGATGGAAAAACTTTGGCTAAGAACAACACAAAGAAAAGCCAACACTTCATATATACCAGAGACCTGAGAAATGATAATCAAGTAAAACTCACACCAGTCAGTGCTAGCAATCCAGCAGTCCTCACAGTAGAGGCTCTAAAAGAGAAGTTACTTATTGGTACTGAAGCAATATCGGTGAAATTGAAGGAATTCCAAAGTGTGAATCAGAAGCTACCTCAAGACATCATTGGCCTTCATAAGTTAAACCCTAAGGGAAAAATGAAGACCTTCCACACTGAAAATGTTTCAGATTTCTAATGGAAAATAGAGTAAGTTGAAATCAACACTCACTTCAGTATTCAATGGTTTCTTTTTTAAACTAATTGGAGGATCAAACTAAGGTAAGGCACCAAAGTGTAGTTTTATTCTCATAAGATGGTCAGTTCTGCAGCTATTACCATACATATGTCCTCACATGTTTAAAATTTATATATATCTAGGTTTAGGTTTCCAACCTAGAAAACATCTTTAAGATTTTAAGCATAGAAAGGATATTTGAGATTGTTGTGCATTCTTAACTCTTGTATACCTATAGGGTATATGGGCGTAGTGTGCATGTGTAGCCAAATCAATGGTGTCTAACTCAATGGTTCTTCACCTTATTTTTTTAGTCAAGGTCCTCCTCTCACTGAACCTGGTGCCCCCAGATTCACCTAGACTATCTGGCCAGCAAGCACCCATGATCCTCCTGTCTCCATCTTTCCACCTCTGAAATTATGAGAATTCATACTGTGCCCAGCTTTTTACGCACATTTGGATATACAAACTCAAGGACTTGTGATTTCACTGCAAGTATTTTAATAACAATAATCTCCTTGGCTTGCATCTTTAACTTTTGTTGTTGTTGCTGTTGTTTTTTTGTTTTTCTCTAGACAGAGTTTCTCTGTGTAGCCCTGGCTGTCCTGGAACTCACTCTGTAGACCAGGCTGGCCTTGAACTCCCAATTGCTAGAATTAAAGGCGTGCACCACCACTGCCCAGCCGCATCTTTAACTTTTTAAAAGATTTTTTAATTTTTATTTTTATGTATGAGTATTTACCTACATGTAGAAGACGGTCTTTCTCATTTAAACTCATAAAAACTTGCTATAGATAATTGTAAGTGCCTGATAAATGTTCATAATAACATTTCTGATAAACTCTACTCTAGTTAACATCAGAATCTCCCACAAGTACATACTAGGATTACTTAGAACTAGGTATTCTTCCTGGGAATAGCTGGGACATGGTGGGTAGATAGTTTAAGTTATTGAAAATGTGAGTTCTCCTAAATATGAACAAAAGTGATCTAAGGTAATTTACATAATTTATTAATTTAACTGATAGCATGTTATTGACTTACATTGTTTTTTAATTTTTATATTTTATTTATATGTTTGCCTGTGTGTGTGTTTATGTACATCACCTGCATGATTGATACCCTTAGAGATGAGAATAGGATCCCTTAGAGCTAGAGTTATGAATGGTTTCAAAAAAAATATTTGGGCACTAGACACCAAAGCCAGATCTTTTCTCTGTAAGAGAAGCAAATGTACTCAACCACTAAGCCATCTCTCTAGCCTGTTTTTGAAAGTTTTAAACAGTTTGAAAGCTGCCTTTTAAAAAATTCAAAATATGTGCCCGATACCTATTTTGTCCTCCTAAGAAATTAATTTTGTATCAGTCTTGAATGAGTGGTGCCCCACTAAAAAGAAGTTACTAGGGTTTGGGGATTTAGCTCAGTGGTAGAGTGCTTACCTAGCAAGCGCAAGGCCCTGGGTTCGGTCCTCAGCTCTGGGGGGGAAGAAAAAAGAAGTAACTATTGTTATGTGCACAAGTAGAAGCCAGGGGTTGATATCCCATGTTTTCCTTAATGGCTTCTCTTCCTTTCTTTCCTCCTGTGATGGTTTGTACATGTTTGGTCCGGGGAGTGGCACTATTAGAAGGTGTGGTCATGTTGGAGCAGGTGTGTCACCATGAGTGTGGGTTTTGAGACCCTCACCTTAGCTGCCTGGAAGCCAGTATTCTGCTAGCAGCCTTCAGATGAAGATGTAGAACTCTCAGCTCCTCCTGCACCATGCCTGCCTGGACTGCCATGTTCCTGATAACTGCCATGTTGATGATTATAGACTGAATCTCTAAACCTATAAGCCAGCCCTAATTAAATGTTGTCTTTTATAAGACTTGCCTTGGTCATGGTATCTGTTCACAGCAATAAAACCCTAACTAAACTTACCAGATTTGTGTCAACTTGACACAACCTAGAGTCATCAGAGAAAATAAGCTTCAGTTGAGGTAATACCTCTCCATGAGATCCAGCTATAAGGCATGTTCTCAATTAGTGATCAATGGGGGTGGACCCAGTCCATTGTGGGTAGTGCCATTCCTGGGCTGATGGTCCTGGGTTCTATAACAAAGCAACTTGAGCAATCCATGAGGAGCAAGCCAATAAGCAGAATCCCTCCACGGCCTCTTCATTAGCTTCTGCCTCAAAGATCCTGCCCTGTTTGAGTTCCTGTCCTGACTTCAATGATAGACAGTGCTGTAGAAGTGTAAGCTGAATAGAATAAACTCTTTCCTCCCCAATGTGCTTTTGGTCATGGTGTTTCATGACAACAATAGAAACCCTAAGACAAATTGGTAACAGGGACTTGGGTATTGCTGCCATAGGTCTGACCATACTTTTGTTTGGAGGAATTTGGACTTTGGGTTAGGAAATGCTTTAAGCACTGCTTAGTGGGCCATACTAGTAGGAACATGGAAGATGGTGGTGCTAAGGGTGGTTTAAGCTGTGGGGTTTAAGCCCTGGCTAAAGAGGTTCCCGAGGAACTGAAGATTAATATGTGGGATGGAAACTGTTCTTGAGATATTTTGGTGAAGTATGTGGCTGCTTTCTTCTTCTTCTCCTCCTCCTCCTTTTTTTTTTTTTTTTTTTTTTTTTTTTTTGGTCCAAAAATCTGCCTAAGGCTGAATTGAAGAATTGTGAGGTTGGAGTGAAGAGTTGATTTATTGATTTGGCAGAGGAAATCTCAAAACAGTCTAGTATCATATCTGTGGTGTAGTTATTAGTGTTCACCCTCATGCAATTTATAATAAAAAGGAGTAAGCTGGGCAAGAAAAATACCACATGTACAATTTGAAGAGAAAAGGGGCACCAGGAAGTGGAATGGAGCTAAGTCCTGTGCTCAAGATTAAAGAAAAGCCTGATGTTAAATGGAATAAAAGAGTGGTAACTTCAGGACAAGATCCAAGCCAGCTAAGCTTCCAGTTTGTGAAAGGAATTTAAGAAAAGATTAATTAGGGCGGGTGCAGTAGCACACACCTTTAACCCCAACACTGGGAAAACAGACACAGGTAGACTTCATAATTCAAGGTCAGCCTGGTCCACAGAGTGTTCCAGTATAGCCAGGCTTATACAGTGAAGGAAACCAGGAAAAAAGGAAATCTGGACGATGTAATAGAACAGGAGGGCCATGTTCCAGCCCCAGCAAGCAGCAGAACTTGGCAGCTTCAGCCACATGGTTCTGGCTTTAGAGTTATGGGTAAAAGAAAAGGAATGTGGAATCTCCCTCATTGACTAGGGAAAGCAGCTGAAGTCAGGCATGTGTCAGAGAGAGGCCATTGTGTGAGGCTGTGAAAGTGAAGCTTAGATTGCCTTGAAGACCCCAAGATGTTGGACATGCCAGTATCGTGGAATACCTGCTGAGAAGAGTTGCTAGCTGGGAGTGGAACCATCCCAAGAAAAAGAAATGTGTTGCAGAAAACAAGCTCAAAGGAACTGGAGAGCTGAAGGGTTTGACATGGAGATATAGAGTCTGAAGTTTGCCTAGCTGGTTTACAGTCTTGCTTTGGTCCAGTATTTCCTCACTAAGCTCCCTTTTGGAATGGTAATGTATATCTTGTACCATTATATATAGGAAGTATGTGATCTGCTTTTTGATTTGATCAAAGATTACAGTTATATTACAGACTATATGAGTCTCAGAAGGAACTTTGAACTTCAGATTAAAAATGCTGATATGTGTGTAAATATAGGGAACTTTTGAGGTTAGACTAATTGCATTTTGCATTATGATATGGCTTCAAGCCTATGGGGCCAGGGAGCCAAATGTTGTGGTTCGAATAAAAATGGCCCCTATAGGCCCATAGGGAGTGACTATTAGAAGATGTGGCCTTATTGGAGGTGTGTCACTGTGGGCGTGGACTTTGAGGTCTCATGTGCTCAAGCCAGTATGGTGTTCTCTTCCTGCTGCCTGCAATCCAGATGTATAACTTTCAGCTCTTTCTCCAGTACCATGTCTGCCTACATGCCACCATGCTTCCTTCCTGCCATGAAGATAATGGATTAAACCTCTGAAACTGTAAGCCAGTCCCAAGTAAATGTTTTCCTTTGTAATATACTTTGTAATATCCTTTGTAAGAGTTGCCATGGTTATGGTGCCTCTTCACAGCAATAGAAACCCTAAGACACTGCCCTCAATACCTACTTTGAGTGTGTGTGATGTACATGGGTGTATAGGTGTACATCCATGTCTCTCTCTGTATGCACAATTATGAGAAGGATATCATGTGTCCACTATTCACCACTAATCCCTTGGGATAGTATTTCACTGATCCTAGAGCTAGGTCAGTGGCCAGAATGCCTCACCAATCCTTCCATCTACATCCCTCAAAGTGCTGAGGTTAAAGGTATGAGGCTGCCATGTCCAACTTTTACATGGCTACTTGAAATTTAAACTTAGATCTTATTGCTTGTGCAAAAAGTACTCTGATCCACTAAGGTAATCTCAATTGTCAACTTTCAAACTAGAATCACCTAGGAGATGGGCCTCTAAGTATGACTGTAGGGGCTAATCCTGTTTTATTTTATTTTGAGATAAAGTCTCACTAGGTAGCTTTGGCTAGCATGAACTCCCAATGTGGATCAAGCAACTTCCAACTTAGAAGAGATCTGCTTCTGTTTCCTTAGTACTGGTATTAAATAAAGGTATGCACCATCATGTCCAGTTTCCTCCTCTCAGATTTATTTATTTTATCTTAGAGTATATAAATGTTTGTATACCTATATACCTATATACCTATATGCATGCCTGGTCCCCACAGAAGTTGGAGGAGGGGATTCAAACCCTGGACCTGAGGTTGTGGGCACCACATGGCTGGTAGAAACTGAACCCAATCCTCTGCAAAAACAAATTCTTTTACCCTTTGAGCCATCTCTCCAGCTCTGGGCTATCTTAATGAGGTTAAATGAAGTGGAAAGATCTGCCCACTATGGATACTATTCTGTGGTCTGTCATCCTGAACTCTATTAAAAAGAGAAAGTGAGCTGAGTACAAGCATCCAGCACTGTCTGTTTCCTAACAGTGGTGCAATGTGCTTCAAGCTCTTGATGTGTTAACTTCCATGCCATAACAGTCTGTACCTCTAACCGTAAGCCAAAACCCTTCCTTCCTATATTAGGTACTTTTCTATTGTTACTGGGATAAGATACTGTACTGGTTGGTTTTGTGTGTTAACTTGATACAAGCTAGTCATCACAGAGAAAGGAGCCTCAAGTTGAGTAAATGCCTCCATGAGATGTAGGCATTTTCTCAATGTTCAATGGAGGAAGGCCCAGCCTATTGTGGGGGGGCGCCATTCTTGGTCTGGGAGTCCTTGGTTCTATAAGAAGGGCAGGCTGAGCAAGCCAGGTGAAGCAAGCCTATAAGCAACTCCTCTCTATGGCTTCTGGACCAGCTCCTGCCCCAAGATTCCAATGCTGCTTGGTTGAGTTCCTGTCTGACTTCCTCTAGTAATGGATTGTGATCTGGAAGTGTAAGCCCCTTTCCTTCCTAGCTTGCTTTTTGTTCATGGTATTTCTTCACAGTAAGAGAAATCCTAACTTGGATAAATACCATGAACAAAGGCAACTTAGGGAAGAAAGTTTATTTTGGTTTATGGTTTTTGAGAGATCCAATAATTGTTGGATAGGTATTAGAGCAGGCAGCTGGAGGAGAAATGGACAGATCACAACTTCAACTAAAAACACAGAAAGTGAACAGGAAATGGAAGAGACAAACTCTCAAAGCCCACTCCAGGATTATACCACCTCACCAAACAGCACCATCACCTGGGGACCAGGAGTTCAAATACATGAGACTATGGGGACATTTCCCATTCAAAATCACCACACGTCCTTACGTGGCTTTTGTCAGGGTATTTTAAATACAACCCCTACCTCCAATAACTTAGAAACTCAATCTTCTCCCAAACACCCACATTAGTTTTTGTTATTTTTTGAGAAAGTCTCTCTCACTAAACCTAGAGCTCATGAATTAAGCTAGATTGCCTAGCCAGCAAGACCTCAGGATTCCCCTTTCTTCAACTCACTGTTGCTAGAATTACAGATATTCACTGCCACATCCTGCTGCTTTTTATATGTGGATATGAGGCATCTGAACTCATTTCAGGCAAAATACTCATATACATAAAAACTCATAATCATAAAAATATATTTAAAAATTTTTTAAAGTCTAATATGGAGTTACCATAATGAATCAGAAGACTCAAAACTTTGTATAGTTTTATATCAAAGAAAAAGTTCTTAAAGAAAAAAAAAAGACATTGTCTACACTTGACAACTCAAGAACTAACAGGGCAAAGACATTTTTATAAGCAGAAAGTAAATTAGGATTTAAGATATAGGGGTAAGGACAGGGTGAAACAGACCTGGTTCAGGAGCCTACTGTGTTTGCAGCTTCAAGTCTATAGTAATGTTGGCCTAAAGTCATGTGATATGTAGGTATACTTCTGACAAGGGCATGGAAATGTATATGTCTAGTTCCTAAAAGAGCAGAGAAACAAATTTAAGTCATAAAACTTGAACAATCCAAGACTCAGAAACTTGACACTGGAGAGATGACTGCTTTCTCCCCTTTGAGGATATGTTCTTGCTAGTAGTGACTGCTGCTTCAGACCAAGAGAGCTCAGTTTATAAATATTCCCCTACATGGAAACAATAAGTTTTATGCGATGAAGAAATAAGCCCTCATGATCCAAGAGCAATGAAGGTTGTTAAGATTTAGACTTTCTCCACAGATCTAAGGGGAACTATGAGGCTAAGAATGGTACCTAGGAGTAAACTTTAGCTAGTTTATATGTATGACTCCATGAATACATACATGAAATTGATATTAATGTTATTTCTTCTCTTAAAAGAATTCATGATGGCCTTTTAGGACTGTGTGCATACATATCAAGTCAGCCTCAATAAGAAATCCTTATTAAGTGAAAATAAAACTGAATACTGGAAAAACCAACAAATTATTATCAAGGTAATTATTCCTGTCATGAATGAAAGCAATAAAAGCAGTTATGCCTCATTATTTTCATAGTTCTTAAAAATATATTTCTAGGGGCTGGAGAAATGACTCAATGGCCAAAAGCATTGGCTGTTCTTTCAGAGGACTGGGGTTCAATTCTTAGCACCCACAGGGCAGTTCATAACCATTGTAACTCTAGTTCCAAAGGATCCAGTACCTCTTTTGACCTCTGCAGGTACTGTACACATATGGTGCACAGACACAAATTCAGGCAAAACACACATACATTTACACGTCTTTTCTTTGAATATCCATTCTTTGGTAAATCTGTCTTTGTTTCAGAAATGTAATTCAAAAATGCAAATTTTCATTTCTTCTAAGGGTGAAATACACAGTTGTAGTATAAACCAGGGAGGTTTATAAAAAGTGCAAAGGCCTAGGTCAGAATCCCATTTCTGCTGCAATAAGCTCTTGGCTAACAACATGTTTTTGAGGCATGGATTCTCATCTATAAAATGGTAACAGTAACCAACCTCAAAAGGTTATCAGAGTTATCCTTGCACAGGGTCTGATTTACTGAATATCATTAGTGATGATAGAGTAATGACACTTTTCAAGGTCTGGCCCTGACTACACCCCCTCTACACCTCATATTACCTACAGGTACCAAGCTGTTTTATGCCTTGATCCCTTTTCCTAAGTTTCTCGTCATGTTAACCCCTCTAGAATCTGCCACAAAATTCCTTACTACACTTACCTAGGTCTGTCTGATAGATGTTTGTCATTGAAGGGCCATCTAGTGCACACACTGTTACACTTACTGGTACTTCTTAACTAGGTGTGGTGAGCACCCCTGTATTTCAGTACTGCGGACAGTAACAAGTGGTTAAAAAATCTGGTCTACCATTGTGCAGTAACAAGAAGTATATAAGAAAACAAGACACAGCCTTAGAGTTAAAATTACTGCACAATAAGCAGATTTGTTGTCTTGAGGCTGAGATAAAATTTTAAGTCATCTTATACACAACCGTAGTACCCACGCAGAAAAATCTTACTAACGGCTGCTTTTGTCATTTTTATTTAGTGTCAACATCCTGCTTTGGATTTGAGTCGTGTGCTGACTTCTTTGGGACTGTTTTTTGAAAACCACAGAGCATACTGATTTCTACCCTTTCAAAAACAAGGGTGCCAGCTATTGTGCTAGCCCCTGTCACTCACCTCAGCCACCTGCTGGGTCCCCACTCTGTGCTGAACCAGCCCCTCCATATTTGTAGCCATGGTGAAGCAAGATCATTAGAGAACCTGTTTGGAAAAATGCAGCAACTTCTATCAGGTGTGGAAAACCAGGCTACTTGAAAATTATCACTCATCAGAATTCATCTTTGATACTGTCTTACAAGGGCCATGCCTTCTATAGGAAACAAAGCCAGCAGGGTAATCATGTCTAGATATGCCATAAAATTAATGTACCAACTTTTGTAGAAACATTTCAATTGGTAAATTTCTCTTGGCAGATATAAATACAGGAGAATAAGGGATTTATCAGGTCTTCTTAGTTTAACCTCTCAGAGAGGTCGAAACTTCACATACCTTTTTGAGAAGCTCTTAGTCACAGTTACACTGAGTAAAATGGAGGCTATCTGAGAAAACCGTAAGGTTAACTTTGGACAGAATACTAGCTTGCTAGATTGCTATCAACTAAACTTTTATTACTAGTGGCAATATGAGAAGCAAAACCATGCCCAGATTACACACCTCATTTACAGGCTGAAAAACAAACAATACACCAACAAAGAGAGACAAAGAATATGCTAACAGGACAAAGTACCCATATATACAATATAATATATATATTGTGTGTATATGTATGTATGTATATGTGTGTATATATATAAAATATATAAAATATATATAAATATTATATATATATTGAGTAAGAGTCTCACTGTGGAGCTCTAGCCAACCTGGAACTTGCTATGTAAACCAGATTAGCCTCAAACTCAGAGATCCACACCTGCCTCTGCCTCCCAAATGCTGGTATTAAAAGAGTATATGTACATGTGTATACGTGTGTGTGTGTGTGTGTGTGTGTGTGTGTGTATGTTATGTGTGTGTGTGTGTGTCCGTCCCTAGCTTTCCATTAATAGGAAAAAAAAATATATTGATGCCATCATTTGCAAAATTTGAGGAAGATCATCTAAAGACCAAAAAGCCTGATAGCCTCCTAGGTCAGAGTCACTTAAACACAGTCACTGATGACCCTCCATCTCTTCTAGTCACAAACAAGACAGCTCCATGAGTATACCCTAGATACTTTTCAAAAGCCAGGGTTTATTTGGGACAATTCATTATCTGGATAGGTCCCAGGCTAAACAGAAAAACAAGCTCTAGTAGAATTATCTTTGAATTTGTACATAAAAACTGTACAGTGTTACTGTACAATATATCTATGTGTAATATACACAGATGCACAATTAGTTCATTTGCTTGCTTGGACTATTATACAATGAGTGGTTTCACAAAGCACCTTTCTATAGCATTCCTACTTATGAGACACAGATCTCTCAGCTTTTTAATTGTGGCTATTTTCTGTATTTTTCTACCCATTATTAGATAGCCACATCTATTACTTTAATTTCCATGTAGACTGTTTCACTGCCTAAACGATGAGTGGTAAATAGAGTGTGAAACCAGTTGACAACATAAAAAGACCTAGAACCTATAAGCACAGGTACTGCACCAACAGGGACATGATACCAGGTCACAGATATCAGTGATTCATCTCCATATAATATGGCCAGGCGTGAGCTATAGGGGTTAGTTTTCTTACTCTGAAGTTTTTTCTTTCCTGTTCAGGGCTGAGGAACAAATCTAGAGCCTATCATATGCCAAGAATGTTCTACCAGTGAGCTATACTACCAATCTGCTTTTTTTGTTTGTTTGTTTCTTTCTTTAAAAAAAAAAAATGCCAAGAGGGAACACTGGGTTTTGTTTTAAATTTTTGTTGTTATAGTTTTGATTTTTTTTGTCCTTGCTATGATTTGGTTCCAACGTAAGAGAAATAGAAAAAGGAAGGAAAGCAATATTTGAGATATGCAGATAAGTCGTAACACACAGCTACATGTATGAGGTCTAGACTTGTACTCTTCAACAAATAATGATAACCAATAGGTAACATATGGTAAGAATTAAATCCAGACAGACAGCCACAACTAATCATTTTGTAACTCTGAAATGTAATCACTGTTTCTGCTGCTAACTGTAATTTAAGTAAAAATACGTGATTCTAAATACACTGGAACACTGGTGGAGAATTATTACTGAATAATATAGAAATAGCAGAACATTCTTTAAAAGACCTTTTTATAGGGTTTCCTGAAAAGACCCCACACACAACTGTCTGAATTGCAAGCTTAGTAACTCAGAAAACTTACTTCAATGGTCTACTTTATGGGCTTCTTTTTGTTTGTTTGTTTGTTTTGTTTTATATTATTAGGGACCACATTCACATCTCTAAATCTGCTAGGAAAGCACTTTATCACAAAACTGTACCCCTACCCTGAATCACTTTAAATCTGCAGGGACAGTCAACTTAAGATAGTTATGAGTCTCAAAGTAATTCTAATAACCATATGTATAAATATTAACAGGAAATAGTACACCTGTTAAACTTTAAAAAGTTAAGGATTCTGGATACTATTTGACTATGTAAGTGTATACTTTTGTAAATGTCTTTGCCCATTCTTTAACATGTCTTGTTGAATAGCAGTATGATAATAATGCTGAATGGATCAGTATTTTGGGAGTTCGTATTACTTTTTTTTTTTTTTTACTTATTAGCATACAATCCGGATGCATATGTATGTGGTGGTACACATGTGAAGAGGACTATTTGCAGCTGATTCTTTCTTTCTGCCTTTACAAGGGTTCTAAAGATTGAATTCACACCACCAGGCTTGTAAGCACCTACCCCAAGCCATCCTGCCAGCCCTGGCAGCCTGCATTTTAATGTTTTAGGGACATTCTGTCCTACCCTAGGGTTAAAAATACCATGGTATGTATTTTATTATATAAATGCTAAATAATGTTATTATTCACTTTTTAAGCTCTTAATCCATGTGCCCATTAGTTTTTTGAGTGTGATGAGTCAGGCACAGACATCAATTTTCCAGAACCATGCACTGAACCTATCATATCCTTTCATCACTGTTCTGTAATGTCATCTCTGCCACTGTAACTCAGGTTTCCTTCTGAGTGTAGACATAATGGCAGATTCTCTATTCCACCACTGGCTATGTATCTTTCTGTTTGCTACCACCATTATTTCACTGTTTTATAGGCCTTGCCCACTTCCTGAACCATCTCTTGAATTCTTGGAATTCTTGATGTCAGTGTTGGTTTTCCACCTCCCAAGCAGCTTCATCCATCAACTGCTAAATAAAAATGAAAGAGGAGGAATGTATGCCTTCTGAAAAGAAAAGCAGAGACAGTCAAAGTAAGAACAAGCAGAAAAACTTCAGACAACCATGATTCCAACAGAAAGACTTTCATCCAACTAGAGCAGATAAGTTAGAGGGAGTTTCAAAACTTCATTTACCATGTTAGAAAATGTGGTGTCGTAAACCAAATCCTCTGTGTGTGTGTGTGTGTGTGTGTGTGTGTGTGTGTGTGTGTGTGTATGTAAGAAGCTTCCCCTTGCAGGACATCACAATGTAAAAAGTAAGTAAAACAAACTCTCAGGAAATGTCAGGAAGCAGACCTGGGGGGTACCTTTAACTAGGTGCTCCTGAAATAAAGATAATGTGGGCAAGACTCTCTCACCACCATACAACCACAGGACATCCCACAGGCACAAGTCATATGGGAGAGGGAGATCAGAGCCTTTGGAACGAAGTATGGGGCATCAGTTTTCAATTAGAGGACATTTCCCTAAAATGACAAGCTCCAAAGAACAGTGGTAGCTGGAAAACTCAGTCACTAACTTCATAACTGAAATCTAGAAACAATAAAACTAAAACATATTACTACAGAAATAAGCTTTTAGGGACCTGGGAGAACTAGATGGATGGATCAGTGAAAGACAGCCTGCTCAGCATGCACAAGACCTGGGTTTTCATCAAAAGCACCAAAAAGAAAAAGCCTTCTTGGTTTGTGAAGGTAAGCTTAGCAGCACCAACAGTAACCAACAGCTGTTATTGTATTAATAAGCATTCTGGACAGAACACAGCTTGTTCTGGCTATGGAAACCTGAAGATGACTCTTCAGCTAGCTAATCTTCATACCCAGTCATGTTGATGGAAGAGGACCCAACTAATTACCAAAAGAGCTATCAAGACACAGCACTGTAAGTAAAAAATGTGATAAGTCCCAAATAGCCCACCAACTCTTATTAAGAAACTACTATGGCCAGACAATGAGTTGAAGGTTGAGAATTAACAAAATAAGGGAAGTCCTTTGTCCAAGATGAACCTGATGCCATTTAATAGCTATGAGTGTCCCAAGGAAGAAGTAACTCCCTCTGCAGAGTTAGTGAGATGCTTTGTAAAAGCCTGACAGCCTAAGTTAGATCCCCTGTATCCACATGGTAAAAGGAGATAATCAACTCCCTCAAGTTGTTCTCCACATGTAACTAGGTTTTAAGAAGTGAAAATTTGAGGCTGGAGAGATGGCTTAGCGGTTAAGAGCACTGACTGCTCTACCAGAGGTCCTGAGTTCAATTCCCAGCAACCACATGGTGGCTCACAACCATCTGTAATGGGATCAGACGGTCCTGAGTTCAATTCCCAGCAACCACATGGTGGCTCACAACCATCTGTAATGGGATCAGACGCCCTCTTCTGGTATGTCTGAAGACAGCTATAGTATACTTACATATAAGTAAATAAACCTTTTAAAAAACTGGGAATTTATCAAAGAAAGGAAGAGTGGAGAGTATTCTAAGCAGGAAGGACAGTTCTTAAGGAGCTAGCAAGTCCAATACAGAATGAGGTATTTGAGGAACAGCCGGCAATATGCCAAAAACTATGGGAGAGGTCAGAGACTGACACTGGATGCTGGAGAACCATCAACAGCTTTAACATGATTGTATCTGATCTTCAACAAAAGAAACTTTTTTCATAGCAGGGTGGAGATGACAGGAAAAGTAATATTGCAGGCAAAAGCCAGTAAAGAATCCATGACAACAGTAAGAAATGAAGGTAGATCCTTAAATTTAATTCGAGTCATTCTGAGCAGCACATGATGACAGCAGAGCACAGTAAGCAAAAATTATGGTGCAGACTACAGAGTAACAAGAGCACAAATGAACTCTTCCAGACTCACAGAAGACTGACAGCTGATGAGACCCTGTTTTCAGTTAAGCAGGCGTATGGACCCTAACACAGCCAATCAGGCTCTTGATGGGAACAATAGGTCTCTCTCTCAGTGGCCAGGAAGTATAGCTATGGCACTCAGCAACAGGGAAACTGTCTTCAGTAACTGGAGTCTTTCCTTTCATGATCAAGTAATTCAAATCACTCACGCATATGCAGTGCCTACCAGAACAAGAACATAACAGCATTCAAAGTGCCTATTATCCTGAGCAAGTCTCCCTGGTTGTGAGGCTCAGGCACTAAGCTGATCTCCCTAATGCTAACCACATCAGACTGCAAAACTAGATGTAAAATGTTTACATTGAACCTGGAACTCATAGTATATTGCAGCTACTATTTGTTGAAAATGCTGCTTTTACCTTCTCAAAAAACAAAAACAAACATGAAAGCAGAAACTAAAGCTATGAAACATACTTTAAGATCTACCCAACTGTAGATCTGAACTGTATGTATGTTGTATAAACAACCAAATAATAATAATTTATCAGATAATAAAAATAATAATTCACACTGTTAAGCTGCAAGCTGGACAAAATGAAAGGGTTGAATTAGGGTATAATCTGAAATAATTAAAAATAAGTCAAGGTTGGGCAGTGGTGGCATACATCTTTAATCCAGCACTCAGGAGGCAGAGGCAGGTGGATCTGAGTTTGAAGACAGCCTGGTCTAGAGAGTAAATTCCATAACAGCCAAGACTACACACAGAAACCCTGTCTCAGGAGGTTAAAAAAAAAAAATCAAAGTCACCTGTAGTGAGCTTGCCTTTTTGATCGCAAGTGTAACATTTAGAAATTAGCAACTGTTTAAAATAATTAAATGTTCTAGTCTATGAATGAGTAACTGATACCCTGTTACTGTTTAAAACTAGCTTCTTCTATGTAGTAAGTTCCAGGATTAGGTAGTAAAAGACCCTAACCATCCCCCAACTTCCCAAAAGCAATATCTAATGATCATTTGAAAAATAAAAGGCAGGCAGGAAGGCCAGCATGATGGCACACACCTTTAATCTCAGCATTTAGGAGGTAGAGGTAGGCCAATGCCTGTGAATTCAAGGCCAGCTGGTCTACATAGTGAAACCCTGTCTTAAAAAAAAAAATACTACTAGATAGTATTAAATGATATAGTTTAAGTATATTCTGTTAGAAACCTATTTTTTTTTACATTTTTAAAAAAGTATCTCTTCTCATATATTTCATCCCAACCACAGTTTCCCTTCTCCCTTTCCAGTCCCCCCTTCACACCTCTAACCTCATTCCTCCTCCATTTCCCTTCTGAAAAGGGTAGGCCTTCCAGGGTATCAACAAAACCTGGCATATCAAGTTATAATAAGACTAAGCACCTCCTCTCATGTTAAGGCTGGATGAGGCAACCCAGTAAGAGGGTCCCAAAATCAGGCAAAAAGGATCAGAGACAGCCCCACTCCCACTGTTAGAGGAGCACAACAAGAAGACCAAGCTACACAACTGTAACATACGTGCAGAGGGCCTAGGTCAGACCCATGTAGAAACCTATTTATATTCATGGAAAAATAAAAATCTAGATGAAACATGCCCTTTAGATGCCCCTAAGGCTAAGCTTAAATCCACAACCAGTTATTGAAATCCTGTTTTTAAGACTTCAAAATCACTTAGCCTCTGGGTCATGTGATTTCCTACCCATCATGCCCATCCAAAGGAGACTAGTTTCTTCTTCCAGTAAGAAAAAGGAGAAATAACATTCCTGAGGGAAGCAGGAGAGCAAGGTATGGAGAGCATAGAAAAGCAGCAGCTTCCATAGCCATGTTGTTGCTATGCTACAGGTTCCTACTACAGGTTAATGTGTGTGGAGAGCTCCCTCATTCTACCAATGACTTACATGTAATGATGATGATGATGATGATTCTGTTTCTGTTAGAATGAGCCAGGGGTAGACAACTGGAAAAGTAGGGCAGACTTCTGGGCACCTATAACTTATTTTCTGTCAAACTAGAAAAGTTTTGATTCTTAGCACACCTTAGTATGATGTATAAGCTCCAACAAGGAAGTCAGAAGAATGGACACACAAGGAAACATGTTTAAAGTGATCCAGCTGCTAATGAAGTGCTAGTATTCCAACTCATACCACTGACTTTAAAACTTACACCTCTAGATCACATTATATTTCAAAATAACTTCCCAAGAAAAACAAAAATCAAGGAAGAAAAAGAGTAACAGGGTATCAGTTACTTATCTCTTTCATTCATAGGCTAGAATATTTAATAACTAATTTAAACAACTGCTCATTTCTATATGTTACACACTTCAGTACTGCTGTCAGGAATTTATAGTCCAGCTCCACCACAACAGTTTCTTAGGAATTCAAAAATACTTTTAATATTTTAGCTATACAGTAATTATACTGACCAGAATTGTTAAGATAGAAAATAAGTAGTGAGGATAATTGTTAACACTTTTGTGATTATTGTTTTGAGACAAGGGTTTCTCTGTGTAGTCCTGGAACTCTGTAGATCAGACTGACCTCAAACTCAAACCCTAAGAGCTGGGATTAAAGGCATGCACCACCATCACCTGGCAAATTTTAACACTTTTAAGTAATAATTTTACTGAACTACAACATGCAAATACAAAAGTGCTCAAACTAAACATTGTGATATCTATCTACTAACAGAATACATATTCACACCAAAAAACAACAGTACCAGCAGCCTGAAGTCTCTGATGCACCTCCCCTATTATCATTAACTTGCCTTTCTTCTCCTAATATCTATTATCAAGGATGATTTTTGCTTGTGTTTATGCAATATACTTTATGTGTGTTTTGTTTCTCTTGCAGTCCATTTTCATTACTGTCTAGGATTCTATCACATGACTACACCATAACCCACTCATTTACAGCTAGTGAGTTTCAGCTTGTTTCCAGTCTGGAGCTCTTATACTAGTGCTTCTGTAAATAGTCTTACTCATGCCTTACGGTAACTGAGATCTTGCTCTGGCTTGTCTTTAACTCAGTTATCTACCTGTCTCTGCTGAGATCAACGGTGTAGGTCATCATACCCAGGTCTTACTTTCTAAGTAAGTTTTACCACTGATTTCCACTTCAAACCCTTTTATTTATTTTCATTTACTTTTTAGTTTTTGCTTTTCTGAGATAGGATTTCACTATGTAGCCTAGGCTGGCCTCAAACTTGTCATCCTCACACCTCACACCGGAGGTAGGCCCCTCATTCTGTATATGTCCAAATTTTAGTGTTTCTTACTTTGTTGCTTACTATAATAAGCAATGTTTATTCATTGTATGATCACTATCTTTCATTTACTCACAATCCTGTCACACACTAGAAGATTCAGAGCTAGGATCACAAGTATGCACTATTATACCTGGTTCAATTACCCTATAACGGAGTATCTTCTATCTCTCTAGAAAAACAATCATAATAATCTAATTTCTTAAAAGTGTACTAAGTAAGTACATATACATATAGTCTAGTCACCAGCCTTTTCAGCTGAGGACTGATACAATAATTACTAGGTATTTACCTTATCAACCTAGCAAATCTTGTATTACTGCAAAATAGGGGTATGGGAGAGAGGACCATGAGCAATATGTCATTTCTGACATATTCTATTAATACACAATCAGATTCACTGTAGAAAAATGCATACTGAAGCATTCAAGCATTGAGCAATTTCTCAAGAGGCATCCAGTCAGCCAGTGTTAGAATTTTGTGATTGTTGTTTTGAGACAAGGGTTTCTCTGGATGTAGTAGTCCTGGCACCTATGGAACTCTTACATAGGCAGGAACATTTTTTAGCTCCTGCATAGCTGTTTCTTACTACACAGAGCAGTAAAGGCAAATGAGGAAGGTTTCTGGAGAGCTCTCGCCTATGAGACCATCCCACCAGCCTCATTTCCCCTAAGAGCTGCCCTTTGCTCCAGATCCAAGTACATTCTTCCACATCGCCTATGAATCCAAACTAGAGAAAATTACAATCTTGCAATGAAATTCCTCTCTATTTACATTCTAACATTTCCAAAAAACCTTTGGGGTTATCAGTAAATACAAAATAGATGTCACCACCTATTAAAGGGTTTTAAGTCTTTTATTATTACAATTGAGGAGGTGCTTTTTATTACCTATAAATCATATTTTGCCCTGAAACTAACCTTCATTGACATATGCTTTCTGAAATACAAGACTGCCTCATCAAGTCCAGTTTAAAGGCTGCACTAACTTATTCATTTCCTGTCCTTAACATTTCACTTCTCATCTCTTCAAGATGCCAAGGTATGAACTGACTGAACTATCCCTAAACAAATGCCCATGCCAATGTCCTGAGTTAGGCTTCAGTTCCCCCTATACACACACCACCTTCTCATCACTGTGAGCTATGCCAGTTGAACGTGTCCCCTGGCTGTCATGCCCTTAGGTAGAAAGCTCTTCCTGCTTCAACACTAGCTTTTCAGTAATGAGGAGGGGTATCCTAGCGACCAGAGTTCACAGAAAGTGGCAAAGGTTATAGCAAAGAATGACATGATAGCAAAGAATGACAAAGAATGTAAGCCTTTAGGCAAGTTCAGCCTCCAAAGACCAAAAAGCCATCTTCTATAGTGTGTGATAGAAACATGAATTTTCAGATGATGATCACACACAGAAGAAAAGGTCATCCATTAAGTGAGATATAACAACATATATCTTTGAGCCCAGCACTCAAGGGGCATAGCCAAATGAATCTCTGAGAATTCCAGGCTACCCAGGGCTACATAAGACCCTGTCTCAAAGAGAGAGAGAGAGAGAGAGAGAGAGAGAGAGAGAGAGAGAGAGAGAGAGAGAGAGAGAGAGAGAGAGAGAGAGAGAGATCAGCTTTTCATAGCAGCAATAAAGCAAGACACACTAAAATGTAGGGAATTTATATCAGGTTTCAATAAGCTTCAGGACCATTTCCTACTCTATTTTTCAAGATAGGGTTGTAAGCCTGGAACTTATTATGTGGCCCAGAGTGGCTTCAGTCCCCTTGAGATGCTAAGCTCCCTTCACAGATGATTCCTGTTGGTGTCCACTCTAATACTTCAAACCTTTGAAGCAAACTGCATACAGAACTCAAATACCCAAATGTGAACCTCAGTATGTGGAACCACTCAAGCAAGATACAGGCCATCTCACCACAGTCTCACCTCCCTTGTCTGCAGTTACTGGGGCAGCTCCTCACCCACTCTCATCTTAGTGTTGGCTCCCTTTTTCCCAGTTTACAAATGTATAATATATCTCAAAAAGACTGCTGACTCAAGATTCTAGAACCAAGTTTTTCTGACTCCATGACCCAAGATCCTTCTATCACACCAGGTTGCTTGGCTCCTTGTATTAAAAACTTCTCCACCTAAGCATGGTAGCACAGACCAGCCTAAAGTCTCAGCTGCTCAGAGGCTAACAAGGGAGATCACTAGGGGCCAGGGTTAAAAGGCCAACCTAGACAACATCTCAAACCAAACAACAGAACTAAACAAAAAACCGTCAAAACTCCTCTCTAAAATGAAGAGACTTGACACAATTCCCAATTCCCAATCCCAATACAGAGTTCTCATTATGTAGTCCTGGCTGACCTAGAACTTTTGCCTCCTGTGTGTGAGAATCACGTCTTAAGCCACCACCATACCTGGATAGATCTCTTCCTAAAAGTGTGATTGATTACAGACTGACAAGGAGTTAGTACAAAGTAACTGGAGAAAACTGCAGCTGCATATTGATCGTTGTGTCTCTTACTAGAATGCCCCTTTGTGGCTGAACAGCCTTGAAGCTGTAATTAGGCTATTCTTGCTGTTATCAGAAACTAAGGTAACAGGGCACTTTCTCACCCATGTGTCTGAAAGAAGGGTCTGCATCCTTCAAAGATCAGATATCATTACAATACCAATTGTATTGTAATTTTAAAATGTCTAGCTTTTGGAGAGAGAAAACCCAAAAGGAAGAGCTACCATGCTTTGGGTTTTTTTTTTTTTTTTTTTTGGGGGGGGGTTGTGTCACTTCATTCCATGAACATTCTATCACCTCATAAATATTCAAGAAAACTTTAAAATCCACAATGTAGAACCCACTGGGCTGCAAGTCACTTTGGGAAAGCTTACTCCAATCTCTTTTTGGAAATGTTTGCTTGGCTTAACTTACACGGTCTCTTGAAATATTCAAAGAAAGTGTTAAAACTGTAACTGTTAGTATTATTTAAAAGCTATTGTTTAATTTTAAATATTTTATTTTGGATACCAGATCTTATAGCCCAGGCTGGCGTAAAACTCTGTGTAGCCAAGGATGGCACTGAAACTTCTGATCCTGCCTCCACCTCCCTAGTACTGGGATTACAGATATGCACCACTAAATAAGTTTATGCAATGCTAAGGATGAAACTTGAGGTTTCCTACGTGCTAGCTAGCCCTTCCTATTATGTTATATTCACAAATATTTTAGTTATCAGACTCTGCAATGGAAGTTAACATATTTTGTAAAATTTGCTTTTCACTTTGATAAACAAATGAGATTTTCAGAAGCTTCATAGCATCAATCAATTTTATCTCTGGAGAAAAAAATGTTAAAAGAATGTCTACTGAAGTCCAATTAAAATTCCCTGCTTAGTATAATGGACATTTTATTGCTTGTCATGCTAACTTAACTGTCAAGTCTGGGTAAAAATGCACCAATTAAATATACAGCACTTTAGTTATCAGTAGTATTATCAACAATTTGCTCAACAAACAGTGTGGGAAAGCCTTCCCTTCCCATCTTCAAGCTTGCTATCCAGAACCCAGCTCTTTTACTGAAATCTATTCAAACATTACATTCTCAGTGAAACCTGACTTCCTCGTCATCAAATCTAAATTAATGCCTTCACGATTCCTTCAGCACATCATCCGGTTTCTTCCCTGGAACTGAACATTCTCTAAGCCTTTGTATCCCCTTCAGCATCCAAAACTCTGAGGGAGAATGGCTCCTTGACCAGGTCAGTTGAATCTCTGGAAGTATCCCGTGCCTAAAACTATGCACATCCGTGTTTAATGAACGAAGGAAAGAAAATCACCTCACAAGTTTTCCACTCCAGTTGGTTCCTTATATTTTTCCACATCATCATTTTGGGACTAGGGATGTTAATGGCAGGGCAGCACCACATTAAGAAAAACCTAACACCACCATTTGCAAATTAGGTTGAAGCTCGCAGAATAGCTTGGACTCCCATTTTCAGAGAATAGTCCCTCAAACAATGCTGAGGAGAGAGGCGCGGCTTGGCAAGAATGCGTGGTGTCCCAATTTCATTGACTGAAATTGAGCCCGCCAGAGGGACTCCGTCCAGAGTCGTGAGGAAAGCGCGAACCCCGAAGAGCCTCCGTGTGCCGATGAGCTCGTCCCTCCAGGGCGCGCCATGGGTTCAAAAAGCATCATCAGCTTCCCAGCCCGACACCCACCAAGTTCCTCAGAGGCTGGCCCACCCGGCCTCACGCCCCGCACTATCGGCCCCCGGGACCTCCCTCTCCCACCTGGACCAACCAGCACAGCCCCGGGGGCGGCGCCGCAGGCCGTGGCCCTCCTATACCGGGGACGATTGGCCAGCACGGCCGTCACTCAGGAGGTCGTGCCCTGCCCACGCCTCCCTCCCTCCCCTTCCACCCTCCTAGTCCGGAAAAACGGCGGTTGGGCCAGGGTGGCAGCCAACGGCAGGCGGGGAGTGCTGGGGTGAGGAGCGGGGAACACAGGAAGAAGCGGGCAGGCCAGGCACGCGCGGAGGGGAGCCTGGCCGGCTGGCGCCGCAGGGACAAGATGGCGGCGCTGGCGGAGGGCCAGGCGTGAGGCGGGGCCGCGGGCAGTCCCCCTCCGCCCCCGCGGCGCGCGGCCGGCCCGGTCAGGACAGCGGCTCGCCCGGCTCGGCCGCGGGCGGGGAGGGGAGTGGAAGAGAGGGGAGGGGAGGGCGCGGCCCGGCCCACTATGCAAAGCGCCCGCCGCCGCCGCCACCGCCCCGTGGCAAAGGTAAAAGGCCGCGTTCAGCCTCCGTGGCCTCCATGGCGGCGCAGGCCTGTCCTCCGCTGCGCCGCGGCTCGGCCCGGCAGGCTTGCTCTTACCTCAGGGTTGGACGCCACAACAACCGCGGAGCAGGTCCCGTGTCTGCGGCGGGCGCCCCCGGCAAGGAGGGCAGGGCGCGGGCCGATCGGACGCCGGAGGGCAGGAGTCCGGGGGCTCGGGCGGCCGGGACGCCGCGGCGGGCCGGTGCGGAGCGGGGCGGCGGGCCGGGCCCTGGCGCCGCCGGGGTCGCGGAGGGACCGCGCTTTGTTATTGTTTTTGTCAGTGAAAGGTCAGAGTTCGTGACCCCGGTGCCGCTGCCGCCGCCGCCCGCGCGCTGGGAGGAGGAGGGCGAATGTTCCTCTTCCTCTTCCCGGCGCCAGCCTCACCGCGGCGGCGGGGGGCGGGCGAGCACGCGATTGGCTGAGCGCGCGCGCGCACCGGAACGCCGCCGCTGCCGCCGGAGCTGAGGCCCGCAGGCCTTGGCCGGGCAGGTGCTGCAGATCCCGTAGGCTCCGCTTGCAGACTCAAGAAGCGGGCCCTTGACTGGCGCCGCGCCGAGAAGGTGCAAGTGAGCGGTTTCCTGGGAGTGCACTGAGCTCCCGCTACCTCCCCCGGGATGGATGGTAGCTTTCTGTTTTTAAAGCTCCGAGGATGTGCATGCTTCTGGCCGGACCAGGCAAGTGTGCAGATGCCTCAGGCCCATTTTTAAAATAGCTGCTCAACCCTGGAGCCCAGACTTGTGCAGTCCCATGCCCCTCCCCTTCGCGATTTGAGTAAAGCAGCTTTGGCACGCACTGATTGCATTCTGGAAAGCCTCTGGGCTATACTTCTCCATTGGGCTTGGGAAGGTGCCGCCGGTCCCTCTCTGTGCCTGCGTGCAATGTTCATCCACTTCCCTTGATCACTGAGCTGTGTAGAGTGGAGATCCGCTGCTATCTAATCACACACACACACACACACACACACACACACACCTCTTGCTCATTTGAAATAAATGCTTCAGGGTTTTTGCAGTAGACATTTAGGCTGAATAGGGTGACTAACAATGCATTCTTAATCGAATTTATATTTGTTGGCAAGTGTTTTAATGAAACAGCCCCCTCCCCTTCCTCTTGCCTGGGAAAGTGGAGGAATGTACCTCTTTGCCCTACAGACCCTGTAACTGAAAGGAGCCTCTACAGGAGGCAAGGAAGTAATGGGAACGAAGTGTTCCTCATTTATAGGACCTGTGACCCAGAGAGTTCAGGAACACGCTTAAGGTAGGCTATATATAAGTCCTTTGCCAGGCGGTGCTGGCGCACGCCTTTAATCCCGGTACTTGGGAGGCAGAGGCAGGCGGATTTCTGAGTTTGAGGCAAGCCTGGTATACAGAGTGAGTTCCAGGACAGCCAGGGCCACACAGAGAAACCCTGTCTCAAAAGCAACAAACAAACAAAAGTCCTTTGACAGAAAAATTCTTGTAAATATGGAATGCTCTGTTATATATACTTTTCCAAGAATTTAAGCTTGTAATGCTAAATAATACAGTGTAAAAATTCACATTAGATGTGGTTTTCCGAGGAGCAGTACAATTGTACAAGGTTTAAAAATAAATCATAATGCATTTATCTTAGTTTATGGTTTTCTTTTTCTTCAGTTAATATTCTGGCTCTGCAAATGAACTTTAAGTAACCACAGTAAGCAAAACCGGAGCTCTAGGCCATTTTGAAGCTACTGGTTGGTGAAGTTACCCTGGCTTCTTTCTGTTGGCTACATTTGTAGTAACCTTAAGTAGCTTTTCAGATAAACTGTTTAAAATTGTAGCAACTTTTATGTTGAAAATAAACACATGAGTGTACCTGCACAGACACATTGTTAGCAGATAACCAGTGTTTGGAAGCTGGGCTCAGGAAGACTTTGTAACACTTTAATACTATTAGAGTCACACATAAAGTGGCACAATGTAAGGTGGATTATAATGTATGGGTTATATCCTGACCTGTGGGTTACTCTTAGTGTAACATTTGGATTTGTAGGGCTTTTATTTGGAAACAAAGTTTCGCTATATAGTTTTGGCTGGCCTAGAATTTTTCGTATTAAAAAAAGGTACAGGCCTTTAGTCCCAACACTTGGGGGATAGCGGCAGTTCAAGGATAACCTGGTCTACATAGTTCTAGGACAGCCAGGGCTATGTAGAGAGAGAGACAGCTACACAAATGCACCATGAGTCCCAGGATAAAAGGTCTGCACCATCACAGCTTCACCTTCGTAATGCTTTTGACATTCATTACCAGCCTTTTATACGGTTTTTACTGTGATGTACTTCAGAACTGCCAAGCTGGTTTGTTCTGAACAATGCTTGTCTGATAGGGTTGGCAACAGTACTTCTTTTGAGCACCACAGATGACATGTGTCCTAGGCTTAGGTCAGTGATCTCATTGCCAAAATGTGTAAGGTCAAACAATGTGGCTCAAGTGAGCCAGGCATGGTATTCTACACCTTTGATCCCCTCACTCAGGAGGTACAGCCAGCTAGATCTCTGTAAGTTTAAGGCCAGCTTGATCTACAAAGTAAGTTCTAGGACTGCTACAAAGAGAACCACTGTCTGAGAACAAAATGGTCTAACTTGGCCTCAAAATTCACTGTGCAAGTGTAACCTTGAACTTCTGATCATTAATCTCTGAAATATAGGAATGCACCACGTTGTCCAGTTTAGGTGGTACTTGGAATGTGTCTTAGGGTCTCCTACTGGGGTGAAACACCAAAAGCAACTTGGGAAGGAAAGGTTTGGCTTATACTTCTATATTACAGTTCCTCATCAGAGGTGGTAAACGGAACTGGATGCAGGAGCTGACGTAAAACCCATGGAGGAGTGCTGCTTACTGGCGTGTCCCTTAGGGCTTGCTAAACCTGCTTTCCTACAGAACCCAGGGCCCCCAGCCTAGGGGTGGCACCATCCCAATGGACTCCACCCTCCCCATTAATTAAGAAAGTGCCCACAGCACAATATTATGGAGGCATTTTCTCTATTGAGGTTCCTCTAGCTTGTGTCAAGAGGTCATAAAAACTAGCTAGCACATGAAGTGGAAACTTCTGGGGGTTTTTGGAAAGTCAGTTATGTCAAATGACGTTTTGCTGGAGCACACAGGTGAAGAGATACTTGGCTAAAGCAGACACATGGAAGGATGAGTGATGAAGGAGTAGAAATCTGACCACAGACAGTGGGAGCTCAAGAATTGGTTTGCTTTGCTCTGTGTCATTCTATGCTAACAACTCGCATGTATAGGTTTGCTTTACATTGCATTGCTGAGCTCTGCTATGGTAATGCATAGAGACTTGCCAAAGAACTTCTTGTGAGGCTCCTGTGGCTTCTTGACACTGCCTCAGCCTTGGCCCTGTTAGCAAGCTTCATGGTTTCTTCTGGATTGAACTTGCTGGTTCGTGTGTGGTATCCACCAAGTGGACTGGACTGCAGCTGCTGATATTCTGACAAAGAAGATTGGACTTGCCCCCAAAGAACTATTCTAAACAGGTCTACTAATAACCTTTGTTTCCGAAAAACCTTTCCCACTACCTCTGGTAGATAGTGGGCAAGAGGAAAGTTGAACCCTTATTAAAGTAGTTTAGAAAAAATGTATGCCTGAATGCACAGAATGGAACCCAGGGCATAATGCATACTAGGCAGGCACCATTCCATTGGAGCTACATCTTCAACCCAAAACAAAATCATTTAAACCTCTGAAAACGTAGTTTTAGAAGACTTTGTTTTTTAGAATCTGACCATTTCAGTAGGTTGTTCTGTCACAGGGACTGGGGCTCCAAGAATGATGTGTAAGACTGCATACCCTGGATGATGGTTATCTGAGACTGCCCACACTGTGGGCCCGTCCCACTTCTCAGCCATGATGGTATAGAACCAATCTAGTGGCTTTCTAACAGCAGTGTGTGACACAACCTCCAAGCTATCCCATCTTTACCAAAGTCCTCAATGAAGCAGGCCCAGTGACACTCCTGAGCTGGGATACGGCCTGGGTCCTCTGGCGCCCTGCACAGGGCTCCATGGGTGAGTGGTTCTTCAACTCAGAGGTCCCTGAGTGAGTGGTCTTCATGGTACCAATATAATTTGTGGTCAGTGACTTATTGACTCATCTGTAGCTTTAAGAGCAGGAAATGTAACTGGTGTTTCATCTTTGGGCCTAACATGGATTAAACACTTTTACCATCCAATGTAATTTCACACCTACATCTAAATGACAATCCTGACTGAATGTCAATTAAGTCACCGTTAAGGAGCAGACATTGCTTTTCGCATAATACTTTTATGATAGTATTGGCATCAGTTGCAGGCCACAGTACAGCTTGGCCAGTTCCCAGAGTGACAGGGAGCTTACCTAGCAAGTAACGGGTCCCTGGTTCTGACCCCAGTATTGCAGGAAGAACATGTTTTCCCTGGTTTTATAACATAAAGCTGGTAGCGTCTGTATTTTCTTAGTGGAAAGGCTTAATAATTGCCTTTCATAAGTATGTAGGAATGTTGGTTCTTCTGTAATAGCTTATTCTTTATTACTATGGGGTAATCATTTCAAGTTCTCTTCATGTTGCTTGTATAATTACTACATGCTTGCAAAATAAACATGAAGCTCCTGTAGATGTCATTAGGCTTATTGTTAAGAATGTGGAATTAGAACAGACAATCTGTATAGTAGACTGCATGTTCCTGGTATGTTTACCCTGCATCATTTTAAAACAGTCTTGTGAAGCAAATAATATTGTCCTGTTTTTACAGCTGGAGAGGCCAAGGCCCAACACAGGGAGAATGACTTCCCCAAAACATATGTTGGCAAATAGAACATGTACTAATAGTTGTTTCTGCCCTTGAGGACTCTGAGAAAACTGTTCCCACCTTCATGTTTCTGTCAGAGTCAGCCTCTGTCAAGGCTACATGGGGGGATCACAACTTCAATTTGAATACCCTCCTTTCATTAAGAAAACTGATGCCTCTTGGTAAATTGGTGGCTCTGGAATACAGGAATACTGGAAATACAGCCCCTTGTGAACTGCCTTGACCTGAGCTTCCCAGGCCTTGGGGCATTTGGTAGCGTTTGGTTCAGGTACCTTAAGGCCACAGAGCTTGTTTTGGAAGAGGCATGAATTTTAAGATGCTAATGGAAAAATAGACTACATTCTCAGAAAGACGTACCTGTCTTTGGTCCCCAGTTCTCAAGTTAAGGGTGGTTGTGAAGTGACTTCGATTTCTTTAATGTTGGAACTCGAGAAGGGCCGAGGGTGGAGTGGAGTGTCCCTCTGTGAGTGGTACAGCTCTAGCAACAGAGTTTCAGTGGAGCATGAGGCTTCCCAGCTCCCAGTCAACCCTGCATCCTTGTCTTCAATCTTGTGATTTTTTTTTCCATAAAAAATTTTTTTGCAAAAAAAAAAAAAAAATTTTTTTTTTTGCTGCTTAGTGGGAGTTCAGTTACTTGGGTGTGTCATAAGGAACAGGGATCTGCATCTCCTTACAGATCTTAAGCTAATCCTGTCTTTGGGCCCATCCTGGTCTTCCAATAGGCCTGTGCCTCATTTCTCTCTATGGGCAGTGTCCTGTGAATAGCCCTGCTCTGCATACACTGGTGATTTTTTTTCCTTGCTAAGTCAGCTGCTATGATGTGAAGCAGTCTTCTGAAAATGAGTTGTTTTCTGCACTCTCCTCATGTCATCTTCTGGATTGTTTATTCATTGTCTTTCCTCTTTGGGAAGGGAACCCAGAAATGCACATTTTCTGGCTCTTTCTATGCAACACCCAAATTATATGGCCTAGAAACCAATAATTGCCCTTCTACCAAATTGCAATATGACTCTCTAGAATCAGATATGTGATAGTCGAACCTGGAGTCGCCTGTGTCTGGCTGATGCTGACAGTATGAACACCTCCATGTGGCCTCCATACATGGCCAGCTCCATCACACCCAGTGGACCCACAAAGTGAAAGTTGTATTCCCTATCACATCTTGTATTTGCTTCTTCCATTCCATATCATCTCCTCTGTTTGCTTCTCTCTAGGGCCATCACCAAGGCCTTTCCAGACTCACGGAAAGGAATAGAATCTCACCATACTGGGGGATAGCACTATAGTAGTCAGGCTTCTCTGAGGATTCATAGAATGAATATATATGCGGCATTTACTAGAGTGGCTTACAGGTCTGAGTAGTCCAACAATGGCTGTCTCCCAAAGGAAAGGCCAAGGCCGTAGTAGTTGTTCAGTCTACAAGGCTCAACAGTCCTAATCTGGCATGGCATGTTGCAGGATATTTGATCACACTGTGAACCCCAAGATAGTGTTATTTCCTGAAAGTACTGTTTCTAATTGTGCTATGGCTCAACCCTTAACACACCCCTTTAATCCCTCTGGCTAGAAGGCAGACATGCCTTTAGTACAACTCTTTAATCCCAACAATGAAGTTAAAGTTAGTTTGTAGAAGGAAGCACCAGTGTTTGAAAGTGATGTCTAATTGTGTGGCAGACGAAGTGATGAATCGGAGAAAGAATTGACAAACTAGAATCTGCCCAACTCTCAGGAGAAGAAAGAGGAAAGGGAAACTACTTAAGAGAGCAGCACAGACAGGAAAAAATAGGCAGTTTTTACTGGAAGAGTAAGACAGGTTGAAGAACAAGCTAGACACCAGTAAAGACAAAATGAGTCAGAGAATGAGAAGAAGTCAGATTAGGATAATATTGCCAAAGTTAGTGGGGAGACCAAATAGAGCATTCAAGAGAAGCTGAGAGAAGTCAGATTAAATCAGTCAGTTTGGAGAAGAGTTAGAGCCAGAGTAGCAGAGTTAAACCAGCCAGCCATAGAGTAGTAAGAACTATGAAGGGGTGAATTTATTCAACAGCAAGTCTCAGAAGCTGAAAATTAGGCTTAGATTAGATTGTACGGAGGCTAGAAGCTTCCAGAATAGGACTAGATTAGCAGATAGAGGCAGTAAGCCTCTGAGATGACAATTATATCAGATGAATAACAGGTAACCTTTATACTGGCATCCCAGAAGATTCCTAGAGAGCTGCTGGTCTTCAGTCTCTGCTGGAATCCTGGAGAAGTAGATTTTGATTCCAGTGAAGGGGTGTCTCAGCAACAGGACAGATGGACTTGCCAGGGAGAGTGAGGACAAGCGGGCAAAAGGTAAAAGCTTCCTTCTTCCATGTCTTTTTATGTGGACTACTGCCAGAAGGTGTGGCCTAGATTTAAGGTGGGTCTTCCTACCTCAAATGACCTAAGAGAGCTCGTCACAGGCATGCCCAGATAGTTGGGTTTCAGTTGATTCCAGATGTAGTCAAGTTGACAACCAAAATCAGCCATCACAGGTGTAGATTCAAGAGTAAAGAACATTTACAAAAGAAGGACCACATGTTTAGTTGATCTTTTTTTTTTAATCCTCTATATTCTTTGTTTACATTCCAAATGATTTCCCCTTTCCAGGTGTCCCCCTCCACATAAGTCCCATAAGCCCTCTTCCCTCTGCCCATTCCCCAATCAACCCCCTCCCACTTCTCTGTCCTGGTAATCCCCTACTTTGCTGCATCAAGCCTTTCCAGGACCAGGGCCCTCTCCTTCCTTCTTCTTGGGAATGATTTGATCTATGAATTGTGTCTTGGGTATTCAGAGCTTCTGGGCTAATATCCACTTCTCAGTGACTGCATTCCATGTGTGTTCTTTTGTGAATGGGTTACCTCACTTAGGATGATATTTTCCAGTTCCAACCATTTGTCTAAGAATTTCATGAATTCATTGTTTTTAATTGCTGAGAAGTATTCACTCCTCCACTGCTGGTGGGATTGCAAGCTGGTACAACCACTCTGGAAATCAGTCTGGCGGTTCCTCAGAAAACTGGGCATGACGCTTCTGGAGGACCCTGCTATATCACTCCTGGGCATATACCCAGAGGATTCCCCAGCATGCAACAAGGACACATGCTCCACTATGTTCATAGCAGCCTTATTTATAATAGCCAGAAGCTGGAAAGAACCCAGATGTCCCTCAATGGAGGAATGGATACAGAAAATGTGGCATATTTACATAATGGAATACTACTCAGCAATTAAGAACAATGAATTCATGAAATTCTTAGTTGATCTTTAAATAGAGGACCAGAATGGATTTTCCAAAATTCAGATTTGTTCTTCTAAACTATCTGAAGGTCCCCATAATCTAGTGACTGTAGGGTGACATCACCCTGACTGACCTGACTCCAGACAGCCTGGGTGTCACTTTGGGAACCTCCCTATACTCTGCTTATTCTAAACTACTTCAGTTCCTGAGCTTGCTAGGAGCACATTGCTATTCTCTCTCTCCTCGTCCCACTGTCTTCCTGTACAGACCTCTCCATGACACTTTTCATGTGAGGCAATCCTTTGTTAGGTCCAGCCCCAGCTCCAAAGTTACCTGAAGATGCTCCTGGCTACCCCAGGCACAGTACAGTTACCTGTTCCCATGATGACTTCTCTGCTACCTGTGTCTTGCTATGCCTGCTGGTGCTTGCCGGCTCAGAATCTCTGCAGAGAGTACCTGGGCATAACCATGCTCTGAGTTCGGATTCCTGCTGGCTTGGCATCCATGCAGCTCAGCACCTCTGTCCAGCAGCCAGCTGCAAGCTCTAGCTCTCAGAAGCAAGTCTTATCATGCTTAACCTGGAAGTGAATACCTGTATTTTTCAAGGTCCCACATTTCAACATTTATTTTCCATTTGTCTGCGAATGTTTTCATTATGATGCAGGTATTAGGAATTCAGCATTTATCGGCCAGTGTATACCAGAGTTTCAGTCAGCAAGGACACTTTGCAGAATAACTGAGAATTAATGACCATTAGCTGAGGAGGATGCCCCTGCCAGTGGAAAGTCACCTGTCATCTTGTTCCAGAGTCACCAGCACTAGTGGCAACATGATAGCCAGCCCCAAGTCTGTTGGCTGAGGTTACTTGTGCCACTACCTTGCATAGAATGGAAAGGAGAGTAATCAGAAGCGCCTTTGTACATGGTAAACTGAGGCACTTGAAAGCTGTATCTCAATTCAGAGCTCCTGAATCAGTCACCTTCACTGACTGACAAGCAACTTTGAATATGTGTTGTGCTAGATCAATGTATGTATGCACATGTGTGTATGTAACAATACTGGGGAACCCAGGACCATGTGCATATGCTACACAATCCCAATGGTTGAACCATGTCTCCACTCATATATATATATATGTATGTATGTGTATATATATATACATATACATACATACATATATATATGTATATGTATGTATATATACATACATACATACATACATACATACTTGAGACAGGATCCATTTGTGAAGCCCAGGCTGGCCTACACCTTATAACCCTCTACCTCAGCCTCCCAAGAGCTTGTGCACCTTTACAGCTGGATGAATAAATATTTTTTAAAAAGATCATCCTTTCCACCCCTCATTAGGACACAGAGAATCTGTGTGTCTATGAGGGATGGGCTATGGAAGGACACAGTAATAGCCCCATAATTTAAAAAAAAAAAAAAGGAGCATCTTTGTGGAGTGGGTAAAACGATATTTAAAAGAAATTAGTGAAATTATTTCAGTGAAAACCAATTGTCATTTTCACCAAGCTCCACAAAATAAAACCCAGGGCCACAGCAAGTGGTCATATAGCTTTCTTTCTTAAAGAACTAATTTTATGCCTATGAAAACTTGCATAATTACATATGTTGGAATAATCAGGCCCTGTACCTTAGGGCATGGCCAATTAGCATAGAACAATGTAGAAGTCATTTGTTTAGGATAGCTCATTGCACATCGGTGGAGCACAGTGCACATCAGCTCACAAGCTGGGCATGAAGGCCTCACACTAATTTACTCCCTGTGTCCTGCACATTTCTCATACCTAGGAGCAGTCTAAAGGTCACACGTCTCATGGCCCTCACTTTACCCCAGGATAGAATGAGCATCTAATGATGAGTTACATCTCCAGCCCCAAAATGTGATACCCACAGCCCATACATATCGGTACATTCTACATTGATAGTTACTATGTCATACAAAGCTATTGGTACAGGTCTGTAATACTAGCTACCTGGGAGGCTGAAGCATAGGGATTACAAGCTCAAGGCCAGACTGGGCAACTAAGCAAGATTCTGCTTCAAAAAGCTTTCAGGAGGTGGCTGGGAGACTGGAGAGATAGCTAATGGAACACTTGCCTAATGTGCACAAGGCCCTAGGTTCAGTCCCTAACAACACAAACAATATATGTGATACATGCACACACACATATCTTATATACACGTATTATATATAGAATTGAAACAAAAAATTCACTGATTAGTTAGTCCTAACAGACAATGAAATCACACAGCCATGTTTTCTTTAGAGGAAGACTGAGCACATGCATACATATGTACATGCATATGTGCACATGTGTCATGTATGTGTGTCAGGTATAAAACACATGGCACCAAGATGCAGCGTCCTTGCTGACTTCTTCCAATACCTTTTACTCCACAGAAGCTTCTCCCCTGCTCCTGGAGAGAGGCCACCTCTCCTTTCTCCAGTGGTCCCCAGTGGTTCTGTTCATCAAGGCAATCAGAACAGGAGCTATGCCGGCATTCTGCTCTGGAGACAATGCACCTTTTCCAGTCTGCTGGCACTGAAGTCTGTACAAGGAACCTCCCACAATGGTCAGTGGCCAGGAGTCTATGGGCATTATCTCCAGCATCAAGTCATGTGAGAGGAGATGGCTGGCTCCAGGACCTTGGTGCTCCTGTGTCAATTGCAGTTAGACTAGCACAATGAGATGAGAGTCTTTTTTTTTTTTTTTTGCTTTTGAGACAGGGTCTCATGTGGCCTATGCTAGTCTCAGGCTTGCTCTGTGGCTGAGGATGAATTACAGTTCTTCCTGCCTCTGCCTCCTAAGTGCTGGGATTATAAGCATGAGCCGCTGCATCCATCTGGCTTGTGTTGTGCTGGGGCCCAAACTAGGGCTTCACTTAGGCAAGCACTTTACCCACAGAGCTACATCCCTGGGCCTGCATGATAAATTCTGAAAAGTGCCCCACAGGCTTGCCTGACACAACCACCAGCTCTCCTGCCCCGCGGCATCACTTTCCAACCCCCTTGGGTCTCACCTTTCTTCTGTGGATCTGAGTATACACTGCCGGCTAAGGTCCCACCCCAACAGACAGCACTGCCAAAGCCTGAGCTAAGATTTCACTCAGGGCACACTGGCCCTTTTCCGTTTTCTGTTTTCCTTCCATCCTGCTGATAGGCAGAACCTCTGAGGCACTTGGAGAAGCCAAATGTGTAAGCTGAACTCGCATGGACATTATCAGAGGGGGAACGCCAGGGATTGACCCTGTGTGTGCCACCAGAGGATGCCCAGGCTAGCCCAGGCCAAGCATGATAGTAGGATGTCCAACACAATCCAGAGGCTTCCATCTGAATGCTAAGGCAGTCCCCAGCAGCTTCCTGCTTTGCTTGTTCCTCTCAGGCAAGCTTAACCTGTTGCAGATCTGTGGCGTCCCCTCCACACCCAGAACACTGAGGTGTCCGTGAGCAAGTGCACTCTCCCGCTTGGAACTGGGTGGTGAGTGGGCATAGCTATTCCCTTCCCAAGCCAGACTCCTCAATGCTTAGCACACCTTTGACGGCAGCCTTCAGACATTTCACCCAAAACACAAATTCCTAAGGGCCTGAGAACATCAAGAAGTGGCTCAATTTATTAGGTTATTTATTAGGTTACTAATACTTCATCTGAGAAATAAACTAATATTTATTTACTTTGAATCAGTAAGAAAAATATGCTACTTCCTGAAGTCCCTTTAATTAAATAATATTATTTTTATTTGTGTGTGTGTGTGTATTTATGTATATGTATGCATTAATGTGTCTGTGTTTTGGTATGCACAAAGTGAATGCAGGTACTGCAGGTACTCAAAGAGTCCAGAAGGCATCAGACCCCTAGATATTGAGTTAAAGGCAGTTGTGAGCTGCCTGGTGTGGTTCCTGAACTAAACCTCATCTTCTACAAGGGCCACAAACCTTCTTAACCAGTGAAACATCTTTCCAGCTCCCTTTAAGACCTCACATTTGAGTGATCATCCTAACATGCTAAGTACTATATTCAGTACTTGTTATTATACTAGGAATGTATGTTAAAAAACTTTTGATAGTAATTTGATAATTAATTAAATTAATTTGATTTATCAGAAAATTGATAAAAATTTAATGTTGATATACCTGTATTCCCAACTAATTCAAGAAAAGTACTTGAGCTTTGGTGTTCAAGACCAGCCTGGGCAACATGATATGATTTTTTTCCAAGACAGGGTTTCTCTGTGTAAGAGCCCCAGCTGTCCTGGGATTTGCTTTGTAGACCAGGCTGGCCTCTAATTCAGAGATCTGCTTGCCTCTGTCTCCTGATCTAATCATGGGATTAAAGGCATGTGACACCATGCCTGGCTGATAAGATGCTGTCTTAAAGAAAAGAGGGCCATTTAAAAAGTATATTTACTTTGGATTTTAAATATCCAGATTTCTAGGTACAGTTGAGATAAATATTAAATATATTACTAGAAAACAGAATTGTAGTTTTGTTGTTGTTGTTTTTTGTGTGTTTTGTTTTGTTTTGAGACAGGGTTTCTCTGTGTAGCCCTGGCTGTCCTGGAACTCACTCTGTAGACCAGGCTGGCCTCAAACTCAGAATTCTGCTTGCCTCTGCCTCCCAAGTGCTGGGATCAAAGGCATGCACCACTACCACCCAGCCAGAATTGTATTTATTTTGGCAACATATTGGATTGTGTTCATAGATTTTATGTGATAAGATGTAATTTTTTTAGATGATTTTGCAAAAAAGGGCCTGTGGGCTGACCGTCTGCAGCTGGATTTCTAGCCGTGCTCTGTATGATTTGCACTGTGGGCATCAGAAAGCTCCCCAGCCTCCACTCACATAAGTCCAGGGAAGCCTTTGGGAGCAGTCACGGCACAGCTCGGCCTCGAGCAGGCAGATGGTAAGTGTGAGACCCTGGAAAATGACCTGTTTCAAACCCTCAGACCCCTCACCTGGAAAGTCTGAGCAGTAACAGCATCTTGGGGAGCACCCAAAGGCATAACAAGGTTAAGGCATTTGGTACTTCCGGTTGCTGAAAATCACACAGACCTCGGTTACTGATGACTGACAGTTGTTTGACTAGGAACTATCAAAGTGTCCCTATGAGACACTCAAGCAAACATCTTGCAGAGGATCCAAGAAACTGACCTCTCCTAGTTTATCACAGAGCCATGGCAAGGCATGGCCCTTGCATGCTACTAATCCAAACTAGTGGCCTTCCAGAAAACGTGGTCCATAGGATGAACACTGACAAGAACTCTTTAAGAACCATCTTCTTTATCCTGGTATTAGTCACTTTTCCATTCCTATAACAAAGCACCCAAGATATTAACTTATAACTTACAGTTCTGGAGGAGGTTCTTGTTTTAGGCCTTTGGGGAGAGGACACTAGAGAGCAATGACAGGAGCCCACAGATAGCAAACTGCTCAGGGCCAGGAGTATGAGAGCAAGCCCCCCACCAAGGGTCTCCTACTCAACCCCACCTCCTAACGGTTCATCATACTGCACCAGTAGCAGAGCCCTGTAAACCATAACATGTGGCCCTTTGGGGACAGTCGCCCACCCAAGTCATCCCTGGATCCATGCCACTCTTAGTGGTCCTTTCTCAGTGACTAGTCCTGGTGGGAGTGCAGGGAGCTTGGTGAGGGCTACTGAGAGCATGCTGGCTCTAAAAAGCTGTCCTAGCCTTCCATGGTGGCTATAGACAAGAACGCCTGTAGTCCCAGCTGCAGAGGCAGTCAGGGATCAGCCAGTCCCTGGGAACCACCTCTGACACTGCACAGCAAGCCAGAAAGGCCCAAAGGACCCACTTCCAGGCCTTTTGGACTTGCTATTGTCAAGCTAGTTTCCCATCTGCTTGAGCAAGACTTGTGCTGAGAGCAGCCGCCTGAGTGTGGACACAGCTGTCCCCTCCTGATGGTGAGAATGAACTCAAAAGCCACAGAGTACAGGCTGAATCAGTGAACAACGCGTCGACTGGTGAAAGCCAGCCCACTGCTGGCCCTGCTTCACTTCAGAAAGCAACCTGGGTTGCAGGCCCAGACTCAGTGGCCTCGGGTCCACACTAGGGCTTCTCTGCTTAGTGACATCTACATGACCGGATCAGTGAGAAGCTGCATAAAGGATACAGGATCCGCAGTCCCGCCTTGGCCGCTGACCCTCACACCTTCCTGTGTGGCCATGCTCCAGATGAGCCAGCACCGCCCTCCTCCCAGGCCTCCCCCGGGATCACGCCAGGCAGAGTTTGTCTCTGGAGGTTTGTCATCACCAGAAGGACTCAGCACTTACTCCCGACACGTCAGAAATTCTTTTTTTTTTTTTTTTTTTTTTTTTTTTTTTTTTTTTTTTTTGGTTTTTCCAGACAGGGTTTCTCTGTGTAGCCCTGGCTGTCCTGGAACTCACTCTGTAGACCAGGCTGGCCTCGAACTCAGAAATCTGCCTCCCAAGTGCTGGGATTAAAGGCGTGCGCCACCACCGCCCAGCTACGTCAGAATTCTTGTAGGACTGGACTCAACCCACCAGCACTGCATGGGCTTTAATGAGAGGCATAGACTCCTTCCTATTTCTTCAGACGAACAGCCCAAAGCAAGTACAGTATGTAGGAGCCCATGAAGGCACTGCCCTCCCACCCCACCACCAAGCAAGGCCACCCACCTGCTTTGAGAAAAGCCTCCAGGGAGCAGGCAAGGCCATGCTTGAAAGGTTAAGGCACTGAAGATGCAGGGATCCGACAGACGGGGCTGCTGGCCTCACTGCCACCCACTGTCCTGTCACTGTCCTGAGAAAGAGGAAGTTCTTCCTGTAATTGTCCTTACCATATCTGAGCAGGGCCTATGGGTGGACTTTCATTGATGTTCAGTGTGTACCCGTCTCCTCCCCAGCTTGTGAGACACTGCAGCCTTTGCTGGGGTGTACGGTGCGGGGCTGTTCTGTACAAGCTGTTGGAGCAGGGGCTTCCATCAGAATTGTGTGGATTCAGAGCTGGTCATTTCTGCAGCATTTGGACCCGGGGTAGGGGGCAGGCAGCCCTGGCGATGTGGCTTCATCCCCAGTGATCCTAGATAGACTCGGTGGATAGACAGATACCATGGCTATGTGAAATGGTCTGAACAAAGAGGACACAGGGCCACTATGAATGTCAGGAAGAGATAAGCCTGAAACCAGTTCTCAGAGAACTATAGAAAGAAGAGATGACAAAAGTCCAAACAGGCAGGGCCTGGCCTGGTCACATAGGAGCTGCAGATTGCCTTGGTGACTCTGTCTGCTATGTTTTATGTATAATCCAGGCATTTTTTAAATCAAGGTAAATATCCCCACAGAATAAAAACCCTACTTGAATATCAGATAGAGGATGTTATAGGGTAGAAAACATAAAGCCAGGATATGGGTCAGCCTGGCTTAACATGTATGAGGCCCTGGATTCCATATCAAACACCAAACATTTTTTTTTAATTAGAAAATAACCAGAATAAAAGAACAGAGGTTCTAGGATAACCTTGGACTGTACTGTCTGTCACACTTAAGAGCTGCAAAGTGACACGGGCAGTGGTCAGGGACGCCCCACTGCCTAGGCAGTTGCCCAAGTGCCCCAATGGCAGCAGCACTGGCTGCACAGACTCTGCTGTTCCCGCGCAATGTGCCAATTAGATCCATGGGAAGTGACTAAGTAGGTGCAATGGCTATCTATTCCTGGTTGTCAACTTGACTATATCTGGAATGAACCACAATCCAGAATTGGAAGGCTCAGCTATGATCCAGATTTTGAGGAGATAGAAGTTTCTGACCTGTATTTTGGCTTGGAGATCTTGAGGCATCGTGGGCTACGAATCCCAGGAGACTTAAGGCAAGGGGAATCTCTTGAGTTCAAGGTCAGCCTGGGACAAGTCCCAGATGTAGGCATGGTGGTACACACCTTTCATCTGAGCCACACCCTCTGCTGGAGACCTACGTAAGGACAGTGGAAGAAGGAAGATTGTTCTTCTTTGCCTGACTGCATTTACTTGCCAGCACATCTGTTGGAATCTACTACTAGCCTTGAGGGACTGAGCAACTACTAGATCCTCGGACTTCCCATTCACAGGTGGCCATTGTTGGGGAGTTGGACTACAATCTATAAGTCATCATAACAAATTCCCTACTATATAGAGACTATCTGTAAGTTCTGTGACTCTAGAGAACGCTAACTAATACAGTAGGACATTAATACTATAAGTAAAAATGACTGGACATTCATGCAATTTTATTTCTGGAATTTTCCATTTAATATCTTCAGTCCACAGTTGACCTCCTGCAATTGAAATCACAGAAAAATGAAACCAAAGGAAAGGGACTACTGTCCTTGAGTCCAGCTCCACTCTGCAAAGGTTTATGGGTCTCAGTGTCTGGGTCCCATGTGACTGACTCTAGGAAGGATCCTAGGATGGTCACGTGAACAGGAACAGTTGTCTGTCCATCCAACTTGAATTATTAACTATACACCAACTGCAAAAACATTGAAAAAGAACTGCAAATTAGAAAAAGAAATCCCTGAACATATTCAATGTAAATAAGTCCTTGAGATGGTGTTTTTTTTTTTTTTTTTACAAAAATCCTTTTTGTAGGGGACAAGGCAGTAAGAGAGTTCAGAAAATGGTGGCATTTTTTTTCCTCCAACTGCAGGGATATTGAGGAGGAATCCTGTTCCTCCTCCTGCATTTTGTAAAATCCATCCAGCATAAAGAACTGGCCAGTGGGCAATGGCTCTTGCCTCAGGTGCCCAGAGGGAGGTGGTAATGTGGGCCTCAGGTGTGCAAAGCATCTTCCAGCTCCAAGGTGGCCGAGCTTAGTGTGCAAAGTGTCTTCCGGCCACTCGGTGCCTCAACGCTGGCCAAGCCAGCTGCACAGACCACTTACTTTCTGAGGACCTGCCTTCTCTCTACAGAGAGGACAGACTCCCGCCAACAGGGTGGACACAGGAATGCACACAGAAACTTAATACAGATGCAGGTCTTCCATGTTTGAGGGCTCTGTGATGCCTTATCGGGCAGCTCTGGTGTGGCGCCGAGTGCTGAGGATTCTGGGAGGGAGAAAGTCACTCTCTGGCTAAGCTTTGGCAGTACAGGTAGCAGGATCTTAGGAGGGGAAGGCAATCCCTTCCCTCCTTAGGGTGGCAAGCCGCAGTTAGGCTGCAGGAGTCACTTTCCACCGTAAGTGAATCCCTGGCCTTGTTTGCGGCTGACTCCTGTCAGTTCCTTGGAAGACACGGCCCTGGAGGCCGCAGCTCAGCAGGATGGTAAAGTGCTTAGACGCACAGCAGATACTTCCTGTCTGCTTCCCGCATCACCTGAGGCACCATCTGAAGACTGTGGAAAGTTGAAAGTGGTCCTATTCACCAGGAGTAAAACCAGAAAAAGCCAGTTTCTACTAAAAAGCCCGTGTTGCTAAATGTCTTTTCCTCTTGGTTTCCATGTCTTCAAGGTACTACATTTTAATTCACTTTTAGATAAGGGTATAGTCTTGTGATTGGGGTTGGGAAACATGGAGGCAGAAAAGGTCTATAAATATCTCTTGGGGTGCCACCTTGAGGTGAGAGGTCAAGCCCCACACAGAACCCACACGTGCATCCAGATGAGCTGAGATCAGGAGTAGCTTCTGGAAGGGTTCTCATGTTAATGTGGGAGTTTGTTGTGAGTCCATAAGCCTGGTGACTGCTATAACACACTGGCATCTTCCATGGCCTCCATCCACCTGTAAAACAGACAGCACTGAGTATCTATGTGACTGGACTAAATTCCCACTAGCCTGAAGCCAAGGATGTATCTTTGTATCTATTTCCCAGACACGCTTCCCATGTTTAGAAAACAGCCTTGGACTTCATGAAAGTTGACTGAATCAATGCCAGCCCATATCAAAGACTCACAAGAGTCTAAGTCTCATGACTGAGAGCATGCAGGCCTACAGCTGTGTGTGAACCCTCAGGGACCTGCAGAGAACAATGCGGGACAACACTGCATTGCTCTGCAAGACAGACAAGGGAGTTGAAGACTCGCTGAGGCTGGTACCTCTGAGCAGAATTGCTGTCCTCTGCTTTGAAGCTGTAAAACAGGGTTTTCTTGTGATAAAGATGAAAAATAGGGCCCACTTCGCTGCTGCCCTCCTCCTTCTCTGGAGCAATGGTGAAGCCCAGCAGAGGTATGCTCTCCATGGCCACTTTGTCCTGCAGGGGACACAAGGAAAACCTGGTGTTAAAACTCCTCCATCCCCAAGGCTCAGGGAACATCATAAGGGACAGTGAAAGAACCAAAGAGCCAAAGGATAGGAGGAGCGCTGTGAATGTGGATGTGGCATGGCTCTTGTAATGAACTCACTGCAGCTATGGTCGCCTGGACAAAATCAAGGCAACAAGGTCGAGCAGCATCCAATAGACGGCACGCACAAACAGACAGACACATACACATATACATATACACACATGCATATACACACATGCATATACATATACACACATATACATACATACACAAACATACATATACATACACACATATACATACATACAGATATACACACATACATATACATACACATATACACTGGCACGGAAACACACATACATACACACAATATACACACATATATACACACATACATATACATACACACATATAGATACACACATACATACACACAATACACACAAACATATACACATACACACATATACACATACATATACATAGATACATACCTACACACATAAATACATATATACACATACATACACACAATACACACAAACATATACACATACACACATATACACATACATATACATATATACATACCTACACACATAAATACATATATACACATACATACACAAACACATGAGAGGTATGATGGTGGGAGGGGGACATATTGGAGGTGTTGGTGGAGTGAGGGGTGGATAAGATCAAGATACATTGTATGCAGATGTAAAATTGTCAAATAATAAAAGATTTAAATGACACACACTGTATCAGCCCCTATGGTTGACCCTTGCATCTAGCAGAGGAACACCTGTAAGTGTGGACAACTGATCACCCTCGCTTCCTGCCAGGGCCAGTGCAGGGAAGAGAAGGAAAGGGAAGGGAAGGGAAGGGAAGGGACTTAATAGGGGAGGGGAGGGGAGGGGAGGGGAGGGGAGGGGAGGGCATGTTCAGGGCCATAGTCCTTTAGATTCTCTACCACAGACAGAGAAAAGGGAAGGGAAGGGAAGGGAAGGTCCCAAGGGAAGGGAAGGGAAGGGAAGGGAAGGGAAGGGAAAGGACTTAAAAGGTTCTGACAGCAAACTGTCAGTGCTGGACATGTTCAGGGCCATAGTCATACATACACAAACATACATATACATACACACATATACATACATACAGATATACACACATACACATAGATATACATAGCATGGAGGAAGAGCCAAGACTTGAACTCACAGCCTTCCAGCATTCTTGCTACAGACGAGTAGCCAATGATTTAGTGTCCCAGAGTTTGTTCAGGCAACACATTCAGCATACATTCTGCCACGCCTTTGTTTAAGGGGCCTTAGCAAGAGCCCTGCAGGGTCTAGGCTATGACAGCATGCGTGCTCACGAGATGGACCCACACAGGACAATGGAAACCAGTGCGCAGAGGGAAAGCCAATGCTTTTACATATGGAGAAAGTATATATGGATGGGAAGTGCATGTTTATAAGTAGCAAAGACTCCATGAAACACACCCAAGAGAGAGGTGATCCAGATCAACCACGCACCTGCTACCTAAGGTCACTGTTCGGAGAAAGCACCTGGCAGATGGCAACTCTGCTCAGACAGAGCCTTGCCAAGCTAGAATGCCCCTAACCTGGCAGATTAAAAAATGCCCTACAACTCTCCTGGCTTACTTTCATCATCATCATCATCATCATCATCATCATCATCATCATCATCATCATCATTATATACAGCCTTACATTGTAGCCCAGGTTAGCCTGGGAATCACAGTAATTCCCCTGTCTCAGTTTTCTGAGTGCCAGGATCCACTGGCATGTACCACCGTGCTCGTCTCTACGGCATGCCTTCTGAGGAGGGGGCTGCTCTTAGCTGTGCTCCGACTTTCAGTTTGAAAAGGTGAGCCTCGGTCCCCCATGCAGGAAGTCCCACTGCAGACAAATGAACAAAGGGACCCTCTGTCTGCCGCCCCTCTGCTGGCCCAGTGCCTGAAGATGACACACATGGTGACCACCTCAGCTGCGGGTCTGTTGGGGGGGGACACAGGTCACCCGAGAAGGCCCAGCCCTAGGCTGATGAGCTGGGGTACACCTAAGTCTTGACTGCAAAGTGGATTCGGCTACAGAAGCCCCAAGGCGGTGGGACCTAGGGACAGAAACCATCTTACTTTCCAGCCATTCCGCCTCTGCAGGACTAGCCAGTGAGATCAAACCACCACAGCCCACATCTCTACCCTGGGAGCAGGTTAGGCTTTAGGGCGCTCTCGTTTTTATTTTCTTTTTGAGATAGGAGCTCATATTGTCCAGGCTGGCTTTGAACTCACGACGTAGCTGAGGATGACCTTGACCTTCTACTCCTCCCACCTCAGTGCTAGAATTGCAGGCTTGCACCACACAGAGAGGCTGTGGGCCTGGGACTGAACCCGCTTCCTGCATGCTGGGCCACATCCTACCAACCGAGCTGCAGCCCCGGCCCTGGCTTGTGGTTTAGAAACTAAAATCAGTATGTCCTATACAAGTAGCAATGTCCGTGTATTTAGAAGCCTTACCGGGACCCACAGTTGTTTTAGTAAAAGCAATGGACAGGCACACAGGGAGCAGTTTTCTCTGAGCTACTGCATGCTTGTTGCCCTAAGCAACCAAGATCGAGACAGAAATGAGTTTTCTCTTGTGACTTTGTCCTGGCCGCTAAGCCTGTGACATTTGAGACTCAGTGAGGGTTCACACCCACACGCCAGCATAAAGACTTGATTACCGCCAGGAGAGGTTTCAGCGTCCAGGACTCATGCCTGCAGGTGCCGAGACACATGAAGACTGCATCTGGTTGCCCCTCCACCTCTGCCCCTCCACCCCTACTGTCACACTTGTGCACGCGCGCACACACACACACACACACGCACACACACACACAGGCCTCCCTGAGAGAATAGCCTCAGAAGGCATCCTACCTCGCTGGCCAGGTAGGTGTAGAGTACTTTCCCCTTGATGACAAGCCATAGCTTCTTCCAGCGCCGCTTGCCACTCTTACAGCGGCTCAAGTAGCCGCTGATGGCAGAGCCCTCTCCTGATGCGGCCACCTGGAGGAAGACAAGCAAAGCAGGCAGTCAAAATGGCTGGGCAGACCAGCAGCGGAGGAGTTCGAAAGCTGATCTCCGGCTCTTGTGGTCAGCAAAACTGCTTCAGGGTCTAAGAAGCGGATGTAAAAGCCCAGAGCTGCCTCCAGAAGGCCTGCTCCTATTGGGATCACACACACACACACACACACACACACACACACACACACTCCAGATTGCAATATGGTTTTAACCTTAGCTTAGAACATCTTGCACTAAGAAGGAATCTTGTACCTATTCCCTAACAGGTAAGGGTTGGGGTGGGCTCCTGACTGGATGCAGCCCTACTGTGTCATACTCCTGCCAGTGTTTAGGTGACATTCTGCTGCACAGGCTCTGCAGTGGCTAACACTGAATGGGGCGCTGGCACAGTGTGTGAGCATGTATGAGGCCCTGGGTTTCACCATGAGCACCAGAAAGCAAAGATAACAAAAGAGATACCCCCCACCGCAGTTTGGCTTGGTGGGATTTCCGGTTCTCACCAGGCTCCAGCAGTAACTATGGATATCACCAGGCAATTTACTGACCTTCTGGGGGCCTCCATTTTCTTACAAGTCATGAGACAATCCTGACAGACAGACATGCCTGACTTACAGTGAGTGCACTGGAAAGCAACATGGCCAAGTTCAGGGATAGTTTCCTCTGACGTTCTCGTTTTATGGATGGGAACTGAGGCCCTGGAGAACAAGGGACTTCCTGAAGTTCAGCCCCCTCAGCTTAAAGGAGGCTAACACTTGGGACTCTCAGCAAACACTCAGGGCTTAGAGCCTAGAATCCACCACCAGATCAGGCTGGAAAGGAAACTGGGGTTAATTTTGTCCTGGCACGAGGCATGAGGAGCCCCTAACTCTTGCCTGGGCTCGGGCCCCACTGCCCTGATGGAGCACCTCCATGGATCTGATTCTGAACCTCCTGGGAGCTTAGCTCCTCAGGTGCCCACGCAGGTTTCCTCGCCTTTCCCCTGGGAAGCAGTGCTGCAGAGGCAGAGCCCCGGCTATGGGAGAGGGTGCTGGGTGTGGAGCTGTGGGACGCTCATCTCCTTCACTGGACCAAGGAGCTGGCAGAACTAAGCCAGGATCCGTGAGCACAGTTCTGTATTGTGAACACGTGAACATCCCTTGACGGGTCCTTCAATTCTGGTCATGGCTGGAGAGGTAGAGAAGCTCGCTTCTATTCTGTACTGGCTAGTTTGGTGTGTCAACTTGACACAGGCTGGAGTTATCATAGGAAAAGGAGCTTCACTTGGGGAAGTGCCTCTATGAGATCCAGCTGTGGGGCATTTTCTCAATTAGTGATCAAGTGAAGGAGGGCCCCTTGTGGGCGGTGCCATCTCTGGGCTGGTATTCTTGGGTTCTATAAGAGAGCAGGCTGAGCAAGCCAGGGGAAGCAAGCCAGTAAGTAACATCCCTCCATGGCCTCTGCATCAGCTCCTGCTTCCTGACCTGCTTGAGTTCCAGTCCTGACTTCCTTTGGTAATGAACAGCTGGAAGTGTAAGCTCAATAAACCCTTTCCTCCCCAACTTGCTTCTTGGTCATGATGTTTGTTCAGGAATAGAAACCCTGACTAAGACATATTCTATATTGTTTTGTGTGTTTTGCACAATTTTTAACCATGTGTATATATATTATTTCCAAGATTTTGGGGAGTGATTATATCTTTACACACTATTGATAGGCAGGCACTTTACCATGAAGCTACGCCCTAGTCATATTCCCAAGATCTTCAGTTGGCAAATGGAATAAGTTAATGGCTGAAATAGCTCTCATCCGCCGATCTTCACTCCCTAGCACATCTTCACACCCACCGCTTGATGATGTCTATTAATGGCAACGTGGATGCAGCTGCACCTGCCTCTTGGCTTTGAAGGCTCTCCTCATGGGCACGCATCCCTTGGGGGTCCCTACCTGCAGGGTGGACTTGTGCTCAGCCAGTTTTGAGGTTTCTTGCACAGACAGCCTCAGGGAGGCTCAGCACCTGTGTGATTCCCCTCCCTGCAGCCTGGGAACACATGGGGTTCACAAATACTGGCGTGGGACAATTGACTGTGACTGCTCTGTGAAGCTCGCCAGTGGTCTGAGCAGACCCCACGGGCACTAATTCTACAGTATGGGGAAGGGAAAAAAAAAGCCAAGGAGGAACACAAGATGCCTCTCGAGCTCCCCTGTAGCCCACAGGTGTCTTCTGAAGACAGGATTGTTCTTAGCGATGACGCTACCCGGGCTCAATTTTGGGTTCTTTCCAGGGAGGAGTTCTCCATCTGAGCATGCATCCAGAGGACAGGCACCTAGCAAGCCACTGTCTCCCATGTACACCTTACCTCTGTCAGAGCCGAAGGGACTTTTTTCTGCTTCTTGAAAGTTGAAGGGCTAATACTCTGGAAGACAGAGGAGAAGGTGCTGCCCGTGGAGAAGCGGGACGAAGACAGTGGAAAGCTCATGCTGACCGGACGCTCTGCAGAGGTGAGAAGCCAGGGGAAGGGTTGTCTGCAAGGCTGGCTCAAGCCCCTCCAAGGCTCGTGGGGGTGGCGGTGGGGGTGGGGGTGGGGGTGGGGGTGGGGGTGCGGGTGGGGGTGGGGATAGATGGCCCAGGATGGCTGGTATGCTCCTTCCTGCCGATGCTGTACAAAGGCTCTGGGGCATGGAGGCCATTTTCCCAGGACACTGTGGAACAGTTGTCCTGGATTCACCAGCAGGACTGTGCTTCTCCTGAAGACCTTGAGGTGGCTTCAAGAAGGCCCAAGATGCATCTGCTGTCTCTCCGGCCTGATACTTCTGGGCACAGTCTGTCACTTAAGGACCAAGTCTCAGGGGTCAATTCAGCATCCAGGGGGACTCTCTCTCCTTCCCTGACTCACAAACCCCTCCCTAGCAGCCTCCCAAACACAGCACAAGGTTCCAAAGACAGTAGGCTCAGGGAACGCTCCCAGGAGTCCTACAGGGAGCTGGGGAGATGGCTCAGCAGTTAAGAACATATCTGCTCTTGTAGTGGATCTGAGCTTGGGTCCCAGCACCCATGTCAGGTGGCTCACTGATGCCTGTAACTCCAGCTCCAGGGGATCTGAGGCCTTATTCTGCCTTCTGAGACACCTGCACTCACATGCATATAACCATGTAAACATAATTAAAAATAAATCTTTTTAAAAAGTTCCACAGAACATAGGCCTATCAAATACCCCAAAAGAATCATCCAGGGTGGACAGCCTCAGCAGCCCTGCCTTCACAGGCACAGAGCAACTGTCAGGGTCCCCTGGAACCCAGATCTTGAACTTTGGCTTCCCCAGGGGCTGCCTTTATTCAAAACCTCCTCTCCCTTCTTCTGGAGAAAGCAGATTCAAGCAGGAGCCCCGGGGCCATAGAGGCGTCATGAGAACCTGGGGAGAAGCCGCCAGGCCTGGAAGAAGGCAAGGGCCTTGTAGAGTTACCTCTCATGGGGCCTGGGACAGGACCGTTCCTCAGCCTCAGCTCCCGGAAGCAGCCATCACAGACCTTGGCCATCCGGTTCTTGAGGCACTTCAGTGGGTACTTGTTTCGAGAGCAGTTCCGGCACACAATCTGACGCCATGTTGGGAACACACATGTAAGCTGTCAGTCACCCTCTTGGTTTAGCCCAGCCCTCACCTCCTCCAGGGAGCCCCAGGATCCTAGATGTTCTGTGCCATGTGGACCCCTGCTCTTCCAGTCTGGGCTGTAGAATGTCTCTGAGCAAGTGCCTGTTTTTCTGAAGACTGTGCCCATAACCATAAATTAACACTCCCCTCCAATGACCACAATGGCGAGTGCGCCGGTGTTCTTAACATGGTGTGGTGTTGGCAGCAGGGCCTGGGACTGCCGTGATCAGGGGATCTCAGTGATACAGGCAGGAACAAGCGCTACCTCTCAGGCTGGCCTTGAACTCATCTTCCTCTGGCCCCCTGAGCCCCATAAGCAGGGACATGTCCTTCCCTCCCAGAGTACACCTTGACCCCAGTCAGTCACTCACCTTGCCACAGGCGTGGCAGTGGTGTCGTCTCACGGTGAGCGAGAAGTCACAGCCGCAGTTCATGCACATCATGGCGTGTGTGACAGGCACCAGGGTGGGGAGCCTCTCCCCGAGGCTGATCCCCAGCCTCTCCCGGATCTGCAGCGGCCAGCAACCAGTCAGGAGAGAGCCCGAGGGGCAGCTGGGAAGGTGCAGCCCCTTTCTCCCTAATTCTGAGTCAAGTCTCCTGTGTCCCTTGGTCTGCTTGCCAGACTGCAAGGCGTGCTCCTGGGTTGAACTGTGGTGCCATGCTCTAACAGGAGCATGGTAGACAGGGACCAATGAAGGCGTTGCCAGGGCCCCGAGGACAGGAGGCACTTGTCCTCTTTCTGTGAGTAGGATATGGCAGGACCCACCCTAGGAACCCTGGGGAGGCCCCACTCACCTCCACACTGTGGTGGAAGGCAGCCAGGGCCTGAGTCTTGTAGTCCTCTGGGAGGGCTCTGCTCAGACAGTAGTGCCACTCATCCCGCTCGGCGCAAGAGCTGTAGGCACAGGCTTGGTGAACCGCGGTGTCCTGGCTCTGCTTGGCACCCTCTCTCTTGCTGTGAGCCCTTGCTCAGCAGCCTCTGGGCCCAAGTCAAGCCCCAGTGTCCAAGCCTCCCTCTGCCCAAAGAGCTGAGGGCCACCTGGGAGGAAGCTGGATGGAAATTCTCAGTGCCCGCTAGGTGTCGCCCTCGCCCTGCACTGGAGCTTCCCAAGGCACAAAAAGCCTGGGCAGGGAGAAGGCACCACTTTGGCCTGTGCTAAGGCTGGCAGCCAGGGTCACATTGTTTAAAGGAATGTATAACCCCTCCTCCAGTGGGCAGATCTATCAATGGCTGCTGGTACTCCAGGCCATAGGACAGACAGGTAGCAGGGCCCCAGTCAGGAGCAGTGCACAATCAGTGTGGTCTGTCACCATCCTGTCATGGCTGGACACACAGAAGCTACACATTGAGACCCGAGGCTCCTAATTGCATCAAGCAGAGAGGAGAGGCCATTGAGCCAGCCCAGGAATCAGGTTCTCCAGGAAGTCTTCCCTCTCCCTTGTGGGGACCCTCTTTGTCCCTTCTATCCTATAGGATTACAGCAAGCAGGTGCCATCTACAGACATGGGGCTCTCTCTCCCCAGAGCACAAATCGACTGGCACCTTGCTCTTACATTTCCCAACTCCTAGCCTGGGAGAAGTAGATTTTGTTTATCCGACAGCTGGCTCACGTGGTTTTACGTGCAGCCTCCTCCCACATACCAAGACCTCCCCCAAAGCTGGCAGTCAGGGATGGGTGACTGCTCATCACTTTCCTCTTGTCCTGTCCTGAGTACCAAGGCTGACAGCCCCCTGAGCACACAACACATCTGAGTCACCCAAGGACCTCATGCTGAGCCAATCATCTATAACATTTTTTGATGAGACACTTTCATGGGGCCCACAGACCTCTGGGCATAGGAACTGGCATTTATGTTTGGTTTTGTGCTGCTGAAGACTGAACCGGGGCCTTGAGTATGTCACAAACCTCAGGAGTTCTTCTTTTCTTTTTTCTTTTAGTTATTGCTTCCTATTTGCATGCACGTGTACTTGTGTGTGTGTGTGTGTGTGTGTGTGTGTGTGTGTGTGTGTTTGTGTGTGTGTATTGTGCACACATAGCTATGAGTGAGGAGGTCAGAGGTCAACTTCAGGTATTTTTCTCAATTCTTAACTTTATCTTCATTTTAAAAGATTTATTTTCATGTGTGTTTTGCCTCCATGTATCTAAGTGAGGCATGCACATGCAGTGCCTATGGACGCCAGCAGAGGGCACTGTATCTAGAGTGTGGCTCCCCGTACCTTGCAGACAGTGTCAGGCAAGTCTCAGGAGTTTCAATCTTCAGAGCATAGGGCACTTTGTCCATCACAGGGCGGCTGACCTGCCAGGGAAACCAACGGCATCTGCTTCAGGGAGGGAGCGGAGCAGCACAAACAGCTTGGTCAACTGGCAGTGGCTGGTGGAGGGTGGACAGGCTTCTGACCAGCGTGTATGCTGTCCCTCCAAGCTGTCCTGCCTTCTCTTCCCAGCATCCCCTTCTCAGACACCGCCCTCAGATGGCATCAAAATTAACTTTCCAAAATGTTCTCTGTCCCAAGAATTTCCCAAAGTGCCCATGCACCCTCATGTTTAAGACCAAGATAAACCATGCTAGTCCATACGTCACACATGCAACAGCTGAGGAGAGATGGATGAAGAGAATTGAATATGTGTGCGTGTACACATACATGCACATGCGCACACGCCAGACAGCCAGACAGACGGAGACAAGAGAGACATAAAGATAGAGATACACAGAGATACAGAGGGGCCAGATGTGGATGCCCAGAAAAGGAAGGAACCGGTGAAGCTTCCACACAGAAACCTCGAACACCATGCTAAGTGAAGCCAGCCAGCTCCAAGAAGACAAATGCTGGAACTCTCTCCACATGAGGTCATTCACAAAGATAGAACCAACAGGTCTCAGTGTCTAATGGAGACAGTTTCCGTCTGAGAAGTCAGGAAGGCTCTAGAGGCAGGCGCTGATGTGGGCTCCGCACTGATTCGTGCCACCGAGCCATCCTTCAGATGGTGCAGAGGGCTTTAATGTGGTGTGCGTATCTTACCACAGTTAACGACGTCACCTAAACCTGTCTGTTTGCTCCCTCCAAGCGGTTTCTGCATTTACTGTCCTCCTTCTGGGGCCACCCTTTCCTCTCCATGCCCCCTCCACTCTGAGGATATTATCCTTGGCCCCTAGCTGTATCTGGGTAGCCTTGTGCTTAAACCTGCGGCAGTCCGCACTGAACACCGTATCCTGGGATTGGTCCTCCGTAGAGAGAAGCAAGGCTGGATCCATCTCCCCGGCATCTCCCTGGTGATGACACCTACCCCAGGGGACCTGGTTTTGGATATCTACCTTCATGTTGGCCACCGGCAGCGAGCTCTTCAGACGGTACTTCCCATCCTTCTGGGGGTGCGTGTACAGGAGTGTGTCGTTCATCTGCAGAGAAGGCGCACGGTCACACCAGCCCTAGCCCTGAAGGCTGCAGCAAGCGCTATACACAGCAGGGCCCCGGGCTCTGGGGTTCAGACACCTGGCAGTCCTCGGTGCACACCCCGGCAAGGAGCAAAGCCATACTGTGACCTCCATCGGAACAATTCTATTTCTACAGGGATATTCAAGAGGACTTGGCACATCTGCCAATGCGCTGGTGTCGCGTGTCAGAGAAGGTAGATATGACAGCCCCAAAGGGAGAACTAATCAAATGTCCTTGACAGTTGATGGATAAAGAACCATTGGCCCAGGCAGCCTGTGAAATACCACACAGAAATCCAAAGGAGCAGGTTGCCAGACTGTAGCCACATGATAGGATCACAGGCATTCCGAGGGAGGAAGGCCAGATACCGTAAGTGCAGCCCACTGCCTTTATGTGGAGGTCCAACCCAAACTAACAGCAAATAGGCCAGTTAGTGCCAGGGTCTCCTGGGAGTGGGGAAGACCGGTTGCCAATGTTCGTGGAGCTTTCTGTTGCAAATGCTCCCAACCCTGACCCAAGTGGTAATCATACAACAGTACACATAGCCAACAAAGACCGACATTCAGCTTAAGGCTGCCACATAGGACTCTACAAACAAAACGGTTAAGAAAGGAAGTGGGGGCTGGGAAGGTGGCTCGTGTCTTTAATCCCAGCACACAGGAGACAGAGGCAGGTGACACTGTGGATTAGAAGCCAGCGCGGCCTGCATGGCAAGTTCCAAGACCACCAGGGCTACATTGTGAGAACATGCCTTTAGAGACAGAAATGAAATAAAGTGGGAGCCGGTGAGATAGGTAAAAGCAATTGCCGCCAAGATTGATGACCTCAGGTCAATCCCAGGGACGCTAAACGCGGTAGTAAGAGAAAATGGATGACCTCCCCTGCTTCAGGGTTTAACAGAGGCGGCCTCTTCAGGAAATGCACAAAGCCCTTGGTGCAGACACCCAGCTGATCCTTGAGCACAGCTTCGGTGGCTGCTTTCATTTCAACACGTGATCGTCCTCCACCTCCACTGACTGTCTTGTTCCCAAGACCCTCTCTATTTCATCTCCTGATTCTTGGCTATTAGTCTGTGTGCTTCCCTCCCATTATATTCTGAAGGCTGAGGACAAGGCTGGACGCGATCCCTGTGTTTGCGTCCCAGCCCGGAGGAGTTGCTCAGGAAGTGCAGCACACTCAGGACTGCACCGCCATCACCATCGTGCTGGATAAAGCTCTGGCAGTGTGGGGAGGCAGCTGAAGGCCGCCCCACTGACAGTCGTGAGAACAGCAGTGAGAGAGAGAGGCACAGGGATGGGGAAACGGAGACACCCAGAAAACAGCAGGCCTACAGTTTGGCTCTCGGGGGTTTCCCTAATGGCCTCTGTGTTGAGAGCCTAGTCCACAGGATGGCACTGTTGGGAGGCATGGAACCCTGAGAGGGTAGGGCCTGGTGAGAGGAAGTTAGGTCATCGCAGCATGACCTTGAGGAGACTGTGGGAACCCAGCCCCTTCCCCTTCCTGTCTTTTGCTTCCTAGCCATGAGGTGAACGATGACTCTGCCTTGTTGTGCTACTTGGCTACAGGCCCAAAGCTACAAGGCCACCCCATCAAGGACTGGCACCTCCAGAGGCGGGAGGGGGGCCACCCCATCAAGGACTGGCACCTCCAGAGGCGGGAGGTGGGTCTTGCCTTTCCTCTTTAAACCCTGACTGACTCAGACCCTTGTTCTAGAGGTAGGCAACACAGAAGGTGCCTTGCCCTGGGGGCCTAGACTGGAGTAAAGCGCTACCTGTAGCATGAGACCCTGGGTTGACATTGCTAACCCAGAGGTCTTGGATAGTCCCTAATGTCCAAAGTGTGGTTGTGTGTCCTCAGATGTGTCGTGCATGCTCACCTGCACAGAGGGACAGACTGGGGGCACAACCTGGCAACCCTCTGGGTCTTGGCCATCTGCTGAGGAACCTAGACAAGTTGGTCTCCTCACCCAGCCCCTGCTGCTATACACACTACAGAAAGTGCCTACGGCAGGCATGTGAGCTTTTCATTTCAACAGCTACCCTCCCCATTCCCCAACCATTCAAATAACATATAAGCAGTGGTTGTTTTGTCTTGTCTTGTCTTGTTTTGCTTAGTTTTGAAGTCTCAGCTTTACATCCTGAAGGCTGTCCTGGCTCCTCAGTCACCAAATGCTGGCCCTAGAAAGCCAACGGCGGGGCCTGCCTTATCTCCAGTGCTTACCAGGAACAGGTGCCGAGGGTGTCGGCTTTTCCCTCTCACCCGCATCAGTGTCCCTTCCTTCAGGAACTCCTGCGGAGAGAGAAGCCAACCTCAGAAGTGGGATGAGAAGGTCTGGGAAGTCTCCGTGTAGGAAGCAGTCACCATAGCTGCCAGGTTACCCAGCGACAGCTTAGAGAGGCTCTCGGCTCAGGAAGCCAAGCTGGACAGTCCAGCCTTCTGTAAATGTCTTCACACAGCACCAAGCTCAACAATGTTCCAGCCACCGAGTATGAGTATCACTTATGACTTCCTCCTCAAACAGCACTACAAAAGGTCCGTTCAGAACATGGCCTTTGAAGGCTTGCTGAACATCTGGATCTATGCATAGTAACTCCAGCCCCATCCTTCTGAAGGATACAAACACGGGCTTAGTAAGGACTTCAGAGCACAGGATCTTTCCGTCAGAACCACATGAGATCTCAAAGACTCCTAGGCCAGCGCCATCCTGCCGATGTGGCGCCCTCCCTCCTTCCAACTGGCAATGATCACACTTTTAGCTGTTTTCATGGCTGAGTTGTATGTTTTCCATCTGGAAGCTAAATCGCAAATCAATCAAGCTCTCTCCCACCCCTCCCTTTCTGGGCAAGGAACCCAGGACCTTGCACGTGCCATGCATGTGCCCCACTCCCGAGTGCCACCCCAGAGGATGCTAGTTTTATGCTGCTTTCTTGAGGCTTGTCTTTTGAGAGCTACTCTGAGCTCTGCTTTCCTGGCAACTTGGAACTAAAAACACTGGGTACATTTTTTTTTTCCTCACTAGAGAGCTACCTCAGGCCGGTTACGGTGAGCAGAACTGACTGGCACTGTTTCTTTAACTGCCCTGAGAGGGCATCATGTGAGGAGGGGTGCAGACAAGCTCCCAGGGTGGTGCACCATGTCCCCCACCCCTCCTAAACAGCACCTGCAGCCAGAGCCGTCTGGGGCCAGCCCAGCTGAACAATGGGCTTATCAGAGTCGAGCTGGCCCTTGTCCTTGCCCAGGCCGCACTCACCCTTCCTGGCTGGAGGAGGTCCCCTTGGCCCTGCACACTGTGCTCGATATGGACCAGCTTCTGCAGGTTTTCCTGTGGGCAGAAACAGGAGATGGTTACCCTTCCACTCCCCCACCGGGCACTGTGTATCCTCTGTAAGAGGGCATTGCTTCCCCTTCAGAGGAGAACAGCTCAGAAAAGACCAGTCTAAAGCCAAGCTCCTAGAAATGGCAGGCGGTGTGGGCTCTTCAGCCTGGGATCTCCCAGAGATGAAAGATGTAGGGACGGTCACACAGTGACTTGGCCACGGTGGGAGGGATGGGAGGCTGGCAGGTGGAGGGCCAGCGAGAGACGGTTCGGTGGGGAAAGGCACTTGCTCCCAAGCCTGATGACCAGCGTTCAATCTCTTAGAACCCACTTGGTGGAAAAGGAGAATGCCATGAGTTGTTTGTTCTCTGATCTTCAAGCATATGCAAACAATACACATAAAAGAGAAAAGATTAATTTTTTTTTTGAAAGAAGGCAATTGAAATGTCCTCGACTTTGTGAAGGTCAAGTGTGGGCAACACAATTCAGAGTAATGAAGCTACGGACACTATGGATAGGACCCAAATGGCAAGCCCTCTTCTGGGTGTCTGTCAGGCACTGAGGGCACATGGGAAGGGTCAGAGACCTGTGAAAGGGCAGCGAGCGAGCTGAATATAAGGTTTCAGCACTGGGGAGGCCAGAAGCCCACTGCCCCCCCCCAGGCAAAGGCCATGGGCTCTGAGAAGAGGGCTGTGCTGTCCCCTGATAGCACACAGAAGCTGACTATCCCAGAGAATGGGCAAGGACCTGTCCAAGCCCAGCCTCAGGTCCAGGGTAGAATGGGGCTGCCACAAAGCACTAGACAGCCAGACACGCCCTGCCTCAAAGAAGGCAAGTATGGGGAGAGGGTCCTCCTGCCTAGGGAGATTTCTGGAAACAGACTGGAAATGAATGTAAGAGGGATAGGGCCCCACAGACACATGAGCTACGGAGGAAGATGAGGCTGATAAAGGATGGAGATCAGACTATTCTCAAACCCAGACCATAATCTATGACCAGGCTGAATCAACTGGCCACTCCCCCTGCGTCTCAACCACACATAGTACAACTAAAAACAAGATGCAAATGCTGTTCCTCCCAGCCTCCCCAGAGTTTATGTTCATAGTGCCTGATATCCAACCAAGAGTCACAGGAACACGTTGGTTGCAAGGCATAAAGAACCCAAGCTGGAATAGACCTAAATGCTTCCTCCTGGATGGTTAGCTTTCGTAGGGCTACGGAGGCTGCTGGGGGCAAGCCATCAAAAGGTATTACTCAGACACAAACACTGTATGCTACAATACTGCCCTTCGAGGGACGATGTGCACACTGGTGCAATCGTGACATGAAGGCGAGGGGACTAACCAGCCACTTTTGAATTGGATTTCCACTGGAGGGAAGTCACATCTGTCACTGTAACCCTAGCCCAAAGCCCATCGTTTTAGATAGGCCCTGGAAGGGAACCCACTACTATTGCCTTGATAAATGAAAATACTGTCAAAGAGCATTCTAAATATTCATGTTTATACATCTATGGCAGAGGATGATTCCCATCCAGAGACAGAAACCAGAAGGCTCCTGCCTGAGGGGTCCAGACATGTTCCTCTGAGCGGCAGGGGTGGTCCTATCTGTGTTCTCAGGCCTCTCCACATTCCTGGGTGGCAATCTGTGGCAGAGGCTGGTCCCCAGCTGGAGAGAGAAACCGGATGGCTCATGTTTGTACATCTAAATTAATGCTGCCCTCAGTCTTGGTCAGAGAAGCTTCATTCTATAGCAGTCAGACTTCTAACTGCTAACGTGCTGGCCGAGTTTAAACGACGATTGGGTACTCAGTCGTAAGTGGGAAATCTACATCCACCCCTTACTCCTAAGGCTCAGAGAACTCTATGGGGAGGGGGGCCATGACAGAAAAAGTCTAAGGACAGGATGATGGAGAGGAATACTGTGAAGTGCCATCTTCCAGATGTGACTTGGCCATTGCATTCATCAACCCACAACATCTACGGTCACCTGCCTGAGACCTGACCAATACCACACCAACATCAGTCAACATTCCAGCAGGAAGAACTAACTAGACTCAGTGAGTTACCATAATGATTAAAAAAAAAGAAGAACACAAAGGGAGGCACATACTGGAGATGCTTGGGAGGGTTAGGAAGGAGCTTGGTGTAGTTATGGTCAAAATACATCTTTATGTGTAGGAAGTTATCAAATAATAAATAAAAGATGCTATTTTTAAAGAAAAAAATCATGAGAACACACATCAAAAACCAAGTTAGGTTGTAGGGTGGGTGGGCTGGACAGCAGAGGACACTGGCTGCTCTTCCAATGGACCTGGGATTGAGTCCGTGGACCCATATGTCAACTCATAACCATGTATAACTCCAGCTCCAGGGGATCCAATGACCTCTCCTGGTCTCCACAGGCTCCGGGCACACATGAGACACGTAGACGTATATGCAGGCAAACAGCCATATACATAGAATAAGAAAATAATGAAAAAATTAAAATACTAAACCAGGAAGACAAACCCAACTCATTTTTCAGAGAGAAAGCACCCCACACATCCAGAACAGGTGACAGGTTTTGGCGCTCTGAGCCAAGGACCGAAGCAACTATTATGTCAGTGGGTCAGGCGCAAAGGTAGATGCCACAAGTTAGCAGATGAAGACATTAATTAGGGCTCTTGACTTTACAGTGAGGTTCATGGGGGATTAAAAACGAAAACATGCATCCTATAATACCAGACATGAAAACTCTTCACAGGTTTGGCTATGGACTGAACCAAGTTGAGGAATAACAGTGCTGGGTCCCCTGCACTATGATCTATCTTGCCATGGGTTCTTGGCCCCATGGCAAGTGACGGTGCCAGGGATAGGTTTCATTTTGCAGAGTGGGCCTCTACCTTTTTTTATTTTTTTAAAGACAGAGTCTCTCTCTATGTAGCTCTGGCTGTCGTGGAACCCACTATGTAGACTAGGGTAGCCTCAAACTCAGAGAGATTCACCTGACTCTGCCTCCCAAGGATTAAAGACATGTGCCACCACACCTGGTAACCCACTTTGTTTTTTAAGACATAGTCTCTCACTAACCCTGGAACTCATTGATGCAGCTAGGCTGGCTGGCCAATATCTATGTCTCCAGTGCTGGGATTATAGGCGCCACGCCCAGCTTTTACATGGGTATGGGGGCCTGAACTCAGAGCTTCATGTATGCATTCACGGCAAGCACCTTAGCCACTGAGCCATCTCCCCAGCCCCTGTTTTCACTCTGTGTACTAGAGAGCTGTCTTCATGGCTTCTGGCTCATCCTTCCCCAAGTCAAACCCATCTCTCTCTCTCTCTCTCTCTCTCTCTCTCTCTCTCTCTCTCTCTCTCCTCTCTCCCTCTCTCCCTCTCTCCCTCTCTCTCTCTCTCTCTTCTTAAATAGCTTAAGTTGGCCTTGAACTTGCAGCCATCCTCCTGTTTTAGCCTCTTAACTTCTGGGATTATATGCATGAGCTACTGTGCCCAGCTAACAGAGAAGAAAGGCATTCAGAAGAGGACACACCCACAGAGGGCAAACATAAGCATCACAATGACATTCTTAGCAGAGACTGTGTGAGTCAGACGACAGTGGTGCTCCATCTCCAAGCTACTCAGAAAAAAAAAAAAAAAATGGACCAAACCAGCTTTTAATATCCAGGACAAATTTTTTCAAAGGTGAAGGTAAACTGCTCAATTAACTGCTTGGGAGATAGATGGGGGAAGATGGGTTCTTTCTTGTGGAGTGAGGGCTTTTGGGAAGCGGAGCAGCTAGAGCCATCTGGGTGAGTGGAGTGGACAGACTGGTTAGGCACGGGAATATCCATGCTATCCATGCACACGTCTCTACATAGGTCAGTGGACACACAACCTTTTCTTCACTCTGTCAACCAGGAGCTCCCAACAGAAATGAGAGCCTGTGGACAGTATGCCTTTAACCTAGAGCTTGGACTCTGGGCTTCACCCCCGATTCTCTCTCATTCACAGGGACCTTGGGGAGATAGTTTATCCTAAGACAGGGAAGGAAACAAACTATGAGCCTGGAAAGCCCTAACGTTCTTGTTGAGGAGGTGGCGAACAAGTCACAGAAGAATGAAGGAACTAACAAGAGACTGACTAAGCCCTTCGAGGGGGCGCGCAGGCCAGCCGGGAGAGTACTCCAGAGCCATTCTTGCCACAGAAGTCTTCCATTCCTAATATTGTGGGTTTAAAAATGTTTTACGTTGGGGCTGGAGAGATGGGGTGGTTAAGAGCACTGACTGCTCTTCCGGAGGTCCTGATTTCAAATCCCAGCAACCACATGGTGGCTCACAACCATCTGTAACAAGACCGGATGCCCTCTTCTGGTGTGTCTGAAGACAGCTACAGTGTACTTATATATAATAAATAAATACATCTTAAAAGATTAAAAAAATGTTTTACATTGATCCTTCTCTATTTGAGAAATAAATAAATCAATGTGGGCTAAAATAAATATCCGTGAATTGGTACCAGCATAAATGACTGGACTGTTTATATTTGAGGATGGGCTGCATCCATCATTGAGGGGGAGCACTATCTGAACGATTTCAGAACACTTGGAGGTTGTCAGCTTAAAGGAAGAGGGAACGGGTTTCTCTGTACTACGTGCATGTGGTTTGTGCACTTTATGAGACTTTTTGGTCTCACAAAGAGGAAAACATCAGATTCCAACACTGGGTACCTGCAGTATACCTAACCATGCTCTTCAAGACCTCCAGGGTCATCAAAGTCAGGAACATCTGAGAAACTGGCTGTAAGTGGACCCTTCAAAGATCTAACAACCAATGGGACAGATATTGGAACAGGGCACTGGGCCTATAAGAACTATGGGTAATAATGCCATTTCCACACTGGGTCTTAACATAACCAGGGCTCCACATTCATAGGAAACATTAACAATGGGGAAACAGTAGAACCTGCGGGAACTCTTGGCACTCACTATCTTCTTAAAATTTTCTGTAATCTAAAAATTGTTTTAAAAAATAAAATATGTTCAGAAATTAGCGTGCTGGGCTGCAGGGGCTGGGTGGGAGTGGCGTTCATGGAGGACAGAGCTTCAGTCTGGGAAGATAGACATTCCGCAGATAGGTTGTGTGACAACTGTACAGTCTGACGGTAGGCTAAGGGCTAGGAGAGGTGACACACATCTTTAAACCTGGCATATGAGAGGCAGAGGCAGGCAGATCTCTGTCTCAGAACAAAACACAACAGCAGCAGCAATGACAACTGGCTACAGTGTCTGCAAAGACAACATAGACGTGGCTGACAGGTGTACGCAAAAGTCGTTCTCACTCACCACTGGGAAATAAAAACCTCCACCTCCAGGAAACATCATCTCCCTAGAAGACTGAGCAGTCCTGAAGAGGAGGGGAACAGAGACCCCCGGCGGGATACCAGCAAGTTACACCTTATGGGAATTAGTATGGCGTCTCCATCTCTGCAAGCCACTAAAACTACTGATGATCCGGCAGTCCTACTGGATATGTCTAACGCAATCAGAACGGGCATCTCACATAGATATCCACACTCATTCCCGTGATTACTGCAGTGTTGCTCTCAACAGCAGAAAAACTGAAGGATAAATGCCGGTCTACAGATAAGTAGAAAAGAAAATTCCATCCGTTCACACAACAGAGTGTGGTTCAGCTTGAAAAAGAACAAGATCTCATCATTTAAACAAAGGAACTGGAGATCACTATGTTATGCGGAAATAAGCCGGGCACAGAGAGACAAGCACCCCCTGATCACCAGAGCGGGCTGCAGCGGAAGCTGGTCTCACGGGAGGCGAGTGCAGAGATCACTACCAGAGACCAAGGGGTGGGGGATGGGTGGGTAGCGTGGCTCACTGGAGACTAAGGTACAGTTGAGACAAGCAGGCACAGGGCTGCCTCACCCGAAGCACCTTGCCTGCGTCTTCCACCACAGCATGTGCCTCACCTTGAGAGAGCCAGGTATGGCTGCCACATCCCTCCTATGGGTACTGTGTATTGGACCTTACCTCTCCCTGAGGAGGGGAGACATTTCATGCCAACAGAGACAGGACTTCCTGAAGCAGGAAGCACCACCACCTGATGCTACAGCGACAAGGTCCTGGCCTCTAAGCATCTCTTATCTTTCAGAGCTGCACTGAGGAAGCCTCACTGTATGCAGAGGATGCCAAAGCGACAAAGAGTGAGGTCTGACCCTCTCAGGGGGAGGTAAGAGGGCCAGACGACTGTGACAGTTTGAACCTCCTGGAAGCAGCCCTGGCAACTAACCTGTGTATTCAAGCCTGTTCCTTCAGCTTCCCACCTAGCTAGCTCTAGCCTGTTCCCAGATCTAGTCCATCAGCCACACTAAGTGACAGAACACAGCTGATGGACCCTGGATCTCCTAGCCGCAGCCTCTGCCCAGGCCCTTTCTTCCTTGTCGTCTCATCTATGCACAGTATGCATGTCCTCTCCTCAGAAGTGATCCTACCGCTCTAAACCCTAACTCTGGAACACTCCATCTTTGAACCCTCATTATCCGTGGATATTTCCACCATGGTCACTGCTCTGCTGAACTCAAGGCCTGACTTCAATAGGCAGTGTCTCCAGACTCCGTTTCCTCTTCTGTGTGGATTCTCTATGTACCTGCCATAGCACATCTGCTGAGCAATGCCTTGGTGTTCATACCACTGTCACGCTCTTCTATACTAGTTAAAGACATGACTGATGGACTGCTGAATTCTCCCATTAGGTTAGGACTCAGCCTCGGGCTCATGCAACAAGTGTCAGGCCAGAACCCAAGGCTCTTTTCTTTGCACGGCCCCAGGAGACAGACAGAGGGGTAGCACAAGGCAGGTGAGAGGAGTGCAGCAGGCCTTGGACTTCACCCTGGAGAAGAAGCCGGTGGTGGGACTTACCCCCTGTTCCATGCTTTCGTTGGCACGGTCTGTCACTTTGGAGATGAGAGTCAGAGCACCTGGAGAGGAAAGGACAGAGAGCAGCTTTGTGAGGACTAGGCCGGCTTCCACTGCCCTTACCTCTTCCCTGTGTGTCTCCTCTGTGTCCTGTGTGGTGGGCCATGGATGGGGCGATACCAGATTTTCACCCTATAGCAACAGGCCATGAACCTAACCCCAACTCTTCCATGACTGCCTCTGTTTCCATGGCTGCTGACTACAGGTCCACCCTGATAGGGGCTGAGGCACCAGCCCAGAAGGGAGCACAGCATGGTTAAGACAACAACGAACGTCTTAAACAACACATATTTCCTAGATCACCCAACTGTGTTACCTTCTCTTCCTCTGCTGGTCAGACCCCCAGGTTCCCACAGCTAATGATGGTAGCGGTCATCTCAAGAGACTTGAGGAGTCTCTGGAGGATACACCACAGGTGTCGTATGCGGGATACACACAGCTGAGCTGTTCTAGGTCTACACTGGGCACTGGTGTAGGCTTGAGTATTGGTGGACAGGAGACATAAGGGGTGTACCTTCCCCCAGGGTCTCTCCAGACTTACTCTGAGTGTTGTCGTACTCGGCTGAGTCCGGGCACAGGTTGTTTAAATAATCTGGAGGGAGAGGGAGAGTAAAACTGTCAATTTTACTAGCAAGGCAGTGCCCTGACCTCCACAGTGACCTCCACCAGAATGGGGCATCCACTTTTTCAACACATTAGCTCACCCCAAGACCAGGCCCTCTTAGCATCCCAGCCACCAACTCACTCAGCTCATGTCTGTTCATGATCTGCTGTGTGCTTGGTATGGCTAACCTCTGGGGTACAGGCTCAAGAAAGTACTTGCTGTCTATCGTTCTCTGGTTACAAGATATGACAAGCTATACAGCGCTATATTACTGTGTGACTATATTACAGTGGCTTCACCCTGGGAGGGGCTGAGGCACCAACCCAGAAGGGAGCATGGCATGGTTAAGGGAACAATGGATATTTTAAACAAAGCATCCTTCTTGGACCACCCAACTCCATGACCTTCTCTTCCTCTGCTTGTCAGAGTCCGCAGGCCCTCCGACCCCAGCTAAGGATGGTAGATGCCATCTCAAGAGACTTGAGGAGTCTCTAGGGGATACCCTAGAGGTGTCACATGCAGAATATACTCAGCTGGGCTGCTCCATGTCCATATTACATGGGGGGAGGTATTACTCCCCGACATGCTCCTAACCCTGCTAGCCACCCTCTCTCTGCCTTGCTCCTTAAGGTCTGGCCATACAGGCTGCCTCTTGAACATCCCAAGATTGTTCCAACCCTTGGACCCCTTGGCATCCTTTCTAGAGCTTTGCACCATTTCTTTGCTCAGATCTTTGTTCCATGTCCTCCTCGGAGAGGTCCTCTCTGCCTTGTCTAACATATCAACCCCCTTCCCTGACCTTGCGCCCACTTGTAGTTTTCAGTAGCATTTTCAACACAGATATTACATATTTATATATTTTAATATATTGGCATATTTAGATATAAAATCACTGCTACTGGAGATGGACCCAGGGCCTGGCATATGCTAAGCCCATGCCTTGTCATAGTGTTCTAGCTCTCCATTTCATCTGTCATTTGCTACCATTTCCAGCATCCAGCAGAGGGCTGGCTAATAGACAGGACACAGTGGCTACTTCAACTACTGAACGAGCAGATTCTCTAGACCTCAACCCCAGCACAATTTCCTTGTGACCCATGAAACTGCACGTGCCCTGCCCCACACGGGGTGTCAGAAGGACACCTGTGGGAGCTGCAGAAACAGGATAGGGACTGATTCTATGTGGGAGACTGTACACAGTGGGTGGGGCTCCGCACAGAGGTGGAAGGTGGAGAATCTAAGAGGCAGAGAGGGAGGGCCTGAGCCTGAGCCTGAGCCCTGGGAGGCTGCTGTGGTGGTTTGAATGAGAACGCCCCCCCACCCCCACCCATAGGCTTGTATGTTTGGATGCTTGGTCACCAGGGAGTGGCACTATTTATGAGATGGATTGGAAGGATTCTGAGGTGTGGCCTTGTTGGAGGAAGTGTGTTATTGGAAGTGGGCTTTGATGGCTCAAAAGTTCATGCCAGGCCAAGTGCCTGCCTGCCTGCCTGCAGACCTGGGACTAGCTCTGAGCTCCTTCAGCACCATGTCTACCACACTTCCTGCCATGATGATAATGGACTAAACCTCTGACACTGCAATCCAGCCCCTAATTAGATCTTTCTCTTAGAAGAGCTGCCTTGGCCATGGTGACCCTTCACAGCAGTAGAACAGTGACAAAGACAGTTATTCACTGACAGGCTAAAGAGAAGAGGCAGCCAGAGTGGCAAAGGGACAGAAAGAAGGCGAGAGGGAGGCTGGAGAGCCTGTCACAGAGCTGGGAAGGACAGGCCTCGGGAAGCAGTATGCGGCAAAGCCTCAGGGGCGTCACGGACCTGAGGTGGACCGCCCGCTAGTCTCACCTAGGAAGGAAGCTTTTACAAGGCGTCAGCTGATTTAGGAAATGCACGGTGAGAGTGTCACTAGGCTTCTGGGTTTGGGAACAGGGGAGCCAGGGAAGCGAGGTTGAATCTGTGGGGGCCCTGGGGATCTGGAGCAGTGCCATCGTCCCCATGCCTGCTTACACACATGAAGGGACGTCCTTATTCCCACGTTACCCCACCTCAGTCCACCTGGACCCAAATGGCTCACCAGTGAGCAGCACTTGGTACTGGAAGAGGCGCTGGACGACACGCAACATGCGGTGCTTCATGTTCTGGCCGCCCCCTTGCGAACTCTGCTGCTTGGAGAGGGGGGGAGAGATGCTGTCCGAGACCCCGCCACCCACAGGCCACCCTCATCCTGCTTTCTGACCAGCTGCAGTCTCCCATATGGTCAAACCCAGGCTGTCTTCCACCAGGAAGTCCTCTTGGATCATCCCCCCCCAGGTTCACGGTCACGCTCAGTCACTTCTCTGAGGTCCTGTTGTGCCCAACATTAGTAACAGAGGTAAGCTCCCCTTTGCCCTCTCCTCCAGAGCGAGGCTTCCAGCCTGTGGGCGGTGCTAACCATTTCCTTGGTTATCCATTGACTGGGCCTCTGCTTGGTTGGTAGCAATGGGAGAAGTAGTTTTAAGACTCTCCTGTGGCCTAGCAGGGGTCATCCTGTTCTGGCTTCCCCTCCTGTCAGGTGGGCATTGTAGCTCCCGCTGGGTCTCCCCACCTACTACCTAGCTCATTCCTCCTGTCTGTCTCATTTACTTCTCTTAAGTCTCTCCATGGCCCCCTGCCTGGGCCCCAGTACATGTTTACATCAGGGTCTCTAAAGATCCAGGACCCACCTCAAATTCCCTGACGGTGGTGGCCAGCCGGGATGAGAGCAGGCAGCTCTCGGCGAGCAGCCCCAGGTACCTGTCAAACTGCAGGATGTGTGCGGCATGATGTTCAAACTCCTGTTCGCGGGCCAGGAAGATGTCGGCCACCTGCGGCTGGCCCTCCCCACTGTTAGGGAGAGGACAGGCAGTGAGAAGTCAGCCTCGGGACAAGCAAAGGGTGAGAGGAGGGGTTCTAAAGGCCGTTTCGCTTGGGGTGCACGCAACTTACCACCTGTCGCTGGGCTCCCTGTTTGTCACCTGGAGGTAGCGTTTTGTATTTGTGGAGGTTTTTGTCTGTCCCCCCACCCCTAGGTGGCATAAGTGGGGTGTGGGACCCCAGGCTGCTCACCAATCCCCCAGCCTCTGCTCCAGGCTCTCCAGGATGCCCTGGTGAAGGTCACAGATAGCTGGGAGCTCCCGTAGGCCCTGCCGCAGCTCCTCCTGGGCCAGTGGCTCTCTGCCCTCTTGCTCTACGTTCTCCAAGGCCCTCAGGACAGCTCCATGGAAATCCTGCAACCCCAGAGGCCTGTTATGCATGGAGGGCCCTTGAGGCTCCAGATCCCTGACCTGCACAGAGGCAGCTGCAAGAGCTGAGGCCAGTATCATTGGCTCCACACTGTCACCTGTGGATCAGGAAGGCTGGCTTGTACCCACTTGGTATACGGCTGTATTTGCTATTCACACAGAGCAGTGCCAAGCTGTGGCGACTCGGCTGGTGCCCTTCTTTTACAAGACAGGGAATTAGTTAGTCAGTGATTCTTTCTCTAAGAAAATGCAAAGTCCTTGCTTTCTAGTTCCTAAAAGTGGAACTTTAAGAAGCCAGAGCAGGACCAATGGGATGGCTTGGTGGGTTAAGACACAAGCATGACAAGTTCGATTCCCGAGGCCCACAGATTGGAAGAAGAAAACTGACTCCCATTAGTTGTCCTCTGATCTCCACATGTGTACAGTGACATGAGTGTGTATACACGCATACACACTCATAACACTTAGATACATACAAACACACAAAGTATACTTTCAAAATTTAAAAATAAAAGATGCAGTAGATCAGAAGTTTATGGTTATCTTAGGCTACATAGAGTTTGAGGCAGGTTTAAGCTACATGAGAAGCCACCCCCTAACACACACACACACACACACACACACACACACACACGCCCACAGGAGTCTGTGTCAGGCACCTGTGCACCGACCCGCTCTGTGGGCTGGTGAGCTGTGATAGGCATCCTGGTCTCTGGTCCAGCTCAGGCTTAAAACCCCAGTGACCCAGCAGGTGACTGTCACCTGCAAGTGATGGCAGGTGTTTGGCCACACTCCTTGGGCCTCTGGCTGCTGTCACCCCCACCCCCAGTTCCCTGTAGAGAGGACTGTGGCCATCAGTCACGTAGGAGCAACACCCCAAGCCGTCCCACATGCAGATAAGGTATCCCCAAGCTCTCAGACCAAGCCAATAGCCTGCTGTCAGACCCTGACTCACCCCAAAATTGTATATAAGAATCTTATCCAGGAGGAATAAAGGTGTGCAAGAACTACTCAGTCAGCTTCTGTCATAAGAGCTGTACCTGAAGCTCCCCCTCTCCCCTGCCCCCCCCCACTCCTTGCTGGCTAGTAAGCTGGCTGGCCTCTCTAGGCCTAACCCAGCCCAACTCAGCTCAGGGCGCAGGGCTATGTGGAGCAACTGAGACAGCAACTGCGGAGACTGAGGTGGAGCCAGCTGCAGCAGGGGAGGCGGCGGAATCAACTCCCCCCTCCTGCTCACACTCTCTCCCCTTTGCCTGAACCCTCGCACCCGGCTGGTCCAGAGATCTCTGTGGAAAGCCTCCAGTACACAGGCCCACACTGCTCCTGACTTCTCTTCTTGTCTAGTCCGAGGTAAGAAGGAGCCTGACACGCCCTTTGTCACTTTCTCCCCTTAGACCGAACACAGGCATTAACTCACAGCAGCCTAAGGATGGGGGAGCGGGGAGGACAGAGGAAACCCAGCTTTTCTCACAGGACGTGGTTAAACCATTACTTTAGCACTAGCTGCTGCTATCCCTTGCCGTATATGACTTGAAGACCATGCTTTGTCACTTGTTCTAGTTTGTTTTCTATTACTGTGATAAAACCATGACCAGAAGCAACTTGGGAAAGAAAAGGTTTCTTTCAATTTACAGCTTACAGTCCATCATCTGGAAAAGTTAGGGGAGGAACCTAGAGGCAGGAACTCAAGCAGAGGCCATGGAGGAGTGCTGCTTACTGGCCTGCTCCTCGTGGCTCCATTAAACTGCTTTCTTATGCAACCTGGGCAGCATCAAGAGAGTAAAGACGAGGACTGGGACATAGCTCCACGGTAGAGCACTTGTCTAGCACACTTAAGATCCTGGGTTCCACCTAATATAGATGGATGGATGGATGGATGGATGGATGGATGGATGGATGGACGGATGGATGGATGGAGCTTGAAAGGGAATAAAGAAGACCTAAAGAATGAGAGAAAATGTTTGTAAATCCTGTTTGATAATAGACTTATTTACATGGTCACAAGAAAAAGGACTAACCACCCAAAAGAAAACTGGGCAAAAAGCTTTAAAAGACAAGTCTCTAAAGGGTCATATACAGATAAAGATGGTCAAGGAGCTCAAGAAAAGATACTCTGTACCACGTGTCCTTAGGGAAACATGCAAAACCAAGCCCACACCTGCGAGGCTCACAGGCTCACAGTAGTAACTGGCATTACAAGGAGTAGAGACTGTGGAGGCCTGTGGGATGAGGGTGTACCTGCATCCCCTGCACTGAGCCAATCCCTTCTGTGGGAGCCTCATACAGCTCTTGAAATTCAAGAAACAGACTCGGGACTCTCAAGAAAGCAGAGCTGAGGCTATATAAGCCACACGTAAGCTGTAAATGATAGACAGGGGGCGGAGACGCTTCAGTGGTAGAGTTATCTGCAAGCTACTCCGGAGACTCTGGTAAAGCAGCTTCTGAGAGTCACTGCCCACTCTTGGGCGGGACTTTTCAGTGAAGCAGCTGATCTTGAGTCAGCCATGTTCCTTTAGCATTAGCTGCTGCTATCCCTTGCCATGCAGGATTTGAAGACCACACTTTGTCACCTGTTCCAGTTCCTTAAGTGACTCCAACAGACTCACTGATTCACCAGGCAGGACTTGAAGATTTGGGTGATTAAACCATTTCTTTGGTCTATCATTGCCCTTTTAATCCAGAGTGAATAGGAAAAAACCATGTGACCCTTCAAAAGACTAGAGAGTCACTGTGAGACCCAGGTGTGAGCCCAAGAGAACTGCAGACACACAAGCTTCCTGAAATTTACCATTCTACACAAGTAAGAACCCAAACACCCGTCCTCTGCTTAAGGTACAGACTGTGGAACATCCACAAAGGACGACTCAGCTTTCAATGGATGACGTAGCAATGCATGCAAAGATGGGGGAACCCTGACAGCATATGCTAGGGGAAAGAAACCAACCACAAAGGTTCCATTTAAATTAAATGCCCAGAACAGGTACATTTGTAGAAAATACTAACTAGATGGCCTGGAGCACTAATGTGCATACCCTGGTGACCTCTGTCATTGGCAGGGACAGACAATTTTTTTTGGAATGATGGACATTGTGTCTGTTTGTCTTGCACACATACATGAACTCTATTGTTAAAATTAATTCACTTAATACAGGCAAGCTACAAGAATATTTTTTAAAAGCAAGCAATTTTCAGACTCTCCTCGGGGATGGGAGCCCAATTGGAATAGCATACTTTTTTTGGGCGCCTTTTTCTAAGCCCTCCAAGGGTTACCTGCTGCCTCAGTGATCAGGGTTGTGGAGGAAGGGCAGCATGGACACGCAGGAGGCACGAGCACCTGCGCAGACCTTGGCCTTCTCCATGGTCTCCCCGTGGCCCCTGCTTCATCCCCGTGGCCCCTGCTTCATCCCTGTGGCCCCTGCTTCATCCCCGTGGCCCCTGCTTCATCCCCGTGGCCCCTGCTTCATCCCCGTGGCCCCTGCTTCATCCCTGTGGCCCTTGCTTCATCCCTTGCTAACCATGGAGAGAGCGATCATGGTTCCTTGATGAGCTAAAATGTGTCCCCCCTAAAACTTCCAAGAGGTCAGTGATCTCAGTACGTCTTGAGGAAACAGCAAGACCCAAAAGATAGAAGGAGGGTTTTATCTGGTAAGTTAAAAGGTAATTCCTAGCAGGATACAGCGGAGCACACATTAGGAGGGTGAGGTAGGGGATCGTGAGTTCGAGGACAGCTTGAGCAACACAATGAGATCCTGTCCTGAAATGACCACAATGAAAATAACAACAATTTCCTAATAGTGACCCCAGGCATGGAGGCAAGATAGGTAGGAGATAGCCATGGCCAGTTAAGGAGGTTGTCTGGGTTAACCTTTGGTCCCCAGAAGTTCCTGCTGCCACTCAGTCCCGCTAGGGCAACCTTTCTTAAATTTCTCCACTATGCTTGCACCTGAGTCACCAGGGCTCTGAGTCCCTATGAGAGCTGACAAACGGACATAAAGAGATTTCCTAGATGGTTCAATGTCTCCACACCCTCCAGGAATTGTCCCCTCAGGTTTGTCCCTGTTTTCTGCTAGTCAAGACCCATCTCCTCAGAAAACCTTCCCTGACATCATTCCTCCAGGTCATAAGGACGCCACTTTCCCAGGGCTCTGTAGTCAGAAAACTCTGGTACTATTCCACCCTAGCTGCGTGACCCAGGGAAAGTCACTCACCTTCTCTGAGACACAATGCCTGGTACTCTGCATTTCTTATGGATATATGTGTAACCAAATGAGACAGCATGTGAAGGGTTGGCACATAGCAGTCACTGACCCTGTCAGGCCTGTCACCTTGGATACTGACTTGGCCTATGGAGGAGGAGGAGCTGTCTGGGGAAACAGATGGGGAATGAGTGGGAAGGCAGTGCCACATTCTGATAAGTAAACTCATAAGTGTCCTGACATCAGAGTCCTGCAGACCCTGAGTTTGTCTTGAGCACCCTGAGAGGGTCACCAGTGGGGTCAGGCCTTGTCCAGAAGGTTCCAGATACTTTACTGCAGTTCACACCACCTGGGAGAGGGGACAGTGCTCTCAGTTGGAGACCCACAAATCCTGAATCATATATCTCCTTGTGGCCTCAGCCAAAACCTCTATCCTGCTCAGGGTATCCAAGTCCTACCTCACCCATGTCGTCCCTGGAGAGACCACGCCCACTTACCTCCCCAGCCATGTCCCCAGTCATGCCCACTGTGCTCCGACCTTCTTCTGGAGTCCTTCACCTCATATAATGTCTACTGTTTGCATGACCACTGCAGAACCCCATTCCCCCATCTCCCTGGGGTCAGCCCAGCCCCTTACCTCATAGCCAGTCACTAAGGGCACAGGGTTGGTGGCCTTTCCCAGCATGCCACAGTACTTCTTCCTGGAGTCACCAACAGCTTCCTAGACACTCTGGATGAAGCTTCATGTGTCAAGAGGCTCTACCTGCCCTTTCCTGCTGGTCTCAGCTTTCTCATAACACCCTCCACCTGACTGGGGATATCTCTCAATTCCCAACAGGCTCACCCCGCTGGCCTCAGGGCCTCTGCACATGCTGATCACTGCAGTAGCAAGCCTTCCTTCCCTGGCTACTGGAGACACCTTCCTCTGACACTCCCTCCCCTACACCTGGAAAGCTGGGCTGCACACTTCAGAAGGGTCCCACCCTATGTTCATGGTGTTCCCACTAGGCACTGCCTCCTCTCAGGCCACCTACTCTCCATGAGGGAGAGCATGGGACAGATGTTCAGCCAGAGAAGTACACTCAAAAACCGCACTGACCTCAGAGGGCTCAAGCAACACAGCCCCCAAAGAGAGACGGGAACAGAAGTCCCACCTGGGCCAAGCACAAATGACAAATGGCACAGTCCCCAGCCCATGGTGGCCGTGTGCTAGGCTGTAACACAAGTCCCGATCCATCTAAGAAAGTCAGAGAAATGCATCTTCCCAGCACAGAACCAGGAAACCCGCAGCAGCGGGAGTCTGGGGAAACACAAGCCTGAGGAAGCCAAGCAATCAATCCTGTGCTCTGAAGGAGGGCTAAGTTAGAAAGAATCCCGGAATCCTACTAGAATGGGTCAACAAATGCATGGGGTAGGGAAGCGCCAGCCAGGAGGGTACCAGGGACCATAAGAAGTGTGAGACAGTACAGGAGAGGAAGGTCTGGCCACCTGCCCTTGGGAATTCTTCCGCCCATCACGTTGGCTTTGGAGCAAAGTGGGAGAAAGGAGGTAGCTGTGGAGAGCCTGTGGCTCGGAAGCCATCTATTAAGCTACCACCATGGGGATGAGACAGGATCCCGTGTGTCCTTGCGGTGCTGGGCAGGAGTAAGCATTGTAGAAAGCACACTAAACATAGCTAAAACAATGCTTGCAACAAGTTCATGTTTGAAGTCCTATTGATGTTTATCTTCCTGTAAACAAACGCAATGTTGGGAGATGGACTACTTGACTCTCTGGTTGGCGGTAAGCCGAGTGGGTGTCCTAGCTACCTTGAGCAGAGAACTGTCAATCAAATTGCCAGCCTGCTAAGTACCAAGCAGTCCAGAGACCCCATGAGGAAGCCACGAGATGATCGTGGCTACAGAAGTTGAGCTCCTGTACATGCAGTCACAGCCACAACTGTCTTAAGTTGTGCCTTAAAGTTTACCAAGGACGTTCCCAATTACAAGTCTCATGAATCCTATCAGACCCCGAATGCTAGATTCCTAGCATACCAGAGAGTGACAGCTATTCCTGGGTTTATGGGCTGCTGTGACTGGTGTGAAAGGAGTTGTGCTGTGTGACTTGTGTAAGTACAGTGATCCATTTACACAAAGGTCTGCTGTGGTTAGTACAAACACCTCTCTGGCTATAGAAATGGACCGCCCAGATCACTAGAGAGCCACTAGAAATGCCCTCCTGTGATGCCCCACCTGTAAGGCAGAAAGAGGTGGTGCCCAGCCAGCAGTAGCACCCACAGCCACAGTAGAGTGGGCTATGAGGCTGAGTTCTAGAAACGGTGGTGCTCTGAGGGTACCCTGGGCTTTGGGCTTCAATGGCAGCAGAAGAGATGGGAGATACAGAATTGGTGGTAGAGCCTGGAGCTCACATCCCCTCGGAGAGTGTCAGCAGAGCAGTAATTGTGGAATGACCAACCACATTGGTGGCAGAAGCAGAATTGGTGACCTTAACAATGAAGGGTCTTAGATACACTGGGCCAGCAGTTATCACACCAGCCACTGACAAGAGCTGGGGAATTCCAGGTCCCTGGGCCCAGGAGTTATAACCAAAGCTGCAGCCACAGGCCTGAGAATTCCCCAGTGTCAGATTATAGATCAGCTATGCCCTGCTCCCTATCCCCAAAGTCAGGCTACAGGGGCTGCAGTCTTTCTCTGAGGGCCAAGAACAGAGTGACTGAGCTTGCAGTTCTCACAGAGTTGAGTTCTCTCCCTGCCGGCAGCATCTGCATGGAAAGTCTATCCCTTCCCACTGCCCAGATCCAAGTCAGCCTCAGGTTACAGCTAAATTTATCAGGGCCTCTTTGGCTTCTAGTGCACAGGCTAGGTTTTGGAACTTACCTCCCACCACACACACCTCAAACCCACCAGAGTCAAAACTCCCTTGTCCTATGAGATTGAAGGCTCCCTCCCACTCCCTGCTGATGCTGCCCCGGTACAATGTGACAGTTTTCCTGTACGAACGGAAGAACTGAAGGAGCTGTCTCTCTTCCTCCAGGTCCCTGATTACACCACATGTGATGGCGATCTCCTAATGTTCACCTCAGGGCCTGGTCCTGACTGCCTGTGGCTGTGAGCCTCTAACTTCCCTGAGGCTCAATTTCATCTCACCTGCCTTTTTAGGAACCCACCCTTCCTTCCTTCCTTCCTTCCTTCCTTCCTTCCTTCCTTCCTTCCTTCCTTCCTTTTTTTTTTTTTTTTTAAGATTTCTGTTTATTGTATGTGTAGGAATGCTTGTAGTCTGCATAGCATGTGCATGCAGTGCCAGAAAGGCCAGAAGAGGGCATAGATCCCCAGGAACTAGAATTGGAGACAGTTGTGAACCTCAATGTGGGTGCTGGGAATTGAACCCCAAGTTCCTCTGCAAGAGCAACAGGTGCTCTTAACCACCAGGTCAATCTCTTCCGTCTGAAACCTGCTATTTTCTTTAAGAGACAACACCCACTTCCACTTCCTAGGTCTACACCAGAGATCCGGCTTGAGGCAGGAGAGTAGCGTTGGGGGCGTGTGTGTGTGTGTGTGTGTGTGTGTGTGCGTGCGTGCGCATGTGCGCACGCGCGCGCGCACGCGTGCGTGCATTCCACCTGCTTCTGCTGCCAACCCTGACTGCTGCCAACTGCTAAGGGAAGCGGAAGCTGCCAAAGCGCTACCCTGAAGGAAGCTCTTCTCACCTATGCACAGATTCTATCTGTGTAGAGCAGGAGACTCCCCCACCTACAGCAGACTGGGAGCAGGGAGGGCTTTTCTGGGGTATCTACTGTCCTCTCCCCCAGCTGAGCTCCATATCGGACACAAAGAAGTCCAGCCAGCGACTCGTACTTGGCTTTGACCACCGACTCCTATTTGCTCTGGCTTCCTCCCGAGGCACTGACAAGCCACAGGAAGAAGCTGTCCGGTGGTACCCTAGGCATCTTCAAGGGAACCAGCGCCTGCTGGGAGCCAGAAACCTGTTTTTCTCCTTCCTCTACTTTCTGCCTGAAAGATATATGACGCAGGGGTTGAATGAGATACGGGTATGAAGGTTACAGCAGCTGTCCATGTTCACAAGGAGACTGTGAAAACCATGTTGCTTCTGAGCTGTGGAAGAGCCTCCAGCGTTACCAAGGAGCTCCTCCTCCTGGGTTTACGCCACGTGATGATAACCTCTAAGCCACTTAAGCTGCCATATTTGAAGTTTTGTTACTAGAAATCAAACACAGTTCCATGGAGACACAAAATCACTTTGAAAAGACGTCTATGGTGAATTATGTTTTCCAAAAATGACCACAACAGTATCTCCTACAGGATATTTATGCAATGTGTGCTTGATAATCCTCCCACAGAGCGGGTACAGATTATATCCCTTGCCCTTGAACTTGGGTGGACCTCTGTAACTGTCTCCACTAGTGGAGTATGGCGGAAGTGGCGCTACGTGACTTCCAAGCCTGGGCCATAAAAATGGCACGCACTTCCTCTGGGCTTTCTCTTGGGACAATCACTCTTGGCACCCAGCCACTGGCTGGGAGGAAGCCCAGACTCGCCTATTTGGATACCACGAGGAGAGGGCATAGGTAAGTTTGTTGGCCTTAGGCCCAGCTGAGGCCCCAGACAGTAGCTACCATCTTCCACCAGACGTGAATGTGAAGACACCGACAGGAGACTGCAGACCCCAGCCATCAAGTTACTGCAGGCCTTTGAATCTTCTGGGTTAGGGCCCAGATGGTGCTGAGCAGGGATGAGTCCCTTACCAAGCCTTGTGCAAATCTCTGGGATAGAGGGTCTGAAAACAAGATGACTTGGGGACTTCACTGAGACCTGTGGGGAAAATGGCACGGGAACTTGGAGCAGAGTAGGAGCATGCTACTCCGTGTCACTGAGTCCTGGACATGCTTGTTCCCTGGTGACCCCTGGGCTGAGACCTGAGCGAAGAGAAGACACTGGCAATCAAGCAATGGAACTTCTGAGCCAATGGGAGAGCAGGCACAGCTGCAGGACAGCCCCCAGCACTCTAGGGGCAGCCAGAAGGCACAGAGGAAAGATGGGGCGCAGGAGTGTAGAAGGAGGTGCCAGGAGGTGTGTGGGCCAGACACCAGTTCCCCAGTTCTCCCGGGTTCTAGGACCTCTCTCGGGGACCTGACCGCAGCCACTCTCCCATTTGCTCCCCACCAGCAGTCGGAGAGCCTTTGTCCAGAGGAAGGGGCCTGGGAGGAACGCTCAGCTTCGACTAGGTGAAATTTCATTATAAAGGAGTAAAGAGAAACAGGTGACTGAGGCCAGTGCCGTTCAAAACACCAACTCACCACAGGTGAGGAAAAGCATCTAAGCCCCCAGACAGCATTGCCGGGGCTCTGCGACCTGCTCATCTTGGTTTTGGGTCCTTCCTCTTTGAAACAACCACAGCTGATATACCATTCCAACCCCCATGTCATCTATCTTCAGGCTCCAGGTCCCTGCCCAGGCCAACCACCCCACCTTCTGTACCTGGTAGAATCCCTCCCTCCAAGTCCATGTTCATGGCACCTCTCCTATAAGCCTTTCTGGATTTCAAAGTGGAAAGCCTGTTCTCATCATACCCCTGTAGATTCCATACAAAAATACAGCCGTGCAAATTCTATCTATGTTGAGAGACGTAAGTATGGCGTTTCCCCACCTCCATCCTCTCCTTTAACAAAAATGACATTTGTCAGGCTGGGGAAATGGCTCACGGGTAAAATGCTCGTGGCACAGCCTGAAGACTAGAATTTGGATCCCTGGAACCCACATTAAAGCTGAGCAGCTGCCATGGTCACCTGCAATCCCAGCACTTGAGAAGCAGAAGACAAGGGATCCCCCTGGGGTGAATCAGCTAGCGAGAATAGCCAGGATTGGTAAGCATGGGGTTCAGTGAGAGAGCTTCTCTCAATAAATAAAAGATGGAAAATGACTCAACTTTAGGCCTACACACATGTGTGTGCACGCACAAACACACACATGCAAGCATACATACATATGTATAGGAGACGCACACACACACATACACACACACACACACACACACACACACACTGCAATGAGATATTCTCAAGAGCAAATATGGAGACTTTTTCATCTTCGGGGCTCCAAGGCCTATTTCAGTAACAATGGCAACCAAACAGTCTATAATATTTCAGAGTGAATGGGGGAGGGGAGAGAATGAGAAGAGGGTATTTGGGGAGAATGAATGAAATGACAGATTCATTGGCAGATAGATTGACAATGGATGGGAAAGGGTGGAAAGGATGGATGAATGCATGAATAAATGGATAAAGGAAGAGATGAGTGGGTGGATGGGGAAAAGAAGGAATGGGTGAATGGATGGACAGACGGATGGATAGATGGATGAGAGGAAGGATGGGCTGGAGAGTTGATGGCCCAGAGGTAGAGGACTGGAGCAGAAGCCGATGGTTAGATGGCTGACGTGGTGGGTGGACAGTGGCGATGGTTAGATGGCTGACGTGGTGGCTGGACAGTGGCGATGGTTAGATGGCTGACGTGGTGGGTGGACAGTGGCGATGAGGGAGATGACTGGCCAAAGTCATCTGTCTGTCTGGTTAGGGACACTGATGGATGTGCAGGGGGGTGAACCTTCGATGACTGGGCTCCTGGAAGGACAGAAGAGAGTACCTTTGTCAAGGGCTCTAGGCTTTGTGGACCACAAGGGTCTTTAAGGGCTCATGCTTTTCTCTGTCTTTCTTCACAAAGATTCAAAAACACAAAGGCAATTCTCAATCAAGAGACTCCCAGGTCCCCGAGTAGCAGGAATCAACCTGGGTGACCTGACTTTGTGTCGGCCCCCACGTTAGCTCTATTGATCATTTGACAAGTGTGAGACTGAATCCCAAGCCTGCAAACCAGAAGGCCCCCTCCCTTCCCACAGCATGATGACCTCAGGGACCTTTCCAGCAGGACAGAGAGCTCCGAGGGAGAACTCGCCAGCCTTAGCAAGCAGGATGGGCCGCTGGGTTGGGGTGCTGCATCCTCAAGTCTGCGGTCTACTGAAGACCAGCATCCCTGGCTTGGAGCCATGTGGTGGGGTGCCTGCCACCCCTGTCCACACAGCTCTGATGTGATAAATGCTGGGCAGAACAATTCCAGAAAACAGCTTCTGAACTGTGATTTACTGGCTCTCCCCAGCCCAGGATGGCTCTGTGGATTGCCAGCAGCTCTAGCCTCTCTCCACCTGGCAGGAAGCATACAAACTCACGCAGCTGTCTCATAAAACAAAAAGCTCCCAGCCTGCGTGAGGCTGCCAGGCAGGAGCAGGCAAAGGAGCAGAATTCGGGGCTCCGTCCTTCTCTGCCCTGCCGAGTTACCTTGCAGGAGTGAAGGGGGAAGGACTGGACACTTCTTGGGGACGTTCAGGTTTAATAACACACAGAACTGGAATTCCCAAACAGCTGTCCATGTTAAATCAGAGGACTGTTGTTCTGTTCCCCACTCAGAGACGGGGGCCTCTCCCTGCTCACAGCACAGCAGCATATTTGACTGGTTCACCAGAGGCCTGGCTTGGTGCCAGGACACCGGGAGGTGGTGCTCTGCTCTGCGGATCGGATCGTACACCAGAAGAGTGAGTGCGCCTTAGGAAACCCATTTCTGCCTTGGCTCCATCACTATGTGGCCTGGGCCTAGTCACTTCCTCTGAACTTACACATCACCACCCGTTTAACGTCGAAGGCAGTCACCGGTGGCCCTGACACTGTATGGACTGAGCAGATGAAGCCAGGGAATCAAGAACCAAGGCAGAACTGCGGTGGGGCTGTGACTCCTCGGGCACTTGGGAGCGCTGTCGCAGGCCTAAACACCCTGTTCCCTCATCTTTGCTGTGTGCAACTTTCCCTGGGACCCAGCCTGAACCGAAGCCATCTCCTCAGGGAAGCCTGCCCAAATTCTCCATAATCATGGGCATCCCCCTGCATCCTCAATGATTTCTACTTGCATTCGTCGCTGGAGAGGTCTTAGGGAGGAGGGGATCATGGTGACTGAGAAAACCCCTTGATCCCCTAAACGACTGTCATTGTGCGGGCACGTCACAATCCATGTAAGGACCCAAATATAAGATGCATGCATGGAGTTTGGGCACAGTGGCGCAGTGCTTGCGCACCTGGACGCTGTGAGCCATAGGTTCCATCCCCAGCACCACACACACACACACACACACACACACACACACACACACACAAACTGCCCTCAACATCCCCATCTATCCTCAGCCCAGAGCTTTCTGCCAGAGCCCCCACCCCACCCAGGCAGGGAGGCATCCTGCCCAGTACATCCATCAACAGGCCAGGCTTCCCTGAAAAGCCTGGCCCAGAGCCTAGGCCACCAAGCCTGTAAATGTAGTCACCCCTGTCCACTCCCTGATTTCTGCCTCTCAGAGTCCAGCCCCGTAAAGGAACCATTAGAGACGATCAAAATGATGAACTCACCAGGCTTAAGTGCTGCAGCATCTGTACGTATCTGTGGGAAGGAAAGAGGCATAGGCCTGCATTAACTGCATCCTCGACAAGCTAGGAGGGGCGGGGCTTAGTGTGTAAGCCACGGGCAGCTGCTAGGACACTCACGCTTTCTCTGAAGACAGCAGCTCCTGAGCGATGACAAGGGCTCTAGACTGTCCTTCACCCTGTGGGGGAGAAAACCAGTGATAAGCAGGGCTGGTAGCTGAAAAGACAACCCTGAAAGTGACTTTGCTGACCACCAGGGAATGACTCATTGAATCTCAGTTTCCCCATCTATGTGTGTGGGCATAAAAAGTACCTACCCAGAAGGCTGCGGAACAAATGCCCAGCCTGGTGCCTGACACAGTGCTCAGTAAATGCCCCTATGATGGTGGCATGGGGTTGGCTCCAGCTCCCTGTCCCCTCAGTCATGACCACCTGTTGTCTCTGTACGAGGACATCCTCTTAAGTGCCTTTCTGGGAGCAAACCTTAATTTCCCCCGTGCAGACAGAGCAACCTATACATGCCCTTAGACCTTCAACCTTGTGTGCTTCTGACCCCAATGGGCCCCTGCTGGGTCACCATGTGAGAAACCGGAGGGTTGCCTACAGCAGGCAGAGCGTACGGCCAACACAGCTCTAGAATTAGCTGCTTCCTCCTCTGACTCTCATTCATTGATCAAGACATTCAATTTCTTTGTGCACTAATTTCTTTCCTGTAAGATGCGCACAGCAATGAAAGGATCTGACGCATGCGCACCGTGAGGAGTCAACAAGCATGCGTGGCTCAGCCTTTCAACTGAAACACAGAGAGACGCAACCATCCTTCACGCTTCTGATGATGCCCCCCTGGTGCGGGGTCTTAGCACACACTCTTCCCTCGTCTTGCAATGCCTCTCCCTACATCTTCTCATCCCACTTTCTGACTTTCAGGACCCCGTTCAGTGGTCACGCCTTCGAGCAGTCTTCCGCGAGCATCCGTATTGTTCACTTTTCTCACTGCTGTCACAAAACACCTGACAGAAGGGACTTAAGAAGGAAGGGTTTATTTTGGCTAGCAGTCCAGGGAATCAGTCTATCATGGCGGGGGAGACATGGCAGCTGGTCAGTGTATCCATGGTCAAGAAGCAGAGAGAGATGGGGGCTGAAGCTCCCTTTCTCCTTCTTCCATCCCAAGATGTCAGACCACGGGATAATGACTCCTGTAGCTAGGGTGGGCTACCCTACCCAGCTTCCCAACTCCACCCAACCTAGAAACTCCCTCAGAGACACGCCCAGAAGTTTGTTTCTGGGTGATTCTAGATCCTGTCAAGTCTTCAGTATTAACTGTCACAGCTCTAACCTAGAGAACGGCAGAAGTCATTCTTTGCTCTTGGGTTACAACATTGGTTTTTGCCAAAGGTACTTTCCTATGTGTCTTAGGATAATCCACAGCAGGCATGGTTCCTGTCTGCAGGATGACAGCAAACCCTAATCCCCAGTGAGACCTAAAATATCCTCAGACACTGCCAGGCAGACGTCCCACGCTGATAAAAGCAGATACAGTGTCTGGCATGGATTAGGCGCCAAATAAACACAGCCTTTCCCCAGCTGCCGGTCCCTGATGACTTCCTGGAAGTTTAAATCCCTGTGGCCATCACTCCAGGGCAGAAGCTGGCCTAGCTCAGACTCCCTTCTGTAGACACTGCAGTCTCCAGCTGGAGTGTGAAGACAGGAGAGAACACCGAGCAGCCAGGGGAAGCCCCTGGCCCTTGCTGGCCTCTTCCCTCTCAAGGGAACCAAACCGACTCACATCCATCTGCATCTGCAGGAGCAGTGCTGGGCTCTCAAGACAGAGGATCTAACAGAATCCAGCAGGTGGGAAGCCCTGTCCAGGGCAGGCCTTGGCAGCATAGGGGATACGTGGCAAAGCATCCACAGACAGAGGTAGGCAGGAGACCTAAAGCTGTCTGTCTCCTTATAAAATGAAGACAGGAGCCAAACTGGTCTCAGACTCTGTTAGGCCAGTAATTCACCTGTTAGTTGAGAGTCTCTGTTCAGATGGTAGAAGATCTGGGTTCAAATCTCGGGTCCTGCTTCTTCCTGTCCTTGTGCCTGTGCTCCTCTCTGAGCCCCAACTGTCAACAGGAACAGTAATTTCTACTGAATGGCATAACAGCGCCCAGGTAGAGCTCCCTAGGAACTGCTAAGCACAGGTCTGACCTATGTACACTTGCTAGTTCCCTGAATCCAGCTATTTCAATTGTCTCTTCGCAGATGTGGAGACTGAGGCACAGATGAATCCCACCCTTTGCATAGCCAAGATTCCTCCCTAGGTCCAGCTCCAATGTCTGAGCACCAACAAAGAGCCAGCATGGCTAAGCACGCACCCTCCCCTGACACCCGGCTGGGTCTAATAAGCCCATCGTAAGTCCAGGATACTGTTAAGTTAGCATGTATTTAAGCCAGATGCGGTGGCAAATACCTACCTCTAGTCCTAGTTGGAGGAAGAGGATCATTTGAGCCCAGGAGTTTGGGGCTAGCCTGGGAAACATGGAGAGAGCCCATCTCCAAACAAAACTGAACACACCACACACACACACACACACACACACACACACACACGAATGCTTTTGATGCCCTGATAAGCCCATTGTAAAGTCAAACTATCCCAGGTCGGCCCACTGCACTACACCCAGTGAACTGCGTATGCCTATACTCATTCTAGGCCTGGAGTGTCCTGTATGACACCTGGCTGGGTCAAAGACTCCAGGACTGGCCAGGCTGGTCCCTTAGACTCAGCTTCTTCTCCTCTCTGACCCTCAGGACAACCACCACAGAGCTATAAAGAGGCTAGTGCCTGATTCTTCCCCAAGGCTGTGGGCAGCCCTGTGACTGTGTGACTGCCTGGTCACATGCCTTGGTTGCCTTACCTGGACAACAGGGCGTGGACCCCTCATTGCAGGGACATGGTGATGGTGGGGAGAAGTTGCTCTCTTCCCAGACTTTTGAAGTTGTCGTCATCACCACTGTTAGGATTTCAGAGGGTTGGGGACAGGCTTCTGGAAGGTCCCTGACATGAACAGTTCTGCACGTCCCTACTGCCAGATGGGCACACTCAGGGTGGGACACACAGGCCACTGTGCTTCAGCGTGATGATGGATGTGACTTCACTAGGGAGGCCTGCCAGGCTTGGTGCCCCAGGTCCTCCTCCGAGCTGCTTCTGGGTGGGGCCCAACTGGGCCATTTAACAGATGTTTACTTAACCAGGAAGTGAACTTGGAGGCTGGAGGCAGTGTCCAGGGACATGCTTCTGGGAACAGGGCTCCTCCCAGGAGCATGGGGTTGGGGCACAAGGGCCTGCACATGCTATTGCCCAGACCCAGGTTCTGAGTGTTGACAACAAGCAGCTGCCTGCCCCTCCCCAGGGCTAGCCAGTCCTGCCCCTCCTCACCTCTCCCCAGACAAATCAGCTGTTTTTAAACTCAGCTTCTCAGGGCCAGTCCTTCCTTCAAGGGAATCTCATTGAACAGCAGGACTGAGGGAGAGTCTAGAGTGCTGGCTCTGTCTCTGTGCCTCAGTTTCCCCAGATGTCAGAGCAGGGAGCTCTAGGAGCCCTGGGTGGGGATCCTCCTTTTCCTAAGCATCTGTGGGAGTCTGGCAGCCTCCCTGAGGCTGGCTGGGACTATTCTGGCAATGAGTAAGAACAGAGGGGACCAGGAGGGCCTGCTCCTCATCTTTCCCTCGGCCAGCTCCATCTGGCACTTAAGAAGATGTGAATCCAGTCACGCCCCTCCTCACTTGACTCACGAACAGACAGCGTGGCCTTTTATGCCAGTATGTAGAGAACTTTTTTTAAAGTGAATTACAAGATGGAGTCTTTTTAATTTTTTTTGAAACATGGTTTGATGTACTTGAGGTGGCATTGAACTTCTGATCTCCCTGCTTCCACCTCCCCAGGACTAGGAGCACAGATGTGTGCCACCACAACTGGCTTATAGGGTACAAGGAATCGCCCTTAGGGCTTCAAGCATTCTAGGCAAATGCTCTATTAACTGGGCCCCAGCATTAGCCCAAGTAAGTGCTGTCTGGTTTACCCTGTGATGTTTAATTAAGAATAAGAAATGGCTTGTCACAAGACTCTTTGGGGCCCTCTGTTATTAAGCGGGAGGGTGCTATGCCAGAGGCTGTCCCACAGGGATGGCATAAGACACAAATGGACATGTCCTAGAGATCACAGTTTTGAACAGCAAGCATGATTGGCACTGTGTTGTGACACAGGCAAGAGAGACCCAGCTGGGGCTGTCTCAGGATGGTTTGTCCAGAAGCAACACACGCTTCTTCTCAATATCCTATCCCAAGGACCCCAAGATGCTGACTTTAAGACCTAGAGAAGAGGTCACCTGCCCCAAATTTCCTCATGACAACCTGTTCCGGTACATGGCTGCCCACAGCATAAGCCAATCACAGAGCAGGAATGGCACATGTCCACGCATTTTATAGGTCTTTAGTGAGTGGAGGGTCTGTCACGGGACTGTGGAAATGTTCCAAGGTCATGCCTGACAGGCAGCCAGATGGTTTCAGGGGTCTCTGTCCCCAAGTTCCCCAGAACTCTTGTTTGGGACAACACTGTCCTCCCCTTGAGATGCAGAAGCAGCAGCAAAGCCTCCAGTGCTACTAGAAATTCAGAGACACGTTAGGGAAATGGCTTGCTGATCATCCCCACTGTCCCATGGAGAGGGATGGGATGCGGAAGAGGACCAACTGGCTACGGGACAATGGAGGACGAGATCCAGCAGAGGCACACGGTTTCCTGTGATCTGTGGAGCGTGGGGAAGCTGCTTGAAAACTCTGGGAGGGAGCTCTGACCCTGGCTGCAGTTTGTGACAGACCCATAGTGACAAAGTGACATCTTGGAACTCCATGCCCAAGGTGACTGACTTCTCTTTACTGCTGATGTGACTTCTGATCTGCTGAAGGCCCTGAAGTGAGCCCAGGTGGCTTTCGGTTCCTCCTCAGGAGACACAGGGCAGGGCTCTGGTGTCCCTGACACCTACACCCACCAAGCAGCTGCCTGCATCTCATTCACTCAGCTCTTGGGAAACCGTCTTCTCCCCGCCACATCCACAGTTAGACAAGATGCCGTGTGTAAGTGAGATCCTGCAGGATGGCCTCTGTGTCCGACTCCTTCACTTAACAAAATGTCCTCTGAGGCCACTCTCTCCTAGAAATGGCAGGATGGGATGTCCTTCTTAAGGGCTGAATACAATTCCTCTGTCAAATTTCTCTCTCTCTCTCTCTCTCTCTCTCTCTCTCTCTCTCTCTCTCTCTGTGTGTGTGTGTGTGTGTGTGTGTGTGTGTGTGTGTGTGCCTGCACAGGTCAGGGAACAACTTATGGGAAAAAATTCTCTTTCCATCATGTGGGACCTAGGGAATCAAACTCAGGCTGTCAGGCTTGGCAGCAAGTGTCCTTACCTGGTGAGCTCTATTGTCTCCATATTCCATTGTATGTTTTCTGTCTGTCTGTCTGTCTGTCTGTCTGTCTGTCTGTCTCTCTCTCTCTCTCTCTCTCTCTCTGTGTGTGTGTGTGTGTGTGTGTGTGTGTGTGTGTGTGTGTATCTCCCATATTTTCTGTACCCATCCATCACAGATGGACACTAAGAGGGCAGGCCTCATGTTAAATGTTCTTAGCATGATTATAAAACTAGAGCCTCTAAATGCCCCTTCCACCGTCTGGCCTTCTGGAATCCTGAGGCGGTGACTAGTAGCTTTCAAGCTCCATGCTGGCATCAGGAGGAGCCAGCTCACGGCTGTCTTGTCCCAGCATCTCACTTTGGTTCTAGAAGGTTCATCATGACTTCAGAGGCCAATGGGTGCCTGCACGACGTTCTCCTGTTACCTCCTGCATCCTGTAGATGATCCTTCACCTTCCCGTGCATGCTGGCTAGTTCTTGTGTAAACTTGACACAGGCTAGAGTCAAATAGGAAGAGGAATCCTCAATTGGAAAAAAAAAATTCCCCACCAGACTGGCCTGTAGGCAAGCCTGTGTATTTTCTTCAATCGATGTGGGAGAGCTCAGCCCACTGTGGGTGGTACCACCCCAGGGCTGGTGGTCCTGGGTTGGATAAGAAAGCAAGCTGAGCAGGCCATGGGGAACAAGCTAGTAAGCAGCAGTCCTCCATGGCCTCTGTACTAGCGCCTGCCTTGGGTTCCTGCCCTGACTTCCCTGGGTGGTGATGGACTACAGGCTGTAAGCTGAGATAAATCTTTGCTCCCCAACTTGCTTTTGATCAGTGTTTTGTCACAGCAATAGAAACCTTAACCTCAGGTAACCATGACCAATTCTCTTAGGAGTACAGCTCCCCCACCCCCCACTTCTGCTCCTATACCACCTGCATACCCCAACTTACACCTCAAATACCTCCCTAGATATGCATGGGGCTCACACACAGCACCAAGGCTGCCCTGCCCCACAGACAGTCATTGTTGGACTGAGAAACACGTCACACAGACAAGTTGGTAAGATGGGCGTGCCAAGCTTAGTTTAAAGGTGAGGCTAGGAACCCCTGAGGCTGGGAACCATATTAGCATCTTCATTGGCATCTCACAGAGCTGAGGGTACTGCAGAGGATGACCTTCCGTGAGTGCACAGAGATAGCAGGCATCATGGCATTGTACCATCGGACTGGGGCCTGGGATGATGGTTTTCTAATAGGCACTGAGGAGCTGTGGGTGTTTCTTATGTACACTGGGTACCCAGCAGACCACTGCATAACACCAGGAAGGAGGGAATAAGGAGGACTGGGACCTGAGGCTCAAGCAAACAGCTGTGGCCACTAGGTAGGGGAGCCTCAGCATCCTCCTCCCCAGCTCCCTGCCCTATGTGCCTCTAAACTCAACACTGGTGTGTGATACCCAGGCGCCCTAGGTACCTCTGGACCCAGTGAGTCCTCCTGGGATTCCACATTGCCTCAGAACGTCCCTGTTGCAATAGCATGGACCACAGCCATTGCAGGTTCCTGGGAGCCAAGAGGCCCAGCCTCAGCAGCACCACTGTGCAGAGGGAGTTATCTGGTTTCTTCCTTCTACTAACCCACCATGCACAGAGATGTGCCTTCATCAAGGGCAGGGATGCAAGCTAATGTGTTTAGTTACTCTTCTGTTTATCCATAGATAACAACTGCTTTTTTTTTTATGCACCAGGCCTCATGGGGCTGCTCTAACAGGGAAAAGCCACTCACACAAGAGGGCAGAGCTACAAGGTCACACTTCCGGGATCAGGAAATGGGCAGGAATGCTGTAGCAAGAACAGCAGGAAGTGACGTTTAGCACAGAGGGTAGAGAGCGGAGGAAATGGTAAGTGCAAAGGTCCTGGGGTGGCTTCAGGACAGGCAGCGCTCAGTTCTGTATCCTCACTGTGCCTGGGCAAAGGCCGGGTACTGCTTGACTTTATTTGGTATGTGGCTGAGATGAAGTGATACAATGTGGCCCAGCAGGGATCAGCCTTCACCATCAGACTCACCAGAGTAAGAGATAGCTGGTGGGCTCAGTTTATCATCAGGTGTGTCTTTGAATCTATGGGTCTAGAAGGCTGCAGCTGGGAAAGCTAAGGACACAGGATGCAGGAAGGAACTGGGAAGGGGCCAGAATTTGGGAAGTGCCCCATATACAGAGGGGACAACGTGGGACAGCTGGAGAGATGAAAAGGGAAGACACAGTGATAGTGTCACCGAAGTCTACGGTAGAGGACCTCCCCGGGGCCGTGCCCCCAGGGCACGGGGATTGTGTGGACATGGAGACAAGGCCTGGATCAGAGGGGAGGTGAGGGTGGGAAGGGCGATGGGGAGGCCAAGGAGATGGGCACATGTGAGGGCTTTAGGAAGACCCTGGACATCTCCTCCCCCCACACCATGTGTCTCTGGCCAGCCCTCCCTATAGGTCTTGGCATGTGGAGAGTTCCGACGTCCCCTCCTCAGGAAGGCAACTGGACTCTTCTGCACTGTAGGTGGGAATGTAAGAAGGCACACACACACACACACACACACACACACACACACACACCACTGTTCACAGTTGGGTCACAGGTGAGTCAGAAGGCAGAAGTCGCCCAGGGTACAGATGTGAAAGCTGAGCCAGCGGGGTGTCACTAAGGAAGGGACTCCTGAAGCGAGCCAGGCTAGTAGTCACAGGAGGCAACGCCACCCACTCCCCACATCCACAGAGGCAGAAAGCCGTAGGGCGTGCACCAGGGACTGGAGAAGGGGCGACTAATGAAGACGGAGCATCCGTTAGGAACGGTGGAGAAGTTCTGCAAATGGGTGGTGGAGGAGGCAACACAAAGCTGGTGTGCTTCACACCACTCAACTGTGCATGCTTAGAAGACCAAGCCCGGGAGAAGCAGCTCAGAGGTAAGGCTTGGTCCAGCATATGCAAGGCCCCGAGTTCAATCCCTAGAACCACACACTCAAGTTAATGCGATGAAAGTCATGCGCTGTGCATTGTTATCATAACATTTTCCAGAAACTGGAAAAAAATCCAACTTCTCCCTCCTCCCCAGAATCCCCAAATCTCTCAAGAAGCCCTGTTCTGGTCCCACAGTTAGCTTGCCTCATGTCTTACTGAACGAAGCAGTGCACAGCCCGGCTGGTACCCAGTAAGCGCAGAGTGCTCACCAGGCATGCCGGGGTGGAGGAGCATGAGTGAGGGCGCAGAGAAGGGGCCAGTGGGGCAATATGCAGGAGTGAGTACCCAGCAGGTACACGCCTGAGCTCCAGGGTCTGCGTGAGGACTTATGGGAACTACCAGGGTTCAACTGGCCACCATCTTGGGGAAGGGGTAAAGGTGGTATCGCAAGTGGAAGGGCTGGAGCCAAGGTCAGCCTGGCAAAAGCTGTGGTGTGACCAGCCTTAGGTGACCTTTCTGCTCGCCGGCTAAGACTGGGAAGGGCCTGGCAATTAGGGAAGTGTGGCGAGGTGCAGCCTGTGGGTCGGAGGCGTGGGTAGGAGGTACAGGGAGGGGGCATGAAGAGGGGCCAGCTCCCGGCTGGACACTGGTCTCCCGGGAGCTGGTATTTTGCCTGAAAAGTCCCCGTTAGCCTGCAAAGTGCATTCATTGTTGGGCAGGCGGGGCACACCAGTCTGTGGCCTCTGAACGCCTTTTACAGCAGGGCTATTTTTAAGTCTTCCTCTCTTTTCCTTTCTTCCTCTCTCCTCCTTTCCTTCAACCTACACCCTCTGTGTGTCCCAGTACAAGAGGGTGAGACCAGACACGGGGGTGGACCAGCTGAACTTGGCTTCCTGTCCTGATCCTGCCCCCAAACATCTGGGAAGGGTGGAGCTCACCGCTGTACCCCCAAACCTCCCCAGGAGCTCCTACTAAATGCTCACTTCTCTTCAGAGGTGGTCAGGCCTGGGAAGCTCTCTCCTGTCTTGCCTCCCACATAAGGCTACACAGGCATGGAAATGAGGCCTCTGCCTGTGGAGCCAGAAGATTCTCCGGTCTTAGGGAGCATAGAGGACCGGGAACAGGGACACCTCCTTGGACTTCCCATGCCACCAGCCCTGTGAGGGAGAGGGGGGCATGCCCTGCTTGGAGACTTCACTGCCTGTCACCAGGCAGTGCCTCAGGCCTTTCAGAACAGGAAGCAGGACCAGAGCAGGCTGCATAGCCTCTGCGAGCAGTGTAGCAGCACACTTGGAGGTTAAGCTCATTCAAGCTCCCGAGAGCTTCCCTGGAGGGTTGTGGTGCTGAGGATGGAACCTAAGACCTCAAGCGTCTTCTTCCACCGAGTCACACCCCAATCCAGAAACATTCTGTTCTTGGGTATGAGAAGGCGAGAGAGCTAGTCACCACAATGCTGTGAGGCGAGCAGTAAACACATCGGGGACTGTAAATGTCCTCCACAGTGAGGTGGCCGGCACATCTGAATAGTGGAATACTATGCAGTAAGGAAAACGTGGGAAGTCCTCCGAGGGAGTATGAAAAAACCCCACAGTGATCTACATGGAAGAACCAGGGGGAGACCAGTTCCAGAAGAATGAGTTCTGTGAGAGTCGGGGAAGGGGCTGGTTTCGGACCTCAGGGCACCAGCTCCTGTCTGGAGTGCACAATGCGAGGTGCAAGGGAAATGTAATTTGCTTGTTCAATTGTTTGCCCTTCCTGTGTACACATGTGCTCATACTGTGTGTGGAGGCCAAAGGTCAACCCTGAGTACATTCCCTGACCACTCCCACCTTGGTTTTTGAGATGGAATCTCTGACTGAACCTGGAGCTCGCTGATTTGACTGAGCTGTGAGGCCAGTGAGCTTCAGGAATGAGCCTGTCTCTGCCTCAGTGCCAGCAGGGGCGCTGGGGTTATAGAGGCATGCCACGGCAGCTGGCGCTTACATGAGAACCAGGGGTCAAACAGTGTGATAAGGAAATTACCCGCTGGGCCATTTCCCCAGTCCAGGAAAGCCTCATTTTAAAGGTGATTTCGACTCTGGTATGTCTTGCAAGCCTCACAGCAGCAAAAAGCCGAGGATGCTCAGATGAGAAGGCTCTGCGGAGGGAAGAGATCTTCTGCAAGAGCCCAGCCCTGCGGCTCTCAGAATAACAGGATGCTTGCTCCTGGCCTGACTTGGCCTGGCCTTGGCTGGCCATTGGCTCCGTCTGGTGTGACCCCAGCCAGACCAGCCAGGGATCACTTGACCTTGGCAACTGTCGCTGTCTTAACTGTCCACTGATCCACAGTGTCACACTCCTGCACTCTGACCTCTGTGTGTTCTAACTGCGCGACAGGCATGGCTCTAAGTCTCTTGGCCCCGCCTGTGCAGCCACCCTGCTACAACAGCCATAGTTATTCGTTCAAATCCACAGACAGGAAACCAAAGGATGTGGCCATTAAGAAGTTGTCTGCTACTTTGCTGGCAAGTGGCAGAGATGGTTTGAACCAACCCTTGGTCCCATGTTACCCTGCTTCTGGCCTCTGAGTGCACATGGATACCCAGGGCCTTGGGACCTCACTGCTCCCCTGTGTCCCTGTCCCTGCCGTGGCCTCTGGCTACACTCTCACATCTGTCTTGTTGGACCCTCCTGGGACCAATACCTCTCATTTTAGGGATGGGGAAGCTGATGGGCCAAGGTGACACATCTGGAGGAGTTCCAGATCCCAGACTTTGATCTCCTTCTGCTTCCGGATCCCACAACACCAGAGATGCTCAGGAAAGCCCAAAGCCTCTCTAATAGGTACCAGCAATGTGGGGTTCTCCTTCCTTCCGGCAAATGGAGGGAGAAAAACAAATACAAACCAGCCAGACTTGTTGGGTCCCCAAGTCCTTCAACTACCAGCAGGGTGACCCTGGGCCAGTGGCCTGATCACTCGCCCTGTGTCGCCTGTGTCGTCAGCCATAAAGGGGAGGGTGTGGCCAATGCCAGTTGTGAATCTCCGAGGCTACACTGCAGTCAGCAGCAGAAGGAAGAGGTAGAGGCGGGGCAGAGGCAGGAGGAGAACCAGGAAGGACAGGAGGGCTGAGGGGGCTGTTGAGAGCCAGGGTGATGGAGGGAAAAGCCAGATGATGGCTCAAGCAAAATCAGCAGGGCAGGAGGCAGGGGCAGGAGGAGGCAGGGCAGGGGCAGGAGGAGGCAGGGCAGGGGCAGGAGGAGGCAGGGCAGGGGCAGGAGGAGGCAGGGCAGGGGCAGGAGGAGGTATGGGAGAAACAGGAGGAGACAGGGCAGGGCAGGGCAGGCGTGGCAGTGAAACACTGAATAGACTCCTCAGAACTCCTACACAGTTTGGTTGATCACTTTGGGGAAATAGTGTTCAGAGACCCAAGTGTATGTTTTTAGTATATGTGCCGCCAAAGCGAGCACCCAAGTGTATTTTTAAAAGAAGCCAGTGTCTAGCTACAAAGTGAAAGACAGTTCGCCTCCCAGCCCAGTTTCCACAGTCACCACCTTCTCTGGCCACTGAAGAGGCAGAACTGCACTCAGAGGGGACATGGGAAGAAAGGGGAGCAGGCGCAGGAAGGACTTCTGGGGAAGGTGGTCGGACAATGGCCACGGCTCCTGCAGATGTCCGAGGTGGAAGCCACTTGGCTCCTAGTGGGGTCTGGGAAGACTGAAGAGTGGTAGTGAGGGCGCTCGGCCAGTGCCAGCACCGCAGAAGCTGGCTCTGCTTCCATCTACACTGACATGCCGCGCCATGAACCAGGACAAGGGCCACTCTGTGTCCCTTCTAAACAGCTTCCCATCATCTTCTCCCGCCATAAGCCCACTCATGGGGCTCTCAGGGATTCTCCTGATTCCCACCTTACAGATGACGAGGCCCAAATGCACTGGAATCTGGGTCCGACTTGCTGCAAAACATGCTGTTCCACTCCATACTACCCACAAAGACTTTGAAAAGCCCCAGATTTCTTCCAACAGGAAGTGTCTCTGACCACACTTCTGAGAGCCTCCGCCACGGCCCCATCAGTGACTGAAGGGTGGCTGCAGATAGGGCTGGGGTGTGGTCTTCCCCATTCTCTCCTCCTCCACATCTCTGCCTCCAGACCCTGGGGGCGCCCTACCTTGTGTGAGAGGCTGGGGTCTCTTGAAGCACTGTCCTCCTCCTCTGAGCTTCCCTGCTCTTCATCTGATGTGAGGTCCTCTCTGGGGGCCGCGGAGATGGGACAGACCTTGTAGGGCTCAGTGTAGGCGCTAGGCAGAACAGGAGAGAGAGAGGGTTAGAGTTGCTTGTCCGGCTCATTTCATGAGCCCCTGATGAACACAGGAGGGGGACCCAGTGCGCACTCCCTTCTCCACCCTGGCTACAGCCACTCCCTTTCAGTATATCAGACAGGTCAGGCTCTCTGTGGCTCCTGGTGCCTTTATACATGCTGTCTAAGACAACCCCAGGTTCCTGCCAGGTCCAGGCAGGTTAAAACATTGAGGGAAGAACAAAAAAAAATTAGCCTAAAGTCAACAGAGGCTTCCTCCCAAAAGGTCAGACCCTTCTTTTCTTCATTCCAAAATGTCAGATGGAGGGTTCTTCTTTTGAATCACGAGAGCAGACAGTATCTTTTGCCACAGCCTTCCTGCCAAGGCGCAGCAGAGAAGAGCCCAGACCAGGTCTGTTGTATGCTGGCGCCTCTGTGCATCTGCCCCCCTGTGTGTTGCCGCACTGTGGGTGTCTGTGGTGTAAGAAAGCATGCACAGCAATGTGGCCAAGCCCTTCTGTCCTCCAGAGCCACGAAGGAAAATGTGTAACCATTTGTCTCTATCCCGCATGCAGGTGACAGGGAGTCTGGGCCCTCCCTCTCAGAGGCAGCCATGGTTTGCCCTGCAGGAGCCTGTCATGCCTAGACAGGACCACTGGTCATCAATAGTGAGGGCGGAAGTTGTCACCTGAGCTTCTGGGCCCTCATCGAGGAGCGCAGGGCAAGGTGAGGCCTTTTGTAGAACACACTGGGGAAGAGGGAAAGGCTCCCAGGCAGCTTTGCGGGCATCAAGCTCCTCCCACATCCACTTCTCCATAAGTCCCGAGTCCACTGGTGCCTCCATCTCAGCATCCGTAAGACAGACCACCGCCGCCGGCCTCAGTGTCTACAACACCTGATTCCATCCTCACGGTCTGCCTGCCTGTTTTCCATGCACTGGTGAGACCTTGAAATCCACTCTGGTCATGTGGCCCTTTTGCTAAAACCTCTTCCGTAGCATTCTGACACTGTCTAGATGGAATCCCTCACTCAGCCTGTCCCCCATGATCATGCTGATTAAGGCAGTGGGCAGATCTGGCGAAGGGGGTCTGGGGCAGCGGGTAAAGTAGCTGCCATGCAAACATAAAGACAGACCTGCGCTCAGATGCCCGGCACCCAGGTGAAAGTGGAGCACAGTGATATGTATGCACCTATAACCCCAACACTGGACAGATGGGGTGGTGGCGAAGATAGGCAGCCCTGGGGCTCACTAGCCAGCTGGCCTGGCCAAGGGGACAAGTTTTACCTCTAGTCAAAGAGCCGATGTTGAAAAAGAACTAGAGAGAAAAGGGGGAAGACCCAGGGTCAAGGTGGTGCTGTGCACTTTTAATTACAGCACCCAGGAGGCAGAGGCAGGTGGATCTTTGAGTTGAAGGCCATCGATCCACATAGAAAGTTCCAGGTCAGCTAGGGCTACACGCTGAGACCGTGTGTGTGTGTGTGTGTGTGTGTGTGTGTGTGTGTGAGTGAAAGAGAGAGAGAGAGAGAGAGAGAGAGAGACAGAGACAGAGAGAGACAGAGACAGAGACTCCCTTGTTGAGTTCTGCCCCCCCCCACACACACACTAGCATGTGCCCACAGTAACATGGAAGCACATGAGAAGGTTCTGCCAGTGTGGCTAGAACCCTGGCTCTATCACTTCAAGCAAATGACTCCCTTCTGTGTCGTGACCATTTTTACATTTCCATCTATAAAATGAGTGGGAAGGGATGCAGAGGTCCGGGCTGCTCTGAGGACTGATGAAAAAGCCGCGCAAAGGCCCTCAGCAGGGGGAGAGCACACACTAGGTGTTAGGATGCCGTCCCCACGGCTTGGCAGCAGCAGACGGATGCGTTGATCAGCCTAGCCCACCGGAATAAAGAAACCACTGCAGGCACCTCATCTGCTCTCTGGTGGCTTGGAAGCAATAAAAATGGCCACATCTCTATAGTAACGTGATGCTGGGAAAAACAGTCACACATCAGGAAGAGGGGGGCTCTCCAGGGGACCTTTGGTGAGTCACTCAAGGTGATGATCAGCCTCAGCTGAACGCGGGACTCACGCTGTACACTGTTGCTTGTCTCCGAAGCCTTCCAGAGAGGATCAGCGAAGGACTAGAACCACGGTGAACGTGGGTAGAGCCATCACAGAGGCTGAAGGCCTAGGGGGACAAAGGGAGGGCGTGGCCAGCCTAGGGAATTCTCTGTCTCTGCTTCATGGACGTCAAGAGCTAGCTGTTCCTTCCCTCCGTGACAGGCTGAAACCCTCTGAAGCCAGGATCCACGGCCAACAGTTTCTCCCTTGAAGTCTTTCTGCCTGGTGTCTTGCCACAGCAGTGCAAAGCTGACCGATACACATGACTTGATTCTAGTCTGTCAAGCTGGGGCCAGTGGGCCCTGTAAGGTGACGGGAGAGCATGAGGGTAGAAATGGCCATTTTCTACTATGAAGGGGGTCCTTCCTTCCTAAAGGAAGAGTCAGCTTTAACGTCCACTAACTGTGCCCTCCCTCTGCGTCCATTTCACGTTTAAAGAGCATGACAAGCTGCCTAGAGACTGTCACCTTAATCGACCTGGCCGATGAGCCTGGGCCTTTCCAGCAGCCTGGAGTTGTAAAAAGCCACGTCTCCTCTATGACTGGGTCTCCTGCTGTCCAACTCTGACCCCTTTAGCTTCCATCTCTAACAATGCCTCATAACTTATCAGAGAACGTACCCTCTTGGGAGCTGCTAGGCAAGCTTGAGCCCGCAGTCCACCCCAGCTGGGGCTGGACATGTGTGACTGAGGCCAGAATGCGCACCTCTTCTGGCCAGCCTGACAGGGAGGGCTGAGGTGGAACACTCCACAAGCTGGAAACATTGAGATGGAAACAAGCTAGCAAATGTGATGATAACAACCAGCACCACTGCTGGAAGAGCTGAGGAGAGGACAGAGCAGAGGGTGGGGGACGAAGCTGGGATTTCCAAACACTTGGCCTTCACTTCTGACTCTGGGCCTCCCCAGCCCACAGAACTTTCTCTGAATGGGACAAACAGAGAAAATCTGATGAGGTGGAAAGAGACTTAAATATGGGTTCGCTGTCAAAACCAGGGCACGAGCAACTCTGTGGCTGGCACGCTGGGCCTCAGTTTCAACATCTGTATAATGGTAGTGGAGAATGGACAAAACAAGCAGGGTCAAAGACCCCTGGGCTGAGGCCAGCCTGCAGGCATCCCAAGGCCTAGCCCGCCTGCCACAGCCTCCCATCTGCAAGAACTCTGCTCCATTCCTCCTGGGGAGAACGCCCCTCCACGCCTGGGGTCAGCCAAGGGCTGATAGCCTTGTAACGGTTCCCAGAAAAGGCTCCAAGGAGAGGGTTTTAGAGAACTAGATTTCCATTTCCCGCTAAGTAAAACCAAGCCATCTTGCTCCCTAATCTGTGACGTCTCCTCCAACACAGCCCTGGGGGTGGGAGGGATTGTTTCCCACTTAGGACAGCTTTTCTGAGATGTGACTCACGGACCATGAATTTTCCCCTGTACCAAACACGACTCAGTGCTTTTTAGTGTGCTCAGAGGGCTACTCACCTGCCGCCATGTCTAATGAGGTGAAACCTTTATCATCTCCATGTCCTTTAACTGTGTGCAAGAGGTCCTGGCAACCTCTAGCCTACGGTCTCTCTCCTAAACCTCTTGTCAGCAGGAGCCACTGAATGAGGACGCCTGCAGCATCTCTCTCTCTCTCTCTCTCTCTCTCTCTCTCTCTCTCTCTCTCTCTCTCTCTCAGTGAGGTGTGCTGCGGGGTCACTGACGCTTACTGGGTATCAGCCCTTCATTTCTTCGCATGGCTAGATAGTATTCCATTGACAGACAGACCATACTCTGGAATGTCTCTGGGCTGTGCTGTTGTCGCTAAGGCTTCTGGGAATGCAGGAGACCCAGTTCTTAAGCAGCCACTCATGCATGTTTCCTCTCATCTGTGCATATATGTGTGGGCCTACCAGGCACATGATCACTCAGTGTTGCGAGGTTTCAGGGACTACAGACCCTCTTCTCATGGCTTCACATCCCTTCCAGCTCTGCATAAGTGTTCCTCCCCATCAGACTTGTCATAATTGGTCTTTTGTTTTAAAAGGAATTTCCAAGACTTTTCTGATCCTTGGGCTCAGCTCAGCCTTCTCTCAAATCCTGTAGTCTCTTCTGGCCAAAGTGGTGGTGGTGGTGGAACAATCATTACTGCGGCCTTTAAGGTTTATTTTTAGATAAGACATGAGGCTTGAAGTCTAATGACATAAAACCTTTTAAAGACATGCAGAACTCATAAAACGGTAGACTAATAGAACGAGGCGGCACTCTAGAACAATGCACAAGGCAGAGTTGTGCCTGCTGAGCCAATGATGCCTTGGTCTTCAGCCTGGGCAGACAGCAACCTCTGCTCCCATCGGGGGAGTCCCTAGGGACCCTAGGGTTCCTAGACTGGTGCTCCTAGGAGGCGTGGGACATTTAAGAGGAGAGGCCTGGTGGAAAGAAGTTACACTAATGTTCCCTTGAAGGGGACAATGGGACCCTGGCACTGTGTCCCCCTCCCCTTCTCTCCCCTCCCCTCCTCTCCCCTTCCCCTCCATCTCCAGCTGTGAATGCAGATTGGCTCTGCCATATGCTCCCTCCCACCATGATGTTCTACCACAGGTCCACATCAGTGGGGCCAACTGATGATGAGCTAAAAGCTTCAAAATTGTGAGCTAAGCCAACCTTTCTCTATGTATAAAGAGATTCACTCAGGCACTTTGTTACAGTGATGAAAGCTGATGAACACATTCAACTCAGGGACTGGTGTGGGCAATAGACGGGGACTCCATTGCTGCTCCTTACAGGCAGCTGCAGTGTTGGTACCTGGGCCTGGCCTAGAGAAATGGGCTGGCTCAGTGGGAAACAGCGATTTATCCACAGAGACGAGCCCATCCACAGTGCCCTCAGCAGCTGAGCAACACCTGCTAAGGCCCGTCCTGTCCTGCAGAGGTGAGAATCTCTTGAAGCAGATGCTGATCCTGGTCCCCAGGGGGACTGGATACCCAGTGTGGAGGTACAGGCTGTAGAACCTGTTTGCCTCAGACCAAACCCGAGTCTGCCACTTCGCACTCCAATGACTTGGCCTGCCTCCCTGCCTCAGCGTCCTCATCTGTAAAGTGGGGTGATAATAATACTCCCACCCCAGAGCTCATGTGGGTATTGGCAGCAGGGATATGCAGACATGGATGGCTCAGAGAAATGTCTGGTGACTTTACTCTGCTTCGGTGTGACCAGAAGGCCAGGGCGAACCGTGAGACAGACAGAGCTCTTAGCAACGACACACTGGCTAGTAGCCCTACTTCTGCCACCATCTTGATAGGTGACATCCTGTGGGCTCCTTACCCTCTCTGGGCCTTGGTTCCCTCAACTCTAAGTTACTAAGCCATTCTTCATACCATGTTCTGTCATATTTTTCTACCATAGCTGTATGTATTTCTGAAACAGTCACCAGCACCATTAAGGGAGGATTCAGGGGCGTGTGATGTCTTTGTCTCCCGGGGCATGTGCCCAGCACACTTGTATCTGCTGACTGCTCCTTTCCAGTTAACTGACCCATCTCCTCCAGCCCCTCAGGCCGGACCCCGCTGTCTTCACATACAGCACAGAGCTGCGCGCACTCTGGGAGGTGCTTGTGAGCTGGGCATTATCCCAGAGGCTCCCATCCCTTCTGCGAGGGCTCCGATCCAGTGACGCTGTTCTGCTAAGAGCACTACAGCCCGCTATACCCCCATGGGTAAACTGCCGCCTTCTCTCTGAACCTACCCTCCTCTCTAGACTTCAGGCACAGCAGCAGGGGAACACCCGGAATGGGTGAGCCTCCCTAGGTCCTATGGGTGCTCAGACTGGAAGCTGGAAGGTCCTGCTGTCCTCTTCAGCTTCCCCGCTAGCCTGGCCCAGAGCAGGAGGAAATACAGACACACCGGTCTATCATTCTAGAATAACCCAACCACAAAGACGCAGGAAGGGTGTGAGCGATTCCTCTCGCTCCAGCAGCTGGAGAGGATATCGTGGCCTGCAGTGGCCGCAGGACACTGAACAGTCCATCTGAAGCCACTAGGAGCCAGGAGAAGGGTGGCTGCCGGGTCACTGTGGAGGTCAGAAAGCTAATCCCTCCCCCACAGCACAGCAGGTCAATAAAGCCAGCTGCAGCCTAGGAGAGGAAGAAACTGTGTTCTGAGCCCTCCCAGGTGCCAGACAACCTGTGCCAGGCAGCCAAGATGAAATCTATGTAAAAATAAACATCTCGAGCCCGGCGTGGTGGCGCACGCCTGTAATCCCAGCACTTGGGAGGCAGAGGCAGGCAATTTCTGAGTTCAAGGCCTGCCCGGTCTACAGAGTGAGTTCCAAGACAGCCAGGACTACACAGAGAAACCCTGACTCGAAAAACAAAAAATCAACAACAACAACAACAAAATCTCAGCATCTCAGCATGTACATATACTCTCATCTTTAATAAATGGTATAAATATATATATGCATCAAATAATTTTTAAAAATAACTCCTTTATGATTTAGCATTTGTTTATACAGAGTTGTATAAGTGTTTCAGGTGAAACAGAGTCATGAGAGGTGAGTGGATCTGGGGGGGGGAGCACGGTTCAGAGACATCTTGGGAGTCCTCCTTCTCTCTCAGCTCTTGCACAGCTCGGCCCTCCTCAGAGCCCTCCTCTCAGTGGAGTCCTCCCCTCTAGCCTCTAGCTGCCACTCTCGGCTGGGGAAACTGAGGCTCTGTTCAGGACGGTCACTTGCCCTCGCTGTTCCATGACAGCCCCGTGCTGCCCTGGGCCGGCGCCCACCCTGCTACCGGTCTCTCAGGCATCTGCTGGAGCAGAGGACGCACAGCCAGGCCTCTCCCTGCGGCCCATTACCGCCTCTTCTGTCTTGGACCACAGCAGATGCCTTGGGCAGGGTGCCTAACCTGCAAGGTATGGCAACCTGGGAGGTGCCGGGGCGCACAGCATGCACCAAGCAATCCTCACAAAGAAGGCGGGCGCCTGGACGTGGGTCTGACACACACACACACGAGGACATCGAGTCACATGAGGCTGGACATGACAGCTGAGCAGAGGCACGGCTCTATCACACTGACTGAACCCCGAATGTGTTGAGACTCAGCTAGGACACTTCCTGAAGGCACAGCTCGAATATGCTGAGACTCGACCCAGAAGGAGACTCCAGCAGGGCTCAAGCTCTTGTCCTAATGCTTATTGTTCTGCCCCTGAGAACGGACCAAACCCTGGGAACTCTTCGCTGATGAAACTCCTCCCATCTACCAGGACCAGCTTGCCACCTCCTCCAGGTAGCCCTCCTTAACCAGATTATACCGATGAAACTGAAGTACTGCCCAGCTCATGGGGCCAGGCACTGCAGGTCAGCACCCACAGCCTAGGGAAGCACACACCCCCACCCACCTCCCCCAATACCTTAGTCTGGGACTGACTAGGGGGCTACCATGCCCAGCTGAAGCATAACTTAGTCAACAGAGAAAGACAGTCCTGAGACAGGCAACCTGAAGGCACAGACGGAAGGCACCCAGTCTAGACTGCAGCCGGCGTGAGACAGTGGTGAGTGTGTGGGGGCGGGGCCGGGCAGGGCGGAGGACACTCAGAGGCTCAGGCCTCTGCCTCTGTAGCTAAGGGAGGCTTTGCCCTGGGCACTGAACCTGTTATATTCTAGACTGGATATGTGTTGTTATAGGAGAATAAGAACAATAACAACAGAAACCCCCTAAAACAAACAAACAAACAAACAAACAAACAAAACCGAATTAAGCTTAAATGTGGGAGAGGCAGTTTGCAGAGGAAGACTGGATGCTCTTTGTTACTCTAGTGTCATCTAAGTAACAGAGCGAAACCAAGTCCACAAAACACAAACTGGAGGGGAAGTAGGGTGCTGTTAAAAGACCAGAGACCCTATGTTTTCAGGGTGGGGGCTCTTTCCCCTTTCTTTCTGCTCATAGCGTGCCTTCCTTTTCTTAATATACTGTCTACATCTACCACACAACTACCTCGTAAGACATGACTTCTCCATCTCTCTCCTTGGCGGCTGCCGTGATTTCCACATTACCTAGACAGTGTCTCTGTCCTAACTCTAGCAAGATGGTCCATGGGCTTCCTTTTCACATTCCGAAATTATTTTATTAACAAGAGTAAGACCCCTAAAAGGCAACCTCTGTTTCAATGGTGACGCCATCAGGTTCTAGCGCTCTGGCCCTGGAAACCTGGAGAGCAGGCACAGAGAGAACAGGTTGGAGGCTGGCCGAGGTCCAGGTGGGGCACAAAGGGGTGTGTGTTCCAGAAGGCAAAGGGGCGTGATGGAGTGTGGGAAACAAAGCTGCCTTAGCTCAATTCAAGTCTGGCCACAGACATGGTACTTGGGTTTTTTTTTCCTCTTATTTTTAGAGAGGATTTCTTATAACCCAGGCTAGCCTTAAACTCTCTATGTAGCTGAGGATGGCTTTGATTTTCTGATTCTTCTGCCTCTGCCTCTCCAGGGCTATGATTACAGGAATTTGTCACCATGCCCAAGCTGTGCATTGTTAGAGGTCTAACCCAGGGCTTCCTGCAGGCTAGGCAAGCACACCTCTGATCCTAGCATCATTTCTCTTGCAATGAGGCTCTGAGTATATCCAAGCGGCTGAGGCATTGTGGGTGTTTACTCTCAGGCTTTACAGAGCCTCAGTGTAACTGCCACCAGGCCTGTTTTAGACTTCTTAGGGTTTATGGGTGTTCTTATTTTGTTTAGTTTTGTTTTTAAAGTAAGTTTCCACATTCACACCCATCTTAAGGAACTTCTGGGGCATGAAGCCAACCTCACCCCTCAGGTGCTGGGGCTACCCAGAGCTGGCCCTGCCTTGCTGCCCTCTAAACAGGAAAGGAAGGAAGGCAAGGCCCAGTACCAGGGCACAGATCAGTGCCCACAGCTCCCAGGAGGGTCCACTGTTGGGGAAGAAAGATAAGTGTTCTCTGAGGAACTTGGGTGCTGTCCTTTCAGAAGCGAGGGGCATGGGAGACGGGCCGGGCTGCTTGTGAAGTGGACACTGTCCTTGGGGTGGAAGAGGTGCACCCCGCCCTGGGCTCCAGCACCTCCAGAGCTCAGGGTGGCTGGTTACCCCTCCTCCCGCTCCCAGGCCTTGTCCTGCATTTCCTGTAAACACTGACACTTCCTCCCATGGGACTGGCCTGGCAGCCCCGGGGCCACACCCAGCAGCCTGACAGAGCCCAGCACACAATGGCTGGCTGGGGCTCTAGATGGCCACTCCTCGTCCCAGGCCTATGCAGGGATCCAGACCAATCCTGCCTAACAGCCCACGAGCTCTGGCAAGGGACAGCGACCACGTTAGACCACAGGGGGAACAGCCCGAATGGGTGTCCAAAGCGCGGACTCTACCCTGTTCCTCGGCATGTGATATGGGATACGGTTCCTCACCTCTGTTGTGGCAGCACATGCCTGCCTTGCTTACAGTGTCACTGTGAGGGGTTAGTTAGCTGAGAACATGATGTTTACTAGAATTCTGGATTTTAAGTGTTAAGACACGGGTCTCCAGGCCGTCCTCCAGGGACCGATCCATCTGGGGTTAGCTTCTAACCTCCTAGAAGTTCACGGTCTGTGTTGGGCTGGGAGATTCTCTGCAGTAACTCACCCAGTGACCCGGGACAACTACGTCTCCCTGCTGTTTCTCTACTTTCTCTCTCCAAACAGAGCCTGGAGCCCTCGCCCTGCCTGCCATCCTGGGAGGAGCTAATGAGACGTGTGTAGAAAAGCTGGTAGGACACTCATGTCTGTGCTGCTGTGTAGAGATAACTAGAATTCCCAAACCCACCACCAGCCTCCCCTCCCCTGCAGAGACCGAGACCTCCTGAGCACCCCCATTAAAACAGGGCCACCTAGAGCTTCCAGGCTCTAGTCCTGGCCACCACTCACCTGCTTGGTTTCATTGCTCCTAATGACTCTGTGGGTTGGTCGGAAGCTGATTGCCATGTCACCAATGACATGATACGGTCCTGCGGTAGTTCACTAAGCCTGGTCCGTTTTGACTTGTCTTAGGCCCTAAATAAAGGCTGAACTAACAGTCTAAAATTTTCATGGTACTTCAGAGCTGTCACACATTTTCATACATCACACTTCTGCTGGTTCTCCTGGCTGGAATATACTTCAGGACCCATCACTCCCATCAAGGAGAGATGAGCCATAGAGGCCTATATAACTTAGACCAGGACCAAGACCTCTGGCCAGAAGCTGTCCCCTGTGTTGGGAAACTCCAACTCCCGGCCTGAGCCCTGGAGGATCCTGGACAGCACCCCAGACTCCCCTCTACCAAGGGCACATTGGGCCATTCTCCCTAAACTCCAGAGGAGTCCTGGGGGCATTCCTGGGGCCTCCAAGGCTGGGCATATGGAAGTAGTTATGATCTGTGTGGCTAAGTCTGCTTTTTTGGGTTAATAATTACTTTGAAATATGGGTTCTGAGAATTCAGCAACCGTGCCAGCTGGCAGGGCCCTCGCCCCACACACCCAGGACAGACCATGACAATACAGGGCTGGGAAAACCACCCGTCCCACAGAGAGCACGTTGGCTTGGGATGAAAGAATGAGCAATGAGCTGAAAACAGAACCCCAGGGCCATGCCTCTCTGAGCCTTGCCGCCATCTTTCCACCAGACTTGGAAGACACCAAACCCATGTGAAGTAGTCTCCTCACTGTGAAGATCACTCCAGGCGCCCAGATCCCACTAAGGAAACCAGTCCAGTCCTAGCTGATGATTCAAGAGAAAGCTGTATGAACAAGCCCAAAGCAGGAGTTAGGAGAGCTTCTCTGACAGAGAGGTACCTGAATATAAACAAACAGGATGGTGGTCCTGAGTTTCTACCCCAAGCCCTGCCCAATCCTGTACCTCTCTTTGCCCTCTGAATGCCACTTCTCAAGAACTGCTTCAACCTATGTCCCCCCTCTGCCCAGTGGACCGCCACTCCTCAAGATCCTTCATCCCTCTTTTTCCTCTGAAAGGCTCAGTCCCAGGATCAGTGGACACTCCAAGCTCAGAGTACCCTTGCTTAGAAATCTGGGATCTGAACAGGATCCATCTTAAGGTAGTTTTCCAACTGTCATGCGGGCTAGCACAGCTCTGTACTCTGCCCTGAGTGATGCCAAGGGACCAAAGACTGAGGACACTTCCAGTAAAGGCCTGCCTTCAGGCGCCCCTCAACACTAGCCCCTGAGCCACACTGTCCTGATAAACCCCAACTGCAGTTGATAGCACCTTATAGCTTCCTACCCGTCTGCTCACCTCCTCCTAGACTTCCCAGTATGAAGAAACTTCTAGAACCTTTTGGGTTGGAAGAGGAACTACTGAATAAAAACCAAGATGACACAAGACCCCTGTGTGTAGAAAGCAAGAGCCCTGACGTACCAGCTAGAGGTGAAACATCCAGCCAGCCAAGCCTGGGACACAGCACTGCCTGCTGCATTCAGCTCCCAGGACTACTTCCATGTCACTCAACCCCCAGAGCAGAGGATGGAAGGGAGGACAGAGCCAGCAGAGTGCAGCCAAACCTTGCCAGCCAGCCAGCCCCGCCACAGGACACAACCACGTGGTCCTTCTGCCTTCATTGTCTCCCAGTGGAAGGGACAAGGGATGGGTGGAGTATCAGCGGGAGTCTGAACAGGGCCTCTGAGAAACAGGAAAGGAATAAAGCCAGACCCAGCAGTTCCAGGCCTTTCTGGAAGTCAGGACCGCATTCTTGGTAGCTATCACGCCCCGGGAAACACTCAGGCTGAAGTCTCTACATTTGTCCTGCTGCCACTTCACACCTGAGGAGGACATCCTTGCTTCAGCTAGGAAGGCTGTGAGATGTGGGTCACAGGCTATGGCAACTGGCCAGACCACAGTCCTCAGTCAAGAACGCCCAAGACACAGGCCAACAGACTTTTCTCCTCGGGAAAATCTGGGTGTCCGTGTCACTTCAGCACTGCACTGAGCTAGCTCCTCATGCAGACTGCCAGCCTGGCTCCTCCAGTCTTCCTCACACAGGTGAGAGTCCACAGCCAAGCATTAAGTAGAGCTTGGGGAATCCTGTGGAAAAGGTGGGGAGGACTGAAGGAGCCAGAGAGTTCAACACACACACACACACACACACACACACACACACCTACAGAATCAATAAACCTGGGCCCATAGGGGCTCATGGAGACTGAACTGCTCCACATGCATGGATGGGACGGACCTACGCCCTCTGCACATGCGTAACCGTTGTACAGCTGGGTCTTCGTGTGGGACTCCGAACAGCAGGAGCAGGGGCTGTCTCTGACTCTGCTGCCTGCCTTTGGATCCCTTCCCCCTAACTGGGCTGCCTTGTCTAGCCTCAATAGGAGAAGAAGCACCTAGTTCTACTGCAATTTGATATGCCAAGGTAGATTGCAATCCACAGGAGGACTCCCCTTTTCTGAGGAAAAAGGGAGGACTGGAGGATGAGGGGGAGGAGGAGGAAGAGGGAGGGACTGGGAGAAAAGGAGGGAGGGGAAGATGCTATTGGGATATAAAGTATATCATACTTTTTTTTTTTTTTTTTTTTTTAAGAATTAGGGGGTTCTATACCTGATCAGACCAGGAGACTGGATTCGAATCCCACCTCCTGAACTGTGCAACCTGGTAACCTCTATCTTTTTTCTTGGCCTCAGTTTCTCAGCACATCTGAAGGGATTACTGGGATGATGGGAAGAAGGTAAGACTGCCCTTTGCACACGTGTAGGTAAGGAAACACCCACTTCTGGCAAAGAGAGCTCCATGCCTGGTAGATGGTGCTCTGCGGGCCAGGCCTGCTGCAGAGCCCTAGGCAGAGGACAGGTTGTAGTGGGTAACTCAGCACCGCCCCAGGAGGTTTTCTAGAGAGGGTATCTTAGGTTCCAGTGCTCACAAGCAAAGATTACAGGCAGCGGTCACCAGGGCTCAGCAGGGCGGGTCTGCCAGGGAACCCCCATGGATGCACAATGAGGATGCTTTCCAAGCTGTGGGGACCCAGACGCCATGCTGCTGTGCATACTGCTAACTCGCTATTTATGGGGCTTCTGCTGTGGCCAAGTTCTGGGATAGGTTTGGCATGAGGACCTTTCCCTTCATCCAGAGCCATAGACTAAAACAAAACGAAAATCAATCAAGTGAGCTGTGAGACCCAAGAAGGAAGGGCACCAATTTAGACTCTCATTCTTGAAGAAGTACCAAGTATTCCGCTCCCGGTAATTTAATTTTTAAAATAGGAACATGAAACATCACTTGATAAATATACCAAACACTTCAAACATACATACATAGTGTCCCCGATTCCTGTATCCACACTGGGGAGGAGGCAGAGCGAGGGCATTGCTGGAGCAGTCAGCCCATGGCCTTGCAGACAGAGGGGCCAGCCTCTGACACCCGCTGTCCTGCCCACCTAGGTCCTGCCTCATCTTTGCCTCCACTACAGCATTCAACAGACAAGGCACCTGAGGGTCTAAAGGAAGGAGGCCGAATCTCCTCTGTCTGAGGAGTTTATGGTCTAGCAGGGAACGCCAGCACAGGAACAGACCCACTGCCGCAAACCAGGGAGCATGGTGGAGCTCAGACAACTGTATAAAAAGGACAGACCGCCTGTGTTGGAGAAGGGTCTGCTGTGCATTCTGGGGAGTGTGGGACACACCGGAAGGGAATCCACACTCTTGGAGCAAAGTGTGGTCTAGGGAGACGTTGACACAGATGCTCAGGGTGTGCAAGGGAATGAGATGATCTCCACTGACTGGTTCCCAGAGACTGGGGGCGGGGAGGGCAAAGAGGCCAGAGACTGGAGGACTGAGGGAAGTCTGGGTGGCTCTGAAGCACCCTCTCTCCCGAAGCCCCAGAGAGGGGTAGGTCAGGAAGGGAGTGTCTGTCCTCACAGGCTTGAGAGGCAGTGCACCCTAGCTTACGGCAAAGCCTCTGCCGTCAAGCTCGCTCCTGTTGCTGTGGTGGGACAGGGGCCATGTTCACACGCTTCTGTCCCCCCAAGACAACCGTTCCGTCCTGAGCTGCTAGCTCCTGCCATGGAGCATGTAGTTAAGGCCGGGCACGCCATTCTGGGGCTTGAGGCCTTCCTACAGGGGTGGAGGGCCTAGCTGGGGATGCTGTGAGTTGCTCTGAGGACAACTTGGCTTGTCACCCTCGGGTGTACAGCTACAGTTCCGCAGGTCCCACAGAGCTGCGGCCGAGCAGACACCACTAAACAAAAGCACACCCCACATTTGCTCTCTCAGCTGAGCGCCCTGCCGAGCAGAGGCCTGAACCAGGCATCTGGCTGTTAGGAGCACTGGTGCTCTTCCAGGGAGGACTGCAGGAAGCATGTCCTGGAGCCTGGCCCCCTGGAGGACCAGGCAGGGGACCTGTGACATACCCCACTATGTGATTAGTGGGAAGTGGGGGTCCTCAGTCATACTGGCCCAGGACAGCGATTGCTCTCAGATCTCCTCCCCAACTCCTGCCCTTTCTAGACAAGTGGGAAGGACAGTTCTAGCCACGTCCTTTGGTGTGACTTTTCTTCTATCTTTCTAAAATCTTATCTCTAAGAAAGCTCTTAACTAAGCCTGCTTATCTCTTTCCTCTATCCTTTCTGTGTCTCTAAATTATGAATTATTCACACGACCCACCTCTGTTCATCAGTCTCCTGTGATTCCACATAAGCCATGGCAGGGCAGGTTTAACCCAGCAGCCCTGGCACCCTTAGTGCACACCAACTGGGTGTAGAGGCAGCCCAGGAATGGAGAATGGCCATCTGGGGCACACATGGACGTGCCTCACAGTGGCAACTCTCTGGTCCTCATTGTCTTTTTCTTTTCTTTTCTTTCTTTTTCTCTTGGGGGAGGAGTATACAGGGCCTTACTATGTAGCTCTGTTTAATCTAGAGCTTGCTTTGTAGATTGATCCCTCTGGCTCTGAACACACAGAGACGTGCCCCAACTCCAGCCTCTACCTCCCCAGTGCTGGGATGAAAGGCAGGGGCCATCACTGCCCACCCTGTTTTTCTGATTAAGAATAATCTCAGTGTAGCAAAGTTCCCATCATAGGAGGTCCCACCCGAGCTGGTCCGGGTGATCTCTGGACATGTACCATGTCAACTTGGGTCATCCTCAACCCCACCATCTCACTTGTGGAGAGAGGCCAAATCCAGGACAAGCAGAGGCTCACTTGAACGCTCTGAAGGACAGCAAACCTGCATCACTATGAAGACACAAGGAAGAGGCTGTGAGAGACCCTGGGTGCTGTGCCGAGTTTGGCAAAGGGTCACCAAAATACGAGCGTGAGTTCTGAGCAGTGTCATGCTTAGCGTGTACCTGAGGCTGTGCCGGCTGTCATGGCACTGTGTGACACGGTGATCTTATTCTTATAAGTAGAAGAATTCACACTCTAATGGGAAATGGTTGTCTTAGTTAGGGTTTCCACTGCTAAGAGACACCATAACCAAGGCCACTCTTATAAGGGACAACATTTAATTGGAACTGGCTTATAGGTTCAGAGGTTCAGTCCATTCTCATCACAGCAGAAAGCATGGCAGCATCCAGGCAGGCGTGGTGCTGGAGAAGCCAAGAGTCCTACATCTAGGAAGGCAGTCAGGAGAAGACTCAATCGCACACACCGGGCAGATGCACTTCCTCCAACAAAGCCACATCTACTCCAACAAGGCCACACCTCCTAATACTGCCACTTCCTATGAGCCGAGCATAGTCAAACCATCACAATGGTATAGAACAGAAAACATACCAACCAGGAGGTAGCCATAGATCACCACTCCAGGTACCTCGGTCTGGACAGCAGTATGCACTGCTCACATCAGCATCACCTCAGACACCGGGGCGGGGTGGGGTGGGGATAGGACAGCTATTACATAACCAGAGAGGGAATTTTCGGCTCCATTAGAATCTTAGGGAGCAGCCAGCATAAGTGGGGTCCATTACTAGAAGAATTATGTGACGTATCACTGCCGTGCCGTTTTCCATTACCTGCTGCTGGTCCATCTGCAGAACTCGCTGTCACCGTCTCTCCATTCTGTTGCTATGATGAAACGCTCAGACCAAAAACAACTTGGGGGAGGAAAGGGCTTATTTTACAGTTCATCATTGAGGGAAGCCAAGGAAGGAACCCAAGACTGGAGCCTGGAGGCAGGAGCTGAAGCAGGACTGTAAAGGACAGGTGCTTACTGGCTTGCTCCTCTTCCTGCTTCTTCTCCTCAGTGTACTTTCTCATACAGCTCAGTGGCCTGGGCCCTCATCCCACAGACATGCCCGCAGGCCAATCTGTAGGGGGTTCCCTCTTCCCAGATGTGTCAAGTTGACATGCAAGGATAGGCATTGTAGTGAGTTCATTCTACAGGTAGACAAGTGTTAAGCGAAATAAGTGAAGCCCCTGGATGCGTGACACAGCTCTGTCCATGTTAAATGTCCCATGGATGTCCACATCCTACCAACAGTTGGATTATGTCCACATGGTGGGTTTGTTTGTTTTTCATGTTCAGCTCCAAACACACTTTGTGTGTTAAGTATTGGGGTGGAACCCAGCGCTTCAAAAGTGCTAGGCAAAGCACCTTTCACTGCGCCACTGCACCCTCGGCCCCTTTAGGCCTTCTTAGTTGTTTGTTTTCTTTAAGGTTTGAGGCAATGTCCCACTGTGTAACTCAGACTGGCCTTGAACTCACTCTGTGACCAGGCAGGACTTGTGAATCCCATCTTAGCTCCCCCCAGTAACCACCAGCCTCAGCCCAAACATACTTTTAAATGTGTGCAAATGTGTTGGAGAACTTTGACGGAGGTGTTTTAGGGCAGTGTAAGTCTGGAAATGAGCAGTTAAGTAGCATCCATGCTGAAAAGACAGAGCTATGTGTCCTAATGAGAAATGAACCCTACAGTGACAGAGTCAGCTCCAGAGAGAGCATCCAATATGCCCCTGTCAGTGTCTAGAAAAAAGGAGAAGAGGGCTCAGTGGTTAAGAGCATTGACTGTTCTTCCGGAGGTCCTGAGTTCAATTCCTAGCAACCACATGGCAGCTCACAACCATCTGTAATGGGATCCAATGCCCTCTTCTGGTGTGCATGAAGACAGAGCACTCATATATATAAAATAAAGAATGAAATCTTTAAAAAAAAAATGGGAAGGATATATATATACCTAAAAGGTACTGTGTGTGGTGTGAACTCCAGGGTATGCATATGGACATATGGAAGTCAGAGGGCAGCTCTTGGAAGTCCATTTTCTCCCACTACCTTGTGGGATCTGGGATTAAACTTGGGACACCAGGCTTACACACAAGTGCCTCTACCCACACATGACCTACTATGAAGCATTTAAAATGTTTTCTGCACCAAACGGACTGGACTATCTCAACAGTCCTCAGGAAACCTGACCATTGAGACCATGGCCTTGAGCTATTCCCACTCCTCCATGTCTTGGCCCTGATAATCAGATTGTCACAGGATACACCAAAGGAAGACCTATCCTCATGGTAACCAGCCTCTCAGGATCCAGAGATGACATGTCAGGACTCAGGCCACAACCACTAACAGCAAGCAATACCGGCTGGCTGCTCCCCCTCCCCTCCATGACTGTCTCATTTGATCCTCATGGTGAACCCTCAAGTTCCACAGTCTACAAGGTTACTTCCTACCAAGACTCAGTGAACTCCCCTGGATGCCAGCTAGAAAGTAACATAGATTATCCCCGAGGTCTGTACTTCCCAGTCTAGTGCTGAGCAGGAAGGGAGGTGCTGGAGAGCCACCTTGGTGCAGGCACAAGTCCTCTTCAAATCCAGCATCCAACTCCCTCCTGCCCGAATGCTTTCCTCTGTGTATCAGTGAACTTAGGGCCATCTGACACAGAACACCCTGCCATACTGTCTCAGCACACACAGCCTGTAAGCTTACAGTGTCGCTTACAGCTAACACTGGCTGCAGAGGCAAAGCAGGGCTGGGTGCATGGGAGGGTGTTGGGCCTCACAGTTGAATTTGGGGAGGATCTCAGGGAGGACTCCCTGACCAAATCCTGGGACCATCTGACTACACTGTGTCTTCAGTCTTCTCTTTGTCTGGGCTGGGACATCTGTGACTGGCTTTAGGAGACAGGATTATACCCAGAACCTCACCAGGGCCTGGTCTCAGTGATTTAAATAACAGGATTCAGATGTGCTTTTCAGGGAGACCAGCACAAGGAGAGCCCTTTTAGACTGTTATATTTTACACTGAGGCTGGGGGTGAGTCTTTGGCCTCAGCAGTATGGCCGTAGAGGCTCCTCTGGGACCCATAGAGTTGGATAGGCCAGACTAACCATACAAGTCTTTAAAACTGAGAACTTGTCTGACATAGTGGCTCACATCTGTAATCCCAGCACCCACGCCCAGATAAAGGCACCTACTCAAAGTACCCTTTCAAAGGGGTCACTTAAGATCATTGGAAAACAGATAGTTGCATTGTGATTCATAGCAGTAACAAAATTACAGTTATAAAGTAGCAACGAGAACAGTATTACGGTTGGGGGTCACCACGACCTGAGGAACTGCACTAAAGGACTGCAGCATTAGGAAGGTTGAGAACCACTGCATTAAAGGCGTGGTCAGCTGCAGCTGCTGGAAGAAGGTGTGGCATCAGAGACATCCACCAAATGCTTCCCTCTGTAAATCGGAAAACAGAACCCAGGAAGTAGGGCCCGGTGAAAAGGCCAGCAGCAGAGAATGGCAGTGTCTGAATGCAAAACAGGGCGAACTCCGCCTCTGAGGGACACCCAAGGCTTGCAGTCTAAAGCCAAATAGTGGATCATAAATGGCACCTTATGAATGATGATAATTGGTCGCTTCCAATGGCTTTTACAAGTCCAGCGGCGGGGGCTGGATTTACATGGAAAGTAGCTGGTCTCAGAGCAAAGAGAAAGGGACGGACAGGGGCAGGCAGGACCCAGGCTAAGACCTAGGGAGCCTGCCAAATGCGGGGGGAAGGCTGGTCCTGAGGCCAGGGCCCCTTCAGTGCCACCCTGCCCCCAGCTATTAGCTCTAATTGGCCCACTCAGAGAAGGCTAATGCATGCCTGTCACCAAGGCATTGTGGGCTAAGTACAGCTTGTCGTGGCGGCCTTGGGGCGAACAGTCCCTCTCCTGGGATAACTGGGAGGCCCGCCAGGCCCCAGGCCCAGAGGACATTGTCTGGCTAGCCCTTTCCACTTTCTGCAACTGTTGGGGGTGAAAGGCTCATAGTTAATCAAAGGTGATTTCAATGAAGGCTGAAAAAGGCCAGGGTCAATTTAATCCTTCTACGCAGCGCAGCGGGCAGGGAGTGCTGAAGGCTGCAGTCTAGGTCTGGCAGGTGACATGCTGGGTAACCCCAGCCTCACCTCCTCCAGACAGACTATGAGCTGGGGCTCTCTGTCTCCCTCAGTTCCTCCCTGCGTGGGGAAATCTGTCCCTGGGTACTCGTCCTTAGTCCCCGAGGCCCCTGTGCACAAAGCTCCTAGAATTTGCAAAATTCTCTCACCCTTTATCACCTTAGATTCTCAAAGTGTCCTGAGCACAGCTCAGATGCTAGCAGGAAGTCTTTCCTTCATGCCTGGCCACTTTCCCTGCCCAGGGTGCAGGGCAAAAAGAGTTGGATCTGTCCTGGCAGGAGGGATAATGACCCCTCAGTACCTCAGCTTCCTGCCCCTTCAGGGTAGAGCCTGCAGTGAAATTCCATGGACTGGAGTCTGACAGATTAGCTGCAACCCTGGCCTCTGATCTCAACAGCAGGGGAGCGTGGAAGAGCCAGACTCCTGCTCCAAACCTGTTTTCTCACTTGCGTCTTCCTTCTAGGGGCTTGGCTCCCAGGCTGGTGCTCTTCCGGCCTCCCTGCCTCTGCCAGCCTTCTCTGCAGAAGGGCCCAGGAGTAGCCTTTGACCTTTGGGCTCCCCATACTTCTCAGGACATGCAACACGGCTGATTTTGGCTGAGTGAATGCCATCAGGTATATACAACTGTCCCTTCCTGCAGACTGAACCCACCAGGGGAGAGCTGATGCTTGGCAGGGGACTGTGGGACGAAAGTCAGACCCTCTGAGGTAACACAGGCCTCTCAAATACAGCCTTCGGAAGATACCAGTTGATCTGAAGATATTTTACCATGCACCTCATGGAGTGCCAAGGACACAGGAAGGAGCCATCAGTGGTGGGTAGGGAAAAGACTCTGGGAACACCCAGGTGGGCAGGATGGGCACCTAGGTGAGGAGAGAAAAGGACTTCTCGGTGGCAGGATGGGCACCTAGGTGAGGAGAGAAAAGGACTTCTCGGTGTCCCGGTGGAGTAACAGAATTCCCCTTTCAGATGTCAGAATCCATGTCTCATTGGGCTATCTGCCACCCCTCTGCACTCACAGAACAGCCCAGCTCTCTCCCTGCTCTGGGCCTCAGACTCCTTCCTGTGTGCAAGGATGCAGACAGGTCCCAGAGTGGCCCTGTGGTCTCCTCATCACATCCTTTAACAAAGCCTGGGGCCTTCAGGGGGCCAAGACTCTTCCTTCCACAAAGCGAGCAGCTGCCTGAACTCTTGATCCCAAGAATCTACTGACTCACTCTGCAGCTCTGAACTGGCCTTGACCTTTGGCCTCTGGCCAGCAAGGAAGTTTGCCTTTGAACAGGGACCTCCTTGGAAACCAGCTGGAGCGTCTGTGAGGGGCTTCCCGAAGGGAGCACGGTCAGACACTCCCAGCGCTGACATCATCCTTCTTTCTTCCATGACCACCCAGAACGGCCCCAGGTGTGTCTGAGGCCTGCTACACTGTACTCTGAGTCAGAGCCAGGGCTTGCTCTCGCTAAGATGCTGGTCTTAGGACACATGGTTCCGTGGCTTAGCAGCCCTGAGCTCTGAGTCTAATGATGCCACTCCAGGAGCTTCAGGTCCTTCCTGCTGTCCCCTGTGGAGTCTTAAGTAACCCTTCCTGTCTCAGTCCCTTGTCACCACACAATCGTGCCAACAGAACCAATTCTCTAAGAGCCCACCACATGCCAGGCCCTGCCTCAAGCCCTTGGCACACACTCTACCTTCCCCCCAAAGACTGGTTGCTTCTATCACCCCTGTGCTGGGTGAAGAGTCAGAAATATTCTAGAAGAGCCACTCACCTGAAGCTTGGTATAGAAAAACAGACTCCTGGCCCTAATGTGTTCTGTCTGTCCCTGCTGGCGTCTCATTGGAATCCTGAGTAAATACTCATGGAATCGGCTGATCAAATAGAATGGAAATGCTTTGCAAACTGTAAAGTGGTGAAGATGTGCTGCTTTGTTAGGGTTCCAACTTTCTGAGCATTCTGGGTTTTCTGGTCAGATTTTACAGTCATGAAAAGAAGTCCCTGGGTCACCCTCTGTTCATAAACCCCAAGGCCAAGATGGGGACTGCTTTGTGCTGTGGCTATTTAGTCTGCTCATGTGCTACCACGGGCGGCTCAGAACCTTGCTTTTCTCACCTGTGAAATGAGCTCAGAACACTTGGCTTACAGGACTACCAGAAGGCTCAGTGATTGAAAATAGATAATAAATCAGGGGCAGGTAACCCGGCCATGGCATGGCCTTTCCCTTAAAAATGGGTCACTTTATTTTCATTCATGCTTTAGTTTATTTATTTATTATTTTGTGACACCTCACAGCACATGTGTGGAAGTCAGAAGACAACTTTGGGGAGTTGTTTCCTTCCACCACATGGATCCTGGGGCTCTAACTCAGTCACAGGACTGGCAGAGAGCACTCTCGCCCACTGAGCCAGCTCATTGCTGGCCCCCATTTTCATTCTTGCAGCAGTGGTGAGGGGAGGCTTATATTCCTGGCACTGATACACTCACACCTGCCACACCTATGAATTCTCCCACACAGAATGCAAGACAGAGACACAGGCAGTTGGCCAGGTTCTGCAGACCACTGAAGGGATTACAGGCGAGTATAGGGTAAAGACGTGCTCCCAGTGTGCAGCCCTTCTTAAAGGAGGTGCTCCCTGCTCTTCTGAGATAAGATGGGGTTTTCCGATGGCACTAGTTGGACTCCCAACAGTCTGGAAAGAATGCTACCCACAGACACCAAAGCAACACCAACAGCAACTAAAATGCTGAGCAAACTCTGGAGACACTTAGCAAGTGTTCAAACCTCAAAGGATTCCCAAGATAATGCCATTTTCCCTGGTGTCTGTTTTTTTTAAAACGCAGATGAACAGACTAAGGCACAGAGATATTAAGTAATTGACCCAAGGATACACAGAAAAAAGGGGCGTCTGAGCTCAGCTGGTTGCATGGCCCCAGAGAACATATAGTGACTGTTCCACAGGCTGCAAGCTCACATGACCGCGGCCCCTGACAGCTGCTCCTGCAGCGCTCTGCTGGGTTGCTGCCCAGGTGTGCTTGCTGACTGGTGGTGCAGACCTATAGTGCCAGCCACTCATGAGCTGAGGCAGGAGAACTAAAAGTTCTGAGCCTTCCTTGGCTTCCAAGCGAGTCCAAGGCTTTTCTGTGCCACTTAGATCTTATCTCAAAACTGAAAGGAAAATAAAAGGTGGGAGGGGGCAGGGGGCTCATGGAGTAAGAGCACTTGCTGTACAAGTCTGACCACCTGAGTTCAACCTCAGAACCCATGGCAGAAGAAGAAAAACTGTCTCCTGACCTCTCTACACACACCTACACACACACACACACACACACAGACACACACATGCACACCACCACATACATCTATACATACAAGCACACACACAGACACACACAGACACACATACACACACAGACACATGCATACCTTCACATACATTTACACACACACACACACACACAAAGAGACACATACTACACACACATACACACACACAAACACATACACACTAATAAATAATAAAACTTAAATGAAAAAAGAGAGAACTGGGAATGTAGGTCAGCAGTAGAGCTCTTGCCTAGCATGGGTGAGAGAGACCCTGCATTCAGTCCCTAGTATAGGCAGGCAGACAGGCAGGCAGGCGATGAACTGTGGACATGATCCTTTTCCAATGATGCAGTTAGCAGGTGACTCCAGAGGAACTTGTGTGTTCTGCAGGGACAGCCCACTAGTTCTTCTGAGCATGCTTTCTATGTGGGCACTTCAGTGAGTCTGTAAAGTGGGCACTGTGAGTGAGAGGGGCTCCTGTGGCCTCCTCAGCCTCTCCTAGAATTCAGGGCAGGGACCACTTGGTCCATCCCATCCACCCAGCCAGTGATGGTGGTGACAGTTCTGACTTCCTGACCTGCAGATCTTTGCCCTGTGCTTGATTCCTGACCATGATGGGGAGCTTATCACTTCCCAGGACAGCACCACCGGACATACCTAATACATCACAGTAGAACTAAGGTCCTTGAGTAGACTCTACTGGAAGGCAAGATATTGGGTTTTGTAACTTGTTTTCTTAATTGGAATCATGGAATTGGATCATGAAAGCAAGTCTGAAATTTCAAGTTCTTGGGTTCATGCCTTGACCTGGAGAAATTCCCCCTGGGCTGGAGCCAGGGCTCTAGACATCTGTGTATGTGGACAGCCTGTCGGTTTACATGGAGACCAGCCACGTCATGACTGAAAACAATCTGCCCAAGATGTGCAACCACAGGAACAAGGTCAGGGGCGCAGGCTCTTCCAAGACCAGGGAGCCTTGTCACTTTTTGTAACAGCTGACATGGCACTTGAACCCCTGGAGTCACAACATTCTCCAAAGACCACGACTAGGGGGAAAATGTGTTCTTTCTTGAGAACACCGAGGGGCCATGGGCTTTTGTTCTCTAACTACAGCTGACAGCAGCTTTGCTCCACCTTGTCTATGATTCCTGCCTCACCACAGCAAAGGGAATGGGTAATCGGCTATCCAAGGCTTTCCCCAAGCATGGCCAGGCACTCTGAGGGAGTGCCACCTAGTGCAAAGCCCGTGCCTTCAGCTCTGCGGTGGTCAGTGTTTCCCTCTCCTTATTTGGATTTTGGGGGTGATGGTGATGCTGGAACTTGAACCCAGGGCCTTGCACATGCTAGGCAAGCACTCACCACTGGGCCTCAGCTTTGGCCTCAGGCAGGAAAAGTTGAGTGCAGTCATTATAAGTTGTCTTATTCTGAACACTGATGACATTCTGAAGACTTGCCCTCCCCCGCAGCATCTGCCCTTCACCCAGTCAAGTAGAGGTCAGTTCCAGTTGGCAAGCTTGCAAAGGGGGTAAACCAGAAAGAGGGCAGAACCCAGACCTACAGACACGCCCCTTCTGGAGCTCCTTCCAGCACTTACTGCCTTACAAATCCTGCCTGCCACTACTCTGAACCTATTCGTTTTCTTCCTCTGCTCTCTCTAACAGGGTATTCTGCAAATTGAATGGGGTGAGACCTGCAGAGTGAGTAGGGTCCTTGCCGCATCTCTGGACACTGCAGGGAACATCCTGGCCCTGCTGTTGATCAACCAACTGACCTTGGCTGCCTTACTCAACCATTTTGTGCCTCAGTTTCTAATCTGCTAATACAGATTCCAAACAGTACCCCAGGATGGAATTCTCGGCTTGCCAAGTTAACAGAGAGCCGTCTATAGTGCTAGGGTCCATCGTGAGCTCCACAAGGCTCCAGTACAGCAGGCACTGGGAAGCCCAGGCTGGCAGAGCTGCTTTGGAAGCCCAAGGAAGTGCTTGACGTGTGTCATCTACAACTGCTCTGACAGCCCAGAGATGAAGCTAGGACAGGTGGGGCAAGTGGGGCTCAGGTCCCACGAAAGGCAGGGTCGGAGCTGATGTGCGCTCATTCTTTCTCCATGTCTTGCTGGCCACACCACTGGGTCATTGGTGACAAACTCCATCAGCCACCTGATGTTCCTGACGTCCCTACACTAGAGAGTCGAGACTCTGCAGAGCCCCCGGCCACTCTTCTCTAAGCCACGGCTGCAGCTGTGGTGAAGGACCATCAAACCACACAGGATGCAGCAGCCGGCCCTGATGCCACGCCTTAATTCCTAGTCATTTGGTCACTTGTCTTTGGAGTCTTCTGTTTCTCTGTGGACAATGACAGTGCTGGCACTCTCCTGCTCTAAACCTTATGGAGCTCCCTACTGCTCACAGCAAACTGTTTCCTGTAGACAGTATGAGTCCCAATTCGGCAACATTCCTTTCCAAGACTCCTCCCAGTTTTGTTCAACGCCTTCCCATCCTCTGACAGAGCAGCTGAGCCATCACTACCATCTACAAAGGCATTCAGAGCAACTCACTACTCACTCCAGACCGGGCAGAGGAGAGAGACCTGAGACCACCTGTCCTAAAACAACAAAGACAGACCCAAGACTTCAGTCCAGACCACGGTAGATAGAGCAGAGACCCACTCTGGATGGCAGACAGTCTGTGGTAGCTTCAGATTATCTGCCAACCCAGCAGAACGGACATCCCCAGTAAAATAATCCCGAGTGTTGGTATGATGGGAACAGCTTTGGCTTCTGTGAGCCAGCCTTCTGTTACTGTAATAGATACCCCAGAGCACTAACTTATAAAGACACAGGATCACACTGGCTCAGCTTTGGAAGGTCTAGCGCATGCTTCATTAGCCCCGTTTTGGTGAGGCAGCAATCACAGGCCTTGTGCAAGATGGAGCAAAGCTGCCATTAGCTGTGGTTAGAGAACACAAGAGGAGTGAAAGGAAGGGCCTGTGTGCTAGGAGACCTCTCACTGGCCTCACTGCTTAAATTCTCATTCCTGGGGGTGGGAGGAGGTGGTCCAGTGCTTAAAGCGCTCACCACACGAGCCTGATAACCCAAGTTTGGATCCTGGGAACCCATGTCAAAGCTGGATACAGTAGTGCCAACATCTATAATGCCAGCGCTCCTGAGGGGAGAAGGCAGCAGAGACTCCCTGCAGGCCCACAGGCCAGTCTGTCTATGCAGCAATGGTGAGTGAGCTTAATCTCAGTTAAGGCAGAAGCTGGAGAGGGACACCCAAGGTTGCCCTTTGATCTCTGTATGCTGTGGCACATGTGCACCCCTCCCCCATGTGGGCATATACACATACTCAGGCAAACACACACATAACATACACATACATCACATACAGAGGCAGGCACACACACAACACACACACAACATACAGAGGCAGGCATACAACAGACACATACAGAGGCAGACAAATACACAACACACACACAACACATACAGAGTCAGGCATATACCACATAAACACACACACAAATACACACCACACCACACAGAGAGGCAGGAACACACAACACACACATACCACACAGAGGTAGGCACACACAGCACACACATACCACACAGAGGCAGGTATATGCAACACACACATACCACACAGAGGCAGGCACACCACACACACACACACACACACACACACACACACACACACACAGAGGCAGGCACATACTTGTGCACATGTGGTCCACACCGCTTTCCAATAGCATCAAGCTGAGGACTACGCCTTGACTGTATAAGGGTCACCACAAATCTAAAGGACAGTAGAGCCTCATACCCCTGCAGAAATGTCTCACCCCGGTAAAACCCAAGCCCCTGTCTGTCCCAGCCTCACTTGCCCTGTTGCTTTTCACATTCTGGTCCAGCTAGCCTCCTTCCTTCTCAGCCTCAGGATCAAGAGTCTCCATTCCTGCTGTCCCCCCACCCTGCCTGGCATGCCCCTTCCTTGAGAACAGTTAACCATTGCCCAGTTCCCCTCATGCATCACCTCCTCAGAGAAGCCCTCCCTGACTGCCTTGCTGGGACTGTCCCTGGCAGCAGCTGCTCTCTCTCTAGCGCGCAGCTCTCCTCTCTTTCTCAAAGGCTATGATGGTCTCGCTGCCCTATGGCATGGATGCCTCTGTCCTGACTCTTCTGGGGGCAGCAGCGGCTCTCCCTGCCTGTCTCCCTACTCCTGCCTAGAAGCTCAGACCACGGCAGCAACAGCAAGATACCGACACACCGCCCGCGCCACCAGTGGCTTTTCTCTTTGGATAGGTCTGGTGAAGGGCAGGCTCATCCCACGGAGCAGGTAAGGACAAGGGGGGCCTCAGAAACGCAGGCTAGAACAAAGGCCCTCTCCTCCTCTGGGGCTCAGCTGGTCGCCGCAACCACTCTCCACATTCTACCGAAGGACTCCTACCACGAAATTGTCTGCTATTAGACGGAATGGCTGCCGCTCTTCCCACAGGGAAGCCTTGACTTTATGAAACGAAAATCACGTCGTGATTAACAATCAGGGTTTCATTACATTAAAGAAAAGAAAAAAAAAAAAGAAAGAATGGTCGGGGGTGGGGAGGGGAGGGGATTAATATCACACTAGCAATGTTCCAATAAGCCATGTTCCTGACACAATTTTCTTATTAGGGTCGTTCCCTGTAAATTTTTATTGCATTTAATTAAAAATTATTGCTAAAAGAAACAGCTGCAGATGGTCTTATTTTAAGTCAGAAAATTAAAAACCGAATATTCTCATCAGTCAATTTCAACAAGCCTCACGGCCGCGAGCTCGCACGTGCCCGTCTTGAGATCCTGATGATCTGCATGGCAGTTACAGGTCCCTCCGACAGAATTTAATGAAAGCGCTGCATGAGTTCATTTGTCAAACGCGTAATGACGGTGGCAGGCTGCTGAGGTAGACCATGCTAGGAGAAGCGAGGGCCTGCCGCAGGGCTGTCAGAACCCAGGGGCCATCGGCAGGAGACCCAGCCTACCCTTGCTCAGGCGACAAAAGACCTTTGTTACAGGGACACGGGGAGAGCAGCGGCTACAGCCCTGGTTGTGGATGTAAGCGATGGAAGTAGCCTGAATCCTATAGTACAAGGATGTGGGGGGGGGGAGTGGGCTGCAGGAGCCTCGCTGGGTGCTGGGTGCTGGGTGCTGGGTGCCGTGCTAGACTTCTGGGCCAGCCTGCCTGCAGACTCATCCCTTCTGACCTCCGAGTTATTGCTCATCTCACTCCTTTAACGCTCATGTTAAAGACGTAAGCTCTTACGTTTCCTATCTCCGTCTTTTATGGGAAACAAACACAAGCCTTATTTATTTGGGACTGGACAGACTTTCAAAGACTCACAAGAGAAGAGAAAGACCAAAGCAAGGACCATCTCCCGGGCGCCGGGGTCGGCTGCTTCTGAAGAAGGGTGGACTGTGTGCGCTCTGGAGACAGGGTCCCACCCCTACCCCTCCCTCACCAATCCAGGCTTATCTTCATCAGCTTGTGATGGAAGCACAGTAACAGCCCAGCCACACTACCACGTCTGCCCTATTAATCTCTTTCCTCCAGGTCCTACCTGTCCACAAAGTGCTAATATCCTGCGTGAAGCCTACTCCTGCCTTCCTGTGCCCAGAGGTGCTCAGGGTCACACAGCTTGTCCAGGAGGTGTCCTCAGCTGTTCCACGTACCCCACCTCACAGCCGCATGCTTGACCCTCCAGACTCACAGCCGGGCTCTGCTTTTGCCCCAGACATCTCCCCACGTTCTTTACCATCCTGCTCCTATACCAAGAGCCACTCGGGGCTCCCCCAGTACAGACTGCTCTTTCACGGGTGGACACACTGTGATCCTCCGGGATCTCCCACCTCACCCCCATGGCCTCTAATTGTCCCTCTGCCGGCTAGCTCACAGACCCCCTAGGGCAGGCTTGATCCCACAACCTGACAGAGCTGAAGGGACTAGGGTCTCACAGGTGCTTGTAATAGGGTGACCCCAGTGAGCCCGTGCAGTGCCCTATAGGAACATGAGAGAAAGCACATGTCTGAGTTTGGTCCTTAAGCCTTTCAACCAGCCCCCCTCTATGCGTTTTCCATGTCTACTTCTAAGTTGTCTTCCAGAGCAGAGGCCTAGAGGCTGACTCCGAGTGCAAATGGGATATTTCTTGATTGTTCTTGCCTTTCCTCTGTCCTGTATGTGGAAATCTCACTGTTCTGTGCTTGCTTCAAGTTCCCCCGTTCCCCTGGCCTGCCCTTCTCTCGCATGCTCCTTACGGGATCTAGTGCAGAACTACTTGCTTCTCACACGGGCGCCATTAGCCATTAACCATCACGCCCTCCCTGATTGTTCCAAGCCTCATCATCCACATGGAGCACAGCAAGGTTCTGCCTGCCACCAGAGCGTGACTGGAGCTCTCTGTGACCAAGAGCCTTATCCCTCAGAACTCCTGTGACTCTCTTTACAGACACAAGCACATAGACTCTGCTCCTAATTTCCCCTGGTGAGCATGACAATCCCCCAAAGGTGGCCGACCCCAAAACTGGAGCTCCTAGTTGTCCCTCAGGCATAGGTGGTCACCAGAGGTGAAAGAGAAGCAAGGAAAGATGTCTGGGCACACCGTTAGCACATGGCTGGCAGCTACAGATAAGTTGTCTGAGGCACTACGAGTCCACTGGGCCATCAGATAGGAAAGCACAACCCTCTTCTGCGTCCCCTGGGGTCCTCTAGACTATCAGCAAGGTTAGCACTGTGGATGGGGCCTGAGCACCCTCTCTTTTTCGGGGAGCACCTCAGCAGATGTCAAGTTAGTGATACCACAGAGTAGAGTCTTTTCACTGGGAAACAAAGAGCAGTACAAACAGAAAATGGAGAGTCAGGCAGGCCTGGGTTCCAGTCCTGGTTTGGTCACTTACTCTCTATGTGACAGAGAACATTCAGCCTTAGTTCAGCAAGCCTCAGTCTTCTCGTCAGAAACTGGGGCCTGGGGATTCCTGTCTAGTTGCATGCTACAAATTTATCCCAGCATGGTAACACGGTAACAGTGTAACAGGCACTAGCTCCACTGCGGTCAGAGGATCTCGACCCTTGCTTGGCCTTGGTGTCAGAGGCAGTGCTGCACAGGGCTCTATATTAGAATTGCCAGCTTGTTACCTGCAGCTCTGGGCTTTCCAGGGGGCACTAGAGCAGAGGATAGCACTACACTCCAAAGTTCCCGGATCTAAGACTTTGTAATGGAGACAGGAGCATCATAGCATAGGCAGAAAGGGTGTATGGGTGTGTGTGAGAGGTGGGGGGATGGAGGGAGGAAGGGAGGGAGGGGGGAGAGAAAGAGACCCACAGTGAAGGACCATGTTTCTCCCTCCAGATGTAGCATCTCTTGGAATCAGGTTCAAATCCTACATCCATATGATTTGGCTTTCATTCACACCACTTAACAGCAGATGTTTGCTGACCACTTGACTGTGATAGATTCAAGGTTTATGAGTCTGACTGATAAGCAGCAGGAGAGCCACAGTAACAGGATAGTGTGGCTGAGAAGTCTACACATGTAGGCAGCTGCCGGGTATCTGTGTGAATAGGTCAGTGTCCCCAGAGCAGTGTGTGACAGATAGACACAGGGAGATGAGCCCACCAACACTGCAGGAAGGGCGTGGTGGGACCTAGGGGGTGGACACAAGAACACTCACTGTCAAGCTTGGAGCTTTCAGTAACTTAAAATCTTTCACAGTAAACCTTAAGGGACACAGAGGAGCAACCTGTGCTGAGGCAGGAGGCTGAAGGAAGCAGACTCATCAACACACAAGAAGCAGGAAGACCAGGCTGAAATGGGGCGTATAGGTACCACACTGCATGCCGCACCAGATCGGCTTTCTGTTGTCAGGGGAAGCACCTGGGAACTGTCATACTCAGACTGGACACTTAACAAAACAGAGTTCCTTTCCCTCCAGGCTCAAAAGTTCCATGTCACCAAAGAAACCCAGCTCGGCTCCTAGACTGTGAACCACTGGTCCTTGCAGGGAAAGCTGCAAGTCCCCAACAGAGACTCCCGACTCTTGAGGCCACACAGCATCCTGCTGGAAAGAGTCTGTTCAGAAGAAAAGGTCAAAGTAAGAGATGGCACAGTCAAACGCCCACGTATACTCTCTGAACTGAAAGGGCGCCTATAACTTCCCTGCTCAAAACACTGTCCCTGCACTGGAAAGCAGCTTGCAAAGAGGAAAGTTCCCCTAGCCCAGGCCGTGCCCAGGCTTCAGATCTAAAGCGATCTTCTAAGCAGCCAGCTCAGCCCTGTTTCTTGGAGGAACACACTTTCAGTGGAAAGCAGCCATGGTTCTAGGTGACAAGTCTGACCACCTTCTGAGTGCTCTGACGCCTCTGACCACGGTGAGTTGAGTCTGGCGGGCCAAGGGTGAGCCTCTACCTGATTCAGAAAGCATGCCTGCTGGGGGGCTCACAGCCTGGAAAGTAGCAATCTCAAGCTAGATTGCTCCTAAGCCAAGTTGCTTTCCTTTACCTAATTTTTACAAGAACTTTCTACTTACGGGCGAGGGTCCATCCATTCCAGCCTCCCACAGTAACACCAAGTTTCCTTTATCCACTTTTGAGATAAACTGACTCGAACAAGAACTCTCTCCCACACACCACACAGAGGCAAATGGGGCCCTCAGCCATTTCCTAAGCACGCTGCTCATTCTGAGACCTCCATCGGGATGTCTCCAGAGGCTCCGTCCTGCCACCACTCAGAGCTCTCAACAATTACCTTGGCTTCTGATCCTCACTCTAAACAAGGCAGGAGGCAGGAGGAAGTGCCTCTCCTCCACCTGCCTCATCTGCCCCCCAAACCCAGGCACCCAGCTGCCTCTGTGTTCTACGTACCCTCTGCCTCCCTCAAAATGTTTGCTTCATGCAGGTGAAACCCCACACCGCCCTGGGCCTCTCACCTGCCCAGGCCTGCTGTGCCTGGGGCAGGGATTTTCTCCTCCGTTTTCATCTGTCTTCCAACAGGAGGGATGACAGCTAACCCCTGCCTGACTGGCACTGAGAATCACCCCGTCAGGTCCCTGGCGGAACAGCGTCAGGGGGGCCGGAGCGCTTCTGGATGTGATGGCTCAGAACCCTTCAGGCCAGTTCCTGCCACCTCAGATGGAGGCTAACAAGGAAAGCACCTGGCACACAGTGAACTGTCAAGACCCAGTATCGCTAGCATCGTCCTGGATGTTTTATTCCCTTATGTGGACCTTTCCTTTTGTATCCTGGGAGGGCAAAGTACAGAAGGCTATATAGCCTTTGCATATGGCCAAGTGCCTGCATACTGCACATCGGGCACAGTATACACACACTAAGAGGAGAAGGCCCTGCCTGTGGGGTTGTAGTGCGTAGCCTGTACAGCCCAACCTGGCGCCCCTTAGCATGACTCACTGCAAATTCTTACGTTAGGAATTAGGAAGTCTGAATCCCAGAATGGGTTTCTTCCAAACCTGTGAGACCCTGGGCAACTCCCTTTTCCTCTCTGCCCCTGTTTTCTCTTCCGTAGCAGGATACAATGACATCTGAAACGTCCTTCAACAATAAAACTGTGGTTTCACAGAAGTGTGGTTTAATCTTCCAAAGGCTGTCACCCCAAAGATAAAACCAGCCAACTTATCTGCCTTGAGAGAAGACATGGTGTGAACTGTGTGGGTAGAAATGAGAGGCAGGGAGGGGGGATGCTGCCTCAGTTACACAGAGTGGGAGTGATGGCTCACGCCTTTGATCCCAGCACTTAGGAGACAGAGGCAGGCAGATCTCTGAGCTCAAGGCCGGTCTGATTTACCTACTGAGCTCCAAGTCAGCCAGGGATTCCTAGAGAAACCATGACTTGGGAAAACAAAGCAACCCAAAACTTCCTATTATTCAGCAGTCCAAGAATGGGGGAGGGGAGGGGAGCGAATGCTGGGAAGTGATGAGCTCCCTTCCGCTAGGGAACAGCAAGAACTGGCTAGCTGGGCGACCGCGTGTTACACCTGAAGATTTTGTGCTTCAAACGTGGTCTTGTTTTCACCAGTGCTAAGAGGCTGAAACAGGGCTGGATCTAACTGGGGCCATGTGATATTACCAATGAAATAAACCAGTCAGCTCCGGTCTCTACTCCTCTCGCTCTCCGCATTAAACTCAGCCCCTCTCCAGTGCTGGTGTCTACTTTGATGATCGTAAACAAACCTCTGTGTCATCCAAGAACAAATGTAATCCCCACTTGGCCAGGGTGTAGGGAGAGGATGGAGCCCAGGTGGGAACCACATGGGATACTGCAGAGAAGGAAGCTGGCAGGCCTTACCGGTCTTCTCCAGCCCAGGGGCAGCCATGGTGTCTTTCTAGCTCCCTTGCAGCTCCCCAGGAACTCCTGGCAGCTGTCACCCGCAGCAGGCAAGGCTGTTTAGTGCCCCACACAAGAAGGAACCCTGGGGCTCCTCCATTAAATTGCAACCACGGGGTGGGAGGGTGGGGGCTGGGGGGTGATGGTCTGTGACTCCGAGGAGAGCCTCCGGGGAGGTGCAAGCAGACAGACTGCTGTGTCCTATCTAGGCTGCATCTACAGGACATAAGGAACAGCCAGTCCAGGTACACTAAGTGAGGGGCTTTCAGCCAGAGGGAAGGGAAGCCGGAAAAACCCCACTATTGTTCAGTACCCACAGTGTTCCGCTCCCACCTTCAAAGTGATCCCGTTTTTAAAAATCAACTTAGACACCCCTCCTCAAGACTTCTATTCAGAAATTCAGCTCCAGGCACTGTGAGCTCTTTGGACAGTTTAGATAAATTGTCTTTTCTCGTTCCATGTTTACACAATAAGAAGGTATCAATCAATTAGGGTATTTTCCTGATGGTGAAAGATATTTAGTTTGGCCAGATTCCAGAACCTTCTTGCTTAGTTTCTTTGTGTGTGTGTGTGTGTGTGTGGTGTGTGTGTGTGTGTGTGTGTGTGTGTGGTGTGTGTGTGTGTGTGTGTGTGTGTGTGTGAGAGAGAGAGAGAGAGAGAGAGAGAGAGAGAGAGAGAGACAGAGAGAGAGAGAGAGAGAGAGAGAGAGTGTGTGTGTGTGTGTGTGTGTGCGCGCGCGTTTAACAGCAATCTCCCTTAGACATGCATGAGAACTGTTCCCTTAATAATCAGCATTTTGATATTGTTGTCTCATACAGAAAAGCTACCCCTGTCTTCCCCAAAATGAGCCCCATTTCCCAGGTGAAGTGACAGTGGTTCAGGGAGGTAGAGCCACTCACCCCAAGTCACACAGCTAGAAACAGAGCCGGTAAAGCACGGCCATCCCACTCCCACACCTCAGCTGCCTCACACAGGCCCACATGCTGAGAAAGGGCCCCGCCACTCACGTACCTCTCAGCTTCCGGCTCTGAGCTCTGCTGCTTGCTCTCGAAGGCGTTGAAGCTGCTCATGTCCACGTAGCCGTCATTTTCATTGGCGGTGGATAGGGCTCTACTCTGTTCTTCAAACAGCTTCGTGAAAGCGCCGGTCCTCGCCGGCCTGCGAGGCGGGATCTGGATGTTCTCATAATCCGAGTTCATGGCTGGAATGTTCTCATAGTCTGAAGTGTCAGCATTGGGGAATGAGATGGACCGTGGCTTGGTGAGGGGCAGAGGCAGAAAGGGCGGCCGGGAACGGTCTTCGAAGGACTCCACTCTGGACACCGTCCTGCTGAAGGGGACACCTTTCCTCTTGCTGTCCCTGTAGAAGATGAGGGAGGCCGGGGAGTCAGAGGTCCGGAACTTTCCGGTGCGACATTTGAGCTGGGGTGAGTTGCTGAGGCTTCTCCGGTCAAGTTCCAGGACCCTGGCAGGGCCATGGTAGCTGGACTCGGAGGAGGACCGGGAAGATGACAGGTTCATGTCCACATGCACCTTGCTCTCTGTCTTCTTCCTGAACGTCAGCTCCAGGAAGCGTTTGAAGGAGGACTTCTTTTTCTTGGAGGCTTTCTCCAGGGTGTCTCCGTCTATCAGGAGTGAGGGCGAGCTTTTAGTGATGGGCTTCTTCGTGATGCAGGCCAAGTCGAAAGGGGGCGGGATGTCGACCACGGAGGAGGGCGTGGAGGTGCCACTGGAAGGCAGGTGGCTGCGCTGTGAGAAGCTCCCGGAGGAGCCGATGGCGCCCGGCAGAGAGAGGTTGTCCTCTTTCCTCCTCACACGGTGGATGTCCAGCCCGGCTCCCTCCGGCTCCCGGAACATGGACAGGGGACTCTCCCGGCCTTCTACAGAGAAGGACCTTGGGTAGAGAGTGAATGCTCTGGGCTTGGCCAGCAAGGCCCGGACAGACTCAGGAGGCTTTCCCTCCGACAGTGCACCTATCTTCCTCACCTCATCGCTGGGATCTCTGATGCCCACAGCTGATGAACAGACTTCTGGTCCTGTTTCTTCTAGAACAGTTTCTGGGACATGACCAGCCACCTTCCCAGAGTGAGGCCGGGCCCTGGTGGCAATATTCTTCCTATCCGCTGGGACCTGCCCCCCCTCAGAGTCCCCTTCCTCCCATGTACTATACCCACTCAGAGGGCCTGACGCAGCCTGGGCGTCTGACTGTGCTCCCTCTCCAAGGCTCAGCAAGCCGACTCCCATCACATAGGGACTGCTGAGCGCGTCATCCACGGGACCCTCGTTCTCCGGCACGACCACCACACCAGGGACAGGGGTGTCCTCCCCAGATCCATCTCGCAGGGAATCATGCTGGCTAAGCGAAGGGCCGATACCAGGAAGCTCCTCTACACAGATCCTGCACGCTGGCCCCTGCCCGTTGGCTGGCTCATCGAGGGAATAGGTGTGATTGCAGAAGGACGTGCTCTCCGTTGGGAAAACCTCATAGGGATTCTCTGTGAGTGTGGGTGAGAAATCCTCCTCCACGCTGTCGCTCTCGAAGGGAATGATGTGGCAGTTCTCCTCGGCAGGGTCCTCCTGCGCGCGGTCTCCATCCTCTCTGAGATCCTCCTCCACCTGCACGGGGGCTGCTCCAGTTTCTCTGCTGTCGGCTTCCTCGTCGCAATTGGGTGGCTCCTCCTGGTCTATCCGATCCTCACCTTCTGCAGCATCTGCAGAGTCCTCCTCAAAGACCCCAGGGCTGTCCGTCACTGCCTCTTGCTCCTGGGCATCTGGGAACACCTCACTCTCAGGGGATCCCATGCTGGCATCCTCTGTGTCCTGACCAGTATCCTGACTGGGTTTCCCAGGCTCTGTGTTGTTACAGATGTCTTCACGATCCTCTTCTGCCTCCCCAGGAGTCTCAGGAGGGCCTGGCTCCCAGCAGGGAGCTTCAGAGGACTGAGAGCAGACGTGTGTGAGAAGGACCTCACTGGGGAAGGGCTCCTCTCCATCCCAGGGTGCCCTGTCATCGCGATTGTACACGTGCTCCTTTACCTCCTCCTCTTCTCCCTCCTCCTCACTCATGGGATGCTCCTCCACTCCTGGGCCCTGATCAAAGTCCTCCTCACCTTCATTACTGTCTCTGCTTGGTGTCCCTTCAACTAGGGTTATTGGGGTCCCATGTGTTTCTGGATCATGATCACAGTCTTCTCCATCTTCCAGAGCGTGACCCACGCCTTCCTCACTGTCTCCACTTGGTGCCTCTTCATCTGGAGCCGCCAGGTCCCCCTCAGTTCTTGTCTGCTCTGTACCATGCTCCTGGACTTCCCCCTCAAACCCCTGCTCCTCAGTAGCCTCATCCACGGGAGCATCTTCTCTCTGTGGAGCCTTGGGGACCATGATGTACTGCTCATCAGTCTCCAACTCCAAGCAGTTCAGGGCGGAGTGGTGTCCGCCGTACAGGCCCCGGTCCTCGCACAGCAGCCGCCCGTTGCTGCATTTGCTGAGGCTGTTGTTCAGGTACACACCGGCTCCGTACTCACTGGGGCCAGTCAGCCTGGGCTTAGGAGCGATGGGGGGTTTGGGGCCCCTGGACATGGAGTTGGGACTGGGGAAACTGTCGGGCCTCTGTGAGGGGGGAAACTTGACTGCTGGTGTGGAAGGGTTGGTGGTAACCTTTGGCTTGGGAGCAAGTGGTGGTTTTGGTGAATCTACAGGGCAAAAACGAAAAAGAAAAACAGCGAAAAAGAGAAGGAACACAATTAATTTATGCTCAAAATCTTTTCCCACAGCCTGGTGAAGGAAGGATGGAGGAAAATTCCCACTCTGTGACTTGTCTCAGACCTTCATCCCCTGTCCCTCTCCTCCTCGAAATCCTTAACCAGGGATGAGGACATGCCTCATCAATAGAATATTTGCCTAGCGTGCAGGAAGCCCTAAATTTGAACCCCAGCTCCCATGAGCCTAGTATCCCAGGTCTGGGAAGGTAGAAGGGAGGGGATCGAGAGTTCCAAGTCATCCTCAGCAGCATCGCGAGTTCAAGGCCAGCCTGGGCCACATGAGAGCCTATTTGAAACACAGAAAGTCCTTGGCCCAATAGTAACAGCTCATTCTGTGAATGGGGGAGCAGAGCTTCCTCCGCAGTCCAGCTAACAAGGGTCAGATGAACAAAATCCTGTGTGCCTTGAACATTGTGCCAAGATCTTTTCATTCATTCCCAGAAACCACTGATTGAATGATCTCTGTGTGCCTGCCACCATGAGAAAAAGATGAACGGGACGTGACGGTCGGCCTCCCAGGGTCCTCACAGAGCCGGTGTTCATCAGCACCTCACCAAGCCAGCCAGGCCAGCACGGGGCCCAGAGGAGAGAACAATGGGGGGGGGGGGAGACAGAGACAGAGACAGAGACCGAGACCGAGACCGAGACCGAGACCGAGACCGAGGCCGAGATCTGCAGCTATGGGATGCTGTGGTCAAATAGCCATCACTTCATCTGTTCACAGTCGACACACGGGGACATACAACCCTGTATGTCCTTTGGCTGAGGAAATCTGCATATTTCTGGAATATCCATCCCCAAGTGTCACGGGAGAAAGGAAATGGCATGCGCCAACATGGGTAGCTACAAAAGACTGTGACCCTCACGGACTCGGAGGCACATAGACTGGAGGGGGACAGGGATGTGCGGAGAGCACACACGTCAGGAGTTAGCCAGGAAGGACGGCCGTGGCTGGGAGGCCTCTGGGGGAAGGTGAACCCCTGAGAAGTCCGTGGAATATCAAAGGACATGCTACGACATGTGACCAATGCACAGCAGTCCAAGGTCCAAGTCCCATGTCTCTCTCAAGCGGCCAGCAGGGCCTGTTCATATCTCTCCATACTCCAGCAAAGTGAACTTGTCAGACCTGGAACTCCATGCTGACACCCTCACGTCAGAGCTGAAGCTTGAGTCCCGACTTCCCTCAGGCAGGCCTCATCTCCAGGCTATCTCTACTGCGGTCTGGGCGTGACGGCAGCTCCAGATGCCAGCCTGGTCCTGACCCCGGAGACGGTGTAACAGAGGGCTGGGCTTCTCTAGCACAGCAAGTCTCTTTCTCAGCATTTGAGCCTACTTATATGGTTTAGCGGTTACTACCGGGAGCTCTCATCGAGGGCCACATCTGTCATTACTTATGATATTTGCAAAGTCTTACTATGTAGCCTAGGCTGACCTCAAACTCATGTTTCTCCTGCCTCAGGCTCCCGAGTCTGTAAATACAGGTGCATGACACCACACCCAGCTCCTTACATGTGTTTACCCTTCTCGCAGCCATATTATAAAAGAAATGTCAGGTGCAGGATCCTTCCTAAAAACTCCACCTACTCAAGAACCTGAGGCAGGATGATCATTTGAACCTAAAGGTTCACCATTCAGCTTGGATAACTCAGAGAAATCTCATCTTAAAAAAAAAAAGAAAGAGGTGAAAGTCACTTTAACAATCTAATTTGCTCATGCCGGGGCATGGTGGCACACACCTTTAATCCTAGTGCTCAAAGGTAGACAGATTGCTGCTAGTTCAAAGACAACCGGGTATGTATAGAGAATTCCAGGCCCACAAGGTTACACAGTAAACCCTGCCTCAAAAACAAATAAACAGCAACAACAAAAAGCACAATCTATTTTACTGGACTCAGGATATCCAAATACCACAGGGTACAGTGTCCACGCCTGCCATTCCAGGATGCGAGAGGCAGAGGCAGAAGGTGTCTGTGGGAGATGATCCAGCCCAGCCGCAGGCAAAGTTAGAGGTTCTGAGCACAGCTGAGCCGGCACGGTTGGGAGGTTAGGCGTGCCACATGCACTCTTGACAGGGTATTTCTGACTCAGGATGGCTTTATGGGAATGTAACTCTATTGTGGATTAAGGGGCATCTATAATCATTTTGAATGAGCTAGGTGACACTTCTTTCACAAGAAGACTTTGAAATGGAATAGAGTATCTCTATTCCTAGCTCCGTGCCTGGGGCTCGGTACTGATTAGGATCTGCGGCCCTCTGTCCTCTCCCACGGGCACCTCAGTGTCAGATGCCAAAGTTGGCATCACAATCCACAAACACCGGGGCACCATCGTGCAGAGGACAACGTTGCACACTCAAGACTGCACGGAGTCTGATGCTCACGAGTGTCTAGCGGGAGTCTGCTCACCAGGGCAGGCTGTTAGGACGGGCTGAAGGAGGAGGTGGAAGGCAAGAAAGAGAGAAAGGCGGCACCACTGTCAAAGGCCTGGCCAAAGTTCATCTCCACCCTAGGTCATCCACATCAACCCTCAAGCCTGCCCAGGTGTCAGAACTACCAGACTTAGCAAGCCCAGATGGTTCCTGGCTTAGAAAAATTATTCATCAACTTAGTAGACACACACACACACACACACACACACACACACACACACAATTGGAGTTTAACAAGATAAGCTCCGGCCACTGACCATTGTAGATAACAGTTAGCTAAGCTAGGTTCAAACCCTGACTTGGCCACTTAGGATCCGTAGACCTGAGCCTCAGTTTTACCATCTGTAAAATAGGGAAAACATATAGCTTCCGTTAGGGGTGCTGTGAAGACAGAAGACATACACAGAAGAGAGAAGTGCCTCCTGCCTGGCATGTGCATGAGAGAAACTGCTCACACAGGGGTACCTGTTGCTATAGGTTGGGGCATTCTCCCCCCTCCCATCCTTCCAACATGAGTGTGGCCCTATCTGGTACACTACTTGATAGCAGCTGCCAGCTCCCAACAGCAGGCGTCAGATGTTGGCCTGACTTATTCTTCAGGGGTGGAGTCTCATTTCTCATCCTTAACAGGTGGCATTTCACACGGGTACTATGAGACATGACCGAGGAACAGACAGGCTGTGAAAAATGACTGTCACCCTGGCTGCATTGCCCCCACTCCCAAACCATCCTTCATCCAATCAAGCTATTGATCTGTAGGTGCCTGTTCCTTGAAAAAGGTTATGGTAGGGTCTGAGGCGTGATCCTGCAAGAAAATGCCTTCTGCACAGGGGCCCAGGGACTGACAGGGACTCAGCATCTATTCCACACGTCCCCTCTGAGATCGAGAGGTGCTGGTCTGGCACTGAAACGCCTTGGCTTTCCCCTCACTGGCCGCTGGCTGGTGTGAGGTCACTTGGTGTGCAGAGCAGCCCTGGAGCAAACCTGGGTTCCCTACTTCCAAGTCCAGCCATCCGACCCACTGCCTCTCCTTTTTCTCACAAAACATCTCCCCTACAGGGGAACCCCAGGAACCCTGGTGCCAGGGAGAAGGGTAAAGTCCATGGGCACTGACGCAGAGAGACTAGAGGCAGCTTGTCAGGTGAGGCGTGTGTCAAAAGCAGTGTTTGAGTCCGACTAGAGTGTGACTAAGTGAGTCCAGTCAGTTCCCACTCCAAGTCTCTCTACTCCAGATCCATGGGATGATATGTCCTGTACGCCTATCATGTGTGGGGCCCTAGTCTAGAGTCTCTAGACATACTAAAAAATCCCTCTGATTTCACAAAGGGCCCATGAAAGATGTAGAAAAGAAGGGAGCCACTGGGACTCAGTGTGTCCAAAAGACAGGAGGGAAGCCAGCGCTTTGGGGAGGGAAGAGCGGGGAGCAGGAGGGGTGCAGGAGATGAGGCTCAGGGATACCTGAGCTTTTTCTCAGGGGCTTAAGGAGCAGGGTGAGTAGGAGGACATATGCAGACAGACAGACAGACAGACAGACTGACTGACTGACTGACTGACTGACTGACAGAGAGACCGACTGACAGACTAACCACGGTGTGATGGATGGGCGTGGTGAGGGACATTAGGAAGGTTCTAACACTATTCCGGACCAGCCACAGTGATGGAGCCTGGACCAGGCTGGGACAAGAAGGAGTCAGACTCCAGTGATGAATCAGAACTGAGAGGGATGGTGTGTGCATGGGCAGACATGGATGTAGAAGAAAGACAAGTCCCCAGATAATGAAATGATAATGAAACGAAGCTTGAGCCTGACAACCCAGAAGGGTGACATCAGGTCAATTTATTCACAACAGCCATGATGGCCAGGCTGGGAAGGGAGACCGGGATTTCAGTGTGCACAAGTGCAAGTGAGTTACTCAGCATACGCCTAGTGGAGATCCAACAGGCTCCGGGCTCCAGCAGCAGGCCTGTTCCAGGTGGACATGGTGGGATGGGATGGAAGTCATGGAGCAAAGGAGACTGAGGTGAAAGGAATGAATGCACAGGAGTGCACAGGGGACAGCCTGGCTTGCTCCTGCCTGCCACCCTGGCAGGGGAGGCTCCTGCTTCCACGATGGGTTTTGCTATCTCGATGGACATGCTAAGGGGCTGGGGTCACAATGAGAGAAAACACAGAGCCAGAGAAGTCAGCAGATGTGTGTGTGCAGAGCCCAGACATCAACAACAAGACTCCAGGGTCGGGTGCATCCCAGTGGCTGAGCTCTGGGGCGTGAGAGGTACAGGTGAAGTCAGCACTGGGATTGTTCCTCTGGGCTGTGCTTAACTTCCTGGTTGTGGACCCAATCATGGACCTGGCTGGCTGCCCGAGAGCCTTCTCTCTCTCTCTCTCTGAAGGTAACATGCCCAGTCACCAAAGCCCATGATGCCTGGTGATTTGCCACACCTGAGGATAGTGCAAAGACAGAGCACCTCTTTAGTCAAAATGCTAACTAGTAGACAGGCACAGAAAGGAAGAACATTTTCAATAGCGCCTGATGATACAAATCACTCCCAGCCGGCTGCTGGTGCTAGCTGCTATTTTCTCTCTCGATTTTAATTAAATATCTGTCACTCACACATTCATACTTGCTGCTCCCTCGCAGCCACGTAGGAGTCAGGTTAGATGGAGTCTGGGAAGGAACCCTGGACGAGGAGCCAGGAGCCTTGGCCTCAATCCCTGGCTAAGCTACTAACTGGAGATGTCTCCTTGGCCAAGTCTCTCTCTCCCCTTCGTGTGCCTCAGTTTCTCCACCTGTATTGTGAAGGGCTGGCCCCAAAAGTTAATCTCCCCAGTTCTTCCAACGCAGGGAGCGTCTTGCAGCATTTCTGACCCTCTGATATCTGCCCCCAAGTCTGTCGCCCCGCCGTTCCCCCCACTCCTCCTGGGGCAGCACTCACGACCATATGTCGCAAGAACAATTATCTTCCAATTTCACCTTGCAATGCATCTTAATTTAACACCCATTCGTAGGTGCCTGCTGGAAAGTCCAAGCCAAGCCTGCTGGTTTCTAATTAGGCTGCTGTTAAGCTTGTCCAGTGATCCACAACAGGGCACTTCCCAGGGAGACAGTGGGAGACCGAGTGGGAGAGGCCTGGGGTCTGGCACCAGCCCTTCCCATACAGCTGTGTCCATACATCATACAGCCCTCTGCTCTGGAAGCCACTCTTCCTTTCTGGGAAAAGAAAGAACCATCCACCTTTTCATGGCACTATTGCGAGTGCGAGGAAATTAATACACACAAAACATTTAACAAAGTCAAGAGGCAAACATCCCCCACGCACCAAGTTGGGCCTGGATTTAAAAACAAAATGGCTCTCAAACTGGATTTCGCTCCTGTCTTGGCCCCTGAACAGGTCAGAATAGCTCAATTTCCCATCATCAGGTTGTTGTTGATGCTGACTAGACTGACAGAAGGAATACATGGTAGTATTCTCTAACCCATTATACGCTCCTGGGAAATATGAGTTACTGTTCAGTGGTCATCTGTGATGGACCCTGTTCTGCTCAATTTATTGTTAGTAGTGACAAGTCTGAGACAGATCTTTATTTGCTGGACAGATAACTGAGGGTTTTAAGAAACCTGCTCAAGGTCACACAAGCATATGGTGGCTCTGAGATCCAGCCCCAGGGAGTCCTGGAGCCCTGAGATCTGGAGACAGGGAGGATGGCATCTACCGGTCACCATGGAAGGCTATCACGTTGAAAAGGGAATCGTGTCTATAGACACAAATTACAAGACAGCTAGATCTAAAGGTGCCTGCTGCCAAGGCTTCCTGGGGCCAAATCGACATCTAAATTTGTTCTGTTCTCCTCCACCCTCCAGACTCTTAGGAAAGGAGAGCCTGCTCCAGCTTCATGCAGGAAAATATGGGGAAGCTGGACTGGCTCTTTCCATTGTTACCAAGCTGTTTTGTTAGGAGAGTGGGGAAAGCCAGCCTATCTCTGTCCAGACCACAACCTTCCCCAGACAGCAGTGGGTTCCAGCCAATCCCTGGAACCCTGTTCCAGTCCTCTCCACTCTACATGGTGACTCTCCTCCTCATGCCCCCCAATTCTGTGACCCACATTAATTACCAGGTCTTGCACCCTCAGCAACACAGGGAGGTGGCTGCCCTACTCCTCAGGCTGTTGTAAGACCAGCCCAACGTCTCCAGCCGCACCTTGCTCCCAAGACAATGATTTTTCAGTAAAACACTCTTAAAAGAAAAAATCCCTTACTCCTCCCGCCCCTCACACACCACCACCACCACCAGCAGCAGCAGCAGCACTAACAGCAGCAGGATATGGTTCCAAGACAGCCAAAATGGTGGCTTCCTGTTTCTTTGGGGATGTGTGTTGGGAAGTGTGGCATTGGACAGGGTGCCTGGTGAGGAAGGGGTTCCTCCTCTGCTCAATGATAGCAGTAAAAGAAAACAGGGCGCAACCACGTGGAGCAGGTAGGTCTCAGGATTACTACCTAGAGCATGCTCATCTTTGAAAACTTTCCTGTGCGCAGCCGGGAATCCAGATTCCAGGCACCGCCCATCTGACTGAGGCTCACTTTCTCAATCTGCTAAATGGCACTCCTCAACAGAGATCGCTAAATTTCTCTGAGAACACTTGTGTTTCCCGGAATCCCTGACCTGGTGAAGTCTGATTCACAGACTGAGATACAAGCAGGGGAGGTGGGAAAGAGAGACGCCGACCCTCCTGGGAAAGGATTTGTAACAGGGCCCCGGACCGGTAGTGGAGCCTGGGCTGACGGTTTAAGAGGGGAGCATCTAGGGGAACAGCTCAGGCTTCCTAACTCAACCAAGGAGCTCCCGGTGTCTGATGGCAGAGCGGGGTGTGTCACACCCGGGAGTGCCAGAACAGACTCTGGCGTTGGCGCCCCAAACCAAGCGCTGCCACCAAAGGGTGAACGAGGACCTGCTGGGACCCAAAGGACAGAAGGGGAAGGAATGGGGGTTGGAGGGAACGACTAAGTCGCTTTGGAGGGAGGGGTGTCCTCGGTTTCTAAGGGGACCCTTCCTCAGGGGACAACGGCGGGGTGCGTGGAACAGAATACCCGAACTCTGGGCTGCTAGAGAGGGAAACCTGGGTCCCGCAAGCTCCACTCGCACAGCCTGCCGCCAGTGCGCGGAAGGTGGCGCGGGCTCCTACCTGCTCTGTGCATCTTCCACCGCGGAGCCCGAGGCTGGTCGCTGCGTGTTGTGCGGGTCCCGCTGGCGGAGTCCCACTGCCGCCCAGTCCACCGCGCCCGCGCCCGCCCCGGCCCGCCCCGGGCGCAGCACTCCGCGGCAAGGCGAGGGGCGCTGGGCGCGGGGCTCGGGTTGGGCGGGGCGTCCGCTCAAGCTCGGGGCTCCAGGCTCCGGCCGCGCCTCCGCCCCCTCCTAGATGTTTCCTCCCACTCCCGAGAGGAAGGCTTTTTTTTTTTTCTTTTCTTTTCTTTCTTTCTTTTTTTTTTTTTTCTGTGCTGTCAGAGACCGAGGGTCCCGGCGTCCCCACGCACACTTAAAGGGGCCGGGGCTATGATCAAGGAGACCAAAGGAGCGGTATAAGGCTTAGGGACAGAGGCCATCTATCGCTTTATTTTCGGATTTGGATGGTCATTCAGTCTGAGCTAGGCGACCACGGAGCATGATAGCCACAAGTTCTCGTCCGCATGGGGCTCAGATGGGGAGGTCGTTGGGAACAGAGGACGAATCAAACCAACAAACACCATGGAGAAGCACCCTGGCTGTGAAGAAGACCAGTTGAGGCTCTCCACTGCCAGAACCCATGGGGAGTGTGTGAAATGCGCATTTCCGGGCCCTCACCAGACTCGGAATCAGAGCAGTTGCCAGGACTTGCTGAGGAAGCTGAAGTCAGAACCCACCAGCTTCGGAGTATGGCTGTCTAGTCGTCTCTCACCTCTTGGAGATGGCTGGAAAGGGATGTCTAGTTGCTGAGGACACTTTAGTCACCCTGTACAGAGGCCCAGTATCTCCTCGGTACTGCCTGTTCATGGCTACATAGATGCCTTTGCCCTCAGGGAGCCCTGTCTGACACACACTGTCCTGCTACTTGGGACTGGAGCTCAAAGGAGGCCCCCAGTGAGAGGGTCAACCAAACAAGAGGTGAAGGAGATAACCAGATGGGGAGGGGGGCATGAAAAAGTATCGCATGTCCTAGAGTAGCCTCCACTTTCCCTCCCTCCACTTTCCCTACTGCTAATTAAGAGCTGAACTTGAATCTTTCAAATGACCTTTTCATTTCAGAGCCACCGCACCAGACACCTAAGCCTCCAGCCCTTTGTGGAGAGATACTTTTGACTCTGGAGTAGAAAATGTATGACTCGGGTCAGCAAGATGGCTCAGTGGGTAAAGAGCTTGTTGCAAAAGTCTGGAAATCAAGAGTTCAATCCCTGGAACCCACAGAGGTGGAAGGAGAGAGCGGAATCCAAAGCTTGTCTCTGGCCTCCACGAGTGTACCGTGGCTTTGCACCGCCCCCCACATGCTAGCATTAAATAGATGATTAATTAAAAAGAGAAAAAGAAAAAAGGAAATCTCTGACTGGATTCCGTTACTAGTTCTTGGTAGAGTTGATGGGTCTGTGCGTGGTGGTTAGCTGGGGGTGGAGGTGATGATGGTGGATACGGAGGTGATGATGGTGAAAACGGAGGTGACAGAGATGACATCAGAAGTGAACGAGAACATTGTGGTGAAACAGAGGAGAGAGAGTGGTCGTGCCCCAAGCAGGAGTGGCCGTGCAAGTCATGGTGAGGTCAGACGGCTGGCCCTCAGTATGGGTGGCGGAATAGGTGAGGCAGAGGCGGTGAGCAGGTAAGAGGGGAAGGAGATGATGGTGGTAGAGACGGAGATGGAGCAGGTGATAACGGAGGTGGGAGTGGCAGGGTTGAGGCAGGATGACGGTCCAGTTGATGGAGAGGGTGGTGGTGATGGTGGTGATAATGGAGATAGCATATGGGATAGGGATGGCTGCATTTATCCAGGCGGTGATGGAGAGACTTGGCAGTGACACAGTAGTAGGGAGTGACCGTGTGGTGGAGAGGGGCAGAGGACGTGGAAGTAGTTAAAGTGATGGAGGTGGCGGAGGTGACAGAAAAGGTGGATGGTGGAGTCAGGGTGATGGGGGGGTGTAGGTGATAGAACTGGTTGGTTTGCTCAGGTTGAGGGAGATGGGATGGATGGTTGGGCTGATGGAGATGGGGTGGGGGTGGAGGCGTGAAGGTACCTCCCCCAGTGGAAAGGGAGTTGATGGTGGTGTGGGGATGACAGAGTCACCGAGTGGCGCAGATCATGGAGGGATGGAACTGAGGGAGTTGGTAGAGACGGTGGCAAGGGTGGGGAGATCTGTGTTTAGAGGTGTGTGAAATGGAGTGTGTGAAAAGAAAGTTAGCTTGTTTTTTAGACTAAGCAGTAAAATCCTAAGAACATGGCCTCGCGGGATCAGGAGGGGCCTCCAGTTCAGCTCCCTCTGCTGCTGGTTTTGCTCTGGGGTTTGTGGGGAGGGGCTGGGGTGAGGGCAGGAAAATCCCCGGATGCTTTGCTAAGCTTTGCTAAGCTAAGTCTAACCCAACACTGTTGGTTGTGGGATTTGTTTGCCCCAGGGCCAGTTGAGAAATCCTCACAGGATTCAACTAGTTCACCTGCAGGCAGAGGGCGGTGGGTGTGGAGTGACTGTGAGGGGCTGTGGGGAAAACGTGAACTCCTTTGTGGACCCCAAAGCCTTTGCAGTGGCTCTGCAGCCATCCTGCCCAGGGTGACGATCACGTGGTTACCCTGAGCCTTAAGGAATGCATTCTTCCAAGACTCCGACAGTGACTGCGCCCCCATTTCACAAATGGAAAACTGCGGCCCTTAAAGTCTGGTTGGTTTCTTTTCCTTTTTTTAATTTTAATTTTCACTTTTTAATTATTTTGTGATTTTTATTGTTTTTTTGTTTTTGTTTTTGTTTTGTTTTTGTTTTTGTTTTTTTTGTTTTTTTGTTTTTGGTTTTTTGTTTTTTTTTTTTTGAGACAGGCTTTCTCTGTCCTGGAACTCACTCTGTAAAGCAAGCTACTCTCAAACTCAAGAGAGCAGAGTCACCTAGTATGGGGGGATGGGGTTTTATGTTCTTATTATGTGCTGTGTCAGAGAGCATCTACTGCCTCAGTTAGTTACCCGGGAGCTCTGGTGTGCATGGAGTGCCTGTGGCCTGTCCCAAGGCCTGGCTGGGTAGCCAGTCAGAGCAGCCAATGCTTATAGAAGGCCTGCCGCCATAAAGCCCTGCCTCCCAGGTGCTGGGATAAAGATATGGGCCAATACACCCGGCTTCCAGTCAGTTCTTAAGTCACATCCATCTGCTGGCTCCCTCGTTACCTTGTGAGGGCAAGTGTCTGTCCCCACTTCTCTAGAGGAGCTTAGCAAAGCGCCAGCGATGGCTTCAAGGCAGCAGCTGCCCACAGAGGCCCGGTGCTCAGTCTCCGGCAGATCTCCTCCTGCTGCCTCTTTCCGTTCCTCTTTCCTTCTCTCTGACTCTTCCTTTCTGAACCTTCTAGTGACAAAGCATCCCAACTGTGCAGGAGTGTCATACACAAGGGGTCCCAAAGGAGCCATCGAGAACTGAGTGCAGAGGTAACTGGGGTGGATGCCCAGGGCGTCCTTTGGGGAAGGCCGTGGCAGTGGAACGAACCCGTGGCTCTATGCTCAACCCTCCACATCTGCATCCTTCTTGTGCCTACAGAAAGGGCTAGCACTCCCCACTGTGCGTGTGAGGCCAGGCTGCCCCAGGACACAAAGCAGGGATGGAGCTGGACTCGAGTCAGTGTAGCGCCCAGGCTCGTGCCTACCGCTCACCTTCTGCCTCCTCCATTCAAGGCACCTTGGCAGATCAGAGCCAGGACCTTAAGCCCATCCTCCTTCTCACCCTCCTGGCCTTCTGTAAGCATGCCTGACTGCCCACGGGCATTGCATGCACACCAGAGCTCCAGGGTGACTAGTCAGCAGATGTTCTCCAAAGAACATAGACCCCCCACACACACACAGTAGGAGACGTTCAGACCCCCCCCCCGCCCCGTGCCATAATGGCTCCTGGAGCTTCTGAGTCCACTCTTCCTACTGGACCCTTCAAGGTCTCAGGACCCCCTGCTTCCCATTAGTGCCTCCCTCCTTTGTCCCTGTCTCTCTCTCTCACACACACACACACACACACACACACGCTCTCCACAGTAGCAAGCTCCTCCTCCTTCTCCTTTACCTTTTATATCTTTGGACAGTCTAAGACTCATAATGTCCTAGTGGCAGCCCAGACCCTAAGCTCTGAAATCCAGCTGCCTAAGCTACCATCTGCAGCCCCCACAAGGACAAGCAGGCCCTAAAGCAGCTTGGGCAAGCACCTGGGCTTTCCATACACAGGAGAGTACCTGTCACCACGCCTTCCACCTAGGCAACGGAGCCCTTCGGGTGAGCCCAGGCCACTCACTGAGTCTGCTGAGGACTTGCTTTGTGTATCCAGTAAATAGCTTGGTATATACTAACTTACGCAGGCCATTTAATGATCCCCGAAGGAAGGGGCTATCAGTACTTTCTGTTACGCAGGAGGCTCTCACAGCACAGAGGGCAGGGCACACAGCTGCTAAGTGGGAAGGCTTGGGCCCAAATTCTGGGGCTTGCTGTCAGACACCTGATTCTGACATTGAACCCTCCCCATCCAGTAGTGCCCAATAAGTGATTACACTCACGTAAACGTCTAGTACATCATTGATGTTTATAAATGCTCACGGATAAGACAGAACTGGGAAACATGGCAATCACAACACTCAGGGAACAAAGAAAGAGCATTTATTGAGCACCTTCTGCATACTAGAATGGTTTGAGTTGGGGAGGTTGAGGTAGAGGGCACTGTGGGAGCCCAGCAGGAGACACGGGGCCTGGCCTGGGCTCTGCTTCCTGTCCTCATTGAGAGGAGGTGACAATCAACTTCATTTCCTGCCAAGACGGAGGCCCATCCCTGAGAGCCTCCACCATCAGCCTCCTCTGCCTCCTAGTCCTATGGCAGGGTCCCCTCCTTTGGGTGGGTTCAATGACCCTTTCACTGGGGTCACATGTCAGATACTCTGCCTATCAGATATTTACAGTATGATTCATAACAGTAGCAAATTGTAAAGTCGCAATGAAATAATGTTATGGCCGGGGACCACCACAGCATGAGGAACTGTATCACACAGCATGAGGAAGGGTGAGAACCTCTGCTCTAGCTGTCGTTCCTCAGGCCTGACTGCAGGCTGTGGCCTCACCAGCCTTCCTGGCTCCAGAGCGATACCTACCAGCAGAGACAGAGTTCTAGCAAGGCGACCTTTCCCTCTGCTGCTGCAGATATTGGAGGGTGCACCAGAAGTTTCAGCAGAGGTGTCTCCGCACCCCTTCACTGACCTGGACCCAGAGAGGAACAGGAGACTTGGAGTTCCCCAGCCCGCACAGCCACGGGTTCTGTGGTCCTGAGACAACTCACTTTCCCTCTCTGCCTTCACTTTTCTCCTCTGTGCAATGGGCCAATGAGGCTGTCTCAGGGGAACAGTAGGTGAGTGTAGCACCTTCTCCCTTCTCTGCCACGCTCTGGATTGCTCAAGGTGTACTTAGTTTGGGCTGGGGTCAGGTATTGGGAACTCAGTGGGTCCGGCTGAGGCTGATAGCTGGGGGGAACTTGAGGGGAGGAAACATTAGGCTGGCCATAAATGCCACGTGCTGTTTCCTAGGAGGCAGAGTGGGGTGGCCATTCCAGGGGAGGACCCCAGCAGGAACCGGCACTTAAGAGATGAGCGTGGAGGGTTATAGCCACAGCAGGAGATGTGCCAAGAACGCCAACAGTGACCGAGGGCTGGGATCCACCCTACAAGCGATGGGGAGCCATCGCTAGAGTGTTTAGGGAGGAACTGACATGGCCAGACTAAAGTAGTAAACGCCGTGAGGTGCTGGCGTGACCAGGAAGGCGTGTGTCTGCAGTAGAAGCAGGGGCGCATAGAACTGTTAAACCTTAACTCTAGAGGCCCTGCCTTGTAGTATAGGGGCTCACGTGCATTCTGGGGAGGCTTGGGGTGCATGTGTGTGAGGTGGGGCTTTGATCTCTTACAAGGCTAGGAAAGGCTGCCAAACAGGGCAGGGATGGGGAGTGGGGTTCCTCAGCTGGAATATTCAGTGTATGGATGAGGTGCACTGGGGCCCAAAGGGCAGGCAGGGGACTCGGTGTCTGTCCAGTAGGCCTGCTGCTTGATCTCCAGGGCCAGGCGGAGCTCTGAGCAGGAGGGGGTTGGGGGCTGGGCAGGTCCAGATTGGAGTTTTTATCACTGGGTGGGATTCAAGGTCTGTGGAGGAAGTGGCCACCCCCTTCCGGACAGGCTTTTTTTTTTTTTTTCTTGCACTGGTACTGGCCACGTTGGCTTTTTCCCTGAGGCTCCGTTTCCACACACCGCCCCTCCTGGCTGGCCGGGCATGGGCTTGACTCCACCACACACCCACAGCAGGGGCGGCCAGGCCCTGGGCTTCCTGTCCCTCTCTGGGCAGGCCTATTGGAGGAAAACAGTACTCAAGCCTTCTTCAAAACAGGAAACTGCTCTCCCTGCTTCCTGGAGGACAGGAACTGTCCCCATGGCAACTGTGGGACAAAGAGGCCACATTAACCCTTCCCAGGGCAGGCCTGACTTGGAGCTACTTCTTACTAAAGTCACTGGGCATAGCACAAACAGGTGCCTGAGAGTCAGCCACAACAGCCCTTCTCCAGACTCAAGGCCATTCTGAGGGCAAGACTGAACTGGGAGTTTATACCCATTGGACAACACTAAGACAAGCTAAAGGCCAGGGAATACAGTAACCGTGGGCCACAGGAGACAGCTATGAGGACTGACATGACATATGAGGCTAACTTATTTTGAGTGTTGGTCCATTGCTTGCTGTGTACCAGGAACAAGTGGCCTAGGCTTCTCAGAACTCAGTTTGTCTTCCTCTGAAAGAGTGACCACCTTAAGGGGCTGCTGGGGGCATGGACAGAGGTCACACATGCGGTATCATTCATAAATGTTGATCCTAACTGCTTTCTGCTTCTCCATCCTCCCACTGTGGTGAGCGCTGTGCTTGGGGGAGGCGCAGGGAAGGAGTCTGCTCCCAGGACAGCTAAGAGATGTCTGAGGGTCTGACATCTGAGTCTCAGTGATGGGGGCCGGGGTATGATTAAGGCCTTATCAGCTGCTGCTGAAGGAAACCCACGGAGAGCAACTAGGAGAGGAGACAGTGAGGATATGGGACCGCCATGCAGGGAAGGGTCTGCACTCTCTAAGGGACAACAAGGTACAGGGCAAGGGGGAAAGGGAAAGAGATGAGCAAGGGCTTTGGCTTTTCCTCTGGGAGCTATGGAAGGACCCAGGGCTGAAGCTGAAAAATATGGACTCTAACTTGCATTAGGCTGGGGGTGTGGCTAAGGGGCAGAGCACTTGACACACTTAGGCTGTGTAAGTGAGTCGGGTTCGATACCCAGCCAGTGGGAAGAAGGGAGAGAGGGTGGGTAGGGAAGAAATGATAGAGATGGGGGAGCCAGAGGAGAGGGAAGGAGGAAGTATGGGAAGAAAAGAAGGAGGAGGGAGGAAGGGAAGACGAGAGGAAGGAGGGAATGGAGGGAGGAAAGGAGGGAAGGAAGGAAGGAAGGAAGGAAGGGAGGGAGGGAGGAAGGGAGGAAGGAAGGAAGGGAGGGAGGGAGGAAGGAAGGAAGGGAGGGAGGAAGGAAGGAAGGAAGGAAGGAAGGAAGGAAGAAAGGAAGGAAGGCAGGAAGGAAGGCAGGCAGACAGGTAAGCTAGCTAGGGATCTTGAAAGTGATTTTTTTCTGGAACTTTGCCCAGAATTTGAACCCTGCAGAAATTTAAGACAAAGCACTTGTTGTGTGTGTGTGTGTGGGGGGGGGTCAGTGGAGACCATGACCCTAAAATGTCATTACTCGGGAGCCCAGCCTTTGTTTTTAAAAGGCTAGGTGACACGGGAAGGACGTCATGAAGAGTCATGAAGATGGCTCCAGGCACTGAAGCCTCGAAAAGCAGCCTCTCAATGGCTTCTTTAGGACAAATGCTGCTGACCCCAGACCCTAAGGCTCCGCCCCCTACCCAGCATCCTCCTGGGCTCTAGCCTCCTCTCTTCCCAATCCTGCTGGGCTCCTTCATCCCCAGGACCTTTGAACCTGTTGTTCTGAGCCATTAGAAAAGTCTTTCCTAAAATTTCATGTGGTTAGGACAGCTCTTTTACCTGCCAGGTATCCAATGTCACCACCTCACTGATGCTTCCCTGACAACAATCCAACTCTGTCCGGCCTATCACCTTATGTCTCCTTCCTTGTACCCTCTTTTGAAAGCACAACATCCCTTGACTCACCTGTGGACCGCAGCTTCCCTTTGATCATGAGCTCGGGCTTCAAGATCTTTCACAGAGAGTGCCAAACTTGCCAATACTCACTCTTATGCGCCTGTAATAAAGATAAATCTACAAATTAGATACACAGAGAAAGTAGTGATCACAGCTAATTTTATTTAACAGACCAATTATGACGATGAGCCACAATAACTTTATTTATACTTATTCATTTATTTTACATAGGAACTGTTCATGTCTGGAATTTTCCACTTTACAGTTTCGGATTGTGGTTGACTCAGGGCAACAAAAGCCATGAAGAGACTGAGGTTCTGGATAGGGGAGAGCACTACCCCGCTGTGGCCTGCCTTCCCAGCACAATGCCTACCCTAGCGGAGGGGGCTGAGGCTTCTTCCTTGCTGCTGTCTCTGCAGTCCAAGGTAGCCACCTAGCATGCAGAAGTGTCTGTGGCATCTGGTAAAGCTGGAAAAACAAAAGCCACACAGCTGACCTCTGGCTTCTACTCCCTGAAGGGGCGGCTGATGACCTTTGTCTGGAAGCCATGCTCTCAGGAGGAGATAGTGGGGACAGGAGAGCAACACCGCTCTTGACGGCAGAGCCATTGATCTTTGTGGGTCAGCTTCCCACCACTCTAGAAATTCCTGGCAATTGGCTTAGGAGGAGGATGGTGCCTGGAGCTAGTGGTAGTTCAGGTCCCCAGTCTGTTGAATGTATGACAGAGCGAAACCTACTCACCTCATGGCCAGAGAGGGAACAAAATGAACAGCCAAGGCCAGGGTCCTCTATCTACCAGGCCATACCCTCAATGACATGACAGCCTCCTGATAGGCCCTACCTCTTATAAGTTCTATCACTTCCCCATGAACAAACCTGGAGACCAAGTCTTTACCATATGGGCTTCTAGGCCAAACCATAGCAAATGTGCTCACTAAGAACTGTGCTTGGAGGGATATTACCAGACTCAGAGAAGAAAACCAGTACCTGCCTTTGTCCTCACCCACCCACCAAGCCACCAGGGCTGTGCAGATAGAAAGGAACAGTGTGATTTGCTTTGTAAGGGCTGACAAGGTCACTGCCACAGTCCCCTCCCTCAGGGTGATGTAGCATACTTTCTGTTTGAAGAGTGTTCTGTGTGCTGTGTAACAGTTTCTTTAGAGATTGAAACTTTCTATCCTTCAGGGAAGCCACAGTAGGAAGGTAAACAATTCAAAATAGTTTCAGGAAGTCCCTGAAACTGACCAGATTCCCTAGGCCTCGCTCTACCACAGTAAACAATAAAAACTGAATGTCTAGATTAACTGAACCAAGCTGCAAAGTAGACTCTCAGACAAGCTGGACTGGCTGGTTTGTGTGTCAACACAAACAACAAGCTAGAGTTATCACAGAGAAAGGAGCTTCAGGTGAGGAAATGCCTACATGAGATTCAGCTATAAGACATTTTCTCAATTAATGATCAAGGGGTGAAGTGCCATTCCTGGGCTGGTATTCTTGGGTTCTATAAGAGAGCAGGCTGAGCAAGCCAGGGGAAGCAAGCCAGTAAGGAACATCCCTCCATGGCCTCTGCATCAGCTCCTGCTTCCTGACCTGCTTGACTTCCAGTCCTGACTTCCTTTGGTGATGAACAGCAATGTGGAAGTGTAAGCTGAACAAACCCTTTCCTCCCCAACTTGCTTCTTGGTTGTGCAGGAATAGAAACCCCGAGTGAGATACAAGCAAAACTTCAAAAATGATTCTTGAGACAAGACCAGTGTCCTGGAAGCAGCAGAAACCAGCTGAGCTGCCTGGAAGAGGTTTAGACCAACTGAGGCACCTGGAAAGGGCACTCTCCAACCTGCTGAGCTGCCTGCAGGCTGTGCAGTGAGCTCTAGGTTCCCAGTTTTGTCAGCTGTCACCTAGGCTGGGGTGGGCTTTGGTGATACAGCTTGAGTAATTTCTGCTCCTGTAAGTAACCCCTCACCCTTATTCCTATAAGGAAAATGCATTGGTTTACCAAATTGGACTTTGGTGGTATCCGTAGTTGGTATGTTGTGAGTTCCCAAGAGTAGACAGACATGCGTGCTGTATCTCCCCAAGAAAAATTTTTGTTACACAACACTGGACAGGTTAAACTGCAAACTTCAAAGCAGGAGTCACTGGGCCAGGATGAGTCTTTATCCTAAGAAGCAATGGGGTTCATTAAAGCCAGGGACCTAAGGAGTACCCCTAAAATTTCAACTGGCCACCAAATGAAAACCCAATGGCCAATAACTGGCTATGTAGTTGTATCTAGAGGTAGGGTCCAGGCACACCCTGCATGTGCAGCCTGGAGCTGGGGCGGGGGTGGGGTCTATGCCTAACAATATGGCCACCAATGCTGACTCTTCCTCAGGGCAAGAGAACTCACATCTTCACAGAGCCAACTGTTCCCTCAAAGGCTGAGTTTGCAAGACAGAAGTGGCTATGTGACCTTCCCTAATGAACCAGGAAGGTGGTGGCCCAAAGGGAGCCCGTTGATGAGCTGGCAGACAGCTCAGATTTACAGACACACTTGGAGCAGTGACTGTGAGCTTCTCTTCTGGCCAGAGCCAAGGTGAGAGAAACTACTCTGGACAAACGTCCTTCATTAGCTTAATAACTGTGTGTGTGTGTGTGTGTGTGTGTGTGTGTGTGTGATGGGTGTCATTAATTGCTGTGCTTCCCTCCCACAAAACAAACACTTAGAGAAATGAACTGGGCCCCGTCTGGAGATGTCATTAAAGCTCCAGGCACTGGTCTGGCTGTTACCCTGTGTCTGAAGACACTCTGCCTGAGGAGTGTGGGGAGGGCACGTTCCTCGTGAGCCCCACCAGGAGCCGTGCTCAGAAAACCATGGGAAATTCACCCAGTGAAAGCTTCAGACAATCCTGGAATAGCGTGGGGCACTGGGGTCTGAGCCACAACCCTCCCACCCACCAGCTGGGAGTTCCAGGTCAGTCTTTTTCTCTTGGGGAGCCTCTCATCTCTAGGGGCATTTTACCACACACTGCACATGCTAAGAAGGGAAGCTGGTGACTGCACAGCCAGCAGCCTAGTTCCTGGCAGTGACTTCAGTAAGTACCAGATACTGTCCTTAGGAACAGAGCTCAGCAGATGTATGTGTGTGCATGCACATACAAATGCGCGTTTGTGTGGGCATGTGTGCAGTGTGGGTGGATGTACGTGATGAATGGCGTGGCGTGCTTGTTCCTAACTCTGTGAGGTAGCCAGAAGAATTCTCAGTTAGGTAAAGGCTGGTGCTAGAACAATGGTTCTCAACCTGTGGGTTGCAACCCCTCTGGGGGTTGTATGTCAGTGATTTATAACCTCTGCAAAACTATGAGGTAAAGTTATGAGACAACAAAGATAGCTTTATGATTGGGAGTCACTACATCATAAGGAACCATATTAAAGGCTTGCAGCATTAGGGAGGCTGAGAACCTCTGCTTTGCCAGGTCAGGTCCCTGCCTCACTCCGCATCTCCCCAAGCCCAGATGCTTGCCTCCTCCAGATGCCTCTGGATACACCGGCCCCCTTGTCCACACTGGCCCCCTCGTCCACGCTGACCCCAGCCCCGGCCTTCATTTTCCTGCTCCCAGTGAGAAGGTTGTGTTTACTACAACTAAGGTTTGCCTTATTTTTGTTTTCCAATAACTGACTCCCACAGTTCCGACAGGCGCCCGGCTGGAGGAAAACATGTTTTGCTCACTCAGCCTTCAGCTTCCTTATGCTGCCTCGGCCCCCTGCTCTGAGGAAGGCGTGGGGTGACTTATTTTGTTTTTTCCATTGCTCTGTGTGGCGGCAGGGGGGAGGGGGGACAACAAAACATGTTTTTTCTTTTTTTTCTTTTTTCCAAAGGAAACTGGGGCTTCATGTTGATGACTTGTCTCGATGTCATTTGTCTGCTGCGATGGTCTCAGATGGCGGAGAACTGCCAGTGTTAATCTTCATGATCAATGTGTTGGGATTTAGAATCACCACAGACATACACCTCTGAGGGTATCTATGAAAATGTTTGCGGAAAGGCTATACTAGGACGGAAGGGCCATCCTGAATGTGGAGGACTCATGCCCTGTTCTAGGGTCCCAGACTGAATAAAAAGGAGAAAGCGATCTGAGCACAGCATTCATCTGAGCACAGCCAGAATTCATTGCTCTCTGCTTCCTGACTGTGGATGCCCTGGGCCACGCCTCCCACTCTCGGGCCACGCCTCCCAGCCCGGATAGGCTGTTTGTTCCGCTTAAACCCTGAGCAGAAATAAGCATGCTCTTCCTTAACTCATCTTTGTTTTGTCTTATTTTAGGGGATATTTTGTTGCAGCAACAAGAAAAAGTAACTACCACTGTGAGTTAACATCGAAGTAAAGGAATAGCTTTCTTTTCACTAAGAGGACACCTGCCCTGACTTGTGTTATATCACCTGGAGTCACTGACCCCGCAGAATTCATGTAGCTTTGTTCCCAGTCTGTGCATACCACAAACAGCTTCACTTGTCCCCGTTTCTCAAGTGTGTTGGGAACGGGTGGTCCATGTGCATAGCCAATGTTCTGGGCATGGGGAATGGCCGCTGAGAAGTCACGGAAACAGAAACAGGCACAGGGTGTGCAGCAGGCCCGCGGGCAGACACAGGGTGTGCAGCAGCCCTGCAGACTCGGTCCTCCCTGTGACGAGCCTGCTTCCAGACACCATCCACCCTTCCCTGATGCACTGCGGAGCCCACTGCTATCCATCTGCTGATTGCACACGTGTCGGCCTAGCACTGGACTTTGCACTCTTTTCTGAGTCTGTTAGTCTCCCTTTGCACCTAGACCGTTCCATCTTAATTACTAAGATAGCCCCTAAAGTGGGCAATACTAGACTTAGCGACTGCTGTTACTGACTACTTACATCGTCTCCAGTGTTTTGCTGCTACAAGTCGTATCATTTTAAGTCACACTAATAAAAAAAAAAATAAAGCAATTCTAGTTGAGATCTAGGCTATGCCAATCTCTAAATGCTCTGTCTAGATTAGCTCATTTCACCTTCCCACCAACCCCTTCGGGACCCAGCTGCTCGAAGCTCTGACACATGGGAAACTCAAGGCACAGAAGGGCTGAGTTACTTGTGCAGGGTCACACAGTTCTACATGGTGGTGATAGGTTATGAGGCCCAGCAAGCTGACTGTGGTCCACTCACCTCACAGCAGGTGCGGGGCCAAGAGGAGACTGCATCAAGGAAAGAGCAGAAGAGGCGATGGTGCCCTCCTGTTTCTTAGACTTAAATAGCTCAGTTGTGGAGCCTGAGGAACCTGGGGTCCTCCCCCCTGCTCTACTCTGTGTGATGTTAGACAGCTCCTCATTCATCTTCCTGCCCAAGCATCCTCATCTATAAAGTGGGAATGATAGATCCTCCAGACTGGATCACTGGGGCTACTGGACCAAAGACAGAGCTTGTTGCCTCAGATCTGTGCAGCCTTAGAGGGTTCCTCCTCGAGTGCTCTGTAGGCATTGTGGGCTTTTTCTTCTGATGGAGGGAGCTTGTCAGATGAGAAAACTGAGGTCTGAAGAGGCCTTGGGCTATCTAGTAGGATCAGCCAGAGCCCACTCGTTGTCATAAGTCAAGCTCAGCTCAGAATGGCTTAAGGACAGTCCATTTTTCTACCCCAGGGGGCTCTCCGGAGACATAGGTCTGAGTCACCATCTACAGCATGACTGCGGCAGGGCAAGGATGATACGAGCTAGTCTTGCTCTACGGAACAAAGGCAGGCCAAGGAGTACTTGCTGGTTAGATGCAGAGGTGGCTGTTTCCTAGGGTGACCAAGAGACATGACTGCCAAGACTAGAGGCTTCCTGGGATGTATGACTTCTGATGTAAAGTCAGGAATGTTCCAGGTAAAGGGATGGAGTTGCAGGGTTCAGCCTTGATGTTCACCAGTTGGCTAAACCCCAGTGGGTTAGGTCCTGGTCTCCAGGAACAGAACTGGAGCCAGGAATCCAGATTCCCATGAACAATTGAAAACCTGCCCTCATTAGAAAGATGGGAAACAGGAGGGCAGGAGGAAGCTATGGCCCCATATGAACCTGCTTCCTCCCCAGAAACTCTAGGACACTAAGTGCACCCCCTAGTGAAAGGGGCGTAACTCCAGCCATGTACCTACTGACTGCCCAGGAAATGCCCACAGCTATTAGTGGGTACCGCTGCAACAGGGAACAAGGTAGTTCTTACCAGTGTCTGTTACATGTCATGAGCCCGTCACGAGCCGTCAAGGGAGGGTTGGGATAATTGCATCCCATCCAGCTACCCAAGAATAAAGCTCCAAGTCCCACCAGGCTCAACCACGTCCTGCCCCTGTTTTGTCCCTCATCCCTACCCCATCCAGCTCCCCTCACTCAAGCCTCTGGACCACTCTGGGCTCTTTGCTGTTACCACACTGCACACGCTGTCTCCACCCGACCTGTGGTTTTCATCCTTGTTGTTTGTTCTTCCCGCCTGGGCTCCCATGTGCCTGGATCTTTTCATGGCTGGCTCTCTCCTTCCTGTCACTCACCCAGCTCAGGTGCCATCTCCTTGGAACGGACACCCTGCCAATACTGCCCTAACACCCCTAGGAACCCTGGATCACAGCGTGGATGGAATGCTCATCACACTCCCCCTGCCTGAAATGGCTCAGCTTGCTTGTTGGTTTTCACCAGTTGCCTTGTGTCTGTCTTCTTCTTTACTGGCTCGTAGGGACTAAAAGTGCCTGGCACACAGTAGGCACACTATACATATTTGTTGACTGATAGAATGCATCCTCATTATATATATACAAACTGATTCTCAGAGAAGTCACGTGACTTACACACACACACACACACACACACACACACACACACAGTCATCAGCTTGTGAGTGACAGTCAGTCTGTTTATTCCTTGCCCTTATAAGCATCCCTGGCCATTGAAATGAGAGCCTGGTAATGGCAACTAAAAGCTCCCCAGCTCCTGGTCTAGAGTCTGCAGAAAGTTGGGGAGGGTCACAGATTAGAAACACTTTCTGGCCCCTTGGAGATTGTCTGAGTCATCTGTATTTCCTGGAGAATCTGGGGGCAGCAAGCCCCTTCGCCTGAGTCCCTGTCCTTCACCACAATGAATTGGCCAGCTATGGGGTGGGAGGGAGGGTGCTGTCTGCTGGGTGATCAATGTTAATAATAAACGTTTAGAGTTAATAAGCTTGGGTTAACTTCCCTCGCTTGGGTGACTAATGGGCTTCCAGGAGCCCATAACTCAGGCTGTCTGGCCACATCTCCTCTCCTTCCAGAGCTCTGGGAGCCCCAGCCTGCTGTGAGATGTCACAGGAACAGCAGGGAGCCTGCTAGGCTGAGGCCTTATTTATGGCAGTGAGCAAGGCACTTTGAGGCAGTAACTGGAGCTTTTCTGGCTGCCTTTGATTCCAGGAAAAGGAGATGATGAGGTGGGGAAGAGCAGCAGGAGGAACTGGTGTCACACACACACACACACACACACACACACACACACACGCTCCTGCAGCATCTCACCTAGCAACCACATCCACCTGAACTATTCCAAGAATCAGAACTTGTAATGGATTGAAGAATTTAAAAAGAATCGAAGTGGACATGTGGCAGGGGTCTGTCCCTTCTGTTTGCAAACGTGTGAGATGTTGAAGGAGCCGAAAGAGTGCCAAGGGCGCCTCGTCCTCAAAGGGTTGTCCCAGGACCAGCAACATGGTGTGACCTGCAACTTGTCAGAACAACAGTCACTCAGGCTGCCCACACTTGCTAGACCAGAGTCTGCATGTTACCAAACTCTAAGTGATTCTTTGCACATTTTGGCATGCACATTTGGACCTAGAATGTCCATAGCCAGGCAGCAACTTGAGCGTTCCTCTCCTCCTTACCTGCCCAGAGCAGACATCACTAATCAAATTCTAGTTCTCCTAACAGTAGAGCCTAGACATGGCTTTAGAATTCAGTTCTGCGCAGCCCTGCTGGGAACTCCTTCCGCATTCAGAGTTGGCATGCAAACCAATACCTAACTGATGCCCTAGATTAGAAAATCCGGCCCAGCCTCTCTGCAGAGTCTCTGGAACTGGTTCCATTCACAAAACAGGTAGGATGAGGCATAGAAAAATGAAGCTATGGAAACTGGGGGCAGGGAGAACTCACAGGGTCCAGTGAGTCGTGGGATTCCTGTTCTTTATTCATGTGAGAGGGCCGCCGAGCACTCAGCATCTGTTGGGAAGAGCAGGGTAAAGCTCCCACTGGGCAGGGAGGAGATGACTTTCCACCTGGTCTTTGAGTTAATTCCTGCCTTGGTGTCTTACAGTGTCAGCATGACGAGCAAATCACCACCAGAACTGCTCAGAATGACTTTCAGTGCTAGGGAGATGCTCCGTGCATAAGGCTCTTGCTACCCCTTGCTCAGATTCCCTGGCTCTCACATAGGTGACAGGTGGGAAGGAGAGCCACCCTGCACTCCTAGCTCAGGGGAGGCAGAGACAAGGTAAAACCCAGAGTAGGCTGGCTAGTTGGTCCAGCCGGATTCAGCAAGCTTTGGGTTTGCCAAAGGACTGTTCTCAGTAAATGTAAGGCGAGGCGCGATTGAGGACGACGCCTGGTATCAACTCTTGGCTTCCACACACACTCAAGCACTTGTGCATGTACAACTACACACTCGAGCCCGCACAGATGTCAGTATACCCACACACACACATGCATGCACACAACATACACATGACAAAGACAGCGAGACTTTGAAGAGGTGCATGCCCAGCAGACACTATCGGGTCTATGGTAGCTCCCTCAGTGCTGATGCAACAGTGGCCGCCCTACCCCGTGCATCCACCATTGCCCTGCCCGTCCGCATTCATGCTCCCTTCTGTTTCTTTGGCCAAGCTTCTTGGACACAGGCACATCTTCTGTGCCTGCAGACAGCTTTGCAGGATCACTTCCCCAACATGGAATTGCTCCATCAAAGGGCACACAAACATTTGAAACTTTAACACAGATGACTGTCCCCAAAGATTGTACGGCTCACACTGTAACAGCAGTGTCAAAACTGCTGGCTGCCCTGCTCCTTGCTGGTACTGGATGTCATCAATATTTCATATTTTCTCCAATCTGATGGGAGAAAAATGGTGTTCTATTGTTCTTTTAATTTGCATTTCTATGACTGCCTGGGAGTCTCACATCTTTCAGTTGTTTATTGGCCATACGCAGTTCTGTGTCAACAGAACAGCCTCATCGTGTTCTTTGGCCATGTCCCCCTTCCTTTTGTTTTGCATTTTTATTACCATTTTCTCTTTGTGGGTTGGGAATATTGGCTCATATTTTCTTACACGAGGTCTACTTCTGTGTCAAAAAGACATCTGCCAGCTTTGTGGGTAGAATGGCACAGGAAGGAATCACAGAACAAATGCAGATTCTTGCTCTTGGGTCTGCGAGCCCACACTGGCGTATGATGGGGAGCTGGGGTGGTTGATCAGGGTTGTTAATGTTTATGACATCAGGTTGGTGAGTTCAGAGGTCAATGGAATGCAACTGCTAAGACAATGAAGGGGACCTCTAGGTGCATTCCATATGATGGAGGGTTTAAAATGGTTTGATCTGCCTGCCTCCAGGCAAGAAGTCAGCTTTAGAGAAGGGTAAAAGGGCTTCTCTTGAGGAACTTGGTCCTGCTTAGCCTGGAGCAAGGAGACCCCAGGACACTGGAACAGAAGGGGCTGTGAGGTGTCAGAGCAGGAGCTGCAACACAAGGCAGGGCAGCAGACCCCAATGAGGGGGAGAGGGAACATCCATCCTCCTGGCCTTTTGTACTGGAACACTCCTACCCCACTCTCTGCTTTATCCTCTCACGGTGCCCTCCACTTCCAACAGGCTACGCGTGCTATTCTTTTTACACACTCTGTCCCCTCACCGGTCAGCTCCATTAGGACAGCCTTGGCCTGCTCTGTCCATAGCTATACCTTTTCCATAAACATGATTCCTTTTCCCATCTGCTTTCAGAAGGAGGAGTAGTTGTGTAATAGAAAGCACCCCCCCCCCCCGGGACAGGAAGGCAAGAAGAATGTGCCTGCCTATGTCGCAGGCTTTCTGAGTAGAGGACCCAGTTTTACCTGAGTTTTTTTCCACCAAGGTGAGGTCTGGAACAAACCTGTGGAGCTGTGGTGGCTGTAAGCCAGCCATCGAGAGCACTGGAACTCTCCAACTGAGTCAGCTCCTGTTTACATCCAGCCTGGTCCTACACCCTGCTCCACCTCTGGCTAGCCCCAGTCCAACTTCAGCCCTCCCTTCAGCAGGGGGTTACTGGTGTTTTGGAAAATCAATCGACATCACACTAGACTGAAAATATCTCAAAATATCGCTTGCAACTTCCTCCTGCTCGGGAGGTTCCCACCCAGGACAGCAGCAGCTTTTCCCTGGCTGCTGGCGTTCTAGAAATGTTCTATCCACAGACACAAGGAATTTCAAGTATTTTTCTTCCTCTGCTGTTTTTCTTTCCTCCTCCTCCTCCCCCTCCTCCTTTTTCTCCTCCCTCCCCTCCTCTTCTTCCTCTTCCTATTCCTCTTCTTCCTCCTCCTCTTTCTCCCCCTCCCCCTTCTCCCTTTCCCCCCCTCCTCCTTTTTCTTTCTTGCCTTTGGCTGTCCACATTGTGTTATCCTGACCCAGCTAGCAATGTTGAGCCTGCAGCCCTGGGCTGGTCACTGTGCTCAGAGCAGCAACGCTGGCTCCTCCGGGCTGGGGAACAATGCCTCCATAATTCACTGAGCACTCCCCTCGGATGACCTTTTCCTGTCACTGATTGTCCAAGCCTACACAAACTACTTTTTCCTGCAGCTAAATTTAAAAGGGCCAGACCCTGGAAACAGTGTACCAGGCTGGCCTCACTGCAAGGGCAAAGGTGGTGTGATGGCTATTCCTGGTTGTCAACTTGACTACATCTGGAATGAACTAAAACCCAAGTGGTTGGGCTCACCTGTGAGGGGAATCTTCTTGATTGAATCTTTGAGGTGGGAACCCCATCCTAAGTCTGGGCCAAAGCTTCTGGTGGCAGCCTGTGGAAAGGAAGTGGGAGAAAGAAGCATTTGATCTCACTGGCAGGTTCGTTCCTTCAGTGGTATTAGAGCCTATTTCATGGAGATTACAGCATATAATGAAGACATCCACTGAGACATCCAGCATCATGGACTGAGAAACTACTGTATTCTTGAACTTTCCACCAGAAGACAACCATTGTTGGAAAAGTTGGACCACAGCCTGTAAGCCACACTAATAAATCTTGTGTGTGTGTGTGTGTGTGTGTGTGTGTGTGTGCACACGCGCGCTTGTGTATATGCATGTGTGTTTGTGTTCTTTCTATCAGTTCTGTCTTTCTAGAGAATTTGGACTATTACAGATTTTGGTACCAGAGCAACAGAAGTATAAGGATGAATTTTTTTAAAAGTTTATTTATTTATTATTTTATGTGAGTACCTGTCGCTTTCTTCAGACGTACCAGAAGAGGGCATCAGATCCCATTATAGATGGCCACCATGTGGTTGCTGGAAATTGAATTCAGGACCTCTGGAAGAACAGTCGGTGCTCATAACTGCTGAGCCATCTCTCCAACCTAGGATGAATTTTTTTAAAGTATCTGGATTTGCTGATACCTGCAGTTACTCAAGCCTCTCCCGGGAGCTTGAAGAGTACTAAAATCCCATGAGGTGAACTGTTTTACAAACTTTTTAAAAATTTATTTTTATTTATGTGAGTACACTGCAGCTGTCTTCAGGCACACCAGAAGAGGGCCTCAGATCCCATAACAGATGGTTGTAAGCCATCATGTGGTTGCAGGGAATTGAACTCTGGACCTCTGGAAAAGCAGTTAGTGCTCTTAACTGCTGAGCCATCTCTCAAGCCCCTGTTTTACAAATTTAAGGAGACAAATATGCATGTGAGTCTCCTGATTCACCAGTTTTGAGAGGCAACAGATTTGGGGACTCTGTATATAAAAATGTTGACAATTTGTTAAAAAAACAACAAGGAAAACAATGAGACTGGCAGGTTGCACCTCACATCTCTAGGGAAGTAAGGAGTGAGCTCTGCCACAAAGTCAGCCAGCTTCGAGCACCTCAGGCTATGGTGAGGGGCAGCAATGAACTCAGCGATGAAATAGACCAGCTCCAGATGCACAGAAACAGTCTACAGGTTTCTTTGTGTGTCCAGGAAGTGATTCTTCTTTTCAGCAGCTATAGAGCTTACGTTGCAAAAAACCAGCCTGAAGCCCTCATGATAGGACTAATTGGATGAATTGCAGTGAGTATTCATGCTCTAGCCTTGCAGAGTTTAGGCAGTTAAAGACAAGGTCATAACTAATGAAGTTGGGGGGCCCTAAGACACAATGAAGATGTATGAGAGGACTCTACTGAAGCTTCGAACTTTGAACCCTGATTCTCAAGGGTCTATCTCACCTGAGGAAGAAATCTCTCTACTCTTAGTGGAAAACACACCCATATTCACAATGCCTGAATATTGCCTTTCCCACCTCTGCCTGAGGAAATTAATCCTTCACTATGTGCCAAACCAGCAGTGATTTCCCTGAAGGAGATGACAGGCACAATACTACTAATGTTCCTCAGGGCCCATCAATAGTTGCCTCTAGACTTATACCCAAAATATATAATTCTGTTTATATATAATCACACACTGTTTTTTTAAAAAATATATCAAAAGTATGAGAATTTGTCAAAAGATGGCCTATGGAAAAGGGGCTGGAAATGCCACTTGACTTGGTTGATGAAGGAATTTTAAGGTTTAGGGAAATTACAGTATTAGATACACTGGGTAAGTGTACACTTGTGTTTTACACTGTGTGAAACCTAATCGTCCACAATGGGGAGGCCCAGATGACATGATTGTCACCAAGCTTTCAGACACAAAATGGTGATAGGGCACCACCACATCTGAAGAGCCCTCTGTCACTCTTTTCCTCGTGCCAGACCTTAGGGTCAAAGACACTGCTCCTCAAATGAATTAAATGTGGTGGGTTTAATCAGTCCCCGAGTAGCAGGGGCTAGTCAGTGGTGCTGACTCACCAAAGGCAGGTGATCATCGTTATCGTAATGGGCAACATATGTCCATAATGGCTTTTGACCCATAATGGTCAACACAGGCAAAAAGATTTTTACGGTGGCATGACTGGTAGATCTTTGGAACTGGCTAATCAGTCATGGTGTCCCCATGTGTGAACTAGATAAGAAGCCTACTGCATTTTTGTTAGATCTATATAAGCAGAAAAATCTTCAAATGAAAGACTACATCAGATTATGGTAAGAGGGAATCTTGGCCTGTGATGCAATTTCTGACTTAAGCCAACTTGCAGACCAGAACCCTTTGAATGAAGGGAAGGCCAGACACCCCTGAAGAGGGACTTTGCTAAAATTTTTACTGTTAGCCTTTCTTTAGTCCTTCTCTAGAGGAACCTATGGCCTTTTACACAGATGCACACAAATCCTAGCTCCTGGCATCCCGTGCTCCTCAGGATTCTAGAACCTTCTCCAGAAACCCCAGGACATTCCTGCTACCTGTCCCCCCTCCCACCTCACAGGTGGTTGGTTAAGAAATTTTATAGCAAAATTTCTAAAACATATTCACCCTTCCCCTGCTTCCCTCTTGCACCTGACACTATTCTTGCTAGCAGCAGTGGGGACCCCATCCACACCACTCTGGTTGTGGCCTTACCTTGTCCAGCATCTCTGGTTCCTCCTCCCTGGAGTAAGAGCCAAGGTTCTTACAGGACCCCAAGCTCCTCCCCCAAGGCCATTGCTCCCTTATGACTCCCCTTCCTCCTCAGGTCCCTACTCCTTTGCCCTGGTCTTCTGAGACCTGGAAAATCCTTGTCCGGTTATTGCTGCAAGTACATACCCCATCCCAGCCAGGACCTTTGCTTAGAAGGCTTTCCTCTCAAGACAGCTGCATGGCAGGTCTCTCACTTCCTTCAAGGCTTTGTTCAAAAGCCACCTCTTCAATCAGACCCTCCCTTCACTGTCCCCACAGCCCCTGTCAATACTGGATGCATCATACTTTATACTGACTGGGTCTGGTGTCTCTCTCTCCTCACAGGACAAGGGATGGTTTCCTGTTTGGTCCATTGCTGTGGTTAGGTGGGAGCTACTGATGCTAGGATGCACAAATATGTTGCATTTCAGAGAGAAGAAAACTTGTTGCCTGGGGGAATTAGCTGCCACTTTAGTGGCCAGCTTGGCACAACCTTAGCACCATTGGTGGCTTCAGGGATATAGTGGGCCTGACATTCTTTCTATTGTTATCTCCTGTAGAAACTACCTTCTCAAATACCTGACATAGACATACAAATAAACAAACAGACAACAAAAAGAAAGCCCCAAGTGCCCAACAAAAGCAAATTCAGGAAAGAACGTTCATTGGTCAGGGCGGGAAGTCATGACACTCCCACATCATGTCCTTGGTAGGAGAGCATCCTGACGAAGGCTGGTGTGCACTCTCTCCTTTACATGTAGTCTGTAGACCTCAGGACAAGGTGTGGCATCACTCTTATTCGGAGTGGGTCTTCTCAATCAGCCTAACATAGATAACATCTCATGGACATGCCCAGAGAGTTGTTTCCATGGTCATCTGACATCCCATGAAGCTGACAATCAGGAGCAACTACCATGCATCTTATTTCTTCCCTCTCTCCTCTCTCCTCATTTCCTGTTTTAACCTAGGTCCCAAATGTAAGCTGTGTAGTCAAAAGATTTGAGTTTAATGCATTCTCAAGGGACTGCATCAGCTTGCTTTCCCACCAGCCATGAAAAAGGTCTGTGACACTGGGCAAATGACTTAACATCCTGGTGTTTCGATCTCGACTTCTGAAAAATGACAAGAGAAGAGATACCTCCCCCCCCCCGCCCCCCGCGACTTCAACGCATACTGTATCACAGTCAGCATCAAGTCTCTGAGGCCTTGGTGAAGAACAAGCAAACAGACTGTGAGACAGGAAGAGATCCCATAGCTGAAGCCATGCGAGTGCTGCGAACCGGCCGTTCACGGAGGAGCAAAGGTGATGTGATGTGTGTGAAAGCAGTGCAGCGCAGGCGTACACCAAACCGCGAATCTGCGCAGGACCTAAGCTTGCCAAAGGCTAACTCCAGCTGGGCCTAAGGCCAAAGTGTGAGAGGTCAGACTACAAAACTCCAGAGAATCTAAATAACACTGATGATTACAACGTCATGTTAGCTACAACTGCCCATGGAAGAAAAACTGAAAATTTTCTGCTCTGCAAAACATAATACCAAAAAAAAAAAAAAAAAAAAAAAGAGAAGACAGCCATGGACTGTAAGAATAGGTACAGAATCCATATCCAATAAAAGACTGTTGTCCAAGGGCTGAGCCTGAAGCTCAGAGATAAGAGTACTTGTCTAGCATGCACAAAGTCCTAGGTTCCATCCCAGCTCTGGGGGAGGGGGATATATGTGTGTGTGTGTGTGTGTGTGTGTGTGTGTGTGTTATGCTCTTATATAAATATATACTGTACTATATATAATTTATATATTTTACATAATATATAATACATGAATAATATTTATAATTATATGATATATAATAAAATATATATTATATAAATATAATGAGATGACAACCTTATTAACAAAACAGATCAAACATCTAAAGAGACACTGCACTTAAGATACAGATGGCAAATGACTTGTAGAAAGAAACCCATTAGGGAAACACAGTTTAAAGACAATGGCCCTGTTACATGCCTATTATTAGCATGACCAGGGCCTGTCTTAGATGGCTGCTCAGTGGGCAGAAGCACTGGCTGCACAAGCAAGAGGAGCTGAGTTCAAAGCTGTCTGGGGTGGAGACAGGACAGGAGAACGGCCACAGCCTGACTTTGGTTATGGAGACTTTGTCTTCAAGGGAATAAGGTGACATGTGATAAGCGCAGGACACCCAATGTCCCCTTTGGCCTCTCTGAACACACAGCTATGCACACTCACCTTCACATGCACCTACACAACACAAACTCTTAGCTCGCTTTCTATGCCTGTGGTAAAGACCATGACCAGAACTAACTTGGGGAAGAAGGGGTTCATTTGGCTTATACTTCCACATCACTGTCCATCACCCAGGGAAGACAGGCCAGGAACCCAGAGGCAGGAACTGGAGCAGAGGCTACAGTGAAATGCTGCTTAACGGCTTGTTCTTCATGAGTTACTCAGCTTGCTTTTCTTTCTGACCCCAAATCCCCTTCTCAGTAAACTTGGTCCTCCAACAACAGTCATTTGAATAGAGTATCTGAGGTCAGACACACAGATGGCTGGGATGAGGAGGTGGCATGTGCTTCAGAGCCTATGTGTCAGATAGTACACTCAGGGTGGCTGAAATCGAGCCTGCCACCTTTCTACATGCACCATGCCCTGTCCTATTCCAGCTATCTTCTTCACAATGTGGATCACACCCTTCAGCTCAGTAATGGACCACAGTCTGCAGCTGGAAACTTCCTGCTCTGGTCCATGGCAGGATGAGGCAAGACCCAGGGCCCCTGGCCACAGTAGTCCCCCAGCACCCATTCTCTGCCTCAGGACCCCTCAGCCTTCCTATTTTCTTTCCTTCAAATTGGACCAGCAGTGAGCACAACCCAGTCTCTCCCACATGTGAACTGACAGCTTTAGGGCAGCTCAGAGCTTGCTTTGAGCTGGGGAGCTGACGGAGCGAGAGGGAGTACCCTCTCTCCCTGATTGAGGTCATTAGGAGACTGGAAGCCTCTGCTTGGGCTAGGCTTTCATTTCCAAAGGCTGGGCTGGAGGAGGGAGATTGCACAGATATGGGGATGCTTTGTTGCTCAAAGCTAATACTATTTCTGCTTGGCTGTTAGCCAAGCTCCTTAACCCTTCCTGATGCTGGACCCTAGGAGACAACCCATAGGTAGGTGGGCCCGCTACTGTGGGAAATGGCAAGAGAGGGATATGCTTAATAATTAGAATTTGTTCTCATATATATCTTCCAAACCCAAGCTAAAGGCATTCTCTGCTTCGTATCTGGGGTTGCTATCCTAGCACATCACATTTTTTGGATGAAGACACGGAGACCCAGAGGCCAAAGCTGCTGCACAGTCTCAGCACAGCTGGGTGGGAGAGCACAGGAAATGGCTTTATTTTATGAAGGAGATACTCAAGGGAATAGGTGAGGGGCGTCAGGGACCTCGGTCACTGGGAGCCTTGCTTTGTGGTGTGCCTCGATGGCCTTGGGTCGACATGCTGGGCTCCTCCTTTCAGCTTCAGTTGACTCTGGGATCAAAGTATCGATGGCCGTCATCTCTGCTCAGGACTCCACATCACTCACGGGCCCTGCATCTTGGTCCTGGGCCTTTTGTGGTATTATACTTTCATCTCGTGTCACAGCCCTGACGTTTACCCATTGGTTGTTGGGTTTTCTAGAGAACAGTCATCTGCAGTGACTCCGTTTGGTCCTCGCGTGTCCTGTCCCTTGCTTTCTTTTGTGGACGGCTCAGGTCTGCAGTGCACATTGTCAGTGGTCGGGCTGGTGGCACCCTGGTCTTCTTTCTAACCTCACTGGCATTGAGAGAGTCTGTGTGAAGAGTGTTTGCTGAAGGTTTTTTTCATCAACCTTTTGAAGTTGAGGCGTTGACCTATTTTTGATTTGCTGAGATAGTATCTGCTGCATTTCCTCACCAGTGAAGCAAGTGTTTGGTTTTTCTTCTTTGGTCTATTATGTGCGGAGTGATGGTGGCTGTCGTTTGACTTTCGACCAACTTTGTATCTCTAGGACAAATCTTACTTGGACATAATGCATTATTTTAAAATTGCCCAACCATTTCTAAAATGGCCCTAAGTGTACTTCTGCCTAAGTGTAAAGTGGCATTCTTAGCATTGATGATTGATTATACAATCAGAGTACATATCAATTCTTCAGAGTGACAAGATGCTCTGAGTTTTACAGCATTGAATGTTCAGGCAAGATTATGTAAAATACATAAACACATTCATTGCACAAAGATGCAAAGTTGCTTTCATCCTTAATAAATGGAAAGTCACATGTATGCCAAAGAATTGTTTTTAAATACATTTATTATCAGTAAATGTTTGATTTGCATATCTATATGCCCAGGGTTATGTAAAAAAATTTCTTGGTCCCAAATGGTAAAGTTAGGAAGGCCGACACTAATCACAGCTCAGACAACGCAGCACTGTCCTGCCTTCGTGAGAGCCACCGTGAGGAAAGTCTCCCTTTCTCTCCTGGCATTTTGTGAAGTAAGGCTTTCCTCTTCTCTTCCTTTCCTCCTCCTCCTCCTCCTCCAGGTGCTGTTGCTCCGGACACTCACTGCCTGCTTTGCCAGGGGAGGTGCTCCTAGTCACAGGCACCCCTCCAGGGTGATCAGCATCCTGCATAGGGCCAGGACATGCCCTGCCTCTTCTCCTGTGCACAGAGCACTAACTACTGAGCTTACCTATGTGTGCACAGCTGAGCACACGGCCTAAAGGCCAGAGAGGGGCAGGTCTGAGGCTTTATTTCAGACTGTGGCCTGAGCAGAGGCCTTGGTTCTAACCTTCACCAGGTTTAGGGGTGCCTCTCTACAGGGACAGAACAGAACTGTAACCCTTTGCCTTCTTGCTCTTATCTGTAAAATGCATCACCAAATGCTGCCTGGAGTTTGGGACTTGGACTCTATTCTAGGCACAAAGGTCAAAGCAGACCCTCCACAATCTTTGCTATGGGGATATTGTTCCTACGAATCATACAGTCACAAGTGAGCCGGCTCTCTCATAGGTAAGGGACAAGGCAGCAAGCACCCCAGAGGATAGATGCCTGGGGCCTCTGGATGCTGATAAAGATGCTCCAGGACCACGAACCCAGGAAAACGAGAGTCCAGTCTACCCACATGTTCCATTGCTGGACTACATGGGAGTGAGAGCCTGTAAGGTGTCTGCCGGGCTCCGGCCTTCAGCCCACTCCTCGCGCTCGTGTTCTCCTTCCTCCTTTGGCACCCCTACCTGCCCTTCCATCCTCCTCTCTCCTGCCTGCTTTCTCATCTCTTTTCACCATTCCTTCAGTCTCTTCTCCCCTTCTTTGTCCTTCTCCTCTCTCCTCTTCTTTCTACCAGAAGTCTTTCCCACTCAACAGAGGATGGGAGACACAGTCCAACCCCTGCTGAGTCTCCCTAGGGTTGCTGAATGGTTGAGCAGGCAGGTCCTTGGCCAGGAGACATTTCTTCCGCCAGAATGATAGTCCCAGGCTTACTCCTGGCCACAGAGAAAGCTCTGAGTTGGGGATAGCAAGTTTTCAAGAATGCAGCCTGAAACTAGCTGTGGGGACTTCGGGCCTTCTTGGAGTCAGAGCTGGGCCTGTTCCACCCCACCGCCTCATCCAGACTCTGGAGGCACATGCATTTATTGAAGGGGGTGGGAGACCAGGAGGTGGGGCTGGGTGTGGGGAGGGCAGCTGGCTTTCCCAGCATCACTTCTTAATGTTTAACTTCTTAAAGCCAGTAGTCCTCTTACTGCTCCTCCTCGTTTTGATGAAAGACTCTGGTTCCACTTCAAGCGGTTTAAGCCTAAATACACAGTGGGAAGATGCAGGTGCTGGGCATCAAGGGAGCAGGCAGGGAGCCTGGCCTAGCTGATAGGGCACAGCCTGGAGGGAGAGTGGCAGGGGACAGTAGTCTTTCTATCTTTCTGGAAAGGGGACACTGCAGAATTGGTATTGGGTTCCCTGACATCATCACCAAGGAATGTGCTAGAGTTGAGAGCATCCTGCATCCTTCTGATAGATAATTCTGGACTTGGGGCCTTGCTACAAAGGGTATCGCCCAGTGCACAACCCAGTGTGACACTGTGCAAAACAGGCTGTGGGTCAGGGGCTGGCCTGGCCTACACCCACAGGGACACAGATTACCAAGGCATAAGGCACACTATGGTAGGCCTTCATGGCCTGTGTCCAAACTAGGGAATCCTGTAATGAGCCACCCCTAATCTGCCAACTAGAGTCATTAGGGAAACATACTTCTCAGGGGAGGGAGAAGGTTCTTTTTCTATTTTGTCCACAAGCGCCACTGAAGAGACACTTCCTTCGTAATCGTCGGATGGGGGTCTTTTAGTTGACTCAGAATCATCCATGTTTGTGACATAGGTTGACATGCTGCAGGGGAGGGTGACAAGATGACATAGCTTAGGGGTCAGAGGTGAGAGCTCAGAGTTCACTGAGTGCTATCCCACCCTGTTCCAGACCCTAGAGAGACTAGCAAAACATCTTCTTCCCAGTTGTTACAAGGGAGAAAGTGTTTGTTTTGGAACCTGAGGACTGTTGGAGGTCAGTTTAGCTTCTGTCAAGGACCACAGAGCCCTCCTTCCCAGGCACCAGCAGCTGGGTCCATGCCACATTGAGCCCGGGCAATGCCCACAGGTTACAGAGGGCTTTGCAAAGCAGCAAAGGAGAGCTGAGTAGGGACCACCATGCCGTGCTGTCGGCCAAATGTATCCCCCAGATTCATATAGGGAAATCCCAACCTCAGGACCCTAGAATGTGGCATCAGTAGAGACACAATAGTTGAGATATAGTCATTCTGAAATGAGGTGGGCCCCTAATCCTGCATGACTAGTGTCACTATCAGGGTAGTGCTGTCACCAAAGCCAAAGAGAGGCAAGAATGTGACTTGAGAGGGACTATGGCCCACCTCTACCTGGATCCAGTTTCCAGCCCCAGAACTGAGATGACACACATCTGCTGCTCGAGCCCACGGTTCGGCTCTGCTGGCTGCCCTGAAAGCGCCATGCCTGCAGGGCAAACGGACCATCCACATGAACTGTGCTCAGTTCTCAAAACCGGCAGTCCGTCATCGAGGAGCCACAAGACGGAGTGCTGCTGACCCTCGCGCATGGCAGCCTCTCACTCTTGTCACACAGCAGAAGGGAGAAGCTAGCTTGTAGGCATTGACTCCACTCATGATGTCTCTGCTCTTGTGGCCTAGTCACTTCCTGGTGTCCACATTCCTACACCATCATGTGGAGTTAAGGCTTCAGCACATGAACCTGTGGAACATGGCAGCTTGCTGCAGCCACCTCTCCTCACTAGTCCCTGGCCACCTCCTGTTACAACTCAGCTGGCCCTGCCTCTTCTAAGGTGGGCGGAAGAGAGAGGTGCAGCTCAGCGACACAGAGGTGAAGAGCCCCCATACCATCCAAGCCTTCACTCGATGTTCATAAAAATCATGACTGTTCAAACCAAGATATTTTAACAAACCAAATTTACACAATATCTTCCCACAAATCCAGCCTTACAAAGGATAATAGATGGAAAACGCCAACACAAGGAGGGAAATTACAAAGCAAGAAAGTAATCTTACAACAAACCCAAAAGAAGATAACCACACAAACATAAAAACAACATCAAAAATAACAGGAAGCAACAATCACTATTCCTTAATATCCCTTAATATCAATGGACTCAATTCCCCAATAAAAAGACATAGACTAACAGAAATACTTTTCATGTAAATCTTCCATTTCATCAGAAAATGTAATTCTTCTTTCAATTAATTTAGTAATTTTTTGTCTACCATTTTATCCCCATTATTTTTCATGATAATCTTCAATTTTAACATGTTTTTCTATATATTTCTTCTATTTTATTAGAAATATTTTCCATATAAATCTCTAATTTTATCACAAAATGTCTTTAATTCCACCTTCAATTAATTTAAAAAGGTTTTTTATGTCTACCATTTTATCTATATGATTCTCCATGAAATAGTCAATTTTAACATGTTTTCTATATATTTTTGAATTTCATCAGAAATATTTTCCATGTAAATCTTCAATTTTACCTGAAAATGTTTAAAATTCCACTTTCAATCAACTTAGAATTATTTTATGCCTACCATGTTATCTCTATAATTTTCCATGATAATCTTCAATTTTAACATGTTTTTCTATATATTTCTTCAATTTTATCAGAAATATTTTCCATGTAAATATTCAACTTTATCATAAAATGTTTATAATTCCACTTTCAATCAACTTAGGAATACTTTCATGCCTACCATTGTTATACCTATATAAAATTTTCCATGATAATCTTTAATTTTAACATATTTTTCTATATTTTTTCTACAATTTTATCAGAAATATTTTCCATGTAAATCTTCAATTCTATCATAAAATTTTTCTACTTCCTTTTACAATTAATTTAGCAATGTTTTTATATCTACCATTTTACTTTTAATTTTCAATGAAAATCTATTTTAACATGATTTTCTATATATCTATTCTATTTTATCAGACGTATTTTCCATGTAAATCTTCAATTTTATCATAAAATGTTTTACTTCCTTTTTCAATAAAAGAACATGCTTTCCAAAAATAAAAAATAAAAATCGTGACTGTTCACAAACCCTTTGAGGTTCTCGCACAGGCATTCTGTAGTATCTTTACGAGGTTTCCCTCCAGTCTAAGTCCTAGGATGCTCTGTCCTTCACAAACTGCCTGTGGTTTACCAAGTGCTGTGCGGGTGCCTGGGAACCGTGCATGGCTCATGACAGCTTGCAGTGTGCTCTGCTGCTCAGGAGGAGCAGGTCTGAGAGGAGGCCCAGCAGTTTCTAGTTCACAGAGCACTCTGCAGCTCCCACTTCCACTGTGACTGATCAGGGATGTGGGGAAATGACAAAGGACTTTGTCTTTTACCATTTCATAACTGTTTGCAATGTTCACTGTGGTCCAATGAACACATTACAGTTTACACAGCATTCAGCTTAGGGCACCAAGAGTGTTTTCAAGTTGTTTTTGTTATTGCAAAGTGTGGCTGTTTCTGATAGATTTTGATTGTTTCCTGTAAAAACAACCCTGAGATGGTTATGTCCCATCCCTTTAGGCCATGACGAGGTACAGAGAAGACAAAGGTCATGGTTGTAGTGCAGCCTGGATTTATTTGCTATTTATAGCACATCCTTTTCCTTGCTGGCCCTCAGTTTCTCCTTCTGTAAGGTACTTGTGCCAGGATCTCCTAGCTCAGGGTCCTGGGTTGATTTTCTATACACAGACACCCAATCAGACTCTAGCAATAAAGAACAGAGAACTTGGAGCCCGCAGTTCCACTCTCCTCTCCCTGATGACCATGTCATGTTCTACAAGCAGCAAAGGGCCCCAGGACACCACAGGCACACTTGCAAGAGTTACACAACTGCATACTCTGCTGTCACAAAAGTAAAGTAAAAGCAGCAGCAGCCTGACCAAGATCTCCCTACTGAGCTTCCATAGCAAGCAGGAATAGACCAAAAAAACAAACAAAAACAAAACAAAACAACAACAAAAACCCAAAAACTGTCTTTCAAGTGTTCCTGCCTCTGTAGACAGTCTTCTCAACCTGATTGTGAACTGTTAGCAACTTTGGGGGGGAGGGGCGGGGTAAGTGTTCTTCTCCCTCCCCAACTAGATTTAACAACTCTTCCCTGATTGGTCCAATTTTTCACTTTATTTGCATCCTCACATCCAGCCAATCAGGGTACAGAGGGTACCCAGTACAACCTGATGTTCTTGGGATTTCAGAGACAGAACTGTTGCTGGAGGGAGGAATCAAATAAAAAGGAAGACCTGCCGGGCAGTGGTGGCGCACGCCTTTAATCCCAGCACTTGGGAAGCAGAGGCAGGTGGATTTCTGAGTTCGAGGCCAGCCTGGTCTACAGAGTGAGTTCTAGGACAGCCAGGACTACAAAGAGAAACCCTGTCTCCAAAAACAAAACAAAACAAAACAAACAAACAAACAACCCCCCCCCAAAAAAAATAAATAAAAGGAAGACTTCCGGTTGGGCTCCAGTCAGTTGTTCATCTTCACTGAAGGAAAGCTACCCTCACTGAAGGCTGCCTTCAAGACAGGCAGGTGACAGAACTGTCCCTATGCACAAAGTTCATTGGAGCTAGCTAGCCTCTGGGACATGACTGGCAGCCTCTACTTCGGCAGCAGATGGGAATTCATTCTTGAGCTGCTTCCAGCTTTCAAGAGCTGCTGCTCCAGGTGTTCCTGTTGTTGACTGGCAGGTTTGTTCTACACGGGCTGCTCTGGATTGGTGCCCTGCCGCCCTCTAAGAACTGTTAAGCTGTGACACTTCCAGAGCTGAAGGAGCTCTTGGCTAGCATCTGCTACCAAGAATTCAGACCTAATCCATTTAAATTGCCAACCAGCTTAAATATGTTTAATCCAATTTAAATCTGTTAATCCCAAACTGGCAACAAAGGCACCTCCTGGTGGTTGTCCTTATTGGCTGCCCACTCCATTCTTGAAGGAGGGTGGGATAAGGACACCCCCACCCCCCACCTCACCCCTGGTACAGGGAGACAGGGACATTTCCATTAGCCATTTCACTGCTACACTGGGGCCTCCTAGACACACATGCCTTTCAGAGCTGCTGCAGGTTAAGCCCCTTTGTGTTTCTGGGGGACCAACCATTTTCTCTGTCTGATCTGCTCTCCGATCTGCTCAGCTTCCATGACTATGTCATACTGCCGTATCCTCGTCCTTCTGGTACCTAAGTCCTTGATGGAGTGTAACACCTCTCTGCTTACAGATACCGGTGCCTACAAACCACACGTGTGCCCTCCCTTTGCTGTCCCCAACCCTAGCTTCACTCAGGCTGCTCATTAAGGGCACATTCCACATGTGCTTCCCGCCGAGGCTGGCTACGAGCCTGGCATGCTCTCCCGCCTAGGACCCAGGGACCTGAGTTAGAAGGCTGAGCTCGGGGATCATACATACATTTTCTAATGCCATAGCCTTTGTCTCATAGACTATAAAATGGCCACAAGCACAGTGGGGGCAATAATTAGACACCTCCTTGTTTGTTCAAAGCATAAATAAATCCAACTTATTTCCTGGCTCCTAGTACCTTTTAAAATACAGGAAATCTAAGGTGTTGGACTATATATGTGTGTGTGTGTGTGTGTGTGTGTGTGTGTGTATACACATATATATATGGCACAGTTTTGTTTTGTTTTTGTTTTTTTAACTGTGAACAGCTTCTAAGACTCAGTTTCACAACAACCTGGACTTGCCAATGTCTGGTCTCCAACAACTCTACCACCTTCTTCTCTTTGTGTTCTGAGTGATGAGGACTCAGAACATTCAGGATTTTCTCTCTGTCTGCCTTATTCTCACAGGCTCTTTCTCCTCCTGCCTTCTCTACCAAGTACTCTAAAATACTGAGTCACTTGCTGTGCGCTCCATGGACTTCCCATGACTGAATCCACAAAATCAGGGTGAAGTATACTGACAAAACCCAAATCAGCTCCCTGAGGGGAACTGGCATCAAGATAGAAAAGTGCATCTAGGCATGGTGGCACACACCTTTAATCCTAGCACTTGGAAAGTAGAGGCCAGCAGATCTCTGAGTTTGGGGCCAGCCTAGCCTACAGAACAAGTTTCAGGTCAGCCAGGTCTACAGAGAGAAGCCATGTCATGATAAAACAACTAACCAACCAACCAACCAACCAACCAAACAAACAAACAAACAAGATAGACATCTTAAGGCCTACGTGGGAATGGACTTAACTTGGTGCTGTGGGGGTGGTTCAGCAGGTGGCTCAGGTCTGCATACGGATATTATGGATAACAATTATCCTAGGTTGGACCACTGTTTACCATGTTCAGAGCTTGTTAACAAACATGTTTTTGTGGAATCCTTAAAATTTTGTGAGACTGAGTGTTATCTTCATTTTAAAGGCAAAGAGATAAAGATCTGGGAGCCCACATGACTACCTGACAGTCCCCAGATGACACAGGGGAAAGCTGGCTCCCACTATGTCTGTGGACCCCTGACCGAGCAGGTTTCCTAGGAACCTCCACTACAGATCACAGTGGAATCTGGAACCTGCAAGTGCTTGCTGGATGCAGATGTTAGCATGAAACCCAGGCTCCTCCTGGACTAGATGACAGTGTCCTGAGCTCAGAGACTGCCTTCTACCACTCACCAGAGCCAGCCTGGATGCGCTTAGTAGGAGGCAGCACCTAGTGGGATGCTCATGCCTAAGCCTACTCCACCAATGACTATGTGTGTAAGGCCCACCTGGTAACCCAGCAGGAACCAAGCTGAATGTGTACATAAGTTGCAGATGAGGGCTATGGCTGAACCTCCTGCCCCAAAAAGTGTGTTTCCAACATTTCCAGCAGAGTGGGACACTGGGCAAAGAAGCAGTGCCTTCTGTTTCTCACATGGCCCTTTAGCCAAAGTTATGGCTCAAAGAGACAAACAGCATGTCCTTGTAACCTCTTCTTGCCTGTTCTTCCCTCTTCCCCTGCCTACCTGCAAAGCCCTCTGTTTGCTCAGGGGACTGTAGAGAGGCCGCACCCACTCTGGCTTTTCCCCGTCTCACCCTCTGGCACCACCTGCTCTCCCACCCACTGTCCCTCCTGGGATGGCTTGTCCAGTCTTACTTGAATTTGTAGTTGTCCGGCAGGAAGTAGCCCATCTTGCAATCCTGACGAGCCCGGAAGATCTGTTTTAGAAGATTCTGCTTGCTAAAGCCGTAGCCATTTAGTACACAGCCCCCAAAGAGGAGCTTGCCCCCAGCAAACATCTGTTGGAAAACAAGAAAAAAATGAAATAAGAAACACCCTCAGTGTATTGACATAGTAACCTGACTATAATGACAGCAAAATTCCAAGTCTTAGTTGTGCTGGCCACAGGCTGCTCAGAGATGGTTTAGGATTCAGGCCTTTGATAGCATGAGAAAGTGCACTATCAAGGAAGACATGATTGAGTCTGGCCCTGCACAGGCCCCTCTGAGTCCCTCCCTCCCAACTGGGAGCCTTTTAGAAGTATATGCTTCATACCTCCCCTAGGGTGCAGAAAGATCAGGTTTTACCCACCCACAGACTCCTACCCTCCTGCCTTCAGCTGTTTACCCCTCTCTGCTTCAAAACCACATATCAAGATGCACTGTTCAGCTCATGGAATGGGGGTTTCACACCCTCTACTCTGTGTATATCATTCTCCAACATGGACACCAGTCTAGAGATGGCTAGGCATGGTTTTTATCTTAACATTATTAAGGAAATAACAGGGAGAAGGGAGAGAGCGAAAGAACCTAACTGTCTAATAAAAGCAGCAAGGATAGTGATAACAAGGTAAAAATTCAAGCGTTACATGTTCAAGCTGTGGAAAGGTGCTCTGTTATTGGAAAGGCATTGCCCTCGAGTATGCATGTAGAGAAAGGCAGCAAAGTCCGGACACTATAATGCTGGGTGGATGTGGCCCAGCAGGGGCTCCAGACTTTAGTGCTGGAGAGACGAGTTAAGAGCCCAGGTGACATGAAGGCACCATTGGTTTCTAGATCGTATACCTTTTCAATAAGCATATAAGGTTTGAGAATATTTTAGTATAATTTAATAACAATCAGATGAGTAGACCTGATTCTCTGTGTGAATACCACCCAACCCCTCCAATCTCCTGGCATGGGGGATGGAAGTTTGTTGAGTGACTCTCGGTCAGTCCCACTCTCTGGGCCTCACTGTGGATGGTAGAAGACCGCAGGTCTTATCTTCTTCTCCCTGATCTGGCTGAGACAGTAGGGGCTGGTGGTGAATGTCTTAGCCCTTAGCAAGGTCCCTGCTCACCAAAACCATCCCGTGTATCACAGCAAACTTCTTCACCATTAGGGGTGGATCCTTTTGCAGGGGGCTGTCCAGGTCATACCGCAGCAGGCGGTAAGGGTCATGCTGGCACTGCCAAATAGACATGTGAGAACTGGTCACCCTGAGGCAAGAAGATACACGTTAACATTCCCGCATCCAACACTGTCCCTAGAGGAGGGGTCCAGATCTGCTCTGAGCCTTCTGTGGGGGAAGTCATCACTAGAGTGACTCCTCTTTCCATGAATAGATTCACCCTGGGATCTGTGGAATATGATGTCCCTCACTCTGGAAGGTCTGAAGATGGGAGCACTGCTATGTTGCCCAGCCCAGAGGAGCCTTTACCCCACCTCTCACTGGCTGCCCCTCTTGACCCCTTTGGTCTTGAGTCTTTGTGGGATTTGGGCATGAATAAGCAGCTATTAGCCAGGGCAGAAGGCAATTCTCTGTGAGGTCCACCACTACCCTCCAAGCCTGTCTCCAAGACTCATTGCCACTTCCCCATCTCCTGCTACTTCAGGTCAGATCTTGGCCCCATTCACACTGCTTGTGGCTAGAATAAGTAAGACACCCAAGCATCTTATTCCTTAGGGATAATTATTAGTGGATAATTAATAGCCCTCAGATAAACTATAGCCAACTGTACATTCCCATGAGAAATTTCCATGAAACAGGTGAGCCCAGAGCAGGTTCTTAGGGAGCATTCTCTAGACTGAAGCAGGCTGGAAATGAGACGGGGAAGGGGCGTCTGATTATAGGAGGGATCTAAATTCTGAGCTTCTGGAACCAGGCCTGGGGGAACATATGGGAAGCAGCACTCCTAGAGCAAATCCCTACCCCAGGGTCCTCACATAGATACAGAACTCTGCAGCAACAGGCTCAAGGGGAAAGACACCTTGGAAGAAGTCCTCCCACAGGAGTGTGGGGACTCAGCCTTTCACCATTTCTGATACTGTTTGAATGAAGGCGCACTCAGCATGAATGAAGGCGCACTCAGCATGAATGAAGGCGCACTCAGCATGATGAGGCTGGCTTAAGAACACTCTAGAGGGAGGGATGAGGTCTCCTGGGCTCTAACCCTTGTGCTCCAATACCCCGACTTAAATTGGGACCTCAAATTGTCCTCATCCCTGCACAAGCCATCGCCAGGGGCACTCAGCTGCTTGCCAACGACCTGAGTATCCTAGGAGGCTCATTCTGACCCCAGGAGGCAGAAGTCACACATCCCAGAGCTGTCCTATCATGGCCCTCTCAAGGGCCCATTGTAGCTGCGGGACTGGCTCATGCTGAGCCAGTGGTAGGGATCCAGATCCTGGCATAAGCCCAGCATACTAGGGGCACCTGGGAACAGCCCACAGGCATTACTGAAAGGTGAGAATGTGGGAATTGTCTTTGCCTGGGACATTCACACCAGTTGTAGACAAACTGCTAAAAGCTCTGAAAGAAAGGGCTGTGCCTTGACCTTGTGTCAAGGGGCAGAAGCAGCACCTGTCCTAGTGTGGTGACATTCATCCCAGAAGAGAAGAATGAACAGAAGAGAGATGATGGGACAAAATGCTCCAGACAGAAAGAGGAATGTGTGCCAAGGCCCTGGAAAGAAAAGGAACTGCCAGACATCCAACCCATCCTCATATAGTAGGGGTCCTTTTGGGTTCTGCCCCCTGGCCTTAGCCTGATAGGCCTCCACACATGGCCCTGGACCAACCTGGATGCAGGGTGAAGAACGGCCCTGCTGTCGATGGCTATACAGCGTATCCATCAGCCACTGCAGCTGTGCGGTGAGGGTGGGATCCTGGCTCGACATTATCCCAAACACCAGTACTTGGTTGGGGTCCCGGGGTGCAGACAGGAAGCGCTCCAGCTCCAAGTCGGACACCAGGGGTGCCTTCACAATACATTTGCAGCCAGCCCGGATGTCTTCCTTGCGAATGAGCCTCCGCAGCACCAGTGGGCAGTCGGAGGGCGAGGCTGCCCACCTGGTGGGGCTGCGCATCTCTCTGGGCTTCCCTCTAAAAGAGGAGCAGACTGGTAGGAGCCTGTGGGTAGGCCTCAACGCCTCCCCACGCACAGCTCTTGTTTCTCTACAGAAAGACGCCTACTGCAGTGCCTGGGCTACGGTCAGGTCCTGGTCTAGTCCCTCTAACAGTGTGAGGGACCTGTAAGTATTCTAGGCCTCGGTTTACCCATGTGCAAAAGAAGTTACTCAGCTTACATCTCAGAGCCATTCACGACTGTGACTCCACACCTCACATTTCACCAATCTCCCCACAAGCCTCTTCCCCAATTTAAGACAGACCCAGAATCTAACTGTCCTCCATTACCACCAACACATCCAGTCTCTGATCGTGTCTTAAGTGGTGCCTGAGGGTTTGGCCTTCTCTCCCTGATCTCTCTTAGAGCCACTGAGGCATTCTGTCAGAATCTGATTCAGTCTCTGGAAGCCTCCCTGGGCTTTCTAGCTTCCTTCCAGTCGAGGCAGTGGCAGGCTGTATGAGGTCAATCTAGCTTCTTCTTCCCGCTCCTCTGAAGCCCCCTTCACCCTACCCACTACTCCCACTCTGCTCACCATGCTAGGGCCACACTGACTTCTGTTTAGGCCTTTGGTTTTTGTCCCAGAGCTACAAGCCTAATCTCTCGCCACCTTTTTTGTTTTGTTTTGTTTTGTTTTGTTTTGTTTTGTTTTGTTTTGTTTTGTTTTGTTTTCTCTGTGTAGTCCTGGCTGTCCTGGAACTCACTCTGTAGACCAGGCTGGCCTTGAACTCAGAAATCCACCTGCCTCTGCCTCCCAAGTGCTGGAATTAAAGGTGTGCGCCACCACTGCCCGGCTCTCGCCACCTTTAAATCTATTGACATGTCACCATCCTAGTGACTTTCTAAGCACCCCATTGAATGTTTCCACCTCAACACGCTTTCTTGCCTGCTTTATCTTTCTTTCAAGTACTTCTTGCTGTTTAACATACCATATATTCCCCTTATTTTATTTATTCATAGTCACAGTCGTGTCATCTCATCTCATCTCATCTCATCTCATCTCATCTCATATCATATCATACCATATCATATCATAATCATTTCTCTATAACCCTGGCCATTCTCTGTAGAACAGGCTGGACTCAAATTCAGAGATCCACTTGCCTCTGCCTCCTAAGTGCCAGTATTAAAGGCGTGCACTGCCACCACCAATAGCTTCCTCTTATTTTTATTATTATACTTTCCTATCTCACTACAGGTTCCAAGAGATCAGCTACTTCAGTGCTTTGATTGGTGGACTACAACAGAGCACTTAGCTCAACAAAAATGCCATAGAGATTCGCGAACACTCCAGCACTTATCAGCTCCTCCCACGTGCTGACATAATGCAGGCACCATTAGATATAAAGTACTGCTATGATTTTCCCTCTCGATTGCCATTTTGCACAACTATGTAGCCATGTGCAAAACAAATTTCAACTCATACACTATACCTTACACAAAATTATTTCAAAATAGAAGCAGTGTGAAGCATAATCTAGGGGTTGGGGAAATGATTCAGTGGGTAAGAGTGTTTGCTGCACAATCATGAAGACCTGAGTTCAAATCCCCAGCACATAAATAAATCATAAGGCCATAAACTCCTGAAACCACGAGCTGTGAGTGAGTGGAGACAGGATGGCTGGAGCTTGCTGGGTGCCTGATGGTCGTGGAGAAACCCTGTGCGAAGGAAATACGGTGAAGAATGATGGAGCATGAGTGATAGACGTTCAATACCCCACAACAAATGTGCATATGTCACTAGACACACGCAGACACACACACAGACACACACACAAACACACACACAGACACACACACACACACACACACACAGACACAGACACACACACACACACACACACACACACACACACTGGTTCAGCAGCTTTACAAACCTTAACATTTGCCAATCATATAAAATTGCCAACAGCAGGACAATTGGCATCACAAAAAATATGAGGAACCAAACACCTATAACATCAGAATGCGTGGTCTCTGACATGATCACATAATAAATTGTTTTACAGCATGAGAAAGAACAAGTAAATCTCAAATCATAATACTGAGTGAAAAAAGCCATACTCCAAGACCACAAACCATATACGACCATTTAAATAAAGTTAAAATAAAAGTTAATCTGTGGTGTCCATAATGTTTGAACTTGGGAAGAAGGTGTCAACAACTGCAATTGGCATAGAGGGCTTTCTAGGCTGGTAAGGGTCTGCTCCTGATTTGGTGGCTACAGGGTCTGTGCACTTGAACCATGTGATTAGAATTTTCTCATTATTTTGTGAAAATTTCATATTTTAAAATATATACTTTAAATATACTTATCTACTTATTTTGTGGGCATGCATGTGCCGTGTGCATGCATGTGCCATGGCACACATGCACGTGGAGGTCAGAGAGCAACTTGTGGGACTCAGTTCTCTTCTTCTATCATGTAAGTTCCTAGGGATTGATCTCAGGTAATCAATGATTTGATGACAGGGGCCCTTACCTGCTAAGACATCCCACAAGTCCCAAAATAAACATATTTTTAAGCTTTAAAAATAAAAACAGATAAATCTGTTGGGTTTCCCTCCACATGTGGAATGGCATCTCTAGCATAACAAGGTTCCTTGCTCCATCTTCTGGGTGCCCACCCCCATGTTCTCAACTCATATAATGGCTTCGTTCTTTTTAAGAAAAGATTTTAAAAATTACATTGTGGGGGCCAGGCGTGGTGGTTCATGCCTGTAATCCCAACACTTGGGAGGCAAAGGCAGGAGGATTTCTGAGTTTGAGGCCAGCCTGGTCTACAGAGTGAGTTCCAGGATAGCTAGGACTACACAGAGAAACCCTGTCTCAAAAAAAGAAGGAGGAGGGAGGAGGAGGAGGAGGAGGAGGAGGAGGAGGAGGAGGAGGAGGAGGAGGAGGAGGAGGAAGAAGAAGAAGAAGAAGAAGAAGAAGAAGAAGAAGAAGAAGAAGAAGAAGAAGAAGAAGAAGAAGAAGAAGAAGAAGAAGGTCTAACCTTAGAACAATGTCACTTATCTGGTCACACACACACACACACACACACACACACACAAAATTACATTGTGTAGCTGCCCTTTTGGCTACTTTGTGGCTTCTTTTTTCTTCTGCTCTTCTCCACCTACTTTCCACCCTAAGCCCCTGCTAAATAGGAGAGAAACTAGGATAGAGGGGAAAGAGGGAAGTGTTATCGTTGGAGTACTTCTTACTGATTAAGAGTGTCTAGTTCCTGGGGCAAGTTTGATCTTCACTGCCGGGCTATCTATTTTCTTATTGTTGTTTCTTCTTTGTGCATGGCTACTTAACAAACTGCGACCAATATCCAACCACAACTCACCCCACCTTTCAGGACCCTAGCAGTTATATTCCCTCTAAAAGTCCACATAATTCCAAACATTATACAATCACAAAAACTATCTGCAGTTGGCAAAATCACGTCCCTGCCTGAGAGCACGGGGCAAATCATAGTCAGCTGTTGTGGCCAGTCTGAAGCAGCCCCACGTCCCGCACCAGGGGTTAAAACAAAAACATTCTTATAATATTTCTGTATTTTAAAAGAAACTAAACTTCCAAACTTCTCACCACAACATTGATCATGTATGCGTATTCCTGCTACAGCACATGTGTGACGCTGTGAACTACAACTTTTAGGAGTCAGTTCTCGCCTACTCTGTGGAGCCGTCTTGCCAGCCCTTTGTAGCAGCCGGCCACACTGGTCTTCCCAGCCCACCCGAGCTTGCTCTTGCCTCCAGGAGCTGCCCCTGGCTGGCGTCTGCTCGGCTCATCCTTCACCCTCCCTTTAACTATCACTTTACAACAGCTTTCCTTACACCCTGACTGAAGGCAGCCCTGGCCGCCTACGCACAGCCACTCTGTCCCAGAAATGGGTTAGTCGTTTCTGTAGTGGACTAGAAAGTAAGTGTCCCAGCCTGCAGAGGCCTGATGGGCTCAGTCACAAAGACTCAGCATTTCCATGCTGTGGGGAAGCAGCTATGGGTGGTGCAAAATGACAGACGTGATTGTGCTCGAATAGAATATCATCAAAGAATACCACTGTGTTTCCTCTCATTTCATATGTCATAAAATGTACTTAAAATAGATAAAAATTAGGCAGCCAGGGTAGGTCTGGCCTGTGGTCAGTTCCTAATATGACACCGAGCTTTGAACCTTTCCATATTGTCCCCATTGCCATCTGAAACGGCATCACTGGGGGGCCAGTGAGATGGCTTATCAAGTAAAGGTGCTTGTGACCAGGCTGGAGACTCAAGGTCAATCTCTGGAACCCACACAGCGAGGAGGAGAGAACTGATTCCCCTGAGGCATCCTCTGATGTCCACATTTATCCCATGCTGTGTGTGCACCCAGATGCATGCGCGCGCACACACACGCGCACGCACACACACACACACTAAATGTTCAAAAATAAAAGATATCATTTAAACACCTACTCATCTCCTACTCTTCCCCACCCCTAGAGCTGGAGGTGGCTTCCCCTGCAGCTGCACTACCCGCTACATCCCCTGGCTCTACAGAAGAAAGGAAGGACTAAGCCAACCTTAGTGAGACTTTGACCTGGACTTTGCTGCTGCTCTTCTTTCGAACACGGACCACGGATATGGGTACAGACTCCTCCTTCAATGCCTCGTCAATCATGGAGTCTTGTCGGGCTGACTGGGTTCGAGTAAGGTTTTCTCCTGGGTATAAACTTGTCCTACGGAACCGATCATTAGACCCGGATTTCAACTTGACCCGACTAGCTTCTGTGTCTTCTTTTGGGGTGGGATATTCTAAGGTGAACAGACCTGTCAACAGGAATGCTGTTGTTACTTTCTCAAACTACCAGGTCAGCTCTGACTCTGCTTCGTGGCCCTTACCAGCTGGACCACTGGAGTCTGTTTTAATTCACACTCATTATCCTTCACTGGCTCCGGTCCAGCCTGCCTTGTTCTGCGTCTAACACACTGCCCTACTCAGCAGTCAGCGCGAATGAACACATCTCATTTCTTTTGTTCTGCATGACCCAGCCTCAATCTTACTTTCCCCAGATGCGCTGGGAGCCTCATGATCTCCACAATACTCGACAGTGAGGTTCGGTAGATCCTGTGTTCCCTTCTCTGAGAAGACAGTCTCTCAGGTCTCTACACTGAGGCCGAGTTCATCCCCTTCTTTGTTGTGTTATGGGTTTTTTGGATTTTTTTTTTTAATCTTGCCTTCTCTACTTAGTCCAGTAGAAATTTCTGAGGCCAGAAACCTATCTTGTTCCTTCTTTCTCCTAGGAAGCATTTATTAAATGGATGCTGGGCATAAAGACAACCCAAGATAGGCCTTTTGCCACTGAGAACTTGTGACAGAGGACAAAGGGGGTGGGCAAACAAGGGGATATTCACAAAACTGGGTAACAGGATTTAAAACTAGAGCAGTGTGGAGAACTTTCAGAGCAGCCATGGGAACCACCAGGAAGAGGTGGGGGAAACCCACTTTGTGAGGGAAGTCAAGGAAGGCTCACAAAGGAAAGGCACAATTGGACCAAGTCTCTGCTGCAAAAGAGAGACTCCTTGTAGACGCTGTGTGGGAGCATGGCTGCAGTCCCAGCTGGAAACAGCAGCACCTTCTTCCCAAGGGCCCCCAGCATAGCGGAGAGCACAACCGGAAGTGCTTGAAGCCTCTCATGTGGGGCCTGAGTGTGCTCTGTGTCTAGCAGCAACAGTCTTGTACAGTGATTAGATTTTTCCCTTCTGAGATCATCCACAGAAGAGAGAGGAGCAAGTGCCAGTTATAAAGGATGACAGAGGGCATAGGGGACAAAGCAGAAAGGACACAGAGCACAAAGTCTGTGAGAAATAGGAAAATAGCATAATTGCACGGAGACACTAAAAGCACATAGTGGGACAGCTCAGAAGTTTAAGTTATCTCATTCACCAGTCCCAGCAGTGTCCTTAGAAGGCAGAAGCTTAGGAGGTGAAAAAGACTCAACTGTGGGACAGGTGACCCAAGATTTGAGAGGCTTTCCAGTAGGCCTGGGTACCTCTCTGCCCTTACCTGCTGCCAGCAACACAGAGTTCATAAACTGAGTCACCGTCTTCTGAAACCGCTTCTTGATCTCAATCAGGGCTCTGTTTATCTTTGACACCTTTTCATCCATGAGGCTGATTCTTCGAACTGGCTGGAGGGAGGCAAATAGGGTTGGGGGCAGTGGTCACTTGCCCTCAGGGAGCTGCCTGCCTGCTCAGCAGGACTGACTCTGCTCTGAAGGCTAAGTAACCGGTCCTCCTGCCTAGAATACATCTCTGCCTCTCTTGACCCAGTTCTTTCAGCACACAGGGCCAGGCCTGACTCGACTCTCCCACTGTAGAGGGATTCTCTGGTTCTACTGTGCAGTATGACCCTTTGCCTTGACTCCCACTGTGATATATGACTGCAAGGTAAGTTAGCACTTAAGTAACTGGGTACATTTGTTCTGTCCCCCTAAGCTGCCCTCTGATTTCATGCAGAAGGTGCTCAGTAAATGCTATTGCTTTATGAATGACTGGATGGACAAAGGCTCCTCTGGAGAGTCCACTGACGAGCACCACATAAGCATTTTTAGAGTCCTTCCACCTGGCCAGCTACCAGGGTACTGTCTGTGGACAACTCCTAGCTGAAAAGCCAGGAGTGACAAGCTGGCCAAGGTGACAGACACCAGCAGCAGGTCATCCACATCACAAAGGCCCAGGCTCTCGCCTGGAATCGGGGTTACTCTGAAGGGGCATTTGGCTTCAGGACTTCCCGGGGTATCCTGATACCTCTGCATCAGCTTCCCCGAAGTTCAACCTCTCTCTGCCCCAGTCCTCAAAGCAGTCATTTCCAGTAAGCTTCTGTGTGCAAGTCTCATTTTCTGAAGAAGCTGCTCTAAATAGCCAAAGGCCTCCATGGTACCGCAGAGCCATGCCCAGGATCCAGAGTTTCCCCCAGAAGCCTTCCCTTGATTCTTCAGCTGGGGGCATTTGCCTTCCACTAACTGTCCACATCTACCTGTTCCCATCATGCCTGCCTGGGGGTTTGTTCAGTTTTCACTTCCTTTATCCCTAAACATGGTTGACTCCTGAAGAGCAGGCTCTATGCTTTAGAGTAAAAGTCTGAAAAGTTTCCTTCTGTGGTCTTTAAGCCTCAGGTAGAGTTAGTAGGAAGAGGAGTAGACAGATAATCAGGACAAAGACTAAGCTGGTAAGAACCCCCATAAAGGATGGCCTCAGTTACTAGCAACGCCTGAGTCATCCTTCTGAGTAGTCCCAGCCGCTACTTCTGGGCTAATTTTATTTATTTATTTGTAATTTATATCCACACTGGTTCCAAAAAGGATTCAAGGCAGCACTCTGAGCTAATAAAGCATTTAAGTCAAAGCATCGCCTCGCCTCCAAAGTGCTGCCTAGATAGAAATATTTAGTGAGGAGCCAGGCCTCAGGGCTATAAAAGCTGGGACTGCCATTCTGCCTGTCGCTATGATAGGTGGCTCTCTCTGGGATGGGTGTCTGGGGAAGCCATTTAAACAAGCTTCCCAGTGACAGAGATACTACCCTCCCCGAGTCCCAGCCTTTCTAGGTAGCCATGTATTGTTACAGAACCAGAGCCAAACAAGCTAGACTTGTGGTTGAAAAGACTGAAAATGCCAGGATAGGGTTAAAATTCGGTCAGCCTCTACACATCCCTATAAAGAGAGGAAACTTAAGCTATACCAGGAAAGTGCCTGGACCAAGGTCTCGTGTGGTCTCTTCCTAACATGGGCTCTTTGCCAGACTCAACGCTCTGAAAGTTTTCTTTGTCCTTGAAACTGCCAGTTCCAAGGATCCAAGATGACCAGTTATCTGAGCTGGGCGTTCATGCAAAAATAACTTGAAACGCTGAACCTTGTTGTTCAGGACAAAGTTTGGGAATCCCACTGCTCACAGGAAATGATTATATTTATTCATTTGTTTCTGTTCATCTAGTTATAAATATACATTGTAGAAGACACCGTGCCTTTTTAAACAGAAGCAATTACAGACAGAATGCTTTTTTGGCAAGTCAGCCTTCTTTGTTACTAGTGTGTGTCATCTATAATGCAACATGTTTTCTGAGGCTATTTTAATGCATTGGCCTGTTTATCTCTGTGTTGAATGTCCCCAAGATAGTCATGTTCCTTGAGTTATTGTGTCATTTTAAATAACTTGTCATCCTCTACTTCCTGTCAGGCTGTGCCTTTGTGAGCCCCTTGATGGAGACCTGCCCTCCACATTTAGCACAGTATAGTAGAAATGCAATGTGAGCCAGTTTAATGCTTGGCACCCATATAGGTATAGTTAATTCTAATAATATATTTATTTTCTTGAGCATATTTACAATGATCATTTAACAGGCAATAAAAATTGGCAATTACTGAGAAATTTTATATTCTCTTCCCATTAAATCTTTGAAACACAGGATGTGTTTTTCACTGAGATTTCCAATAAATTTGTTTTCCTTGTACTTCAAAGGTTCGACAGCCTTGTGTGACTGGTACTGTGTCTGCCAAGTTGGACAGCACAGCTTGGCTCTAGATATGGCTCACTACAGTTGCACAGTAGTAAGGCAAAACTCCATTGAATTGCTTAGTTTTCCCAGGCTGAGAGTGCACGTGAGCACACAGACTTGAGAGTCATTCCAGACCTCTGGATGGTCTTTATGTTGCTTATGTCATGGTTCTCAGAACACATGAAGATGACTAAGCAGACACAGTGTGCATTTAACAATGACTAGTAGAAGAACCTGGAGCCAAATGGACAGGAGAGAAGCATCAACATGCAAGCATGGCGGCTCGCTCATCTAGCCTACCTGCCCGCCACCTCTGCTTCCTTCCTCTCTTTCTTTCTTTCCCATGTGCTAGTTAAATACTCTACTCTGTACTGTACCTAAGCACACTGGAGTTAGAATTCTTGCCGCTGGTGTAGTCTGAGCTCACAGGCACCCGAGTGTCCTTGGGGTTTCTATGAGAGCTTTGGTAAACACCTTCTTCCCTCGTGTCTCAGAAGCTCCCGTATGCCTCCGGTACATAGCATGACCCAGTCTGGACCCATAACTGGTATGTGTTCTTTCATCCCTTCCATTTGACTGAGAGTTCCAGACCAGGAAGAAGCTTCCTTTCTATATCTCCAGCGGCTATCATGATACACTGCAAGTGCTAACAGCTGTTTGCCGATTTCTTTAATAAATTAATGAAAGAGAGATGGTGCTGGAAAGAATGCAATGGGTAAAGCAGGCATGATGCTTTTCTTTGGGAATATCAAGTCTTCTTCATGTCCTGTGGATCTGCAGTGAATGGCTGCCCTATGTCTCTGTGTAACTGGAAGGTAGTCAGCTGTCTCCAAGGGCCTGAGAGCTTATGGCATGCAATGGTAATGTCCCATCATTTAAGAACACCTAGGTCGGGTCCTTAGAATTGACCATTCCAGCCAGGATGCCACTGAAGGGAAAAACAATACTATTTGTGATTCCTGCAGGTGGACAAGTGTAAAAAGGGCTGGCACTGGGCAAACTGCCTCTGTCCTGGGAACCAATCCAAGCAACGATTTCAACAGATGAATTCTAGTGATCTGCCCCATTCACATGAGCTCTCGGCCCAGTCTTACTTCCATGCCAGGTGTTGTCTTTTGGACACCTCAGAGTTTGGGGATGGCATCTTATTCATCGACTCTGTCTTTTCTATGATGTTGTTTTGGCCAGGCCACAGTCAGACCAATGAGTGGGAAGATTGGAATTAAAAAGGTTCTGTTGTATTTTTATCCTCTCAATAAATAATGGGAAAGTACAGCCATCTCTCTGCTTATGGGAACTATATTCTCACACATGTGAACATCTCCACAGATACCTGGACCTGCTCAAGTCCCTTGCGTACATGAAGTGGGAGTCACCATTTCCTACGCCCATGCCATTTCTAGCTCACCTGGCATACTAGTAGAGTGAGGATGCTATACCAGTCATTGCTTCACTGTGTGCTATTCAGGCAGTGAGGCACAAGCAGACTCTGTGTTCAATTCAGACACAGAATCTTTTTCTGAGAAATTTCCACTCCTAGTTGCTTAAGGAGCCCTGCATGCGGGGTAGCAGGGGAAGCCCTGGCATGGCCAGCTCCACAGAGACACCCGGGTCAGGGCTAGATGCCCCACCTGCTCTGCCCTGCTCATCTACTTTGCCTTACCCGTTTGTCATGCAGCACGTTATGGGGACAGCTTTTGGGTGACACACTGAGTGTTACCGTCTCGTTCATGGAGGTGAAGGTGACGGTGATGGAGTCCTGCCCCAAGACTGTGAGCTTCATTTGTTCATTCACCTGCAGATAAAGAAATCAGCACATGTGGATCTCTGTGCAAAGCACAGATCATTTTTAGCTTGGAGCTGAGATGTGTAAGCTTTCTGGATCTTGTGCTAGAATCTAACTTTCATAGAGAAGACAGAATACCAGGGTCCTTTTGGAGATTTACTGACAAGGTCAGCAATGCCTTCCTTCTCTGTTCCTTCTCTTCCAACTCACTCTTAGAAACAGCTGCAAAGCAATCCAGGTGTGCTAGACAGGGGAGTCAGCTTGAGTCCTGTAGACTGCACTGGGATACCATCGTGGGTCCTGGATCAGACTCAGGCACCAACTGACTTGAATCTTGTTCTGTTAGTAAGCTGTTCAGTTTCCCTGAATCTCAGACTCTTCAGCATGAAATAGGTATGTAGCTACAGTTCAGTTCAAATAATTTTTGTTTTTCTGTTTTTCAAGACAGGGCTTCTCTATGTAATCCTGCCTGTCCTGGAACTTGCTCTGTAGACTAGGATGGCCTCAAACTCACAGAGATCCATCTGCTTCAGTCTTCAGAGTGCTGGGATTAAAGATGTGTGCTGTCACCACCGCCTGGCTAAATGACAGTTTTAGTGGCAACAGAGTCTTTCTATGCCACCCTACCTCTCATGAGAGGATAGATAGATCAGAGCGTGGAGAGCAGAGTGGCTTGTTTACTTCTCGACAGCTTGCCAGTTCTGGGCATTATTTTTGCAAGGCCACAGAGCATGCAACCATCCACCACTGTGTTCCTCTGCCTTCAGAGCTCTGACCCACATCTTTTTTACCTACAGATACACCCTAGGCTGTTCTGAATCAAGAGAGGTCTTTGCTCTGCTCCTTTTTTCATTAGTCCAGATGTTGGCCCAGAAGTCAGGGCCTCATTGTCTCATCATTGAGTCTCTGTCTCATGCACTCAATCATCTAGATCTGGCCCATCTGAACCCCACAGACAATAAACCATGATGTGCCGAGTCTCTGGATATCTTCAGACTTTCTGATCACTCTTACTTAAAAGAAACTACCCACTCCTTGTCTAGAGAAATATGGAACCAGGAACTTAGGCTTTGCTGAGGGGCAAGGTTCTATTCCAGTTTTGAATCTTATCAATTGGGTAATTATAGAGAAATCTATTACCTTCTCTGAGCCTGGAGATAATAATAGAGCTACTCTCTGAGGGTTCTGGGCATCCTTCATGAGCCAAAATATGTAGTGAGGCTTAGCATGGTACAGCTGTTATTTATTGTCCTGCTCCCTGGGTATTGCCCTCTCTTAAAGCCCTCAACATAGATGCTCTATAAACTCAGTCAAGGCTCTTCTTAAGAGATCATTTGCTACCTGACATGTCTGTTCTCTCCAAGTTCTTGTTTCAGATCAGAAACCAAATTATAGGTCCCAGATGTTATTCTACTGAGTCAAATCAGCACATTGAAAACTGTACAGGTAATAATAGCATATATGTGCAAAATGTTATTAAAAACTTGTTATTTTGTATGCTAACTAAAAAAATTAATTTAAGATGCTCATATTTGTTCCTGGTCCAAGGGTGTCTTGAAGTATCTCCATCCTCATCTCTCTCTACAGCTCATTCCTGGATGCTAGCATTCATTTGTTGTCATGCCTCCTGTTTAAGAAAAACAGCACTGCCAATGTTTTAAATCATGCTCGATTTGGCTAGTAACCTCACTAGCCATTCCACTCATCCATTTCCTGATCCTTCTTTATCTAAAAAACAAAACTTAGATTTTATTACTTTTAGTTATGTATGTGTTAGGGGGTTATGTGTGTGTGAGTGCAGAGATGTCCATGGGAGCAGAGCTTTCAGATCCCCTAGAGTTGGGTTACAGGCCATTGAGAGTCCAGTGTGGGTGCTAGAAATCAAGCTCAGGTCCTCTGCAAGAGCAGTACAGAGTCTTAGGCGCTGAGTCAGCTCTCTTGCTCTGGTTTCTATTTCTTGTTAATCCTCCACATTGAGGCTGAACTGAAGCTGGGCGATGGTGGTGCACGCTTGTGATCCCAGCACTCTGGGAGGCAGAGGCAGGCGGATTCCTGAGTTTGAGGCCAGCCTGGTCTACAAAGTGAGTTCCAGGACAGCCAGGACTATACAGAGAAACCCTGTCTTGAAAAAACCAAATCCAAAACAAAAAACAAAACAAAACAAAAAACAACAACAAAAGAGCCTGAGCTGAGCATTCCTGCTCTTAGCTTAACAGCTCCTACTTCAAACAGAGTTGAACCAGCTCTTAACATGTTGACCCTCCCACTGGTAACTAAAAAGTTGAAGAAGACAAAAACAAACTCCCTGAAACCACTATTCAGCGGCTGAGAAGAGTGAGCCATGCCAGACAGATTATGAAGAGCTAAGACTTAGGAAAGGATGGGCAGGAGAGAAATGTCTGTCTCAAAGCTCTAGCCTGGAGGCCACAGTTATGGCTAAATCTATTGCCTTCTGGTGAGGGAATCCAAATAACAAAACCTGGGCAACAGAAGTCACAGGAAAGTGGCAAAGACTTCGGGAGGAGTGAGTCTGAAGAGAGACTAGAATTCTGTGTACAAACTTGTCCATATCTCTGGTCAGTCCTGAACCCTGCAAGAGAAGACATTCTCAAGATAGCTTACAGTAGAGAAATTAAAAATATAGTGTTTTGAGCTTCTGTCTACTGCTAATGGGGAAAAGTTCACAGCTTCAGCCTGATCGAGTTCTGTGCCTTATAGAACAAGACTATCCAATACCATTCTCAAAAAAGACAGCAGGATTCTGAGATTCCACAGCACAGCAGTGGCAGTCTGTCACCCAGAGTTCTATGGTAGAAGGGGGACTAGTAAATGGTGAGCCATTCTCAAGACAACAGATTAGTGACTGAAGCTGATTGTGTTTGGCACAACCAGGACACAGAGATATTCACACATTAAACTTTGAGACAGCTGATGTAACTATATTCAACGATGAAAGGGAAAACAAGCTTGTCATGAAAGTATTTGAGTTAAAACTGGTTAAAGATAGCATGCAAGGGCTGGAAAGATGGCTCAGTGGTTAAGAGCACTGACTGCTCTTCCAGAGATCCTGAGTTCAATTTCCAGCCACCACATGGTGGCTCACAATCATCTGTAGTGGGATTCAATGCCCTCTTCTGGTGGGTCTGAAGACAGCCACAATGTGCTCACATATATAAAATAAAAAAATAGAAAAACAAAAAGAACAGCATACACTCTGCCCAGAGCCTGGTGCGCGAGAGCCTGGCGTCTACTCGTTGTGTCCCCTTTCCTTCATAAGAGCACATCGGAACTCTTAAGCCATGCCACGCCAGACTCAACACAGAGCTTTTAGGAGTAATGCTCTTTCATTTTATCTAGACTTCTCCTCCCCCCCCCCACCTCTGAAGCATGCATTGTCACTCCGTGTTATAAGTTATGGGCCACCTTCTATTCCAGGCTACTTCTGACTGCATAGACCTTTGCTGTGCAGCTCCAGGATAAGGCACAGTGCTAAATATCTAGGCATGGTGATGCACACCTATAATCCTAGCAATCAGAAGACTGAGCAGAAAGATAAGAGTTCAGTGCCAGCCTGTCTATATTATTGTCACAGATAGGCATTGCTGTGCAGCAATTTCCTCCAAATTAAAACGCTGTCCTGAGGGATGGCAGAGGCTCCTAACAAATGGGAAATAAACAAATTTCCAAGTTCAGGAAAGCCAAAACCCTGCATAGAGCATACAAGAGAGAAATGACTTCTGGGGAGGAGACGCTGGAACCAGCTGGGCTGTCTGGAACGATGCTGGTGCTTGCCTGCTGCCTACAAGCTGCATAGGAAGCTCTCGGGCTGCATCTCTGGGGGGCTATGGCCCAGGCCAGCAAAGGCTGCCTGATAATGCAGCCAGTTGCTTCTGAGCCAATTAGGCTTTTAAAGTAACTTTCACTCATACACTGATAAGTAGCTCCAATGAATTCATTTGTCAAGCCGGGCTGGTAGAAGTATTTCTTTGGCTGTGGTTTTGTGCCCTGTCTAGGATGAGCAGACATCTGTTCACATCTTCCCGGGAAAGTCACACGATGGGTACGATTTTTAAAAACCCATAAGGTCAGCAAGAAGGCTCAGTGGGTGAAGGTACATGCTGCCAAGATGGACAACCTGATTCAAGCCCTGGGACTCACGTGGTAGAAGAGAACCAACTCCTGCAAATTGCCCCCTGACCTCTACATGTGTGCCATGGTATGCCCTCATGTGCACATGTACACACACACACACACACACACACACACACACACACACGAGAAAAGAAATACATGCTGTACATTTACTAAATATGTTCCTCAGTTAAACTACAGTCTTGAACTCTGATAGCTGAATAACAATCATGCCCTAAGAGTTATAGAGATATGGAGGCAAACGAATCAAAGCCTTACTTGTAGCATTAGCATGCCAAGCTCTCCTTTTGTGTTCCTGCTGGCACAGCTGGCTGCCTTACTTGAGAAGGTAGAATGATCTAACTGCTACCCATAATGTTTGCTTCTGCAAACAAGCTTAAGTTTGTTAACAGTGTAAGTTCCCCTCCATGGGCATAAAATGCAAAACCACCTGAGAATGGCCAGGTAGTAGGCAGGGAATTTCAAAACTAGCATACAGCCTATAAAAACTGAACAAAACAAAACAAAACAAAACAAAACAAAACAAAACAAACAAAAACCCTGCAAGTGAACAGCTGGATTTGCAGAACACGAGCTGAGTCTAGGCAGGCTAGGATAAAATGAACCTGAGTTCTCCAACTTTTCAAGCATTGCTTGGTTCTTTAGTAGCCAGTTTTCTACAAAAATAAAATAAAAGTAATAAATTTCTAAGAAAGTAAAAAAAATATAAAATTGTTAAAAATAAAGCTGCCAACTACTATAAATGATGCTTCACAAAATGAAAGATATTTTACAATAAAATCAAATAAAAATCAAATAGGAAGGAGGTTGCCATGAAGGATCAACACAGCAGCCTACCACTGCTACGGGCTGGCGGAAAGCAAGTGAGCCTGCTCCAGACCACTGCGGACTGTCTCATGACCTCTGTACCGGATCAGGTGGTCCCAGGGCGGTGCTATCTGACAGGCACCCACCTTCAGTGCTGAGCGGCCTGTGGGAGCCACCCCTACCATGCCGCCCATGTACCTTGTACTCCAGCGAGAGCAATGTCTCCGTCTTGCTGGCCCAGCTCCACCTGTGGACTATGTAGCCCTTTTGGTCATTTGTGATCCCACCTTCTTCATCGAAAACCAAGACGTATGGACAGCTGGGAAATACAGGAGACATAGAAGGTACTTATAGGCCCCGAGAGAACCCCTTCATCACTACAGGCTACAGATGGGCAGGGCTGGGAGAGTCTGCCCCAGTCTGAAATAAAGTTTACCTGACACAAACAATCTGAGGGAGGGAATGAAGGAGTCTGAAGACTCCTGTGGGCAGCTTCACTTCTCCACTCACTTTGGTCTAAAACTCTAACACCAGCTGACACTAGTGATGGTGTCTGTGGAGAAGGGACAGGGTGAGGCAGACAATGTAGGCTCAAATAAGACCCAAAAGATGAAAATGTAATTTTTTCTGTATTCCAGGAGCCTGGCACAAAGATATCAAGCACCAAAATGTGAGCTAGAACATGGAACATGAAAGGAAGTCACTTCCTCCAAAAGGCAACTTATTAAAAGAAAGACAAAAATCAACTCTTGGCTGTCAAGAGTATGTGCTGCTCTTTAGAGATCCTGTGCATGGTGGTTAACCTGAAATGTCAACTTGAGTAGCTTGGAAATGCCTAGATTAGTGGATCATGGCCTCTGGGTCTACCTGTGCATTCAGAAATGAGTGGGTCCTTGGGGCTCTCTCCTAACCAACAGATTGATCCTTCAATGAGTTCATAATACACTGGCATTATTAGGAGGTGGTAAAAGGCAGGACGTAAGGCCTAGGTAGTGGAAGTTAGTTACTGAGTCGTATCTTGGGGAGGGCTGTATTTGCTCTGATCCTTTCCTGTTTGTCTATTTCTTAGGTCACGAGGATGAGAACCACCCTAATCCACTGTGCTATGACAAACTAACATCTCTAAAACTGTGAGCCCAAATAAGTTTTTCCTTCTTCAAGTTACATCAGTGGCTTTGTCACAGTAACGAGGAAAGTAACGAAACATCACTCATCTTGATCACCCACTGCTTGGGTAAGTAACTTTTTCTATTAAATTCTCCCAGGTGTAAGAAATGGGGATGTAACTGTGTCAGAGTGCTTGCTTCGTATTTATGAGGTCCTGGTCCTTAGTTCAGAAAACAACAACAAAAGCCCTGTGTGCCTAACCACAATGGAGATCTTAGTGTTCTGGGGTACCCAGTGGGCGACTTGGAGTGGGTTCCTTCTCACTGTGGAAAATGCAATGTAGACCCAGCAGTTGAGCCTCCAAGTACAGTGAGTCCCTGCGGGACAGCCTCATCCTGCCTCAATGCCTTTCTACACTCCTCCTTTAACCTCAGTCACCACCTTACTTCATGAGGCTACACTTCCCTTCACCTACTCACCAGTTCTTCAGGTTGTAGTAAACACAGCCCAGGCCTTCCGCATTGAACAGAGCCAGGAAGGTATTAGGTATGTCATTAAAGAGGCAGGTGATGGGTTTCCATCTGCAGCACGTGGGAATCTGAAGTAAGGCGATATTTCCGGAGGGATAGCTGGCAGATACAGTCAAGTGGAACTAACAGGGGATTCTCCAGGGTACCCACAGAGACATGTGAAAGGATTCTCCTGTGTATTGTTCCCTTCCTTCACAGATCCTGTTGGTGCTTTGCATGTGTCACAAATAATTACAGAACCTGGCCATGCTCCAGGTCCTTCCTGTATCTCCTTCTTATTCCTCACACTACTTTAGAAGAGGTAGTCCTGTCTCCATCTCACATGGCTGTAGGGGTTTCACAGGTGTGAATGGTACTAGAGACATGGACTTTTAGCGCTAAAACATGAAGATCTCAGGAAAACCAGAGTGAGGAATTCACCCGAGTGAGAAATCAGAGGGGTAGAAAATGCCTTGTCCCATCTCACGCCTCAATGAGTACAGAGCCAGAGCATGGTCTCCAGACCCAGGAGTATTTCCAGCATTGTAAGGCTGTCTCCCCTTTTGGCCAGTCTGGTAAGAAAATAATCTCTCTCTCATCCTGATCCTTCCCTATCTCAGAGGCCTCAGGAATCACTGATCCTCAGAAAGGCACAGTGTTGGCAGCTTCTACTCTGTAGAACTGTAGAAGCAGTACTCCAGATAGGACTGTAGTGGCTGGCACTGCAATCCATCTCCCTCAGTTTTTCCCACTAGCCAAATGAAAACAGAAATGGGAGGAGGGAGGGTGATCTGCAGGTAGAAATGATCCACAGTAACCTATCCAAAAGTCTACCGTTTAGGTAGATAGTACAATGAGTGAAACAAAGATTTCACTAAATAAGTACTGCAGTAAATTAAACAATAAAATAAAAAATCATTTACAGGAAAGACAATTAGTTGAAATTATCCGAACTGTAAAGAATTAAGTAAAAGAAAAAACCCCAGGCCTGACAGCTCATGCCTGGAGCCCTGGAACTTGGGAGACAGAGGCAGGAAAATACCAGAGTTCTAGGCTGGCCTGAACTACATAATTTCAGATCAGCCTGAACAACAATGTAAGACAGTATCTAAACAAGAAGGAGGAAGAGGAGGAGGAGGAGGAGGAGGAGGAGGAGGAGGAGGAGGAGGAGGAAGGAGGAGGAGGAGGAGGAGGAGGAGGAGGAGGAGGAGGAGGAGGAGAAAAAGAACAACAATAATCCAAGAAAGATTAGAAACTCAGGGCCCGAGGAAAGATTATTGGGCACAGCAACATATGCATAACAGTAATTCCAGAAATCCAGGAAAAAGAAGGAGACAGAGAGGATATCCAAAGAAGTAACATACAGTAGATGAAGCTGGATATGTTTTTTAACATATCCTGGAATTTGGGAAACAGAGGCAAGGAAATCTCTTTGAGTTCCAGGATAGCCAGAGCTACACAGAGAGACCCTGTTTCAAAAAAAGAAAAGAAAAGAATACCATTCCCCACCCCAAAAAAACCCTAGAGTCACAACACTTCTTGACTTAAAAACTTAACACAAATCTTTAATAATTAAAGCAATGTGGTCTGGCATAAGGATGGACATCAAAATTAGAACAGGGAATTAAAAATGAGTCTAAAATAGATCTTTCCATCTATAGTCAATTTATTTTTGCCAAGATCTCCAGGATCATTCAAAGAGGGAAAAGTGGCCTCTTCAACAAGGCACTTAGACAATAGGATACCTATGTGCAGAAGAATGGGACCTCAGCTCATACAAGATGCAAGTGCTGGCTCAGAATACCTTCAGGACCTATATTAAAAAGCTTCATCTAGGTGCATAGCCCACCAGGAGAGAGTGATCTCCTAGCAGCACTTTCACTTCTGAGTGCAGAGGTGAGATCTCCACCTTCTCCCTCCCTCGATGGAGGGGACCAGCGAGGAGCACACAGGGCATAAGATCAGTGGAGTAGCTGGGATGGAAGTCTTCCCGCCTCCATTTGCACCAGGAAGCCAGGAAACTCCACAGCCTTCTGTGCACAGCACACCAGGAGAGAGAGATTTCCCAGCAGTGCTTTCACTTTTGAGCTCAGAGGAGTAAAGACACAGGCTTACATGCCCACAGGAGGAATAAACTCCAGTCAGAGACAACAATACCAACTAGCACCAGATGGCGAAAGGCAAGCACAAACAGAAACCAAGGGCACATGGCAACATCAGAACCCAGTTCTCCCACCACAGCAAGTCCTGGATACCTCCAACACACTGTAAAAGCAAGAGTTGGATTTAAAATTGTATCTTATGATGCTGATAGAGAACTTCAAGAAAGACTTAAATAACTGCCTTAAAGAAATATAGGAGAACATCGGTTAACAGGTAAAAGCCCTTAAAGAGGAAACACAAAAATCCCTTAAAGAAATATAGGACATTATGAGTCAACAGGCACAAGCCCTTGAAGAATAAACACAAAAATCCCTTAAAGAATTACAGGAAAACACAAACAATCAAGTGAAGGAAGTGAACAAAACCACCCAGGATCTAAAAGTGGAAGTAGAAACAATAAAGAATCACAAAGTGGGACATCTCTGGAGATAGAAAACCTTGGAAAGAATTCAGGAGTCATATAGATGCAAGCATCAATAACAGAATACAAGAGATAGAATAAAGAACCTCAGGTGCTGAAGATACCTAGAAAACATCAACTCAACAGAAAATGCAAAATGCATAAAGCTGGTAACCCAAAACATCCAGGAACTCCAGGACACAATGAGAAGACCAAACCTAAGGATTATAGGTATAGATGAGAGCAAGGATTTACATCATATAAAGGCAATGTAAATATCTTCAACAAAATTGTAGAAGAAAACTTCCCTAACCTAGAGAAAAGATGCCCATGAACATACAAGAAGCCTTCAGAACTCCAAACAGACTGGACCAGAACAGAAAGCCCTCCTGTCACATAATAATCAAAACCCCAAATTCACTAAACAAAGAAAGAATATTAAAAGCAGTAAGGGGAAAAGGGCAAGTAACTTATAAAGGCAGACCTATCAGAATCACACCAGACTTCTCACCAGAGATGATGAAAGCTAGAAGATCCTGGGCAGACCTCATACAGACCCTAAGAGAACACAAATGCCAGCCCAGGATACTATACCCAGCAAAACTCTCAATCATCATAGATGGGAAACCAAGATATTCCATGATAAAACCAAATTTACACAATATCTGTCCAAAAATCCAGCCCTACAAAGGATAATTGATAGAAAATGCCTTCACAAGGAGGGAAACTATACCCTAGAAAAAGCAAGAAAGTAATCTTCCAACAAACATAAAAGAAGATAGCCACACAAACATATGAATAACATCAAAAGTAACAGGAAGCAACAATCACTATTCCTTAATATCTCTTAACAATAATAGATTCAACTAAACAATAAAAAGACATAGATTTCCAGAGTGGTTGTACCAGCTTCTAGTCCTACCAGCAGTGTAGGAATGTTCCTTTTTCTCCACATCCTCGCCAACACCTGATGTCTCCTGAGTTTTTAATCTTAGCCATTCTGACTGGTGTGAGGTGGAATCTCAGGGTTGTTTTGATTTGCATTTCTCTAATGACTAATGATGTTGAACATTTTTAAGGTGTTTCTCAGCCATCCGAATTTCTTCAGGTGAAAAGTCTTTGTTTAGCTCTGTACCCCATTTTTGGATGGGGTTATTTGGTTTTCTGATGTCTAACTTCTTGAGTTCTTTGTATACATTAGATATTAGCCCTCTGTCAGATGTAGGGTTGGTGAAGATCTTTTCTCAATTCGTTGGTTGCCGATTTGTCCTTTTGACAAAATTTTTCTATCCCATATTTCAATTAATTTAGCAATGTTTTACATGCCTACCCTTTACTTCTTAATTTTCCATGAAAATTGTCAATTTTAATGTGTTTATCTGAAATATTTTCCATGTAAATCTCTAATTTTATCATAAAGTGTTTTTGCTTCCCTTTTCAATAAAAAAAAAGCTTCATCTATAAAGCTGTTAGAAGGGAAACACAGGATAAATGTCACGACCTTAGAGTTGGCAATGATGTCATAGATGTGAAACCAAAAGCATTAGCAACAAAATTGGGAAATTTGGACTTGATCAAAATGAACAGCTTTTGGGGTTAGAGTGAGAGCTCAGCGGTAGAGTGTGTTTGGCACACTGAAGCCTTGCATTCAAGTCTTAGCAACGTCGCCACCATAACCAAAGGATGAGCACAGGGACTGGGACACACTGCAAGCATCTGCCAAAGGGAGCCGATGCAAAGCTATTCAGCATCACTGTTCCCAGGGGATTCCAGCTGGCCCCTGTGGAGAATGGTTCTGAGGGCTGCACTAGGAGGTCCAGATCAGCTGTGGCCTGAAACAGGCCACCACAAAGACCTATTGTTTTTATCTGAACTCTGCGCAGAAACAGAGTTGGTGGCCAGAATTCTACAGAAACCAGGTGGTAAAGGAAAACTTTCCAACCATTTCACTCAGGAGGGATTCAGCAGGGAAGATGCGCCTTAGCCTTTGAACACAGCGACACAGAACTTCTTTAAGATTACATGGTCCGACTCATTCCTCATGTAACCAAGAGAAGCAAGGCACAGACTGAGTGGTGTGTGCAGGGTCACTGTGATAGCTGATGTGGATTGTCAGTGACAGGATTATGTAGGAGACAAGCCTCTGGGGGTGTCTGTGATGATATTTCCTCCCAGCGAGGTTTAACTGAGGTGGGAATACCCATCTTGAATGCAGACAGCACCACTCCTCGGGCCAGTGTCCCAGGCTGGGTAAAAGGAGGGGGCAAGCAGAACACTGGCACTCATCTCTAGCCGTTTCCTGGCTTTGACTCATGTGAACAACTGCTTCACACATCTGCCACCAGGCCTGACGTGATGGATTGTACCTTCATACTGAGAGCCAAAATAAACCCATTCTTCCCAAAATACCTGGTATGGTGTTTTGTCACACCAACAAGACAAGTAATGAATACACGTACGACCCGACCCTGGCCTCTGCAACTCCCAAGGAGAAAATGGACTTATTGGCAGGATGCCATCACAGTTGGAGTCAAGTTGAGTGTTCCCATAGCAATGGATAAGAGGTTGGAGGCGAGTCCACCTACAGTACCTCAAAATTCTGGGACAGGTAGGAACAAAGATCCAGGCCATCCTTCTCCAGTCCCTTTGCTAGAACACTAATCCCAGGCTACCCTTCTCCAGTCCCCTTGCTAGAACACTAACTAGTAAACGTGTGTCGAACCTGGTTAACGCAGTGAAGAGTCAGAACTACAGCAAAGGAGTCCCACAATCTCAAGCAGCAGCTTTCCATGAGCCCTAAGTTCCCTGAAGCTGCAGCTCACAATTTACACATGTATGGATATACACACATGCATATTTCTTGGAAGTGGACCTATAGTGCCCATCAGATTCATAAGAGAAACATGTCCTGTTTTGCCACCATCCAACATAAGGATTCAGCCATCCAAGGCTGCAGATCAAGCAAATGTGCAGCAAGTGGGATGAAGGCTTAGACTCTGAGCATGTGAACCGTAAAGGTGGAGCATAAAGACCACAGGGATAAAACTACCAGTGAATAAGGACCAGGAAAACAACCCTCCCCAAACCATTTAGACACCCTTCACGTTTCCTCCCACTGGAAATGAACCACCCGTCGGGGGCTCCTCTCTCCTGGCCGAGCCTTGAAGGCTGGGATCTGCCTGCACAGACAAGCTTCTCACGGGAATCAGGGGCTTGATAGACTCCTGCCGACTTGAACTCTACTGAACTTGAACTCTGAACTCTTTTCTCAGTCCCTCCCGAGCCTGACTGGAGCGTCCTCACCAGGCTTCTCTAGTTGACCAAGAGTCCCCAGGGAACAGTAGCTCTTTCAAGCCCAGGGGTCTCTGGGGCTAAGTTGGGGAGAAAGAGTAACACCCATCAAAAGGATATTAAATGAAGGAAGAGCCATCATAGAAAGTGTAATGCAGCTTGATGGCCTTCTTGGGCCCCTTCCACTCTTGAGAATGGCGGCCCATGTGAGCATGCTGGCTGGAAGGCTGGTGAAGAGTGGAAGCAGCCATCTGAGTCCCCGCGGGGAGAGGGTGGTGAGAGTCCCCCTTGGAGGCCAACATTAAATGAGAGGAGATCTTTGACCTGTAGTTTCGAAAAATCGTGGGGCAGGAGGCATTCCTCCCTCTCCATAAGATCCTTTCGGCTTCTCTGTGGGAAGGAGATGAACGCATCTTCTAGGCGCTTGGTTCTCACCCTCCAGAGAGGTTCTCTATAGCCCCTTCCCAGCATCCAAGACTCCCACCCCAGTCCCCTTGTCCTAACGTGCACATCCCCACTCTCTTCTTCTGCATAAGCAAAGGTAGTATTTTTAGGAGGAAGTGGGAAGGTGTGGGTGCCCTGGGAAGATCAGCCTTGTCTGAGTCTTTGGACCTACAGAGTAGGGCTATGCACAGAGCACTCTGGAGCAGCTGGAGACAAACTGTCCCTTCATCCTCCATCTTGAAGTTCCAGGAGGATTTACTCTAGAATGTCACAGTACAGAGGTAAATTGGGTGGCTGCTCCTACCTGTGACCTGGCCCAGTGATCCCACAAGACACTGATGTGAAAAGGGGATTAATCTTTATGACCTGGGCCATTAGAGAAATAGTTTCTCTAGACATCACAGTATCCCCAAATAATATACTGTGAGTCACCTATGTGAATGGAACTACTTTATTTGTATCTGTAAATTGGATGGACCATGTACTGTGTGTGTGTGTGTGTGTGTGTGTGTGTGTGTGTGTGTGTCTGTGTGTGTGTGTGTCTGTGTGTGTGTGTGTGTAAAGGACAGCTGGGCTGACATGGGGCATGTACTTACTGCTGTGACACCCATCTGTCCTTGCGTCCCATGTCCTGTGGACACCATCCCCATATGTAGGCACTCACATGTGGCGACACATATCCTGCAGCTTTTCCCGGGCCTCAGGGCAGGGGTCAGGCAACTCAACAATAGTGCTTTCAGGAGGGGTTCGGGCTCGGGCGGGTGGAGGCGAGACGTCTTCTACAGGCTTTGCCTTGGCTGTAGTTAGAGGTGAGGAGGTAGAAATACAGATATGGTGGGCTTTAGAGATGGGGGCTTGAGTATCACATTCTCCTGGGAAAGGGCTGTGGAACACGTTAGGAGGCTCTTTTGTGCTATGCTGCAATAGGGATCATTGCCTGCTAACTCAGTCAGTCACTAACTTGAAGACTGAGGAACACAATGGTGAACAGCAGCAATAGCAATGAAGTGGGCTCTACTGCTGATGCTTCCATAGTCCCCTGTAACCAGTCCCCCTTTACCAAGAACAATGAAGCATGAGGAAGACAAGTCACACAGGCAGCCAGGATGGGTGAAGAATTGGCTTCAAGTTTCTCAACTTCTAGCCTTACCTCCAATATCTGTGGGAATTAAAGGGGCAGCATGAGCCAACCCTGGCCCTCCTTCACTACCCACTACCCCCCCCACACACACACCTGTCTGTCTAGCTTATCTGCCATCATAGTTGGCAGGATGGAGGCCTTTCCTATTGTCAGCAGGCACCTCCCACACACACCTCCCCTCTGGCCCTTCTTCCTCTCATCTGCTATCTATTTCCCCTGACATTCCCTTCCTTCTGGGTGGGACTCTTTCAACAGGGCAGGGGAGTCTTCTGTGGCTTTGCTTCTGCCCACACATAGTAGTAGTAGTCTCTTCTGCAATACAGAACTGGACCCTGCTAAGTTTGGGACACAAATGTCACTATTTCCCCACTGATGGTGTGGCTGGACAGAGCTGTCTCATTCACATTCTGGATACTGCCTGGGTTAAAGGACTAGATAGAGTCGGGGAGCCACGTGGAGAATGGAATGCAACTCTGATGCTGCCACTAGACGCGCTGCAGCTCTGCAGCACTTATAAGGACCCCTGCGTCACAGGCTGCTGAATCTCTGTGGCTGGAAATGCTACTTTCTCCTCACCTTTCCTCCTGCTTTCCTTTCCTGTGGAGAGGGAGAAGCTCAGACAGGCTGTGGAAGTCTGGTAGACCAGCTGGTAAGGTGTGTTCACTCCCATAGCAGAAATGTTCATGGTGGATTCTAGGGAAGAAGCACGAGTCTTCTTTACCATACTTAAAACTTCAGTTAAATTACAAAAATGTAAAGTACTCTTCTCTTTTAAACAGTGGGCCAGCTGTTCCAAAGTTGCCTGCAGTCATAAACCAACCAGGAAGTCTTGTAAGGAAAGAACTCATTTTGCTGCTCACTATGAAACAGTATCTGCACGGACCATAATTTGTCTTCATTGTTGGACAGTTGTTTCCAATCTTTCTGCCTCTCCAAACGGTTCTGTAACAAGCATCCCTGTCGAACTGTTTGTCCTTGTGGAGCTGAGTTGTGGCTCGCATTGGGAGTGGATTCCCATACACCACAAACAGGTGAGCTCAGACACAGGGCACCAGGACCGACTCTGAGGAGTGACTTCATCACTGTGACAACTTTAGCATCCATGTGGACTAAAGGGCTACTCTGCAACCAACTGGAAATTTTAGAACTTTGAGGAAAACTGCTAAGATGCACACCCTGGGAAGGGCCTGAGGGGCTAGACTGTGAGTTGTGACATTTCCACCAACAAACAAGCAGGCTGCCCTCTCCTTGCCAGCAGCACAGCATCTAGAGCTGCTCCAGCGCCTCCACCCTTGGGAGCGTTGGCCTTCCTACACCTTGCTGGCATGTTTGCGCTTCTTCCCTACAGGAGGACACCCACCTTTCCCCAGCTGTGCCGTGCTGAGGCAGCTTTTCCCAATAGTGCCAGTCAGGCAGTCAAAGGCCATCTCCTTTGCATTGAGATGTAGGAGCTGGCTGGCCTCTACAAAGCGCTTGGTGATGTCCAGAGGATTGGCACCTGCTGAAGGAATAAGCAAAGATGTGTTTTCTTCCTGGCATAGATGACTCTTCCAGAAAAGGGCCTTTACAAATGGCCGATTCATGGCCACCCCTCCATTCCCAGAGCATACTTATACAGGTTAAGTATCCCTTACCCCAAGGCTTAGAACCGAAAGGGTATGGGGTTTGGGGGAAGTTGGTGTTTTGAAATGTCTTCCTGTACATACTGAGATTATATGGAGATGGGACTCAAAAGACATGGAATTCTCTGGTGCTTCCTGTATACCCTGTATGCTGATTGAATATTGTCTTACATGCAAATTATCATGCACTGTCAGCAGTGGAATATTCCACTGTGGTATCATATGGGCACTCAATATCCTTCAGACCACAGAATATTTTAATTATGTATGCTCAACTCATAACTGTTGGGGTACTTGTGGTATACACACACACACACACACACACACACACACACACTACCTAGCTGTGTAGAAGCAGAGAGGAATCTGTGAGCAGTCTTACCAGATGCAGACTCCACCATGGCCTTCATTTTCAGGGAAAGCAGCTCTGTCAACAGGTGAATGGATTGCCGCTGGAACTTGTGCAGGGTATCTTGGCCACTGGGCGGGATCGGCTGAGTAGCGGGAGAGGTGGGGGGCTTGGACTTGGCCCCTCCGGTGGCTGAGAGCAGTAGTGGAGGTGGTGGGGCAGGCGGGGGCTGCTTCTTCTGCGTGGGGAGGACCTGAACTGGGACCACTTCTGCAAGCACCACTGTAGGAGTTCCAAGGGAGATCACCAGATCCTGGATCTCAGATGCGGTGGGCACTGCAGGGTCGCTGATGAGCTCCTCCCAAGTGAACTCAAAAATATTCCTAATGCCTTTTGGGATGGAAATGCCTGCGTTGCGGCAGATAATGAGGAGTTTGGAGACGTGAGCCAGCAGTTTGGGGGCTGTGGCTGAGTATTGCAGGTACAGTTCTCGGTTACTTTTGACCTGGTTCATGTCGTCTGGGCAAGCATACTGCTAGGTGACACTGTCCATCTCCAAGGAGAGGGACACTCAGCTGTAAAGACTCAGCACTCTGACCAGTGAAGAGATGGGTCAGAAGCTTTTACCTACAGAGATGTCTTGGGGAAAGACGGAGTGCACATGCAGAAATCACCCTCGAAGTTCACCGGATCATCAGTTTCTGTCTCAGAAGGATAAGAAGGTTGCTGGTCATCCTTTCATGCCAGGATAAAGCATTGCTCCCCTCCCTCATCTTCCCAGGAACAGCAATGTGAGTGAGATACACTGGGACAGGCCTGCTCCTAAGGATGGGTCCAGAAAAGCTCCAGAGAGGGTAACAGAAACTGAGCATCTAAGCTAGGCTAGGAACCTTGGGAGCTAGATGAAGCAAAGGGCCAGGGCAAGGAGGGAAGTCTCACCACGCCTTTTGTGGTTAGCAACCCGAGGGTGAAAGATCTGCCTGTGATCTACTGACAAAAGCCTGTAAAAACAAAAGGATGCCAGAGACAAGGAACATGGGAGCCCCTGGTCACAAAGCTGTGATGGGCATCCAATTACTCGACATGCACAGACTAGGCCAGACAGAGAAGCCTGGAGGTCAATGGAATCCCACAGTTCAAAATCTGATACCACAGGCCGCATCCCACCAAGCAGAGGACACTGACAATTGGAAATGCATTGTTAGAAAGACACCATTGACAGGAAGATGTATCATAAGAGCAGAGATGTTACAGTGTGGAAAATGTATTCCTTTACATTAGTGGACTGTGGGAAGCATTTTCCCTCTTTAACAGAGATGCTCAAGGTTTCTCAGTGTTCAAGTAAACACTGGCCGGGGGGGGGGGGGCTTGAATTTAGCAGATAACACATTTTTGAAAACATACATTTTCTGGTATACAAATTCTTCTGGATCGTATGCTATATAAGAAAGATGCCTGATTGCTTATTTCTGAGGGCCTTCATGAGCCTCTACAGAAGGGCAATGCGCAGGAGTGCCCAGTGACTTTCCTTCCTCTCCTGGCCTTTCCAGCATCTTCCTTCAGTGCTGGCTCCTCTGACATCTACCCAGGAGCCAACCCAGCATCTTTACTGTGATGTCAACCACAAGAGCCGAGGACAGGCTGCTGGCTGCATCCTCTCGCCATCCTTGGCAGTGGGTGCAGCTGTCCAGCCATCTCTTTCTCCACTTTCCATCCAGTCCACCACTTTTCCAAACAGGCAATTCTCCTTGCCTTTTCAAGCTCTGGCCTTGGGAATCACTCCCAAGGTCACCATTCCAGGACAGTTCCTCAGGTAAGCACCTGCAGAGCTTACACTGAAGGCCCATGGTACTCCTCCAAGACTTTTGCTGATGAGGAACCAGAGCCCTTGATAGGGAGATGTCTGTCCCTAGATTCAAAGCATGGAGACATTTGCAAATACTACACCACTTTCCCTGGCCTTTGAGCTATCTATCTTTGCCTATCTATTAGGAACAAAGTTCCCTAACAATGAGAGTCCCATAGGACAAAGCTAACATTCTACAGGCTTGGGGACAAAGTGGCTTCCTGTGTCTATTTGCTGGCCTCTGGCATTGCCATTTCTCAGCTTTGCAGACACAAAAAATAGATTTGTTCTGGAATGATGCGTCCACAGAACAAAGACCCCATTCAGAATCTCTGGCAGCAAGGCACCAAGCCAGAGAGGTCTGACCCTAACTGTATAGGGCAGATGATGATGATGATGATGACGATATTTCTTCCCCATCACCCCCACCATCTCTCCTTCTTCCCCCTTCTCCTCCCTCCTCCTCATTCAGTCAGGACTCATATGAAGAAAAGAGGATGATGAAGCAAGTCCCTGAAATTGTTCAGTGTTAACTATTTGGAAAGGTCTCCCCCATCCTCCTAACTAGCTCCTACCATTTGAGGTTAATTATGAAGACATATCATACAAATAGATAAATGTATATATGCGTGGTTATGCGCAGATGTATGTGTTTGTGCATGCAAGCACGGAAAGGCTAGTGGTCAATCTTAAGTATTGTTCCTCAAAAGCCACACACCTTGCTTTCTTAGGAGGACCTGGGAGTCACTTGCAGACTAGACCAGATGATTAGTGAGCCTAAGACTCTGTCTCTCCCCAGTTCTGGAATTATACTACTGACTACAAAACACACTACCACACAAGGAAAATATGGTACTGGGTATTGATCCTCATGCTTCACAGGAAGAGCTCAACCGAGCTATCTCTGAATAGCCCAGATTTGGCTGCTCTGGACATTTAATATGAATGAAATCATGAATTATGTGGTCCTTCCTGTCCTCTGAGAAGCTATTGGCACTTGATGGCTACTAGAAGAGGAAGTCATGTTTGTCTGAGGATATGGCCACTGGTATGTTTCACATGGATTGTACCAGTTGGACCCAAACCCATGCACAGCTGCACTAATTGGTCTTGGTGGGAATGGTGGTTTAAATGAGAAATGTCCCAGGCTCATTCACTCATTCATGTATTTGAACATTTGGTCCTGAATCATGGAACCTTTAGGAGGTACAGACTTGCTGGCAGAAGTATCATGGGAGAGTCAGTCTCTCTCTCTCTCTCTCTCTCTCTCTCTCTCTCTCTCTCTCTCTCTCTCTCTCTCTCCCCCCCCCCTCTACTTTAGATGTATAGAGATATAATCAGTCAGCTTTCTGTTCCTGCCTTTCCTGGATGCATACATAGGCTTTTCCTCTGGAACTCTAAGCCAAAATAAACTCTTGCTTCTTTAAGTTGTTTATGTTTCTGGTATTTTATCACAGAAATGGAAAAGTAGCTAATGTAGTGAGCTTTATAAGGAAAAAAGGAAAAGACGACATGACGTTACCAGGTGAAAAGATTAGGGAAATTCAGGGAAGGTTAGTGGGAAGAAATTGGGCTGGGTGGAATGATCAAAATACATTGTATGTGTGAATGAAATTCTCAGAAAAAAATAATTATATATGTGATCCTTTGTGATGGTTTGTTTGTTATGATGCTTTTAAATTTTATCCATAATAGGCTAGGCATGGTGGCATACATATTTAATCCTAGCAATCTGGGAGGCAGAAGCCATGGGATCTCTAGTTCGAGGCTGACTTAGTCTACAGAGCAAGTTCCAGGACAACCAGGGCTACACAAAGAAATGCTGCCTCAAAAAATTTGTTGTTGTTGTTGTTGTTGTTTTGCTCATGAGCTGGAGACATGACTCAGCAGTTTAGAGTTCAGTTCCCATGGTAGCTCACAGCTATCCCTAACTCCAGACCCAGGGTATCAGGCCCCTCTTCTGACCTCTTCTGGCCTCTTTTGGCACTGCACAGAGATGCACAGACATGCAGACAAAACACTCATCTACATAAAACAAATAACTTGTAAAAATTTGCCCATGTGGCAGCATGCACAAATGCCTTTTGGATTTTATTGCTTTTTGTTGAGACAGTCTCACTGTTGCTCTGGCTTGCCTGAGAATATGTAGACCAAATGGTCTCAGTACTCCCTGAGAGCCAACTGTCTCTACCTCCTGAGTGCTGAGATTAAAGGCATGTGTCATGGGGCTGGAGGAAAGGCAGTAGTTAAAAGCACTGGCTTCTCTTCCAGAGGACCCTAGTTCAATTCCCAGTACCAACATGGTGGCTCACAGCCATCTATAACTCAGTTCCAGGGGATCTGATGCCCTCCTCTAGCCTTAAAAGCATCAGGCATACATGTGGTGCATAAACATATATGCAGATAAAACACCCATACTCGAAATAAAATTAAAAAGCATGTAACACCACGCCAAGTCTTGTTTTTCATCTTATCATGTTGTTTGTGCATGGTGTGTGTGTGTGTGTGTGTGTGTGTGTGTGTGTGTGACATGTATATGAAAGTCAGAGGACAACTGTGTAAAGTTGGCCCTCTCCTATCTTTATATGGGTTCAAAAGATCAAACTCAAGTTACTAACCTTACACATCAAGTACTTCACTTGTGAGCTCTCTTGCTAACCCTTATATTATGTGTGTGTGGCAGGAGGACATGTGTGGGAGAGCACCTATGCATGTGTGTGTTTAAGTGGAGGCTACAGGCCAGTTTTCAGTGACTTTTTTTTTTTTTTTTTTGGTTTTTTGGATTTGGTTTTTTTCGAGACAAGGTTTCTCTGTGTAGCCCTGGCTGTCCTGGAACTCACTCTGTAGACCAGGCTGGCCTCAAACTCAGAAATCTGCCTGCCTCCGCCTCCCAAGTGCTGGGATTACAGGCATGTGCCACCACCGCCCGGCTTCAGTGACTTTCTTGATCATTCTCTGTTTCACATTTTTTTCAGACAAGGTTTTTCACCAAAACTGGAGCGCCACACTGGCTGGCGAATGGACATTAAAGATCCTCTTGTCTTTGTCTCCCAGTCCCCTCACTCCTTCACATCACACTGGGGCTGTGGCTGTGCCAGGCAGGAGTGATAGGGAGCAGAACTCAGCTCCTCATTACTTACACAGAAGGCATTTTATTGATTGAGCCATCTCCCCAGGGCTCAATGTCTGCCTTTCCGAAGAACTCCCAGACTTTACAAAAGTGGTGACTTTGCTTCACAGTCACCAGCAGCGTTATGCAGATCCCAATTTCTATATGTCCTTATGACCCGTCTTGTCACTATTGTTTTGATCTGGTGGATATGAAGTTAGTGATTTGATTACAATCCCATGTCTCTAATGACATTAAACTCTTTTTCACATGTTAATCAGGTATTTTTTAAACTTGGAAACATTATCTACTCAGACCTAAAGGCCAATTAAAAAAAAAGTTATTTTAATTAAATGCATAGATATTATATCTCTTCAAAATTTGTATTAAAAAATGAGTGTCTTACTACACTGTACCTATAAGATGAAGACAAGGCTGTTGGGTAGAGGACCTTGAGACTTATCTTTAAAGGAGGCTGCTTTTAAGGAAAAAAATACTTCTCAGTCACTGCGCTGCTCAGGTGTCTTGCCTGGAATGGATGAGATGGGTATATCTCTAGCAGCCATTTTGAACCATGAGGTTACCTTGAAAAAGGAAGTCATAAGCTAGGGGTAGTCATACAGAACAATAGAATCTAGACTCCTGATAACACTGGAATCCCATACCATCTTTTTACCTGTCTCCAAACTTCTCCCACATGGAAAGATGACCCTTTGCCTCTTGTGTCTACAAGCCCCTTCTTCATACAGATCTCTACTCTTGCCATCAAATGTGATTTCTGAGTAGCCATTTTAGGTCACCCCAGCTTTCCTCTTTGCCCACTTAATTTGATTCTGCATTCACTTTTCCAGAATTGAGACACGAGCCTTGCCCTTGAGAAACTTGATGTCAAAAGTAAGAATGAAATTAAAGTGACTTACAATAGGAATTGCTACCAAAAAAATATGTAAAGGCCATGGGCATCTATATTAGTTATGTTTCTATTGCTGTGACAAAATGTCATGACCAAGACGACTTATGGAGGGAAGGGCTTCTACTTGGGTTTATGGTTCAGGAAGATTAGGATCACTGTCACAGAGTGGAAACATGGGCAGCCGGAAAGGATGGTGGCAGGAGCTCTGAGAAGTCACCTTCCAAGCTCAAGGCAGCAAGCAGAGATCAAACTGAGAAGGGCACAAGTCTTTAAGCTCCCCAAACCTGTCTCTATGACATTCCTCCTAAGCCTCCCCACAACAGGTCACAAACTGGGGACCAAGTACTCAAAGGCCTGAGAATGTAAAGGGACATCTATTGTTCGGAGCTACCACAGTCCACTGCCTAGCCCCCAGTCTCATGGCCTTTACATAATGCAAAACAATCAGCCTAACTTCTAAAGTCCCTGTTGTCTTTCAGTCCCAACACTTTTTAAGAGCCCAAAGATTACTCAAGGCAATCTCTTTTCTGTTAACCCCCTATGAAGTTAAAAAAAATTATATACGTCCAAAACACAATGGCATAAATGCTCATTACTGTTTCAAATAGGATGACTGGGGGCATAGTGAAAAAATACTGGATCAAAGCAAGACCAAAACTCAGCAGGACTCCAAATCCTGTAGCTCCAATGTTTGATAACAGAGTTTAGATGGTTACATCTCTCTAGCTCTGGGCATTTCTCTCTCAGGCTGGTTCCACTCCCTCTGGCAGATGTCTCTGATATCTCAACATGTTGAGGTCTCTGGTGTAATATAAACTTCGCTTCTACAGCTTCACACAATTGCCTTCCATAAGGGATTCCGCTGCTACGTGCCTGGCTTCAGCAGCTCTCTGAAACCTCTTAGTGTATCCTTTTCACCTCTAAAACAAGCGCCACATGGACAATCCCCAAGTCCAGTTCCCAGCATTGAATGAACCCTGGTCCCACTGAATCACACTTGCTGCACCTTTGGTTTGTTGCTCCTTTCTAGCAGCAGAGAATTCCCCACGCCTTTTCTTTTCACAAGTTGGAAGTTTAGCTAGATGGGTTGTCTCCCTGAGGGTGCCCTTCCCTTTATTTCACTACTGATCAGACCTCTCTTTAATTTCCCTATCTCTTTCAGCACAAGACTTTTCTGCAACATTCAGTTTCCTGTTTAGGAAAATGTAGTTTTCTTCTCAAACTACATTTTATATTTCTTTCTGCCTCACTTGCTCTTCTTCACTGCCTACGATTACTATCAACTATGCAACGGAGTCGATAGTAGGCTGGTTCAGTCTCATGCAGGCTCTTAGAAAAGCAGCCACATTTTTGCCCAAATATCACAATAACGGTCTCTAGTACACTCACTAATATGGTTCCCCTCTGAAACCTCTTATGTTGGGCCTCCACGATCCACACAGCTCTCAACACTACTGTCTTCCAAGTTCCAACTAGGATGGCTCATTAAACTCTGCTTAAAGTGTTCAACTGCTTTTCTAGTCTAAGGCTTTATAATTTTTTCACATTTCTCAAAACAAACAAAACAGCATGTTTAGGTCTGTCACTGCAATGGGTGTTGCAACTCCTGGTACTTGTTACTTTTCTATTACTGTGATAAAATTCCATGACCAAGGGAATGTATGGAGGAAAGGGTTTATTTGGGTTTAAGGCTCCAGAGAGAGGCACAACCACCTCAGTGGGGAAGCATGGCAGAAGGTAGGCATGGCAGCAGGAGTGGCTTCCAGCCTGAATTTCAACTTTCAAGCTGCAAGCAAAGAGAAAATTCAAAATGGTGCAAGTCTTTAAGCTCTCAAAACCTGCCTCCGTGACATACCTCCTCTAGCAAGGGCATACTAAAGCATGCATGTGCACGTGTACGCACACACAAAAGCACAGTAGAAACTGAGGGCCAAGTATTTGAATGCCAGAGAATACAGAGGGATATCTATCATTCAAACCACCATTTGCTGGTTCTGATGAAAAACATCAAAAGGAGGCAGACCAGAGGGTGGTCCCGAAGCTAAGAAGTTACCAAGCAGATGGGGGTGGGGGGGGACACATGATGAATAACAGAGGCCTCTGAGGAATAGTATGGCACAGTGGGCACAGTGGGCCGGAGGAAACCAGAGGAAACAGGATCATGTCTGCTTAACCAAATCCTGTAGTGACTAGATATGCAAACGCAGCATTGACATGGGCACATGACAGATGGCATCCTCAGCACTAGACCCTTCAGGTCATAGGTTGAAATGTCCCATCATTTGGTGACATCACAGTTGTCACAGTCATGGCAGCGTAGTGCAGCACATTGCTCCTATTTTTGTGATACCGGTATGAACACACCCACCACAAAAAACATATGCGAAGGGGCAAATTTTGGCTGAGATTTAAAAGGAGAGAGGACACATATCCTCCCCTGTAGTGGTACTGAGCCAAGAACAAAGTTGGGCAAAAGTGCTGAGTACTCAAAACCAAAAGGAAAGCAGGCTTCCCAGGTCACCTGACCATGCTTCTCTAGTGTCTGGTTCCCTCTAGTTTTGGTCAGAAATACTTCTATAAGGGTTTGATGTAAAGAAGGCAGTTTGTGTGACTGCCCTGTGATTAAGCATGATAATGGAACAGAAATGCTCATCCCTGCTGTCCTCTGAGCTGCTTGGCATATAAGGTGGTACCTGAAGAGGTGCTAGAGAATTCTCCAGCAGGCAGGAAAGCAGGCCACACAGCGAAGTGCATCTTAGCACACATGATGAGGGCCAGGATGCATCCTGCTCCCCCATGAAATGCCAAAGCTTAACAGGAAACCCTGGTAATGCAGTCCTGGCCCCTTTAGAGGGGACATTCACTGCAGGGTCAACAGGCCCCACTGAGATGGATTTCCTGAAAAGATCGATCAAGAATGTCTTTCCATGTCAGCGAGTGATGCCACTGCTCAAAGTGATACTCAAGGGGACATGTCAAAGGCAGAGGGAAGGTGGCAGTGTGAGATAACAGTTTAAATCAATCTAAAAGGTGCCCTGACTGGTCCTTTCCTACCATGTCTGAACGCTGACCTGTGCTTTTGGTTCTGTTATTTTGATGAACTACTAAGCAGAAACAAAAAACGGAGCAGCTCAGTTTTAGAAACTTTAAATGAAAGCAAACCAGCCACATGTGATGTAAGGTAATGGGACATTACACGCTGCATGGACCAGCGTTCCCTGGAAATTGAAACTAGCATCCACAGAGCTAGAGAAAGACTTAACAGTGCAGATTTTCTGTGGCTAGAAAACAAGAAGGCCAATGCTCTGCACAACTCAGAGCAACACTGAGTGCCTGTAACCTGGGAGGCCAGGTGGTGAGCAGAGCAGTCTTTTCACAAAGCCTCAAGCCACAGTGGTTGTTGAAGTGGGAAAAGAGTGAAGCAAGTAGGGAAGGAACAGGTGGACACCACGGTCCAGCTCAGAGAAGCTTAATGCTAATAGTGTACAAGTCACAGAAGAGGACAAAACACAGCCTGGGGAAAATGCTTGAAAGCAGGCCATGATGACAACAGCATGTGGGCTTTGGGGGCCAAGGCAAACAAGACAGTTAGAAATGGATTTGAATGGAAAAGGAAGAAGGGAGGAAGAAGAGAAGAAGAGAAGGGAGGGGAGAGGGAAGGAGGTAGAAGACAAGAAAAGAGGGAGAGGGGAAAAGAGAGGGTGTATTTAAACTGATTGTGGAAAGGAAGTAAGACTCTGACTACTATGTGTGAACACTCATTTTCTGTATACACACATGCGCAGCCTGGATATAAGGAACCACTGCAGAGCACCAATGCTCTGCTGGAGGTTGGGGTTCAGTTTCTTTTTAATGTAATTATTTTTGAGAGCATGTATCACTGTGTAGTCCTGGCTGAACTAGAACTCACTATGTAGACCGTGGTAGCCTCAGAGACCTGCTGAGATTAAAGGCATGCACTGCCAACCTTAGCAAAGGGCTCGGGGTGGTATGAAGACATGGCTTCACCCGAACGTCTTGACTTTCCAGTTTCCTAAACATTACCATCAACCCCACAGCAACACTGAGCCCTCAACCAATACACATCAACCACTCTTCCAATAGGAAGGCAGACATCATTAGCCTCCACCAGCCGCACAAGTCCTCACAGCCACATAAGTCTCTTCTCACCATTTTCAAGCCAACAAATCATTTTCAGTTATTATCACTCACCTTGGCTATGTAGCATTTTATGTGAACAGTCTGGCATATAACTGACTCAGCTTGCCTTACTGGCTCAAAAGGAAACTTGAGCCACATATGGTGTGGCTATCCTGTTGTGTTAACTGTAAAGACCAGTACCCACCCCTGTTCCAGATTCTAAATTCTACTACCTCATCTGTATGTCACAACCAGACCAGCTGACCAGCGACCCAGGGGAATGACCTTTGGCAATGTGTGGCTAAGCACAGCAGCCATCAAATAATGCATATGGATCAAATACTCTCCTTTGGGAACTCTGCAGGCCAGCAGAACGAAGCAGTACGCCAATTCAAAGGAACTGTGCCAAAGCATACACGGCCTAGAGGAGGGGCTACAATGAAAACAAGGAACTCAAAGCAGTCTTTTCCCAAATGGTTTGCTCTGCTCTCCAGACATGCAGAGAATACATGAGGACATTCTCCTGTAGGCTCAACCACTTCCAATTCAGACACAGTCATAGGTAGGTCTTGGATGTGCATCTGGGAGAAATTGACTTGCCAATCTTTGGTCATTAATGGGAAGATAATGTACAGGAACCACAAAGCCAAGCAAATGGTCATTTGGAGCAGTCCTAAACACAAGTTAGCACAACAAAAGAATTAAATGTCAGTTTAACTGACTTAAATTTAAAACTTGATGGGAAAGGGGGCAGGTAGCTGAGTAAAGGTGCCTGTCAAGCTAAGTGTGAACCAGGAACTAACTCAGGCAAAGGTGGAACAGGAATACCAACTCTCCGAAGTTGTCCTCTGGCCCCCACGTGTGTGCTGACCCCATACAGAGATACACACAGTAGCAAGAATTTGAACTTACAAGTTAAAACTGGAGCTGTGGCTCAACGACAGCTCACTTGACGAGTATGTGCAAGGCAAACCCAACACCTCAAAAAACAGACCACCAAAAATTCTTAAATTTAAAACTCCACTCAATCAATTATCAGAAGATTTAAATGTTTGGGACAACCCGGATATGAATTTAGTACTTTTCAACTGTTTTATGACATCTAAATACAGATAAAAGTCTATCTGGTGACACATGAGTCTGCAAACTCAGCTAAATTGTGGGATACCATGCACTCTAGGACTTCATATGAAAAAATGCTGAAGTGTGGCTTAGCAGTTATTACTGTTTGGTACTCTTGCAGAGGACTCTGCTCCTAACACCCACATGGCAGCTCTACTTGTAACTCCAGTTCCAGGAGATGGCACCTTCTTCTGCCCTCTGAGGGCATCAGGTACACACATGGTATACACATACATGCAGGCTTTCACACATAATATAAAAACAAAAGCAGGTGTGATGGTACATGTAGAGAGCCTTATTGTGGTGCCATGCCACCTGGCAGGAACTTGACATCGACCAATGTGAAGTTCCTCTCCCAGCCTTTGAGCTGGAACTCCTGTGTCAACCATAATCCCCTCCACCTAGGTAGGGTAGAGTGCTCAGACCAAGGTGAAGCCCATTGTTCTTCAAGGACCTGCAGTTTCCTGAGAAACACTAGCCACCTGTGGAGCAACTGAACTGGTTCTGCTGAGAAGCTTCCAGCCCTTTGGGGAAGGGTTTTCCTCTGCCTATATATTTGGTGTTCTTCATTAAACTTTGAGACCTTGAACAGCAATGTTGTCTTGGTCTTCATCTCTTTTTGCCGCCTTCCCATACTTCCCAGCTTCCCTTCCAGGTAACCCGTTCGATTGGCACCCAAACGTGTGGCTGGACATGGGAAGGTCTCCTGAGGTGACCCTGTTTTGGCGAAGCTTCTCAGAAAACGGAAAAAGATGCTATCCTGCACAGTGAGCAACTACAAGAGTTAAACACTAGCGCTAGTCTAAAAGTTCATCTTTTTAAGCTGCTGTTGTAGGTGCAGAAGGATATGGGCTAGGAGGGACAGTGCTGACCCAGCACGGAACTCGCTTAGGGGTTGACAGTGGAAAATGGGATAGGAACTAAACAGGCGTTTGTCTGCAGCCTTCAAGAGCTGCTTCAGGCAAAAAGAGAAGGGTTTGAAAAACAATGGTTAGAAGGTTTTTTAGATCAGGTAGATTCTTGTTGCCCATGGTTCCAAGAAAAAAGAACTTTAGATAAGAAAACCTGGGGAAAAAATGGAAAAGTGCTAAAAGCCACTAAGGCAGATACTATCCTCTGCCTCTGGATGCTTACAAAAAATATTATTGATAAAGAGACCTCACAGGCATCATATAGAGGGAGAACGAGCAATCTCAAGAAGGAAGCCTGCCAGAGAGGACTTTCTCAGAAAAAGGTCCTCTCAACCCTAAAAAGATATATACTACTGATGAGCTAACATTAGAGGAGAAAGCTCATTTAGATGAAGGAACTGCCAAATATTATGGTGAGGATTGGCCTCCTAGTGCACCTTCTGCTCCGCCTATGGTCTCTACTGTACAAGGTGATACCAGATGGATATGCAACTACATAAATTGGAGTTTGAAATTAAGTTGCAGAAATTGATTAATGAGCTACAAGAGCAAAACAGGGTATCAAGTGCAGGAAGGAACAGTGATCCTGAGATGCACCAATCACCACTAGAAAGAACTGTAAGTCAGGCTTGCAGGGAAGGACAGGATACATCTGACCTGCTGGCTTTCCCTGTTGTTGAAATCATAGACCAGCAGAATACAGTTATATAATACAAGACCTTGGAGTTCAAAGTGATAAAAGAATTAAAAACAGCTGTGGCACAGTATGGCCCTATGGCTCCTTTTACACAAGCTTTATTGGATACTGTGATGGAGTCAAATTTAACCCCACAAGATTGGAAGATTCTATGTAAGGCTATTTTGTCAAGAGGAGACTTCTTGCTTTGGAGTTCTAAATGGCGTGAAGCTAGTAAGAGAACTGCCACAATGAATGCTCAGGCAGGTAATCCAGATTGGGATACTAACATGCTACTAGGAGAAAGTCGATATGAAGGCAGGGCTAGTCAGATTGTTTCCTGTTAGAGTGTATGCACAGGCTGCAATGGCTGCCCGCCGCACATGGAATCAATTACCGACTAAAGGGCAAGTTTAGCTAGCATTAGGCTCCTGATGAACCTTTTCAGGATTTCGTGGGTAGGCTACTGAATTCAGCTAATAGAATTTTTGGAGATTCTCAAGCAGAAAATCCATTTGTCACACAATTGGCTTATAGGAATGCTAATGCAGATGTCACCACGCCATTAGACCTTACAAGGGACAGACAGACTTAGCTGGGTATATTTGCCTTTGTGTGGAGATTGGGCCTTTGTACAATCAAGGTCTAGCCATGGCTGCAGCTTTGCAAGGAACCACTGTGCAAGCAATACTTTCACAGAGATGAGGGGATAAAACATGTTTTAAATGTGGAGGTTTGGGTCATTTTAGAAGTGATTGCCCTAGGAACAGATGCGCTATAAGTGGACAATCAAGTTATGCTCCAGGAGTTTGTCCTAGGTTCAGGAAAGGTAATCACTGGGCCAGAGATTGTAAATCTAAATTAGAAATTCAGGGTTGTCCTGTGTCGGGAAATGGGCAGAGGGGCCAGCCTCATGCCCCAGACACCCACAGCAAGCAGCTTATAGGGCCATGAAGCTGCTGCCAGGCCAGGGAAATCTGTTTTTAAACTTATCAGGGCAACAACAAGAAGTGCAGGATTGGACATCTGTTCCACCTTCCATGCAGTATTAAGCCCAGAAATGGAAGTTCAGACCCTGCCTACAGGAGTTTTGGGGCCTTTGCCTGCAAAAACTTGGGGATTGCTTCTAAGATGAAGTAGTACTATTGTAAAAGGACTGCAGATTTATCCAGGTGTCATAGATAATGATTATGAGAGAGAAATTAAAATTATGGCTGCTTCCCCTCATGGTAGTATAACTGTACCTGCTAATCAAAGAATTGCTCAACTATCTTAGTTCCCTTGCATCCGCTACCCTCCAGATTCATTAAGAGAGGACAGAGTGGCTTTGGTTTCTCTGATGTGTATTAGGTTCAATCTATTACTAGTAAGAGACCCTAACCTTGAATTAACAATTGAGGGGAAAAGCTTTGAAGGATTAATAGATACAGGACCTGATGTGATAATTATTAGAGGACAAGATTGGTCTTCAGCTTGGCCCTTGTCAGATATGCTCACTCACCCCCAAGGGATCAACCGATTGGTTATGCCAATAATCCAAAGCAAAGTGCTAAACTTCTATCCTGGAAAGTGCAATTCAGGACAAATTCAGCCTTATGTTATGCCAAACTTGCCTACTACCCTTTGGAGAAGAGATCTCTTGTCACAGATGAATCTTATAATGTGTAGTCCTAATAAGGTAGTGGCTAAGCAAATGCTAGAACAAGGATTTTTGCCTGGTCAGGGGCTAGGAAAAGAACAAGGAGTTAAAAGGTTTAAAAGTCCTAAGCCTCACACTGACAATAGAGGTTTGTGTCATTTTCTGTAATGGCCCCTATCTTGCCTGCATCCCATGCTGATAAAATTCAACGGCTTAATGATAATCCAGTGTGGGTTGTTCAGTGGTCCTTATCTAAAGAAAAATAGACACTGCCTCTTTGCTGGTGCAGAAGCAACTAGAGTCAGGACATCTAAGAGAATCTCAGTCACCATGGAATATTCCAATATTTGTTATCAAGAAAAAATCTGGTAAATGGAGATTGTTACAAGATCTAAGAAAGGTTAATGAAACCATGGTATCTATGGGAGCTTTGCAACCTGGGCTTCCATCTCCAATTGCTATTCCTAAAGGATATTATAAAATAGTAGTAGATTTGAAAGATTGTTTCTTTACTATTCCTTTGCACCCTGAGGAATGTAAAAGATTTGCTTTCAGTGTTCCTTCTATTAACTTCATGGAACCTATGAAAAGATACCAATGGACAGTTCTTCCTCAGGGCATGGCTAACAGTCCTACCTTATGTCAAAATTTTGTGGCACAGGCCATTCAGCCTGTAAGACAGCAGTGGCCAGGGATATACATTCTTCATTACACAGATGACATTCTGGTAGCAGGAAAAGATCCTTAGGACTTGCTGTTACATTATAGAGATTTACAACAGGATTTAGTTGATAAAGGACTGCAAATAGCTCCAGAAAAAGTGTAAACCCAGGATTCTTATAATTATTTGGGCTTCAGACTTACAGATCAAGCTGTTTTCTCCAGAAGGTAATTATTCGCTGGTACAGTTTAAAAACTTTAAATGATTTTCAAAAGTTGTTAGGTGATATTAATTGGCTTCATCCCTATTAAAGCTTACTACAGTAGAATTATGACATTTATTTGATATTCTAAAAAGGAGTCTTGATCCTACATCCCCTAGATCTATAACCACAGAAGGGCTGCTGTCCTTACAGCAAGTAGAAAGAGCTATTGAAAATCAATTTGCTACCTATATAGATTATTCTTTGCCCTTACATCTGTTGATTTTCAATATGACTCAAATGCCTACAGGATTATTATGACAAAGGGTTCCTCTTATGTGGATTCATTTGAGGGTGTCTCCTAAACGTAATATTCTGCCATATTATGAGGCAGTAGCTCAGACGATTATACTTGGAAGGAAACAAGCGCTGACTTATTTTGGCAAAGAACCAGATGTCATCATTCAGTCTTTTAACATAGATCAAGATACTTGGCTGAAGCAGCATAGCACTGATTGGTTACTTGCTCAAATAGGATTTAAAGGAACTATAGATAACCATTGTCCTCAAGATGGGTTGATAAAATTTTTAAATGTGCATAAAGTTGTATTCCCTAATGTGACATCTTAATAGCCACTGCATAATGCTCTTTTGATTTTTCACGGATGGCTCCTCTAGAGGAAGAGCTGGTTATCTTATGAATAATCAACAGGTAGTAATAGAGACCCCTGGGCTCTCAGTTCAATTAGCAGAGTTGACAGCAGTTCTAAATGTTTCAATCTGTAAATGATACTTTTAATCTTTTTACTCAGTTTGTAGGTTGCTGAATCTGTTCCTCTGTTGGAAACTTGTGGCACATTTAATTTTAATATACAACAGGATCTCTGTTTTCACAATTGCAAAACATCATTCTTGCTAGAAAAAAAAATCCCTTTTATATTGGCCATATACGAGCTCACTCCAATCTTCTGAACCTTTAACTTCAGGCATTGATTGCACTGATAGAGCTCTAATAGGGGAAGCCTTAGTTTCAGATCCTGTTGAGTTGGCTAGAAGCGATCATAGTAAGTTTCATCTTTCTAGCCATACTTTAAGACTCAGACATAAGATCACTAAGGAGCAAGCAAGAGTGATTGTGAAACAATGCTCTGTCTCACATTATCTCTAGATCCTCATTTAGGGGTTAATCCACGAGGCCTTATGCCCAATCATAGTTGGCAAATGGATGTAACTCACTAAGCAGAACTTGGAAAATTAAGATATATACATGTTTGCATTGATACTTGTTCAGGATTCCTTTTTGCTTCTCTGCATATGGGAGAGGCTTCTAGAAATGTAATTGATTATTGTTTACAAGCCTTCAATACTATGCGGTTACCTAAAGTCATTAAGACTGTGTATACTGGCAACAACTTTATGTCATTTTGTAAAGAATTCGGTATTGAACATAAAACTGGAATTCCTTATAACCCAATGGGTCAAGGAATTGTTGAGCATGCACACTGCACTCTGAAAAATTGGCTTTAAAAAAAAGGGGGGGGGAATTATACCCTCCAAGATCACCAAGGGCACATCTTGCTTTTGTCTTGTTTTGAATTTTTTGCAAACTGATGCTAAAGGTCAGTCTGCAGCAGATCACCATTGGCATCCAGTCACTTCCAATTCTTATGCCATGGCTAAATGGTGGGACCCTTTAACTAATACATGGAATGGTCCAGACCCTGCTTTAATATGGGGAAGAAGGTCTGTTTGCATTTTTTTCACAAAAAAAGATGGAGCCCGATGGCCAGAAAGATTGGTTTATCAAGTGGACACAGATCCTGGATCTTCTAATAAGTATGATTCCAATCACTAAGGGTGGTTAAAAAACTTTATCAGCCAGCTTATCTGGTGCTTACCCGAAAAAACAGTCTCTGATTCTCAAAGCCACTTCTCACACACTGGGAAGCCAGGCTTTGAGTCTGAAAGTTGCTAATTTGTAAGTTAACTCTGTTTTGCTTCTAACTCTTGACCTTACATTTTAAGCAGATTGTTGTCTCCACTCAGGCTCACCAGGACTGAAAACTGGCATGTCAAAGGCATTTGCAGGGTGTTTGGCAAAAATAAAAATAAAAATTGACTCCCTGACATTAAAACCTATACAAGTGGACCTCTTACGAGAGCTACATAGAACTCAGATCTATGTGTGTTCTTAGGAACAGACATGGGCACCAGTGGGAGGTGCGAGGCAAAGCACTGCAAGGGGAGGACCATGTTTTCTGCCTCTGAGTCCCCTGTGAAGCACACCTGGTTGCATAGAGGTTGGTGTTTAAGGGCATCCTTAGACTGACAAATGACAAGGAAGCCTAGGCCCTCTCCTCTATAAAAAAGATACCATGAAGTACTTAGGAGGACCAGGTCACTACTTACACCCCACCCCCATTAATGCCCACTATCCTTTGACGAACGACTGTCCTCTTGGTTGTTATCTTCTCATCTTAAAACTAATAAAAAGGGAGAAGATGTAGAGAGCCTTATTGCAGTGCCATGCCACCTGGCAGGAACTTGACATCGACCAATGTGAAGTTCCTCTCCCAGCCTTTGAGCTGGAACTCCTGTGTTAGCCATAATCCCCTCCACCTAGGGTAGAGTGCTCAGACCAAGGTGAAGCCCATTGTTCTTCAAGGACCTGCAGTTTCCTGAGAAACACTAGTCACTTGTGGAGAAACTGCACTGGTTCTGCTGAGAAGCTTCCAGCTCTTTGGGGGAAGGGTTTTCCTCTGCCTATATATTTGGAGTTCTTCATTAAACTTTGAGACCTTGAACAGCAATGTTGTCTTGGTCTCCATCTCTTTTTGCCGCCTTCCCATACATTCCCCAGCTTCCCTTCCAGGTAACCCATTCGATGTAACTGTGGGCAGTTACAGGTACACACACCAGTATTCCCAGCACTTGGGAGGCAGAAGCAGACTGATCTGAGTTTTCGTCAGCCTGGTTTACACAGCAAGTTTCAAGACAGCCAGGGATTATACAATATACAGAGACCCTATCTATCTTTTTTTCAAAAATCAAAGTACCTCTTGATGGTTTCTTTATCTTGAATGTATACTGAGATGTTCAGAATATACTAGGTTCAATAGAAAAAAATTATTTCATTTTTGAGATATGGTTCTAACAGAGTTGAAAATGGCCTAGAAATGTAGTTCAGTTGGTAGAATGTTTACCTTACATGCAAAAATAGCCTTGGGTTAGATACCCAGCAGGACACAAGCCAGGTGTGGTGCCACACACCTGCAATCCTAACACTCTGGGGATAGAGGTGCACATAGGAGGATCAGAAATTCAGTCCTGACACTTCAGCCCCCTGTGGCTATCCGTCTATCCACACTGTGCTCAAGGTGCTGAGAACAAGTGACGGCTGAGCACACATCCCTCAAGGCTCGGGAACATCAGGAAAGGGAATAGACTGCCAAAGCTGGAAGACAGAGAGGGCTGAGAAGTGCCCTCTTCAGGGCACAGCATGGCCATTGCACACGGCACAGCACACAGTCTTAACAGTAGCTACAACTGCCTGCACAGGGCTGACAAAAGCCTGTGAAGAAGAGTTCAAGGGGCCCTATCCCTTCCTGCAGAACAATTGGTTGGGATGGATTCTGAAGGAAAGGCAGTCATTGTCTAGGTCCCAATAGATAGATCTCAGATAGTCTCATAAAATCAGTAGATCACAAGACAACAAAATGAAAAGATGGGGGGAAAAAGGACTTGTGGGGAAGAGGGGAAGTTGACAGGGTGGAAGGAGATCTGAGGAAGAGGGTAGACGGTGAAGGGAAACAATACATTATGTACATACATATACGAAAACTGTCAAAGAATGAACTACCAAATGTTCAATCTTTGCTACATATCAAGTTTGAGCTACATGAAACTGTCTCCCAAAAAAGGGAAAGAAACAAAATGAAAGCGGCACATTGATTGCATCCCTATTAGAGCATGGATCTGAACTGAGGACTCTGCTGCCATCTGCTGGACACCCTGGCATGAAACTGGTCCATGAAAATCAAGTTTCTGAAGCAGATTTTAAGCTTATCTGAGGGACTGAAACATAAAGATACAGCTGGATCTGTATCTTATACAGAGCATTTAACTGGTGTAGTAAAGAGGAGACTAGAAACTTAGTCTTCAAAACCCCAGAGAAAAATGACCGACAGGTACTAGTTGAGGTGAGGAGTAACTGCCTCACGGCTTCTGCTCACCAGTGGGCTATGGTGGCCAGGTCCTCCCATCCTACTGGCTCCATTCAAGGCCCACTGGCGCCCAGCTGTCGCTCCTGCCTTCTCTTATTCCACCACCTTCTCTTTTTGATACTCTGCCTTGAAAATGTACTTTCTTTCCAGCAATCAAACTGTTTTCCTTTTATTCTGCTTGCAGCTTGCTATGTAGTCCAGGCTGGCCTTGAACCCACTGAGATCCACCAGCCACTGCTCCCAAGGTGTGCACCATGTCTGGCTCTTTTCTGCTTTTGCTTATAGTTATGACATGTCTGGTAATTCTATTTCTTTCTCCTTCTGTTGGCTGAGATTATAGTTTCAGTTCTTATCTTTGGTCCTCCAACTTTTTTCTGGCTATTTTGGGTCACTAGCATTTGAATTTTAGGATACATTTGTCATTTCTGGAAAAAAGTAAGGGTAGCTAGATTAGTCGAGTTTTGATGTATAATAAAAGATGCATTTGTCTGATGAGACTAACAGGGCTGCATTATGTCTAGCTTCTGCTTCTGTTGTAGAGCTCAGAGGTGACTTCGGGATTTGTTTAAACTTTGTTAATACTGGGGCAAAAAGACTGACAGAGATATTAGGAAAAGCATAAGACTGGAAATTACACACTAGTCTTGTTCCAATACAAGTACCACATGCCCACGAGCCAGGTGTTGACCTGCTCCATATTCTACTCGATCATCACAGGAAGAATGAGGCATTTCCACTCATAATGTGAGCAGAGACAAAGCCATCAAGGAAACCCCAAAGAGGTGGGTCTTCCTTTGCTACACTGTTCCCAAAGACTTGGTGGTCAACTCCTGACTGCCTGTCTGCAGTTGTATGCTTGAGTGTCCTGAACACCCCAACTTAGTGACATCCTTTAGATCCCTGTGCACCAAACATCCCTGTTCAATAAGGATATAGGCAGGGACCTACCTGCTCAGCACTATGGGGACCAGTCTGACCCACTCAGAGTCAAGAAGACTTAAGTATGGGGATCAACCAGGAGCCTCAGAGGCAGGAGGACAAGTCAAAGCTCTAACTGGTAAAACTAAGGAGTGCTGGTTTCTAAACAGCTCAGCAGCCTTGGGAATGCCCAAATAGTTCAGCCCAACTCTAGATATCTGCAGAAGACAGGGATATAGGTAACTGAGTAACAGGGTACAGATCAACTATCGACTTCTACCTCTGACTGTAGGCGCTCTTCCCTGACACAGCTTCAGATGGGACTGCTTAGTCAGTGTTCCACCAGCTTCCTTTTCCACTTTGCCCCATTTGCCTGTTGGCAGGTAAAAACTCCTCCTGATTTGCTCCATCACCTGTTTGGGAAGTTGAATCTGTGGAGTAGACACCTGCATGCTAGCACTTCTGAAAGGAAAAGAATGGAGCCCTAGGGCTGGAGAGATGTCTCAGCTGTTAAGAACACTGACTGCTCTTCCAGAGGTCCTGAGTTCAATTCCCAGCAACCATATGGTGGCTCACAACCATCTGTAATGGGACCTGGTGCCCTCTTCTGGTGTGTCTGAAGACAGCGACAGTGTGCTCATAAGTAAATCTTTAAAAAAAAAAAAAAAAAAAAAAAGAATGGAGCCCTAAAAGCGAAGTCATGAAGGGGGTGTGTTTGTAAAGAAGGGTTACAAGCTTCTCAGAGGGGTGTAGAGAGATGAATCAGTGGTTAAGAGCACTGGCTACTCTTGTAGAGGACCAAAGTTCAGTTCCCAGCATCCACATAATAGCTTACAATTGTACATAATTCTAGTCCCATAGTATCCAACACCTTCTTCTGACCTCCTTGGGCCTCAGCACACACGTGGTACACATATATACAAGAAGGCAAAATGTTCACATACATGAAATAATCTAAAAATGAAACAAGTTCCTTAGTATCAGATTTCTCAGATTAGTATTTATAGTTCACACACCTGGACACCCAAGTTACAACTGGGTCAGCATGGAGGAGAGGAGATATTCCCCTTATACCAAGCGATAAAAAAGGAACAACTGAATAGTCAACGAGCTCTCACTCCTCCCTGCCAACTAGCTGGCCTCAAGCCTGTGCATCCTTGGGAAAGTCAGACTTCTATGACACAAATGCAACCAGCATGCTTTACGAGGTCATGTGACTTGTTTATAATAAGATATCATATCATCTAGTGTTTGGAAAGTGACTGTGGGTGCTTGTGGTGAGCTTTCCGAGGCAGGAGTGGATGTGTGTGAAGAGCTGGGTTCCTGGCTCTGGCTAGAGCCATGTCCCATGTCACTTGGTGCTGATCCTGGTCTGCTCCATGGCTGGCTACTCAAAGGACCAGTTCTCTTTTGACCTACAAAGTAATTTGAAGGTGGTGCAAACTCAGGATCTCGCTCAGCCCGGAGTTCTGACTGCTTCTTTGACCAGAATCCAAAGGAAAAGTCTATGAAAAAAAAAAGTATTATTAAAAACAATTATGAACCAGTCAAACTTATTGAATATTTTTCAGTTCTTATATGCATTTTAAAAGCCACCACAGATTATCTAAGAACAATGATAGCAACAAAAAACCCAGCTAAGAAATGGAGTAGCCTTAAGACAGGAAAGATTAGATGGGGCTCTGTGGAGAGGTTGACATGATTAGGTGTTTCACATCAAAGCAGTCCCTCGTTTGTTGTGCCATGGAAGACAGAGCAGGGGCTCATCCAATATCAACAGTAGCTCTTCACATTTCTCATCAACTCCAACAGCAGGAGCTAACGGTCCACTGAAGTGGCTTTGAAATAGGCATAAAGCACAGTCAGCTGTAGCAAAGACTGTGGTGGGCGCCTTGGTAAAACTTAGAGAGGGATATGTGCAAGTACAGGGGAAGCTCAGGTAAACTTTCAGCCAAACATAGAGGAATTCCTCAGACGCCAGCCTCCCTCAGACCTTAAAAGCAGTTCCTGAAGAGCAGCATTCTAAGCTGAAAAAACACACCTAAAAGTATGGATCTAAACTTCCCATGTGCTTTTTAGAAAATTATTCTGTGGACAAGATACCTTTGTAGTTGCTGGTCTTTTGTGATCATGTTTTGCCATTCTCCTGTCCAGGAGATAACTACTGTCCAGCATGGAGAAGAAACAAGTTCGGAGACCTGGGTACTTAGGCCTCGGGTGCACTAAGTCACTGTGGGGCTGCAGGTGGAGCCCAGCCATGGAGCTCTTGCCTAGTGTGTGTAAGGCCCTAGATTCCATCTCTGTTCCATAAAAAATTGAAAATAAAATCTCACCAGAAGCACACTTTTACTTACAACAAAAGGCACCCTTCACAAGGGCCTTTCTAGAAGTTGGCAGATGAAAGTCCCACCTACCTTTCCCCCGGTCCCACTCCCGGATGTGTGGCACCCCAGGCTTGGTGTCCTTCCTCTCCTGGATGATGACCTCCACCTTGCTGTTCTGGGCCACAGGAGGCGGGGCAGGTACAGGCTTTGGTTCTGAGGGCTCAGTAACAACTCCATCTGCTTTTGTAAGGAAACAAGACCTTATTACCATGGTTTAAAAACTTAACATCCTAAAGACATTTAGAAGTAGAACTAATCACTGGTGCTAATGAGAGCAAAACGTGTGCCTCACTTGGACAGCAGTGAAGTGGTTTGGTGATATTTGTGAGTGGGAGGAATGCCAGAGCACAGGTAGAGATCAGAGGACATCCTGGTGCAGCTGAGCGCCCTTAACGTGGGTTCCAAGGATCAGATTCAGAAAATAAGGTTTGTGTTCTTGAGCTATCTTGACAATCATTCAGCAATTTCCATACAACAGACTGCCTAAGTCCTTAAACAATTCTAACAATTTTATTGTTATTTTATCAACAAGAAAAATTCAGCTGATCAATGGTAAACATGTATAAAGTATCAAGAAGATTCAACACTCAAATTGAAGTTGAATAGATGTCAATCCCTGTCTTCCCAAGGACCAACTAAAGGACCCTAAATCCTCAAATTATCCAACTAAAATATCAAGAACAGCCGGAGTGCTGGGCAGGTGAAACCACCTGTCTCATTTTGGCCCTATTTTAAAAATCTTAATGAAAATTGACTTTCAAAGGGCTGGAGAGATGGCTCAGTGGTTAAGAGCACTAACTACTCTTCCAGAGGTCCTGAGCTCAATTCCCAGCAACCACATGGTGGCTTACAACCATCTATAGTGGGATTTGACGCCTTCTTCTGGTGTGTCTGAAGACAGCTATAATTGTACTCACATACATAAAATAAAATCTTTTAAAAAACTGATTTTCAAAAAAATGTGGGAAAATTTCATTTCACATCTTCTAGGACAGATGTTCAAGAGGCAGAAAAAAAAAACAAAAAACAAAAAACAGGCATCATGCAGAACTCAATAAGAGACAGCCTTTATCTGAAACTGAACACAGACTTTTCATTTCCTAAGCTTTTCTGGTGTCTTGTCGGTGTTACATGAGGCCTTGCTCAGAGGCTAGAAAAGGAAGAGAAGATTCTAGCCAGTCCTAAACTGGTTCTCTTGTTGCTGGTAGAATGTCCCCAAGTTCCAATCTCACCTCCCAGGAGAAGCCGCTTCCCAGCTTCATACATACAGCCTGTGAGCCTGAGCTCTGGCCAGCGAAATGCAAACACTGGTCTACAACTTCCCACTCACACCCTGAAAAGGAAAGCTGGATCCTCTTCCTCTCTCCCCTGCTTCCCTGACCTGGTCCTGGGCTGGATCAGGAACAGGTGCCAGGGAGCAAACTTGGAGCATACAGAGGAAAGCAACACTAGAGAGCAGCAGAAACAAAAGATGAGAGGAACTCGGGGTCCAGATAACCTACATACTCTTGCACTTTTCAATGTTAAAACAGACAGGCAGGCTTGTCTATTGGAGCCATTTAGGGAAGGACTAAAGTTAGCAGTTTGGCTTCTGCTCCATAATGCACAGTAAGCCTGTCTGATCACAGCATTTCACAATTGTCTCCCAGGAAAGGTGTGTTCCATCTTGTTTCTAGAACAGTTTTTCGGTTTGAATTTCTGTCTTCAGCTGCTTTACCTAATACCCAACTTGGTAAGTACATTTTACAAAAAAAATAACTGGAAGCAAAAAAGCTGAAGTTGTAGCTAGAGAGATGTCTCAGCAGTTAAGAGCACTGGTTGCCCTTCCAGAGGACCCAAAAAAAAAAAAAAAAAAAAAAAAAATATATATATATATATATATATATATATATATATATTTAGATAGAATTTTAAACATTGTAAGAACTGGAATTGAAAAGACTAGAAAAAAAGGGTTTTAAATATTTTTGCCATAACAATGATAAATGTGAGGCAGACATCTCCCTTGATTTAGATCACCTAATATACGCAGTTACCAAAGCATCACATGGCACCCCCAAATATGTACAGTTTCTATGTTTTTTGTGTATATATTCTAAAATTTAAATCTAAAAATTTTATGTCTCATATATGTACACAGCTAAACTTTTCTTTTAAGTCAGTTTATAAAAAGCAATTCAATGTATTATTTGTTAATATCCTTGTCTAGTGTCTAAAAACATGAGAATGTCATTCTGAAACACTCCAGCTATAAAAACTGCTCCTGAACCGTGAGATGGCTCAGTGGGTAAAAGTGCCTGCTGACAAGCCTGATACATGAACCTGAACTAGGGAGATGACAGAGAAAGCAGAAAGCACTACTGACAACTGTCCTCTCACCTCCACACCTGTGCAATGGCATATGCACACCTACATATACACTCACTCACACACCACCTACAATAACAAATAAATGGAAACATCTAAGAATAATTGAAACTGCTCCTTGTGGAACTTCCAGGATACATGCTATTCAGAGGTAAAGCTAAGTCGCTGACTGCAGCCCTACCTAAGAGTGAGGCACCACAGACTCAGCCTGCCTCCCTCTGAGGAGAAACCCGAGCCATGCTATACCTCTGCTTTCTTCTTCAGTCCCATCCTCCTTTGATTTTTTCATCTTTTTTTGTCGAAGCTTCGCAAGTCTTGCTTCTAACATAGCTTTTCGCTTTTCCTTTATGTTTTCTCGTTTTATTCTCTGATCTGTTGTCTAGATAGAACAAAAAGTTAGAAAATTATTTACCTAAAGTCAAATTCAGTTTAAAAAAATGAAGTAATTCTCTATTTTAAAAAAAGTGCTAATTAAGTGGTGATGCATGCCTTTAATCCCAGCATTGGAGAGGCAGAGTCAGGTGGATCTCTGTGAGTTTGGAGCCAGCCTTGTTTACAGAGTGAGTTCCAGGACAGTCAAGGAAATACAAAGAAATCCTGTCTAAAAAAAAAACAAAAACAAAAACAAACAAACAAAAAAAAAACCAAAAAACCAAAAAACAAACAAACAAACAAAACCAAAAAAACAAAAATGGGGGAAAAAAGTAATTCATTTTCATATCACCTCTAAGCAGCTGTCCCAAAGACCCTGAAAATGGTGCCCTACAAAGCAGATTATCATGTCATGGCTCTCTGATGCTTTAGAAAGCTAAATGAGAACTCACAGAGCACTGTAGAAGCCGCCACACAGAAGAAAGCTCACCAGTTCTCTTTTACTCCTAGATTCCTTAAAACAACCTCTTATTTCCTAACCTAGGTCATAAAAATCACCATGTTTGAAACTAGATTTTAACAGAGCAAGATTGGAGGCTAGAAAGATTGATTAAGAATACTTGCTGCTTTTGCAGAAGACCCAGATTCCGTTTTCTAGCATCTACATAGTGGCTTAAAACCATCCATAATTCCAGTTCCAAAGAATCCAATGTTCTCTCTGGTCTCTGCAGGAACTACACATGCATATAGTATACATACAGAGATGCAGGCAGAACTTACACAAAAAATAGTACTAATGGTAATAATAAAACAGCAGGCCTAGTAATGGCTCAGTGGGTAAAGATGCTTGCTGCAATGATGTAAGCCTAGCAACCTGTGCTCAGTCAATCCTGGACTCAACACAGAGATGGAAGGAGAGATTAACTCCATAGAGTTGTCCTCTGACCACCACACATGCCCACACATACACATTATACACACTAATAAAAACAAAACGTAGCAAAGCACAGACTACTGCCAAAACATTTATAATTTTAGAGTTTGAAAATCCACAATAATTTGATAATTATCTTTATGAAATTATTATATAATTATCTTTATGACATTCTGAATATTAATTTTCATTTTATTTTACTACATTTTTTATTCTTCTCTTAGACAATACATCCCAACTGTAGTTCCCCCACCTTCTGCTCCTTCCATCCCTGTCCCCATTCACCGCCCCCCCTTCTCTCTCCTATAGATTAACTCCTCCTCCATTCCCCTTCCGAACAGACCAGGCCTCCAGGGAATATGAACCAAACAAGGCATAATAAGTTACAGTAAAACTAGGCACAAACCCTCTTATCAGAGCTGAGTGAAGGCGACCCAGTGGGAGGAAAGGGGTCCCAAAAGCAGGCCAAAGAATAAGAGATACCCCACTCCCACCAAGCTAACACCATTGTATGTATGTATGTATGCATGTATGCATGTATGTATATATGCAGAGGACCTAGCACAGACCCAAGAAGGCTCTGTGACTCCACTTCAGTCTCGGTGAGCCCTGATGAGTTGATTCTGGGGGCTGTGTGCTCTTGTGTCCTTGACCCCTCTTCTGTGGAGATCCCCAAGCTCCAAAGGGAGGTACCCAATGGAAATCTCCAATTTGGGCGCTCTCTCCACCCAAGGTTTGGCTACGAGTCTCTGGATTTACTACATGTTTTAAAGCATGGCCTATCAATTAAAAAAATTATTCAGATCCATAGCAACAACTTAAACTTTAACTTGTACCTGTTCACGAAGCATCTCTAAAGTTTTCATTTGCTTATTTCTCAACTCTTTGTCTCGGGCAAAGGCAAAATACCCAACACCAAGTTGCCGGGCCTCTGAAACAACCACAAGTATCAAAAGATTAGATTTCTATAATTAGCAAATCACATGCACAGCACGTTCCCAAACAAGCCAAAAGAGACACAGTGATATTTGCACACATTTAAACAAAAACCACAAAAGCTAAACTGTCTTTTTTTTTTTTATTTAGTAAGTGACAGACACATAAACAGGCTCCTTGGCCTGGCTGTCTCCTCTCCTCTCTGGGAACAAATGCTTGGGCTAATAAACCTTCTTTTAGGAAGAGGTCCCCATAGTCTAATGTACCACATTTTCTGTATCCATTCCTCCATTGAGGGACATCTGGGTTCTTTCCAGCTTCTGGCTATTATAAATAGGACTGCTATGAACATAGTGGAGCATATATCCTTTATTACATGCTGGGGTATCCTCTGGGTATATGCCCAGGAGTGGTATGGCGGGATCCTCCGGTAGTATCATGCCCAGTTTTCTGAGGAATTGCCAGACTGATTTCCAGAGTGGTTGTACCAGCTTGCAACCCCACAAGCAGTGGAGGAGTGCTCCTCTTTCTCCACATCCTCTCCAGCACCTGTTTTCTCCTGAGTTTTTTATCTTAGCCATTCTGACTGGTGTGAGGTGAAATCTCAGGGTTGTTTTGATTCACATTTCCCTGATGACTAAGGATGCTGAACATTTCTTTAGGTGCTTCTTAGCCATTTGATATTCCTCAGGTGAAAATTCTTTGTTTAGCTCTGTACCTCACTTTTTAAATAAGGTTATTTGGCTCTCTGGAATTTACTTTCTTGAGTTCTTTGTATATCTTGGATATAAGTCCTCTGTGGGATGTAGGGTTGGTAAAGATCTTTTCCCAATTTGTTGATTGCCATTTTGTCCTTTTGACAATATCCTTTGCCTTACAGAAACTTAGTAATTTTGTGAGGTCCCATTTGTCAATTCTTGATCTTAGAGCATAAACTATTGGTGTTCTGTTCAAGAAATTTTCCCCTGTGCCCATGTGCTCAAGGCTCTCAACTATTAAAAACAATGAATTCATGAAATTCTTAGGCAAGTGGGTGGAACTGGAGAATGTCATCTTGAGTGAGGTAACCCAATCACAAAAGAACACACATGGTATACACTTACTGATAAGCGGATATTAACCCACAAGCTCGGAATACCCAAGAAACAATTCACATATCAAATGATGCTCAAGAAGAAGGAAGGAGAGGCTCCTGGTCCTGGAAAGGCTCAGTGCAGCAGTGTGAGGGAATACCAGGACAGGTAAGTGAGAACAGGGGGAGGGAAGAGGGCTTATGGGCCTTTCGGGGAGGGAGGGATCTAGGAAAGGGGAAATCATTTGAAATGTAAATAAAGAATATATGGAATAAAATAAAATAAAAAAGGAAGAGGTCCCCAAGTTTCTTAGGCTGTGGACAAATATGCTTCCACCCACCACAGTACAGTATGATCACATCAGAGTACTGCTCTGTTAGTACTTGGCTTTCTGTCTGCCACTGTCTAGCATTTTTAAAAATGATTTTAAGGCCAGGCGGTGGTGGTGCACGCCTTTAATCCCAGCACTTGGGAGGCGGAGGCAGGCGGATTTCTGAGTTCGAGGCCAGCCTGGTCTACCGAGTGAGTTCCAGGACAGCCAGAGCTACACAGAGAAACCCTGTCTCGAAAAACAAAACAAAACAAACAAACAAAAAAAAAAAAACAAGATTTTAAAAGCTGCAGACAAACAAACAACCCCAACAGTACCATTTTCCCGAATATCTTCATAATGGATGGGCCCCATTGGCTTTTTCAAGGCCTCCCTTTCTTCTTCCTCCCATTGCTGGCGCTGAAGTTCTTTCCTCATGTCTTCAGACAACAAAGTTTTTTCATTAGCAGGACTAACAAAACTGGTAGAGGGACAGAAAAGCCCATATTCAGGTGAGCGCCATGAGATAGCAACACTTAAGTAGCACCGTTTGGAAAGACAACAGCTTCTACAGAGGTTTCTGTCTAGGAAGTCAACACAACTGTTTTAATATTTTTTAAACATTCATTTATATACTGTGTATATACACATAAGCATGTATGCCATGTATGCACACATGCACATATGCCACAGCATGCATGCAGAAGTCAGGAGACTGCTTTCAACTTATAGGAATCTATTTTCCCTTCTCCCATGTGGGTTCCCAGGATTGAACTCAGGTCATTAAGCTTAGCAGCAAGTACTTTAACCTGATGAACCATCTTGCTGACCTTATTTTATCATTTTTAAATCAATTCCCAGACTTACACATGAGCATGATGGGATCTTGCCTCAGTGTTCAAGAAAAGTGACTTTCCTTTCTACCCTTGTCCTGCTGACACATGGGAGGTGGCCTAGCCAGGGAGGATGAACCACTGAGCTTCTCTGAGCGGCCTCTTGTCTGAAGACACGGACGCATGACTATAGTGCCTCCAGTGTGCGAGCATATGGCCATGTTTTGTGCTGTGGCACCTATGTGCTTACTCCAGCCTACCACAGGGTGCCTCAGCCTTGCAGGGCTCACACAGCTAGAACTTCTCTAACACTGTCAGATAAAGGCTAGCTACTGGGAATTTTGATCACCAAGATACTTTCAAACAGTTATTTCTTTGGTCACATTAGAAATGTCATGAGGCCTTTGCTTCAATATACAAAGACATATGGATATGAATAAAAGCAATTGAACTTTCTCAAACCTTCTGTTCACAAAGGCTGATTTGTTAGCTAGGTTTAGGCTCATTCTGTATTTGCAACCTAGATCAGACATCCTTCCAAATCAACAGTCAACTTATCCCTTTCAGCAGTTTCAATGCATGACCAGAATAGAGTGCCTGCCTGAAAAGCTGAGTCAGAAGAATCATTTAAATCTAGTTCAAGGCCAGTCCAGGGAATAAGGTGACTAATTCTCCATAGTCCCTGAAAAAAAAATGAGTTTCAGAAAAAGAAAATCAATAAGTAAAGTATAATGGCATTCAGGCTGTCCCCTAAGCACAGAAGGTTATTAAGTGTCTGGATATGTTAACCACTACAGGCTTCAGTGTATAGTCTTACTATTAATGATCTTACTATAGCAACAAATAGTCATTCAGCAGCCTCTCCCAGAAGACAACACCCATGGCTGTGTTCCCAACAAAGGCCATATGTTAAACTTACAGTCTCCCCTGAAGATTTTTATCCATTTCCAATAGACCTGGTAAATCCTTTCTCATGCAGCGCCGGGATCGGCCCAAAGAGTCCACGTAATCCACCCTGAAAGTTAGACATTGGAAAGACAGTTTGTACCATGGGCAGATCTGCATGTCAGGGAGGTGGCACCGTCATTTCAGACCCTGTTACCAGAACCTTGAAGCTAAGGGCCCACTACCACAGAAGAATACAACTTAATGAGCAGCTGACACTCAATAAGCTTCTTGTGCCCTCTACTAAATCTCAGTTTTAGAAACTGTACGAAGGAACTGATCATATTTCTGATTTCAAAGACAAATGACCAACACAGAAATGGTGACATGCAAGAACTCTCTTAATTTGCATGTGCATTTTCGCCACTAGATTATGTGCTCCAGATTTTCATTCTCCCTGCCCAGTGCACGCAGATCTTACTTTCTATTACTGTTCTGCTTTTACCTGACACATTCTCTCCAGCAAGCTTAAGAGTTTTTTAATATAAGTCATGGTATCATTTTGATCCACTTTGAGTAGGAGGAAGACAAACAATATATACCTTTCTTCATCTTTCCCCTAAGACACACAGTAAGGTGAAACAAAACACCGAGACTTCCTAACAAAGTATGGGCAGGTTTTCACAGAAACCATTTCCTTTGCACTATGATATAACATACTTTTTGTATTTGTTACACAAGCAAAGAATCTCCCAGAGTCTGGAGCAGAGTTTAGGGCACACAGGTAAGGATGTAATAATATAGCTCCTTAACAGGCTGTGCTGCAAGTAAACAAAGCAGTCAAGGTCCGACTCAGCTGGCTGGGCTGTGGCCTGTAAAGTCTTTCCTCTCAAGTGACGCTGATTTCCTTGTTAGCCTATGCTTTAAAAACCAAATGCCTGGGAATCACTCCTTTAGTCTTATAGCTGACTGTCACAAGAAATCAAACTTACAACTAAACAAAACAATGTCTTCATTTTCTTTTTTCTTGCTTTCTTTCCTTCTTTTTTTAACTGAATGGGAGAGAAAACCATCTAGCCAGATGGTCTGTGTAATTATTTACAGTATTTTTGCAGAAAGATTTTCCACCACCTGGGATCTAATTACCAAAAGGATTTACAAGTAGTCACAATTCTGAAGCTTAATTCAAAAACAAAAACGTGTGAGAACTGCTTGGAGTGTATCTTAACGCACCATATGGTGGCATGTGACACCTTCAATTGCCCTCCAAATTCCTCAAATCGCTGGCAAACTACTTGTAATCATAAAAGCATTAATAAGAAAAGAATTAAAAGACATTAGACCATTCAAAGGAGATGGGAGTTCTGCCTTGAAAAGCAATCATAGCTATTCTGTTCTGGAGCAAGCCTCCAAAGCACACAATGCCAGCAAAGGGAATCCAGGAGTCAGCAATGGCTCCAGCTCATCAGCAACTGCTTACTGAGCAGTCCCAGCCAGCAGGACCCTAGAGAGGCTGGGTGAGTGGAGGAGGAAGGGTGCAGGCCAGAAAACACAATTTAGGCAGATTACAAAAACAGGCAAAAGTTTGCCTCAAATGTTTTGCTGGCAATAAGACCTAGAAAGGGTCAACTATAAATAAAAGATAAGATGCCCCCACCCCCAAAACTTAGTTCAGATGAGGAAGCAAGTACTTAAGACTAGAAAGGCACAGAGAAGCTGTGTTCTCTGTGATTCCACATAGCATACAGCCACATGTCTACCCACAATAGTAACGTTAGATGTAAGTTATTTAAATGTAGAAAGCATGGACCCCAGTGGACATTTTCAGCAACATGTAACTGAAGGTTCTCTGACATCCTCAGTAGCAGGGATTTCTCTTTATGTATAAATACCTGTCTAAAGGGGCTAATTAAAAGGTTAAACACCACAAACAGTCCTGAACAGCTTCTAAAAAATCCCCCAGAACAAGAGTTTGAGAGCGCGCCAGCCGGCTCAGTCTGTGGTGAGGACATCGGTGATGTCTCAGCAATGGCAAGCTCTGCTAAATAAGTGTCTAGGTGACATGCGAGACACTGTAAAGTGATTTTTCACTCTGGTCTGCATAAGGCTGGCTTCCTCCATCTTTTATGTACATACAGGTAAAATTCAGGAAACTGTCAAAATGAAGTTCTGCAAAGTATCTGCTTGTGCTCCCAGAATGGAACACACTTGCTTCCAGGAGGGAATTTAAGGGAAATTTTTGGTGTTATCAGAAAACAAGGTAGCTAGAACACAGCTTACTCAAAGGGGACCACTTCCCAGGACCTGGCATCTGAACCAGGACACAAGTAAAGCAGTAGCATGGTAGTAAGGGAGCGGGACAGTGGTGGACTGCCAAAGGGTCCTTGGGCCTGGCACCACACAAGGCACAACAGACAGATAGATGCTCAGTTGCTATCTGCAGTCACTGGCGTTACCTCTCCACTGGCCCACCCATTTCTATATATCAATACACTAGCTCATCCCCATTTAAAGGAATGGTTCTTGGAAGATAGAAAACCCAGGCAGAATAAGAAAAAATTGCTATGATAACAATCAAACAAAACATTTCTCAAAAAGCCAATGTGAGTCTGAGAGGATCAGTCTGATCTGACCCCTACTACCCACCATTCCTCACTGGGGTCTTGAGGAGGAGGAATGTCTTTTTCAGAAAACTCTTCATCATCATCATCTCTCTCTTCTTCGATTCGGGAATCTCTAGTGGCACCAAGCACCTCCATTTCCTTTCGCTTGTCTATGATCTTCTGTGTGAAATCCACAAGGTACATGTCCTCCACTTCCTCATCTAGGGCACAAAAATCAATTTACAGATTCTCAAAATTAAAAAAGAAAACCATAACCGGAACTGAGAAGGAACTGAGAAGGGTCCCATTGTCTGACTGTTCGCCAGTCAATGCCTGCACCTGGGACAATTTATAGACACAGCCACCAAGCACCTGACAGGAAGTTCTAAATAAGCCATCTATAACACCAACCATTATACTCACAAAAGCCTTGAGGTTCCAGCTGTGTCATAACACACTGTGTAAGCAATAAGTCCATGTAAGACAACATACCCATTCAATTTTGAGCATCTCACAGCTAACAACATACAAGAGACACAGAACAGTGTTTCTCCTAATCAAGATAGTAAACCTTTCTTGCTGTGATATAACAGGCCTTTCTAAACACACGAGTTGAGTTGCATCATTTAGCTCTTACACTGACGGAAAGAAGTGCTTGAAAAGTTCTAACTTGGGTAAACAATGTGCTCTTAAGCTGGGGCATGGTGTGCACACCTTTAATCACAGCACTTAGGAGGCAGTTGTAGATAAGTCTGTTTGAAGTCAGCCTGAACTACAGAGTGAACTCCAGGCCTTCCAGGGCTACATGGTGAGATCCTGACTGTGTCTGTCTGTCTGTCTGTCTGTCTGTCTGTCTCTCTCTCTCTCTCTCTCTCTCTCTCTCTCTCACACACACACACACACACACACACACACACACACACACACATCCTGACTTCTTTTCACAAGTGAACATTGTTCTCAGGCAAGACCTGAAGTCAGGCTCTTCAGGAATGGATTCAACATGTTTTTTTCTAAGGACAGAGGCAGCTAGGACAGACACTAGGCTCCCTATCACCAAGTGGTGATGTCACCCCCTTTATAGTCTAACAGTGGAGAAGCTGAGGTTCTAAGACTTCACCAGGTCAGATATACAAGGACAGTAATAAGTATCAGGAGATGGGCCTGCTGGATCTAACAAAACCCACTCTCCTCCGACATACTGCTTTTGATTGAGTTACTGTCTTCTCATGTTATTTTTTAATTCCATGTATGGGGGAGAGGTGTGCATGGGAGTGCAGGCGCCCTCTGAAGGTGAAAGAGGACATCAGTTCTCCTACAGTTGGAGTTACAGGCAGCTGTGAGCTGCCAAGAATGGTATTGGGAACCAAACTCCAGTCCTCTGTCAGTACAGCAAGTGCTCTTAACTTTTAAGCCATCTCTCCAGCCTCTGGGTTTCAGTAGTAACAACTAAAGTTTGAATCAAAAGAAAAAAAAAGAATAAAACAAAAAAGTTTTCAAAGCCACAGAAAGGAAGAGGTGTGTTCTTCGAGAGCTGAGATACAGATGCACACAGCAGTGAGACATCCTGGAGATAAACGCCTTGCTCCTCTTCTGGAGGGCAGCACCGCCACCACAGCTCCCAACTTTGGGAATGACTGACTTTTCCATGCTGGACTCCCTGAAGTGCAGAAAAGTCATGCTATCTTAGAAGGGGGAAATGATGGCCCCCACACAACCACTGGTATCTTGTTTGCACGATAGGGTAGAACTGCTGAGCTCACCCTTCCCCTGTGAAGATCAGCTTTTACCTCTCCCCTACAGGATCCTTTTCTTTAGCATACTAGGTCAAAGCACTTCCTTCTAGAAATTTCCTGAATGCATACTTACTTTCCCTGCCTCCTGCCAATGGTGTGTGCACTAGCCCAGAAAGTCTCTTATACTGCTATCCAACTATGAATACTGACTTCCATTTCAGGGGGCTATGACAAAAGGGAATTGTATTACAAATGTTTACACCAATTACAAGCACATCATACAACTACTAATAGAATATGCTATGAAGTCAAAATTACTTAGGGTATGGGAAAATGTTAGCATTATAAAGGAAAAAGACAAGGAAAGAGGAGAAATAGAGAAAGCAAAGTCAAATAAACTAAAAGAGAAAGAAGAGGAACAGACTAGACTACTCTGGAGAGAGAAAAAAAGAGCAAGGAATTATCAAAAAGAAAAATAAAAGAAAGATTTCCCAACCTGATAAATGTAGGAAGAGAACTAAAATGAAAAATATAAGAGATGAGTGAGAGGTGAAGTACTTGCTGCCCAATCATGAAGACCTGAGTTCAAATTCCCGTAACCTACATAAAGCCTGGTTTGCAGCACATCTGTAATCCCAGTCCTCCTATCGAAGCAAGATGGGAGGTGAACAGACCCTCCACATCCTGTCTCAAACAAGGCAGAAGTTGAGGCCCAACACAAACTCCACTCCCATGCTGTAGCATTAACATGCCTGCTCCCTCCCTCTCCCTTTCCCTTTCCCTCTCTCTCTCTCATTCACTCACTCACACACACACACACACACTAACAGACACACAGCTATACACATCCGACATACACACAAAAAGATAAATGCAATTGAGGAAAACACTGCAAAACACGAAGTTAAAAAAATAAAAAGCACATCATAGAAATAAAACTGAAAATAAACAAAGGAAAGAAAAATGGACCCATAACTCCAAGGGCCTAGATGGGACCAGAGTTCGGCACAACCTGCCCTTTCCCACACGCATGGCTGCTGCTGCGTGCGAGGGTGCTCTAGTCCACCTGCCTCCTTGTGCTATGCTCTCGTCTCCACCAGATGAGATCTGCCGTGACGGCTGCAGACCCGCCTCCCTATACTGCCCTGCACCGATGGCTCTAACAAGCTGCCGGTACCCAAGAGTCACCAAATTATTTCTTGTTTCTTGTTCTGACTTGATTTTTAAAATTTCTCCTTCTCAGAATCATTGAAACAAGTAATACTAAAGATTTGTATGAATTTGAGACAATAAAGAAATATAAACTGTTTTGTTTACCTAGAAAATCTCCTTTAGTCATCTTTTCATATAATCTGGCCTTTTCTTCCAATTTTTCCCTAGGAGAAAAACAGACAAGTATTAGAAATGGTCTTACAACTGTCCTTTCTGCCCCTAATCTATCAGCTTGACAGCAGCCACCTCCCCTGGGGCCTGCCATGCAAGGATGGGCACAGCACGTGCTGACCACCCTGTCCTGAAGAGACCTTCAGACCCACCGCATCTACTGCACAGTGAAAGCAGGTGTGTGCCTAAGAACCGGGAGCCATTCTTGGACAGAGTAAGTGCTCTGTAAGTATGACAGTGAATAAATGGATGCAATGAGTTAAGGCTCCAACAATTTAGCTGCTAAATACAATTGAAGTTACGTGCCAAAAGAAGATGCATCTAACCATAACATTTTCTATTACAAATTTTTGAAAAGGATTACCATATTCAAGGTAACCCCTTTGCCATAGTGTTTTTAGACTAGGGTCCTGGTCACTTGTGGCTTATTACACTTCTTTATACCAAGTTGTATTTCTTAAAAAGCACTAACAACACCTATTCCAAAGAGCACAAACAATACTTAAGCCACAAACTAATATAAAGCAAGCTACACCCCAGTGTTTCAATATACCAGCCTCTCTGCTCACATAATTTTGGTGGCATTTATCATGTGGTGACAGACGAAAAAGGTCACCATAACTGCCTAAAAAGAGAAGCCCCCAAAAGGCCATCTGTATCAAGAGCTCATTAATCACAATGGGAAATTTAATTCTTAATGGCACAAAAAGACTACAAAGTCCCTGGGTCACATGATTACCACAAGTTATTTAAACTTTCTATTTCAGTTCCTATAGCCTGACAGAACACATTCTTTTTATTGCTTCTATGAGTTGTCACAAAAATTAACTGAATAACACAAAGTAATGTGATTTTCTCATCTTTACTGTTCCCACTACTCTGCCCCTTCCCTTCTTCCCTTCCCCCTGCCCCACCCTGTGTGTGTATTCGCTCCTTTGGGAGTCCATGTATGAGTCTGCACATATTGATCTCAGGTGTCCTACCTTGGGAGTAAGCCACCCTGTTTTTGAGACAATGTCTCTTAGTGGGACCTGGAGCTCCCCAAAGAAACTAAGCTGACTGGTCCGTAAGTCCCAGGCATCTGCCTGTCTCTGCTTCCCAGCAGCAGGATAAACTCTATACCACCATGGCTGACTTTTCTATGAGGATTTTGGGCTCTAACTCAGGTTGTATAGCAAGTACTTCACCGCATGAGCCATTTCCCCAATCCAATGAAGCTGCAGAGTTCTTATCAAGCACAAAAGCAGATGACTATCAAGGCAGATGTTACAACTTGGAATTCTCCAAGTACAGGAAACTACTGCCACTTTACAAAAGAATGTTAGCTAATAAACAGAGGAAACCCACTAATAACTCAGCAGTAACAAGACTTCCCAACAATACAAAGCCACACATGCAAATGTTTTAGTGACCAGGATACTTAATTGCCTAGTTACCCACCCCAGGTTACTATTAACCACATAGGAGAAAGGGCATCTTCACAGTGGAAAACTCTACCAGACTTTTTCTAACCATGTGATCAAACTCATCATTATCAATGACTCAAACTGACAATTATGAGCCTCTGGATAAGATTTACTGGGTAAAGACACAAAAACTATGTCGTACTCTTAAATAAAAACTTTAATGTAACTCTATTTAGACACAGGACATAGCAGGGGAAAAAAACTGGCCTGGACACTTAAAAATGTTGGCAGAGTAACAGACAACAAAAGGCAAAGTACTGGGGAGATCTGAGAACTACAAGTATAAAAGTACTGGAGAGATCTGAGAACTACAAGTATAAATCAATCCTGATTTTTTTTCCCCTAAATTTCTAGGATATTTGTATGTATAATAGCTCTAGCTGTCTTGGAACTCACTTTGTGAATCTTAAATGTTTACAAAACCTATTTAGGACATAATTGCTGGGACAACTGGAAAAATTTGAAATAAGAGCCACACAGTAGTAGTAAATATTGTGTAGGATAATGTTCTTATTCAGATAGATATATACTGAAATATTCACAGGTAAATTATCATGACACTAGAAAGTCTTCCTCTACAGGGGTCAGGAAAAGCAGAAAAGCAAATATGACAATATGCTAATTAGGGAATTTAGAAGACAGGTATTAGAATGTTCCTTTTACCCTTCTTTTAATTGTATTCTTGGGGTCTCTAAATACTAATCACCTATCCTAGAACACACCACGTGGACACTTCTTAAAAACATGCTGATAAGTTGAAGACACAACTCAGTGGACAAGACCATGGTATTCCATTCCCAGAAATATACATTTTAAAAATTGTTGATATAGATCAGGTGGTAGTGGTTCATGCCTTAATTCCAGAGGCAGAGGCAGAGAGGCAGAAAGGCAGAGAGGCAGAGAGGCAGAGAGGCAGAGAGGCAGAGAGGCAGAGAGGCAGAGAGGCAGAGAGGCAGAGGCAGAGGCAGGTAGATCTCTGAGTTCAAGGCCAGCCTGGTCTATAGAGCAAACTCCAGGACAGCCAGGGCTACACAGAGAAAACTTGTCTTGAAAAGCCAACCAACCAACAACAAAAATTGTTGATATAGCTTTTTCATTTTCTCAGCAGCCAGAAAGATGGCAGACATACAGACTGAGCATGGTTACCAGAAGCAGCCCATAATCTTTTAAAATAAGAAGTGGGTTGTACTGACAGAAACTGGTGAGGAGAGGCTCCCTCAGTACTTTAAGAACATTGGTCTAGGCTACGAGATGCTTGGGAAGCCACTGAGGGCACCTAAATAGACAAGAAATGCTTCTTCACTGGTAACACTGCCATTCAACGTTAGATCCTGTCTGGTATGGGAACCAGGATGAAGACACAGAGGACCACTGTCATCTGCTAGAAACTGTGCTCAAGTTCACCAAGGCTGCCGGCACCAAGAAGCAGTTCCAGAAGTCCTGAGAAGATGCTGGCCAACTCCCAGAACAAAGAACGTTATTTTCAACTTAAAAAAAAAATGTTGATAGATTTAGTGTGTGATAAAAAGTCAAAACAGGACCCTATTGCATCTTCTAAACTGATTTAACTCTTTTTGTAAAACAGCAGATTTTTTTCTTTCTGTAAGACAGCAGATATGTGTAAATTACAGTATTTTTAGAAGACAGTTGGCTCTTGTTATCTACAGTCCCTATTTCCAGATTGAATTTACTGGATAGAAACAATATTCCAAAACAATGTTACATTGCTGCTAATGTATACTGTGTATCTGTCTATACAGACTTTCTTTCTTGGCATTTCCTAAAAAATACAGAATAACAATTATTTATGTAGCATTTGCATCCTTTTAGGCATAGCAAGGAATCTAGAAAAGACTTTATGATGAATACTTTCACGAACCACACTATTTTATCAATTTTGAGCATCCTTGAGTTTTGATATATGAGGCAGAAGAGGGTCCCAGAATCAACCAAATACCCTTTAGATATCAAAGGACATTGTATTTACACAGTGGAGCAGTGAGCTAAAAGGATGCAGTCAGGATGAAACATGTGAATGTACATTTCTGTGTTTGGTAATTTTCTGTTCAGGAGTAACTACCTTGCTTTGTCTAAAGTCTTCTGCTCCTCAAGCTTCTGTTCAGCATCCTTCTCTGCTCGACTGGAAACACCTGCATTTTGTTTGCTCCAGATACTTGGCTTCTAGAGAACGATTCAAAAGAACAAAATAAAACCACATGGTCACAAAATAAACTGAACTCATATGCATCAAAATCACAGAAATGCTTAGATCGCATGAATCATCAGAGAACTAATCCTGACAGCTATTTACAGCCTGCATCAGATGCCTGCACATGACAAAGCTGGAGCTGAAAACAAGTCCTAAGTCACATAGAATTTCCTTCTGAACATCACTGAGCTGCTTCTCAATTGACTTTTACCTCTGACTGATTTACTACACCACTCAATATTTCAATGAACATAGGCAGAATGCAAATAGTAGATTACTGCCTATGAAAAAATTGAAAACTCTTAAAACTCTTTCAGACTTTGTCTATTTCTAAATTTTACACTTGTTTATCTCTGTTTGAATACAGAATACATGCTAATCTTCCATGAGAATATAAACAATCCACTTACTAACAGCATGTTAAAGACGAATATTGGGACTGGAAAGATAGCTTAGCATTCTTTATGGCAGCTACTGTTCTTTCAGAAGACCTTAGCTCAGTTCCTAGCCCACTGCTTGTCCTCCTACCACATATAACTCTGTCTCCAGGGGACCTAACACCCTTTCCTGGTCTCTGAAGGCATTCACACACAGGTGGCATACACAGGCATGTATGACATATGTATTCACACAAGCATGAATACACACGGTACATTAGTCAAACAAATCTTTTTTAAAAGAGTATTAAATAATCTTACTAATTTTAATATTTAACAAAATTTATGCAAATGTTCAATTATGAGTCAGGGATTTTTTTTCATTAACATTTACTTATTTACAGATAACCACTAACATTTTCAAAAACTTAAAATATAATACAATTCTCCCATGTTGGGAATCAGTGGAGATATTTTTACCTTATTAGTTGTCTTTGGTTTTCCAAAAACTCCAGAATCTTTTAGAAGTTTTTCTTGTTTGAATTCTTCTTGTTTTCGGAAGAGCTCGGCCTTAAGATCTACCAACTAGAATAAAACAAGAAAGTAAACAACAATATTTAACTCAACTCTGGCAAGTGACTGGACTGCTAAGCAACAATAATTCTCTAAGGAAGATCTGAGCTTCCTGAACATGGACTAGAAACACAATGTTTGGGCTGGAGAGATGGCTCAGCCATTAAGAGCACTGACTCCTCATCCTGAGGTCCTGAATTCAATTCCCAGCAACCATATGGTGGCTCACAACCATCTGTAATGGGCATCCATGCCACCTTCTGGTGTGTCTGAAGACAGCAACAGTATACCCATATACAAAAATAAATAAATAAATAAATAAATAAATCTTAAAGAAAGAAAGGAAGGAAGGAAGGAAGGAAGGAAGGAAGGAAAGAAAGAAAGAAAGACCGTTTAATACAGAACTCCATACAAAACTAAACGGTACTGGGTTTGTTGTAGTTTTGCTACAAATATAATTCTATTCCAACGTTCATCACTCAAGGCTTTTTTTCTGCCAAGGTCAGAGCAACATGGCAAAGTTAGCAAATGACATTTACAAGTTCAGATAGGACCCCACCATTTTCTAAAGCACCTTCTATTTGTGGGGCACATACTAGACGTACAGAGTCAAGTTTGACTTAGTTCATTTAAAAAAAAACAAAAAACCATAAAGTTTAACTGAATCACAAGGTTTAAAAATGGGAGGGAAGCTGGAGAGATGGCTCAGTGGTTAAGAGCACTGGCTGCTGCTCTTCCAAAGGTCCTGAGTTCAATTCCCAGCAATTACATGATAGTTCACAACCATATAATAGGATCCAATGCTATTTTCTTGTGTGTCTAAAGACAGTGACAGTGTACTCACATATGTAAAATAAATAAGTAAATGGGAGAGGGGAGCACAGGTGAAGAAAATGGGGCAGCGAGGCAAACACTTGCATCTCATCTCAGCTGTTAGTCCTGACAGTGACAAGTGGTTCTATGTAATGACATTTGTAAATCAGACACTACTGCTGACAGGGAAAAGAAACATGACTGAACTCTGAGGCTGAAGAGATGGTCAATAGTTAAAGAGCACTTGCAGAAGACTCAGGTTAAGTTCCTAGTACCTGCATGGTGTCTGCATATGACCATCCATATATTAACTCCAGTTCCAGGGCACCAGGTACACATGAGTTGCATATACAAAGGGAAAACAGTTATATTCAAAATTTAAAATCTTTTAAAATAATTTTTTTAATGATTGATTCCTTTTCGTTTTTTAGCGTGCATCTGTTGTTTTGCTTGTGTGTGTGTGTGTGTGTGTGTGTGTGTGTGAGAGAGAGAGAGAGAGAGAGAGAGAGAGAGAGATCTCCTGGAACTGGTGTTACAGACACTTTAGAGTCACCACGTGGGTGCTGGAAATAAAGAGCAGCCAGTGCTCTTAACCTCTCTCTCCAGCCCCAAAGACCCCCCCCCCCAAATGACTAAGTTCAGTGATTTCTATTTGAAAGAAATCCACTCAAAGGTACCATTGGCAGGGATTGTAACAATGCAAAGGAGTTTCATTTCAGGACCTAATATTCAAAATTCTTAAAAGAAAAAAAAAAAAAAAAGAAGAAAAATTTACCTTTTCTTTTAACTTTGTAAATGTTATCAGTTACCTAGCTATATGTTTTTCTATTCTACAACTACTTCTGAATCACAAAATGACCAATTCTGGGACTTTGTTTGTATTGTAATTATTAAAAACATTAACCTCTGGACAAGTTACCTTTGGTTCCATTTGATTTTTAAAGGCAGGGTCTTACTGTGTAGCCCTGGCTATTCCGGAACTATGTAACTCAGGCTGGCCTCTGACTTACAGTGGCCTCTTTCCACTTGTCTCTGCCACTTACGTGAAGTTAAGAGCATGTGCAACGAGGGGGGGGGGGAATCCAGGAAAAGGGAAATCATTTTAAATGTAAATAAAGAATATATCAAAATTTAAAAAAGGAGCATGTGCAACTACATCCTGATTAATTCAGTTTGTAAGTACTGAATCCAAGCAAACATAATTACTAAGACGAATTTTTATATTAAAAAATTCCAACAAAATATTTGATACATTAGATGTTTTCCTCTTGTATTCCCATAGGAAATTCCTGATTAAGTCAAAGGTTAGGTGATTTGTTCGGGGCACAAATAGAAAAGGCACCGTTTTACAGTCAATCAAACTGTGTTCTCACACAACAAATCTGTATTACATTGAGGAAAACGGGATTCACCTTTGGGTGTCAATTTCATTATCCATTAAGAGTGACAACACCACCTACATTCAGAAGCATGGCTGCATGCTTATGAAGCAGGGTCACAAAATGTGTATAGTATTTACAAGTTTTCTGCAGAGAGTGTTTTTAAGTTAGCAAAACTCCTTACATCCTGTCAGACTTCACGGGCCCGGGTACCCTGTCCCACAAGGCACTAATTAACTTGTCTGGGTCCTGCTAGAGGCATCCTAGGTACACTCTGGGAGTCCTGGGAAGACAAATTATATCTCAATGCTCGAGAAGGACTTTGGGCTGGAGAACACAGGAAGGGCTCGTCCCCCAAGTCCCTGCAGACAGAGAGCCGCCTGCGGCGGCTGATCCGCAAGATGCGCCCGGAGATCCCTGGGAGGATGGCTTCCGGGACCTGCCTGCGAGGCGAGCCTAGCCCGGGTTCCTGGCGGAGTCGAGTTCAGGATCCTGTGAGTAAGGAAGCTGTCGAGGGTCCCCGCGGGGAGAGAGAGGGCCGGTCAGGATCCCTGTCAGATGGGCGAGTCCAGGCCCCTGACCTGCGTGGGGCAACAGTTAGGTCACCATTCTCGACTGAGAAAGCGGAGGAAACGCGGAGCCCGTAGCTAAGCCACACTTGAACTCACCGAGGAGGCTGTAACGTCCAAAGGCTTTTTCTTTCGATCCATCGTCCCGCCAAGGCTCCGATCCCAAGAACCAGCCTCCCTGTGGCCTCCGTCAGACCCTACGAGTCCATCCAGCAGCAAAACAGGAAGTGTTTTTGCTAGCGTCGCTGAGTTTGCGTAATTTTGCGACATAGATTTACGACCTCGGCGCCATCTTGAAAGCGTCAGTATACGGCCCTTCGTCGCTACGTCGCCATTTTGAGAAGGTCGGAGGTGTGCCCGGTGAAAATGACTAGTATTGTCGCCGTCTTGAGACGGAAGGAAGATAGCGTTCATTGCAATACACACCATATTGAATGGAGAGTTTTAGATGATGGGAAAAAATAGCACCATCTTAAAGAGTGTTAAGTAAACTCAAGTGTCTCCAACATGAAAACAAAAAGAATTTAATAAAACTAGGGGGGAGGTATTGTTTGAGAACACTCGTAGAAACACTCGTTTTATGTTGACTTTCTTTGGTGTTTTTGTTGTTATGCTTTGTTGATTTTTGTTTGTTGCTTTTTTTTTTTTTTTTTTTTTTTTTTTTAGCTGGGGCTCTTACTATATAGCCACCTGGCCTCAAATTCACTATATTGACTTGGCTGGCCTCAAATTTGCAACAATCTACCTGCCTTTGCCCTCTAAATGCTTGGATTATATGTGTGAGCCACCATCCCCAACAGTATATTCAAATTTTAACTATTCATTCATACATTCATTTGGCGGGGTCTTACTGTGTGCTCCTGGCTGCCTGGAATTTGCTTTGTAGACCATGCTGGCCTTGAACTCACAGATACCTGCCTACCTCGTCCTCTCTTATGCTGGGATTAAAGCTGTATGCCACCACAGCCAGTCCCCAGAATACTGTTTTTGAAATTACTGTTTTAATTGCTAACTTATTAAAAGAATTTTGACCTGGGATTAGGATAAAATTTCCAACAATTTCTGAAATGGCCTAAACATGCATTTGCTGTGTCTTTGCAAAGCAATGTTCTCAGCACTGATGATGATAAAGTCAAAACAGTCAACTCTGGAAAACACTGGAGATGCTCTGTGACCTGCAGTATCAAGCGTTTAGCCAACATTTAACTCCTTTTGTTGAAAACAAACACAGTCATGTCATTAGGATGCAAATTGTTTTTCATCTTTAACAAATGGTGAAAATATACATATGGCAAAGAATTGTTTTAAAATAATTTTTAAATTATCCTTTATATATTTTATATATTTATATACCTCAGGTCATGAAAATAATACTGGGTAAAAAGAAGTTGCAAGTGGAATAATTTTAAGATATCCTTCCCTAGAAGACTGTATGGCATTATTACAGTCTTACTTTGTCTGTAGAATGCCTATGGGGAATGTGTGGTTATCTCCTCATTGACTATGTTAGCTTACACCATAGAAGTTCTCAGAGAGTGGTACGCCACTAATGAGAAACCTCCCAAGACAAAGGCATTACTAGAAAAAGATAGGATATAACTCAGTATTGGAGCATGTACTTAGCATGTGTACAGACCTGGGTGCCATCCCTGGCACTGGGGAGAAATAGAAATAAGCCATTGCGTCTCCTTTGTTCCCCCAGCTGTTACACAGAATGTGATGTTGGCCAGAATACTGTCCTGGCAGACCCACAAGTTCTCACACATCCTGTTTTGAAAAGATCTCTTTTTCCTTTAATGCCTTCCCTGGGTCTGTCTGGAATTACTTTCCTCTATCCAGTACCAACAGTGCAGCTGCAACCCTGTGCCCTTTTCTAGGGTGTTGTCTTCTAAACCACACCTTGAATTGTAGTGGTTTGGCCTGATGCTGCTTGTATTCTAATGCTAATACTGGGCCCCCAGACTGGTTGCCCCAGAGATGAGAGAGTCAACTCATAGAAGCTAAGTGACCCTGTCCCCAAGTTCTTTCTTTCTTTCTTTCTTTCTTTTTTAAAGATTTATTTATTGTTATATGTAAGTACACTGTAGCTGCCTTCAGACAGCACCAGAAGAGGGCATCATATTTCATTATGGGTAGTTGTGAGCCACCATGTGGTTGCTGAGATTTGAACTCAGGACCTTCGGAAGAGCAGTCAGTGCTCTTAACTGCTGAGCCATTTCTCCATCCCCCCCCCCAAGTTATTTCTGATTGGTAAATAAAGATGCCAACGGCCAATAGTTGGGCAGAAGAGACATCAGTGGGGTTTTAGGTTTTGCAGGCTTGGGGTTGGAGAAGATAAGGGGAATAAGGTGGAGGAGGAATGGGAGCTACCATGGGTTAGGAGTCAAGAGACTATGGCCCCGAGGGCTGGTCAGTTGTAGTTAAGGGCAGCCCAGATGAAACATAGTAAGTGCAAACTCAGAGTTATGGATGGTAAAGTATATTCTAACATCATAAAGGGTTGTATCTGCCCAGTTCTTGTGCTGTTTAAGGCTTATTGTAAATATAAAGGTTTTTTTTTTTTATCCAAAAACTAAATGATCTAAGGTGGGGTGGGGTAGAAACCCCAAGTTAGGATTAAATAAATTTCTACAACATGAACCAGAGTCTCTCTCACAGGGCCTGGCTGTCTGAGCACACAAGAGATGAAAATGGCTCTGTATTCATTGATTATTGTTGTTATGACCAAATATCTGATAAGAGAAATTTAAGGGAAGAAGGCTTATCTTGGCTCATAGTTTGAAGGGATACAATACAGTCTATCACAGAGGGGAAGATAATGTATAATGTATAATTATGTAGAATATATAATAGGAAGTTGCCCCATCCCACAACTCCAAGCTTCTTCCAAACTGGAAGGACCCTTCACTTCCTCGCATATTAACCAGCTGGAAGGGATGAAGCTGATCTAGAGGTACTGTGCCCCTCACTTTGGCTGTCAGATGATTGAAACAATGGATCCTCAGAATTGTAATCTCCCCAATGAAGCTCACGCTGGCAGAAGAGAAGAGTTCGGATGGGGCTGGAGGATAGCTGGTAGTTAGGAGCACTGCATGCGCTTCCAAAGGACCTGGGTTTGATTCCCAGAACCCAAATAGCAGCCCCCAACTATCTGCAACTCCAGTTCCAGAGAATCTGAAATGCCCTTGTGACCTCTGCAGGCACCAGTCTTGCGTGTAGTATGTGGACACAAATGCAGGAAAAACACTCACAGACATAAAAAATATTTTAAAATTAAATAAAAAAAAAAGCCTAAAGCTTGGGCTTGCTAAGCCAGAAACCGTTCTCCTGGGAAAAGATTTTCAGGCTGCCCTGCAAGAGTGTGGAGCCAAGGCAGGGGTGAGAGGACCACGCCTTGACCAGGATGACTTAGCAGTGCATAACCCTGGCCCTTTATGTAATCCTTAACCGCAGTAGTCCAAAGATGCACTCGGGTCACTGGATCTCCATCTTTTTCAGTGTGGCCACACTGAACAAATCTCCTTTTTCTTCTTCTCACTATTAATTTTGCCCTTTTAATTGGCTTTTCAAGGCTGGGTGGTTGAACCTGGCTTGTCAGGGCACACGGTGTGATCCTAAATCCAGTAACAATGGGTTGGTGGAACAGAAAGTTAAAAGTGGAGGGGAAGTAGATCCCAGATTAAAATAAAATGCCACAAAGCCCTCCTCACGGTGATCCACTTCCTCCAGTGAGGCTACACGTCCTAAAGTTGTCACAACTTTCTGAGACGCACTATCAGCGAGGGACCGAGTGTTCAATCACAGGGGAGCGTGTGGGGGCATTTTATATTCAAGCTACAACCAGCCTGCATGTGGAAACAGCTGTGTGCACATCCCTCACAGATTCAGAGCTGTAGGTGACAATAGTCTGTATGGTGACGCTGCATACTTGACAGTGTGTCTCTCGCCTGCTGGGCCCCAGGGGTGTGCAGCGGGTGGCGGCGGGGTGGGTGCATTCACGTCTTCCTTTTCATTCCTGTGGATTATGTACTGTCTGTGAAATCTTCGATTGGTTTTAAATTAAGGGAGGGAGAGAGGAGACCTTCTAAGCCAGTCATTCGTCCTCTTCCCCAGGAGCTTGGCTACAGCCAGGCTCATTCTCAGCCTGCAGGAGTTTCCAGCAAGGAGGCAGCCGGGGACACACTGCAGGCCAGCCTCGCCCATTGCAATCAGGCTGCCAAGGCTGCTGCTGCGAGATTCTAATTGTCTGTAAAATCTACAGACTTAATTGAACCCAGGAAGCCTTTTAGCATCTGAAAACAATTTTTTTTATACATATTCTGTTTCCCTGAAGGAAAATTGTGTCTCCCCTCACTTGTCCAGCACACAGAGCCCTCACCTTTGTCCCATCTCTGACACCACTGACTCGAATAAGAAACTACTCTGCAGTGGATGAATAAGCTGAGCCCAATGTGTGCAAAAAGATTAGGTTAGACTGAAGAAAATTGGGTTTTCAATGAGGGCGCAGGATGAGACAGAAGGCAAAAAGATAAGGAGAGTGAGGCCCTGGATGACAGTGCAGGTGACCTTCATGAGGATCGGGCAAGACTGTCCGTGTCATTATGGCTCTGAAGCAACCTCAAGAGGTGAGTGCTATCACTGTCCTCATACAGAAGCAAAAAGAAACACAGAGAAGGCAAGTATGTATACAAAATCACACAGCTTGGAGTTGAACTCTATTGGGAAAAGGGGGAAAAATCAGCCTCTTGTCCCCAAATTATCTGCAGAAGGACCTGTGTCATTGGCTTACTCCTAGTTCCTGTTGATGGTTGGCAATCCTCAGCTCCCGTGGATTTACTGCCACCTCACTAATCCCATCCACACTCCGCCCTGTCTATCTGTCTTTGCACGATTGTCTTCATGTAAATTACATTGGCTATGTGAGATAAAGGGCCTCTGGAATCCGGGCGACCTCACTTTAACTAATGACACCTACAGTGACACTATTTCCAAAGAAGGTCACCTTCTGACTTCATTTTTGGATTTACATACATCATTTTTCTTTGTTTTGGGAGGAGGCCCAGAACAGGCCCCAGGACCTATCTTGGAAAGAATCACTTAAAGCTCATAGTCCTGGTGAGAGGAGGGGACCTGAGACCATGACTGAGAAGTCCTCATTAAGCAATGGCAGCACTGAGCGGCACAGAGGCTGGCTGAGGGCGGAGTTGGACAGAGGAGGTGCCTGTGACGCTCAGAAGGGGAGCCTTCCAGGCTGGTCAGTGCATGCTGTGGCCCTGCCCCAGCATCAGGGTGTGTTCAGGAGCTTGTTGTCACTGTAATGAGTGGCAAAGACAACCAACTTAGAAAGAAAGGGTTATTCTGGCTCATGGGTTCAGAGACTTGAGTCCATGCTTGACTGGCACCATTGTTATGGGCCCATGGCAAGGAAGCGTAGCATTGTGGGAGCAGATGGTAGCTAGCTAAGTGTTTCTACCTCATGGCCAGGGAGGGAGGGAAGAGGAGGGGGAGAGAGAGGAGTGGGAAGGAGAAGAGGGAGAGAGTGTGCTAGAGATCAAGTGTCCCACTGTTCCCTTCAAGGGCACATCCTCATCACTTAGGGACCTCCCGCTAAGCTCTGCCACTTCCCCAGAACACCACCCTTGGAAAGAAGCCTTTAGGGTCCCTGGGAGATTCCTGATTCAAACATTAGCAAGAAAACACACGTTGGTAAGAACCACATCTGGCCAAAGGTAGGATCTGAAATGGTGATAAGGAGAACACTGGACACTGGGGACAGTCATCATGTTGATTCTGAGAATGTGCTAGAGTGTGGAGCTGGGGGTGGGGGAAGGGGAACGTCCAGGCAGATGAGGGACAGATGGACAGGCAGGTGCCAGATGGCCACTACAACAGACAGGGCAGTGTACCCAGTAGGAGTCAGGAAAGAGTCCTTGCACCTACCTTCCTGGTGCTTTACAGAGCACCTTGAGGCACTGTGGTGTCTGTCCTGTGTAAGGCCGGAGCCGTGGAGAGTGCTAGGCAGAGGAGGGATGTGGTAGTCTGTCTTCAGGATTAACAAGATCCCCGTGCTGCTGGGTTGGCAAAGTCTGCTTTCTAGAAATGGGGATAGTCCCTAGTTCACACTTTCACTGATGACCAGAAACAGATCCAAGCCATCTGTTCGTTAAGGATAGGCACCCTCTTACCACACTGCTTTCTCAGTTTGCCCTATCAAAAACTGTAACTTAAATCCCGATGCCTCAGTTACCTTCCTTTTCTGCAATTGCCTGTTGTTAGTGTCATTCACTTCTATATTCATAGTTTAATTATTAAGAAAATTAATTATGATTCTTGGACCATTATTTATAAACAAGTAAAACTAACCCATTTGACAAGTAACCATTTTTACTCACGTATTCCATAAAAATGACTTGATGACCTTTAGGAAACTTGAATGGGTTTATAAAATGTTCCGTAGAGGCAAGCTGAATAAATTCAATGAGTTTCAAAAAAAAGTGTATTTTAAAATATACTTTTCTATCCCAAGGTTTCAGATTTATAGAAGCATTTGAAGATAGCACGGGGAGTTCCTACAGGGTCCTTGGACACTTCCCTCTGTGGACGTTTCACTGCGGGACTTTTGTCACATGCAGGACCCAGCCTTCAGACATGCTGTCAAGATGTCAGCTCTTCCTCCCCAGTGTCATTCACCCAGGCTGCCACACTGTGTTTCACTGTCAGTTTCCTCCTGTCAGAGTTTCTCAGACAGTATCTGTCTGCTTTCTGTGGCCGTGACAAAATATTTGAGCTAATTGACTTGGGGGCGGGGCGGGGGGGGGTATGTACCTGCCTCACAGATTCGGAGGCTCTGACGCATCTTTCTTGGCTCCATAGCTTTCAGCCTATGGTGGTGTAGTTCCTTACGGTGTGAACAGCCATCAAAGTAAAGAAAGAGCGCCCCTCCTCTTAAAGGCTTCACCCCCTCCAAGGCTTCATTCAGCACATGGATCTTTGGGGGCCATTCAATCTCCAAATCACAGCATAGATTGTTTCTGGTGACCTTGGCAGTTTTCAACAAACCTTGTGTGTTTCAACAAACCTTGTGTGCGCGCGCGCGCACACACACACACACACACACACACACACACACACACACACACAGCATATGCCTGCAGTGCTCAGGGAGGCCAGAAGAGGGCATCGGAGTCCTTGGAACTAAGGTTACAGATAGCTGAGATTTTAGACAGTTGAAAGCTGCCATATAGGTGCTGGAAATTGAACCTGGACCCTCGGCAAGAACAAGTGCTCTTAAATGTTAAGTCATTTCTTCAGCCCTTGTGGTTTGTTTGTTTTTTGGTTTAATAGTAGATCCTTCAATTTAGATTTCTTGACTTTCTCAGAGCTGTAATAGAATGAGTCAAAGGGAGGGTATCTTAGGGCCTTCACCCTGATAAACTGCGTGCTGTTATTTACGAGTGGGCGCCTCCGTGGTCTCTGCCAGATTGCGCTATTGAAAGCTACTTCCCACTTGCTCTTTCTTCAGAAGAAAGTTACTTATAGCAGCCCTCTGTCAAGTGGCGCTTCATGTGATTGATTGATTTTCTGTGTAGGTGTTTGCCTGCTTGTTAGTATATACACTGTGTATATTTAGGAGCCTCTAGAAGCCACAGACAGTATCAGATTCTGGAACTGGAGTTACAGGGGGTGGTGAGCCAATATGTGGGTGCTGGGAATCAGATCAGGGTCCACTGCAAGAACCATAAGTGTTTTTAATGATTAAGTCATCTTTCCAACCCAAATTTTTAAATTATAAATTGACAATCCCACTTTATAGGATGTGTGATGCTTTGATGTATTTGTACAATGTGTGATGATTTTATCAGGCTCATTAACAAATCTGTCACCTTGTTTATTGCTCTTTTGTGGTTGAAATGCTTAAAGTCTCTTTCTGCAAAATTGTAGAGCGTGCTGCATTAGTTTTATTCGGTCACCACTGTGCAGTACAGTGCTGGACTGTGTCCCTCTTGCTCAGCTTAAACTTTGTGATCTTTGATAAGCACCTCTCCATCCCGTTCTACCACCCCATCTGTAGGGAACCATCAGTCTTCCTGTGCTTCGATTCTATGGGTTCAGCTTTAGATTTCACCTAAGAGTGAGCCCATGTGGCCTCCTGTCTCTGTGCCTGGCTTGTTTCACTTAGTGTAATGCCGTCTATGCTCAGCCATGGTCCACAAGCAGCATCCCTTTAAAGGCTGCAGTGTGTATCTGCACCACATTGTTTGGTTGCTGGTCTTTCGAGGGACCCCACGTGGCTTTGAGGTTGTCATCTTCCTGACTATCCTCCAAGTTATGGGATTGCAGGCAAGTGCCATTACCCCTGATTTGAAATTCTGTTTATATGTTGGACGAGGGATACCTAAGCTCCTTCCATCTCTTAGCTAATGTGAAAAGCTCAGCAATGAACAAGAAGAAATTTCCAACTAAAAATATCTACAGCAAAACAGCGGGCAGAAAAGAAGACCTTAAATAAACAATATTCTGGTTCAGAAATGGTGGTGAATACCTTTAATTCCAGCTCTCAGGAGGCAAAGGTAGGTGGATCTCTGTGAGTTTAAGGCCAGCCTGGGTTACAAAACAAGTTCCAGTCCAATCAGAACTGTACAGTGAGAGCCTATCTCAAAAATAAAATAAATAACATTCTACCTTAAGGAAGTAGAAAAAATATAAAAGCAAAAAGTCCAAATCAGTAAAGAAAGACTGATAAATTTGAACACTGATGAATTTGATTTATTTAAATTTATTTTTTGTTTGGCTTTGTTCCTTCCTTTCCCTCCCTCCCTCCCTCCCTCCCTCCCTCCCTCCCTCCCTCCCTTTCTTTCTTTCTTTCTTTCTTTCTTTCTTTCTTTCTTTCTTTCTAAACCAGGATCACTTTATGTAGCCCTGGAAATCTTTGTGTAGAGCAGGCTATCCTTGAACTTGCAGAGCCCTGCCTCTGCCTCTGCCCCTGCCTCTGCCTCTGCCCCTGCCCCTGCCCCTGCCCCTGCTCCTGCCCCTGCCCCTGCCTCTGCCTCTGCCTCTGCTTCTGCCTCTTGCCTCCTGAGTGCTGGGATTAGAGGGGTGCCCTCACCATGCCCAGAATGACTTATTTAATTTGACAAGGGCCACCTTGCAGGCATTTCACTGTCCCTACTTTACAGATTAGGGAGCTGAGGCTCAAGGAAGTATGGAACCTCACTCAAGGCCATACGGGAGACATTCACCCATGCTCTGCTGATGTGCCCAAAGGCTTGAGCTCCTGGACAGATCTCTCCCCTCTCCCTTTTTCTGCATCTTCACACTGAACCCATCCTCTCATATCCAGAGACAGAAGTAGTCTGAGTTCCCAATGGCCCCAGTGCCTGACATGAGACTGACTTGAATAGAGATCCCAGATCACATTCTTTTTTGCAGACAGGAGCCTCGGGGCTGAGTTATTTATTACCTAGGTCCTGATGCCTACTTTAATTTCCTGGCTGGTCTAGATGGATACAGATCTAGACAGCAAGCAAGGAGGCAGGACTCGGGTGGGGGTGGGGACTGTGGTTGTCACAAGGATCATAAGGACAACTGTTTTCCTCCTGGACTCCTCATAAGAGAGACATGCAGGGAGGACATTCATGCCTGGGGACCATGACTTGGGGAGGAAGGATGCCAGGGTCACAGCACTTTCGACTGTGAATTTATTAGCCCCATGGTACTATGAGAGGGAGACCACCAGGAATGGCACCCTCAAAAGAACCCATGTATGGGTGACTACATCTGCCTAATGCTCACCTCATGAATGGCAGAGCCTGTCCTGGGAATCAGGTTGATGCCCTTCCTCCAGGGCTTCATCTATGCTGGCCTTCAGCACAAAGCCCTCTGGCACCATGCTCTTGGGCTTCCCAGTCTCCAGAACCATGATTGGAGTAAACTGCTACTGTCAAGTATTGACGTAACAATGAAAAACAGATTAAGAGAGGTAGCCAACCTCCTCCACACTTACTCTAGCAGAAGGTCCCCACATCAGAGCTAGCAGCAAGTTGCAGCCTCTGGATGCATTTCCACAGAGCCTATTTGTGTGCAACTGCCCTTGGGATTTGTGATGTGTCAGCCAGAGGTGTAAAGCTAAAATCCAGAAAAAGACTGCAAGTGCCTTTACTATAAGGCTGGAGTCCCAGCATGTCACACTTAACTAGGAAGCTTCAATAAAGAGATGGTTATTTCTTCGTGTGTATGCAAGAGGTCAAGAGGTCAACCTCAGCTCAAGCATTGTTCCTCAGGAACTACTTTGTTTTGGTTGGTTGGTTGCTTGGTTGGTTGCTTGGTTTTAGACCACAGAGATATCCCCCTGCCTCTGCTTCGTGAATACTAGGATTAAAGGCACGAGCCACTATGCTGGGCTTCAACTTTTTGTTTTTGTCTTTGTTGTCTGCTTGTTTGTTTGCCATAGAACCTCTCACTGGCTTGGAACTCATCAGTCAGGGCAGGCTGTAGCCAGTGAGTCCAGGGATCTGCTCCTCTCTGTCCTTCCAGACTTACCTCACCATGCTTAAGTTTTCTTTCCTTTTTTTTTTTTTTTTAAAAAAAAAACTATTTAGATTTTTTAAAGGTTATGTTCATGTGTGGTTTGCATGTGTCTAAGTCCGTGCACTGTGCACATGCCTGATGCCAATGGAGGTCAAAAGTGAGCATCAGATCCCTTGAGACTGGAACTAAGGGCGGTGGTGAGCTGCCACGTGGGTGCTGGAATCTGAACTCTGGGCCTCTACGTGAGCAGCCAGTACTTTTTGCTGCCGAGCCGTCTCTCCAGCTTTTGAATTTTTTTTTTGATGCATATCTATACTTAGGTTCTGACATCCATCTCAAGGCCTCATGTTTGCAAGGCAAGCATTTTACTGGCTGAGTATCTCTGCAGCCCTGAAATGCTCATCTCTTTAGGGTGCAGCTTGTGGACTGATAATCCAACTTGTCTTTACCTTAACCCTAATAGGGCAATCTGTAGGTCTGACAAGGGGGCCCGTGTACCTGTATAGGGATGGTGAGCGCCATGTACCTGTAGAAGGAGGCTACTCGGCTAGGGGGAATCCAGACTTGATCCTGTGGGGCGGAGGCCTGAGAACCTGTGGAGGAAGCTCTGCTGAGAGGAGAAGTCCTTGGCCCTTTCTGGTGGCTGGAGACCCTGAGGCCTCTCCCATTTCTCCATCATGTCGGGTTTAGATAAGAGGAGACAGCCTGTGATTTTAAAGATTTATTATGGAAAAGTAGGGGAAAAGAAAAGAGACAGAAAATAAAGAGAAAAAAGAGATAGAGGAGTGAGAGCTGGTCATGACCATGTAGAAAGAGGGGAAAAGAATGGGGAGAGAAGGGGAACAGGGGGGGCAAGAGACAAGGGAGAGCGTGGGCAAGAGAGAGGAGCAAGAGAAAGAGGAGGGGCCAAGCAATCCCTTTTATGGTGGGCTGGGTTACCTGGCTGTTGCCAGGTAACTGTGGGGTGGGGAAAAACCTGGCCAGGTGACTATGGGAGTGCAGTCCAGCCAGGGCCTGGCCCTACGTGAATGATGGCCACGGGGTTGTGTCCAACAACAATCCCTCTGAGAGCCACAACAGACAAATGAAGAGACTCAGAGAGCCTAAGTGAGTAACCCAACATCACACAGATTACTAAATTTGATTAGAGTTGGTACTTACAACCAGACATATCTGACTACACAGCTTGGGTTTGTTCTAGTTCTCTTCCTATATAAGTTCCAACATCTTCCTGAGTTTGTTTTAAAATATAAAACCTGGGACTGGGGAGAAGGCTTACACTTTACATGACAGTGCCTACAGTGAAAGAATGGGGACCTTCTTTCACTGAAAGAAGTTTTAGATCCTTACACCCATGTAAACAGCCAGCAGTGTCACTGTGCTTCTGTAACTAGAGGTTGGGGAGCAGAGATAGGCATGCCATGGAAGTTAACTGGCCAGACTACTTGGCCAAACTGGTGAGCTTCAGGTTCCCTGGCAGACACTATTTCAAAAATAAATAAATGAAAGTGGAAAATGATCAGGAGAAGAAACCCACTGAACTCAGGCCTCTACATGTATGTGCACCTACAGCGTCTGCACTTGTGTGTACTCAATACCACACACACACACACACACACACACACACACACACAAGTGGCATACCATACACCTTGTTCCAACACCTGCTGTGCCCATTCTCCAGAGGCTGAGGCAGGAGGATTATCTGAGCATTGGGAGCTTTTGACTACTGTGTGCTATAAGCAAGGAGTATCCACATTAAGTGTTAATAGTTGGGCTGTGCCTAGGAGTAGCCGCCACACTCCACCCTAAACAACATACCAAGACTCTACCCTTAAATATCTCTTGGGGGGGGGCAGGGATCTAGCTTGATTGACAGAGAGCTTTCTCAGTATACACAAAAGACTGGCATCACATAAACCAGGCACAAGGATGACACTCAAGGTCATCCTCAGCTACACAGAGAGGCCAAGGCTAGCCTGTGCTACTTGAGGTCAGAGGAAAGGAAAGGGCAAGGAAAAGAGGAGAAAGGAAGAGATACAAAAGGGAGGAAACGTTCAAACCCATCTCTCTCCTCCTCCCCCAGGTCTGTGTTGGGTAACACACGCCTTCTAGAGCAAGCACATATTGAAGCATTCCCAGGGCACACAGCATCTGCTGCCGTATGCTCGCCTTCCCTCTGCAGGTGCGTGGTTCCGAGTGGGTGAGACAGTGTGGCAAAGACACTATAAATGCCATTGCGATATTCACACCCGACTGTCTAAGAACGAACAAGCCTTGCAGAACTAAGGGGCAGACACACTGTTGTCTACACATGTGGCCTGGGGAACTGCGTGGCTGTGTGGAGCCCTGTGTGCACATGTGGTCTGTGGAGGTGACGGCCCACTCGTCTGTCACTGACTCACAGAGGCCTTGCCTGGAGGAGCTGAGGGGTGAGTCATGGACAACAGGCATGATGGTGACATTGATGAACTGATGGCTTTCCTTCTGATGAGGATGCTGCTTCCTGCTGCTTAAAGAAAAAGCCTTTGTGGTCGTTTAGAGAAGAAAACCAAAACTAATTCAAACTCTGCCTCTTCCAGGCTGTAGTGAGACTCGTGGGTGGGAAAGGTTATTTCATCAAAGAAAACAGACTTTCTCTGCATGGAGTCAACACAGAGAACTAATTCACACCATCAATCCTGGACAACTGTTATGGTCCCAAAGCCTGTGTTCCTCAAACTCATCATCGACTGAAATTCTTACGCACTGTGTGACTAATCACTCCTTTGGTGTGATTAGTTTCTAAGCCGCTATGTTTATGGTACTCTACAGAAGCCCAAAAGACCATCGGCAAGCATAAAGAGTTTCACAGAAGTCCCTATGCCTTTCTTCCTTGGCCCTTTGGGAGAGGCACCTCTGATGTCCTTAGTGAAGGTGCATAGCTACCCATCTACCTACTTGTCCTGAGGTGGGACAGACTAGCCCCTGAGGGCCATATCAAGGAACTCTGCGGACATTCACTTCTCCTTTCTCATCATAGTGCTCTGGTTTATTATGGGGAGCCATCACGTCTCCCTTAGGTTACAAGGCTAGAGAAGAGAAAACTTGCATTATGGATGCTGAGGTTAGGAATTATAGAGAAAAGTGCCAAGATCTGTGGACTGAAGATGGGTCCTGCCTCCTGCCTCCTAGCTCCCAAGAGGCAGTACTCTGGAGATTGATCCCACGTGCACTGGGCCTTGACCACAGGAAACTCACAGCTTCCACTGTCTGACTCTTCCTGGTAAACACTGTGGTTCTGCCGGTTTGCATTCCTCTCGCCGCAGGAGCACTTACCAACACAAACCAACACAAGAGAGGGAAGCCTGTGCAGAGTGTGACGGCGGTAGACCTTGTGTTACTCAAAGCTCAGTAGTAGAGCACCTACCCAGCACACACGAGGGGGCCCAATGCCTCAGAAAAACCTCTCACCACTCAAAGCCAGTGTGGACAAGACGGAGACATCTGTGGATGGCCACCGTGGCCCCACCATGTGGCTGCAGTGCAGTCATGTCTACCTGCATGCTGAAGAGACAGGACACTACCTTCATTCCATTCCTTGAAATGCCCCTGTGCTCACAGGCTGGGGAAAGGCAGAAGAACATCTGGATTGTTTCTAGTTTGGCCTTTAATAATGAGACTTCAAAAATACTCACACATACCAGCTTCTCACAGTCCGTTAAAATGTAACACACACCTCTCAGCAAACTGAATGGGTGAGATCCCCATGATTGAGGATGGGACAGATGACCACTCTCTGACCTCTCACAAATCCTACAAGCTACTGTGTTCACTTGTCCATACTGAGCTCTCTTACCGGGACCATCCTGGGCATGGAGACACACTCAGAGTGTCTGTTTCTTGGCACATATGCAATGCACCACACAACCCCAGAGGGCCCCCTCCATGTTATATGCCCGAGGCATCTCCCCATCATAGTAAGTACTTGGCTCTTAGTTTTTAAGTGACTCGTATCAGTGTTGAGTTTGGAGTCCCAGACAATGTGGAGGACTAGCTAGTTAGTTAGTAGAACAATTGGTTTATATTTAGGATCATTTACCACAGGCTGGTGTAGTGTGCCTGGGTCCGTGGACCATTGTATGGAAGCTGCTGTCCATGAGACAGCAGTCTCATACAGTCTATGTGGGACAGGGAAGAAGCACAGGCTCGGGAGAACTCACTGATCATCCTCCCATTCCTCCTCCTCTCTCTGTTCAGAAGCAGTTTGAAAAATCAGCTAAGAGGAATGGCACCAGAGACAGACCAGCCACTTTCATATGTCCCCACTGGCTTCCCTGTGCCCACCACCCTGTGCAGTGGGACTTCATGGCTCTTACTGTGGAAAGGGAACATTCTTTTCCACCTGAATATGATCTGACTTCATGAGTTACTTTGGTGGAAACTGCAGCGTCCAATTGTGAAGCAAAGGCACATATTTCCTATCACCTTCCATGACCCTACTGCTAGGGGACGTTGGCGGAGAGCCCAGGAAGCCCAGCTTGCATCCTGAAGAGGTGGGTCCATCTTCCAACAGCCAGGCTCGCTCTCCAGCCTGGGGCAGCACCATACACTTGGAGTGCTTCCATGTGGATGTCCACCAAGCAGCTGTTTCTTCTCTTTGTGCCTCTGAAACATTTTATCCTGATTCTGTTGAGAGTAGTGAGAACCAGCCAACCTGTGCTGCCTCCCGCCTCAGGCACATTCATAAAAGACAGAGGAAAACAGCAGAGAAGAGAGCATAGTCCTGACCCTGCCAGACCCTCCTGCCATGTGGCTTCCTCAGGTCTCGAAGCTACCTCACGGCCTCTGCCTCTGGAGTCTACCAATGCTAAGCACGTGAGGTGGCCTGGTTTTCAGACTCATGCCCTGCTTTCCTCTGGAGGATGGTTCACCTGAAGCTTGGGAGGAAAGGTCTCCCCAGCCTATGCCCACCCACTGTTAGCTCTCTCGCCCGCATCAAACCACAGAGGCCTGCCCATCTAGCAGTGCCTGAGGCTTCCTTCTCAGTGCTAGACTTGTTGGCCAATTACCACTCCTGTGGAGCAGATCCAACCAATGGTTTACAACAGTTGGGGTACACGCATGCCAGCTCCCTTGGCGTTCAAGTAGAACAACTCTCGAGTGCTGCCGCCTGGGTCTCCCAAGTCCCTGGCCTTCTGCTCCAGTTGCTCAGGCAGCATGAGGGCCCAGTGCTCTGTACCAGCTGCCTGCCCTCTGTTCCCAAGGCCTCTCAGTGCATCGTCCTCTCCAAATCACAGCCGAGAGACCTCCCATCTCTCAGGGGGTCACCTCTGAGGACAACCAGAGTACGAGGCATATTTCCTCAAGGCTCCAAAGGGGGGTGTGGTGGTATAAATGAAAATGTCTCTCATAGGTTTAGATGTTTGAATACTTGGTCTCCAGTTGGTGACGCTGTTTGGTGACTCTGTTTAAGAGTTGTGCCCTTGCGGGAAGAAGTATGTCACTGGTGGTGGACTTTGAAGTTTCAGAATCTGGTACCATGCCCACAGTGTTCTCCCCCTGACCCCTATGTGTATGTACACGTGTGCATGTGCATGCACATGTGCTTGTGTGCGGTGTGTGTGTGTGTTACTTGCAGTTTGAGAGGTGAGCCCTCGGCATCTATTTGCTAGAACCATGCCAGCTTCTTGCCACCACACTTCCCAGCTGTGGCAGACGCATCTCTCTGGAACTGGCAGTCAAATAAAACCCTTCCTTTTATACATTGCCTTGGTCATGGTGTTTTATCACAACAATAGAAAAAAAAACTAACACAAGGAATTCTAGAACCTTCCTCCTTGTCCCTTGAACTTGAGAACCCCCTTAGCAAACCATCAGAAGGTCCCAGGACACCAGCCTCTCTGCCCAACAGCACAGGGCTTCAGAGACAGCCTGCCAGGGGTCAGCATTCCGCCAGCTTTGTCAACCTGGGATAAGAGCCTTGAAGTCCCTGGACATTTTTCACTCTTCCAGGTAGGAGTCCAACCCACCCCCAGCATGATGAGCAGATTCTATGAGGCACACAGATGCCCTTTCACTGGCACAGACACTGAGATAACCTCAGCTTGTGACCCTCCAAATGTCAGGACACATTTTTAATACACAATGTCAGACAAAAAGATCTCTGTCACAGTCTGCTCTGCTTTACTCCCTAGGTGACCTACATAGCAAGCCAATCGCATCAAAAGCCATCTAATGTCTATTTACAACACTCCTCATCTGCTGGGCTGGAATGATGTTCTGGAATGGCAAACTAGAAGGACCCATACTCCCTGCATAGCTGCTGGAGGAGAGACAGACACAAGCCACAGCCACAGGAGAGTTCTCTAAGAAGAACTTCCCTGTGGCCCCTGCGGGCCTGGACTTCCGGAACACAACCTCTACTTGGAGCCCACCTGAGTCCTGTAGTAAACATGTGATCCCAGATGAGCCAATCAGGCTGTTGATTTCCCTAGTCACAGAAATTGGTGTAAGCACCAACATGTGACCCTGAGTGGACCAAAGATGCTCAATCCTGGGATTTTGTTAGGCTTCTGAGGAAGTGATGACTTTCAAACTTAAATTAGAAAGGCAAAGTAAAACCTGAGATGGTTTCTGGAGTTTCTGAAGGAAAAAAAAAAACAGAAAAGGAAACAGAGCCTGTTCTTAGAGTCCCAGCAGCACAACTTAAACCTTGGGCTGAACTCTGGAAGCCTAGACTTCCCTGTTGAACATTAATTCTCCCTTGTTTTGGTCCAAAGCTGATTGTTCTCCAGAGCTTATATGTTCCTCATGCCTTGTATATGATGAGTTCAAGACACAAGGCAAGCACAGGATGAGGTTAGCCCTTGTAGGCAAGGGACTTGAAGACTTGTGAAAAAAGAGGCTTCTGACCCAGGTTCTGAAGATTGGAGGGAAGTTGGTTCTGTGAGGATCAAGGCAGGGAATCTCACTTGAGGCTGTTATTGTTGGATATGAAGTATCCTTCTAAGAGACTCGTGTTCTGGAAGCTTGGAACCCTGGTTGTAGGTACAATATTATTGTGCACAGCATAAAGATAGACTATCCTTGTAGCATTCAAATGCAGATATCTGTGCCCCCATATCTGGTTACAAAACACTGCTCCCTGATTGCTTCCTGATTAGTCAATAAAGAAGCTCATCAGCCAATGACTGAGCAGGGGAGAGAATGGGGCTGGACTTCCTTACAGTGAGAGAGGGGAGTGGCAGGGGAGAGAGGGGAAGTGAGGATTCATCCCAAAAAAGAGTGAGAAGACACCCTGAGAAAACAACACATCTATCGCTAGGACTTTGATTGAGAGGTAGCCAGATTAGTGTAGAGGATTACAATAGAGTAATACTGCTCAGTTGTTGTGCCCTTAAAGCTTGTTTAAAAAAACATAAATAGTCCAGTCTTAATCATTTGGGAGCTAGCTAGCTGGGTTAAGACTATAACAAATATTTATAAAATCACCACTAACACCTGGTAATGGAACCAGTCCTTGAAAAGTAGTAGGATCCATCCATCCATCCATCCATCCATCCATCCATCAATCAATCAATCAATCAAACCTGTGGGGTTACTGGGAGGTAAGGAGAACTGAGAGGTGGAATCTGGTTGGAGGAAGGGTTACTTTGGGGATTAAAGTATATAGTGCCTAGCCTCTATGCCCAAAGTGATGGAATGAGAGACCATGACCTTAAACCAAGAGTTAAGAAGAAATCTTTCTTTCCTCTATGTTTTGTTATGGTGACAGAAAACTGACCAACACAGAGACTTGACAGATAACCTGACAGAGACCTAGAGATGGCTTTCTGGGAGTGTTTTTTAGCTCAGCTGGAGCCCTGAAGATGAAGCAAGGGCATTAAAAGAAGCCAGACCCTGGGAAGGTAAATGCCAGGCTATGAGGGTAAGTAGCAGGCAGGTGTCTGTTCATGCTAAGTGAAAGAAAAAGTGGAGTTACCTTTCTTGGGTTGGGGCCCCAGAGAATTAATGAATAGGTGATCCCACCACCACGAGGTAGATATCTTGTAGGTTTATAACAGAAAATTTCAGCTGGAAACAAGCAAGGAACATGGACTGAGGCTGAGGGTTAGCGAGCTAGTTGTATGGCCTACCTTAGTAGCTGGCCTAGTTAGCTTTAATAGTCAATTTGACACAGCCTAGAGTCATCTGAGAGGAAAACCTCTATTGAGGAGTTGCCTAGATCAGATTAGCATGTCTATGGGGGTGTTGTCTTGATTGTTAATAGATTTAAATGACCCAGCCCACTGTAGGCGGCACCATTCCTTAGGCTCAGGAGCTGTATAAGGAAGCTAGCCAAGCATGAATTTGTGACTGAGCCAACAAAGCAGTGTTCCCCCATAGTTTCTGCTTCAAGTTCTTGCCCTGACTTCACTCAGTGATGACCTGTGACCTGGAAGTATAACCCAAAAAAAACTTTTTCTTGCCAAGTTACTTTTTGTCAGAGTGTTTTACCATAGCAACAGGAAGGCAACAGAAACAATAGCCGACCTGTTGCTAATGAGCCGACCTCTGCTCATTAAGCATGAGCAGAGCATTCACGTGGGTGCTGTAGGAGGAAGGGGTGAGGGAGGTGTGGAGACACCTTGTGCTTCTATAGCACAATGGAACAATTCTCTGAGGCAAGCTGGAGTCCTGCAATGCTGTGCCCACACGCCTCAGCAGGTGCTGGGGCCACACGGCTAGGAAAGTCCCTCTGGAACAACTCCCATAGGTCTCATGCTTTGGTGGCCTCTCAAAATTGTCCTTTCAAAGCCACCCAGTCCTCTCAGTGGCAGGACATTGGTACTTAAGCACTTCCCAACTATGCCCCTTTAATTCAACTAGATATTAACAGGGGAGCCTTGCAAACTGGAGTTCAGAGTGAGACAAAAGCCTCGGGTATGTTGCCTGAGGCCACAAACCCTGGCATGGGTCTGGCTGGGTCTGGCTCACTCCGAGGTCTGAAACTGCCTGGCAGACCCTGGGGCACATTAGATATATGCAGTCACAATGCCACCCCAGACACACTGAGGCAGGAGTCGCTTTAAATAAATCCCTAGGGACCTATGTGTACATCCATGTTTGCAAAGTGGCACTGGTCTCCTCACTGCACGGAAGCAGCCTCACGGAAAGCAGAGTACCACAAACCCAACTGCAGCTGGGTTAGGACAAGAACATTATAAAGAGTTACAACTCTCTTCTGCACATTCCAAGATGGAGTTTATGACTTTCATAATGAAAAAACCAAACACTTAAAATTGAAGAAAGTCGAAACCACAAAATTATATGATACTATAAAGCTAGTAAATTATGAAATGCTTATTTGTATTTAAAAAGTAGGTCCATTTATGGTTTGTTATTGCTTTTTTGTTTTAATTGTTCTTTCTCTGCTGCACCCCCACCCTTTTCCTTCTCTTCCTCCCTCCCTCCTTCTCCCCTCCTTCCTCTAAAGCCTGAAGCTTGGGTGCCTTGGAAGGCAGCTTGGGCCCTGCTCTCCTGAGATCGGTCAGAACAGGAAGACCATGTTCTGCCCACGCAGGGCACATTAGAGCATAGGTTTTAGCATAGCTGGATAGAGATGACCGTTTCCATGTTTACTGAAGCTGAAAGCAGAGACTGACGTAAGCAGTGGGTGCAGTTATGAGTGGCCTGCCCCCGTGGTGACTCTGCCCACAAAGGATGCGTTAGTTCCCTGAATATCTCACAATTTTCAAATCCCCCCCCCAAGTGCTGAGTTCACACATGATCTCTTATCTCCTTCACTTTGCACTGCCCTTCGGTGCTCAGCATGAATGCCACCTCTGGGGTAGCCCTCCGCGGCCCCCCTCCAGTCCCTTAGCAGCAGACTAAGCTCTCAGTTGCAGTTGATGGGAAAACAAACGTAGAGAGGCTTAAGCCAGAAAGGGTGATTGCTGGATCAGATAACAGAAAAGCAGGGGTGGGAGGGTGGGGGGTTGGGAGTGGGGAGGGTGTCTGATCTGGAGTATCACTGGATCTAGAATCTGAAAAAGCACTCCTAGAGTCTGGCAGTGGCAAGCCTCTCACCTCCTCCTTTGGGCTCCCCACTCTGGTGAACTCCCCTTTGGGGCTCCAGAGTGGTTCTAGATTTTTGACCTTCTAGTTTAGAAGCCCCAGCTGAGTGAGAGCTTCCCTTTCTCCCAGTTGTCTTTGCAAAAAAAACCTACTTAGGTCCCAACTACATCTCTGGCCAATCATTAGAGAGGTCAAGGAGAAGAATGCTCTGATTGGTTAGGGTCAATGTTTACCTGAAGTGGACCTGGATCCTGTAGCAAACGTGGCCCCCAGAAGAATATCTAAAAGGTAAGATGGTTAAACTGGGTTCGTGACAACAGCAGCAGTGTCTGGGGCTTAGAGCTTTAATGTGTCCCGTAAGGTTGGCTGGCTTTGAAAACTGTGTATTAATTCAAGTGAATACTTAACATCTGTCTCCCTAGCTAGACCAAAACTCAGCACAAAGGTTCTATGTGCACAAAGGTCCTGTGTGTTCACAGACACTGGTCTGGCTGCAGTGGGTGTTCATCAAATATTGAGCTCTCTCCAGCTGCCTTCCCTGCAGTGCTGCTCGCCAGCCCTTGCCTGAGGGAAGCTGGGAATGCCGGTGAGCAGGCTCCCCATTCTGAATCAGACATGCCTTGGATGTGCCAGAGCCTCTGCCCCAGCTATGCCTAGGGACAATCTGTGCCACAGCACGCTGTCCTGCGGACAGAAACATCTGTCTCATGGCCAACAGCAACTAGGAACTGCTGTCACACAGCAGCCCCTGGGTTGGGCTGACAGCAGACAGGCTAAGGGGATCAGGTGGTTATGAATTCTGCCATGCTGTGGGCTAGGCATCTGAAACTAGGCAAACTCCAGCCTCATAGTTCTCAAAGGACAAATAGGTTTGTCTCTTTAAGGGAAGAGTCTGAAATTTTCACAGTGGTACACAAGGTCCCTAGGCTCCCACTCGATAAAGCCAGTTCAAGTTGAGCCCTTATCTACTGAGCTATCTTTTCAATCCCTAAATCAAGCTTTGCTAGTCAGAGAGAGAGAGAGAGAGAGAGAGAGAGAGAGAGAGAGAGAGAGAGAGAGAGACAGAGAGAGAGAGACAGAGAGAGAGAGAGAGAGAGAGAGAGAGAGAGAGAGAGAGAGAAGCAGAGACACAGACACAGACACAGAGATGGACAGAGACACCGAGAGATAGAGACAGAGACCCTTTCCTTTTTCCCAGACACCCTCCCCTCACCCATCCCAACATTTATTTGTCAGGGAAGAATAAAGAGCAGAATGTAGCATCCTTTTCCCACTGAGTCATTTTGCCAGCACGGATTTTTCAGCTTTCAATGATTTTCAAATAATAGGACTTTAATTGCCAAGGCTTGGATCTGTTGGTAAAATGCCATCTGGTTTTCCTGAGTCTGGCCTTCTGGGTTTGGGAATTTGAAGCCCTGGACCTGACCAGAGGGTCCTGTACCCCGTAAGCAGTAGGCTCAGCCAGAGTAGAGAAGAGCTGTGTAGAACACAGAAAGTTTTCTAGACTGAGGAAGCAAGAGGTGGGGGAGCCAGGGCCTAGGTGGGACCACTGCTCACAAGTGACAGGAAGGACACTGTGCCCCGAGGCATTCCTTCCTCAGCTCTAGGACCCTTTCCAGTGACCTTCCAGAGCCCCCAACTCCCTGACTGCCTCTACACTAAGGAGGTTCTGAGTGGTGGAAGCCCCGTCACTCTGATTGGACCTCCACACCCGGAACATGAGGCCTTAGGAGCTGAATGAGGGACACAAGCTTTGGAGGCTATACAGTCAATGCCTGACCTCAGTTTCCCCATGTGGGAAGGACAAGTCACTGATTCAGTCAACAGACTCCTTAAGCCCAGTCTGGGGCCAGGCTGCTGTTGATCCTCAGTTTTGCTACTTCTTGGGGGTAAACTGACTCAAGCCTTTAGCATTTAGCCTTGTCATCATTAAAATCAGAACAAAAGAAACCTTGTTTCTTAGAGTCATTTTGATGCTCAGAAGTATTAGTAATGACTAAGACCTTACAAATGCCTGTGTTATATGATGCTGCTCCTTGGCAAACCAGGGACAACAGGGAAAGAATCAATCCATCAGCCCCACAGGGCTCTGCTCTAGTGAGAAACACAGATAGTGACAGACACAAAGGAAGCTCTTTTCCTGGAGGAAAGATGAAGCAGGACAAAGTTGGGTGGCCCCTTCACTCCAGGAGCATTGGTCTTTGGGGGTTAGGGGAGTCTGTTGTACTATGTCCAGTGCTGGCCTGACACTTGGCTGGCACTCATTCAACTGCTCTCCCCGGAATGCTGTTGTGAGTCATGAGACATGACATTTCTAGATGTTCCCTTGGGATTCTTTGTGAGAGCAACTGCAACAAGCAATCAAAGTGAAGAAGTAATAAAAGCAGCAAGCCACCAAAGGTCTGGCGGCAGGCACAGGGGAGCAAAGGGGCCAGTGGGGGGAGGTGCTGAGAATAACTCACATCCCCTCTCCATCTCCCTACTTAATCTTTTTATCTGTGTATCCCTGCATGTCCTGGAACTCACTTTGTAGACCAGGCTGGCCTTGTCTACAAGTGGTCTCATATCGAAGAGTTTATTTGAGCTTACAGTTCCTGAGGAGCAGGGTCTGCCGTGGTGGGAAATGCGGCAGCAAGAGGAGGCAGGAGCGTGAGCAAGCCGAGAGCTCACATTTGAACCAAAAGCACAACCCTGAGGTAGGAGTGGGGGAGACAGAGCAGACACACAGAGAAAGACCAAGAGCGAGGGGGAGGGGAGCGAGAGAGCAAGTGGGGGCACACTGGAAATGACTCAGGGGTGGAGACATCAAAGCCTACTCCCAGCTGTTAGGGTCGGGATGTCCAAATATCCAGAGGTGAGCTCAGTCCGGACTATAGAAGGATTTCTGGTAATTAGGTAAAAGCCCGCATTCCTCCGGGACTTCTGAAACCAGTTTCATGTGCCAAAAGGAGTAATTTCTTTTACCTCTGTCAGAGGGGCTTACGGCTTCCCATTGACCTAGGCCTGTGGCTGTACATCGAAGCCCGCACCAGCCTCCAGGCTCCCTCAGTCCCTACTCACAAGCCCTTGAATACATTTCAAAGCCCATACACCATGTTCCTGGTCCTTCCCTCCCACGGCTACTCACCCCTTATAACCCACTCTTCTCCTTCCTCTCCCTTCCTCCTCCCTCTCCCTCTTTCTCTCCCTTGCCCCCTCTTTCACACACACACACACACACACACACACACACACACACACGATAATATAGATATAGATAGGTAGATAAATATCTTGCTCTCCACTTACTCTTACTTTATCCCTGCCTTGAACTGTGCTCTTGCTTTGTCTCTTCCTATCCTGCTATGTCCACTCTTTATTCTCTCCCACTCCTCCGCTTCCCTAGCCCTGGCCGTGTCCAGCCTTCTAGCCGCCGTGTTTAGTTTACTCCTCTCTCTCTCTACTCTGGACTCTTCCAGATGCCTCTGGCTGTTCTCTCCCCCAACAACGACAATAAAAACCTTACCATATCATGGAGCAGTCATGTTGGCTGTTTCTTTCCTGCGTCCCCTCCCAAATGCCAGTGACCGACATCGACAAGCCAGCCTCCACTTTTACTCAAAGGTCCCTCCAACAGCACTACCAACTGGGGACCAAGTGTTCTAATGCCCTCCAGGGACATTTCTCATTCTGACCTGCACACCACCCTTGCAGCCCGTGTTCCAAATTCTCCTCATTGGAGACTGTCTTTTTCTTCTCCTGCAGAGGACAAAGCCTTAACCCCACCCATACCCTCTCCTGGGAGTGTGGGCTGCCTACTGCTCCCATCTTGACTGGAGACTGGAGGAGGTAGGGGAAGTGACACCCCTGTGGGATGCAAGAGGAATCTCTTCAGCACTGACTTCTTCTGAGCTCTCATCCTGGTTCAATTCTGTTTCCCCTTTGGTTTTCCCCATTTTGCCTTGGATTGGGGCTGTGGGTATCAGAGGACACTGGGACCGATTGCTTGGGAGGAGGGAGTTTATTAGGATAGTTATGAATGGACAAGTAGACAGAGAAGTTGCAGGGATAGTCCAGGCCCCAGCATCAGGGACAGACAGCATCATGGGATCTAAGGAGAGAGATCGGAGCCTGTGTGGTAGAAGCAGAACTCTTACACTTTCTGGGCATGAGAAGGTTTCACTGTGGGACCTCTAACTGGCAGGAATGCAAAGGAGAGGTTGGGAAGCAGCACGTATGGCTTTGTTATAAATTCACTTCCTAGGTAAGAGATCCTGGCACCAGGCAGTCTACTAAGTAGGGACTCATAAAACGTGTGTCAGCAGGGTGCCTGGGAAAGGAGCTGCCGCAAAGCCAGTCTGAGCAGAGGCTGGATTCCAGCTGCACTTCTTTTACCCCAAGCACTCTCCTTTAATAAGCACTTACAGAGGGTCCCTGACACTTGGCCCCAAGAGCAGCTGGTCTAAGGCGATGAGATCTGTAGGCATCCATCTTTTAGGTGATGTTCACTTTTTCCAGGCCTGGACCATAAACACTCTCAACACAATCCTATCTCCTGTCGCTCCACCCCCCATACCCTGTCGACTAAACATATACAGGTATGTTAAATGCAGCCTGGCAGAGCACCCACTCTGGGCCCTGAGTGGCTGCTCAGAGAGGGTGATTTTAGACTCATTGTAAGTAGAAACCAACTTCCGCTGCTGTCCAGCTATTGTGCTCTTGGGGATCTGCTTGCTACAACAGCCAGCTATCTCCACTGTTAGCCATGTTAACATACTGTTTTGTAAAGCACTTGTATTTTGGCTAAACAATGAGGAACAGCCCCTCCCCCCAGCAAAAGAAATTTGTTTTCCTGAAATAAAGCAACTTGGTGTTTGTTATTTGTTTCTTTGTGGGTTTTTGTTTTTGTTTTTGTTTTGTTTGAGACAATGTCTTAGTGTGTAGGCCTGGCTCTCCTGGAATGTGCTATGAATACCAGACTGACCTCAAACTCACAGATATTCACCTGCCTTCTGCCTCCTGAGCACTGGGGTTTGTTTTATCCTAGAGCCTTCCCCTCCCCCACTCTACCAACTCCTTTATAATGACTGACTACAAAAGACACTTATCTATTACCTGACATTCTTTAAGTCACAATTCACAACATTTCCTTAGCTACAGCTAGCAATGCCCAGCTAGAGAACAAAACAAACAAAGCGGAAAAACAAGCAAGCAAGCAAACAAATAAAACCCCAGCCTGTTAGCCGGCTTGTCTTGTCTGCCCTGTAACTACCGCGCTGTGTAGGCAGGGGGAGCTGTTTCTTACACAGAGCATGTGCTCTCATCAAATGGCCTGTCTCTCCTGGAGTTCAGCTATTGTCACCTGTATGCACTTCCTCCTCCCCAGCCACCTCCAATGCATCGCACCGGCTCCTGATTGGTCCCTTGCTTCTAGTGCTTCTGTTTTCAATCTGACCTCCCAAAGGCCCCAGGATGAGGGCTCCAGACCCTGCATCAATTGTGTTACAGTCTGTTATGGTTTTTGTATCCCTCAAAGGCTCATGTGTTGGAACACTTGGTTTTGTTTTGCTTTTGATCTTTTGAGACAGGGTCTTGTATATAGCCCAGCTTACCCCAAGTTCTGGGTTTACAGGTGTGTGCCACCACTCCAGACTGATAATGGCAGTGTTTGGAGATCGCTGTGGAATCTTTGCGGCATGGGGCCTAACAGGCAGGTGTCAGGTCTTGAGGCTTATCCTCTGGCTCTGCTTCCCCAGATTTCATCTTGCTGATCTGCTAAGACGCGAGCAAGCATTCTCCCACACTGGCCGCCATGCCCCCAGCCCCTGCAGCCATCATGCCTTCCCTGATGCGATGGTTAATCTTCGTGGTCAATCTGACTGGATGTAGAGTTCGTAGGGATACACTCCTCCGGCTGCATCTGTGGGGGTGTTTCCAGGTTGGTTTGTCTGAGGTGGGGACACTCCCACCCTGAGTGTAAGAGGCACTATCCCACGGGATCCCACACTGAATCAAAAGGAAGGGGGTGAGCCAGCCTGAGCACGCATCTCCCAGCGTTCATGACCATGGGTGGAGTGCGAGTGCCCTTGAAGCTCCTGCTCACACATCTTCCCAGCCTCACCCCAAACTGAGAGCTAACGTAAGCCCCTCCTTGAGCTGCTTCTGTCTGGTGTTTGGTCATGGCCAGGTGAAAGTCATGAATACATGCTTATGTTTGAAGTTAGTGTGTTTGCTTACACATTAGTCTATTGGGGCTGCAAATGACAGAGTTGACAGGATGAACCCAGGTCTCTTAAATAGTTGCTTTTATGATTTGGGAACTTGATAATTCAAGGGTCTCCATTATTCTTTTCTTTCATAATTGCATACATAAATATATTATTCAATCATACTCTTCAGTGTCCCCCTGCCTATTGGAACCTACCAGTCTGTGTTTCCTACAGACCTGAATCACTCTCTCTCTCTCTCTCTCTCTCTCTCTCTCTGTCTCTCTCTCTCTGTGTCTCTCTGTCTCTCTCTGTTTCTATCTCCATCTCTCTTTGTCTGTCTGTCTCTGTGTGTCTCTCTGTCTGTCTCTTTCTATCTCCATCTCTATTTGTCTGTCTGTCTCTGTGTCTCTCTATGTGTCTCTGTCTCTGTTTCTGTCTCTGTCTCTCTCCAATTCTTGTATATATTTGGTCTGTGTACATGTATGTACATGTCCACCTGCCCATGCAGGTTCATGGAAGATGGTGTGTGTGTGTGTGTGTGTGTGTGTGTGTGTGTGTTACTACTAGAATGCCTTCCTCAGTCTCTCTCCACCTTATTTTTCTTTTGAGACAGGGTCTCTCTCTGAACCTGGAGCTCACTAGTCTAGGCTAGGGAAAATGGGTATGTCAGCCTCACCAGAGCTGGGGTGTTACAGGTGCCTGTGGGGATCCCACATCATTAGGTCCTTACGCTCACACAGCAAGTTCTCTGTTCATTGGGCTATCTCTTGAACTCCTCTCTTGTTTTTACATTCTATTTCAAATGGCAGAAGAGACTCTGCCTTAATTACTGAGCCCACTCCTTGCTCTAAGTACTTAAAAATATTCAATGAACTAATTCTGTTTTATATTTACCTCTTTTTTTTTGTTTGTTTTGTTTTTCGAGACAGGGTTTCTTTGTGTAGACCAGGCTGGCCTCAAACTCAGAAATCTGCCTCGCCTCTGCCTCCCAAGTGCTGGGATTAAAGGCGTGCACCACCACTGCCCGGCTTATATTTACCTCCTTAATATTTGTCAGTCCTGTTTTCTTTGCTTCCTCTCTTTTCTTTCCTTATCTGAAAGGAATTGAGAAATATTTTTTACTGCTTCGTATGTCCTGTGTTATGATGTCAACTAAAAATCCTTTACTACTACCTTAGTTGTTAGCTTAATATGACAGTCTCCCTCTGATTCCTTAGAAACCAGTGCAAATTTTTACTTCTTATCTTGAACAATGTCAGAGCTTTAGAGTATTTTAATTTCATTTAAACTTTTTCCATTGCTATCATGAGTTTGAATCCCAGAAGACATTCAAAAATGTTTGAATGTTTTGAGACAGGGTCTCCCTGTGTATCCCTGGCTGGCCTGGCACTTGCTGTGTAGACCAGGCTAACCTTAAACTCACAGTGATCAGCCTGCCTCTTCCTCCTGAATTCTGGGATTAAAGGTGTGTACCATGCTTGGCATAATTTTCCAAATGTACAGTAAATTGTTATCTATAGTCACCCTGCTGTACAATTGAATTGTTAAATTTGTTCCTCTATTTGATTCAAATTTTGTCTCTTGTTTTAATTTTTTTTTGTTTATTTGTATGTGCATGAGTGTTTTGTCTGCATGCATGTCTATGCACCACATGCATGAAATGCCAAAGAAGTCCAGGAGAGGACATCAGATCCCCCGGAACTGGAGTTTCAGATGGTTGTGAGCTGCCGTGTGGGTCCTGAGAATGGAACCCAGGTCCTCTGCAAGAGCATCCAGCGCTCCTAACTGCCAAGCCATCGCTCCGGCTCCCAGTGTTGTCTCTTTTAACCAGGATTCTCCAGTCCCAGGGTCCCAGGCAGTGGTGTCCACCGTTCTATGCTCTGCTTCTGTGACCTTCATTTTGCAGATTCCATACACAGGAGAGACAAAGCTGTTTTGGTTTTTGTGACTTCTTTGATTTTGTCTTTTAGAATTGTTCTTATATGTTAAAATATGATTTCTCTTCAATTAATCCTGCTGAGACATTGATGTCTATTTTCCCCACTAATTTTGGAAAAATTTTGGTCATTATGAAAAATCTCGTTTCTGTTCCATTTTATTTCCTCTTCCCTCCTAGTACCAGTTATATGGATAGTGAAAGTTTTTCCTGTGCCCCAGCTTTCATTTTTGTGTTTTGCATTAGTTCCTTGCATATCTGGTAAAAAGACTGTCCTCCAATTCACCAACCCTCTGAGGATGAACATGTGTTTACTAAGCTGTAAGCTCATGCATCCGATTCTTGATGTCAGGGCCTGTTCTTAAATTTTCTTATAGATTGTGGTTCTCGATGAAATTTGTTGTAGTCTCTAGAACACATTGTTCTCGGCCATTTCCAAGACCGTGCTTGGTGACATTGTCTACTGTAATAATACTACACTGTCTACAGTAACAATACTAAGATTCTTGGTCTATTTCTACTGTTTTTCGGTTTGGTTTTGTTTTGTTTTTCTCTTCCCATCTTATCTGTTAACTAGTACAGTTGTTATAAAATATGCTTTTAAATGGAAAGTCAGATATTATGCATGAAACACTGAAGAAACTGCTTATTACCTTTCTCCAGACCACGGTTCTTTTTCCTGTGACTGTACACCCAGCAAGGGTATATCACTCTATTTGAATTTAAAATTGCATAGAGTAAAGCATGGCGCTGTAGGACTTTGATCCCAGCATAGAGAGGGTGCCACTCGGGGCGTGCAAGGCCAGCTAGCAAGTTCAAGCCAGCTAGGGCTGCATAGTGAGACCCTATCAAACACAGACAAATTGATTAATTAAAAATCGAGCTAATTTCAGGGCTGGAGAGATGGCTCAGTGGTTAAGAGCACTAGCTGCTCTTCCAGAGGTCCTGAGTTCGATTCCTAGCAACTACATGGTCACTCACAACCATATGTAATGGGATCCGAAGCCCTCTTCTGGTGCATCTGAAGATAGCTACAGTGTACTTATATACAGAAAATAAATAAATATTTTTCAAAAAATAGAATCGATTAGAGTGTGGGCTGCAGCTGCTATCAGTTTTGGTTTCCTCAGCCCCTCCCCTCCCCCCCCCCGTTCCTGGGTCAAAATCCAGTGGTCCCAACTGAAAGCCTAGAATACCTATTGGGAAGGCTTCAGCTTCTTCCTGGGCTGTGTCCTCACTTTTGTCTTCCAGGTGTAAAGAGGTTAAAGACCATTCCTTACTGCTGTTTTCAGGGGGTGGCAGATGTAGAGTCAAGCTCAGACTCTTTGCAAGGTAGGAACTTGCAGTATCATTGAGTCACATCCCCAGCCCTCAGATTTCTGAGACAGGGTTTCATTATTTAGCTCAGGTTGGCCTCAAACGTGCAATGTTCCTGCCTCGTCATCCTGAGGTTGGAGGTTGGGATTAGAGGCTTACCCCACCCTGCTTGGCATCCTGCTGCTTTCTAAAGAGAGTTCTGCTTCCTCTCCCCCACTCCCCTCCTGCAAGGCTTCAGAACTGGCACCGGGAAGAAACAACAGTCTATCCACACTGGCATCTCTTGGGACACTTTCTCTTTCTCTGCTGGCTTTGATCTTGGCCATCAGCTTCTGTCTCTACAGCCCCGTGAAACTATGCAGGCAGTATTTAACTCCTCCATTTTGCCAATGTGCTGCTAATATTGGCAAAAGGCATATCCTATGGCAAGATTTTCCTCTCCGGATCCTGGAAGCCCCTTCCCTACACATATGCATAAACTGCTTCCTTAGAGTCAGAAGCAGGTCTGTTAAAGAAAGAGCTCTCCAGGTCTGGGTTAGCCCACTAGTCCTAAAACTCCTTTGGTGACAGAGGGAGACACTTCTAAAATGGAACAAATAATTGCTTAAACCAGTGATTTCAGATACGCTTTGAAAGCTAATGACTTGCCAGACACTGCCCAGTGGCCCCTCTGTGATGGCACTGAGCCAGACACTACCCAGTGTGCCCTCTGTGATGGCACCAAGCCTGACTTAAAACATTTGCTTTGGCTCACAGTTTTGAAGCTTTCATCCCATAGTCCCTTGACCCTGTTGCTCTAGGCGTGGATGCTCCAGCTTGTCATGGTGGGATGGGCATGGTGGTGCAATCTTTAAACGCAGCACTACAGAGGTAGAGGCAGGTGGATCTCTGTGGATTCACGGCCAGCCTGGACTGCAAAGCGAGTTCCAGGCCAGTCAGGGCTACACAGTGAGACGACAGCAACAACAACCTGATTATCATGGTGGGACGGAACAAGGAGCTGGCTGGAAGGAAGTGAGCCAGAAAGAAGAGACAGTGTTCTGACATCCCTTGAAGGGCATATCCCAGTGACCTCACTTCTACCCATCAGGCCTCACCTCGTAATGGCTCTTCCATCACCACCAGCCACAGCCTCATGGGCCTGCAACCACATAGTTAACGCTAGACCTTTAGGGGACAATTACTCAAACCACATTTGAAAGATCAGAACCCTGAGCCCTCTAAGAACATGCTCCCTAAAAGGTCTCTAGGATGCTGAGGAGGGCGGAAGCTGTGGTCTGACTAGGGAGGTGGGCGAGTGATGGCCAGGGATGAACTCCAGTGCTGAGAATAGGGAAGCCCCGTTTCCTCTGGTCTCCTCCCCTCACCCCATCCTGCACCAGGCCATCTCTGCATAGCTGCAGTCATATTGTGTTCCAAGAATAGAAGTTTTGGGGCTGGAGAAATGCATCAGCCAGTAAAGTGCCCATGGCGCAAGCATAGGACCTGACTTCAATTCCAAGTGGACCATGTAGGGAAGCTGGGTGTGGTGGTGCTTGCTTCTAATTCCTGCACTGAGGAGGCAGAAAGAAGCAGCTCGCTGGACCTCCCCGGCCAGCCAGCTTAACCCAATCAGAGAGCCCCAAGTCACAGTGAGAGATTGCTTCAAAAGCAAGGGGGACAGCTTTCAGGGGACAGTACTCAAAGTTGACCTCTGACCTTCACAGGCATGTGCATTTGAATACACACACACACACACACACACACACACACACATTTGTGAAACTCAAATGCTGAGATGCCTGGGCCTCAAGCCTTTGTTCCACTAGATACTGCTGGTTTTACCAGGGACCTGGGATCCATTTCCTCTGGTGACCATGTGATAATGAAGGAGCCGAGTCAGCTTCTAGCCTCCCTGGCAGGCAGGGTATAGCAGAGTTTCTAGGGCTACAGAACTGCCCGCTCCATGCCAGAATATTATAGGCTTCCTTATCCCTGGCAGGATAGTATAGAAGGCCTACCCTCAGGGCTACACAGTGAGACCATGTCTCAAAACCAGGCGACAGCAACAACAACCTGATTTTTCATGGTGGGACAGAACACCGTGCTCTGCACACGCCACTGTTCCTTGGGGACCCCTGTCCCTTTGTCATCTGTGTTTGTCAATAGCTGCAGAAAACAAGGTTCAAATGAGGTTCGTTCTAAAGATATATATGTATATATATACATATATATATATATGTGTGTATATATATATATATATATATATATATTTAATGTGTATGAGTACACCATTGCTTTCTTCAGACACACCAGAAGCGGGTATCAGATTCCATTATAGGTGGTTGTGAGCCACCATGTGGTCACTGGGAATTGAACTCAGGACCTCTGGAAGAGCTGTTGGTGCTCTTAACCACTGAGCCATCTGTGTAGCCTGATGAGAGGTTCATTCTAGATCTAGGCACATGGAATGCCTCTGCAAATGTTCCCAGCCCCTTACATTTGTCAGAGTCATACTGCAAGGCTGGGGAAGGGAGAGCTACGAGTTCTACTTCTAAGGTGGGTAAACTGAGGCTCAGAGAGGTGCAATGATTTGTCTGGGCTTGTGTGTTAGGTGAGCTGACCTATTGGCATGCTAGCTCATGAGAGCAAAGATTTTGGTCCGGTCACTGAGATACCCCAGCATGGAATATAGTGGCTTGCACTTAGTAGGAACTCAATAAGCATCCACACAGTGAATGTATGAAGTAACGGTGTGGGATGTGGGCCCTGGCTATGTAACTGCAAAACCTTTGCTCTTTTGAATGCTCAACACTGTCCCCAGTTAGACCAACAGAAAGTTCTGGATTATGTTGCAGAAGGCAAAGGGCACAGAAGCATGTAGAATACCAACTGTGTGGTGGCAATCATCAGGGAAGAATGAAGAACAGCGAGGGGCAAGGGGGAGGCCGGGCCACACTCAGCGCCGTGTGGTGCCTTAGACGGGAGCTGCAGCGAGAGCACAAAGGCTGCTGGGAACCCGCTGGGTCCTGCAGTAATTGCAGAGCGACTGTTAGTGCTGACTGCAGGTAGACTCACCAGGAGGGCTGGCCTGTGCTGGGGTGATTACTTTGCACAAGGTTCTCTGAACTTCCAGGTCTTTTGTGGGAAAAATGGTTTGTGAGTGCGGACCCCAGAGTATGTACGTGGTTGTACACTGAATGCAAACGATGGTTGTCATCCCATGTCAAATATGAGGAAAGCTTCCTGTTTGATTAGTACATTAAAAATGATAACCCATAACAGTGATTTCCTCTGCTCCAGTGTTTTGTCTCAGTTCGCTCTACCCACCCCGCGTTCCCGAGCCCAATTCTGTCTACCCCACCCCCAATGGCTGGCAGATTTCCCCGAACTGCAGTCAGTGAGTGTTCAGAGTTCGATCGCACCAGAGCCAATTCCCCCCTCCCCTTGTGTTCCCAGGGAACCCTGGCCAAAGGGCCTGGAAGCCAGTCTGGGCCCAGGGTCTGTGCCTAGACTCTGCAAATATCCTTGGCTAAGTCTGGTCCCGGTCTACAGCAGGTCTTGCAGTCTTGACCAGCCTTCTAACGGGGACATGCTGGGACCTACCTGCTCAGAAGCCTAGGCTATGTAGGCTGGGGGTGCACACCATGTGGCTGGCATGCCAGCTGCATGGGCTGGACACACTGGAGTGCCAGGGAGGTGGTAACAGGCAGCTTTTTGGTCAGCTGACCTGACAGCCTTCTGCCATGTGGCTACTGTTCTTCGGTGTATCTCACACTTCCGTAGTGCCTTCTCTGTGAGGCGGACAGCAGACACCTTATTCATGTAAACTCACTCAATTCTCATGCCAACCCCGAAAGGACACAACTGAGGCCCAGTTAGAAAGTGGCCAGTGACCATGTCTCAGTTAGGCAGCCTGGCAGCACATTTCCCATTACTTTTCCATTTGGGTTCCTCTGAGTACAGCTTATATCCAAACCCCAGGACTGGGTGTCCTGGGCTGCTGCTTCTCCTAGCCCCATTCCTATGTGTGTTACGTTGGGGTTCTGTTCATAGAAACCCACTGCAAGTATCCCAGATTGACAGCACCCGGGACACACCTGGCCTGTGGCCCACCACAGCTCAGCTGCAGCTCGCTGCAGATGTCAGCCTGCTGGGCCCTGCAGTAATTGCAGAGTTCTCACGGTTGGGACTGACAGAGCTGAGTGCCTGACCGTGAACTGCTGTCCAGAGCAAAGACCAGGGTGGTTGCTCTTTCTACAGAGCACGGTGTGTCACTTTTACATCACTGCCAAGTCAAAAAGTCCCAAGTCACCCATCCTAACTGGGGAGCCGTCTGCGTATGTACACGCTGCTGTCAGATGAATCTGAGGGACCTCCCCCCACCCAAAGACACACATTTTAAAGACTTGGTCCCCAGCTTGACGCTCGTGTGAGGTGGAGAGACGTCAAAAGGCTGAAGTCTTCAGGTCACTAGACACATTCTTATAGGGCTAATTCAGGTCCTCCTTCCTGCCTTTTTCACTCTCTTCCTGGCCTTGAGAGCTCTGCCAAGATGTATACCATCACAGGCCCCACACTGCCAGGTCAGGTGATCGTGGCTTGAAACCCACGAGTCAAAACCAGCAACTTCTCCTGATAAGTTGGATGACTTGAGCTGTGTTGGAGTAACTGACTAGCCCGTCTCCCAAACTGGGGAGGGGCAGTCCCCACTCATCCCACCTTTGCGGACCCATACCATCTGTCTTAGTTAGGGTTTCACTGCTGTGAACAGACACCATGACCAATGCAAGTTTTATAAAAGACAACATTTAATTGGGGTTGGCTTACAGGCTCAGAGGTTCAGTCCATTGTCATCAAGGCAGAAACATGGCAGCGTCCAGGCAGGCATGATGCAGGAGGAGCTGAGAGGTATCCCTCTTTATCTGAAGGCTGCTAGTGGAAGACTGACTTCCAGGCAGCCAGGGTGAGGGTTTTAAGCCCACACCCACATTGACACACCTACTCCAACAAGGCCACACCTCCTAATGAGGTCACTTCCTGGGCCAATGATATACAAACCATCACACCATCCTCATGCAGATGCCAGGAGCCAGCAAGGGAATATCCCCGAGGACCCAGCCCCAGGTGTCAGCCGCCCTGCGCCCAGGTCCGTCCTCCAGACCTTTGTAGGATTGTTACATATCCTTTTCGCCCAGATTCCTACTTACAGAATTCACAATCATAGTGAAATGGTTATATTACATGACAGCCAATGGCCTGTCCTGCAGCAACAGGTCACTGAAGACCCTCCCCACACAGGCTGTCCCTTCCCCCTGCCACTGCTTCCTGTGCAGCACCCCAAGTGCCTCATTGGCCTCTTCTAGGGGCCCTGTCTGGGCATAGGGCTCTTCCCCTCAGCACATCTACCCTAACCTCCTTGGAACTTTGGCATTCTAGACATAGAGACCCGTGTTCTGGGCACAGATGGGGGGAAACCTGCAGTCCCACTGCATGGAGACTTGCTTCTTTATTGGGTGCACAGCCCCCCTGGATACCCACTCTCCCATGGGATACACAGCCATTAGGCCTAGTTCTGAAATTCACTTTGCAAATTTGGGTCTGGCTGATCTGCCCCTCCCTGGCTCTCTGGCTCAGTCCTGCTGAGAGGAATGATGAATGGTTCGGAATGAATAGCAGGCTGTGACGGGATCCATCAAGGGTTGTTAGGAGCACAAATTTAGTGACAAGTGTATATGTCAGGCTCTGTGGGTAGTGGTGACTGGGGTGCCTTGCAGCTGGGCAGATCCAGATTTAAATGTCAGTTCTGCTAGCTCCTGGCTGTGCGGCATTGGGCACTGTGCTTAACCTTTCTGAGCCCCGGGTACCTTCATTGGTTAAATGGGACCAAAGACTGCAACCTTACAGAAGAGTCGAGGGCCTAAGGTCATGCTCTTCTTCTGAAGGTGCTCCTTCTGAAGGCCAGAGTTTAAAATGCATGGGCTGACAGATCAAGCCCCCAGTTCTGCCGTGAGGGAACCTTCTAGAACACAGGCTCCCGGTTCCAGCCTGACTTGATCTGCTGGAGCATCATGGTGTTCGCAGATTTGTAGCTTCAGAGAGTGAGGGAGGCTCAGAGAGATTAGTGATTTCCCCACAGACATAGTTAAGCTCTGACAGACGTAGGCTTCCAGTGGAGGCTGTCTGACCTCCAGTGGAGGCTCTGCACCTTCCCAGCAGAGAGACCCTCTTGTACCCTTCCTTGCCAAACCTGGCTGTTCTAAGCTGTTCCTCGGAGCTGAGATCTGCTCAGCCCAACTGCCAGCCCGGTGGGGTGGAACCATTCTCAGTACAGAGACAAACCCAGCAGACATTCCCCCCCCCCCCACCGCGATCTTCAGATAATCATCTTCAGAGGAGCCTACCCTTCCTGAGCCTCTCTGGCTTCTCCTACACAATTCAAGCCTCAGGCCTCCCTCTAGTGCAGGAAGGAGCCAGGCCTCAGGGCTGGGGCCTGGATGCCTACTGCCTGTCACAGGTAAAGCTGGAGGACATTGCTTCATTTAACAGTCACCTATTGCCTTTATTAATTTCCTTATTGATAATTTTATTACCTCGTTCATTTATTCAGCCAGTCACTTATTCACACCTCTTCAATCTATTAGCCACTCGCTCATTAGTTCACCCATCTCGTCATCCATTCATTCATTCACCCATGCATTTGTTCATTTCTTACTCACCCATTAATCCCCCATGCATGAATTCATTTATTTGTCCATACATTCATTTGTTTACTCTCATCCACTTATTCACGATGAAATCATTTATTCATCCTTATATTCATAAATCCATTCCTTTACTTACTGTCCTGTTTGTTCGTTCCTTCGTTCGTTCATTCATTCATTCATTCATTCATTCATCCATCCATCCATGCACGTATGCATACATTCCCCCACGCAATCGTTCATTCATGAATCCTTGAGTGCAGAGCGCTGGGGCGGGAGGCCAGCGCTGGCAGGTTGCGGGTGCGAGGCCCTCCTCCTCCGGGCGCCCCTCCCGCCCGGCTCCCGCGCCGCCCCGCCCCGCCCCCGCCGGGAAAGCGCGCGCTCTCGGGGAGCCGCTGCTCAGCCGCGGGCGGGCGCGGAAGCCGGAGCGGAGCCGGCGGCATCTACCGAGCCGGCCGCTCATGCCCCGCGCGCTGGGCCCGCGGCCTCCGGAGCCCTGCGCTGCGCCCGGCCCGGCGGGGGCGAGGCCGGGTGGGGCCGCCCGGCGGCTGCGGGGATGCGGGGCTGGCGCAGGAACCTCGCGCTCTGCTTGCAGCGGCTGCCGGACGAAGGTAGGACGCGGGTGCGGAGGGACCGGTGTCCCTGGGGCCGGAGGGTCACCGCGGGACGCGCGCTTTGCACAGAGCTCGACAGGACCGCGGTGCGCACAGCCGCAGAGGAGCCGGGCCATTAGCAGCCACGTGCCTCCTCCTCCGCGCCGCCCGCGGGGCCGGGAGCGCGGGGACCCCGACCCGACAGCGCTCTGCGCCCAACTTTCCTGCGCACTCTGGGCCTGCGGCACTGCAAGCACCCAGAGCCCGAAGCAGCCCAAGTTATAAAGGGACTGGTGCTGACCGGGGTCCCTGCCGGGCTTCCCCTGCCGCAGCGCTGCGACGCCGCACCTCCAGGCTGCCCCTCCCCTTACCTGTTGTCTTCACTACCCGCAGGGTAGAGGATGAGGGTGAAGCGGCAGTGGGAGGACTTGCGCCGGGCTGTCACCGCGGAGCAAAGTTTGGGTTTGGTGCTAATTAGGAATGTCTAGGGCCGCGAGTCCCGGACCAGGTGAGGCAAGAGGCAGCTGCCATCCCCCACTCCGTAGCTCACATTTGAGGGCGACACTGGGTGGCACGAGCACTGCCTCACACCTGCCCCTGCCTTTAACCTTCACAACTACCTCTCGGGGGCGCTGTGATTCTTTCCACTTTACAGGTGAGAATGGCCTCAGAGAGGTGAAGTCTGGTTCCCAAGGTCACACAGCCCGGAAGTGGGGATAGTTGGGATGTGAATTTAAATCTATAAGACCCAAAAGCTTTAGGTGTCTTTTAGCCTCCAAGTTGAAATTACCACAGTTTCCATTTTCTAAGCTTGCTGAGGAGCAGCGGGTCTGTGGAACTGGACCTGCCTGTCTGTTCTGCTTAGACAACTCCCCCCGCCCCCCTGAATCCATCAAGCCTGAGTTCCTGCCTGTGATGCTTACGGGCCTAGCACTCAGAAGCTGAACGGCTGATCTGGACACCTTAGGGACATGGAGGGGGAAGTTTCTTGCCTGAGACGAAGGTATTGAGCAGGGCAGTCAGCTGGGGGTATAAAGTGTTCTCGGGGAGCCAGCAAATCAAGAACAAATTTTGCTCAGCCAGGTGCACTCCCCCCCACTCCCCCCCCCCGTTATACAAATATGGGCTTTCTGGAAATAGCTAGGTCTTTTTCTTTCCGCTAGGTCTTTTCTGAGGCCTTAGTCCTGACCAGACACATAGCCCAGAGCCAGCTTTGAAGTTGGGAGCTGTAATGTCCTGGTGGGGAAAGTGCTGCTCTCTCGTTGAGCCCCTCCCCTGCTCTATGTGCACACAGGGGCCTGTGGCATGGGCCACGTGACAAGTGAGCCCCGTGTGACACACAGCACAGGGGGTGTGCGGAAGCAGCTGGTGGCATGCATTCCCTAAATCTGGAGTGCATATGAGGTCTGTGACACCAGTGAGGGATGGGGTCACAGACCCCTGTGAGAGCTTTGCCTGCCGTGGGTGCCTTCTGTTGGACAAAGGCCATTCCCTTGGTGACAGGCAGCACTCAGCCTTTCAGTATTTCCTGAAAAGTCTTAGTTGGGGTTGATCCTTGACCTCAGTGCTACAGGAGGGGTGGCCGATGCAGCCATCTCGAGACAGGAAATTACTATTTTAAAGAGACAAGATCTCTGGCTTTCTCTGGACTGCGGGAACATTGGTTCCCGTGGGTTTGCTCTGAGATGTGGGTCCCACTGGGCAAAAGGCTGGGTGGCGGGAGGTAAGCTAAGCTGAGGACAGACGAGAGAGAGACGGGGCCCCTGGCGTCAATCAGAGAGGAGCTTTACTCAGACAAAGGCATGTTTTGTACAAGACTGGCTCCTCCGGGTGTCTTGCTGGGTAATGTAAGGCCTTCGGGACCAGACTCAAGTGTGTCTAATACCTCTGCCCTAGTTTGCTTATCTATTGCTGAAATAAACGTCACAGCCAAAAGCAACTGGGGGAGGAAAGGGTTTATTCTGCTTACAGGTTGCAGTCCATTATAGTGAGAAGCCAGGGCAGGAGCTCGGGGCAGGAATCCGGAGGCAGGAACTGGAAGAGACCACGAAGGAAATGCTGCTTCTGGCCTTGCTCCTTGGCTCGTGCTTAGTTGGCCTTTTAAAACACAGCCCAGGCCCAAACGCTCTGTGATGTCACCACTCACAGTGAGCTGGGCCGGCCAGCATTCGTAATCAATAAAATTTCTCACAGTATGCCCATGGAGGCACTTCCTTCTTGGAGGTTCCCTCTGCCAGGTGACTCCGGGCTTGTGTCAGGTTGACAGCTGAAGTTGTGGCAGCCTCTCTAAGTGTCAGCCGTGGGATCCTGGTCCCTTTTTCAATGTTAAGCATCGAACAGGGCCTCCTACATGCTGGGTCAGCTCTCCATCTCGCCCTGCAGGTGTCATGAAGAGCCTGTCCTAGTATAGGGATCAGCACACAGTAGGAGGTCTCCCCTCCTCACTGTTACAGCTATCCTGACCTTAGACTTGGGAAAACAATCTAGCACACTGATCAGTGGAGGGCTCGGGACCCAGCGTGGAGTGTGTGCTGTGTCACAGCCTCTGTGAGGGTCTTCATGGTCATACCCGGGTGACTCCACAGGGGAGTGTGTATGGTATGGCTATTTTGTCACTGTCTGGTCTTACACTCTGAGGTTGACTTCAAGTGACAGGACTACTCAGTACCAGTTTTAGGACCTGGAGTAGTAACCAGGTTCTGGGAAGAAGGAAACACATGGCCATTCAGTTGTGGGGAAAGTTCTGCGATACTTGCTTCCAGATGCTCACTTTGTGTGTGTGTCTCTCTGTGTGTGTGTGTGTGTGTGTGTGTGTGTGTGTATGTGTGTGTGTGTTTGAGAAAGAGAGAGGCTCTAGTGAACCTTCAGCCTGACCTTCATGCTCCTATAGACAGTGACACATTCTCTTCTCTTCATTACAGCGAATGCTTCATGAAAGGATTCCACCCCCCCCCACTCACACACACACATGCACACGCCAGCCAGTGACTGTGCATTAGAAACACCAAAACTGGTCTTTAGCGGGAAGTTGCTTCAGTCTGCCAGACATCCAAGGTACCCAATGCTTGGAGGATGGTACTGAGAGACGAGAAGAGGCCCTGTGCCGCTCAGCTGAGATGGTCAGCTGTCAGCCAGCAGCATCTTCTGTGGGTTGGCCTGATTTGGGTTGCTCCTTTATTGGTCCTTTCTACTCTCTGGCACCCTCTTGGAACGTTAGTCAGAGGGGATCAGAAGCTTCCATCCTCCACAGAGATGGGGGATGAAGCAGCAGCAGCCAGTGTGTCTAGGGCTTTGTTCTGTGTGTGTAGGGTCCCACTGTGAACAAAGACTTGAGGGCACAGGTCCCACTCAAGGGACAAATAAAGAAGTGTACAAGTCAACGAGGAGGGACAGCTTCAGAGTGGGAGCTTCAGAATGCACCATGAAGCACCAGGGAAAGAGATTTCTTCAGGCAACGTGCAGGTCAAGAAAGGTGACTTCGGTTGCCTGAAGAATAAGAAGGCCCAGCCAGGCCTAGAGCAGAGGGGCAGTGATTTGGGCCAGGAACAGCAGGTGCAGAGAAAAGGACGGGTGTTCGGGGCTCATACATGTTGGGCCGTGTGATTTGGCAGCAAGGAGAGACAAGACGAGAGCGACAAGCTGTGAAACTGAAGGAGCCTTGGGAGGACTAAACCCAAGCTTGGGCTGGCTCCACAGATAATCAGGATCCCGAGCAGTGCGAAGAGCGGCTGGGCGAGACATCCCAAACAGAGGTTTGACCCAGTATGGGGCAGATGCGGGGGCGGGGGGGGGGGTGCGGGGGGAGGGAGCAGTGGGAGCGGCGGGTTCTACAATAGGCCCAAGAAGGCTCCGGGAGCTGTCCAGGGTGCTGACAGGCGCGTGCCAAGTGTCTGGAATTACAGGCTGTTAGGATGGCATGCAAGTGTTGGTGCACGCACACGCCTGTGTCCTGTGGTACCCAGCTAGCTGATGTGTCCCTGTGTCGGTTACCTAGGAGACAACGGGAATGATGATAGGATGGAATGTGATTGGCTACTCACTTCTGCTGCTCATCTCTCTGTCAGACCCGCAGGCAGGGGTTACAAATGGTCCTTGTGGGCATGCCAAATGCCGGGGAGAGCCTCGGATGCTCACAGCCCCAGGCCCTCTGCGTGAGCGTGGCTGCCAGTGCATGCCAGGCACGCAGCTTGAACAAAGCGGCATCTGGAGCTGATGGGCGTCCTGCTGTGAAACATCTGCTCAGGGCTTTAAATCAGGTAGTGGGGACCCGATACATTTAAGAAGAACTAGCCAGACTGGGGAAGGGATCTTTTGTTTGGTTTTAATAACTGAATGTCAACACCCAAGCTGATTTTAAATGCCTCCTTGGGCCTCCAAAAATGCAAATAAGGCTTTGAACGGCGGAAGTTATTTCCCATGACGAGGCGGGTGATGTCAGTGAATGGCTGCCCCGCCCCCACTTGGCCAGCTGGGTGATGTGAAGCTGTGATTGGGCTTTTCCTTCCTTCCCCGTGTTTAGAACGTTTCCTTTTCTTGTACGTTGGGAGTGAAGAGATAGGAGATCCACGTTCTCCTTAGAAAGGTGTCAGGGGAATAAAGCTATGGGCCACCTTTCCATAGCAATTGGGGGGTGGGAGTGGGTAATCATTTAAACAACAAACAAACAAACAAACAAACAAACAAAAAACAGAACAGAAGTTGGCTCTAAAGCCACAGAAGGTGAGCCCTCTCCACCCCTCAGATGGCAGGAGATACGAGCAGGGAGGAAGGCATCAAAGTTCCCCTGCTCCTGGCTTCTCTGTCCTAAGCTGAAGTTTTCGCGTGCCTAGAACAACACTTCGCAGCCTCTTCCTTATTTTTAGGGAGATCAATAACAACAACAACAAAGAATTCTACTCTAGAACCAGCCTTTGATCCCAGCACTTGAGAGGCAGAAACAAGCAGACCGACCTCTGTGATTTTGAGGCCAGACTGGTCTACACATTAACACGGCTCCAGACCAGCCATGGTGAGCCCTTCTGTCCTCTGCTTTGTCCCCAGCTCCTCACATTCCGTGTCATCCTCTCAGTTGTTTGAACAGCAAATCTGGGGGGGGGCTTCCACTATCTAGACATCACCCCTGGTGCCTCAGGACTCACTCAGAGTCAAGGCAAGAGGAGCCATGGGAGCCCAGGGTTTCTTTACTCTTTGTCACCTCCGCTGGGCCAGATTGGCCTTCCACTGTTCTCTGGTCACTTCCTTAATCTGTGCATGACAACACAGAAGAGGGAAGGCAGAGGAGATGCCTGCAGTGAGCACCAGGCCCTGGGCTCCCTTTCTCACAGTCTTCCTGTGAGGATGTCCACAGGGAGTTCAGTGAAGCTTGGGGGGAAGAGATCACCGGGTCTGAGGCAGAGGGTTGCCAGGGCATCCCTGTTAAGCTGAAGACTCTCTTCCCAGCCCGTGGGCAGCACCTGCCAAGTTAGTCTGGCTCCCACTTCTACTCCGGACCACCACATGGGTACCAGTAGCAGCGACTGTTCCTAAGCTTGTGACTACTCTTGACTCTGCCTCTGAGCCTCACTTGTCTTCTCTGTACAGTGGGAGTATGAACCAGTATCCGGGCAGAGAAGTTGGGAGGAGCTAAAGAGATGGAGGTGGGAGAGAGATGGGGTCCTTGTGAGATAGTAACAGAGGAATGAAGTCAGAGCCTGGTTAGGGAGAGCAGAGTAGGCAGGGCCAAATGTCCTCCGGTATCCCAGGGCCAAGCTTGGGGGGCCAGAGGCCAATCAATATATGCTTCTCTATTGGAACAGGATAAAATCGTGTCCTACCATTTTTACAACTTATACTTAATTTAAAAAATCTGTATGTGAGTGTACATGAGTGCTGGTGCCCGTGGAGGGCACCTAGGATCACCTTGAAGCTGTAGTTACAGGCAATCAGTTGTAAGCTGCCTGATATAGGTTGTGGCAATCAAACTCAGGACCTCTGAAAGAGCAGCCAGTGCTCTTATCTGCTGAGCCCCCATCTCTCCAGCACTATATAATTAAAAAAATTAAAATAATCTCAGACAGAAGCCCCTTCTATTTAAAAAAAAATAAAATATTTGAAAAAAAAGTTGTTGTTTTTTAATAAAAATTAAAGGCCTTGGGCCAGACAGCACCTATGGCTACTTGTTTAGACTGTTGGGCCCCCATTCCCTCCTTGGGGAAAATGCTAAGAGAACTAACTCCCTGGGGAGGTGACATGTGGACACAATGAAATAAAGCCAACGAGGAAATACCAGCAATTAGGGAAAGCAAGTCTCTCAGTTTTCAAGAACTAGTGGCACGTGAGGAGAGGCTGGACTTCACTGTCACAGAGGTTGTGTGTGTGTGTGGGGGGGGAGGGGCAAGTAACCATAAGCCCAGTCTACTGTACCTCTGCCAGAATGTGACACAGAGACTGACAACAGAGGACGCTGCTACCCGCCTGCGGCTGGGAGGCCAGAGTGGCCGCTTTGGAAGACAGTCCGTTCATTTCTTAGAGAAGAGCCCCCGCCCTGACCAGGATGGGGGGGGGAGGGGCAGAGCTGTCTGGTGACACAGGTGCTGGATAGGGTGCGAGAAGGCTCCTCCACAGCCACGGCTCTGCGTGTGCCTGAGTTCGTGCTCTGTGGGCTCTCCAGGTTAGCTACCCATGTTCATGGCAGCCCTGTGAAGTAAGCACTTGTCCTGGCAGCACTGGGGGGTGGGGGGGAAGCCAGGGCTTGGCATAAGGCAGGCAAGTGCACTACCACTTAGCTATCAGTTCAGTGTGTGGCGCAGTCTGGCCCTGAACTCTCCATTCGGCCTCAGCCTTTAAAATGCTGAGATTACCAACAGGCAGCAGTATGCCTAGCCGAGGTTGGCACTATTTTTAATCCTATTTTTCAGAAGAGGAAACTGAGGCAGAAAGGCTGAGTAGTGACTTCCAAGGGTGCAGGCAGTGAGGAGGAGCCGGTCTGGGCCTGACCCCGGGCTTCAGGCCCAGGGTTTGTTCCGCACCACACTCCCTTCCCTAGGGTGCCCCGTGGATGTCCACATTCTGCCCTCCAGAGCCTTTCCTGGCTTGGGGATTGTCTCCTCTTCCCAGGGTTGTGGCCTGTAGAGCTTGATCCCAGGACAGTGAGTCCCACCTCTGGCATGACACTGTAAACAGAGGGTGACTCACCAGGCCAGAAGAGAAAAAAGGGCGATGCCTGGCAAAAAGACAGGGCTCTCTGAGGCTTGGGATATCAGTTGTTAATTTAGATGGCAGGAGAGATTTCGCACAGCTTTCCTTCAAAGACATGGCCGCCCTGAGCTTCCCACCCCTGCTGTCCACAGGCGCCATCTTGCCACACTCCAACCCCCAGCCCAGTCAGCCACCGCTCACTGGCTCAGCCCAAAGCACACTAGAGGAGTTTGGACTTTGTTCTTTCTCAGACACTTGAATTTTCGGGTGGGAGAGTGGCATCTTCTGGAAGCTTCCACCAGTTGCTGGAGGGCTGCAGGCCAAGCAGACTTAGGGGGAACACTAAAGGACCACATTAAGAGCGGACAACCAGGGCTACGTGGAGAGAACTTGCCTCAAAACAAATAAACAAAGCCCACGGCTGAGTGAGTTTACCTTTGAGGCTGGCACCGGGAGGCCCACTGCGCCCTACCCCAGCTTGAACAGCACATCCACCAGCAACCAGTGCTGCACGGCTCGCTAAACGCTAGTCAACCTTGCCCTGCCCCCACTGTAACGTTCTTAAAGACTGTCTTCATACACTATATTTTGACCATATTCTTTCCCTTCCACCAGCTCCTCCTAGATACATCCCTCCTCCCTACCCACCCACCCACCCACCCAACTAACCAGCAAAAACAGAAAAGAAAAAAGAAAAAAAGAAAAGAAATCAAAAAAGAAAAAAAGAAAAGAAAGAAATCAAAACAAACTAAAAAAAAAAAAACTTGTAAAGAACACAAGAAGAACATGGAATCTGTTCTGTGTGGGCCAACTGCTCCTGGGCATGGGGCCTGTCCTGGAGGGTAGCTGATACACCCAGTGATGCCCCATTAGGTTGTCTTGCCTCTTAAGAGTGACTTATTTAGTAGGAAGAGGCCTCTTCTGCCGTTCAGTGTCCCTGGATAGCAAATGGCTTTGGATCCCCTTTGGCTTGTTGCTCAGCAGGATGGAGACTTCAGCCCCAGAGGGGGCCTGGGGGCCACGTAGGTGATGAGATGGGCTAGTGTGGAGGGCTCTGGGCCTTCCTGCTGAGATTCCTCCCAGCCCCGAGAGCAGGGGAATCCCATCAGGCACAGAGCCATCCAAACAACCACTCTTCACCCAAATGAACAACTGCTTCCCCTTCCTGTCCAGGGAAGTAATTTATTCCAGGACAAGAAATGAATTCTCCCATGATGCCTCCCTGCCGGAGACCCTGCAGCCTGAGATTAACAGCCTGCCTCCGGTGCAGAGGGCTGGACACCAGATTGATATCAGAGGTACAGAGTAGCTGCTTGGGATTGGTGACGTCTTGGATGGCAGGTGGCAGGGGCAGCAGTATTTAACTGTGAGGCTGGGCCAGAATGAAGCTGCCTTCCTCCAGTGATGCACAGAGGCACAGGGAGACCATGCCTGAGCACAGCACATAAGACTCACCCCACACACCACTTGGTTTGACTGTCTTAGGTTCTAGGTGAGGAAGTTGGGTACTGGGTAGAGGTGTAGTGGCCAGGGGTCCTCTGAATGGATCCTTTAGCTGTTTTATTTCTTCCAAGTAGAAACCAGCTAAACCACAGACCTCACTCAGAATAACTGGGTTTTGGGTTTTGGCTGACCTAGAACTATGGAGTTCCAGGCTGGTCTCGAACTCACAGAGATCTGCCTGCTCCTACTTTCCAAGAGGTGGTGTTAAAGACTTGGACTACCATGCATAGCCAGCTGGATCAAAAGCCAGAAATTTGCCAGCACCATAACAATGTCTAAGAGCTTGGTGAAGCCTGCCTACAAGAATGCACAGGCTCAGGCTGGAGAGATGGCTCAGTGGTTAAGAGCACTGTCTTAACCACTTAAGTCATGAGTTCAATTCCCAGTATCCACGTGGTGGCTCACAGCCATCTTTTAAGTGGATCCAATGCCCTATTCTGGTGTGTCAGTGACAGGATGCTCATATACATTAAATAAATAAATCTTTAAAAAAAAAAAAAGACTGCACAGGCTCAGCTAGTCGTCTATAGGGGTTGGTGGGGACACCCCCACGACAGCCTCTGGAGGAGGAAGGTAAAAAAGAACCCGGAAAGCTTCCATTGATATTTGAATTTTCTGTTTCTGTGTGTTATGTGTGATATTACTATTAATAAATAACAGAGTACGTGTGCCTGGGACAATGCGGACATCATAGATATCATTTACAGGTGAGGGCTTAAAGCCACAAGGGTTGGGGGACCATGCTCTCCCTACCTGTAGGGGAAGTCTTAGGCTGGGATCTTTGGAGGTAGAAGATGGGGCTGGTCGGTAATGGCTCAGTAGTGAAGCTCATGTAGGGCTTCTGCAGAGGATCCCAGCATCGATGCCATTGTCAGGTTCAAAAGAAGAGGGACAAGCAGCTAACTGTGGTGCCTGTGAGCGTACCAAAGTCTCAGCTCTTCTCACCCCTCCTCCTACCCGAAGAGTCCCCAGCTCATGGGCTTCCCTTCCCCACTTCTCCTTCCTCTACAGCCTGCCGTTTCACCCGTGTGCTCTCTTGGTCCTCCCTTTGTCTTCCTCTCTTGCCCACTCCTCTCTCTTGGTCTCCTCTGCCTGGATTCTCTTCCTCTGCCACGCCCCATGGACAAGTCCAGTCTGCTGACCATGGTCAGTGTGCTACTTTCTCCCTGCGCTGGACTCTTCCAGATGCCTCTGGCAAGACTCTCCCTCATGTCTACAATAGAAACCTTTCCCTCAACCACGCCCTGGAGCAGTCACAACCTCAGTTAATACATCTAATGCCCAAACCCTTCATTTATACACCCATGTGGCTCACAACCACCAGTAACTCCAACTCCAGGGATCCTGTCCCTTCTGGATTCTGAGGGCATCTGTGCACATGTGCATAGACTCACACATAGACTCATACATGCACAGATAATTTGTAAGATGTAAAAAGAAAAGGTCAGTTAGCTAGAGAGTCCGTGATTAAATCCTAATGGCTTTATGAGAAAGGGACACACACACATGCACGCACGCGCACACACACACACACACACACATACACACACACACACACACACACACACACCCCACATGATGTTCTCTATAGCCTTGGGATTTTGCAGCGAAAGGAAAGGATAAGACTCCTAAGACTTTACACCTAGAACTGTGAGCTACAGCAGAGCTCTTCCTTCATAAAGTCAGCAGCCTTAGAAATTTTCTCAAGTCAGGAAAAACAAATGAAGACCCCATTTTACAGCTGAGAAGAGGGCGACTGAAAAGAGGAAACAGATTTGCCTGATTATTCTGTCCTGCTGACGGTGGGCGTGGCTCTTCCTTTTCTTCTCTTCCTGGTGAAGAAGGAAACATGAGTGTGTAAGGTGTTTGCTGGGCATTTAAACCCCTTTAAATAATGAAAAAGAGTTAGTTTAAACAAGAGTGCTGCCACAGAGGTTTCCCGCCTGACAGGTGCATGATTCTCTAACTTTTGCTAACATTGAAACAAGAAAAAAAAAAAAATCAAACCAGTCTTGTCATGGTGCCTTTCAGATTCAGGATGTAGGATGTACTGTTGTTACTGAAGGCCATCTTGATGATAAAGACCCAGCATTCCAGAGACAGTCTGTTTTTGTCTCTGTCTCACCACACACTAGAGTCCATGACTGAATCCTAGTGGCTTCATAAGAAAAGGAACACACACACACACACACACACACACACACACACACAGACACACACACACAGACACACTGTTTTTGTCTCTGTCTCGCCACACTCAACATCTTATCTTTACTGCGCCTTCACAGGCTTCCCGAGGTCAGCATGTTCCTGGGTCACTAAAAGCCCTTCTTGCTGTCATGTGACCCAACAGGTGACCACACTGGGTTTGCTTTATTCATCAGCTCCCCGGGAGTTGGGCACTAAGGTTGATTCCAGCCTTGCTTATAACAGCCATGAGAACTGCCAGGGGCCTGGCCATGGCTCCTCAAAGCTCTCCCCACATGCTATTTCTTGTCATTTTTAATGGCCACATCATCTCCGGGAGCATTGCTGTCCTTATTTCTAGGCTCTTTTCTCCCTTTCGTCCCATGTGGCTTCCCCTTCCCCCATGGGAATGGGCCCCTTGCTCCTACCACCTTTGAGTGACCTCTGGCAGAGCGGGAAGGATGCATCTCTGTCACCGGGACTGAGGACACTATCACCTGGCTCCGGCACTGCAGGCGCTGCTTCCCGTCCAGTCCTCCACCCACCCGCTGCTCAGCTAGCCTAGCCCCGGTGCAGGACAAGCAAACCGAGTCTCTGCCCTTGTGGAGCAAGGCAGGTGGGCCATGTGGGGTTGGGGGGTTGGGTGGACAATGAATGTGTGTTCACAGAGGGAGAAGGGCCGCTCAAAGACGGGGAGATGGTCTGTCAGAGAGGGCGATGTTTGAACTGTCACCAGCCGGGGGGAAGACACGGAAGAGGAGGGTTTCCAGTGGTAGGAATTTGGCCACCATGTGCTTTGGGGAGCTAGATAGTGAGCTAGGAAACTGGCAAGGCCCCCAGGCCAGAGGCAGTGCTAGGTTCCATGATGCACTAGGCTCTGCCGGGTTCTAACAGGCCACCATGTGACCTTGTCTGCCACCCTGCACCCATTGCTCCTTCACTGCATTTCTTCAAAAGCTGAGGAGTAGGGGGGGGGGCGCTGACTTAAAATGTACAGCCACCCTGCCCTAAGGCACCTGTCAGAGGAGGCCTGGTGAGCTTTGGCAAGGAGTCAGGTTGCACTTAGAGCACTGATGTAGCCTGGGGGAGCGGAGGTCAGCGCAGACCTCAGCCCTGGCTTCCTTCCTAGGCAGTTAAGGCAGCTGCCCTCAGGTACCAATGGCACGCAGGCCCTACTGTCACCTTAGCTCACCCTGCTACCCTACCCTCAGCGCTTTCCTCGGAGGACGGCACTGTTACTCCTTTTGAAGAAATGCAGTCCTCAGCTCCAGGGTGCCCACAGGACTGCACCTGTGTAGAATTGTCCTGCCCGACATAGCAACGGGGGTGATGGGTGCCTGTGGAGACCACAGGCGCCCACACCAGGATGTTGAGTCAGACATCTAGAAAAATATTCTTTTACCTTGAACCCCGCCTCAGTCCTTGTCCATGGGTACCCTGGAGGGAGGTGGAAGGTGGCCCCCTTGGGGACAATCAAAAGCAATTGCCGAGGATCCCCACACTTAATTTAATGAAAAGGCCCTACAGGGAGGCAGAGGCAGCCAGGCAGGGCCTGTGGGCTGAGGGCAGGCTTGAGTCCACGGAGATTTATGGCGCTTCATAAAAGATTCAGCTCTGGTTGATCTGGGACGTGGCCAGGCTCAGCTGCTGGCTCGGTGCCTGCAGCTGGGGAGGCAGGTGGTCTACACTCCTGAGGGCTCCGAGTACTGTGTGCCTGTGCGCCGGTGGCAGCCCCTCTCTGGGCTCTGCAGTATTTGCTTCTTCCTGTAGCCCAGTGTTTTTGGCTGATGTGTATTCTCAAGCGTTTCATAGTTGTGAGTCTACTTGTCAGAGCCAGCATCTTTCTCCCACGGTGCTGTTCCATTTCACAGAGGAGGAAACTGAGGCTACAAGAAGTTCAGCATCCAGCCAGCCTGGAGCAATGCTGGGGCTGAGAAGCCCTTGGAGGTGGGCGGAGCCTCCATAGTGGGCTAGAAGGTCACGTGGGATTTGAGGGGGCCCTGATTCTTCACACAGCCTTGACATTGATCTACCAGGTTTTATTTTTTTCTATCAACAGAGAAATGGCCAGGACAACTAAGGAACTAGTGTGGACCCACAGCAACTAGTGCTGGAGGTAGTGTTGGGGCCCAGCCTTTCCTCTGACACACCGCACAGGGCTTTCAGCCTCCCTTTTTTAGGGCTTAGCTCTTCCACTCATGTGCTGTGTGTCTCCAGGCAAGCAAGCTGCCTTCTCTGAGCCTCTACAGCGAGGATGTCAGAGCATGGATCAGGTGTTGGCCAGCAACTTTTGCTTCGGAGATTCTCATTCTGGGGCTGTGCACACCACGGAGAGAGCTCCTCTCACAAGCTGCCCCCTCGTGCCGTGCCTCGGCTGCCAGCTCTGCTGTTGCCGCCTGCACAGCTCCCAGGGCAGACGAGGGAGGGAACTCAGTGTGGGCTGTGGTGCAGATGGCAGGCAGCTAATTTATTTACCTCTTCCTAATAAATATGCACAACACATAAATAAAATATCCCACTTGTCCCCCTTCACCCACACCCAGGCAGGCAGCAGCAGCCGGCGGCACAGTACAGAAGCTGCCTCGGCTCATGGAGAGTGGCCCGTGGTGAGAGCCAGGGACCTTGCTGTCACCTCCTCCTTGGCTCAGACTCCACCCCATCCCCAGCTCCACTGAGTGCCAGCCCAGGAAGGCCCAGGGCCTTCTGCTTCCCCTGGAAGCGGGCAGGACCTAACCAGATTGTCCTGGGAAGTGGTGAGTGTCTGTGTCGGTCTGATTGTTACGGTTGTGACCAAATTTATTTTGACTCACGTTCCAGAAGCTACAGTCCAGTCAGCTGGCCCCACTGAGCCTGTGAGGAGGCACCATCCTGTGGAAGGACCCTGCTCACCTCATGGCAACTAGGGAGCGGAGAGGCGGAGGGATGGTGACCGGGCACTCCTCAAAGGCTGGCCTGCAGGGACTTACGCCCTCCGCCCAGGCCCTCCCTTCCTTGTCCACAGTGGGGTCAGGAATCCACTGATGGATGAATACACTATTATAGGGACCTCACAATCCACCACCCCAAGCCCTGTCACTGGCAACCAAGCTGTCATGAGCCTCAGGGACGCCTGAGATTCAGACCAAAACAGCTTCCACCAAAGCCACTGGCATCCTGTTCTCAGTTGGACAGGACCACAGACTGCCGGGACCCACTCCGGAGGGCCACCCGTGAGGATTGCAAGCTTTGACCTGTCTGCAGTTCTTGTGTCACCCCACCCCGACGCCCTACCTGTTCCCAACCCAGTCCGCTCTCCCCTGCTCTTCCTACCCTTCTCATCCTGGAGCCGAGATCTGCTCTAAGATGAGGTAACTCATCCAGGAGCTGCTGCCCTAGAGCAGGAAGCAGTGTAGAGGGAGGAGAGCAGGCACAGGCTGTGAGTCGAAGGTCTGACTCTCCCTCTGCCTCAGAAAAGTCAGCAGAGCTCTTGGAGTATTGATGTCTTCATGTGCGAGATGGCCAGTGTTGCTCTAGTGGGGTTTTGTGAGATTTATGTATCTTTAATTTTTTCAAACTTTATTTTTAATTTTGGATCTTAAAACGCTTTAACCTTTTTAGCCCGCCACCCACCGGAGGTAGTGGGAAAGAAAGGATGGGGCAGGGTGGGGAGTTTAGAAAGGTTCTTTGGAGCAACTTCAGTCTGTGTTGTCAGGAAATTGGCAGTCTAGTTCACAGGTCAGCAGCGGCAGCTCGGTCCACTCGCAAACACTTCACGGATGTACCAACAGTGTGGTTTGGTAGAGTCGGGAGAGCAAACATAAATCAGTGGTGGTGGTGGTGATCTCGCAGAGCCAGCCAGGCCGCAGCCTCTGCTTGAGTTAGCAGGAGGGACCTGGAGGAATGCCAGAAGTTCTTGGCTGTGCCTCTCTCTCAGGGAAGCGAAGATCAGCAGAGACGCAAGACCCACAAGTGTTGCACAGCCAGCTCTGTAAGCAAGCCCAGCCCAGCCCTCCAAACACCACATGTCCTCTACCTGTCTCAGCTGACATTACTCTGCCTATCAGCCTGAGGCCAAGGCAGCGGCAAGAAGAAGCAGTGCCCCACCTGTTCGTTTCTCTTTAGGGAGTCCCGACAGATGCGGGTCAACCATGCAAGGTAAGGCAGACCAACACATGACTGTTGTTAGCAAAGACTCCTTCATCACGCGTCCTTCCACGTGCTTGCTTTAGCAGAACATCCTCTCTCCTGTGTCTGCTTCAGTGAAACGTTCATTCACTAGTCTGCCTTAGCCTTTCACCTGTGTCCACTTCATGAAAACACTCCTTCATGTGTTCGCCCGAGCAAAACACCGTCCAACCGACTTTCCAAAGAAACCAGGACTGCCAAGGGGATCAACAAACCAGTGTACACATGGATGACAGGTCACAAGATGGAAGCATTTGCATAACAACCAGGATGGGCAGCCGGCCTGCCTGCCCACCACCAGATAAAGAAAGGCTGGTTGGTATATACAACAGAGTTTTGTTCAAATGTAAAGAGTGAAAATACAGGTTGGAGAGGTGACTCGGCATTTAACAGTGTGTACTGTTCCCGTGGAGGACCTGAGTTCAATCCCAGAGCCATGTTGGGCAGCTCACAACTACCCACAACTTCAGCTCTAAGAGATCCGTCACCCTCATCGGGCTTCCAAGGTTTCTCAGTTACTTTTCTTTTGCTGTGACAGACGTGCAAGCCAGGTTATCCTGTCAGGGAGCCTCACTATTTCTCCTCATGCCTCCCAGGGAGGCAGTGATAGCTAGGTAGTATTTCGTTATGTAACAGAAGCCCAGTCCCAACTGGAGAGAGAGAGAGACAGAGAGAGAGAGAGAGAGAGAGAGAGAGAGAGAGAGAGAGAGAGAGAGAGAGAGAGAGAGAGATTGTATCTGGGGACTCACAGAGCATGCATCCAAACTGCAACACTAGTCCAGTTTTGAGCAGCCCATCAGATTCATAGCCTTCTACTTTCTGGTGGGGGTTGGAAATGCCTGGACGGCTGTAGCAAATGTTCCAGGGCCATCTCCCATTGATCAATTCGGTTGTCTGTTCCTTGCTTGGAGAATGGCTCCTTCTGATTGGATGAAGTTAGCTAGCACCTTTCTTGGGAGCAAGGCCAGCCCTTTGAACTGTACATGAGCAAAGAGGAGGGAAAGAGGCTGCTCTCGGACAGAATAAGGGTGGGGACCAGAAGGAGGCAGACTGGATGGCTTGTGGGCACATAATCATTCATTTGAATGAGAAGGAGCTCCAGTACTCTGTAGAAATTTACCAGTACACCCGCTGTCTATCCATAGGCCTACCCACCTGCCCGCCCGCTCTTCACTCCATGTGTACCTGTCTTTCTGTCTGTCTGTTATTTTAAGGGACTGAATCACTTGCATGTGGAGGGCAGGCTAGGCTGAGGGTTTCTCTGCATGAGCATTGTTCTGTTTAGACCCTTGCTCTGTTATTAAGGCCATTATTTCTATACTAAGGAAAGGCAATAGGTGTTTCTCAGTGTCTACTCATTCTCCCAGCTAGCGTAATGTCTGACCAACCGGCTGGCCACTGTGGCCCAGAAGTTTGGTGGTGAGAGGCAGAGGCTTCCTCAACACCTTGAGGCAGCTTAAGAATGCTGTCCTCATCCTCCTGGGGCTGTGATGGTTCAGGGACAGACAGAAGAGGCCACAGGAGAGTAAGAGGGAAGGGGCTGGAATGTACTTCAGTTACCAGAGTAAAATATTAGGGCCCTGAGGGGAAAGGCTTCCCTAAGGGAAAGACATCCTGGCTGTCTGGAGCCAAGCAACACCACAAAGTCACACCACACAACAAATATCACACAAGAGATATATTGGGAGGGAAAACCCTGCTCAGGTGAGAAGTGGCAGAGGACGGAGAAGAACACAGAGTTTATCTTGGGTTTCTTGGGGGGGGGGACAGCTTTCCAAGGTGGAGATTTCCAGGATGGTTTTAAGTCCTGAGCTTGGGCTTTTTATTCTGTAGGGCAAAGCTTGGCTCCCAGGGGCTGGAGAGGTGGGGCTGTGCCATTGTGGCTGTTAGCGTGTTCTGTGGGTGGAGCCTGGAGGTTGGAGGTCCTCAGGGGTGGGACCTGGGAAGGCTTGGAGTGAGTCCATGGGTTAATTGCAAGTGACTGTTGGGGATGAGTTGCTACACACACCCAGCCAGGCCCTACAGGGACCCAGGAGCAGGCCCTGTTCCAGCTGCAAGGCACATGCTGAAGTCTGCAGCCCTGGGAGCATCCTGGCACGGGACAATTTAGCCACCAGCCAAAAGGCACAGTGATGTGACAGTGGCAAGAATCACAGTGATTAGTGGCAGGGGATCGATCACCCCTTATACATGGCATACAAAGCTCCCTCCATCACCCTGCCTAGCGGTGAGCATGGCCTAGAGCTGCCCGCCACCCAACAGCATGAGTTCCAGCTACTGCTGCTCCTGGGGAGCAAGGAGCCATAGAGAAGTGCTCGTCTCTTCAGGCTGGAGGAATTCTAAAGAACTCAACAGTCAGCAAAGGCCAGTTGTACACCTGGTATCCGGCCTACAGCTAAGCTGAAAGGAATATTCTAGAAATTGAGACTCAAGGGAACAAGCAGAACAAATTACTAACAGGAAAGACTGACTGATGGCCCAGGTTGCTGGCCCAGTACTAGAGCTGGTGCTGCCTCATTTTCATGGGCATCTCCACAGAACTGGTGCCTTCATCTATGGTGGTGACAGCTGTTTTCAGAAACACCAAACATAGACACAACCACAGTCCACAGACATTGCCACAATAAACAGAAATCCTTATAGTCTATAGACACAACAGTCCACAGAAATCATCACAGTCCACAGAAATCATCACAGTCCACAGAAATCATCACAGTCCACAGAAATTACCACAGCCCAGCAATCCCAAGGGTAACACTGTCCCCATCTCTACAGTGGTTTAAATGAGAATGTCCCCCATAGGCTGTGGTAATTGAACACTTGGTCCCAGTTGGTGGTGCTGTTGGGGAGGTTTAGGTAGTGCAGCATAACTAGAGGTAGCGCATCATTAGGGACCAGCTTTGGGATTAAAAGCCTTGTGCCACTTCTGGTTTGATCTCTGCTATGTGCTGCCTGCGGCTGAGAGTGCGTGATCTCAGTTTCCTGCTTCCACACCTGCTGCTTGCTGCCATGCCTCCCTACCACGATGGATGCTTAGCCTCCAAGGATCATAAGCCCAAATAAACTTTTCTAGAAATTGCCTTGGCCATGGCCGTTTGACTACAGCAACAGAAAGTAACTAAATACAATCTCCCAGTGAGGAACTGAGGCTGGGATCTAGGAGAGATCCCAAGCACAGATCCCCTTCATCATAGCACAGATCCCCTTCATCATAGGCCACTGGGGTAAGGATCTGACTTTTGTCTTCTTGCAAATCAGCCAGGCATGAGGGGTTGTGCCATCCTTGGCTGGGAAGAAGACGTCAGGGAAGAGGCATCTACTGTGTACACCAAATGCCTCTTACTTGGTCCCCAACCTCACACTTAGTGTGGGTGAACTGCCTAGGTCATATTATTTCCCGGGGTAAAGACAGGGTGAGATTTTTTAAATCTGACCTAGTTAAAGCTGACCTCAGCAACTCCTTAAGAAACACGGAGCTGAGTTTCAGGGCAGGACCTCCCAGGCTGGGACCACAGTATAAGCAGCTGTTGGATGTAGGAACGGCCACAAAAATGCTTCGAGAGGAACCAGGGCAACGAGAACACTGCCCTTTCGTGCTGCCGAGTAGTCAACAACCTAAACCACCTTTTACTCTATTGTATTAGTTTGATTTCTGCCACTGAAACAAAATTCCTGGGACTGGGTAATTTGCAAGGAAAATAAATCTTTCATCTCAGAATAGGGAGGTCTAAGACCACCAGAGCTGGCTTCTCCTCCTCAGAGGGCAGCATCACAACAGAGTTGATGTGTATGAGTTTGAGTGTGTTAGATATGAAGCCAGAAAGATTTGGGGTCAGGTTTGCTCTTTTTTTTGAAAACCCACTCTTCCAGAAACTAACTAGTTCCAGAGGCCTGCATGAATCTTTTCCCAAGGAAACTACCTGCTGGCAAGTCCCACCTCTTAAAGGTTCCACCACTTTTTGTTCCTTTAAAATGGGGTCTCACTGTGCAGCCCTGGCTGTCCTGGAACTCACTATGTAGACTGGGTTGGCCTTGAACTCAGCGATCTGCCTGCCTCTGCCTCTGCCTCTGCCTCTGTTCCTGCCTCTGCCCCTCCACTCCTCCACCCCTCCGCCCCTCCACCCCAAGCCACGACACATCACTTAATCCCTCTTTCCATCTCTCCCTGTCATTTCTGTCTCCATCTTTCTCTTCGGTCTCTTTTTCTGACTCATAAACATGTTTCAATTTCTGGTGAATGAACTTGGGCCGTTTGTCTTGTGTCCAATCCATCATGCTCATTGCTAGCAGAAGTAATCAACATGAAATAAAACTGACATCGGCTAAGATCACGCACAGGAGAAATAGCCATCGACTGAAAATCGACAAAAGCGTCAAGCCTCCACGCCAGTTTTAAAGGCTGCACAAATCTGACACATGAGGATTGGAGCTGACAGAAATAATGGCCTGACAGGGAAACCCAGGCATGGAAGTGGTCTGCAATCAGTAGTGATTGATGAGTCAAATCTTCATTACATAATTTTAATTAGAAAAGACCTGATCTTGATGTAATTGATCTCAATAAAGCAAAAACTGAGAGAGAGAAAAATGAGCTGGGGGAGGGGGTGTGGGTAGCTGAACCACATTCTTTGGAGGATGGAGCAGTGGGTTAAGTGGAACTGACCAGGCTTGTGCCTGCTGCCCTCGGCATCATGGCTAGGCAACTTTGAACTTCCTGTCTAACAGTGGGGTTACAGGGACCTCCCATCTGGAGGGAAGACACTGGTACCAAGAAGTGTTCATAAAGGCTGAAACAACAAGCAGGTATCTATTGACAGCCAGTGTCATTAGGCTGTGTGGTTGGACACTGACCACAAAGTGTCTCTGCCAGACATTGGTGGCACATGCCTTTAATGACAGCACTTGGGAGGCAGAGGGAGGGAGATCTCTGTGAGTTCAAGACTAGCCTGGTCTGCAGACTGAGTTCCAGGCCAGCCAAGGCTACACACACACACACACACACACACACACACACACCCACACACCCTGACTCGAAAAACAAACAAAAGTCTCTGTGAGAGGTGGTAGCTGGAAAGATGGTTAGTGGGTAAAGTGCTAGCTTGCAAGCTTAAGGTCCAGAGTTCATATATCCAGAACCCATATAAGAAGCTGAGTAGGTGTAGTGGTCGGCCAGTAATCCCAGCACATAGGAGGCAGAGACAGGAGATCCCTAGACCAAACGAGAGTCTCAGTGTACATGGTGGAAAGCAATAGAAGAAGACACTTAACATCAACCTCTGTCCTCTACACACACACACACACACACACACACACACACACAAACACACACACACACGCACACACAACTGTAATGTTACATGTATAAATATGCATATATTCCTGAATGAATACATATATACCCCACTCCCAAAAAGAGCCACTCAGAGTGCTGGGCTGTTTGTGTGTGAGTCACTTGCTAAGGACCTTGCAGGTCTGAGGACCTGAGGTCAATCCCAGAACCCATCTAGATGTCAGTCATGGGGACGTGTGTGTGCTCACAGTCCCAGTGCTGGGCCAGTGAAGACAAGCCTAAATGGTGGGCCAAGCAGAACAAGAGACAGAGGTAGACAGAGTTCCTGAGGATGTCTCCACACATGAGCACACATTTGATTCAAGTTCTCCTTGTTCCCAGAACTCTGGAGATGTGGGTCGCCAGGTAGTAGATCCCCCTCTGGTGGTAGCAGCTTGTGTCTACACAGGCTCACCCCGGAGTATGCGCCTGCAGCTTCCTGGTCTTCCACATGACTTTCTGGCTCTAAGGAGACAACACGAAGTCGGCAGATGTCTGAGCAGATGCCAGCTTCCTCCCTGATGACAGCTTCTTAATTGTTTCCTCCTTGCCTTTATTTCTTTTTCTCTTTAGAGGGCAGCCAGGCCGGTCAGAACACTGCTTGACCCTGACACCCCTATGGGCTTGCCACACTGCCATCCTCCACCCATGGGCACCCGCACTCCTGACTTGGTGCATAGCATTCTGCTGGCTGCTTTGTAGTGGGAGCTACCCTGTATGCTGCCCGAGGCTTGGCTTCACCTCGCCTTAGCCTCCTGCACTTGCACTAACGCAGCACGAAGCTTCATTATCGTGTCTGATATCCATCCATGTTGTTGAACAAAGTGCTATGTTTCTTTTCGTCGTTGTGTAGCATTGCACTGCATCCCTGTACCACATTGTAATGTTTTTTTTTTTAACTTCTTATTTCTGGAACTAGATGGTCTATAGTTCTTTACTACTATGGAAAATGCTGCTATGAGGGTGTTTTTTTTTTTTTAAACCTTTCATTTTTTAAGACAGGAGCTTGCCCTGTGTCCCAAATGGCCTAGAACTTGATGCCTCAATTATCCTGCCTCAATTTCTCGAGTGCACAGGCAGGCACCTTCACTTCCATGCCTAACTTCTCTGTGACTATTCTATTTTGTTGTTGTTTTTTTGGTTTTTTGCTTTTGTTTTTGTTTTTCAGATAGGATTTCTTTGTATAACCCTGGTTGTCCTGGAACTTGCTCTGTAGACCAGGCTGGCCAAGAATTTAGAGATCCACCTGCCTCTGCCTCCCTGGTGCTGGGATTAAAGGCGTGCATCACCACCGTCCAGCTGTTGTGAATATTCTTAAACATTCCTCTGGTAGCCCAGTACATACCTTGGGCATATACTTTCTATCAGATAACACCTTTTTTTGCAATGCATTTTTAAAAAAATATTTATTTTATGTATGTGAGCACACTGTCACTGTTGCTGTCTGAAAGGGCATCTGATCCCATTACAGATGGTTGTGAGCCATTATGTGGTTGCTGAGATTTGAACTCAGGAAAAGCAGATGCTCTAATCACTGGGCCATCTCTGCAGCCCCTGTTGCAGTGCATTTTAGGACATAAATATTTCAAAGTTTTGATAAAGTCTGCCCAGGGTCCTAACACGTAGCTGCACCACATCACACTCCCACAGGAAGTGGATGAGGCTTCCAGATGCTCCACATCTGCACGCCTGATACTGGCAGACCCTAAATTTTAGGGGTTTTTTGGCATGAATTTATAAGCCATGCTTCCAGGGGATTCAGATACGTTTGGTAGGAAGCTCGGAACCACAGGGTGAGCTTAGGAAGAACAGCTCTGGGGCTTGCTGGGCAAACCCTGAGTCAGGGCTGGCCGGCCAATGTGTGGACCCAGAGAGCTGCACTCCTGGTGTCCCTTAGCTCCCCATGGGTATGGCGACTTCCTGTTCATTCATAGGCTCAGTGTGACTGCTCTCCTGACTTCAGCCTCCATCCTTCAAGCCTAAGGCCTTTCTGTGGCTAGTCTCACATCTGTGTCCCAGAGCTTAGGAAGAGGGGGAGAGGCCCAAGAGAGGGAGTTGTGTGCACCAAAGGTAGCATCACCCCAGGACAGTGGTTCTGGTGGGAGGGATGGGGTCATGGTTTCCATAGCAACTATCAGTGACGGTGTGCCTACCCTGTGACTAGGCTTTAAGGAAGGGAGATCTGCCAAGTGTTCTGAAAGTAAGGGTTAACAATGCCTGGTGGCAAACTCAGATGTCTACAGATCCAAAGGGTGTGAGGAAGGTGGTTGGGGATAAAACATACACAGGCACACACAGAGACACCTGTACACACACACACATCACACCATTTAAACCAGTTCTTTTCAAATGGGGGGGGGTGACTGGGCCCCAGGGGACATTTGACCAAAAGGCCTGGAGGCATCCGAGATGCAGCCCTGGGTACAGATGCTGGCAGCGGCCTGTCGGTGGCCAGCTGTGGCTCAGCGCGCCGATGCCAAGGAAGCCTCACGCTCACAGTCATCGCAGGAGCTGAGGACTGTCCTGTCCTGTCCTGTCCTGTCCTGTCCTGTCCTGTCCGAGCAGAGCGCTGGCTTCACAGCTAGGTTACAGGTGGACCTGAGCTTGGGGAAGTGCAGCCCTGCACTGCTTATTAGTCGGGGGGGGGGGGAAGGGCAGTGTTTGCTATTTCCAATTCATTGAGCATTGATACATTTGAAAAGGTAAATTGGTAATTATTTCTCAAAGGGAAATATGAAGCCACAAGAAACACAAGCTGCAAGTCGGGTGTAGATGCCTCTGCAGGGTCGGACTGTAGCATCAGGCGCTAGCCCGCAACTCTGCAGCTGTCCCTGTCAAGGACGGTAGTGCAAGGGAGTGTGGGATCTACGATTTGGCTCCAGAACTTTCTAACACCCCCTCCCATGAAGCTCAGACGCCTGCCTGTAGGGTCCTGCATCCAACACAGCCTCCTCTCACTCCTTCCCTGGACAGGGTTGTTCGTCTGATGGGGTCAGGTGGGGACACATTCTGCAGGGATCGGCTGACTCCGGCAAGACGCCGGCAGGGCAGGAAGCGGCTGGCGGAAGGAGCGTTATAACATCCCTGCTCCCAGCCATTCTCTGCACCCCCAAATTTCCCCAGCTAGCCTCCTCTAGCTGCACTCATTGTTACTCTCCCCTCTTCATTAGGCTGTGAGTCAGAGGTTCTAATCCCAGCTCAGCTCATATCAGGAAGGCAGCTGCCTGAGCAGAACAGTCACGCTGTACCCTTTCCTGGCTGCAAATCATGGGTGAATAATAGTCCCAGAGGCAAAGGGTTTGGGAGAAAGCCCAGCAAGTAAAGATATTTCGTAAAAGATATTTCTGTATAAGCATAGAACAGGGCCTCACTCAAGTCTTTGCTTTGCCACCAGGAGACCTTGGGGAAGCCACCCTTCTGTGGGTCACGGTCACGCTGGCTGCTGGCAGGCTCTGAGGTGAGCACCCATGAGGAGCCGCCACAGAGTCTGATGCTAAAGGTAATTAGGGAGGTGGAGCCAGCTTTGCCTGAAGAGAGCTCACCCCCAAAATCATCCCCAAATGTCTCCAGGCTTCTCCTCCAGTCCCCCTGAGTCTCCTCAGCCCATGAGAGACACATCCATTTATATATTTACATTACAATTCATAACAGTGGCAAAATTACAGTTATGAAGTAGCAACAAAATGTTATGGTTGAGGTCACCACATTATGAGGAACTAGCTATTCACCGGTCGTAGCATTAGGAAGGTGGAGAACCGCTGACTTAGAGCAACAGGTGGGCCAGATGCAGACTGTCTAACTGGACTCTCAGTCCCTGTGACCCCTGGCCCTTTGTCTGTTCCCTGGTGCCTTAGTCACCACATTTGGGACATGAGGGTGATCACAGTCTCCACCTCATCAGGTGTCTTAGGGTCTTACTGCTGTGAACAGACACCATGACCAAGGCAACTCTTATAAGGACAGCATTTAATTGGGCTGGCTTACAGGTTCAGAGGTTCAGTCCATTATCATCAAGGCAGGAGCATGGCAGCTTCCAGGCCATGGTGCAGGAGGAACTGAGAGTTCTACATCTTCATCTGAAGGCTGCTAGGAGAAGACTGGCTTCCAGGCAGCTAGGAGGAGGGTCTTAAAGCCCATGCCTACAGTGACACACCTACTCCAACAAGGCTGCACCTCCAGATAGTGCCACTCCCAGTGCAATACATATTCAAACCACCATACCAGGTATCAGAGGAAACGTGTATTAAGATCTAGAAATGACTTATATTGCCACATCACTATGTCACTTGCCTATAGTCCCATTCTTTTGAGAGAAAATTCTGGAAGCAAATGCCTAATCTTCATCTTCTTAGGTCTGAAGTCACAGAGCACTGAGTCGTTCTATAGACAGGTCACAACCTGTGGGCAGGGGTCTGGATGCTGTCACGAGTAGCCAAGCATCAGGGGATCTGGGACCTGAACCTCTCCCCAGGTGACAGGCTGCTCTCTCCTTATAACTTGTCAGGTGACCCAGGGAGCTGAGGACAGGACAGGGAGGAACAGCTGATGAAAGACCATCCCAGCCTGGCCCAGTCTCTCCCCCTGTGGCACCAGGGTCCCTAACTGCCACACTCAGGCCATCTCTTCTAAGTGCCACATGCTGCAATCTGCATCTTCACTAAAATGGCACCTACCCAAGCATTTGCTCTTAATTATTGCCTGTATAGGCGATGCCAGGACTATTAACAGGCATGCCACCTGTTTCCTGGCAGGTGGCCCTGTGGATGCACCTGTCAGCCAGCTGCCTTGGTCACTACTGAAAACCAGTGGTGTCTTTTTCATCCTGGGCTCAGGACCCTCTGGGAGCCATTGGATGGCTGGGTCAATTCCCAGGAGGTCTCTGCCTCCCCGGGGCCTGCTTTCTAGCTCTGACTGACTTCCAGGCCTCCGGTGAGGGTAGAGAGCTGGGAACGCTCTGCCCTCTGAATGCTGTGTGATGCTGGTGCTTTCTCTCTCTGATGGCTGGTATCCATCCAGTCCTCACTACAGGGCATGGAGGAGGTGGTGGCTCTACAATTCTGGGCCAGGTCCCACATCAAAACTCCACTCAGGCTTTCCCGGGGGATCCCAGGGGACATCACTTCATGGGTACTATGGCCTGTAAGGTGAAGTCACTTTCTGGCTATCATTTCCCGTGAAGCAATGATATCATGTGTGTGTTATCATTTGTAAAGTGACATACTCTTGTGGATGTCATTGTATGTGGGGTAATGTCGCCTCAGGGTGCTACTGCTTATGAGGTGACATTACTCCCTGGGTGCCATCACCTATGAGTTGATCTCGTCCCATGGAGCCATGACCTGTGGTGACTTCAGAGGCCCACAGGCCCAGAGTTCCACCAAGGAACTCTCTGTGCTGACACACAGGCTATGCTTATAGCCCTGTGCCCCATATGGCTTCCTAACTGTGAGGCTTCCTAATTGTTCTTGTTTCAGCTGCCAATCATCCAACATAGAAGGCGGGACTTCCGACTCACAGTTTGGAAGTTCAGGACTGGCCCAAGGTTCTGGCCTGTGGTGACTTAGGGCATTATGGCAATGAGCAGCGCAGCCCTACTCACTTCAGGGCAGGAAGCAGGAGACCAGAAAGGGCGGGGCTCTGCATCATCTGAGGATGCACCCATTTGCTATTTCCTCGAAGGCCCCACCTCTTAAGGCTACACAGCCTCTCCAAGGACACAGCATTTGAGAAATATTGGAGATGCAAGCCATAATTACTGAGTTCTTGGTGCTTTATATTGCCGAAGGGGAAATGGGATTCAACCATGGACTTATGAAACTCCATGGACCCTGCTTCGGACCCAGAAAAAGGAGCTGCCAGTTTGGCCACTCAGTGTTCCGAGATGTACGTGCGTGCTCCCCTCCCTGTTCCCCCAGTTCAGGGACTGTGATAAATCACAGGGCAGCTGGTGCCCCCTGCCCCAAACAGGCAATTGCTCCCCCCTCCCTCAGAGAAGGCCACGTGCTTCTGCTCTCTTGCCTCTAGCCCTTCTAGCCCTACGGCCCCGCCCTTCTCCCCTTCTGTATGCCCAGCTCGCATTCCCCCGCAGCCTCCCCCACCCCTCCTTCTTCTAGCCTTTCTTCAAAAATCACCTCCCCAGTGAGGCTTTGATGGCCCGCTCCCCTTTTTATTTCCGTGGTTTTAAATTTTCATTTCTTTCCAATGACACCTAGAAGGCAGGAACATCCCTGAGGCAGTTTACAGGCAAGCCGGAGCTGGTTGGGTTTGAGTTTTGTTCTATAGGGTTGTTTGTTTGTTTTTGCCCTTCTATATTTCTAATATATAATAGTGGTCTCCCCCATAATGCTAATTTCAATAATGGCATCAACCCAAAGGAATTAATTGTAAATTCTTTTTTTTTCCAAGACAGGGTTTCTTTGTGTGTCTTTGGCTATCCCAGAACTTGCTCTGTAGGGCAGGCTGGCCTCCAACTCACAGAGATTCTACTGCCTCTGCCTCCTAAGGGCTAGGACTAAAAGCATGTACCACCGCCCGGGTGTTGGTGGCGCACGCCTTTAATCCCAGCAATCTGGGAGGCAGAGGCAGGCGGATTTCTGAGTTTGAGGCCAACCTGATCTATAGAGTGAGTTCCAGGACAGCCATGGCTACACAGAGAAACCCTGTCTCGGAAAAAAAAAAAAAGACAAAACAACAACAACAACGAAAGCATGTACCACCAATATCCAGACAATTAACTGTAAATTCTTAACATGGTTTCAGGCTTGGTCCTTGTGAATTGTTCTGTCCCATCCTGTCCTGTCCCCACCTCTACCCCCAGCCCCTGAATATACATCCTGTATTCTTCAAACCACCTTTACACATGGTTCATTTACATGTGATCCTGCCAAGACCCCTGTGCCTCATTCAGAAAAATTCCTTCTCCCTCTTTTATTGGGGGAGACCAGGTCATCCCTTCGAGAGCTGTTCTCAGGGTATCTTTCCCTGCATCCCTGTGTCCTATGTGCATCCTGCCCACAGGTCTTCAGGATTTGAGGACTGCCTGCCACTGACTGGTACTCGGTCTGCAAATGACCCCTTTGCCTTCTTAGGACTGAAAGAGGGTGATTTGACAGTGCCCTTGTCAGAGCGGGGGCGAGGGGGGGATAGAAACACAACTCCAGCTGCAGCCTTCACAAACCTGAGGAGGACCCATAAACTGTTCAGACCAAACCAGGATACTTAGCTTCTGGACTGAAAAGAATTTCAGGACTAACCAGTGTAGTGAGACAGTTGGAGATGTTATTGAAGATGTTTTATAATAGGCTCAAGTACAAGGCTTCAGAGAAGGAGAGCCACTCAAAAGAAATGAAGGCATACCCAAGTGGGAGTGTGTGCTTCCTCAGAGAGAGAGAGAGAGAGAGAGAGAGAGAGAGAGAGAGAGAGAGAGAGGAGAGAGGCAGTGTAAGGCACACCCTAGTGTAAGCAGGGATCTTTCAAGGGATTGAAAACAATCCATCCTCTCAGCATCAGTCACTTAGACCATTTTGGTGATTCTTAAGTTAACGTTTCAGAAAATTGCAAACTCCCCCTTCTCTCTTCCCTCTTAAAAAAAGAGATATGTGGGATGGCTCCGGAGATGCCTTGGATGGGGTTACAATGTGATAAAACAAAACCAGAAGCCACGAGGGCCACACAAGGGGTCTAGATCTAGAGTCCTTTCCCTGTAGGCTGCTGATATTCCTAGAAAACTCCAGATTTGTGGCTCAGAAGGAAGAAAAGCCTCTAGTGGTTGTTAGCTGGGCTGGAATTCTTGCTGCAGAGGCTTCACCCGGACCCAGAGTGACAGGCCTCTGGCTCTCACCACCCGTCTTCCAGATCGCCTCTGCCTGCCCATCCTACCACTCAGGTCTCTGCCACGCCTTTCGCTCTGGTTCTTCCCTTAAATAGATCCTGCTGGGAAGAAAAGTCGAGGTTGCTGTCTCATTCTGTACCCACACTGATCCCAAGTGACCAGTAAGACTTTGCAGCTTTTTCTCCTTTGGAACATCATTGTGCACAAAAGGCATCTTAACAGTTTTCCAGGGTTTCTTCTTCGGTGTTCCAGCCGTCCCAGGCTTGGCCAATAGATGCGGGGCGCCAGGCTCTGGTGTCCTTCCAACCTTCCTCACTCAGACTTTGTGCACTTCCTCAATCTCTGGGACTGAAGAAAGATATTTAATGTGTCCCCCCCCCCCCCCCCCCGTCGCCCAAGTCTTAGGCCAGCCCCGGGGGTGGGGGCTTTCAACCTTCAGAAGCTATGAAGAGACAACAGAAACTTTAGCGGGATACCTGTCTTCTTGCTCTGATTATTTCACCCTCTGTTATACCATTTACTGACTTACTACATTGTTGCTATTCTCTCTCCTCCTCTTGCCTGTTTATTTCACCCTCTGTTACACCATTTACTGACTTATTACATTGTTGCTCTCCCCCTTGCTAGAACAGCCACACTAGGAAACCTTGTTTTGTTCGCTGCTGAACCTAGGAGAGGCAGCACAGAGATGAAGCCTAATAAATCAGTTGGATGAAAGAGGGGATGGGATTGATGGATAGTCCCCATGCTCGCCCTCCCCTAGCCTGAGGGAGTTGTGCAGAGGGTCCCCCCACCCCTTGACACCTCCCCAGCCTTGGATCTTATTTATACCAGCAGAGCCACTGACAGAAATGTCACCACTGGGCCTGTGGGGCAGAAAAGGCCAAGAAGATTAAAGGCATCTCTGATGAGATGTTAATTTGTTTCCAGAAGCAGGTGGGGGTGGTGGGGACACAGGGCCTTGGGGACTTTGTGAGGCTGAGGCAGGACCGGAAGAAGCAGAAGCAGAAGAGGAGGCAGAGGCTGGCCTGCATGCCTTCTTTCCTTCTCTGCTTTCTGCCTGGCTTTGTGAGATCCATAAAGCTTGTGTGCTGACAGGAGTCAAGCCAGTCCTGTGTTTGAATTCTGCACTCAGCACTAACTGGGTCCTTAGGATCTGTCGTGGTTTCTACCTGCCACTGGCAGCTGGCAGACATCCTAAACCCTGTTCTTTTTTACAATAGAGATGGGGGTGTGGCCTGGTCCTTAGCCAGGTTTCGTGCCCTGGACTCTGGTCCTGGCTGTCACCTGATAGTTCTAATAATCCTGGTGAGAAGCAACCTCTTGTATCTGTATTGAGCTGGCAGGACACATGGCACACCGTAGGGCTTTTATAAAAGACACTTATTTGACCCAGTTGGGGCAGTTGGTTGGCCTAGTTTTTTGGGAGGGGTTGGGGGGGGGTTGAGATAGGGTTTCTTTGTAGCCCTGGCTGTCCTAGAACTTGCTCTGTAGACCACAGAGTGGCCTTGAACTCACTGAGATCTGTCTGCCTCAGCCTCCCGAGTACTGGGATCAAAGGCACATGGTGCCACTGCCCAGAAGTTGGCCTAGTTTCATGGCTACGATCTGGGACCTCTGCCACTTGCATGCTGTGTAACCCTGGTGGAGTCCTTTACCTCTCTGAGCCTCAGTTTCCTCATTTGTAAAAGGGGAATGGTCACCGGACCATCCTGGTGTACTATGAAGATTAAATGAGATAGGTTGTGACAGGCAACAGGCTTCCGATTTTCCTGCCCGGACTTTCATTTCTGTTTGCACACCGGGATGGCCTTCGTGTAGAATAATTGTGCCAGTAGCTGCCACTTATTGGCTATTGGGCTCCTGCATGGCAGACGCGGCTGTAGACACTGCTCCTGCAGCTCCCTTCAGAGGCAGGGAATAAGTCTTAGTCCTGTTGGTTAAATGGGAAAACAGACCCAGAGGGTACCTGGATTGATGGAGCAGGAGTCCACATGGGCTCGGTATTTGAAAGAAGCCCAGTACACATGCCCCATTTCCCTTCATATTGGCTGAGCAGGCAGCACTGTCCTTGGGGAGACTGAGGCACAGGATCAGCTCCTCGCTTAGGATCAGAGCCGACATGTGGCAGAGAGGGATCCCTATCCTCTCCCCCCAAGGCGAGTTGATCTGAACTCAGATCTGCTCATCCCCATAGGCTGTGTCCTCTATCTCTCCCCCTCGCTGTTAGCATGGCTTAGTCAGAGCCTTCTTGTCCGAGACCCTTAGGTCCATAGAGGACTACAAGAGGGCAGGGGTGGTGGGAAGAGCCAAGCAGTCTTGTTCAAGCACCCGGTACCTTTAGTTTCCTGGGCTTGTTCCTGCCTAGGAACACACCGGAGCACACACCCCAAGGATGGGAGAACAAAATCTCCCACTGGGATAAGGAAACCTGTCCTCACCCCACCCCTCCCCCACCCTGCCCCTTGCTGGCACTCCTGCTCTTCTTCCCTATCCCCAACAGGAATCCCCTTCACAGCCCAGAGCCTGCTTCTAGTTTAAGTCTAGTGTTGCAGATGCTCCAAGGAAATCTTGACAGCCAGGAAGAACCCAGACAACCCGTTGGGAGGCAGTCTCCTGAGAGACCTCTGAGACCCTTCCCCTCCCCGCTCCCCTCCTACCCCCCACCCCCCTCATTCATTGCCCGATCTATTTCCCCAGCCCGTGCACCCCCCCACACACACACACACTGCCCTCTGCTCCGTCCACTGTCAGCTAATGGCAAGGATGCAGCAGCTCTTGGGCAGACTGGGTGCCCAGGCCTGGCAGGAGGACTGCTGCAGAGTGTCAGGGTAAACCTCATGCTTCCTGGATCCAGGCCACAGCACTGCTGACTGAGGCAGAGTTCTTCTGCAGCCTTGACTCCCCAGCAGTCCTCTGGGCTCCATGAGAGTGTGCTCTGAGCCCAGACCCGTCCTAGGGGCTTAGAGGGTTAAGAACTGAGGAGGGAGCCCAAGCAGCCTCCTTAGGTAGGGAAGCCCTCTCTGCCACATGCCTGCCTTGACCCTAAGCAAGTAGCTGATCCTGTGCCTCAGTCTCCCCAAGGATAATGCTGCCTGCCCAGCCATTAGGAAAGGAAGTGGGAAGTGTTTATGAAGCTTCTTTCACATGCCTGGTCCTGTGGACTCCTGCCCCATCAGTGCGGGAGTACCCACTAGGGGCTTGGGACAGGTTGCCAATGGTCTGTGCACAGCAGACCATTCTGGCAGCTAGCTAGCTAGCTAGGACGGGTATCTGAGGGTCAGGCAATGGGTCTCTGGCAGAGAAGTTTCACAGCGCGGTTTTAGATGGACAGACCCGACAGCTGGCAGAGGAAGAGGTGTGGAGGCTGATGGGGCTGAGCAGAAGCTGCGGTGGGCTGGGCAGCACTTTTGGCGGGAAGAGGAAATAGAGGATTGGGCTGCCAGAACCTGGGAAGACAGATCTGCTCTGGCGCCCCGCATGCAGTGGAGGAAGGGCCTTGCTGCCGGCTCTGGGGAGGATTATCTATTTTAGCAACTCGGGAAGGGAGGAGGCCAGGAGCGCCCAGCCTCCACCAGTCAGGCGCTGGGGCGCAGCGCAGAGGCGCCAGCTCCCGGCTCGAGGCTGCTGCGGGGCGTCTGCAGGGAGGTTGCAGGGCTCCGGGTCTGGGACCTGCTGGCGGGGCTGGAGTGATGTTGGCGGTGTCACTCAAGTGGCGGCTGGGCGTGGTGAGGCGGAGGCCCAAAGGTACGGAGCAGAGGCTGCTGTGGGGTGCTGGAGGAGCTAGGGGAGGCCCCCTCTCTACCCTTGGTCCCGATGTCCCCTAGCCTGCTTTTGTCTGGGTGCCCGGGGTGTCTCTGTGACATGCCTCCTGGGACTTAGAATCTGGGTCTCCTCCCTTGGCATTTGTCAGTTGCTCATGTCTCCGCTCCGTCTCCCTGTGTTCCGGGTATCTTCCTTCCCCTCTGCCCTATCTCTTTGTCTGGTCCCCTGGGGGTCTCTACCCCTCCCTGGTACTCCTCCCCGCCCTAATGGCTGTCCCTGTGTCTCTCCTACACCTTTCTCCCGTTTGCTCCCACCTGCCTTCTCCCACCCTTCCTGTCTTTGTCCAAGGATCCCTTTCAGTGTCTTTCTGTGTCTTACTTTCTCTGAGCTTCTCGTCCCCACCCCTCAACACCCCTCACGGGATGTGTCCCTAAAAAGCTTTTCTTTCCTTCTTATTCAGACTGTGGGGCTGTGTTGTGGTTGGAGCAGGCTGGCAGTGTGTCTGTGTGCGCTTCCACGCACTCACACCTCTGATGCAGGCTCGGGGGCTGAGGGCTGAAGGTGGCGCCTGGGCCTGGCTCCCATCCAAGCTGAATCGACTCTGAGTCGACACTGGCCCCATGCCTGGCACAGGTCCAAGCCCTGGAGAAGAAGAGGGGACTCAGGTGTGGACAAGGTTGCAGTGTGCCGGGGAGGACAGCGTGGAACTGGGTGTTAAGTCCCAGAGTCTGTGTGACCCTGGACGTCACCTGTGATGGCCCTCTGTTCTCCGCGTATATGCAGGAGCTAAGGATAGTAGGAATCTTAGTCCTGTGCTTCAGGCTGAGAACTAAGAATTCCCAGACTGTTAACAACAGACAAAGACCTTAGAGCAGTGCCAGGGTGTGTCCGAGAAGGCCTTTCCTTATAGTCCCCACTGTGTTCCCCGACCCCAGTCCACTCTTGCTTGTGTAGCAGAAAACCGAGGTCCAGAGAAGTTAAGGAACTTGCCCAAGGCAACACAGCTGACCCACAGATGACCATTTTATTGGCATTTGAAGAACCTATGTGAAGTGGAGGTGCTTCCCCCAGGAGGGGCCTAAGGGTCTATAGGGCAGCAGAGGGCTCCAGGACCCATTCTGGCCTCTGTAGGGACAGAGGCATCAGGAACAGGGTTGCCCAAGAACTCTCTGCTGTGCCCTGAGATGTCCCCCTGCAAAACTGTTGTTTAGATCTGTGAGTCCTGAGGACCCTGCAGTGCTGTGGCTCATTGCATCTTAGGGATGCTCTCTGTGCAAGACCTGAGATTTGCAGAAAGGCTGAGGCTATGCTTTTTGGACACCAAGAAAATGTTTGGGTCTGCTCAGACAGACCTGGTTTCAAATCTCACCCTTGGCTGACACTCTCCGTGTGGCTATGACAGCTGTCAGACCTTAGTTTCTCCACCATAGAGGGCAGACCAAGAAAAGCCACCCACTTCAGATTGCAACTTAGAGTCTGAAGCTGGGCCCTGCATGTACGAGGCTCTTGAGTTGTGAGCTAGATTCTCCCATCCTCTTCCGGCCTCTCCGCACCCTGCTCCACGTTATACCCCAAGCCCACAGCAGCCATGGCCTTGAATGTTGAGCCCCTCATGGAGAAGTGGCAGACAAAGTATAAAAGCATGTTCTGGCTGGTTGAGGGCCTACATGAAGAAGGTGTGGCCTGGCTTCTGGCAGTAGATGTGCTCTCTGGGGGATACACAGCTGCACACCACTGCATGGAGCTATCGCTCGAGGGAGGAGCCCGGAGGCCTTAGTGAGAAGCAAGAGGTTCCCCTAGCTTAATATTCAAGGTTTTATATTTCTAAATTTTATTTATTTATTTTATGTGTTATGTATGTGTGCTGTGTGCAAGCATGGGCTCACAAAGACCAGAATGAGGCATTGGATTCTCATGACTGGAGTTACAGGTGGTTATGAGTCACCTGACATGCATTCTGGGAACCAAACCTGGGTCCTTTATTTCCCTCTACAGAAGCAGAGCATGCTCTTAACCTCTGATCCCTCTTTCCAGTCCTTCAAGGTTTTATTTTAATGTGTGGGGACATGTTTCCTTCCTTCCAGCCCATGGTGTTGTTTTATTGTTTTGTGTTTTACATATTATTTAATGTGTGCGCACACGTACCACGGTGCATGTGGAGAGGCTGGAGAACAGCTTGCAGGAGTCGGTGTGTCCCGGGAATCTAACTCATGTCAGGCTTGTTGGCAAAGGCTCTCGACTTACTGAGTCACCTCACCCGCATCCCAACCGTGTTTGCAATAGATCTTCCTGTTTCTCCTCTTTTTCAAATAAGACCTTCAAGGGCCTCATCCTTTGATGGTTTGAAAGTGGGGGTCACAAACTAGGTGACCCTAGGAAAACGATACCATATTTGTCAACTGAAATACAAGGGTCCAGTTAATGCCGGGAGAAGGAAACAATGATTTTGAGAAGACCAGGGAGGGCTCTCAGAGTAGGAACTTGCTAAATAAGTAACAGAAGGAACAGCTTTTGCAAACAGGGCTGCAGGGCCCACAATCAGTTCATGCTGACACAGGGTCTCAGCCCTGTCTAAGTCAAAATTTATCAAGCACCCATTGTGTACCTGATAGTACCCTAAATCTTAAGGGCACAACACAGGTCGGAATAGACATCCTCACCCTCCCCTCCTAGCTGTGGTCACACATCTTGGTGGCTTCTTCCTCCCTCCTGCACCAGGGGAAGGAGGCTCCCTGAGACTCTCCCCAGGACTCACCCTGGCCACCACAGCGGACTCCTGGCATTTCTTATACAGCCCTACCTCCCACAGCAGCACGAGGCTCAGCTCCGACCCTACCTCAAGCAATGTCTCTTCCCTCCAGTGCTCATCCACTGCTCCCTCTCCTGGGCTTCTGCCCTCCTCCAGGTCTAGGGCACCAGGTGTCTTAGAGCCTGCGCCAGGGGATAAATTCATCCTGGGATTGTTCCAGGATTGCAGAGTCTTGGCAGACTGGTGCGAAGCTCCGCCTTGTTCGGTGTTCTTGCAGCTTGTCGGAAAGCATGCTCAGCACTCACCAGTACATTCTTGTACTCCTCTCGGGCTTGGGAGCTATGATCTAAGTTGCCCACATTGCACCTGGGGAAACTGAGGCTGAAAGAGAAATGACTTTCAAAACCCCAGATGTGTAGGAAATGACGGAGTCTGAGTCTGCCCTGGCACGACAGCTACGCGAACCAAGCATCTTGCCGAGGTATTTTGTTCTTCGGTGGTCAGTGTGTCTCCTGCTGGGGGGAGGGGGGCGTGGGGGGGAGGTAGAGTTCTTTCTGTGATGTCCCCACTCACATCCTCACACATGTGCTGACCTTTCTAGCATCCCTGAGGTTCTCTGCCTTCTGGAGCTCTGCCCAGGGGACCTTGACAGCCTTGATGGGCCCTGGAGCTTCTGCGGGCCATTTCAGCTTACTAGTACAGCCCATGCCTGGCCACTGCCTCTGTCACCACACACTTTTGTCCGTGTCAGTTTTGTGGAGTACAGACTCAGCTGGAGCTGAGGGCCTGCAGTGCACACGAGGCGTAGAGAGGGCAGAGTCTCCCGAGGGCAGAGTCTCCCGTAGCCCTCCCTCATCTCTCGCAGGCTGAGCGAGGTGTGCCTCCGCCCACCTACCTTGCTCACATCCCTGCCACCGGAACCTGTGCTGATCTCTTCGGCTCATGCCCCGTGCTGTCTCCGTTTGTCAGCTTGAATGCTCAGTCCAGCAGGACCATCTGCCTGCTTTAATTGCCCAGATAATTGTGAAGGCTGCTGGCCCTGCCTCCTTCACTGCAGGTCTGACAGGGTGGAAAGAACATCCATCAGTCGGGAGGCCTGAGCAGACCCGACCCCAACTCCCTGCATGTCCTTGGGCAATCCCACTCTTTCTGGCCTCAGTTTCCCTTCTGTGTCCTGCTCCTACCCTCTTAGGAATAAAAGCTCCTTGCCACAACCTCCATTTACCCACATAGTGTCCTTGGGCTAACCTTGTCTCTGCAGCCCCCACATTCCTGTTTTGGCCGAGGTATCAGTGACTCAGAGCAGAAGTGGGCAGGTGGGCGGACAGGGCGGCACAGAGCCAGGCAGCTCCAATTGCTACACAACTGGGGCAGCTGGAGTCCTTCAGAGACGACCTTCAACAAGGTTCCCGTCCTTTACAGAATGGGTGTGTTTGAGCCACGGAGGTAGCTGCCAGTCACTGAGGGGTTAATTTGGGGATGGAGATGAAGGGACCCCAGCTGACTGCAGCTGAGCAGAAGCTGCCCCACAGGCCACAGGGCCCCCTTCTCTCCTGGACCACACGTGCACCCCATTTTACATATTGGAAGGGCAATTTCTACTCAAAGACACCCAGCTAGTCACAGCTGGGGGTGTCCCTGGAAACCCCCAGAAGAGTCTTCACTCTTTGCCGCTTGCCCTGCCACCGAGCTCTTCTGGGGGTAACTAGGTGGAGAAGAGGGTGATCATCCAGCCATCAGGAAGACCTTAGAGGACTAGGTAAACTTCCTAGGGAACAGGGCAGCAGAGCTGTGTGTGTGGAAAGACTTACCCGGCAGAGTACTACGGACGGGCGTGTCTGGGAGATGATGATGCCAGCTAGAAGCTGGGTTCTCTCAAAGTGTTTATGATAGAAGAGAGAGAGGCTGCGGGGGAGGGCATCCAGGTTTGAACCCCTCCACGACACTCCTGGAGAGCCATTGATGGCGTGTGGGACCCTTACCTGTCAGGAGTCTAGACTGACCCAGGAATCTCAAGCTCCAACCCCCGCCTCAGACAATGGTTCCAACAAGGTCTCCACCTTCCACCTCCTTCAGGGAGACTGCCTGACATGGGTATGAAGGCTCGATCCTCGATGTTCCTTTTCACAGCCTTACACGGCAGCCACCAGCCACAGAGCTCTCTTTCCGTATTCAAGTCCACCAAGAGGACACAAAACCAGATAGGGTTATGCTAGTCCGGCAAAGCCCCTTAGGGATCTCATGCACATCAAACTGGCTGAGTTCAAGCTCCCTCCAGATTCCCTCATCTGTCCAGTGTCGTGGAGGCAGAGAAGGTACCACAGAATGTGAGGTGCAGTCTGAAATACAAAGAAACTGGCAGAAGCCAGCAGATGTGGCCAGTGTGGCAAGCTTGTGTTTCCATTTCTCAGAGCCTCAGTTTCCCCTTTGTATGTACCACGAGGCACTGGGTCTAGAGGATGTATAGAGACTGGGTATATCCTTCTCCCTGGTGATGGGGAATTCCCCAGGGGGAGGGGTCTCACAATGGCAGGTGAGTGGAGACCGTCTGGCCTAGCTGTACGCAGGGGCTAAGTCAAACCTCATCCACCTCAGAGCTGTGCTCTTACTGCCAGGCTCAGAGGCCGAATTGACTCCGAGGAATGGAGGGTGCCCCTCACCCACTACATGTTCCAGTGCAAGACAGGCCGCTCAGGGGGCGGCGAGCTCTCTGCGGATGGATGGAAAGTCTTGAATGACAGTGATTCTGGGATCGGAGTCTTAATTGTTTAGATCTTAGTCACCCAGTGGCACTTGTCTGGCTCTTCCTGCACACAGCCTCAGGACCTGGGGCAGTGACGGATCTCCCACTGAGCGGAAGGACAGGGCAGGGAGTGGAAGGACGCAGTGAGGGCTGGCTAATGCCGTCAGGATCGGCTTCTGGGAGGAACAGGTGGACAGCTGGACTGAAGATGGGAATATGCAGAACCTTCTAGGCAGAGGAATGAGCATCAAAGAGGACCCAAGAAGGAAGTACCCGATTCTGATCCTGAGCCTGCCGGGGTGTTCAGGCCGGGCCACATCCCTTTCCCATGCTGGGTCTCAGTTTCTCCTCTTTTGTAAAATGCTAGCAGCAGCACCCACCTCATGAGGTTCTTAAAAAAAAATCTATGAGACATTCACTGTACATGTAGTGTGGCATATCCAGTAGGTGCTCAATAAATGCTGGCCCTATTTAGAGCATTCGCACTTGGGCAGAGGGTGATGCCTGTTGCAGGGCTGGGAGACAGGATCCTGGCTGGCCCTGAGGCAGGCGCTCTCCCAGAGGCCCTTGGGTTTACCCTTTGCTCTCTGCCACTAGCAGCCATATTTGGGAGGCACATGCCCAAGTGCTGTTTTGTAAAGCAACTGCACCCATCCTTCCCGGCCTACTAAAGTGGCTCCTGGAGACTGTCCTCCTTTGTTATCCACATAGCAATCGCGGTACCAGGAATGACACTCTCTGTGCCCTGTGCTTCATTCGCGTCTGCTTGCTCCTACCTGAGATCCAGCCATGCTGTTGGGGACTTCCCTTAGACCCTCTGGGAACGTCCCACTTAGTGCTAGCCATCCTCAGTGCTGGGAATGCCCCGCCCATCTCACCTCACCCTGAGGTCCTGAATGTGGCTCCTCTGGAGAAAGGTGCTGATGCTCCAGTGTGTGGTCTGCTTCCAGCACATAGTAGGTCCCTGGTGAGCTGTCATTGGACCTCAGACCCAGGTCCCTCCACTACTGGCCCGAGAGCTCCTCCTCTATGTTGACATAATTTGTGTTTTGATTTTTGTTTGGGAGGGTAGGTAGCAAAAAGGTCAGGTGGGGAGGGAGGCAAAGGGCCCCAAGTTCTTCTACTGGGACAGAGTGATCCCCAAGGGCAGGAGAATGGGGGAGGTAGTTTGACAGAGGTCAGCTGAAGTCTGCACTCAGTCCCCAGAGGCTCTGTCCAATTAGTTATTGTCTCAGACCCTTAACTGACCTCTTTCCCTCTATACTCTTGTATGGCTGCCCTGTGTCCACAGAGGAGAGCTCATAACACACCTTTGGAGAAAGCTGCTTCTTGTGTGCGTGCATGGGTGTGTGCGTGCATGCGTGTGTGTGTGTGTGTGTGTGTGTGTGTGTGTGTGTGTGAAGGTCCCTCCATTGGGAACACTATGCTCTTGAGGCAGCTCAGCCTCTTGTCTCCACAGGGAGCTGCAGGCTGGCAGGCTCCATGGCCTTGTCAGATCCCCTCAGGGCACACAGACTCACTCTGCAGTCATCACAGGAGACTCCCAGAGCCAGATTCCAGGAGGACCCAGATGTCTTACCCTCCAGGGCTCTGTCCAGGTCCTGTAACACAGGGTGACATGCTATTCTCCTGAACGCTGCCTCACTGTGAAGCCAGCATCACTCCTGTGCCCAACACAACCTCAAACACATATTTTCTTGATTCCTCTCTGGTATCTCTTAGTTGGGGAGCTCTGGAAGGGTGAGGTGTGCATGCTTGCCTCACTGCGGAAACAGCAGATCCATCTAGCTTAGATTCTGATAGGCACTAAATGCTTAGTAAATGCCCTCTGAATGAAGTACTAGATGCTTAGTGAATGTTATCAGTGAGGTCCTAGGTGCTTAGTTAAAGTCCTGAGCGGAAGAGTAAACTACAGTGAGGTAGGACTGTGGCTGTTCAAACCCATACCAACCACCTTCATATGGCCACAACCTGAACATCTCAGCCAAACCTCACAGAAGGCAGACACATCCTCCGTGTTTTAGAGGAGGAGGCTGAGGTTTAGAGAAGCACCCTGGTTGGCTGTATCCTGTCGTCTTTTCCCTTCAGGAGGGAGATAATTACTGACATGAAGGGAGGCATGGAGCCCGTGGGAGGGGGAAACCCGTGAAAGCTGCCTCTCCCACAGCCAGGCTCCAGCGTATGGTGACCGGACCCTCCCCGTCACCAGAGACTCCTTAGATATAGCAGGGGCATCACCCTCTGAAGAACAACATCCTCCTGTCCACAGTCCTGAGTTCCCAGGACATGGGATGTTAGGAGCACGTTGGTGTGTTCCAGGCACTCTGGACAGGTTCGTGCTGCCGACAGAGGGCCTGACCATTCTGCTTGGGTTGGCTGTGGCTTTTCTGAATCTTCTGGAACTTTCCTCTCTACACTGGCTGCCATATTTTGTTCTTGTACTCTCCTGAGACCCTGAGCCAGTGACCCCCCTCATGTTCTGCTATGCCTAACACCAGGACCAGGTGGGTCTATAAGGCAGCCGTGTCCCTGAGGGGCCGCAGGGATTGGGAGGATGTTTATATCTCGAATAGGCGTGACACAACTCGATAGACCGGAGGAATCTGGTCTTAGTTCTCTTCTCCTGTAGCAGGTAGACTGGCAGGCTGGCCTTTGCTGTCCCCAGAGCCCCTGCCTTCTGGAAGTGTTTAGCAGGAGTGATGCAGAGGCCTCAGGCCAGGGTCTGCTGTCCCTGCTTGGGGAGGGAGGGGAAGAAAGCCACCAAAGCCCACAGCAATAAAGGGCTTATCGCACAGTTCTCTATTGCCATCTCTGCCTTCCTCCCCGCCAGACTTAATTTCCGCTTGTCACTTGAGAGGCCTGGCGGGTTTGGGAACACAGCTTGCTCGTGTCACAGTGAACTCAGCCCTGGTCTGTGGGAGGAAGGGCAAAGCTTGGTGCTGGAGGAGCCTCTAAGACCCTTCTTGATCTCTGCTGTAGTCACAGCCTCTGGGTCTCTGTGGGGGTGGGAGGGCCCCCGGGAGTCCACCAGCAGGGGGATACCAGGGAGCATCCCACCTCCAGGGCCAGGGTGCCTCTGAGGAGAAAGGAGGAGACTGGAGCCAGTCTGGCAGGGGGAGCCAGCCACAGCAGGACTGTCAAAGTCCGAAACACTCGTCCAAGGTCCCACCCTCCCCCTTGGAGTGTAACATCTGGGGCCACTCACAGCTGGTGGGTGACAAAGTTTGACCATCCTGAGGCAGAACAGCTAGTCCACATCGCAGTCTTGGCGTGAGGCACTTGGCAGGTGGGTGATGGATGGACGCTTTCCCTGGCCACTAATACAGGTGTCTCTGTTGTCAGCAATGACATGAAATCCTTGAGCCAAAGGCTTGTGCAAAGGAAGGAGTCTGTTTTGCCCTCACTGTGCTAGACCCTTGAGCCCAAGATAGGCAGCTGATGGGGTGTGTGTGTGTGTGAGTGTAAATGATGCAGTCGCAAGACTGAGGAGGGCATAATCCAGTTCCCAGGCAGTCTCACACTGCTGGATACTGAAGTCATGACCCTCGAGTCTCTGGGGACCCTGGAATCTATTAGCATGAGAAAACCAGGGAGCATCCCATCCTCAGGCCCAGGAGGCCTGTGAGGAGCCCCGCTCCAGTCTCATCATGCCTGGTGGTATACCAAGACTTTGAGGTGAGTGCTTTGTGCTACTGTTCTACACCCTGGGAAACTGAGGCCAGAGAGGCTTGAATGAGCAAACCATCCTCTGGCACACAGTCTCTGGGTGTGGCGATGCTGAGTCTCTGACTGGTGTGCCTGCCAGCTTGGTGGTCCAGCCACCCCCACCCAAGGCTACCCTCATGTGCTTCCAGTGTGTCAGAGTACAGATAAGTCAGATGCTATCTTTGGGAACTGCAAGAGGCCTGGCACCCAGCCACTGCGTACACCCTACAATCTGTCTCCCTTTCCTCTGCCTCCCCGAGGTTGGCAGCACTGGGCTAGAGGGGTGGTCGCTGGAGCAGGTCCCAGGAGCAGCTTGGCCTGGACGTGGCTCCCAGGTGGAACTCCTCAGCAACATTCCAAGATGCCCGAGGTCCTGGCAAAGATTTCTCATGCTCTTTCCCTACAACTGTCTGTGGCTTCCCCCACTGCCTGCAGGATGCAAGCAAACTCAGACCTCAGAAGCATTTGTTAACAGATAGGGTTGGCCTGGGAGGCCGCACTTGCAGCAAGTCCCCAGTGGCTGTGTGAACAACAGCCCTCAGATCTTGGAGGGATGAGACCTCTCAGACTTCATCCGGCTCCATTCCCAGGCTCTCTCATCATCTCTCAGGAGGACTTTGCCCACAGTTTCACATGGTAGCCACTTTCTCGGTTCTACTCCTCCTTCAAAAGCAGGCTCAAAAGCCTCTTCCCAGTTTCTCCAGGTAGCTACATGCCCACCTCTGCACCCCCAGACTTCTTTACTATCCTGATGGTCTAAGACTTCAGACGCCACCCACCAACCCCTGTCAACTGGGTGACCTTGCTTAGCCTTTCTGGGTCAGAGTTCACATTTGGACCCCCTTTGTACCAAGATTGACCAACAGTCATTTCTTCACATACGAATGGATAAAATTAAATAAAAATGTGTGCTGGGGTGGCTGGGCCAGGGCAGAGGCAGAACTCGCTTCCGTGCCTATCTGGCTTTGTCTCCGGTCCCCCCAGTGCCCAGCACGGCAGGTTTTCAGAGTAATGCCGTGCAGACGACGTCTCTCCTCCTAATCCATGGAATGACCTTTCCAAGGGCTTCTCAGTCACAAAAGTAAATTCCAAAGGAACCGTGAAGAGCCGAAGGGCTCCGGCTGAGCTCCCCCCTGCCAATCAGAACGGCTCTTGGGGTGCGTCTGTCAAGAGAGCAAATGTTTTCTTAAAGAGCAGACGCCACTCCAGAGGCCTGTGTGCCTTTTGCCACGGTCCGCAGATGGGGGAGGCTCTGCTAGAGGACCTCTGGTGACTTCCTTTCCACTGCTGTGCAGATGGGATGCTCAGGTAGCCCTCTGTGCCCTGGTGAAGGCCCACGCCATTGCCGGGCCTTCCTTGACATTTCTAGGCCTGGGACCCATGGAGCCTGTGCCTTCTCTCTGCTTGATCTGACTCTTTCATATGAGATTTAGCCTCACTACCTCTCCCATGGCTGTACAGTGCTCCCAGATCTTTGGCCTGGACCTCAGGGCTGGTCTAGGGAACTTGCCTACTGCCTAGACCATACCCCCAGCATATCCACCACCCCTCCCTACCCAAGGTTACTGAGCGGTAAGGCCTCTTAGGGAATGAAGGCAGGGCAGGGACTGGAGCCTGTAGACAGATGAGAACATGGATTCATCTGAAGCTGGCCCGGCGTAGTCTGTGAGCATAATCTGACTTCCATAGTGGCTGGGCTGCTGAGAATTCCCTGAGAGCAAGAGCCCTGTATCTAAACCTCTGCTGCATGCAGCTGGGTGCACTGAGCGCTTGCACAGGTTGTTGACGGCCACTGTTTGGTGCCTTGTGTCACTAACCCTCTGCCTTTCTTCTCAGTGCCCATGTATAGTCCTGGGAGAATGAGATGGGGCAGGAATAATATACAGCTGCCCCATCTGGAGGGGTCCTGGGGCTACATTAGGATCTGCCTGTTGGTCCTGAGCCCCGAGTGAAGGAGATCTGTCAGTGGGCAGGATTGGGGGCCCATCTGGGGCCAGCAAGGGGCAGCTTGCCAGCTGTGACTGCAGCCCATGACCAGCTGCCCCTGCCCGTCAAGCTTAGATGTGGAAGATTCTTGGCCTGACATACTCAGCCCCCATGTAATGCTTGTGGACATTGCGTGTGGTAGGCTGTTAGGTTCATGGTCCCTACGTCTCAGCTTCCAGAGAGAAAAGTGAAGCAGAGAGAAGGCAGGTAGAGATCAGTGCCAGGGTCCTTGGGGGCTGTGAGTATCTCAGAGGTGCCTAGGAGGCAATCACATGGCCAGAGAGGCTGCTGCGCTTTGGGGTTTATGACTGGAATCCTATGCCAGTCCTGCTGAAATCCATTCCTTACAAGAATAAAGTTTGGGAAGGTCTGTCCTCTTTTCCAGATGTGAAAACTGAGGCCCAGGGTAGACAGTCATTTGCCAAACAGTCATTTGCCAAAGACAGTCATTTGCCAAAGCCCTGGGGTACTTTAGGATCAAAGTCATGTGTCCAGGAGACTGGGGAGGGCCCTAGGATTCTCTTCTAAGCATCTGAGTGCTGCCATATGCCCCTGGCCAAGGGGGGCTCAGATACTGATCTTGGAGACACAGTGAAGAAAGCTTTGGCCCCTTTAAGTAGTGAGCAGGCTGCAGTGGGTGGACTATGCCCCGCCAGTGGGAGGGAGCTCCTGGGCCCCTCCCCGGGGAGGGTGAGGGAGGAACCTAGTGTGTGTGTCTGGGAGCTGTGGGCAGTGAAGAGACAGCAGACATGCTGTGTGGGCTCAGCCGGGACAGCCCTGCAGAGGCAGGTACGTGGAGCATGCAGGCACCATACCAGCTGCAGAGAGGGGCTTGGATGGTAGGAATGGGGCTGACACTCTGGAAGTCTGGTGGGGAAAAGAACATGGGACCTCTAACCAGGCAGGGCTGGGTTTCTGCTCTGGAGCTGTCCTGTCACTGGAAGGCTGCCTCCCAGGACTGTCCCTGGGCACAGGTTACAGGGTGGTCAGTCAGCGACCCAGGAAGGCTGTCCTTCCTGACTCAGTATGGGGAGTAGAGCCGCCAGTTGTTGGGTGCATGGGGCTGCCCATTGGGAGGGAGCCTTCCCTGAGGCCAGGGTGGATGAAGGTTTCTGGGAGCCCTGGGCTCTGGAACTCAGTAGAGGGGCGGGGCCCAGCTGCCACATTCCTAGGTGGCTATGGTTGTATCTGGGACTGGAGAAGACCTGTAGGGCAAGTATAGTGATCCCTGTCCCTGTCTGTCTGTCTGTCTGTTTCCTTAACTTCAGCCTGCTGGGCCAGCCTGACCTCCCTCAACAGTGTGGGTCACTCTGCTCTCTGTGACTTTAAGGGTTACCACTTCCAATGCTCTCAATACCTTCCAAGGTCTACACACCTCTCTACAGCTTCCAGGGTAGGGACCAAGCACCCCAGGTCTCCTTCAGGGACACCTCTGTCATACAGTTTGAGCTGGGGATGTTGGGACTTCTGTGCTTTTCTTACTCCCAATCCTTCTGGGCTTTTGCCCGATTCTCTTCCTGGTATTCAGGCTTCTGCCCATAGTAGAGCCTGTGTCCTGGTGTTCTCTTGGCCTCTGGGCTCCCACTTCTAGTGAGGCCTGTGTCCTGGTGTTCTCCTGACCTGCCTCAACCCCTGGGTTCCCAGTAGGGAGTGGCTAAGCCTGAAGTCTGGTCACAGCGTCTGAGCTCAGCTCTCGAGGCCTCTGCCGAGCAAGTGCTCTGGATTCTACGCTGATGCATCCGATTCCCCTCTCCACTGGAGCCACTGAGAATTTCCTCCCTGGGTCATAGGATCACGCCTGCATCACATTCCGTGACTTCAACCCCGAGGCTCCTTTTAAAAAAAAAAAAAAGAAAAGAAAAAAAAAGAAAGAAAAGAAAAGAGAAGTGCTGAAATGGAGCTTCAGGGACAACAGGGTCTAGGTGTACTATAGTCCTCGTCCCCTTCCCCGTTTCTCCATCCTGTTCCTCCTCCTCCTCCTCCCCCTCCGCCTCCTTCTAGCTTTGTATCAGAGTCTGTCTCCAATAGTTCCCTCAAAAGTGTCAGGGCTCAGCATGGATTCCATGCCCATTGCTAAGCCCACCATGGGGGCCTCTCACTAGCCAGGCCTAGTTGCAGGGCCTCTCCTAGAGCAGGGGAAGAGAGTGGACAGGTAGTCACGGTGGGGTGGGGCCGGGTGGGGACTGAGGCCTGTGGAGCAGGAAGCCTGGCTCTCTCTGGCCTGGATGGACTCTACCTAGGTAGCTCTTTCCTCAGATTCCTCCCACTGAGACTGTCCAGGCGCTCTCCTGGGAGCCTCTAGGGGATCTGTGGGATGGAAGATAACAGGTACAGTAGGCCTGACTCCAACTAAAGTGGCTGAGAGTGTCCCCTACTCCTGCACACACACACACACACACACACACACACACACACACACACACTGCCCTCACACTCCTGCCTGAAGGATGGGCATGTCCTCTGACTCCTGACCACAAAGATGTCTTTGTCATCAGAAGCTGCCAGGGTTTAGTGAATACTGGCCACCAAGTACTCCAGACTCAGGACAACTGAGGCAGAGTGTTCGCACGATGAGGGCGTCCCTGATGACACCCCCCTTCCCAGGGGCTTCATCGGAGCCATTTCTAGGCCTGGGCTGTGGCCATAGGGAAGCCCTTAGAGGTCATCCACTTGGGGATCAGCCAGTCGCCTGGAGCCAGGGAGGGGTGGGCTCCACCCAGGCTCAACCCCTTCCTGTTCCTGGCCTCTGGCCACTCATTATGCTTCTTTGATGGGCATTCTCCTTTTCTTCAGATGGGGATTGAGTTCAAAAGCTAGGCGCCTACAGAATGCTAGAAAGCCCTGCAGTGCAGGGAAGTGAAGTCTTTCTGATAATGTTGAGTGCAGAGGAACAGGTGGGAAGAGGCTTCGAGACTTCGGGAGGTGTTGGGGTGAGTCTCTACAACAGACTCATGGGTATGGCCTCTCTGACTGGGGACATTTCTGCAGGAGGGGAGAGAAGGGGTTTGTGGACATCTGGGAAGTCTTCCAGGCAGAGGGAGGAGTGATGCTAATCACGGCTCTAAGGAGCCTTCCCCCACCCGGGCTGTAGTTCCTTCTTCCTCGCTTGGGCTCTTTTGTGCTCCCTGCTAGGTGGAGGGAACGGAGCTAGGCAGGAAGGGTGTGTCCCTCTTGGGTCAGGGACACCTGGTTCCATGATGATCTACAGCATACCAGGTATCACCCCATCACAGAGACCCCTGTGAGACTGCTCCCCTTCCTTCTCAGTAACCAGTGACTGGCCAAGGGCGAGCCCGGCAGGGTTGCCAGTTCTCCTTCTCTCTAGCCGCCTTGACATCGCATGGTGAGGCTTCCTGTTTCATGTGTGACGGCTCTGCTCATGCCACTGAAAGTGCGACGTGGCTGTTTTCTCTATCATCCCATGCCTCTGCCCGTGGAAAGCTGGTTTCCGGGAGGCCTTTTGGCTATGGAGACCAAAGCCTACATCTATAGCTCAGCCCTGTGCTGATCCAGCCCTGCAGAGACAGGGTTGTCCCTGTGGGAGAATGTCTTCTTGAACAGAGAGGTCCAGGGATTGAGGTGTTATTTCCAGAGAGACGGGTCATAGAGGGCTGGGCCAGATGCCCTGGGAGCCAGGTGGTTTGGGCTTGAATGCATCCAGGGCTGAGTGTCCTTATTGTGACTCCCTTACCTTCTGTGTGCCTTGGTTTCTCCATCTATCCCACGGTAGTGACAGTGGCACTTCTGACTCAGGCTTATTCTGAAGACAGAGTGGTAACAACTTTGAAGTTCTTAGACCCAGGCCTGGCATCAAACCCATCCCATCTTTTGGCATGAGCCGATACTTATCCTCTCTGTGACTCAGTTTCTCCATCTGTGTATCATCATGTCAAGCTGACCTGATTCCCATGTTCTTTCCTCTGCATGCCAACACTGCCTTCCGTGGCCTGGTCAGTCAGATGGAGTCAGGACAGTGATGCTAAGCGGTCACTCTCCAGGAATTGTCAGTGAATCTCCACAGACTGGAAAGTGGGATGCAACGGCCTGGGTGTGGGGACCTTAATTCTGTTGTCATGGGAACACAGGGGTCTCACCAAGGGGTCTTCATCTCCAGCTTGCTCGAGTGCCTCCAATGCGGATGACAGGCCTGAGCTGAGTTTACAGCACTGCTCAGCCCCCGTGCCCCTTTCCTGGCACTCTGTTTAGGCGGCACCCTGGCAAAGCAGACTGGCAAGGGGCAAACTTCCTTTTCCCTTTGTCAGCTCAGTAGCTCCCTGGGGCTGCAGAGGAAGAGAGGTGTAGGGCAGATGAGCAAGATCTGCCTGAGAAACAAACAAAAAAAAAGGACCCCCTTCACACCTCCACCTCCGAGTTGCAGCAGCTGGGACCAGGTGTCCAGGCCTGTGCCCTGGCTCCCCATGGGCCCCGGAAGTGAATTTCCCTCTGAAGCAATTTCTACAGCACCAACTGACTGAAGTAGTGCTCATAATTGGCCATTGCTGGAAGGAGACTAGAAAAATGCAGATAAAAATATCCCTGTTTTTTTATGCACGTTTCCAGCTGAAATTGGTGGGAAAGATGTTTTTTTTGAAAAGCCTTCATCTCTAAGCATGTAATTACCAGAACATCCCCCCACCTCTCAAAAAAAAATAAAAAATACAAGAGGACAGGAGAACGTGAGCATGTTCCCTGAGAGGGGACTCTGGGGGCTAAACCACATGGAGGCATCTATAAATAAAGTGGTCCCCTAATTTCTCAGTGCTCTCAGGGAGGGAGACACCCCCACTTTACAGATAGAGATTAGAGGCTCAGGGCATGCAGCCAGTTGGCAGTTCTGGTCATGCTTTGATTCTTGCTTTGAATGTGCCTCAGTCTCTCCCATCACAAAGCTGCCCTTGAAGCTGATGTCCCCCCTGAAGAAGCATCAGTTCATATCACTCATTCGCTACGGGTTACTCTGAATATGACTTGGGGGAAGGGCTGTTAGTTAGAAAAGCCTCTTATCCAGAAGTTCTCCTAGCCAGTATGATCTGTCCTCTGACCTCCTGACCTCCTGACCTCCTGACCTCCTGACCTCCAATGGAGGCCTCTGGGATCCACTTGAAATGCCTGGCTTTGTTCAGGTCTCTGCTTACTGCTAGCTCTCTCTCTCTCTCTCTCTCTCTCTCTCTCTCTCTCTCTCTCTCTCTGCATGTGCACACACGTGGCTTTTTATGTGTGTGTGTGGGGCAGTCACCTTTAAAGACAGGTTGGGAGGACACCATAGGGACACTCAAGGAATGGGGTCTCCTCCTTCAGCAGCTAGCTTGCCTGAGCCTGGCTACGGAGAGAGCAGCATTTAGGGATGCCCAGTCTGCAGTTCTCTGTCTTCAGGGTTCAAATATCCACCTTACACCCATAGGTCTCCAGGGCTATGTTCCAAGGGAGTCACTGCTTTCCGTTCTGGATAAACATGGTCCTCAGCTTCCTTCAAACACGGGAAACTCTTGTACCCTTCCCTATAGACACATAAACCTCGCAGCCTATCTCCATCTCCCCAGGACAGCCAAGAGGGAGGGAGCCCAGGTGAAGGGATCCGATTTGCCTGGGATGAGACACATTTCCATCTCAGAATTGCCCTGGTGAAATACTAGAGACATCTGCCCACATCGCTGATGGAACGAAGCCTTTCTAGTTTCATTAGCTTAGACGCGTCTTGTTGGAGATAATGAAGGACGTACGAGGGAGCAGTAACGGGAGGCATTATACTAAATGGTGTGTTGCCTGAATTGGTGACGGCTGTGAGCATGGGTGTGGGAAGGAGAGTGAATGCGGAGCTGCTGGGGACCCCACTCTAGGAGCCCGAAAATGCTGCCCACCTTAACTGCTGTTTGGATATTTACCAGCTTTTTTTTTTTTTTTTTTTTTTTCAAGCAGAGAGGGCCTGGCCACTTAGCAGAGTTAATGGCGAACCCAGACGATTTCTCATGGGTTAGATTAAAGATAATGAAGGTTTCCAAGGGTCTCAGTCGAGCGGTGGCCCTGACCCTAGCCAAGCCTTTCCTCTAGGCCGAGTGCACCCCTGTTCATAGAACAGTGGTCCTCAGGGGAGGCTGATGTGGCATCCCCATTGAACACTTGACAATTTCTGGAGTCATTTCCAGCTGTCCCAGGATTTATTAATGCCTGAAAATGGAGACCAGGGGTGCTGTGAACCTTCACACAAAACAGCGGCCCCTCCCCCCTCCCCAAATAAATCATTAGAGCTGGGGTTGATAAACTCACTGAGCCCTGACAGTGGTCCAAGCTATCTTGACTCGGGCTGATTTGCCCAGGCTGGTCAAATCTGTCTGACCCTAGCCCTGAGGCTTGAGGGAGAAGAAGATGCTACCCTACCGCTGTCAAATGACAAGCACAATCCACTTCGAAGGGTGGGCCTTTCTGCTCTGAGCTGGTCTTCCTTAAGGGACTAATGGGGCATGTGCAGTATCAACCAAAGGCTGAGGGAGGGCTAGGAAGCTGCAGGTGAGCCTGACACTGGGAAGGACGCCCCCTCCTCAGACAGCACAGCCAGCCTGTTGGCCTAATGATGGTCATCCAGGGGCCAGGAACACCGAGGCTTGAAGGAGCCTGGCACACAGCCTGGTCAAGAGGCACTGGGCTATGGGGTTGGGGATGGGATCACAGAGTCTACCTTGGAACTGCCAGTCTGAGCCTCAGTTTCCTCATCTGTCAAGTGGACCTGAAGCTCTCACCCCTTCCCCACAGTTCACAGTGAGCATCTAATGAGGCTCCAGCTGTGAGAACAGCAAAGTCCAGAAAAGGAATGTAAAGCAAGGGACCCCGCACAGAGGGAGGGGCAGTGGCTTCCCCACAGACACCCTGGCAACTTCAGGCTGTTTGAAAACACAGATGTAGGTGAGCCTGGGAAAGGATGGAGGAGGCTATCAGTCAGCAGACAGGGAAAGGCACAGTGACCCCAAGCCAGCACAGACCACTGAGCCATTTGACCTCAGGTTCTGTTGGGCCAGGATTGTCCCCAGGTGTCGAAGGGGAAATGCTTCCTTGGCCTGCAAATAATGAAAGCCGCAGAGCTCGGATCAGGTTCTAAAACACTGTTGTCTTTGTATGTTACCTATGTGTGCTCCAGGGACAGGGACTGTCCGTTTTCTGTACCACTTGTTCTGCTGCTGTGGGTCAACCAACCACACATCAAAAATATCAGGGAAAAAAGTTTGTCTGAACTGAACATGCGAGAGTCTTCTCTTGGTCATCATCTTGCTTTATGACTCAGTCATCTGGTTCTAGCTGGAAGGCTCTAGCTGTGTAGATAACTTAAACATGTTTCATGAATGTGACTGGAGAATCTGCAGACACGGAGTCCTTCAGAGGTCCTGGGGAATACTGAGGGACGACTAACCAACCTCATCTCTAGATCTTTTTTTAGATGTCCAGCAGTGTCAGAGCTGCCGTCCTGTGTTGCTTAGGAATTCATGGAAGGGGGGGGGGAGCTCGGGCATGTTCAGTATAGGAGCAGTTGTTTTCCAAACTTTTTTTCAGTTGAATCTGCAGGTGTGGAGACAGAGGGCTGACTGTATTCTCTTTATATTTAAAATATTGGGGGTGGGGTCGTCTCTTGGTTTTGTTTTGCTTTTTGATGGTTTCTCATCAAAAAGTCACTAACTATAGGGTTGAGAATGACCTTGAGTTTCAAATCTTCTGCCCCTCGAGTGCTGGGATTACAACCTGTGCCACCAAGCTGTGCCCTAATAACTCTTTAAAAAAAATCCCTCAAAGACAAATGTCTGTGCAGAAGACACATATCCCAGGAAGACACGAAGATGGGAAACGAGAGGGGGGTGGCGAGGATCTGGGAAGAGAGCGGCAGGTCCTGTCTGTCTGCTAAGATTCCTGAGAGAGGGAGAGACTGGGAAATACCACTTCACGATGTAATGAAAAAGATTTTCCGCCCAGTAAAGCTAAGGTTCAAGGACTTACACATAAGTGGGATTTATACTATGTAAAGCATCAACGCAGACACACACATGCACACACGTGCGCATGCATGTGCTCACGTGCATACACTGGCCAGGTCTGGTCACGAAAACCATGGTAAGTGCCTGTCTTACCAGGAATGCATCTAGAGCCTGGGACAGGGCCAGCAGGCCTGGGTTTTTAAGCTAGATCATAGACCCCCCCACCCCCCAGCTGTGTGACCCTGAACTCAGTTCTCCCTGAGTCTCAGCTTCCTTTCTGGTTTGGGTAACATTACCCATGATAACAATATGGACCATGACATGTCGGATGCTCAACCTTAGATTGGCTGAGAAGCTCCCCACATGGGAATCCTTTATCCAAGCCTTCTTCAGCCTGAAGAGAGAGCCCTGGGATACCCTTGCAGGAGACCAGGCATAGCTGTGGCACAGCACGAGGTAGAAGAGCTCCCCCAGTGGAACGAAGATGAAAGTGAGACCTGGGCCAGTTTCTCATTCCAGTCTCTACCTTTCTCCCACAGATGATGGCCCTTACTCAAAAGGGGGGAAGGACCCAGCAGGGGCTGACGGGGCCCTGGTGTGCCGTCGCCAGAGCATTCCAGGTATGGTGGCTCCTGCCTTGCTCTGAGCTCTGCCCTGAGTTCCAGTGACTCGTGAAGGATCGGCACCCCCATTGTCTGTGCCCTCGGTGTGGTCACTCCTGGCGGAGGGTGGTGCCATCCAGCATGAAGCGGCAGAGTGTGGCCCCCCTGCCCTAGCCTCCCCTGAAGGAATGCTTACCTGCTCATCCTCCTGTCTGCCCACAGAGGAGTTCCGGGGCATCACCATGGTGGAGCTGATCAAGCGTGAGGGCAGCACTCTGGGCCTGACCATCTCGGGAGGGACTGACAAGGACGGGAAGCCCAGAGTCTCCAACCTGAGGCCTGGGGGCCTGGCAGCCAGGTAAGAGGTGTGGGGTAGTAGATGGTCATTGGGAGGGGACAGATAAGTAAGTGCAGGAGCTCGATGTCTGCCACAGGGCGCCTCTAACAAATGCCCAGCCTCTTTCCTTCTCTCCCCTGAGGCGGCAGCACCCCACCCAGGCAAGGCCATGTTCCCTTCCATGTCATTCCCTCTGCCCCCGGCAGACTCCTATTCATCCCTCCACATGCAACACAGAAGCCACTGCTTCCAGGAAGCCCTTCAGGGTTTCCAACTAAGTTAGTGCTCTGTGCACACTGTCCTGTATGTTCCCTCTAGACCACAAGGGCTGGAAGTTAGCCTAAGTGTCCAGATGAACTGATCAGAGGGGCTTCAGAGGGCTGTGGGAAGAGCACAAGAGAAGAGCAATGGGCAGGTTGTGCAGGATGGTCAGTGATGTCAGCATGATGCTGTCACCAGGCCAACACAGTGGGACAGGCTGGGGAGTTCGGGATGTCGTCCTCAGGCTTGGTTGGACAGGTGCTGTCTGTCTCACCCCTTGCTGTTTAGCCTTGGACAGGGAGGACTGCCCTGAACCTCAGCTCTCCGGGGGTCCTGGGGAAGGGCGGTGTGAATGTCGGTGCCCAGAGGTTAGCACTGACCCCGCTTGGGCTCTGGCTCTCTGGCTTTAGGAGCGATCTTCTGAATGTGGGCGACTACATCCGCTCAGTGAACGGGATCCACCTGACCCGCCTCCGACACGACGAGATCATCACACTGCTGAAGAATGTGGGCGAGCGCGTGGTGCTGGAGGTGGAGTATGAGCTGCCCCCGCCCGGTGGGTGCCCTTGCACGGGGAACTCTGTCCACTGCCTCAGGCATGGGGGGACACAGATGCCTCCCTGCCCTGGCCTGGGGTGGGACTGGGGATCACCTAGCTAGGGTGGGTGATGTCTGGAGGCTGGCCACACATGGTAGAACATGGCAGACGCAGTATGTTGACAACAGGTGGTGGTGGGAGCCTGTTCATAACCTGCCATCTTGTGTAGCTGGATAGAAAGGCGTCTGGGGACACAGGCTTGAATAACTTGTTTCCTGACCCATTGCTCCCGACTGGACTGCACAGCGACCTAGGATTTCTCCCAGTTCTGAATTTTCAAAGTTGGTCTAAAGACCTACTTGGAGTGACTGGAAGCAAGCCTGCCTTAGCCCTGAGGGAATCCTGTGCTCTGCTGTGGCCCTCATGAGCATATCAGACCCTCTCCCCTGTCTGTGGTGGACTAGGTTGGGTAGAGAAGAGGACCTTCCAGTGCCCCGCCTCCTCTGCCTATGCAGTAGAGAGAGGCCAGCCGTCACTGTGACTCTGGCTGGTGACTTGGTTCTCCTGGAGTGAGCCTTGGGCACATCTACCAGCAGCACAGAGATGTGGTGGTGGGATTCAAAGGAGGCCTCGGTTTCCCCACAGCTCCCGAAAACAACCCAAGGATCATTTCCAAGACGGTGGACGTCTCCCTCTACAAGGAAGGCAACAGCTTTGGCTTCGTCCTCAGAGGTCAGTGTGACAGATCTCCTTGGGATGACCAGCGTGAGGTCCCTGAGGAGCCATGTCTATTTCGCATCACGTTGGTGAATGTGACCTGCGTTTTGATTAGGACTTTCTCAGTTTATTTAACTTTGAGTCTCTATGTGTGCTCAAGCGACATGACGAGTGTGTGTGTGTGTGTGTGTGTGTGTGTGTGTGTGTAGGGGTCAGAGGACAACTTGTAGGAGTCAGCTCTCTTGTTTCATTGTGTGGGTTCCTGTAACAATCTCAGCCCATGAGGCTGGCAGCAAGGATCTTTGCCTGCCGAACTGTATCTCACCAGCTCTTGCTTAGCGATTAAAGAACACAGGACCGCTCAGTCAAACATCTAATGGACAGTTGTGAGGACAACGAGGCATGTGTGGCTGACGAGAGAACGCACGGGGGTGATGGGAAGCTGCGGCAGATGCGTGACAAAGTTTGAGTTCCCCAGTAACCAGGGCAAAAAGGAAGAGAAGATGAGATCTCAGGAGAGAGGCACACTATGTGACCGAGAGAGAGAATCTGCATTGTTTCCTGTCCCTCATCCCACCTGTGGGGAGGGAGGCTGCTTGGGCCGGGGGCAAGGCCTTTGCTTGCCAGGAGAACTGTGGGTAAGTGACTCTTGCTTCCTGTTGATTTCTGTCCAGGAGGTGCCCACGAGGACCTGCACAAATCCCGCCCGCTGGTCCTGACTTACGTGAGACCTGGTGGCCCAGCAGACAGGTGAGTCTGCCTGAGACAGAAGCATCTACGTCCCCTGGCCACTTGACACGTGGAAGCCATGTGAACGCTTCGTGGTTATCTGAGGCCCTGAGTCTTCACGTCATTTCCCAGATGGGATGTTGAGGCCGGAAGGGGACAACATGCCCAGAGTCACTCAGAGAATTGATGGAAGTGGTTAGGAGAGGCCCCAGCTTGAATCTTCCCAGCGTCTTCCTGACTCAGCCTGGGACAAAACGCTCTTGGCTCTGTGACTGACCGTCTCTGCCTGGGGCTCTCTGTGGAAACCTCTCATGTCCCAACAAGTCCCATGGGCCGGGAGGACAGGGTGTGGGAGAGGAATATGTCCAGGCCCTGCTGCTGTCTCCTGACCCCTCACCCTTGTTCTCTGAGCAGGAGACTCCTGACCATTTTAAGAAGCCTGGACTAGGCTTGCCGTAGATCTAAATTTGGTCTTGGTCTGGGGCCCTGCATGAGCTGCTATTCATAGAACCTCCTGGAATAGCATTGGCACCTGTCAGGGGCGACATTCCAGGGCAGGGGTTGGGATCAAACTGGAGCACTGCTGACTTCTTTCCCAAGCTCATCTGTCACTAGGCCAGAGTCGCTATTGGGAAATTGGGGTGGGGACAATGGGCAGGGACTCTACAATGAGCAGTCCGCCCCTTCTCTGATGTTGTATGTCCCCAGCCAGGCCAACCACCTCTCTGGGCTGTGGTGTGAGTGGCCTTGAAGAGCGTTACCCAGCTAAGACGTGCTGTGGGTAGAGGGCATCAGAGCTGGCCTGATACGTTTTACTTACACCCTGTCTCTTCACCCCTGACTCGCTCTGTGTGCCCCATCCCTGACTGGGCTTTCATCTCCCCTACAGGGAGGGTTCCTTAAAGGTGGGGGACAGGCTGCTCAGCATCGATGGGATCCCCCTGCATGGGGCCAGCCACGCTACCGCAATCGCCACCCTGCAGCAGTGCAGTCACGAGGCCCTTTTCCAGGTGGAGTACGACGTGGCCACCCCAGGTACGCTCAGGTCTGAGGGTAAGGGCTGGGGCAAGAAGAGTTCCCAGATCCTCAGTACTATATAGAGACTGTGCGATCTCAGGCCAGTGCTTTAGCCTCTCTGGGCCTCTTGACAGCGTCAGGCATCTCCTGATTTCACTGGGGGATCTGGCAGGGACAATACAGGTGAGGTGTCTGGTTGTGGACAGGGAATGTCAGCATACTCCTGTGTATGTACACACACACACACACACACACACACACACACACACACACGAGCATGAAGTGGACTGAACCTTTGGCAAAGCTCTAGGCAGGATGAACTGTAAGTGCAGGTGTCCTGGGGCAGGAGATTTGGGCCTGAGAGTGAGGGGCAGCCTGGCTGCAGTGATACCTGAATGGGAAGGAGCCAGGACAGAAGGGGCGGAGGGAGAAGCCAGGGCCTAAGGAAGTGACTCTCTGCCTCAGGGAGAGCCGATGTGACACCAGGATGCTTGGGGCGGAGGTAGGGGATGGCTCTGAGGTACAGTGCAGGCCTGGCCTGATTTGCTGGTGGCTGTATGCTCTTCTTCCCCTCCATACCTCCCCTTCCCCAGCATTAAGGGCTAAAGGACAGCAGAGTCAGGCCAGGCAGGCCAGCACGCGCCTTTACTTCCCACGAATCCTTACATTTTCCCTCCCCATCCTTCCAGACACAGTGGCCAATGCGTCAGGCCCTTTGGTGGTAGAAATAGCCAAGACCCCAGGATCTGCCCTGGGGATCTCTCTCACCACCGGCTCCCACCGGAACAAGCCAGCCATCACTATCGACCGTATCAAGCCAGCTAGCGTGGTGGACAGGTGAGGCGGAGCAGGGCTATGCAGGGCAGAGGCGGCCCGTGGCTCTGTCCTCTGGACCAGCCTCTCTGTGCCCCTGTCCCTCAGGAGTGGGGCCCTGCATGCTGGAGATCACATCCTGGCCATCGATGGCACCAGCACAGAACACTGCTCCCTGGTCGAGGCCACTAAGCTCCTGGCCAGCGTGACTGAGAAAGTTAGACTGGAGATCTTGCCTGCACCCCAGAGCCGTCGGCCCCTGAAGCCCCCAGAGGCAGGTAGGCACCTCGGCAGGTCTTGAGATGCACACCTGGAATGGAGCAGGGAGGCCCCAGAGGCGCCAGAGTTCCAGGACAAAGCCTTGAGCAGGCATGCTTGGCAGGGAAACTGAGGCTGTGGGAAGGACTGTGGGAGCCAGATGTTGGGATTTGTTAATTTAGTCTGTGCTAAGGGCCTGGCCCTGCTAGAAGACTTCGGGATTCTTTCTCAGCCTCCCTACAACCTGAGGAGGCAGCTACTCTCCAGGGCTCACTTAACAGAACCACACTAGAGCCCAGAGCCAGGAATGGGGGACAGCCAATCACGGGGGCCCCATGTGGTTCCATGCTGCCACAGAAGTGTAGGAGCCTTGTGGGCACCATCTGTCTGTTGTACCCCTGAAGTCCTTACAGAGGGGCTTCTGTGGGTAGCACTCAGTGGGGAACCTCTGGAGTCCAGAGCCAGTTTCCTGAGGGGACCGACCTTCCCAGCTGTCAATGCAGCTGGGGTCTGGTCACAATGTTTGACACATGGTGGGTAGCCATGCATATGAGCAGAGTGTTCTAAGCCTTGCTGGCTTGGACAGTGCAAAGAGCTTGGGTCTCACCATTGGCTTGTGGGGACTCGTCATCCTGGACTTTCCTCTTCCCATTGCCACAGTGAGAATACAGAGGAGCGAGCAGCTGCACTCCTGGGACCCGCGTGCCCCCTCTTGCCATAGCCCAAGGCCAAGCCACTGCAGGGCACCCACCTGGGCAGCTGGAGGCCAGGACCAGAGCCGATGTAATGTACCTGCTGCTGCAGCAATTCTGCAGTCCTAATACCCCATCCTGGTGGGCGGTGTCAGTACATGGGGTGGGAGCCGACACAGGAGCAAGAGGGATGCCCTGTGTCACTGAGCCTGTTCCTAGAGGTCTGTGGAAATCTTGGTCAGTGAGGTTCGGGGCGGGAGGGGGGGGCATGGAGGGGTGGAGACCTGTGTGAGGTCACACAATAAGGGACTTAGGTGAAGGGCAGAAGGCACACCTGTCTGTGTCCCTGTGAGTGTGTGGTTCTCCCCGACCCCTGTGCAAGTGACTAGGGCCCTGCTGGGGCTCATGGGGCTGTGCTCTGGTCTCCCCAGCCGTGTCCTCGACTCCCTTCTCCTCACCAACTATGAACCCCGCCTTTCCCTGTGCCAACGCCAGTACCCTGCCCAGAGGACCCATGAGTCCCAGGACGACAGCGGGGAGGAGAAGGCAGCGGAGGAAAGAACACAGGAGCTCTTGTAAGCAGGAGGCCATCTCCGTGGGGCGCCTGTGAGGCAGAGGATGGGGCTGGGGGGTAAGACTTGGGTGGTGTGGCCACCTGGATGTGGTGTGACGGCACAGTGGGGAGTCCCAGCTGTTACAGAAAGGAGTCTCTGAAGCCAGTGTGTTCAGTGTCTGATGCCTGTCACTAAGGACTACATGAGATCATTTCTGTGATGTGTCCAGGGAAACCCACGGGGACAGAAATAGGTTGAGGATAGACTGCCTGGGGCAAGATGCAGGTTCTGGGGCAATGGGTGAGGAGACAGCAATTCCTTTATTCTTTTTTTGGTTTTGAGGCAAAGTCTCGTTATGTAGCCCAGTCTGGCCTAGAATTCAGCCTTTCTGCCTCAGTCTTCCAGCTGGGTTCCTATGGGAGAGGGTGGCAGTGCTTTTAAGCCATCAAATTGTACACTAAACAGGTGACCACTATTTTATGGGAACTTCATATCAAATAAAGCTGTTCCCGGGAGCTGGAGGGGTACCTCGGTGGTTAAGAGCGTTTGCTGTCCTTTCGAAGAATCCAAGTTCAGTTTCCAGCACCCATGACAGGCAGATCACAAGCACCTGTAACTCCATTCCCAGGGGGAGCTGACACCCTCTCTGGTCTTTGCAGATACCTGCACTCACATACACACCCACCCACACACAGACATATATCCATGCACATAATTAAAAACAATAAAAAAAAAAAGCTGTTACCAAAGCAAAGAGACATGCAGACTATAGAGCACAGAACACAGCACCGCTGGATTCAGTTTTACTCTCCAGTTACCCACATTCAACCGCAATGTGAAACTGTTAAATAGACAAATCTGGAAGTCAACACATGCTTTTAAGTGCACCGTGTTCTGAGCAGTGTGGGAGAGGCTCACACCCACCCGACTTGGTCCATCCTGGGGTGTGAGCAGCGTGCTTGCCCAGTGGATCTATCATGTGCGTGTGACTCAACAGTCAGTCATTCTCCATCATCTCTCCTGCTCAGATTGGTGTCTGCTGCCCAGGTGACCCAGGCTTTACTGAACAATGACCAGAGCAGTAGTCGTGGGGCTGGAGATGTCACTCAGACAGTAGACGGCTTCTCCAGCACATATGCAATCCTGAGTCTTACCCTTAGCACAACATAAATAAGCAAAGTAGTACCTGCCTGTAATGGAGGTCCGACAACCCCGTAATGGGGAGGAAGGAAAGTCAGAAGTTCAAGGCCATTCTCAGCTGCACAGAAAGATCAAGGCCAGTCTGGCCTCTATGAGACCCTGTTTCAGAACTAAACAAAAGGTGCTTCGGTAGTGATTCTGGAGACTTTAGGAGAACATAGTTATATTTCACCATCAAGCTACAGTTAATGTCTCTCTTCCCAAGCGTTGCTTGTAGGTGAAACCTCGTCATCGGGCTGTATGCTAGGGTATCTGTAGGCTTTGGTACTATCTGTGGTTTCAGGCATTTCCTGGAGTCTGGGAATACATGCCTTACGGATAAGGGGGTTCTGTAATATAATAAATAATACAGGCGCTCAGAACCTCTTGTCTTACAAAATAACAGTTCCTAATGCCATCTCCCTTAGCCACTGCTTGTGCAGGGTAGACACCATAATGGCCCTGTACAGACAAAGAAACTCAGGCCCATGCTAGGCGGTGCCAGGACCCCTGCTCACCTTTCCCTCTGGCTCTCAGACCTCGTGAGGACTCTCAGTAGGCAGCCCTGGAAAGCCTCACCAGGGTTAATCTGAGCATGAAACCCTCCTGTCCCACAGTGTCTCTGGCCTCCAGCACGGTAGGGCCCGGTGGGCAGATCGTCCATACAGAGACCACGGAAGTTGTGCTCTGTGGAGACCCCCTCAGTGGCTTTGGCCTCCAGCTGCAGGGAGGCATCTTTGCCACCGAGACCCTGTCCTCCCCACCCTTGGTGCGATTTATTGAACCTGACAGTCCTGCTGAGAGGTGAGCCTACTGCCTCCGTGGGCCTACAAGTTGGGGAGCTCTAGTCCAGTGGGGGAAACTGAGTCACAACTACGGGCCCCAGCTTCACAAATATACTTTGCTTAATTATCCTACTGGCTCCATCATCAGCCCCAGAGTCACAGAGTATGTAAACCCTGTCTGCCTGTACCCAGAAGACTCTGTGTGTCTTGTAAGGACAATGGTACCATCCCCAGTGATTAGAGAGAAACTGAGGCCCAGCCAGGTCAAACACTTAGCTGGGGGCAGGGCTGAGTTCAGAGACCAGGAGCTGAGAGTGGGCCCCCGCCTCCCCCCCCACACCTGAGGTCCTAGTCACCGGCTTCTTCTCTCCACCGGACTCTGGGGGTTAGGTGTGGTCTGCTACAGGTGGGGGACCGTGTCCTGGCCATCAACGGCATTGCCACTGAGGATGGGACCATGGAGGAAGCCAGCCAGCTGCTGCGGGATGCCGCGCTGGCCCGCAAAGTTGTTTTGGAGATCGAGTTTGATGTGGCAGGTGAGTAGGCCACTCAGCTACACACACACTGGGACCCCGCCCCTCCCTCCTTTGTGCTCCCTGAGACCGTGCACGAAGCTAAACCCTACATAGGGATGAAAGAGCACCACGTGGGAATCAGGAATCGGGAGGACTTAAAGTGGATTGCACGCAGCAGGGACTCCAATCAGCTGAAGTCAGGGCTCTGCTCCTGGGAGTTCCGTACGAGAATATCTGGACAAGAAACAGCCTCCCTCCGCCCTCCGTGTCCCCATCTGCCAAATAGTAGAAAACAGAGGTGTGGTATGAATTAGAGACAAGTTGTGAAAATGCCTGGATCCAAGTGGGTCACGTTTTGCCACAGCCCCCCGGCACTGGCCAGCAGTCTCCAGCTCTGACCTCCACCCTGTCTGTGTTCCGAAGACAGCACTCAGCTGTTTAGAGCCAATTCTGGGCCTCAGCCTTCCTCCGCCATGAGGTGGAAGCAGCGGGGTGGGGTGGTTTGGATCATTACTCTCTGAGATTGCCTCCCTCCCAACCCAAGAGAAGCCACAGCGGGTGCTAGCTGCAGATCTCTGAGCTCTTCTGGAGTCTTGAGTCACCCATGGCTGTTGGTTCACAGAGTCTGTCATCCCAAGCAGTGGGACCTTCCACGTGAAGTTACCCAAAAGGCGTGGTGTGGAGCTGGGCATCACCATTAGCTGTAAGTCCCCATGGTGCCCTACCCACTTTATCTCACTACATCTCCACAATGGGGTGCAGACCCACTTCATAGAAGGAAAACAGATGTACAGAGGTGACCTGATTTGCTCACAACGCCCTGCCCCCAAGCCAGGAAGAAATGGGACCAGGAGCCAGTAGTGTCCTCTCCCAACCCCACCTTAAGCAGGGCCCATGGAAATTATATTCACAGCCTGTCTCCCCTGCCCCACAGCGGCCAGCAGAAAGCGAGGGGAACCCCTGATCATCTCCGACATCAAGAAAGGCAGCGTGGCGCACAGGTGGGGTGCCACACGGGTAGGGGTGTGGTCATGGGGGTGGGGCAGGGCTCATCTGCACCAGTCTCCTCCATCCCCGCCCCACTCATGCAGGACTGGCACCCTCGAGCCAGGCGACAAGCTGCTGGCCATTGACAACATTCGCCTGGACCACTGTCCCATGGAGGACGCTGTGCAGATCCTGCGCCAGTGTGAGGACCTCGTGAAGCTGAAGATCCGGAAAGATGAGGACAACTCAGGTATGTGCCTCAGAGACCATGCCCAGGGGCCGGCTGCTGGGGGAGGCTGCGGGACATGTGCAGGAATCCCCGTTTCCCACATCCCCCTGCCTCGGGGCCCTCGGGAGCCACTACAAGGCTGCCCAGAGTGTGAGCTGTTGGCAGGATGTCTGATATCTGAGTGGCTGGTGGGGACCGCTCTTGCAGGCAGCAGGGCTGGTCCTGCCACAGGAGAGGCGGGCCCGACCTGGTGAGCTGGGAGGGAGAGAAGAAACAGTCAGAAGGGGGTAGTAAGAGGTTAAATGGAGTGTGAACCCCAAAGTCAGAGAGAGAGCCTGTGTCCTCCCTCTGGAGGAGAAGCCTCTGGAGGCCAGCTTCCTTCTCATCCCCCTCCCTCTCTTCCTTGTCTCCTGTCCTTTCTTTCCTGCTTTTTTTTTTTTAAATTTTTAAATTTATTTTGTTTCTATGTGTATGGGTGTTTCGTCTGCATGTATGTCAGTATATCGCGTGCGTGCCAGGTGCCCAGGGAGACCAGAAGGAGGAGTCAGATCCCTGGAGTGGAGTTACAGATGGTTAAGCAGTCATGTGAACACCAGGAACTGAACCCTGGTCCTCTGCAAGAGCAGCAAGTGCTCTTAATCTCTGAGCCGTCTCTCCAGCACCTCCGCACATTTCTTCCTCCTCTCCTCTCTCCTCTTTTTGCCTTCACTCTTCCTTTCTTCCTTCCTCCCTCCTCCTCTGTCCTGCCTCCCTCCTCCTCCCTCCCCCTCCTCCCTTCCTCACTCTTTCCTCCCTCCTCCCTTCCTCCCTCTTTCCTCTCTCTCTTCTCTCTCTCCTTCTCTCTCACCTCTCTTTGCTGTCCATCTTGAGTTGCTGTGGGCGGCATGTGAAATCTGTTTTTAAATCTTGGTTCCGTGGCCCTGCAATTTTTGTTTGTTTGTCGGTGGTTTCTGTTTTCTTTTTCCTTCCCTTCATGGCATCTGGGCAGCGGACTGGGAGCCTGGGGTGGCCTCCAGGTCCCCAGGTTGTAACCCGGAAGGCCTGAGCAGGTGTGTTTGAGGGTTCGATGAAGCCACTGGTGGCTGAAGAGTGCTGAGGCTGGGGAGTGCTGCAGCCGGCACCCTCACCCTCGGGCTGCCTGTCCACTTGCAGACGAGCAGGAGAGCTCTGGCGCTGTCAGCTACACCGTGGAACTGAAGCGCTACGGCGGGCCGCTGGGCATCACCATTTCCGGTACAGAGGAGCCTTTTGACCCCATCATTATCTCCGGTCTCACCAAGCGGGGTCTGGCTGAAAGGTAAATCAGGACTCCGTGGGGACACAGGGAAGGCCTGGAGACCTCCAGGGAGCAGGTGGGCCGTGGGACCACCCAATCTAGACTTTTTTTTTAACTTCTGTTCCAGCATTGAACAACTCAAGGGCGATCACTTTCTCTCTGAATACCCACTCCCCATCCTTAACATGAATTTTGGTCCAGCCCAGCAGCCAGGGTAGAAAAAAATGAGAGCAGAAGGGAACCACAGCCAAAGGGTCCAGCCGGGCAGGGCAGCTCACCTTCCGCTGCCTCCCAGGGTAACTGCCCTCAGCAGTTACCACTGTGAGGACTCTGTGTCTGAATAGCAGGGGCAGTGCCCCATTGCCTGAACCCCACATGAAGCTTATCCTGGGACCCCGAGGCTGCTGGGCCACCACCTACTCAGAGTGTCCCTGGGCATGTCCCAGGGAAGGAGCCCTGAGAGGAAGGCGTCCTGACTGCCCTGGGTTGGGTGGGCCCAGGTGGCTGAGTCCCAGCTTTCTGTCTCAGCAGCTCAAGGAGTCAGGGGTACCAGAAGGACTGAGTTCCCCTGAGTTGCACTGCAGCACAAGGCAGTGCCCGGACTGAAGAAGGAGCCTCATAGGGCCTGAGCTCCCAGCACATCTGCCAATCAGGGTCCGGACTCAGGCTGGGCTGCTCCTGGAGCGCCCTCTGCTGGACTCTAGAGAGAATGCAGGGGCCTGGTGAGCCAGGGGGCTGGCTCCTTCCCGGCAGGGCAGCATAGGCCGGAACAACTGCAGTGCAGTCAGTCTTGCTCTCCAAACCGGCTTTCTAGCGTCCATATTAAAAAAGTTAAGTGAGAATAAACGAGTCTTAAATATATATACATTTTAACATGTAATTAATATGTATGTTTTAAAGTTAACATGCAAAGTGACAGGTTTCAACATGACATTTTTTATATGTATATGCCACTGTTAAACTTGGCTCCTAGTCCTCTCCCAACTCCACAGCCACGCCCTGTCTCTCGCCCCTCCCCCTTTCCTTCCCCTAGCCCCACTCCTGGTCAGGTCTCAAGCATCCATCCATTATCCTCGCTTTTTTTCTCTGCTTCCCTGATCCCTTAAATCTGATCTTTATCTTATCATCTTTATAACCCCTCCCCATATATAATATAATCTTAAATCTAGCTTCCACATAAGAGAGATTTGTCTGAGTCTGGCTTATTTTGTCCAACTTGATTATTTCCATCTATTTTCCTACAAATTTCTCTTGTCTTTTCGGGGATATGTGTCCAAGAGTGGTTAGCCTGACATCCGCTAGGTAGACCAGGCTGAGCTTGAACTCAGAGAAATCCGCCTGCCTCTGCCACGCAAGTGCTGGGATTAAAGGTGTGTGCCACCATGTTAGGCACCTATTTTCAGGTTTGTTTTCTGAGAAGCCTCAACAGTGATTATTTTAGAGAGCGCCAGCCCAGCCTGTGCTACATAGCACATTTGTGCTATCTCAGCACAAATGAGGAGGCAGAGAGTGGTGCTGAGTTGACTCAGCAGAGGAACAGAGCAGAGTCCAGAGGAGAGTCGTCCTGTGGAAGTTCCGAGGCCAGCATGCATCCGTCACCCCTCTTTCTCTCCCCGCCCTCCCTCGTTCCCTCTCTTCCCACCTCTCTGAGACAGGACCTTGTGATCCCCCGTTCCCCGGTCTCTAGAACACTAGGAATACCAGAGAGAACCCACCATGCCTAGACTTTGCTTACTCCTTCTGCACAGCCAGGCCCTTGCCTTGGGGCCTCTGCGGGGTATTTAAAGGCAAGACCCACCCCCTCCGGGGCCCTGAGCCTCTGGGTCTCATTTGTGCTCTCTGTCCACTCCTCAGGACTGGTGCCATCCATGTCGGGGACCGCATCCTGGCCATCAACAGCGTGAGCCTCAAGGGCCGGCCTCTGAGTGAGGCCATCCACCTTCTGCAGGTGGCAGGGGAGACTGTCACACTGAAGATCAAGAAGCAGCTGGACCGTGAGCCTTGCCCTTTCCTGGGGACTTCCTGGCCTACGGAGGAAGGGCAGTCCTGGGTCAGGCTGTGTGCTACCAATCCAGAGAGGGGGTGGGGTCCCTGGACAAGCTGATGAGGAAGGAGTCTTAGAGAGAGGAGAGCTGTACCTTGGTGGCACAGTGCACTATCGGGTACATTCTGTATCCTGTGTTCTATGTTCCTGTGTCCTATATGTGCTATAGTTTACCTGAGACTTGGGGGTCTTGTTTTAATCTGGGCTTCATTGCTGTTCACCAGATGACCTATTGTTGAGCCCCACAAGCCTCAGTTTTCCCATCTGTAGGATTTACTTACTAGTATGCCCTACCCACATGGCAGCAGCCAGATTTTCAAGAGCACGGGAGTTCCCAGAAACGGGGAAAACTGAGACTCACAGAAAATCTGTGTCTCTGAGATGACAGGTGATACCCCTTCTCTTCCCAGGTCCCCTTCTCCCCCGCCAGTCAGGCAGCCTCAGTGAGGCCAGTGACGTGGACGAGGACCCCCCTGAGGCCCTCAAGGGAGGCTTGCTGACAACCCGCTTCTCGCCGGCTGTACCCAGCGTGGACAGTGCTGTGGAGTCCTGGGGCAGCTCTGCCACAGAGGGTGGCTTTGGGGGCCCAGGTAACAAAATGAGGGCCTTGGACAATCTTTTGTGATGGCGATGCTGCTGCCTGCTCTTCTTGGGGCCTCCTCTCCCTGTTAGCCTTTTCCTTCTGAGAAGGTTCCCGAGGGCATCCTGACTGGCTCCATCCTTCACCTGCCCCTCAGTCCTGTCTTCCCTCTCGTGAGCTGGGGACAGAACCACTTTTACTTCTGCGTTTTCTCTCCCCTGAGCTCCATGCCTAGCACACGATGGGTCTTAATTCATATTTGTTGCACCCAGATGGAGATAAGAAGGCAGACCACAACCTCCTTGCCCCTGTAGCTAAGGCCCACTGGTGCTGCCCTCTGGCTCAGAAGCCTCCACGGGTGTCCTCCATGGGTGGATCCCCACTCTGGCTCACAGTTAGGGCCTTTGGCTCTCCCTGGGTGTCCTTCTCCCAAGCTCCAGGCAGCAACTCCCTGCTCATCTTGGGGCTCCTCAGGTAGATCTGGGTCCAGTCAAAAACTCCCTGTCAAAGAGGCCCTGGAGCAGGCCTGCCTGTGGAACTAACTGACCGTGGTCCTGGAACCTCACTGTTGACTGATGTGTAATCAGGGCTTGCTAGGGTAACAGGGACTCCTGGGGATCTCAGTGGCTGCTTAGGCCCGAGAGAAGCACAGATATGCCCACCGGCATCCACTTGCTGGGAATGAGGGAGGGCAAGACGAGGACAGAGAGAAGGCCCACGCCCCTCTCTCCACCCGCCAGGCTCCTACACTCCGCAGGTGGCAGTCCGGAGTGTGACTCCCCAGGAGTGGCGTCCCGGAAGACTGAAGAGTAGCTCCCCACCCCTTGAGCCCCGGAGGACGAGCTACACACCGGGTCCCTCTGACGAAAGCTTCCCAGAGGAGGAAGAGGGGGACTGGGAGCCACCGATGAGGTCTGTGGTGGGAACACTTGTGGGGCTGCCGGGGGTGGGGGAAGAGGGGTAGCCAGAAGGTAGCAACACCAGGACTGGGGAGTTAGGAGGACAGAAGAGCGTTCCTGGCCTGAGGAACGGATCTGGGCCGAGCGTGGCTGGCCAAGTTGCACTGTGGAAAGATAGCAGCAGAGGTGTTCTAGTTGGGCAGCAACCCGGCTTGTTCCTCCTGGCTTTGTGAATAGCTGTCTTCAGAAATACAACACCAGCCTCAGAATTTGAAACCAGACCCCTCCTCAGATCGGGTTACATGACTCTCAGTCCACAACCACCAGCCCAGGGTTATGCATGTTGCATGTGTATAACTGGACTCATACAACCAGCAGCCAGTCCCCACAGAGTGGGTCCCCACAAGAAACCCCTGCACCTCCACTGTCCTGGACTTACCCTTCTACTCTGTCTGCACTGTCCTCCTTAACAGCATAGCTAGGCCTTCGAGAAGTGAAGACTTTGTAAATTACAGTATGGTTAAAGGCTAAGTTCTGAGAGCTGGCAGGGCGACAGAAAGATTGTAGTGCATCCTGTAAGCTTGGCGTTGGCTGCTGATGGGCCACACAGCGTGGGCTAGCAGGATAGGTACCGCCCACCCCTCCCCAGCACAAATGTCCCATCTTCTCCATCCATCTGTGTCCCAGCTGGTTCTGGCTCTGTCCTGTCACTGTCCCGTGGTGCCATATGTCTGGGTGGGGCCAGGGACTGTCTTCTGGGGGGCTATCCCATGGATCTTTCTGTCTGTGTCTGTCTTCTATCTGTCCGTCTGTCTTTCTTCCCAGGCGTCCCGTGTCACCGCTCTCCACCCCGTCTCATCTGCCCCTGTTCTAATTGGCCACCAACAGTCTTGGTCGCCCCTAACTGCGTCTCCCCCACCCCATTCTGTGTCACCAACCACTGCCCTGGGGCCCCAGCACTGCCACCGAGGACACCCGCCTGCCTGCCTGCCTGTCCTATGGCCCCCAGGAGCCCAGCACTGGGCCCTGGGCAACGAAGACTCCTCAGGCCCAGCCCACCCACCCTCCCACCTGCCGGGAGTTGACGCTGTGGTTCCTGTTGCAGCCCAGCCCCTGGCCCCGCCCGAGAGGAGGGCTTCTGGAGAGTGCTTGGAGAGGCCCTTGAAGACCTGGAGTCCTGTGGTCAGTCTGAACTGCTAAGGGAGCTGGAGGTACTGTCACCTGGCCAAGGGGCCTGTGGGGGCATCATGAAGGCTAGGGAAGGCCACATAACAATGGGGTCATGCTCATGTGTCACCTGGGGATGTATAGTACCTATGTGTGACAAATTACCTGACAAGTGCCATTTAAAAAGGAAAGTTGGGGCTGGAGAGGACACAGCCGTTATAGCACTTCCTTGGATCCCAAGAAAGCAGGGTGAGCATAGCACCTGCCTGCAAACTCTGGCCTGGACATTATGGATGTGTGTGTGGAGGGGGGGGTCAGGGGTAAGTCTGGACAGCAACCTTGGGCTCCACATGCACGCAGACATACATGCCCGTGCACCCCATACATGCACACACATCCCCATACAAATATGCATATCATGGCCAGGAAGTCACATCAAACGTTGCTGTGAGGAAGCAGAGACCCGAATGTTATACTTACCTCTATTTTCGCTCTGATTAAGTCCAGATAGATCCCCAGACCGTGGGTCAGTACCACCCACATTCAGCGTGCATCTTCCTGCCTCATGTAACCCATTCTAATGGACATGTGCACACGTTTTCCTCCCAGCTGGCTCTGAACGCTGGCAGGTTAGCTTAGATCAGCACTAATGATTACAGCGTATGTGCTCTCACCCGGGCACCCTGGGTGTAAAGGGGTCTTTACACATGGATGGGTGTGAGCGAATGCACACACAGCAGGCAGAGCACCTTTAGGATGTCTGAGTGTGTGTGTGGAGGTGCCCTGAGGCCATCCTGCTGTTTTTGTGAAGGTGCACACATGACATGGGTGACCAGGGGCCACGGGCCAGATGTGGGTGAGGTGGTCATCATTTGTATGTGGGGCAGGGGGATGGACAAGTCCATCCTGAATTCAGTTTTGGGAGCAATTGAAAGCTCTGTTTCATCTGTACTACCCCCCCACTCCCACCCCTACCCCCACCGCGTTTTATTCTACCATTGTTGATTAGGGCCACACCCCTTTCATCAGCCTTGCCAATTACCAGGATAAAAAACAAACAAAATCTGTCTTAATTTTTCCATCTCTCCCAATTGTTTTGTTTTGTCTTGCTCATTTTGACATTCATTTTCTTGGTCTCTCTCTCTCTCTCTCTCTCTCTCTCTCTCTCTCTCTCTCTCTCTCTGTGTGTGTGTGTGTGTGTGTGTGTGTGTAAGTAAAGATGTCTGTCCTGTTTTCTTTGCTGTTTAATTTCCACTCTTCTTTCTTCATACAACACATTTTCAAAGCTATGAGTTGACCTGTAAGCTCTGATTTGACTGCACCCTACCAGTTTCGTTTGTGGGACTCTTGTCTACTTGGTATCTAGTATTTTAATGGTTTCCACTGTCGTGCTGATTTAAACCCCTTGAAATCTACAAAAATGAAGGTCGGGGTAGTGCTAGTTAGGGTCTCTATTGCTGCGATAAACACCATAACCAAAAGCAAACTGAGGGTGGGGGTTTCTTTCGTCTGACTTTTCCACGTCATACAGTACATTGTCCAGGGGAGTCAGGGCAGGAACTCGGGCAGGAGCCTGGAGGCAGGAGCTGATGGTGAGGCCATAGAGGAGCTCTGCTTGTTCCTCATGGCTTGCCTAGTTTGCTTTTTTACACAGCCCAGGACCAGCTACCCAAGAATGGCACCTTCCATAGTGAGCTGGCACCTCTCCCATCAGTCATAAACAAGCAAAGGTCCATAGGCTTGCCCACAGCCCAGTCGGATGGGGACACTTTCCCAAGCAAAGCTCCATCTTCCCACATGACTCTAGCTTGTTGCCAGCACAGGGGGTTTAACTAGTTGCTTTCTTTAATCTATCTTCCACCGCACTAAGCCTCTCCTCGGCTGTATTTATTCCAGTATTTAACTTGCTTCCTAGAAATTATGTCTCAATTTCTACATCTTTTATTTTCCTCACACATCTCTCTAGTTTCCACAGCTTGAGGTTTTGGTTTTTTTTTTTTCTTAAAGTCTTTTACTTTTTAGCTTCTTACTTTTCTGTATGTTTTAGACAGACTTAAAGTTTCTCTGGCATTTTCTAATGGTTCCAGCCCCGAGGGTGCAAGTTCGCCTATCTGTTGAATTAACGGTCAGAGCATGGGGTTTACCTATCTCTTATCTCTACCGGCATGGTTCGGGCTCACCTATCTGCTGGGTCTGTGCTCAGGCTGGCGATTCAACTTCACTGCTGCAGCTGCTTGCCCAAGGACTCCTTGCTCTGTGGTACGGGAGAGTCTCTGAGCTATGGAGTCTTTCAACCTCACTAGTTTCAAAGGTTTGGAGCCTTATGTTCTTAGCTCCATGTTTCTGCAACACTGAGGAAGGTTTAGCCCCACATTCATGCAGAGGTGACGTCTCCACAAGTCCCCCACCCATGCCTAGCCGTGGCGCTGCATGTGCCAGCACACAGACCCTTTTTTGGTCCTACCCAGCAGTGAGATGACACACCAATTTCCTGCTTTGAGGCAGCAATTTTCCCCTGAGCGGTACCCAGCTGCTAACATACATTTCAGATCTACTCTCTTCCTTGGGCTTCTGGATTCCACAAATAAGTGGAAATAAATAAATAAATCCTTTCTACCCATACCTGTCTTCAAAATTTTCATTCTTAATTTTAAAAAATGTTTACGTTCATCTAAGTCTCTCCGTGGCTGAATGGAAATGTGAGTTACCTCTGTCGGCTCAGTCTGTATGTTACCTGGATGTTCCAAGGGTTCAAGAACTTAGGGTGTGTGAGTGAGTGTGTGTGTGTGTGTGTGTGTGTGTGTTTGTGTCTGTGTCTAAGTGTGTGAGGGGGTGGAGACAAGCCCTTGGATTCATTGCTAGAAGTTAGGTGACTTCATCAATTGCTCTCCACCTTGTTTTTTCTTAAATATTTTTTTATTTGCTAGGCATAGGGGTGCACGCCTTTAGTCCCAGCACGTGGGAGGCAGAGGCAGGCCGATCCCTGAGTTTGTGGCCAACCTGGTCTACAGAGTGAGTTTCAAGACAGCCAGGGCTACATAGAGAAACCCTGTCTCAAAAACTCATAAAAACAAACAAAATTTGTTTATTTTATGTGTATCGGGGTTTTACCTGTGTGTGTGTGTGTGTGTGTGTGTGTGTGTGTGTGCCCCTGCACACGTTTGCATGCCCTACATGTATGTAGTTCCCACAGAGGCCAGAAAAAGGCATCAGAATCCCGGTAATGGGAGTTACATAGGTTGTGAATGTCCTGGGGGTGCTGGGAACTGAATCCAGGTCTTCTGCAAGAGCAGCCAGTACTCTTAACCACTGAGCCATCTCTCCAGCCCTTCCACCTTCTAGTTAGAGATAGGGTCTCTTACTGAACCTGGGGCTTACTGTTTTGGCTAGACTATCTGGCCAGTGAGCCCTGGGATCCGTGTTCCCATCCCCCCTGTAGCTCCAGGATTCTAGGGCGTGGTCTTTACACGGATGGGGCCTCGGCTCCCTGTGCTTGTGCAAACACTCTCCCCATCGAGCTGCCACCTGACTCTCTAAGGACTCGTGTCCCAAGATGCCAAGTCCTGGTCTTTCCTAGTGGACCCTAGCTCTCCAGGAGGCGAGGACTAGGAAGAGATATGCAAAAGGCACCTGCACCCACTCCCTCAAGATTCTCCCACAGGGCCCTAGCCCCCTCCTCTCCTTCCGAACAACTTTGCTGGAGCGAAGACAGTTAGTTGACTGCTTGGTCTCCCTTGCACTTGGAAGATCATCAGTATCAGGCAGAACTGTACACCACAGTGGAAACTCAGATGCCATGATGGACATGGAGAGAAATTTCTAGACTACCTGTGTGCTCAGGAAGCTGAGTATCACAATGGAAGAGGTTCACCTCCTGCTTTGACACCTCTGTGACCCCTAGGCATGTGGTCTGTAGATGTCCCTTTCTGAATATGATGTTTTCAGCTTGGGCTCACATGCTGGGTCCTTCTGACTCCACCCACTACCCCAGCCCATTCCACAGCCCTGCTCTTTTCTCGTCTCCATCTTTGTCCAGATGACTCTTCCTTTGACTTTTGCTTGACAACTCCACGGTCCGACCGTGTCCTTCTGGTCACCATTCCCACCTAAGCACACACATCTGTTCCTGTTACCTTCTTCACCGATTATTTGCTCCAGAGTTACCCTGTTGTCACCATGGGGATAAAAAGTCACACATTTACTGCAATCTGCGGTACTGTAAGATCCTTACCCCCAAGGCTTCCCCATGGTCATCTTTGCCGAGTCCCCTCTGCCAGGAGCACGCTTGTCTTCCTTTCCTGTTCTTTGAGATATCAGCTCTGGAGGCATGGCTGACTTTTCTCTCTGTCCTAGACTCTCTCTCCCCGTGTAGTTTGCTGATACGAGCTGAGACATAGAATCCTAACTGTGGAGTCAGCCTGAGCTCAAATTCTCTCCCTAAACCTATTGGTCTTTATAAACAGAAGTGGCTCAGCACTACAGAACAGGAGATAACTTAACCTTGTAACTGCTGAGAACCGAGCCTAGCACAGAGCAGGTGTTAGTCTGCTACTGACCCCCAGGGGCTCCTGTTCTGATCCTGTGGATTAGTCAAGGACCCTGAGGACAGGGACCTCATCCTCATCCTCATCCTCGTCCACTGGGTTCACCCTGTGACTGAGTGCCTGCCTGACAGAGCCAGATGGAGTAAGTATATGGTATCTGAGTGACAACCATGTCCCCACAGGCTTCCATCATGACAGGCACTGTACAATCCGTGGCTGTGGATGGCAGGCCTGGCTCTCGGCCCTGGCGCCGGAGCCGGGAGGTCCGACCGTCCCCTGAAGACCTGCAGGAGCTGCTGCTGCCAACGCCTCTGGAGATGCACAGGGTTGGTGTTGGGGGCTGCAGGCATGTGGTATGGGCACTGGGGGCCTGGTACCATGAGGACTTTACCTGCTTGGGATGCCGAGGGTCCTTCCCCTTGTAGTTCCCCTTGTTGTTATTATCTCTCACCATAAAAAGGGACTTAGGACTGGAAAGATGATTTAGCAGCGAAGTGAACTGCTGCCCTTCAGAGGATCCAGGTTTGATTCCTGAGACCCACAACAGGCAGAAACCATCTGCTCTGCTGGCCTCCGGTAGCACCAGGCACACAAGAAGTACATAGACATATGTGCAGACAAAATATCAGACACATAAAATAATAAAAATTTAAAAACCAACCAACCAACAACTAAAATACCCAGGAATTTTTATTATGTTAGGTTTTCTGTATCTCTCACTGTTTCAGTAATTACACCCCATACCTGCATACAGACACACCTGTGGTACACAGAGAGCATCTTTCAGCAAACATTTTATTCCTATATGCATGTATGCATAAAAATATGTATACTACATACACATATCTATGCATGCATATTAAAGATACATTACATATGTGAATATGTGGGCATGTAGGGTAGATATAATTTCTATCTACAGGTTCTGACCTCAGTCCACCAACCACAGATCAAAGGTATCCAGGGAAAAGCTGGACATTGTGGTACATCTCTTTGATTCCAGGAGTTGGGAGGCAGAGGCCAGTGGATCTCTGAGTTAAGGTCAGCCTGGTCTACATAGCAAGTTCCTGGCCAGCTCTACATAGCAAGATCTTATCTTTAAAAAAAAAAAAAAAAAAGGATTCTAGGGAGAAAAAAATCTGTACTGATCATGGGCTGACTTCATTCTGGGAACAGTGCAAGGTGAATCCTTTATATAGTGCCGATGAATGGTCTCAGAGGCCTTCTCGAGATGACTTAAGCACGTGGGCAGGCAGGCACAGGTTCTGTGCAGATCCTCCACCAATAAGAATCAGCAGATTTCGGGGTCCTCATAGGGCCCGGGAGCTGAGACCCTACAGATGACGGATATCCCCCTCCCCCTCCCGCTCTACTTGTATCTCTTGCACTCATGTGAGTCTACATGAGGACCAAGACAGGGCACACGCCGAGTCTGGGATTTTGCCCTCAGTGGTGAAAACACCATGATCTCTTACTCCCCGTTCTAAGGAACCCCTTAGGTTTGGGACCTGCAAGCTGCACATGGCAAGGTGAATGTCATAGGACACAGGAGGCTCAACAGGCTGCTGAGGGCAGCCTAGAGTGTGGCCAGTCAATAGGCTGGGCCTGAATCCCAGGGACATAATGGGGGTTGAAGCAAAGGTCACCTTCCCCCTCCTCCCCCCAGGTGACCCTGCACAAAGACCCGGTGAGGAACGACTTTGGTTTCAGCGTCTCAGATGGCCTCCTGGAGAAGGGTGTCTATGTCCACACTGTGCGCATCAATGGACCGGCTCAGCATGGAGGCCTGCAGCCCTTTGACCGTCTCCTGCAGGTAACTCAGAGGGGCCCCAACACTGGCCCAAGGCCAGAGCCCTGTTCTGTAAGCATGCATGGAAAGGCAAGTGGGAGGAGTCAGCTGAGGCTGTTCCGTCAGAGCTGAGATTCCATTGGCTGTCGACTGCTTGGTGGATGGAGGGCCTGCTTGTCTAGTTAACTGTCCCTCGGAGACACATGACCTCCTTAGGCTCCGTGACATAGGAAATTACCTTGCTTTTCTGCCTTCACTCCAAAACATATGACAGGTCCCTTCCCAACCCACCGGCCAGGGCCAGTCATGTGATCCAGCAAAATGGGATGCTGGGAAAGCAAGCTTTGCCTGCCTTGGCCTCCCTGACTGCCCTTCCCCTGCTGGAGCTATTTTTGTTCCTTTGTTGTATTTGCTCTACGTGTACCTCATTTTTGTTTCCTCTTATCTCTTGGTGGGTGCAGGACTTCATTTCAGGAAAATCACAGTTTTGTTGTATCAATGAAAAACACGGCTCTCATCTCAAAGGGAACGAGAGAGTCTACTCTGGAGCCATTAGTGATTGAAATCAATACTTTTTTTTTTTTTAAGTATTGGTGGCTATATTACAGATACAGATTACAGGCTGGTTACAGATCAGAAACACATGTCTTAGGTCCCAGAGGCCATCTGATGCCATTCTTAGTTTTGGGGGGTTGGCGGAAGCTGGTGATCACTTGATCATTGAAAGGATATTAGTCAGGCATAGGTGGACAAGGAATGACTTATTCAGTGGGAGCTCAAGATAAACTCCGTGAGTTTTGGTCCTGGGATATTCCAGCCTCTCTCTGGCTCTAGCCAGTCTTATAGGCACAGCTTCGCTCCAGAACTTTCATTCACAGGGACGCTGTCCCTCCGCTGTGCACCGTGTAGGTCAACCATGTTCGCACTCGGGACTTTGACTGCTGTCTGGCGGTACCACTCTTGGCGGAGGCTGGGGACATCCTGGAGCTGGTCGTCAGCCGTAACCCCCTGGCGCAGAGCCGCAGGACGCCGGGAGCACCAGGCTCCAGTAGCCCCCAGATGCTCTGAGGTTGTTATGTGGCTCGGCCGGAGGAGTGGCACCCAGTCATCCAGTCACGGTCTGCAGATTCCACACCCGGGAGAGGGGCATCTCCAAGTTGGAGCACAGAGAAGCCCACGGGAGAGGCGTCATCCCTGCTGCTCCCCGCAGTCATCTCAGAGCGGCAAAAGGAGCGGGGACAGCCCAGCTCAGTGTGGGAACCGGGCCGAGCTGCCAGTATCTCCCATCCTGGGAAGCTAAGGAGCAGGAAATGGACAATCCTGGTCTGTGGCAGGAGGCATTCGGCGACCAATCAATGGTACCCAGTGCACAGGCACCCCTGCCACCAGGAAAGATATGGCACAAGAACAGTGTCCTCCTTTCTCTCAACTGGGGTGTTTCGAGAGCCTCCAGCTCCAGCGACCACACTAAGGAACCCCAATTAGGGACATCTGGGGTGCCGGAGAACGCTTGCCCTTGCCACCAGGTTGGCTGTTCAATCATTTCTGTTGTGTGGGTGATTCTGAACCCCAGAGCAGAGCTGTGGCCATCAACCCTCCTGTGCCCCAAACCCTTAGCCCAAGTCCCCATCCAGAGAAGGGCACTGTTCGGGTCAAAAGGTCCAGGGGCATCCACTCACCTGCCATTCCAACAGTTACCATGGAAACAAGGCTGCGCCACAGCTGTGCCCCTGATCCCATCCGAGGAAGAGAGGAAGAGGAAAGAAGCTGAGATGGAGGGAGGTCTGCTGAAGGACAAGAGAGTAGCAAGAGGGAGCGGTGTCCAAAGAAGCTATTCAGGGAGGTCCCCAGCGTCCCTTAACTCTGGGCTCCTCCGTCTCTGACAAGCAGAGATCCTTCCAGCTTCAAGCAGGATTCAGGACATTTCCCAGTGGTCTGGGCTGGTCTGGCGACTGGCTTCCTGTTTGCCCAGCTCAAGGTCTCTAGGACCCAGGGGGCCTCCAACCTTACCCCGTCACCCCTCTCTGCCCTTGAAGCTCATTGCCGGAAAGAACTCCCTGTTCAAGAGGACAGACAGGGCCCTAAGAAGCCATTCTCCTCCCCAGTTCCCTCTTGGCTGAGTAACCTTGAGTGAATCTGACAGACCCGGGGCGAGCACCGGCAGCCCACTAAGACCTTTCAACTCTCTGCTTTTCCTCAGCTTTCCCCAGTGCCAGAGACCCTTATGCCTGGGTCCTGGTAACCCAGTGTGTCTACTTCCACTGCCCCAGGGTAAAAAGATCCTACCCACCCATCATGGGCACCAAACGAACTAAGACCTTCAGCTTCGAAGGCAGGTGAATGGCGTAACAGAGAGGTGACTCCTGGCCACCAGCACACCTGATGCTGTGTGACCTTGGGCAGATGGCTCAGCCTCTCTGGATTTCTGGTGTGTGGCATGACTGACTGTACCCTGAAAGTCTCTTAACTTGGGCAATCTGTGTTTCACTTAAAGACTCCAGGCTCCGAAAATGCAACCACTTGACCACTGCCCTCCCCTCGGGCTGAGGCTCTCCCACCCTCCCAGATGTATGCAACTAGGCCAAGCGGGTGGACCTCCTGGCCGTGGCCTGAGGCCTTCTCATATGCAATATCCCCCCCAGCCCCCGCGCTTCTCACAGGGGTGTTTGCCCCCCCACAACATCCCTAGCCCCCTCCCCAGTGAGCATCCTGCCTGCCTATGCTTTTGGGGTACCTCCCCTGTGACACCCACCCCCAGAGCTGTATTTTTCTCTGGCTAAGATTAGAACATATTCCTTGTAAAGTATTTTTCTATGCGGGTTTTCTTAGGGCTCCCAGGAAGCACCCAGAACACCCATGGCTCCACTGCACAGGCTGTTCCTGGTCTGTCCGGGGCCCACGTCTAAATCTTTGTCCCACCAGGCATCGTGGTGACTGGGGGGAGGTTGAGTGCTATTGGGGTGATTTTGTAATAAAATTGGTTAAATGCACACACAAAGTAGGTTGTTTGCTTTATAAAAATAACAGGCTGACAAGGTTCAGCTTCTGTGTGAATCATGTAGCCTCTCAACTATTCATTCATACATTCATCCATTCATTCGAAAAGCAGTCCATGGAGCTGAAGAGATGGCTCAGTGGTTAAGAGTTCTTGGTTCTCTCAAAGAAGATCTGGTTCCCAGAAACCATGTGGTGGCTCACAACCATCTGTGACTCCATTCCTAGGGCACCTGATACCCTCTTCTGACCCCTGCAGGCATTAGGCACACATGTTGTGTACACACACACACACACAGAGGCACAACATTCATATACATAAGATGAAAAAATATTCTTTAAACAAAAGGTATTAGCCCATTTGGGGGGCCTTAAGGGCATTTACTGCTGCTCTTCCAGAGAACCTGGGTTCAGTTCCCAGCACCTGTATTAGGCAGCTCACAACCACCCATAACTCCAGCTCCAGACTGACAACCTCTTCTGGCTTCCATTAGCAGTGCTTACATGCACATGTCTAACACACACACACACACACACACACACACACACACGCAAAATAAAAATCAATCTTAAAATCAGCTACTGTACATCCAAGTGAAGACAGTGAGCTGGTCATAAAGAGTCATAAACACATGAAGACCAACCTACCGGAACAGAGGCCGAGGAGAGATGCAGCCCAGGCGGGGCTTCTCCGAAGGGGTGATAGTTTATTTAGGACAGAAGCTAGCCAGCTCTGCACAGACCTAGAGGAAGTGTCCCAGGGAGGGGCGGGGCCCACAAGTACATTTATACCCATGGTATAAATGAGTCTAGCAGGGTCTAGGGCCTGGAGGGGTGGAGGCATGGAAACTAGGCTGTGGGTGGGATGGGTCTTAGTTTGTGCAGCCAGGGGAATCTTTGGCCTTGATGAAGGGATGTGCCAAGTGGGTAGCCTAGAGGTCTAGCTGTTGCTCCCGAGTCCCGAGGACCCAGGGCAAAGTAAGTTCACAGGTTCTGGGGTCCAGAGAACACCGCCAGGCCAGGAAGTTTGAAGATCTAAAGGCAGATCGAAGCTGTTCTTTCTGGGTGTCAGTGCTTAGGAGTAAGGGCCAGCACCATCCACACAGCCTATATGCCAAGCACAGTTTGGAGCACTTTGTAAGAACTGGTGGGATCCTCCTAGCTGCAGGGAGGACTCCATACACATTACAGAGGAGGAACCCAGGCATTAGAAGGTTACGTGATTTGCCTGAAGGCCTACAGGTACTGTAGGGTGGAGCCAGGATCCAAACCTAAGCCAAATGGCTGAGACTCACCAAGGGAGGGAGGCAGACATAGGCCATCAAAAAGGTGGTGGGAATGTGGTGAGGTGCTCGTTTAAATAATGAAACCAGCCAGTGTAGACCCATAGTCCTCACCCACTCCAGATCTGGGTGGGGAGTCTACGTACCCCAGAACAAACCCCTTGTCTGGGAGCTTCCCCTCAGCAGCTCTCATCACTGTGGATGCAAGGAACATCCCGCAGATGAAAACCTGAAATCCAAAATGCTCCAAAATCTGAAACTGAGAGCGCATCGACACCCCAACACAGTGGAGAATTCACGCCTGAAGTCATGTAGCAAGCCAGCCAAGACAGAGGAGCTGTTAGACCTTAAGGGAAAACCAATTCCATGACTGTCTGCTGTGTCAGAACTGGCCAGCCAGCTGGTGCTCCAAAAGTCAGGATTTCAGAGGGCACCACTTCACTGACTTTTAAGGGAGGGGTTAAGATTAGCAAAAAACAAAAACAAAACAAACAAAACAAAACAAACAAACCACCAGCTGTTTGCACCTGGTCAGAGGAGTGGGCGACGCAGGGCCGGCTCAAGGCTGCCTGTGAGAAGCACAGGCAAGCATCCCGTGCAAGGGGAGGCATCGACGTTTCTGGGAAGACACATTTTCTTAAGCCAAGAGAGCAATCATGTCACAGGTTCGGTTTAGCAAGGCAAAGGAGTGCGTATATATCATGGGGTCACTAGTGCAACATAGGTTGAAAAACATGGTCTTCAGGATACATTAGGCTTAGAAAAAGGAAACTTAACCATGTAGCATATGAAGACAGTAATAATGTATAACGATGTAGCTCCTGGACAGCAATGTAGTTCCTGCTTTGGTTTCACAGACAGCAGATTGGCTGTCTTTTGGCCCGGGGTGGCCGAGTCGGGGAGATATGCTTGGCTTACAAGCGCCAGGACCCAAGTTTGATCAAAACCCGTGTTAAAATGTCAGGCAGGGCCTAGGGAACAGTTTAGTGGTTGGAGCTCTTGTTGCTTTTCCAGGAGATGGGGTTTGGTTCCCAGCACCCACATGGGCAGCTCACAACCTACCTGTTAACTCTATCTTCCAGGGGCTCTGATGCCCTCTTTTCGTCTCTGTGGACGCGGCTTTCACATGCCCAGACCAAACACCAAAGGCCAGGTGCAACAGTTCTTGCAATCTCATAGCTAGGGAGAAGAGACAGTGTGTCCCTGGGACTCCCAGGCCAGCCTGTTCCAATTCGCCCAGCCCCAAGCTGGTGTCTGGAAAAACTCAAGGTCAGCAAATGCTCTTCACAGCTGAGCCAGCTCTCCAACCCCAGGGAAATCCCTTTATAAAGTATAAAGCGCCTCTGCCAAAATAGAGAGGTGAACCGGCCACTCCAAAACACACCAGACGTTCTTGGATTTTAAAAAGGAAATGTTTATTGTTGTGTTACAAGGTGATTATAAACTCCTCTAAAAAAAGCAAAGATGGATTTAAAATATCAATATACATATTCATCTAAAAAGCAAAAGAGGAAAAAACCGAAACCCTGCAAAATGCAGGGTCGTCGTAATTAAACATACACAGAGCTTGTACACTGCAAGACAGGTCACACACCAAGGATCCTTCAGACACTAACGCTCCTCCCCTTCTTGGTTGGTTTCAGGTTTGTTTTTTTTTCTTTGTGTGTGTGTGCGCATTTGTTTTTTTATTTTTTGTTTTTTACAAAAGTTTAAAATATCTTAAAAATATTTTGAAGTTTTTAAAAAATGTCCTGATGAGCCAGACATATTTCTGAAGGAGGCAAAACCCACGTTCTCAGCTTTTCTCTTGTGCTAAATACAGTCACAGTTGTTAGGGATTGGAAAGATTAATTGGTTTAAAAAAAGAAAAAATGGAACTACCATCTCATTTTGAAGCCAAATATATAACAAGATGCCCCGTCCTTCAGGGACCATGCCAGAACATGCCTGTAATGACACCACCACCACTCCTCCCTCCCAGAGAGCATGGACAGCCAGTTGCCGGTGAAGGCCTGACTCCTGGGAGATCAGATGGAGGAGGGGAGGAGGCAGCACTGCTTTGGCTTCCGGGACGCCCCTCTCCATCTTGGAGTATCTGGGTTTTGTTGTGTGTGTGGTTTGGGGGCTTGACGAAGGAGGGGCGTGCACACAGAGGTATTTACAGTGTCCATAGGGACAGGGGGTCTCAGGTTTGAGTGGGACTGTGAGGGGCCTTCTCTAAGGTGCCTTCCTGGCTTGTGTCTGCATCTTGGAGAGAGGAACTGGGCTGCCGCCTGTTGGACTGGTTGCTAGAGCATTGCCCCGTCCAGAGGGGCGGGGCTGGAATGCTGTGGGCCATGGCGGTGGCACCCTGTGATAAGAGAAAGCCCCTTCCTGTGCAGAGGGGGCACATGCTGCTTTCTCCTCCTGTGTCGCCACAGTCTGCATGGCTTTCCAGGGTGGGTTATGGAGCTGAGGTGAGGACTGGAGGCCAGAGGCAGAGAGGGAAAAGAAACTCTCTCAGGCTACTTCCTGCATAGCCTTGGGCTACATGGAGGTCAAAGGCCTGTGCATACACCCTGGCTAAGGCTCTTCACACCAACGATGTCTTTGGCCCTCAGTTTTCTGTGGTACAATTTGAGGTGAGGGTGTATCAATTCCTAGTTCCCAAAGGCTTTGGAGGAGGAAGGAAGGAAGGAAGGAAGGGTAGCACGGAGCCAGGGTGAGCAGGACAGTGAGGACGGGCACACGTGGGTCTTGCTCTCTGCTCCATGACTATGGGGCAGGGGCCGCCATCAGCTCTGGCCTTTGGTTGACAGGGAAGGCTTGACAGTTTACTTAGACAATGCCCTGGTCCTTCCTTCCCTCTACTACGTCTTGGAGAGCCTGGAGCTATGAATGACTCAGATGTCCAGTTCCACTTAGCTCAGTGTCAGTCCCCACGCTAGGCCTATTTTCTATGAAAGTGCCTTGGATCGGAGCCCTCTGGGGCTGTCCACAGTGCTCAGCAGCCGTGCTCCACTTGGGAGATAACTCTTAGGACCAAATGCCATCTTCCAGGAGAGTTCTCCTGGGCCCGCCTAAGGTCCTCATCTAAACCCGGCAATGGGCCTTGCTTCCTGTCTACATCTGACAGGCAGGACAGGATCTGGCCTGTTCCAGGCAAGGGCTGGTGGGTGAACAGCTTAAGCCCTCTCTCCAAGAGGCAGGTGGACCAGAGTCACGAGCTCTACTTCAAAATGTTACTTACATGCAGACACGAAAAAGACAAGCGTCACGACAAGAGTGATCAGGGGCAGGGGCTGGGTGGGAGTGGCAGGGATTGAAGACAGGTGAGGGGACACTGCTGGGGAGTGGGCTCGGGAGGCGGCTGGCTGTCCACCCAGGCAGGGCCTGGGGACTTGGCCCGCTGTGTCTTTGGTCTAGAATTTGATCTGGGAATGATTAAAAAAAAAGGCCTTTCTCAGGCCATTTCCAGAATGGTGCCATTTGTCTGCCAACCCAAAATACTGAAGGCTCGCCCGAGGGGGAGGGGCGTGCCCGGTGGGGGTTGGGAGCAGGGTAGACAGGCATGACCACAGACGTCGCCACAGCTGGACGAGCCCCCTCTTCCTCACGCTTCACCTGTCTTCCAATCACCCACAGTGGTTACTTTTAAGGTTCCATAGAACAAAAGAAAACCAGGGTACATTACAAGTCGGTAAAATCAGGGAAGGAGAACTCCAAACACTCAGAATAACACAAGAGCAACCGGAAATACACAGGACAACAGGAACACAGTACAATCATGGGTGGCTGCGTCAACAGCCACTGGAAGAGGATTAGAGGGTCACTTGGCAGAGTACATTGCTTTGGAGACAGAAAAAAAAAAGTGTACATTTGTCAAAGAAGTTCAGGATGGCACAGTTGGGCCCAGTGGAGGCTGGGGTGAAGGTGTAGCGCCCTCTCCTGGTTCAGAAGGAAACAGCCCTGCCTAAAGTTGGGCAGCTCTGGAGTACTGACCTCATCTCAGTGGAGACAGCTTCAATCAACTATACTTCCCTCTGTCTTCTCCCTGCAGTTCCCCGGGGACAAACACCAGGTCAACAGTGGCTTGGAAACTATCTGAGGTCACTACCAAGTTGGCCCTGTCCTTGAACTCAGATCCGTTAAGATCCAGGGTCTAGAGCCACTAGGGGCATTCCGTGATGGGAGCTGGATGGTTCAGGGGTGGTATCTTTAACAAGAGTTTTTCAAGAGGCAAGGAAGAAAAGTGCCCTCCCGGGGTACACTTGCCAGTCTGGGGTACACTCACCCTCCTGAGCTGCTCATATCATTTGGTCCACTGGCCTCCCCTGCCCTGGCCCTCACCAACATTCATTCTGCCTGGGGAATGCTCTGGTCACCACCCACCATGACTCCATGCAAATACAGCAGACACTTCCTGAGTGTGAGCCCCACTCTGAAGCCACAGCAGCTCCTGGGGACTGGCTTCAGGCAACTCTACTGAGCGCTCAAAAAAGGACACGGCTTTTGCCTACTGCCTACGCCTGCAGAGGCTCCCAGACCTGAGCCCCGTTCTCACCAGACATTCAGGCGTCCCATTCCTGCCTCTAATACCTGCGGTGGTCAGACAGTCCCACTGACTACCCACCCACTACTTCAATGTAAAAGGGCAGGCATTTGGCCCTGGGCACCCGCTTCCGCCACTCTCAGATCTACCCTTCATGCCGAGGGTAGGTCATTCTTTTGGCATCTTTCTTGTTGGCTGAGAAAGAGGGTCTCCCCGAGGCCTTGCTCTCTCCTGCCCCTCAGGTCTGTTCAGCTAGTGGGGGCTCCCTCTCCTCAGCTGTGTTCTTCCTCCTGAACCAGCGCAGAAGGGACTACACCTTTCTTGAAGATGTATCCGCTATCATAAGAAAATTCCACCCAGCATTTAGGGTTTTTTTTTTTTTCTCTTTTTCATTTGTTTTTGGGCAGAACTTTCTGCCAGCTATATAAGCACCGAAGAATTGCTTTTGAAAAACGAGATCCGTTGCTGGCAAGACCAATTCAAGTGGCAAAGTGTATGACAGACTCTAAGTATATATAGTTATATGTTAAAAAATACAAAGAAAAATTTACCAAGTTCCCATAAAATACATCGAAATCAATATGAAAGTCCTCCTCTCCCCAGGACATAGGCCCATGGGTTTTCTTTTTGTACAAAATATCCCCCAAACAAAACAAAATACACATATATAGACACACATGATACACATACACACATACACATACACACACATAGAGTAACATTTTCTGTGACAATTAAAAAAAAATCCTAGTACAAATATAAAGCTCTGTAAACCTGGTCCTATGAGAATCTAACGTTAGTAAACAGCAGGAAAGCGGCGCCCGTCACGTGGCCCGGACCTCACATCATGGTCTCCACAATGACATGACTGGGTTTCATGAGTGCGCCGTTCATGAGGGTAGCTCGGGAGTGAAAGGGTGTGGCCCCTTCACGCTCCACAGCCCAGCGGTTGGGCTCCCTGGGGGTTATCAGGTATTTGATTCTCTGCAGAAGAAAGAGGAGAAGGTCAGGAGCACATTAGGGCCGGTCCTTCCCACCCACCTGAAGAACATCCCAGGGTACTTGCTCTATGGCATCTGGCCAACTGCCACCCTTTCTGGCCCTTTTGTGGATCTTTTCAAAATGGAGGAGAATGGCACCCTATGTCCTACAGTGGTTTCCCCAGCCAATCCCCTGTATTCATGCTTAGAGATGGGGCACACACACAACCTCCATGGGCAGATTTCTTTCCCCTGAGGAGTTGAGCCCTGTCTCCCCTCCTTGGCCTCCCAGAGCCTTCATGAGACAGTTCCTCAGAGGGAGCCCCTTCTCCTGAAGGGTTGGGCCTAGGAGTGCACTGCAGGGAGAGGCCTGCCCTTTGAGATAGGAGACTTCAGAAGAATGCTCAGACACTCTAGCCACGGAGCCCACGGATCAGATCACGGAACTGGGGAGGGAAGAGCCCTAGCCCTCCTCAGGGATGCTAGGAAGTCATCGGCAGAGCGGGTGTGGACCTTGGCTCCCGCCTCCTGCCCACTTCCTGCCGGGTGTCTGCTCGGACTGAAATGGGCCAGCAGTTTATAAAAAGAAGTGAACAAGAGGCTCCCCTAGGTGTTTACATCCAACCATGGCAAATTACAATTGGGAAGGCTGATTAAAGCCTGCGTGTGTCAGGCCTGGTGTTCTCCCTGGCACAAACAAACAAACAAACACAAGACCTGGTAAACTCCAGGCCATGCCTCTCCCACAAACATCTGTGCTGCTTGGGGCAGGCAGACTTCTCATCGCCCGGCCTGCCTACATGCTTTCAAGACGGCCCCTCTTGCATTGGAATGTTATGCTCCAAATGCAAAGTGGGAAAGCGAGCCCACCACTGGCAGCCACTCCGCTGTCTGCTGGGAAGCACAGCCTGGTCTGGAACCCTGGTTGGCTTGGAGATCCTGATATGCCGCTTGCTCCCTCAGGATTAGGAGGGCACCAGGCTGGGGGGGGGGTTGGGGCTCACTCCAGCTGTGGGGAGACATCCTTCCCAGCTGCTCCCCCCTTCTTCCCCCATCAGCTCACTCTCAACAAATCTGTGCACACAGGCCAAACCAGCCTCTTAAAATGGGGGCTTTAAGCCAGGCAGTGGGGTTTCTACCCAGAATCCCCGCAGTAGAGAGGCTTAAGGCAAGAGAGCCAAGTGTTTGGGGCCAACCTAAACTTCATGAGTTCGAGGCCAGCTTGGGCTAGAGATTTAAAAACTGTCTCAAAAACCGAAGTAACAACAACAGCAAATCATTCAGGTTTTCAAGAGACCTTTTAGTGACTGCTCTAAAAACTGTAACCAGAACATAGCTCTAAAGACCCCTGGAAAATCCAGCTAACTCATGTCTGGGTACCAATAACCTTCTAGGGTGACCTAAGTTGGCTCAGGGCACCAGGGGCCACCTAGAGGGTTCAGAGCCAGCACTGCCACTGCCCTGTGTCTGGGGTCCACTGTTTCAGTCCAAACAATAGAGACGGTTGCTTTGACTCTGGCTTAATGGCGGGAGAGCTGGGCTTCCAGCCCCCACTTGTCTACACTCTAGGGAAGCCGTCGGTGCCCCTGGCTCCTTCCGTGTCTCTTCTCCACCCCTCTCCCGGCCAACACAGCCCCCTCCACAGGAGGAAGCCTGGGCCAGCTCAAGGGGGAGCCAGGGCCCCAGGACATCCTGGCTCCAGATTCTTTTTGTAAGAGAATAAAAACAGCCCAAAATAAAACGGTGGGGCCTTGGAGCCGGCCCAGGTGCAAAGGTTAAAGTAGATTCCGAGAAAGGGATTTCGTGGAAAGAGCAGGGGACTGCCAGGCCTGGAGGCTCCCACATTGTGGGAAAAATTCCTAAGGAGGCTGGGGGAGGGGAGGGGGCGCCATGAAGAGACAGGCAAGCACAGAGGCTGGGAGCAGGGCAGAGGTGGTGGCACACGCCAGCGCAGAGGGTGGCACGGCTGGGCAGTGCTGGGCTTCCTCTCCAGAACTTATCTCCTGACCTGACTCAGAACAGATTCCCACAGTGTCTCAGATGGTGCCCGAGGCCTTTGTCCGCTCTCAGGCCTAGCCACTGACCCTCTGTACCCACCACCAGGACACCACATTCTACCTCATGCTATATCGGGCACATTCCTCTTAAGTTCATGGCCCACTTTAAATGTCACCACAAAGCCTTCCCCAGTGTGAATGGCATCTGTCTGTTTGCCCACAGCGTACTCCTGCCTTGGGTCTCCTGCCTTTCGTGGAGAAAACCCGGGACTCAGAGAGGGTGAGCATCTTGCCTGATGTCACACAGAAACCGACACTCCCTGTCCTCCCCCTCCTGTCGCCCACGCCCCATGCTCACCACGCGGAGCGGTCCCTCCGTCCGGCAGAGGAGGATGACAATGACCAAGGGGATACACAGCATGGAGGAGAGGGCCAGGCCCCAGCCCAGCCCGATTGCCCAATCAGGGTACCGGTAGACTTTGTTGTAGGTCAGGGGTACATACTTGACAAGAGAGAAGATGAAGCATCCCTGTGGAGAGATGGGGCAGTCAGAGGGTCCGTGCGTGCGAGGGCAGTGCGCACTTTATCCTCACTGTGGCGAGGGGGGGTCCTGTGCCTATGGATCTCTCCGGGGCAGATCTGACCAAGTCACTTGCTCATCCTGCTCTGGCTCCCCGGGTGCTTTGGAATCCCAACCATGTCAGCTCACAGCCATGGCCTCCCCTTTTTCATCTACCCACACCCCTCAGGGCTCTTTCCAGCTCTTTCGCATGTGCCCAGGGCCTTATGAACACAGGCCGTTTCCTCCTGCTCATCCTTTCTTCTTCATCTTTTCACCCGACTTCCAGTGTGCTGGCCTGACTTAGCCAGCTTTTCCCTCCAGACGCAACATGGCTCTGATACCCAGAGTTCGGCTGCCCCCCTCCCTCTGGAGCAGCGGTTCTCAGCCTTCCTAATGTTGCAACCCTTCAGTACAGTTCCTCATGTTGGGGTGACCCCCAGCCATGAAATGATTTTTGTTGCTCCTTCATAACTGTAATTGTGGTGCTGTGATGACTCATCATGTAAATGTCTGTGTTTTCCAATGGTCTGAGGCAACCCCAGTGAAAGTGAACCGCCACCCTGGAACATCTCTCTTTTAGCACCAGATGTGGCTTTGGGCGAACTCAGCAGGTACACAATAAGTGCCAAAGGCACGGATGGACGAGAGCTGGGCAGCCAGTGGCCTAAATGGCATTAGCTCTTGGCACACTGGTCTGGTCCCAGTGACAGGATATCAACTTGGCCTTGGTCCTGAGGAGAAGGATGGGGTGAGCCCTGAACCCTAAGCTGTATGGTGTCTACCTTTGCCTTTGAGAAGGGCTCTGGCTCTGGAAGAACTGCCCTGTATCCTTCTCCTCAGAAAATGAGGCACCCCAGGGAGTGCCATGGCAAAAGCCATCTAGTACTCACTGCCTCAAACAAGGTCTGACGGGAGACGGTGGTGCATGGTGGGGACAGGTGGCCCACGGTGCCTACCCTTCTCTGTCACTTTCTGCCTAGAAAGCCGTGGCTTCTGTGAAGTGAGCCCCAACTTTTCTGCCTAGAAAGCCGTGGCTTCTGTGAAGTGAGCCCCAACGATGGGTGACTCTGATCTCAACCTAGGCTTTCCAGCAGGGGGCCTCATTCTGCCACCAGAGTGCAGTCCACCTCTGATCCAGAGGGTAGGCGCAAGCCTGGTGTGAACAAGGGCAGGCGGACTGGGCTGTGCCCAGCTGACTGCAACTCTACCTGCGCTGGGCCTCCAGTTGCTGTTTGTGGTCTCCTGCCTCTGCTGGAGGTTATGTGTGCCAAGAGCCGCAATCAGACTCATCGGATTCTAAACTGTCACCTGTCACTGAGGTCTCACACCAGGGGACCCCTGTCAGAGGTGACAAGGTGAGGTGAAGAAACTGAGGGCCAGAAAGAGGAGTGAATTAGCATGTCCACTTGGTCTGGCCTGGGAGTAGACGTCACAGCACAGGGGACCTGTTAATTGCTAAGCACTGGTTTTAAAGCAAAGGACGTCTGGACTCTCCAAGGTGCTGACTAGGAACGGCGGTGCAGGTGGAACTCCCGCACGGGAAGATCCCTAGGGCGTTGGCCAGGATCTGCCGTGAAAGTTCAACGGTACTCACAAGCAGTCTCTCAGAGAAGGTACCCATGCGAACACCTAGGACAGCTCCAAGGTGGCGGGCAGAAGACAGCAGCCTGGCTGAGCGCCCCTGACACCGCCCTTCCTGCTTCCTCTTCTTCACAGACTCCTATTGGTTCTACAAAACCTTACACAAACACCCAAGGCAACATAGAACAACCTGCCCTCACTGTCCCAGGTATAGCTGAAGCTGGCTTTATCAGAGCCCACAGAATGCAGAGGATCACAAGGTCAAAGTGTCAGGCTAGGGTGAGACTTACAACACAGAGAGCTGGAGTGATGACAGCCCAGCTGTACTTCATCCAGGGCCCAGGCCGATAGCCAATCATGTCCTCAATACCGTCATATAAGTTATCACCGCCTACAAGAGATAGCAGTGGGTCCCCGGTGACATGGCAGCCAAAGCCAGAATAGCCCTGGGGAACAACGCAGCAGGGGTCACCACCTCTAACCACCAGGCCTATATCTCCACACCAAGCAGGGCCATGTGACGCTCGCTCGGTGCAGCTGGGTGCCTGCATTTTGCTGAGAGTCTTAGACAGAGCCACATCTTAGCGTGGCCAATCTCAGCTCTCTAAGAGATCAAAATGGACCATTTCTGGGCCAAAGAGTAGGTCACCCTAGGTTCTGAGGTGACAGTGTTATATTTATAGCAACATGTTCACATCTTGTGCCTTCAGTGGGATCATCTGTGATATGCTCAAGGAGTGTCCGTCCTGGAGTGGGCAGTCCAGACAAGGGAAGCTTTTCCATTATATCCTCTGCCCAAATGGATACCTTGAAAAAGGATGGGCAAGCATGTATACTCACCATATATCCAGGCAATAACAAAACATTCAAAGAATGCGACCCACAAAAGGCATACACCACTAGCTGCATAGTAGTCAAAGAGTTGAAACACATACATGCCACCCTGTGGAGGAAAAAAAAATCAAAGATAAAGTTGGTTTGTCATATGGTCTCCAAGTTCCCATATATAAAGACCTATGGCAAATTAATACATTTTTTAATTCCAAAGAAAAATCGGCAAAAGCTAGGATAATCAAATACAGGTACCTTTTAAAAGAGTGAGAAAGAAAGAAAGGGAAAAAAAGGAAAGAAAGAGAGAGAGAGAGAGAGAGAGAGAGAGAGGAAAAGAAGAAAAAGGAAAAAAATTCAAGGCCAAAATGTGGCTCATAGGTTTACAATAAATACTCTAGAAGTCTAGACAGACTTGTTGTGAGTTCAAGGCCAGTTATAACAAATTCAACTTCATGTTTGACAAAACACATGGGGTTGGGGGAGAGTACAACGTCTAAGCAACACAAAGGGTCACAGAAGTCTACACACGGGATGTCTTAAAACCAAGTGTGGCCAAGTCACAGGAACCCATACTTGGTTAGTAGAGCAGCTATCTGACTTCCGAGGGGTTTTCTTAATGCTTTATAACCTTTATTTTTATTTTATGTGACTAGACGTTCTGCCTACAGGTGTGTCTGTGGACCGTGTATACGTCAGATCCCCAGGAGTGGAGTTACAGACAGTTGTGAGCTGCCGTGTGGGTGCTAGGAATTGAGCCTAGGTCCTCTGGAAAAGCAACTAGTGCTCTTAACACCCTGAGACATCTTTACAGCCACAGAGGGGGTGTTCTCACAAGCACTCCCCTAAAAGTTTCTCTTTTGGTAAAGAAAAGTGAAGGCCTGAATAGGGTTTGGGTAGTGACTGACAACCTTCTCCTAGAGACCTCAGGCATGTCAGGAGACAGGAAAGCATGCTCTGGGGGGGGGGGTGCCAGGCTCGTGCCCTCTTTATCTGTCCCTTTCCAGTCTCTGAAACCTCTAGGCTTTCAACCTTTCTGTTCCCTTCTGCTCCTGACTTCTTTTCCTCCTAAAATATGGCCCCTGCCCTTTGGGAAGAGCGTCCGCTCGCCTCAGCAGACACCCAGGAAGTGGCAGAGCACTTGCCAAGCAGGTGCCACGATCTTGGTGTGACCACAACATCCCAAAAGGGGATGCAGGGGAAGCTGTATGAGAGCAGGCAGAATAGGGATTGAGGGCCAACCTAAAGGAGGTGTGGCAAGGGGAGCCCCCACCCTCTCAGGCCTCTCCCAGCAGCAGCCTCCCCTGTGGACTCGAGAAATCCTAAAGTACAAAGGGAAAAACTCACAGCGCCCAGAGTGACAGCCACCTACCTCCGTCACCATCGTCAGCCCCAGCAGGTAGCTGATGCTACACAAGATGGCTATGAAGATTTCCCGACGATAACCCTTCCTTAGGAAGGACGGGTAAAGATCAACCAAGGATGTGATCTGTCCTTCGACTTCAACAAACTGAGGGCAAGAGGGAGAGAGAGAAAGGGGTAAGGGGGCTCAGCGCAGGCCTGGAGCTCAGAAGGAAGGCTGGGCTACGTCTCATGAGACCCACCTGGAAATCCATGTAGCCAGACCCTGGGCTGTGCAGGCAGCCGCTGTGGTCTGTGATCCAAGCAATTCAGGAAGGATGGCTGCACCCGGGCCATTCCCACCCTTATTGCTGGAGACTTACGAGGGAGCAGTTGTTTCTCTAGGAAGCTGGGCCAGCTCTCTGCCAGGACACACTTGGGGGAGGGGTGTGGTCATGACAGCCTCTCCTTTGTCAAGGCTGACGCTACACACACATTAAAGCAATAAATGCCTAGCCCAGCCTTTCACAGGGGCTGCTCAGTCACAGCATGGGAAGGTCAACCTTTACACCAATCAGTTGGGAGACTCTGGGCAAAGTCTGGCCTCAGTTTCCCCATCCAGAGCACTAAAGGTACTTCAGGTCTGACTCACGTGGTGGCTTAACCTTACCAGAAATCTTGTGATCCAAGAATCCCCTCGGTTCCAGACAAAGAAAATTCTGGAACATTTACACACACACACACACACACACACACACACACAAAGTAAATCATGCTCTGGGATGATTTATCACTCTTTACATCTTTTCAGTCTTGTACCTAATGATTTATCTTGGAAACTGTCCTGTGTCCCTACACAAAGATCTATCTTGCCTTTAAACAGCAGCATAAAACTACGCCCTCTGGACACATCACCTTTCACCTAACCAATGAAACTGGCAATAGCATTCCTAGTTATCAGTCTTTAGGCACGAATACACAAGCCTATAATGAGGTCTTGGCAGCATTTTGGGGTTTGAGGGCTACAGAAGTACTTAAGCTAGGGGAGCCTCACCCAGATTGCTCTGAGTCACTAAAAAATTAAAATGCTAAAGGCTGGGCGTGTAAACACCGGGCAGGGCAGTGTGCTTGCCAGCAGGCAGAGGCCTGGTCTTTTTGTTCCACAGCGCTGCATAACCAGGCACAGCAGCACACACCTGTAATCCCAGCAATCAGGAGGTAGAGGCGGAAGACTAGGACATTTTCAGAGTCAGAACTGACTGAATTCGAGGCCAGCCTGGTCTACACGAAATGCCATCTTGAAATAAAAAGACAAAAGGGTTTGGGGACAGACGTTCCCCTGGCATTCCTGTGAGAAAGACCCAACTATGGAGGCCTTTGGGAGACGGTGAGGGAGTATGCAAGACTGGATATAATCAGAGAGGAGATCCCTTTCATGCGTCTTAAGGGACAGAGAGAAAAATCCCTTTCGTGTGCCCAAAGGTATGGTGCTCGGAGGCCAGAATTCAGGAGCAAATGACCAAGAGGCTCTTAAGCAGAGCTCTGAGAGAGGGGTAGACCTCATGACCTCTGACCTCTGACCCATGTGCCCAAAGGGGATGCGAACCTGAAGAGAAACTGAGTGGGGGCTGCTTGGCAGCCCCAGGGCCAAGCTACAACGCGAGTGAACCACAGGCGAAATATTTTCTCTGGGTGCAGAAAGGGCACCAGTGACCCTGGGGCAGGAGAACAGCAGGGCAGGAGCTAATGTATGAACATTTGGATACAGTGGGCTCGGGAAGAACATATGTCTATCCTGGGCAAAGCCCTGGATCCCATGCCCAGCACCACAAAGAAAGAAAACTGTTGGGATGGGCCTTGGAGATCGATGCCAACTGAACTGCACATAGGAAAACAATGGCCACGCAGCACCAGGCATATGGTGGCATCTCGCACAGTGGGACTCTTTCTCTGTACCCCGTTGTGGGGCTGGCTTCGCCAAAGCTCTATTCCTCCAGGTTCTGAGAACCACGACTGGAGACCAGCTGGCTCCCTCCTATTTCCTCCCTCACTTGTACTTGAGTGATACCATCAGGCCGGTTAAATGCCAATCCTTAAGAGCCCTAATGTATAAATCAGGGTAGAAAGGAACGGCCCAAGGCAAGCTTTCACAGCCCCCCAAGATTCTCCAATCAGCCTACAGCTCAGCTGGGAGCCACAGATCCTGCACTGAGCCCACCCCCCACCCCCCACTCCCAACCTCTTGAGAGCCTGGAAGGCCTGTTTGGAGCCCTGGGAGATGTCCCCGCTTAGCCACTTATTAACTTGTGTTTTTGTTTTCTTCTTCCCCTCTGAGCCTGGAAGATGTTCTAAAAGCCACTAAAAGGCACTGCATGGGGTCTGCTCCCAGGGCCAAGCAAGCTCTCAGAGCAAGAATCATTAACAGAACCTTGCTTGTTTACAACAGCGGCTGCCCATCTCCGACTCCACAAGGATCTGTTTTTCTGGTTTGGAGAAGTTTTCACTGTCTTCTCTGTTTATCAGACCCCCTTGGCTGCCAAGTCTTGCCCTGTGTCCCTGACCTTGCTAACTGCCGCCCCTCTCTGGACTCATTCACCTTCACTGAGTCCCCAGGGACCCATCCTGTCAGGGCCCTTGGAGGCCATGCCCTTGGGAAAGGCCAGAGCTGATCTCACAGCCTATTTCAATTTGATGAACTTTTCCTGAAGTAGCCGGCCTCAAAACCCGCACCACACAGGAGTCTCTCTGCCTTCCCACTCTCTCCAGCCGGCCTGAGCCCCTTGACCACCTGCCTCGCACACACCACAGTCTCCCTCCTGGAGTTTCAAAAATACCCCACAAAAAGACACCCACCTCATGGAAAGGGACACCCAAACCCCCGTGAATCTCACAGGCACATTCATTCTCTCTGCCTGGCACTGAGCCTCGCGCTTCACACACTGTTCCCATTAGCCAAGATGAGGAAACCGAGGCTCAGAGTAGAGAGAGATGAATGTGGCCAGTGTCACACAAAATGATGGTGCCTCTCCTGAGCTAGAAGCAGGCTGGCTGTCACCAACACTCCCTGGTAGTGAACTGCCTCTTACGGAACCCTAACAGGGGGCTGGGCATGGCTCAGGGTAGGATGCGTGCTTGGTACACGTGAAGCCTTGGATCTCACCCAAGAAATAAAATGGAAGGATACAGATTGAACAGATGGTATAGCCACCAGAGGAGGGGGACATGCTGGCCTGAACCGAAAGCAGTCTGCCAAATGTGGCTCATGCTTTCTGGACATACTTGGGACTGTGGTGGGCCAGGCAATGATTGACACATGCTCTGACATCTGGACCTCTGGGTCCCAGCCTTCTATTTCTCATTTATAGTTTGACCTTAACCCCAGTCACCCTCATCTCCTTGCTTGGGGTAACAGTCTTGAGTGGTAGGCCTCCCACTGCGGGGCAGAGGCTTTTTTTTTTTTTAACCTAGGGCCCTGGAGGAACCAGGTTGGAGCCTCTGAGGTGGGGTCTGAACACCGCTTTGAACACCTTAGCTTTGCTAAGGATGGCTTCTCACTGTGAGGCTGCCCACAAAAGCACCTCAGGCCCACGGGACACGTACCTGGCTGTCCAGTCCAAGCAAGAGGAGCATAATAAAAAACAGAATGGACCAAAAGGTGGGCAGTGGCATCATGGTCACAGCTTTTGGGTAGGCAATGAAGGCCAAGCCAGGACCTAAGGGAGAGAAATGGGGAGGGGACACAGGAGAACACACATCAGCACCACGCTACTCGACACCCTGGGCCTCACAGAACACTCACATCTGAGTAGGGAGGGAGGTCACCTAAGCCCAAAATGCAGGAGGAGCCAGAGGAAGAGACCAGTGGGGCTCGGGAGGGGCCCCATGTAAGCATCTGTCTCCTATCCAGCACCTGGCCTCCTCTCCAGTGAATCTAAACCCGTATGGATACGGGATCCTAGGGGCAGGGAGTAGGGCTGAATCTGGGCTCAGGCAGCCAGAGATTTGGGAGAAGTAGGACCCTCCCCTCACACACCAAAGTGGCACATTGACATTGGCTGGAAGGAAAGTGGTGGTTATCTGATTCATAAAACCCTCTTTTATAACGAACCATTTCTGTTTTTGAGTTAATGGCTAAAACACTGTTTGAATGGAAAGAAAAAAGAATTTAGATACCCAGCAGGGCAAATGGCTCTTCAAAGACATGCCTATGGGGCCTCTGTCCCCTACAGATCCCCAAGTGTGCACAAGGCAGGGTAGAACCAGCCAGGCCTGGCCCAGGAGACCAGCCACATCTCAGTTCTCATCCACCACCTCCTCTATATGTTTTGTGGGGCATCAGTTTTCCCTAACTGAAATGTGAGGGTCAGGTAGCCCCAGGATGCTTCTGTTCAGATTCTCAGAAGTGGATACCACTCCCCAGAAAAGGGCTCTGGCCAGACTCAGAGGCAAAGCAGACAAGAGCTCTGCCCACTCTGAGAGCTTCTCACAGGGTCATTTGAACACAAACATCTCCTGCTGGTGAACACCCCCCTAGAAACAGACTTCTGGGGGAGATTGGCTAGCTGGTCCTGGCCCACTTGAGGGCTGACAAACTAAAGCAAAATCAACTACTAGAAACAAAACAAACCAATCAAGAAGAAATCCAGGCCAGACTGCTGGAGATGTTTTACACTTTAAAGCCAACATCAAACAATCATCATAACTGAATGAATGGCTTAAGAAGAGGGGGGAAAGAATCCACAAAAACAAACCAATTCTGAAAAAAAAAAATCACTCGGTAAAGCAGCAACAACCCCGACCGCAGCAGAGGAGGGCGAGTCTTACAATGCCCTCTGCTCAGCCTCAGAAAGGAGAAGCCCCACTGAAACAGTGACCTGGGGCAGCCACTGAGTGGTTGCTAGAAGGTGATACCAGAAGATTCTGTGAGGGGAAGGGGGTGCGGCTGCTTACCAAGCTGGGAGCTGCTTGGATGAACAAGACTGAGAGGCGGGAGGGGGGGGCTCAGAACACATGCCTCCCACCTGGGACATCATGAAACGCACTTGGACTCGAGTTAGAACCCAAAGCACTCGGCTCCCCCTAAAGCTCAAAGCTCTAGACCTGCCTTGTCCACGCCAAGAATGAGCCATCGGGACCAGCCAACTACAAGACAGATGTAAAATGTAGGGTACCCCCGACCCTCCGCACCCGGCACTGTGAACAGAATCAATTCACTTGTTTCTGCTCTTCACTTCAGATTTTCTCAAGCCAGCCTCAGGAGAGGGGCCAAGCGCAACCCCCTCCAAAGCCACAGTGTACTCGGGAGGATAGAAGCCAAGGATGCTTAGGCCGCTGTGATGCCCGGCGGCGGCACAGCGCGACATGTCCTGTCTGGGTTCCCCTTGGCTGTGTGCAATACCTTTCTTCAAATGCACTTTTCTTTATTATGGTGCTTGCAAAAAAAAAAAAAAAAATCTTAGAGTCACTGTCCCTCTTGCTGTGCTGGCTGCTCATACACCACTGTGGGGAAGGAGCGTGGATGAGGTCTTTGAAGTAGATGAAAGAAGAAGAAGAAGAAAAAAAACCACTCAGGCTGACTACATGCATGTCATGAAAATACCCATTGTGTACAGAGGATCTCTTTGGTGGACCCCATCTTTCTCCTATAACAAGTTTCCTCTGTGTTTTTGGTGAAACCTGGTTACAGGTTTGTAATCACTTTTCCCGTGCAAACAGGGTCAGCTTTGTTTGCAGCGGGGCTGGAAGAGGTGTTGGGCCCCTCGCTAAACAACTCCCAGCACATGAGGCTGTGATCGAAGTCCTGTGCTCTCCCTCGGGTCCTTCTCTGCCTTTGGAGCCTTTGAGGATGACAAGTAGTTCTTCTGAGTGTCCAACTGGGACACAGCAAAATAGACGTGCGTGGAGAGTGTGGGGTTCAGACTGGAGGAGGGTCTGCGTGATGGCCCAGCAGACGACAAAGGATGAACAGTCCCTGAGGTCCCTGGGGTCAGAGGACCCAGTGAGATGGCCACATTGGATGGCTCTCCAGACATGCAGTGAGTGGAGACTCAGCATCCAGATATGGTGCCTATGAGCCTAGCCTGCCCCAACCCACACCAACACGGCTCTTGATCTGAGCTGAGAGAGGAATATCTAGACAATCTAGATGCACAGTGAAAGGGACCCTCTGACCTTCCAATACCAAAGCTCAGTTCCAGAGAACTTGGACATGACCTTAAATGTCAAATATAAGGAGATCAAAGGGAAAAGAATAGCAGGGACTTAGGGTACCTGCCCTGGTCTGCAAAAAATGCATAGAATAATGAAGGGCAGTCGGTCCCATCTCACCCCATCCCTGTGGCCTGAAGGAAGACCCAGCCCAGGGCCCTTGGCAGCCTCTAGAAGCCCCAGAGGGACTGTGATTAATTAGGTTAGATAACACCTGACCACCCTCCAAGAGAATGGGGGTGGGGAGGTGGCCCCCTGGGGATATCCACCCCAGAACCCCATCCACTACAGGGCTACTCAAGCCCAGACCCCTAAGATACTATGATGAGGTAGTAGGAGTCAAGTCCATGTTCTAGAACCTTCTTTGATGGAGTTCTGGATCCCATATTGTTAAAGAAGAACCCCCACTCTGTGCAGAGAGAGCCCATGGCCCTAAGATTGACCATCCATTCTGTGAATGTTGGCATCTTGAGTAGCAACATGGGACCAACAGGCCCCCAACTCATATCCTACCCCCCAAATCAGCTCTGTCATGGCCTCTGAGTGGTGTTCCTCCCCTGACCTCTTGCTCCTGGGGACTGTGGTGGAGGCTGGGAGGGATGAGGTTAGGTAAACATGTATAGGAAGGACTAAAGGGTGGATCGGCTTGGCATTGGAGTCAAATGCAAACCACAGAAACCAAGGCTGAGATGTCAGCGGCGCTGGTGATGGTGTGCTAGCTGTGGCTGACCTGGGCTTTAATTAGAAAAGCAACTTCCATGGCTAAAGCCAGCGGTCACTGGGGAAGTGTTGGGGGCTGGAAGACCACAACTAAAACAGCCGCCAAGTCCCATCTTAACCGCCCTTGCTCCTCCCACCTTCAGTGGGCCAGAGTGCACTGAGGACCTTTAAATGTAGCCTTTGTACTCAGGTATGGGAGCACATCTTGGGGGAGGGGGAGAGGGGATGTCTATGTAAAAGCCAGGCTCCCTCCATCCCCCTGGGGTCTGGCTCCATGCCTGCAGTACTCATCTTACACACTAGGTGGCAGTGCCCACCACCACTGCCACCGACACCACCGTACCTGACTCAGCCACATCAGCAATGTCCACCCCTTGCTCTTGTGCCATGAAGCCCAGGATGGAAAAAATTGCGAAGCCAGACACAAAACTGGTACCACTGTTCAGGCATCCCAGCAGCATACAGTCCCTAAGTTACACACACGTCAGGGGGTAAGTTAATCACAACACAAGGAAGCCACGCTCCCTACTTCTCTTTTTTTTTTCTTTAATCATCATTTTTAACGTCCACCGGGCCCGCCAGCGCGACACTTGCCTGTACGAGTTATACTTGTACTTGTTATAGCTTCCCAGTGAGGTCATGGCCCCCAGACAGATAGCGTAGGAAAAGAATATCTGTGTTCCAGCGTCGATCCACACCTGAAGAGGGGAGGAGCGTTAGGGCGGTTGCCTGGGGTGAACAGAGAGGACTTCTGACCAACCGTGGCAATGTCTACATGGACCCAGTGATGATGAGCTGCAAGGAACCCCAGAGGGCAGATCTAGAACCCCAGAGGAAGACCCTCATCTTCCTACATCTGTTAAGGCCTCTAACACAGGAGTGACTGGTACCTCTCCTGAAACCTTGCTTTTCATATCTACAGAACGGGCCCCCAGGTCTACCCTGCCCCTCCCAACAACTTTCCACACTCAGTAAGGAACGGTCTTTTCTCTGAGTCTATTCCTACGTCACCGTGGTTGACATCAAGCACATCTAGGCTGTGTTGACGGCTGTGATGGCTTTAGTCTGGGACCTAAGTTAGAACATGGGCATTCTTTACTTCTCCCGGCGCTATGGCTTGAAGCTCCGGCAGGCAGCAAGCCCACCGTCCCAGCTCCCAGCTCAGGCTGGCCACCAACCCTGCTCTGTTCCAGTTTTCAATTGCTTCCCCAGGGCTTGGGAGCCTGGGACAAAGGTCTCAAAGGGCACACAAAAAGCCTCCAGGGATTTTACCAACTCTGACACAGCTATGTGCTGAGACAGGGGGACTTACAATATGATCCCCTTAATCTTCAGAGCACCATTGATCCTATCTGAGGATGGCATCCTGAACATTGAGTCTCTGGTCCTGATGTGGCTGGAACAGGAACCCTTGCCTCCCTTAGCAAGGAGTGCGTGCCTGAGGCAGGCTCTGTAGCTCGGGAGGACTGCAGACACTACTGGCCCAGTAGAGAAGTACCAGGCAGTGGTGTTTGGCTACACACAGGCATCAAAGAGCCAGAGGAAACACTGCCACCTGCACCCTGCACATCACTGGTTTATACAGGACCTTGGGGTCAGGTGCCCCACCCTGCTGTACCTGTGGGTCCTCAAGGCGGCTGATGTCAGGGTACAGGTAGAATTTGATGCCTTCACCAGCACCCGGCAGGGTCAGTCCACGGACCAGCAGCACCAGAAGCATGGCAAACGGGAAAGTAGCAGTGAAGTAGACAACCTGTTGGGCGAGGAGTCGGGCAGACTGGTGAGGATCCTCGCTGCAGTGGAGGGCGGGCAATCCTCCCCCCTCAGAGGCAGGAGGTTGCCCCTGGGTGCCGCAAGGACCCTAGAGACACACTGGTCTCACCTGCTGTGCGATCTTCAGTGTGCTGCTCGACCCCTGAGCCTCTGCTACCCCACCTAAATATGACATAAGGGTCTATCTTATAGAATTAAAAAAAAATTCCTATGGATAATTTACACAGCTCATTCAGGCTCCGAATTTTAAAAAGCAGGCAAGACGGAAAACGAATCCACTATTTGAAGAGATGATGCACTCAGAGAGAAAAAAATGCAGGCAACATACAAACTGAAGCAACCATCAGGGGTGTAGGTAACAGCTCAGCCCGCAGTCACATGGGCTGTCACATGGCATTCAGCACGTATCGGCTGGCACGACAACTGTCAGCACAGCACGGGGGTAAAGAAAGGGCTGGGGAGATGACACGGTGGCTCAGAGGACTAGCTGCTTCTGCAAAGGACCCAAGATGGCATCTACAGGGCCGCTCAGAACCACCTGAAATTTCAGTTGCAAAGGACCTGACACCCTCTTCTGGTCATCTCTGACACCAAGCACACACATGTATTTAGGCAAAATACCCACACATATTAAAAAAAAAAAAAACAGACAGAAGCAAGGGTGGGTGCACATCTGTAATCCCAGCACCCAGGAGGCTGAGGCAGATGTGTTCAAAGCCTGCCTGAGGTACATAGTGAGACAAGGGGTCAGCTCCAACTCTGGGCGTTCTCTTGCTGAGAGACGCAGGCCATGTTGGTCATTCTCTCTGGGTTTCCTCTCATATGAAATGAGGACAAGTGTCACAGCAGCCCTTATCAAGGGACGGGTGAGGATTTGCACGGTCACACCATAGCAAATGATTGTCAAGACACAGAGCCTGATCGATAGTGACATGAGAGAGGTGGACAAGAACTTCCCTCAGGTCATGCCTAGAATGGGAAGTTACAGGAGACCCACTGGGTCACACCGTGTGTCCCAGCAGGCCAGGGTTGGGATGAGGAAGAGATGGGTAATAATGCCCTCCGCCTGGTCCTATGAGCTATTTGGCCACACCACTGCAGGGAGGTTGGCCTTTAGGATGGGTAGAAGGCCTGAGGGAGGCCATACTTTCTAGGAGGTCAAGCCCCTTGGAGCACAGTACCTGGCAGCTAGTATCACTAGGTGTCCCCACTTTTAGAGAAGAGACATGGACTGGATAGGCATAGGTTAGCTCTGACGCTAAGATAAGGAGATGGATTGGCCCAGAGGGTCAGCTGGAGTTCATTGCTCATCTGTCCTGCCTCCTAGACAATGGTGGCCGCTTCGAGGGGGAACTCCGACCTCACCCTCTACCAAGGTCTTCAGAGTGTTTGGAAACAACACTCCAGACGGTGGTGGCAAGGCTAAAGGAGGGCCCTCTCTCCTGCCTGCCACCCGTCCCCTGGAGGCCTTCTGTCCTCTAGGCCTCCGTGTCCCCAGACACCCTCGCTTCTTTTCCCGTGATGGACGGACGGACGGACACCCGGGACAAAGGCCAATCAGGAAGCACTAAAAGTATAAAAGAAAGAAAATCCTCCTGTCCCCTCCCTTCCTGCGGCTAGGCAGGCACCCCTGGCCAGGTCCCCTCTCTGAGGCCCTGCAAAGCCACACCCAAGCTGGTAAACAATGGCCACAGACAGGAGCGCCACGGGGTTCCACAGAGGGCTACAAACACTTCAGAGTAAGTGGATCATGGCCAGGAGCGCTGGTGGGCTCGTTGGGGGTGGGGAGGGCTCCCTGGCTTGCCTCTTTAATAAGCCTACTATGTGCTCAATCAGCACAGAGCCATGCACTTACTTAATACTCACTTTACCTGGACGAGCCTTTACAACAAGTCCCTTCCCTTGTGAGCAAACAGGCCATACCAGCCATGTCACCTGCCTAGAATCATGGAGGTGTCAGAGGTGGATCTGATCTAGGCCAAGTACTTTTAGGGCTCCCCTATCTTTGGGAGTGTGACTGTTGCTGCCACCCCCTATCACGCTGCCCCAGCCCTCTCGCTAAAAAAAGCTAGCCTTGTTTTGTAGCCTTTGCTACTCCTTGGATGAGCCTGCGAGCCGTTCTCTCAACTTTTCCGGGACCGTCCCTCGGGATCCTCTAGGGAGAGGCTGGTGCCAGGCGCCACCTTGGGCCCCTGACAGTGGCCCAGTAGGCCTTGCTGTGGGACGTGGTAGTTTTCCACTCCTGGTGCTGAGCCTTCATAACAGGGCCAGAGGCCTTGTGGAAAATGGAGGCTTAGGGGGCACCTCATCCTCGGTCCTCTGGAGGTTGGTGGGTTGTAAGAGGGAGCTAGCTTCCAGTCTCCTGCTACTCAGTTTTACTTGGGAGCAGATGGCCTGGCCAGCAACTTCATTCGATCACTCATATTACACTAGGGGAAACTGAGGCTGAGCAGTGAGAGGAATGTGTAAAGTCATTCCATTTATATAGGGCAGAGCTCAGTCCAAACCCAGAACCAGCCCTGTCTGCCCCATTCTGCTTTGATCCTAGAGTGTGACCACAGACCCAGCCACACACATGTCCAGGCCCTTCCAGGGTGAGTGCTGGCCATCCGTCTCCTTGTGAGAGTGAGCAAGAACATGCCAGGCTTCTGCCTCCCTGCACCCGCCAGCCGGCACAAGGATAAGACCGAGAGGTGGGAGAAGGGAACTGCCTGAGTTTGAATCCCAGTTTGGCCACCGACAAGCTGTGTGGCGTTGGGAAAGTTAATTAAGCTCTCTGAACTGCAGTTTCAATTGTACAGGCTGAGAACTTCAGGAGGATTAAATGGGCTGCCACCAGCATGGGGGTGCCACACGAAGATTCCTGGCTTGTTGAATAAGTGAAAATGACATTCGAATATTCTGAGACCTGTTTCAGACCCTTGGAGAGTTGGTTCGTCCATCCACTGCCCTCCCGTCTCCTGGACTAAGGTAGCCACGGAAACAAACTTGGCCAGGATGAAGGCTCAGCCCCCGGGGGGGGGGGAATCTGGTGTGCGGCCAGGGCTGGGAGCTGAAGTCAGCCAGCGGCTGGGCCTCTGGATGGGGTGGGCGGGCAGGCGGCCGGCCTCTGAAGGCCTCTCAGCACTGAGCTGGAGGAAGTCCACGGAGATGTTTGTCTTGGCTTCTCTGACCCATCAGGGCCACTATTGTTCTAGGAACCACACGTGCCCCACGAGCAGGGTACAGCTCAGGGTAGGTCGGGGTGCCTCTGGCTAGTCATGCTTTCACAGTAGCCACAGCTACCCCCCTGGCAGCCCCTATTTGGCCTTGGCTCTGTCCCCATGTAGTGTGTTGTGTCTCAACCATGGCTGACTGTGCCTTGTGGACATGAACTCACTCCGTAAGATGGAAGGGCTCCCTACATCCTGGCCAGAAGCACTCCAGGACTTTTACACTGACCGTGCCTCTGCCTGCAACCGCCTCCAGAGACGCAACTCTCCCCACTACTCCTATTGGCTCAGTCGCCACAGCCACTGTTGCCCAGGTACCCCGTAAATGGCACACGTGTCCCATGCTCATCCCTTCCCAGCCGGCCACACACGCTGAACACTGTGGAAGCCTTCACTCTGTTTCTACAGCGGGACCCACACACAAGATGCTGGAAGGCAAACAACTGAACAGGACCGACTCTCTCCCCGGACACTCCCGGACAGACTAGCTTTTTGTGGGAAATGAGGCACGGGGCAGCAGGCAGCTGCTGCTTCCTCCGGAGTGAAGGGCAGGTCTGTTGGTCTGCAGACCTGAGTCTTGATATGCCTCATCTCAACCCTCAAGCTCACTGTTCCGCAGCTGAGGGGGCAGCTCAGGGGAGGGGCCGCTCTCAGACAAGCTGCCTGAGCTCTTACGAGCCTCGGCTTCCTCGGCGTTTAGAGGAGAGTAACACGTGCACTCCCAGGACGGTGGGGCGGTAGGAAGCACCGTGGGCAGGGTCCCTAAGAGAATAGATGACACTACATTGCCTCTTTCCATTTGTCCTATGGGGGATGGTAGCAGGGAGTGGTCCAGGCCTGGCTGGCTTCCCTGAGGTTCAGTACAGGGCGTGGGGGGTCTGTACCCTGCACAGGGTCAGTGATACAGGGCAGCTGGGTGGCCCTGCTTCAGCATCTCTCCTAAACTCCGGGTGCTACCAGATCACTTTGCAAAGTTAGGGTCCACCCCGGGCTGATCACCAAAGCCAGCAGTGGGGCTGCTGCTGGCCTCTGGCGCGGCCAGTCTAGCTCACCACATCAGGAAACAGGACAGTGGCTGGTGACAGCAGCTCAGTGGGGACACCTGGCTGCCTGCCAGTCAGGAGGTCACTAAGCTCCTGACCAGTGGGTGGTGGACACCCAGGGTCCTTACCCAGTGAGAGACAACGCCACAGGGGGCCGCGTGAGGGTCTTGTCAGAGCACTCCTGTGTCCCGACAAGGAGCCTCCTTCTAGGGCAGCACTCACTGAAAGGTACTTCAGCGGTCAGGAGAAGGCTGGCCACCGCGGGGCTGTCCCCGAGGCAGGGGACGGGAGTCCACTCACCTTGCCTGTGGATCGAACACCCTTCCAGATGCAGAAGAAACAGACGAGCCAGACTAAGAGGAGGCAGAGGGCCAGGTCCCACTTCAGACTGCCTGGGTCGTCGATGCCGGAGGACAGGCTGAGCACGTTGCGCCTTTCAGGGAAAGAGAACAAGAGGTCAGGGGTTGGGGTCCACTTGGCAGCCAAGCCAGCGTGGGCAAAACCCTGGGTTCTGTTTCTGGCACCATGACAAAATGAAATGCACAATGCTCATCTTCATTCCAACACTGGGGAGGTTAAGGCTGGCAGGACTGCCTCGAATTTGAGGCATGCCTGGGCTACATAGTAAAATCCAGCCAGCGTGGATTGTGACTTTGTCTCAAAAAAAAAAAAAAAGCAGTATCCTTAATAGGTGATCTCAGGCTCAATCTAGCCTGGCCTTGAGCAAGTTAAGCCCCCAAGCCTCTGTTTCCTCATCTGTAAAATGGAGACTTTTAGTTGGCTGAGCCAAAAGGTGCTTACTGCCAAGGCTGCTGAGCTGGCCTGCATGGTGGGGCCTGCAAGGCGGAGGTTAAAAGACCGGCTCTTTCCAGTTGTTCTCTGACCACCAGCTCGCTAGCTCGCTCTCTCTCTCTCTCTCTCTCTCTCTCTCTCTCTCTCTCACACACACACACACACACACACACACACACACACACACTTTTAAATGAGGACTGGTCATCTGCATGACCCACGGTTGCGACTACAACCTTCAATTTTTGACTGTTGGGGCAAACGCTGGGTTCAAGTCTCAGCCTCTCTCCGACTGCTAACCTCGGGCAAGTTACCTAAGCAACCCAGGCCTCCCTCCGTATGTAAAGTGGGCGTGACCCCCTACCCAGCACCCTCTGGGCTAGCTTCCTTGATATAACTATGATTGTCAGCTGGGAATGGTGGTATGCACCATTCTCTCAAGCTGAGCCCAGGTCACCCAGGGCTACATTGTCAGATCCCTTCTTAAAAGAACAAACCAAATCAACAACAACAACAAAAATACTCAGCATATTATCTAAAATTTTCCCAAAGTATAACCCTCAGAAAGGCAAAGTGGGTCCCGTATGGGTACGGAGTACCCAGGTACCCATCTTGCTGAAGTGGCTTATGAGGAAAACACCACAGAAAAAAAGTCTGATACCACACCAAGGTCTGGAGGCAGCTGGCCCCTGGCACACCTGATCACATACTGCAGGATGTTAGTATACATGCAGAGAAGCAGATGCATAAGCAAAACCCTGCTCCCAAGAAGGGACGGGCCCATGGCTTTTAGTACAACTCCCGGGAGAAGAGGCCTCTAGCCTTGCTTGGGGTCACACAGCTGACCTGGGGGGCTGTGGAGTCAGAAACTGGACTTAGGTGCTGACCTCCGGCCATCTTTGCTGGTCTGCTGTTTACACACACCCGCTTCACTGGCCTCCCTGTATGGAAGTAGTCCTAGGAAGCAGCATGGGGAACTTACAGCCAAAATGGCTGTGAAATCTGCCGCCGAGGTACCCGGTGTTTCGCCGTGTCCCTGCTAAGCATGAGGCCTCGTCCCTGGGCACTGGCCTCCAGGTTACACACCACCCACAGCTGACAGGACACAGGGTCTCCACACCCCAGGAGTCCCAGACAAAGACTACTGCCTTCCAGCTCCGGGTCCCTGGCCGCCCTCCACAGGAGTAAAGACTGCAAGGCTGCCCTCTGAGCAAGGCAGCCTCAACATGGAATGTCGAATAAATCCAAGGCCCTCTTAGATGGGCCCTATTTACAAAAAGCCCTTCTCATTTAACGTTCAACACTTGGGTGCCAGCCACGAAAGCTCAAAGCACGGGGAGAAACAGCCCACGTTCCTGTGAATGGGCCACATCAGGGGAGAAAAATGTAGCCCTACTCCACACCTTCACACACAGCCCTCTCAAATGCCCTTCAAACAAACACGTGTGGCCTACAGTTGTTCTCGAGACTTAGGATAACACTTGGAATAGAGTGGGACTCAACAAACACCCACCAAGCCTCACACTACTGGATGGATGCATGCTGTAGCCCCAAGCCGAAGGGAGAGGCAACTTTCCTCGATCTTTATCCTGCTGTTCATGGTGACATCAGTGCCCCTTACTGTGTAGCTAGGACAGCGTGTGGACCTCACACAGGAAACAGAAGCCTGCAGAGCCTGACTATGTGCCATTATCTCATTCATTCCAAGGGGCAGAGTTCACCAACCCCATTTCACAGATGGGAAAACCAAGGCTTGGAGGGTCCATTTGCCCACATTGCAAGGCCACCAAAACTCCAGGCCTGCCTGATTCCAATTCCACAGCTCCCTCAACTGTGTTGCAACAGGGTCTGACCTTAAAAGAAAGCTAGGGGCTGGCTCAAAGGTTAAGAACATTGCTCTTCCAGAGGATCTGGGTTTGATTCCTAGCACCCACATGGTAGGCAGGAATCATGTGTAGCTCCAGTTCCAAGAGAAATGGCTAATGGCTCCTTCTTCTGGCTTCTAGGGGGCATCAAGCAAACAAGTGGTGTCTCTCTCTCTCTCTCTCTCTCTCTCTCTCTCTCTCTCACACACACACACACACACACACACAGGAAAAATGCCTATAGACATAAAATATAATTACATACAATTTAAAATAATACAGGGGCCTCCAGTCTCCACTACAAGCTGGGATCATCTGGTGTCTCAGGACTGCATCATGGGGTCACTTCACAAAGCAGGCTAACGGTCAATCACGTCCAGTTGGGCCCCTGCCAAGCCGAGACCTGGCAGCACCACAGAACAAAAAGCCCTTCCCATTTAATGTTCAGCACTTGGGTGCCAGCCACGAAAGCTCAAAGCACGGGGAGAAACAGCCCACGCTCCTGTGAATGGGCCACATCAGGGGAGAAAAATGTAGCCCTACTCCACACCTTCACACGCAGCCCTCTCCCTGGCCTGCCGCAGGGGAGTGCCCTCCACCGCAGATGCTCCAGCTGACTTGCTGAAGCCTGCCTTTCTTCCCACTGGCTTCGACCACTCCATGGACAACGTGCTGACAGCCACCTACTCGGCTGATGTTTGGCCGTGAAACCATGTCTCTGTTCTTTGGGGCAATCCTTCAAGAAGCTCAAAACTCCAAAGCCAGATCTTCCTGGTCCTGATCGCCTTACTATCCATTCTCACCACCCTGCTAGGCAAGCTGGCTGCCCAACGGTGCCCACTGCTGCAGGCCCCATCAAGAAGAGCAGCTCTGGGCAGCTAAGACAAGCATATGGGTCCTTTGTTCCTCTGCTGCTGGGGATAGTCCTTATAGGGTCTCATGATGACATCGAGTGACACTCTAAAGTAGATTTCCCCGATTCAACAGCTCCATTTCTAAGACCATCTCCTATTATCCTCCCAGCATGGGGGGGGGGCTCATAGACAAAGTAGGCACCAAAGTGCCCCTCTGTAGGGTACAGTAGGCTATGGGGCAGGCACACTGGAATGCCACACAGCCGACAGACCAGTGTCAAGTGCTGGATGTGCTGATAAAGCAGTCTCACACCCTGGGGGACAGAGTGAGCCAGCAGAGCAGGGGACATCTGCACAGGACGGCGTTGTGATAGAAACTGAATACGTACTAGCACGTGAGCATCACCTGGGGACAGCGACTCAGCAGTCAATGCAGCTCTTCCGCTGTGTGCTTGCAATGCATCTTTATAGACATGTAAACGGTTTGGTGGTGGTGGTTTTTTTGTTTGCTTGTTTGTTCGTTTTGAGACAGGGTCTCATGTGGCCCAGGGTGACCTTAAATGGTTGATCCTCCTGCCTCTCCCTAAAATTATGCAATACTGAAACAATACAGCCCTGTCATCAGGTTTCATCTAGCATACCAGGGCCACACAATGTCCTGTCGGGTTCTGACAAAGCCCCAGGCAGGTCCGAGCTGGAGAGTATCCAGTCACCTGAGTCCCAGCAGGGACCCTCTCCTAGTCCTCTCTGAATTGCCCCCTCCAAGGGGGACTCGTGGGTCCCCCGGGCCTGCCTTCTCACAGCTTTGAGCACAGCGCTCAGTAAACCGAGGTGCTGTGCGTGAGGGAATGCTGCCACGGGGCACTCCTGGGTGCCCGTTACCTCCTCCCACAACACCCTGCTCAGGCCCTACCGCGCCCCCAAGCCACTCCAGCAACCTCCTCCCAGCCTCTCTGCTATACTATCCTCCGAGCTTGCCAGAGGGACCCCATGGTATCTGCAATGCCAGCTCACATCCCCCTCGGCTCCACGTCTTCCCCCCTCCTTCCTCATCGGTCCCTGTCACCATCCACTCAAAGCTATATGCTTGAAAGAATGTGGAGAGTACCTAACAAGAAGACTAGGACCGCAAACAGGAAGGCAGACACGGTGGGCGAACAGCCGCCTACCTCTCTCCCTCACCCGCCCCCTGGCTTCTTCCTCAGGGGTCGTGTGTGTGGTCCCCGAACTGTAGAACTTGTGGGTTACCTCAGCTGCACAACCCCTCCATTCACAGACAGCCTCTTTCCAAGGCTCTCACGGATGCACCGCTCCCCAGGGAACCCTCCATCGAGAGCACCCCAGCCCGCTCCCTCGCCAGCACTAGCTCTGTAGTCAGTACTTTTCCTTTATGATCATACTTTTCTGACTGGTTAACGTGCCTGTCTACTAGCAAGCGAGCTCTGTGTACACAGGACCTGCGTCTGTCCCAACCACAGCACCTAGCACATGGAGGAGCTCACCTGATGTTAGGTGAGGGAATTCATTAGAGCCATTTGGTAGCTAGGGAAACTGAGGCTCAGCCGCCCATTGACCCTAGGCAGTCATCTAGCCTGGAGCTGATTCCTTTCTTTCTGATGTCCCCTGGGACACATCAGCGACGTCAGGCCAGGGCTCCCAGGCTTGGCCCTCTCACTATCTTCCAGAGGTACGCTGCAGATCTTTTCCAAGAAAAAAAGGCTACATCTTGCCAGGACGGGAACTGAAAAAGAGTGGCTGGCCTGGACGCGCGTTTGCAGCCGGCTGCCCTGCTGCCGTCCAGTCAGCACTTGGAGATGTAAATTCGCCCTCCGAGTGGGCCAAATCGTTTCCTTTTGACTGCAGGCCAGCCGTTTATTGGCTGCAGCAGTCCCCTGGAGACTGGCAGAGGGAACAATTATAAAAGGGCCGCCCGCCTGAGCATGGGGCCCCCACACGGCCCTTCCTGCACCACCTCCTCCTTCTGACAGCTACGGAGGAAGATTGGCTGAGCATGGCTTGTTTGCAAATATGACTCATTTCTTTGATTCTAATAGAATAATGATCCATGCTGGGCTCCCAGGGGGTTCTGCAGGAGCCTCGGAGGAAGGCCTGGCTCCAGCCTGCTGAAGGGCTTTTGGCCAGACCTGGCCCCGCCTGTCCTCTAAGGCCTGTGAGGGAAACAGGAGGTTTAGAGACAAAGGTGACCTCAGAGGGTGAGGACCAGTGTGAGATGGGGCCATCGGGGCAGAAGCTCTGTGACCCCCACCACGCAGCCACTAAACATACCCTAATGTCAACATGAAATGTCAGTCTCTGGAGCCTCCTGGCTTCTCGTGGGAATCGGAGCTGCTGAGACTGAGAAGGTCCCTGGCTTTACAGACAGGGTTAAGTGTGACAGGGTCAGTCTATGACACTGACTCCTTATACAGGAGTCCACGCCTGACCAGAGACTGAAGAGACACAGATGTGCACGCACACAGGCGGCATAGCACCACGTGACCTGTGACCATGGACTCAGCTCCAGGGCCTGCCCTGCATCACGGGTTTGGGGGGAGGGGTGGAACTCAGACAAAAGGCTCACTAAAAGTGGACCTGTGTCCATACTGACTCCCCAGTACCCCAAACCCAAAACTTATCCAAGTTCCTTAATGCCAGAGAGCAGATGTGAGTGTTAGGGCTGAGCTAACTCTGGCTCCCAGAGCATGCAAGGGGACTCCAGCTTGGCATTACAACTGCCCTGACATCAGAGGGCTGGGACGGGTGGGAGCTATACTTAAGCTGCGCTGGGGAGGGGAGTTCCCCTCTGAGGTCTTCCTGCCTCCTTGGTAACCAGCAGACAGGAGGGGCAGCAGAGAGGCTGGCAGAGTCATCCAGGGATTAGAAACTGGGGAAGGGGGGCGGGGACTCTGCTCCCACCAAGCGAATTACCTTTGGCTCCCAGACCTTAAGATCTGCAAAAGGAAACAAGGGAAGACTGCCTGAACCTGGGCCGGCTCAGTGAGCGGAGCTCCCTCATCTTCCTCTCTGATAGGGCGAGATCACAACATGGGGAAGAGGAGAGGCTCTTTAGCAGGGATGCACGAGAATTTCAAGGACAAGGCAGAGATCAAGCAAGAAGCCAGCGAGTGGCCTTTACCTGCAATACATGGTCCATCAAGGGTGTGCCGGGGGTGGGGTGGGGGTGGGGGTGCTGGATCCTGCATGCATGATGGAGGGCCAGTGAACTGCACATGAAATGTGAGTTTTCCCACAATGCCTTGCTCTTTCACCGACTTAAGACATCTCAGGTGCTAGCCAGAGGGCTGATTGGGAAAAGCACTTGCCTCTAAATCTAACAACCTGAGTTCAGTCCCTGAAACTCATGTAAAAGTGTAAGGAGAGAACGGAGTTGATATTCGTTGTCCTTTGACCGTCATGCAGGTCCTGATGTGCTTACCCCAGCCCTCCTAAAATAAATTAAATGAAGAAGAGGAGGAAGAAGAGGAAAAGAAAAGGAGGCAGGAGCCTCTGCATCGAAATAGATCATTGCTCTCACCCTCCTGTCTTCCTTTCCATTGTTTCAAGCCCAACCCAAGGGTAGGTTCTTGGAAGCAGGAAGCCCCTGAGAGTTGCTGATGCCCCTGCTCACGGACCGCCTCTGAACACAGGACCAGCAAGAAGCTGCCCGGGGCTCTAGCTCAGCTTGCTCAGTAACTCTGCTCAGTGGACCCCAGGCTCATGCTAAGGGGTTCTTAGAGGTTCTTCTAGAGTTCCAAGTCAGGTCCAGAACCTGTGCAGGCCAGTGTGGTAAGAAGCCAGCACTCACTGAGCAGAGCACATCCACGGATACCACAGAAGAGCCTTTAGAGCCAGGGGTTTTCCTAACGTGATTCTCTCTCTGTTTTCCTGATGAGGAATGAAAGCCATGGGGCTTCTAGAACACCGCGGTGCTAGAATGGACTCGGGCTGGGGATGTCTGAGTGAGCAGAGCACTGAGCAAAGGTCTTCCAAGACCTTCAGGTCATAATGACAGCTATCAGGCGAAGGAGAAAAGAATGTGACCCCCTTGTCACCAGACCCTGTGGGCATTTGAGAGGTTACATGCAGATTCTAAATACCCCAGGAAGGATATTTAATCGCAATGACGACATGGCATAAACAATACCCTGAAGTGAAGGAGCAGCTTTTCAGGGTGGCCTCGTAGGGATGCGCCCAGCTAGGGCTGCAGGATGGTCCATCCCAGGTAAAGGACACTGAGGCCCAGGGAAGAGACCACCTCTGCCCAAGACAGAAGTGACAGGACACAAGTTCAAACTCAGAAGGTAATGAGGTTCAGCAGATACCTCAGAAGCTGGCCAGGTGCCAGCGGCCTGGGAGGGGCAGCCCCGGTGTCCAAGCCATGCCAAGAACAGTACAGAAAGGCCAGGGCTCGTGGCCTTGGGCCCCTTCAAGGGAAGAGTGAAATGCCAACATTCCTTTGTTCAAAAACTCAACTATCCGAAGGGTGGGGAACAGGGTTGGGGAACGTGCTTTTAACACTCCCTTTGTTTGCTAGTGGAAAATATACACATCAGGAGACCCAAAGTCCCCAAAGCCCAGGGCCCTGCCTGGGAATGTAGTACAAAAGGCCCAGGCATGGCATAGGCCTTTACCAAAATAAGACCTCCTGCAAACAAGAACAGTTGACCCATCCTTGTAGGAATCCCAGCACAGCTTCGGCCTGCTGGGCCCTGGCTTTGCTTCCTGGAAGCCAAGGAGAGGGATTCTCATCTTGTGGCAGTCTGGGGCAGACCTTCCTCTCCCATGGCTCTTGGCTATACATGAGGCCTCATCCCAGTCATTTCCAGAGGTGGGAGGCTACCCCTGACTGAGCACCCCCAGTTAAGAGCACATGCTTACAGGAAAAGTGTTGTACTCAAGGGTTTCTAATCAACTTCCGTGAACTGTTAGGGTGTCCCAAAATGCAAGTTCATGAGAGTTACCCAAACCCCATTAACATGAGGAGATTGTCTACATGCTGGGACTTGCCCATCTGCTGCTCGTAAGTGACCGCAAAGGGGGAAGACCAAGCGATGAGATCACACAAGCCATTCACTCCTAATGCTTGCTTGCTCTCGAGGCTACCCTCTCCACAAAAGAACTATCCACAAGACACATCGAGAGCAGACCAACCAAACAGAGCACAGCTCAAACTGCCAGCAACTAGTCATGAGCTCAGCAAATAGTACTTGGCTAAAACCACCATGTTTGGAGATGGCCGTTGCCCTCTAAGACGTAACCGGATACATATTTTTTTTTCTATCAACTCACCTTTTCATTTGAATAACTACATAAATGCATTTTTCTCTGTGTGATAAAGAATGTTTTTTCTCAAAACACATTAAGAAAACTATAACTTTCAAACACCTGCACATCTCTCAACAGGAATCCCATGGAATAAGAACGATACATTTTCCTCATCTGACAGTTAAAGAAACTAAGGCTCAAAGGTGTAGTAGGGAGACTTCCCTACAAAAATCAAATAGCTGTTCAGTGGTGAATGGGGACTCAACTCCAGCTCGTATAAAACAAAGGCATGGAGTTCTCTCCAGCTGTGTGTCCTCCCTCCCTCCAGAGACAGGGTCTGTCACAACCACAGAGGAAGGCCCTGTCCCCTCTAGACGTGCCCATGCCACTCCTCCCTGCCACCATGAGGTCTTACTCCCAGAACTCGATGACGGGCGAGGTGACGTTGGCGGTGCTGAGGGAGACCCAGTGGCTCTCATTCCTACGCAGGGTGTCCTCCATGCACTGGGGTGTGTTCCAGCTATGGTTGCAGTGGGCCCAGGGAAGATCCTTCTGGAAAGAGTGGAACAGGTAGTACGTGGCCCAGGCCAGGATGACAATGTAGTACACGTTCAGGAGGGACACGATGACGATGGACGCGTAGCCGATGCCTGTGGATGGGACAAGCAGATGGACACCAGTCACAAAGGAGGCACTTTCAACCGGGAGGCACTGGTGTGCCCAGTCTGTGGGATAGAGGGGCCTTCTCAACAGTAAGCAGGGGAGAGTCACAGGATGAAGGAGCAACTGGATAAAGGGACGAGTTACCGAATGGTTAGAGAAACGGCAGGAGTCACAGGATGAGTGGAAGAAGTGGGGACAGGACACTGACTGTGCAGTTGGATGGCTGGATGGAAACATCCATGGATAGATAGATGGAAAAATAGATGGGCTGATGTATAAATAGATGGATAGGAATGCGGATGAATGAATGGATGAATGAATGAATGAATGAATGAATGAATAGAACCTTGGATGGATAGGAATATGGAAAGATGGGTAGATGAATAGAGACGGAGAAAGAATGGGTAGATGGATGGATGGATGGATGGATGGATGGATGGACGGACGGACGGACGGATGGACGGACGGATGGATGGATGGATAGATGGATGGATGGATAGATGGATGGATGGACGGATGGATGGATAGAGATATAGATGGACAGATGGATGGAAATACAGATGGATGGTAGATGGATAGAAACACAGATGAATAGATGAATGCATGAAAACATGAATGGGTAGGTCTGCTGCCATGCTGTCTTCACAGTAGCTCTATAGAGTGAGAATATTGTTTCCTAGATGAAGAAACTGAGGCTCAATAACTTCCCTAAAGGAGAGGAGGAAACGAGGCCTGAGCTCAGCCAGGTCTCCAGACTCCTGCACTCCAAGATGGCAGCTGGCTCTCCCATCCAAACACCCACAGAGGTAGCCCCAAGGGGACTTTCTAAATGGTTGGGAACCTGCTGTATCTCCTTTCCCCCTGGTCCTCAGTGTTGGTGACATGACAACATGAGCTGCCCTGGATCAGGCACGGATACACGTGAGATCTGATAAACCCAAAAGATAAAAAAAAAAAAAACCCACTCAAAAAGATCTGGCAGTCCCAATGCATACAGACCCTGGTGACCCCAGACACATACTCACCAGAGAACAAGGGGCAGATCTTCTCCCAGCAGGTGATACCCCCTTCTGAGGTGTATTGGCCTATGATGACCTCCAGGAAAAACACAGGCAGGCCGCTCCCAAACAGGAAAATAAAATACGGTATGAGGAACGCACCTGCCAATGAGCAGAGGAGAGAGGGTGAGGCTGTGTCTGTCACAGCATGGCCGGTGAGGCGCTCACTCCCAAGCCCTCCCAAGCAACGGTATCAGAGGAGTGAGGGATGCGAGCACAGAGGCCAAACTCGGACTCCGCTGAAGATCCTCCAGGCCTGCCTACCCACCCCACCCACTAATCTGTAAATCTGCCAGGTTCTTCAAGCCACCAGGCTGGTGCCTATGCCTGCCACCTATCTGCCTTCTCCCCAGTATCCTTCCCAATAGAGGTCGCTTGGTCTGCTAGACCCAGGGACAGCACTACCTCCCGGCTGGAGCTTTACCCATCTGCCACAGGGCAGCCTGGGCTGGCAGCCAGGGAAGTCCAGAAGCAGGCTGGGTGGAAGGCAGGAGGGGGATATCTCCAGCTAGTGGTGGGTGCCAGGGGGAGGAAGAGAGCAAGTCTCTGGAGAGGGTGGTCCTACCTGTTGTACACTAATGGCTGCAGCGGGTGAGCAAACCATGTGAAATTGTGGGCACCTTGGGTCTAGGCTATCTGCTTTGTTCTGGGGAGCATCTAAGACACTCATCAGAGTTCCCAGGGGGTCTGATACCTATGAGAGGTCAAGAAACCAGGCACTAAGAGAGGGTTCTCCAAAAAGTGGCTTTCTTCCCAGGGCAGCAGGGAATATGCCTGCCTTTACAGTCATGTGACAGGTGGTTGCTACCTACAGTCTTCTCCTCTGCACCAGCAAGAACTGTCGCTAAGCTGGTGCTGTCTAACCTGGACACGCAAGAGGGCTCCCTCAGAGACCCCAGCAGGAGGAGACAACACACACACACACACACACACACACACGCACACACACACACACACACACACACACACTTCAAACCCAAACCTAACGACTCAACCCACCACAGCTAGAGCATTTTCACGGATGCCCCTTGTCCCCTCTTCCCTTTTGCATTAATGACAAATGATACTGATGTGTCATTTACAGAAGGAGACAGGACTAGCTTTGGGGACTACATAGGATGAGGCTAAGAAACAAAATCAATATCAAAGATGGTAAAAGGGAAAGCTTGGAGGAGCTCAGAGATGACGGAATACAGGAATGGAGAGCTGAGGTTGAGGGGACATGGGTAGATAGTGCAAGCCAGAGGATCAGAGAGGGTGAGGGAGGGTCCTCCAGAAGGTAGCATAGCCGGAGGCTGGCACAACGCCACCTTGTTCTCAGGCATGCTGACCCTGTGTCTGAGGTACAATCGGGCATGATATACCTGGACCAGGAAGGGTCCCAAGATTAGGAAAAGGTCTCTCACACTCTGACCCATCTTCAATTTGTCCCAGACTCACCTCCACCATTTTTGTAGCAGAGGTACGGGAAACGCCAGACGTTGCCCAAACCCACGAAGCCTCCGGCCACAGACAGCACAAAGTCAATCTTGCTGGACCACTTCTCCCTCTGAGGGGGCTTCCCGTCCGCCTCATCCTCAGGCCGTGTTCCTGGGCTCTTCCCTGGAGAAGGCTTCAGGATGTCTTTGTGGAAGTCTTTCAGACATTGCAGCTTCTCCTTGGTGGCCATCTCTTCGTTTTCTGTTGGAGGCAGAACAACATGGATGACTTAAGACCCGTTCCAGTCTCCCCAGGTTTCAGCAGGAGCTTGTTACTCCATCTGTCCCCATCAAAGAAGCCATCTACATCCCCACGATCTCAAAATTCAGGCCCCAAACACATGGAACCTAGAGACCCACCAGGCTTCATTTCTCAGGCACCGGCTTAAACCAGAAGCCCTGGTGGCCCAGGATTGTCATACCCAAACATCACATTTCATTCTGCCTGTGTACCCTGGACAGTTCCTCATCTTCCAAAGGAGAGAGAGCCTGTCTGAAGCTCCCCACACTGACAGACACTTTCCTGACTTGAGATCTGCACAAAAACAAACAAACAAACAAACAAACAAATCCCAGCAACTCTCTCACATCTCAGTTACACCTCAGTGCAGAGCCTAACGTGGAGCCTGACCTACCAGGGCACCTGCTCCCAGACGAATGAGTGAATCAGGAAGACGGTACTGCACAGGATGCAATCCTGGGAAAACGAGCTTCCCCATTAGAGTATAGAAAATGGACAGTTACAGAATGGTTTTGTAGCAGGAAAAGAACAAGGCTTTCTTATACAGAATCATACAGCCGAGGATATGACGCAGAGGCTAACTGGGCAAGTGTGGAAAGTGCCAGGAAAGCCACGGTCCCACCCTCAGGCTGTAAACCAGGACTTGCTATTTAGTATCCATTCTTCAGTCTGGATGACTCCAGGCTAAACACATGGATCCCAGCAAGCAGGGTCTTGCTCTCTGGCGCCAGCTGGTCTCAGACACAAGGAGGCCTTCTAAGCCCCTGGCACAGTTCAGGGTCCCCTTAGGCACCTCCTGCTTGGACCCCACTCTGGGTGAAGGGTCTGACACTTGCTATCTCCTAGCAGCTCTTTGGGTCTCTGAAGCTCAGCTGAGAGGTAGCATCACACCCAGTGGTGGTCACCATCCATCCACACTATCAAAGAATACAGTAAGATAACCACGCACATTAGAGCACCGTGTCAAGTCAGGGCCCTGTGTACGCGGCTGTACACACAGCCTGGCACAGGGCCGCAGGATAAGGCTAGCCCAGGGGCACCCGAGCTGGTGGCCCTTCCTGCTCTATTCTGAGTCTCGGTTTCCCTATTTGCAGAATAAAAAGAGTGACAACGAGGTAGGCATATAACCCAGGACATCCTTTGTTTGTCTACCATCCAGGGGGGGGGGGACACTGAAGTATCAGATTTCGGAGGAAAAATGGAAAATTTGAAGTTCTCTTACAAAACAGGAAGGTCAGATTACACAGGATCTGTGTTCTTCATCTGAGCACCCACTGGAGTCCGTGCAGGGCATCCTGCCCCCAGCGCATGCCCTCTGGGAGAGTACCTTCACCCGCTTGGCTACATTTGTCTTGCCACAGCCAACCCTACCTGAACAGCAACTGAGCTGGCCATGCCCACCCGACCCAGCTGCTGCCTTCTCCGCAGCCGGACCACAGGCTTGTAGAGATAAGGATCTGTCCTGTTTATACCACTGAAGCCCAGCACACAGTAGGACATCAGGAAAGTGCCTCCGTGCAAACAGAGCCTCGGCTCCAAGCGGGGATACGCTGAGGCCTCGCGCTAAGTCTCAGCAGTGTCTGACGGAGACATTAAGGTACACAGAAATGACAGGCCAGGTCCCCAGGGGGTTTCTGCAAGGAGCAGAGGCCCAGACGCTCAATAACTCCGCTTCCCCCACGCCTCCTTCCTCTCACTGGCTGGCTTGGGGTGGGGGACCCCAATTGTTTCACTATCTGGCAGTAAGCAGACCAAGAAAGGCTTCCTGGAGCCACTGGGCAGACCCCAGAGTCCTTCCTCTGTCTGGGGGAGCATCCGCACGGCCTTTCTCTGCGGCTCCCCCGGGGCCTCATGGCTCTGCAGGTCTGTGGCCACTGTGAAAACAGCTCAGCAGCCAGCATTGTTCCACAGCAGGTCAGCAGCCCCCGATGGTTATCTGAACAGCTCATTGTGGCCTGTGGTGGGCGCATAATTGGAGGATGTGGGACTCCACTCCCTCCCAGGGAAGGGTCCGCTCAAGAATGACCTGGAGCCTCCGACAGAGAAAGGCTGATCCACCCTTTGGACACGTCTCAGTCCTTGAGACTCCACAAGGTCAGCCTAGCCTTTAAACTTAAGAGAGAAGGAGGAGGAGGGTGAAGGAGGAAGAGGAAGAGAAAGGGCAGCCTCCGCCAGTAGGGAGGGACGGGAGCGGGACAAGGGTCTCCTCGCCTCACTGTCAGCTACTGGCCAAGCCTGGTCCAATAAGAAGCCAGATTCTGATGCCCGGTTGCCTGCTGTCCTGACAACCATGGTTCTATATTCTGGGCCGTCAGACCCACTAACAAGTCTGTTTTCAGAGAACCCTGAGTATAGAGGGTTCCCAAAGACGCCTGTATCTAGACCGATGTGCTGCACAAGGAATCTATCCCTGGATACTCTCGGAATTCCAGCTATCATCATGTCGCCCAAGACTGAACCATGGTGGCTGGGGCCTGAGTGAGGCAATGCGGTGCCTGTCCTGCGCTGGGCACTGTGAGGTCTCCATGGGGACTCCTTAGTCCCTCGGGTGCATCCAGGAGTCTGATCCTTTTCACCATCATACCTGTGGGAGTGTGGCCCAAACCCATTTGCCTTTGGAGAACTCAGGGCCCCAGTGATCCTGTCTCAGCCTCCCCTCCAACCCTCAGGCTGGCTGGAAATCACAGGGCTACTGTCTTGGGGGCAGGGCGCCACCCAGGCTCTGGACTTTCCTGGTCCAGAGACTGTCCTGCAGAGACACAGGCACCCTGCCCTTTTCCCTCTTCCATTCCTATTCCAAGCCCGTCGCGTGTGCCTGACCAGCGGCCCTGCGCTATACCATCCCAGCAGCAAGACCTGCAGATCCACTCTGCACATTCTTGGCAGCCACCCCCACGTCCCTGTCACCATGGCAACCTCTCTCTCTCAGCCAGCAGCCCCTAGCACAGGCATCTCAGCACAGCAGCCTCCTCATAGGTCTCCTTGCTGCTCTGCTGCACCCCTCCCCAGTCTATTCTCATGCAGCAGCTGAAGGCAGCTTCAAAATCACATTCAGAATGACCCCAGCTCTCGGCTCACGGCTAGAGGGAAACGCAAGGTCCACCCCAGCCCCTGGCCCTGCCAGGTCTCAAGCAAGACTCTTACAAACCCTTAGACCCCCCAGCCCCCTTGTGGAACCCTGGCCCCACGGGAATGCTGGAGCTCCTCTCACACCCTATGCCGGCTGCTCCAGGACCTGTGGTGGCAGCTTGGGCCCTGTAGGGAACATGAGACTTGACAGAGGGACTGAGAGCCACTTAAAAGGGCTGAATGACCTTAGGCAAGTCAGCCTCTCTGGTCTTCAACGTTCTCATTGGTGGAGCAGTAGTACCTGCCATGGGGTACAGAGAAAGAAATGAGGAGGTGCATAGAATAGCTCAGAACAGTAAATGGCGTGTAGCAAGCACACCCTAAAATAAGAGCTGGTGTCATTATCACCAACTCCACGATGGGTAAGGCCTTCTCGATCCACTTGGGGAGATATGAGCAAGGCCCAGTCAACTCTGAATCCAGGTCACTGGAATGAGCTGGTACCACACAGGCCCTGAGTCTGCCTCTGCCAGCCTCTGCTGGCCCAGCCTGACTTCTTGAGACCCGCTCCTGAGGGTCCACCTTTACAGACTCACACTGAAGCCGGTCCACCCCCGTGGCGATCAAGTGGCTACGGCGCCTAGCGCAGCACGTCCCTTTCATGCCATCTGCCTGCAGCCTGCCTCTCCAAGCCAGGAGCTGTTTCTCTTGGCTCGGGGCCTGGGGTTGTTCCGCAGTGGTGAAGAGCCCCGATTCTCATTCTGGGAGCATCCTCGTGGTTACCACAGCTACAGGTGATTAGAATGCATGGAGTTATCAGCTCCAGGTCTAAGTGTCCCTCCCCATTCTCCAAACACTGTCCCTTTTCCAGGGGTGGCAAACCAGATGTGGCTAGGCCTGAATGTGGCTTACTTGAAGATCACTGACAAGTTTTACCACATACACAGACAGGTTGACACCGGGACCAGCGACATTGGCCAGATATACTTTTGTAGCCTCTGATCAGGTTAAAAACATCAGACATTTTTAGTACACAGGCTAACCTATTGCAGAACTATTTCCTATTCTGTCATTCTTTGGAGGACCGGAGGGGATATGTGCGGAGGGAGAAGACGGGATTCTCATGTGTCCCAGGCTGGCCTTGAACATCTGATCCCTCTTTCTGCCTCCATCTTTCCCATGGCAGTGCTGGAACTACAGGCCAGCACCATCACACCAGGCTTATGCAGTTCTGGGGTTTGAATCAAAGGCCTGGCACATGCCAGGCAAACGCTCAGGCTGCTCCGCGGCCCACAGAGACTTCTCACATGTTCCGAACAGCAGCAGACCGGTGAGTAGAGAAATGGTAGCCCAACCCAGGCCACACAAAGGGGCCAGAGCAGGTGGAGCCAAAATCCCCATATTGCCTCACGCCGACAGCAGAGTACACATCCGAAGAGTCTACTGAACATACCCAGGGCTGCTGGGTCAGAGAAGCGGCCTGTCTAAGGCAGAGCTCACAGACTGGGGACTCAGAGACAGCTCCTGCCCGCTTCCCTCCCAGGGCCTGTCTAGGCCCTGTGGCCCTCAGACACCCATGTACTAGCCAGGCAGGTCTTGAAGTTGACCTCCCCAGCATTTGCCTCTATACTCTAAGACAAGGGGGCACCAAGTCCCAGGCCCCAGTGTTAGCACGCCCCTGCAGAACCTAGATCACCTCAAACAAAAGACCCCCCCGCCACGAGAAAGGATTAAAACCTTATTGCTGGCGCGTTCACCATTCTCTTATCAAGGAGTCAGGCAAGGTTCTGTTTCCTCCTGTGCTTGTCCCCAGCCCACCCCAGTGCCTAGCACTCAGCGCGTCCTCACGGGGAGCTTGGTGAGAGATTAGGCTGCCGCTCAGGGAGCCTCTACAGGAGGAACGAGATGTTCTGTGTGCAGTGTGAGCCGCTCTCAAAACTGGGACAGGAGATGGAGTCCCACGCCCATTGCACACACGGAGATACTCTAGCCCGGAAGTCCCCTGCAGAGGTGAGCCTGTGGCTAGACCCCTTTGTAGTGTCCGTTCCAAAGAAGTGCCTCCCTCCTGTCCTTTCCCTGCTCACTGCAGAGCCATTAGTAGGCATGAGTCTCCAAGAGGAGGCCATAAAGACGCTGCATGACCCAGGGCAAGGAGCAGCCTCTCTGTGCTTCACTCCCCTCACTGGCATTCACTTGAACAATAATAATGATGATGATGATAAATATATTTGAAAACTGTCAAGAGAGTTATAGATTTTTCAGTGTTCTCTCCATGCTGTAAGTATGTAAGACAGTTGGTTTGATATAGCCATTCCATAACAGATATGTATCTACAAACCTCATGTTCGGTTAGAGAGACAGCTCAGTGGTTAAAAGCACTTCCTGACCTTCTAGAGGACATGCGTTCTGTTCCTAGCACCTACAGGGTAGCTCAGAACCACCCATAAGACTCCAGTTCTGTGGGGTGTGATGGCCTCTCCAGGTATCTTGGCACTGCACACATGCGATACTCAGACATATATTCAGTCTAAATACTTGTGGATATATAAAATAAAGCATTATTGTATGTTGTATATACCATAAATACATACAATTGCCGCCAATTTTTAATATATTACAAGCCAGGTGTGGCTTGCAACCCCAGCATCTGGGAGGCTGAAGCAGCAGGACTGTCAGCAATCTGGGCTTCATGGTGAGTAGCTTATACTACAAAGCATGGCTCTGTCTCAAAACAAAATAATAAACAAATACAGAGGCTGCAGAGATGGCTCAGTGGCTAAGAGCACCCAGGATTGATTCCCAGCATCCGCATGGTAGCTCACTGTCTGTAACTTCAGCTCCAAGGAATCTAATGCCCTCCTCTGGCCTCTGGGCACCAGGTACACCAGACATGCAGGCAAAATACTCATCTATGGAAAACAATTATTATTATAAGGGAAGAGAAAGAGCTGCACTTAATGGAACCCACGTGTTCCCTCAGCACTGTGCAAAGGTCCCCCAGATATTCTTTTAGTTAATGTCCTCCAAACCATCACCTTGCTGACGGCACTGCCCAGAGAGGTGAAGTCACTTGGTCATGGCCACACGATGCCTATTTGAGCTGAGTGAGTGACTCCTAGGTCCATCCAAACCCCCAAAGCCCATGTTCTCAATTACTTGTGACAGTCATGGATGCCATCTCTACAACTTCACAAGTAAAATCGAACCTGGAGCCTTTAAGAATCCAGCTACAGGGTAGGCAGGATGGATCAGTGGTTAAGAACATTTACTGCTCTTCCAGAGGGTGCTAGTTGAGTATCGGTACCTACATGGTAGTTTACTACCTATAACTCCAGCCCCTAGGTAATCCAACACCCACTCTGGCTGGCATGTGGTGCATAGATATGCATGCATACCCATACCCATAAAATAAAATTAAATAAACTCTTTGAATAAAGAAGAGAAGGAGGAGAATGAGGAGGAGGTGGAGGAAGAGGAGGAGGAGGAGGAGGAGAAAGAGGAGGAGGAGGAGTAGGAGGAGGAGGAGGAGGAGGAGGAGGAGGAGGAGGAGGAGGAGGCCAGCTACAGGCTAATGAGATGGCTCAGTGAACAAGAGTGCTTTGCCACAAGCCCTAGAACCCACATGATAGAAGGAGCCCTCTATCTGACGCCAGAAGGTTGCCCTCTGACCGTCTTCACACAGCCAGTGTGATCTGTGCACATACAAACCCATACACACTCAATGAATACACTTTTTAAAAAATATTAAAGACAAGCCACTGGGCCAGCTGACAGATTAGGGAACCAAAGTCCAGGACAAACAAGGAAGTGAAGGGTCACATCACATGACAGGCTGGACCAGGGGTCATGGGACTGAGTTGTGGGCACAGATAAAACAACAGTGTGCACAGGGGCCTGCTTCGGTCAGCAAGAACATCTCACGGATCAGAAGGGGTTCATTGGTACAGTCTCTACAGACTAATAGATACATCTAGGTGCAAGGAGCAGGAGGGCTGGGATCCATTAGTAATGTCTGAGTAGGAGGGCTCTGATCCACTAGAACTGTCTGCCAAGGGTACGGTGTTCTGCTCAGGTTCCATGCCTGGCCCTGAGAAGTATTTAGCAAGCTCGCTGAGTTAACGGTGCAGCTCTGCCCTTTACGCAGTGTAAATGCTTCTGTAAAGAGAACATAACTGCCAGGTAATCTCAGGTTTTAGGAAGCATCAGGATCAGGAGTTCAAGGTTATCCTCAGCTACATAGTAAGTTTCAGGTTAGCCTGAGCTACATGAGACTGGTTTAAAAAAAAAAATTAAGGCGAAATTAATTTGTAAAGCCTTTGTTTTTTAAGTATATACACCTTTAACAGATTGAATCATTTAATTGAATCATACAGCCTTCATCTTTTGGTTATCTATTTGTGCAAAGAGGCTAAGCCAAGAGTGACAACTGAACCATCTCCAAGGGTCTGGCCGGCAAAGGCAGGGAAAATGGACACCTCTAGGCGCCCAGCACCAAAGGTGCCTCTGGGACTGGGATCCCCTGGGACCATCTCCTCCGAGGTGTCTTAAGAGATCTGGACTGCGCTGGTCTACTTCCCAACTTCTCTAGCATATTGTCCTGTAAAAGGAAAAGGGGGGTGACCCAGGCTGGGTCCCTCGAGGCCCACTTCAGTCAGACCACTGCCCAGCTCAGTCATCATAACCCCGGTGAAGGCAGGGCGAGGCCAGTCAGGATACACATACTTGGCTCACTGGCTGGAGCCACAATGGCTTGTCCCCATGAGGTCAACCAGGAAGCCGGCGGTTTCCCTGGGCCAGAAGCAGAGCACAGAACAATGAGCAGCCCTGCTCTCCCCCGGGTGAAAGTGAACCCGCATCATCTGAGCACCATCTCTGGGCAGGGCTCCTGTCTACCTGGGACTCAGCATCCTGCTCCTCATCTGGCTGCAGTCCCACCCTCTGAAGCCTGGGATGGGAGGCTGAGGCTCAGTGCAGGGACACTCTTGCCCCAAATTCTCAGGATTTATACCCAGAATCCAGGACACTGGTGTCCCCCAGGACACCAGAGAACCTCCAGATGGAACCTGAAAAAATGAATAATCCCTTTTACCAGCTTACAGGGCCAAGAAGATACAACGATGGGTCTCTTTACAGCCACGCACATAGCTGGACGCTACACTCAGACAGTTCTGCTCTCCCCCACACTGCCATCAAACTGAGACCTATCTAGACGATCCTGGGGAATAGAGTTCTCAGGGGAGGGGACAGGCAAAGGCAGTCAGACAGGACCTGGCTGGGCAGTGAAGAACTCCAGCTGCTCGTGCAGAGGACCTGGGATCTGTTCCCAGCACCCATATGGTAGCTCAAATATCTGTGTGTGTGTGTGTGTGTGTGTGTGTGTGTGTGTGTGTGTGTGTGTTTGTGTGTGTGTATACATACACCCCTTTAATTTCAGCACTCAGGAGGCTGAGGCAGGTGGATCTCTGTGAGTTTGAGTCTAGCCTGGTCTATATAGCAAGTTTCAGTCCAGACAGAGCTACATAGCGAGACCCTGTCTCAAAAACAAATAAAACTTAAGACAGCTAAACTAGACCTGTCAAATAAGCAGGTGGCCTGTGGGCACAGGACCTCCAGGCCAGGTTTAAACTTCAGTTTATCCTGAGTGCCCCACCGTCCCACTGAGGGGTGAAAACCCTTTCATCTACAAGTCCCAGCTGTCCTCCAGGCCCTGCCTAGCCCTCCTTCCAGCTCAGGAAGTGAGTCTGAAGGGCCCACTTGGGGTGTTATGTGACCTTCTGGTCAGTTAGCCCCAACACCCTGACGCTCCGCCTCAGCAGAGCTACTCTGGGGATGCCCTGCCCCCCTCCCCCACAGCTGCTTTGTGTGCAAAGGACCAATGGGTGGCTGACCTTCCCAAGGCCCACCCCTGGTGATATGGGGAAGACAGTGTCTGTCAGCACAGGGCTAGGACCAGACTCCAGAGATGAAGCCAAGCTCTGCAAAGCACAGGGCCACCCTCTATGAAAACGTGACTCCAGGCCTGGCTCAGAGGAGCCGTTCTCCCTGGTGAGAGGTGGCTGTGTGGAAGCAGAGCCCCATCTGTCACCTGCCTGTCATCTACTTGTTTGGTCTGGTTACGGGGGTCATCCTATTGTTCCCTAGGCTCAGAGACAGTGAGTGGGAAGGCAACACAGAAATCATGAGAAGAAAGACAGGAGGGGCTTCCACGGTAGGAAGAGGCGGACAGAGGAGGTGCAGGAAAGACCCCTCCACTCTGAGCTGGATGCCCACAGTCTAGGCTGGGGAGGGGAGGAGTAGGGCCTAGCCACCAAATGCTGATCAGCAGACCTCCAGCTTCTAGTAACCGAGCTAGGCAGGAGGAGGGGGTGGGGAGGAAGCGAGGGCAAAGAGGGAGAGGCAGATGAAGGAGGAAGAAGAGGAGAGGGGAGGAAGGAGGGAAGAAAAGAGGGGGGAACTGATTGGGGAGGGAGAAGAAGGAAGTAGCGAGTCTTGACTGCACCATGGCGTCTCCAGGGCGCTCAGGGCCCTTCTTAGAAGCGGGGCCGGGGTGTGTGCACCTGGAGATTGTGTACACTCAAAGCTTCAGGGACGCCCTGCCCAGCTCCTGACCTGGCCAGCCACCTGTCTGCTTCAGTCCCTGGGTGGACGAGCTCTAGGCTCTGAAGGGGCAGCTCTGCCCCTCCCCCTTGGCACCCCTCTCCCCTCCCCCTCAGCAGAGGAGCCAGGGGAGGGTGAGTCAGCAGGCACTGCTCCTGGCACTGACTCACCCGGCCGCAGGGCTGTCATTCACCTCAAGCAGCGTCACTTCCCCAGCATCAGGGCCACGGGCCTCTTGTGCTGGGGGGGTGGGGGGGTGGGGCACCAGGGTCCTGGGGCAGGCGCTGTGGAGCCCCAGGTTATTCCTGGAGGCCTCTACCACGTCCACAAACTTCCCCTTTTCAAGCTACAGAAACCCAAGGTTGCACCTGTGTCCTCTGTGTCTGAAAGGGAAGCAGAGCCCACTTGTCTTTCTCTCTCTGCAGAAATGCAAGAAAAGCTCCAAGTGTTAGCCGGGCCACCTTGTGACCTCTCCACACTGCCAGGCCCCTAATGCTATCATTGGTGCTGTCTGAAGTCCTGGCTTCATGGAGAGCAAGCAGTATGCTCTGCTCTGTGACCTCAGGCCCTGGGCCTCAGCCTTACCCTCTGTGCAGTGGGCACAGTGTAGCCTTCCCCGCAGTGTTCCTCTTTTAATGCTTCTTTCTCAAACCCCACAGGAAGAATGTCCTTCCTGACTCACACCAAAGGCCCAATCAGGCCGTGGACCTAAAAGCACAGCACCCTCTACCCGGAGCCACCCTCTGCTGTGCTGAACAAAGGGGACACCTCGCCTGCTTCCTCACCCCGCCCCCTAAGAGCTGAAGACCTCCAAAGGATGCCTTCTCACACCCCACACCCGGGCTCCAACGTGCCCTTGATGCGGGACACTAGTCCATCCGAGAGTCGTGAACAGAACCCTCACCAGGCCGTGATGGCCGGCCTCCGAAGCAAAGGCCGCATGGCCTCTCTCGCCACACCGCCAGCCTGTGCTCAGCTGTCTGTCACCCAGCCCGCCCGCCCACTGACAGCCCTAGCTGCTTCCTGCCGTCAATCACAGTAAACACATCAGAGAGTGTCGAGGGGCCTGCTGATGCTCAGAGCAGGCCTGCCCTGCGGAGCCCCGGGGCGAAGCACAGGCGCAGACACACACCTAGAAAGGAAGGGTGACCCGGAGCCTGCTCCCGGCCACAGAGCACAACTTCCCCAGGGCGAACAGTCTTGTTTGTGTTTTGAAGAGCCCCAAATCTTCGCTCCAATGTCTATCACACAACCACCTTCCCTGAGTGGCTAGCCCTCCGGGTGACTCTGCCGTGAGCCTGCTGTGGCCTTTCCCCCAAAGGTTTGTCAAGTACCAGGGAATTCCCCCGGGGGCTGCGTGGCAGGGCCGCAGAACCTCATCCCGATACAACCCCGCTCTGTAGTCGAGGATTCCAAGGCCGTGGCCCCACCGCGCCCTATCACGGGTAGCCCAACACGGGTGGCCACAGGAGACGTGCTCCAGAGTGCTCCAGAGAGGGAACTGGAGGAAGGTGGGGGGAGTGGGGACACTCCTAACACCCCCCACCCTGTGGATAAAAGAGGTGGCAGAGGCAGAGAATAAGCTCCTATTGCAAACCTGGGTGCACGGGAGTCATATCTAACTCTGTCAGGCTGACGGACGTTGGTGCAGCGGGTGGCGGTGGCAGCGGCTTCCAGGGCTACAAGATGGTGCCTAACACCAGCTACTGCTTGGCTAGAAGAAAAACTCAGCATTAACATCCACGTGGGGAGGGGCATCTGGAGGTTGGCACAACCAGCTGTGTCTTCCTCCATGCACAGGGCGTCTCCCAGGGCAACCCCCGCGCCCGCCTCTCCGCTGCCAGCCCCGGTGCGCTCTTGTGATGCCCACCGAGGGCGCAGCACTGCCTTCTCATGACCTGCCACTTAGGTGGGCATCGCAAGATGCAGACACACCAACTGCTGGAAACGCCGGAGGCGTGGCCCCCCGCCAACCCACTTCTTGCAGACTTGGCCTGGTAGCCAGGTCTACCCCAGCTCGAGAACTAGCAGGGACCCTCTCTTTCTCCTGGCATTGCTCTTTCCCCCCTGTGCTTGGAGCAGCCATGTTTAAGGACATTCTACCTGAACCGGAAGCCTTTTCGTGCATCTCAGATCCTGCCATCAAACCTACCAATCACCAGGGGCTGCGCTCTGGTTCAGTTCTGGAAACATTGGGCAAAGTTTCAAGATCTGTCTGAGAAACCTCAGTGTCTTTTCTCTCCTTCCTTTCTTCCTTCCTTCCTTCCTTCCTTCCTTCCTTCCTTCCTTCCTTTCTTTTTTTTTGACATGGTCTCAACTGTGTAGTCCTGGCAGGCCCAGAACTCACCATATAAGCCAGGCTGACCTTGAACTCAGAGAGCTCCATCTGCTTCTACCTCTTGGCCTGATAGTCTGTAGAACCCTGAGACAGAATCTAGAGCGTGAGGACCTAGACCCATCTGGACCTACTGACTCAAATCTTTAAGGTGGAGCCCAGAAATCTCACCTGTTACCTCCACTTCCCAGGAGTCTTAGAGTCAAGAGAGGCTGGGAAGGGTGGGGCTGGGCCCTGGGAGGCACTGGATAAAAATGTCAAACAAAATTGACCACTGGAAGAACCATTGGTTGGCTGGCGCAGGGCACCCGTGCCAGGTTGCATACACTGGGGGCCTAGCAAGGCCAGAGGCCTTTCGGAGGCCCTTTTGGGGCAGTTCCTCACCACACCCACTCCTGCTTTTATTTCACAGAGAGAGAAAACTAGGCTTAGGGAGGACGCATGCCTGTTCCCAGGTAACTCAGCAAGCTTCCAGCTTCAAGACAAGGCCAACAAACTTCATCCGCCTTAACTGGGAGGAGTTTAAGAGACAAATGCGAGGGTTGGTAGGGTGACTTCTGCGGCCTGCCTGTCTGATCCAAACAGAAAGTGTCACAGGCCACACCCAACCGCAGTGTGCAGCCATGGATACAGAAGGCCCGCCTCAGCTCAGCATCCTGGGAAAGACACACATTAGCCAGGCCAGCCTCTCACAGCACCATGCCACAGGGACATGTCTGGGATTTGTGGGAAAGGGGACACAGTGTCCTACAGGGGTGGAAACGGAATATTTCCAGCCAGAGAAATGCCTGCCATGGGAAGCCAACAGCAAGGCAGACCTCGGAGGCTCGGGCTCCACCACTGAGGCCAGTCTGCCTGTCACTGGAGTGGGGCTTGAACCTGCTGGCTGGGGAAACCGACAACCTGGAGCTGTAAAGCCTCACTGTTCCTTCCACACAGGCACAACACATGGAAAGGGAGAGGGGGAGGAGAGGGGGAGGGGAAGGCAGAGGGGGAGGGAAGAGGGGAGGAGGAGAGGGAAGGAGAGAGGGAGGGGAAGAAGAGGAGAGGGGGAAGGGGAGAAGGGGGAGAGGGGAGGGGAGAGGAAGAGGGAAGAGGGAGGGGGAGAGGGGAATGGGTGAAGGGGGAGGGGGACAAGGAAAGGGGAGAGGGACAGGGGAGAGCAAGAGATGGGAGGGGAAAGGAAGAGGGGAGGGGGGAAGGGGAGAGCAAGAGAGGAGAGGGGAGAAGAAGAGGGGAGAGGGAGGGAGGGGATTGGGGGAGGGGAGAAGGGAATGGGAGAGAGGGAGCTAAAGGGGGATGAGAGAGAGAGAGAGAGAGAGAGAGAGAGACTCATAACACAGTCCCTAGAGAATGGGCCCTATTTAGTAGCACTGGTGGCTCTTCAGAGCCCCAGCTGACAAGACAATGACAAAAGTGACCGACAGTCTCCCTAAACCTCTGGCAGTCAGGACTTGGTCACAGCCATGCTGCATGTCCAATTGGATCCCTAGAACCACTGGGGCTCCAACATAGGAGCCTAACACTGGAGCTCCACCCTAACACCCCACCTCCTCCACTGCCCCTCCCTGGCCCCTCCCTCTTCTACATCAGTCATTTTCAATCCACTCAGGAGTTGCCTGTTGTTGGGGGTTGAGGACAGTAGTAATCGCTTGTCTTCCCAAGGACTTTTGCTCCATGGCTGTGTAGGCTGATGGCCGGTGTCCATCTGGGACAGCCTTCACCAGCTGGCACTATTTGGGGGGCAGAATTCCTGCCTTCTAGCATCTCAGTCCCCCCCCCCCCGCTGTGCTGGGGATGGTAGCCCCAGGGTTCAAATGCTAGGTACTTTGCCACTGAGATGCACCCCAGTCCATTCCTAATGTTTTGCTATTAAAAATGTTTTCTCTTTTACATCATGGTGAAAATAACTTGCCATCTTAAAAAAAAAAATCTCCATGGGCTGGAGAGAGAGCTGGTAGTTTAGAGCACTTTCTGTTCTTGCAGAGGATTGATGTTTGGTGGCTCCCAACCCTTTGTAACTCCAGGTCCAGGGGATCCAGTGCCCTCTTCTGGCCTCTGTGGGCACTGCATCCATGTGGTGCGCGTACATGTATATAGGCACACATTCAATAAACTGTAAAAAATAATTTTCATTAGGGGCTTATCCAGTGGCAGAGCTTTGCCTAGTATGTGTATAGCCCCTGGTTCCATCTGCCCTCAGCAAACACTGAGAGAGAAGCACACACACGCACAGAGAGAGAGAGAGGGGGGGAGAGGGAGAGGGAGAGAAAGAGGGAGAGGGGGAGGGGGAGGGAAGGGGGAGAGGGAGAGGGAGAGGGATAGAGGGAGAGGGAGAGGGATAGAGGGAGAGGGAGAGGGAGAGGGAGAGAGAAAAAATAAGATATCTCTTAGTGGAGCTAAAGCCAGAAAGGGAGACCTCCTACCAACTCTAATCACCATGGAGGCCCTGGCAATTCACGGTGGGCTGTACTCCCAGCCATCCCAATATGTTTCTGCCTCTCCTCCATCTTCAATGCTCCCTCCTCAGAGAAGCCCTCCCTGCCCAGCCTACACCCATCTCCCAGCAATGAGGCTCTGGTTTCCCCCCCCCAACTCCCCCCCCCACCGGCAGTAATCCTGCACCTTCTCCGGTAGCCTCAGATTGCTTTCTGTTCCAGGCGGGGGCTGGGTCTGCCCCAGGTGCACTGAGAAAGACCTGGGTTTGCCGTAGTCATAGCAACCCTTTGTTCCTCTAATTCCTACTGTTTTCCTAGGGTTGAAATAATAACTGCAGCTGACATGTGGCCGCACAGCTCTGGGTGCTTTCTATAATTCCATCTAATAGTGATTGTTTTTAATCAGGCTAAATATTTCCCTTCTTCCCTTAAATCCTTCTCCAGTGATTGCCGCCGCTCACTCATCTCCTAATTAGTTCCAAAGGTAATGAGACGTCAGAGCATCTTAGCCTGCAGGAACAAAAGCTCTCTGGAAATGTCAGACGCACACCAAGAGACACCACCTGCTCAGCCAGTACATGCCAGGACGCCTGGCTGTGGGACCCAGCCCTTACCAGCCAGTGAGACGAGAACCATCGCCCCATTTTGTAGATGCCCAGCCAAGGCTCGAGAGGTTAAGTCTCTTGACCGAGGTTTACACAAGCAGGAAGAAGCACACACTGGAGTCTCGGATCCTTAACTGCTGAGCTCAGGATCGTTTCCAGGTTATCGCCTTTAACACCACAAAGTCCTCACCCCTTCAACTTGGTACAGCAGAGTACTGACAGTGGCCAAGGGGAGAAGGAACACTTTGCAAAACAAACACCCCACCCCGCCCCCACCTGCCAAATAAAGAGCCCAGATCTCCAGAGCTAACCCAAACCATAACTGCCTTTGCAAGCCGGATGCAGCCACGTGGTGGGGTGGCTATGTGGCAGATGGCGGTGACAGCAGCAACAGATATGCCACACAGGCCTTGCTAAGTGTTCCTTCAGGTGAGTGTCAGGGATACCAGCTGTAATTGCTAAATACCAATCCCTCCAGCTAAGACAGAGGGCTTTTTTTTTTTTTCAACCATTAAGTTCAACCAGGAAGCCAAAGTCCAGTGAAGGGATACTCTCCCTCACTATCATTGGTGGAGACAGTACTCCAGGCTCTGTCCCAGTGCAAGCCATTTCCACAAGCTGACAGCCCCTCTCCACCCCCTGCCTTCCCCAGCAGTGCTCCAGACCCTCACCTTTCCTGGGCTGTCACTCTCAAGGGCTCATCAGACTCCACTGTCCCACCCTCTGCAGCCCAAGGCATAATCAGCTTAGTTATCATGTATACAGACTGGGCCACCCCCCAAAAAAGGTCTCCTTTTCCTCCGTGGGGCAAGGATACCTGTGATTCAGGCCACCGCTATAAATAGCCCCTAACTCCATCCTTTTTAATTGACTCATCTATTTATTTGGTCAAGGAGTTCCTTCTGACCTCCCCCACCCCCACCCGGTGGCCGAGTTCTACATTAATACTGGTGTCATGTGACTGATGACTGGAAAGGCAGGTCCCTCCCCTGGCTTCTGCAGCCTTATTCCCTGAAGTCCATAGCAGAAGGAAGACACCTCCTTTTGAGAGTCTGGTCCCTAAATCTACTTGCTTCCTCTGCTGCCTCGCCTAGATTTTAATTGGAATTTAATGGGTCACTGCTGACCTCAGGACCCTGGCTTCTCCCCAGAGGGCCTCAGTAGCACCATCTAATAAATGGACCATCTCAAGTTACACAAGGTAAGGCTGGAGGAGGGGCTGCAGCCCAGGATCAGATTTGCTCCAGGAGACATAACACACCCTCTGCCCCGGAAGATCAACCAGCTTTTATTTCATGAGCTTTTCAAACAAGCACTGACCCTGACCAGGCCTTTCTTAACTCTGCCAAAGGAAGAAACAAAGCCAGGGCTGGTGGCGTGTCCCTCGGGGATAACACCAGATCTTCTGTTCTCCATCACGCGTAAAACAAGGAGCTCTGGCAGACTGACTCTGTGGCTAATCCCCAAGCCAGCCCTGTGGAATGTCTGACTAGGTGAGACTCATCAGCACTGCCTTTCTCCCAGGACCCCCAGTCACTGTGTTGGCGTGAGAGCCCAGCTGTGCTCTTTCCCTCACGGACGCCCATCGCCAAAACAATTGCCTTATAGCCCTACTTGGAGCTACAGAATATGGGCACGGGTCCCCTGAGTCTGGTTCCCCTAAGTGGAACAAGATCAACACTCGGACACATCCATGCTCTGAGGTCACCAGGTGAGAGTCTCTTCCCTCCTCTTCCCAGCCCCCACCAAGAAGACGTGCCAGGCCGAGACTGGGCTTCCTGAAAGCGGCTCATCACTCTCACTCTCGGCCACGCCAAGTGCTTAGACGCGCTGCTTCCTCTATGGGTAATGCTCTTCCGGGCTTCTGCCCACCTGCTGCTTAAGACCTCTAGAAATAGTGTCCAGAGCATCCCTGCAGGGACGCGGCTCGGTGCGGGAGTGTTTGCCTGGCTGTGGCAAGCCCTGGTTTCCATTCCCAGCACATGTACACAGGCACACACTTCAGATCCCCAAGGCCCTGGGGATCTCCAGGCTGAGGGGGTCTATCTGAATCCCTGGGACACAGGAGGGACGGAAACACTGAGAAGACGACTGCATTTGTTTCTTGAGGCAGTCTCGTGTAGCTGAGGCTGGCCTCAATTTCACTGTGAGCTGAAGGTAGCCCTGAGCTCTGCTCCCCCCCTCCCCCCAGGGGCTGGGAGTGCAAACAAACACACCCACAGCCGTGAAAGTCCATAGCGTTTGATGACTGATGACCAGACTTTCGACTCTTGCTTTTCATATGCTTCAAAGAGTTTCCCCCAAACTTCCCCTGCCACCAAGCGCTCTTGCCAGCCCTGGTCTCCCCCACGATGGCAAAGCTAGAAACAGATAAAAGGGTAAAATGTCTCAAAGACTGGAAAGGACAAAGGCTAAGGGAAGGTCAAGACCCTGCCCTAAGCAGATTGGGTCAGAAGCTGAGGCGACATTTCTCCTTGTCCATAGGACCCAGGCGTCAGTCAGCCTGGAAAAGGCCACTCTCTAAGAGCTGGGTGTGGTGGCTCACACCTATAACCCCAGCAGTCAGGAAGATGAGGCAGGAGGATCACTGTGAGTTCCCAAGCCAACCAAAGCTACATAGTAGGACCCTGTTTCAAAAGCCAAGAACAAAGGCCACTCTGGTTCTGTCTCTTTTAGGATGACAGATGTTCCTGAATGTCTGGTTTATTACATGTGGCACCCCCGCCCCCAGCCAAGTCCTGGAACCATGATTAGACAGATGCATTAATAAGAGGCACGCCCTTTTAAAACTACCAAACTCGGGGGGAGGGGGGGAAGGCTGAATTAAGACCATTTGCCGCTCTGGCAAAAGAATCACAGAGTGGCTTACAGAGTGATACATGTGAGTTCTCACGGAGTCAGTGCCCTGTATTTTACCTGATAACCCTATCCAGTGTCCCAAAGGATCCCTGTGTTATCCACACCCCAGCACAAAACACAAAGCACGATATAATACGAGAGTTTGAGTACGCACGCTCCGTGGTGTGAAAAGCAAGGTGTCACACTCTCCTTCCCAGGTCCCTCCTTCTCTTCTTCCCACCCCCATGAAGCCTCTTTCCTGGTCTGGGCTTTCCCTCTTCAGGTGTCCATTACACAAATGATATGCATTCCACCTTCTGCTAGCCTGTTCCCCAGACAGACATTACTAATCGATTGTGGCATTCTTCCCACAAGACAAGAGAAGGCCCTGTAAGAGGAACGGTCAAGGGCCCCAGGTAAAAACTCATGTTAGAAAACAGCAAGAGCTAGGAGTCCAGGGATGAAGGGCGGGGGGGGGGGGGGAGACGGTTGGGAGTTGAGGGATAAACCCTGAGGCAGAGTCAGCCTGGGCCGGGACCTGGGCAGGATCAGTGTTTCCTTGTGCTCCACAGATCTCACAGGACAAGTGGTTTGCAGACAAGAGCACTTGGCACAAAAAGGGGAGGAGCTCCTTGTCCAGCGCATGAAGCCCCTAAGTGACGGTGGGGATTCATATCTGGTCACTGTCACCCCAAAAGCCTATCTGGAAACATGTGACCCACCTACTCTGTTTTCATAGGGAAAAGAAGCCCAGAGAGAGCAGCTGCCTAAAGCCCCCCCTGCAAGTTGGTGGAAAACTGGTAAAGATCCCGTGGAGGATCCCCTGCAGGGGAGTCTGAAGCCGGCTCCCTCTGCAAACCAGGCTAATAATAGGTGAACCAGTAGAAATACCTTCCACAAACTTCTCAAGGGTGGAGGGCACCTCTGATCTCCAAGAGCACCTCTGATTCCTTGACAGAATTCCTGTTAGACCCCTGTGGGGACCAAGCGCCAGGACAAAAAGCTTTAACTGGGGCACTGTCATAGAGGCCCAAGGTTTCTGGCCACAAATAAGGCCAGGATAGATGACCTGCTGGCCCTGGCATTTGTGAGGAAGCCCAAGTCCCAGCATGGAAAACAAGAAGCCAGAGACTGTCATGTCACTGCCTTCCGGGGCCTCAGTTTTTCGACCTGTGACATGGGGCAGTAAGAGCTATCTAAGATGACTATGGAAGTGCCCAATGTAGAAAGTATTGTGAAATCTAGAACTCTGCCTGTGTGTCCTGGCTTCCCCAAAACAGCAGAGTCCAATCACACCAGCAGCAGAAAGGTGTAGTAATGACAACTACTGTTTATTGAGCAATTACTATATGCCCATCACTGTACCAAACACTTTTGGTTTTTCTTTCCTGACCCTCCCAGAAGGCTGCAATGCATGACTTCAGGCCCATTTTGACAAAGGCTATACATGCAGGTGTCTCCACCTTACTGGGGTGGCCTTGCTGCCTGGCAGGAGCCTGCCGGCCAAGGACAAGGGCTCGAACAGGAATCTGACATTGAGGCATAATAGGGAAGTAGATTAAGGCAGGAATTCTTATCTTAGGGTGGAACAAGAGAAACAAGCTTCAGGCAAGATTTTTGGCTTGGACAAGGAAGTAGGCTCATCATCCTTACACACCCATAGAAACAACTGTCACTGACGTGATGTGGGACTTCGCTTACAGCCTTGACAATTTTGTGTTTACTGTCTCGCTTATTCCTTACTGTACTACTATTGACCTTAATTCTTGCATGTAATTAAACTGGTATAAAAGGGGGTTGAAAATGATTAAACCCACCCTTCAGTCTCTGAATGGACTGGGGCCATACTGCAGTTTGGTCTAATCGTCTCTTTCTTTTCAATCCTCACTCCCGCGCTGGAAAACCTGTTGACTGACTGAGTGGGCTTGGTCAGGCAGGAATGGATTCGGGGTGACTAGAGGGTAGAGTTGGGTTTTAACTTCCCAGTGTTGATGGGGTTTCGTTTTTGTTTTTCTGGGATTTTCCGGTCTTCTCCCAATGCAGAGGGCTGGGCAGAGTGGGAGTGCTTTAATTTTTTTCTGTGAGGCCCCAGAGGCAGAAGTGTTCCTAGAGCAGGGCTGCCACTTCCTCATAGCGCCCCAAAGCTGTCACCGATGTCAAAGAGTACGGTCTCTGGAGAGCCAGAGATTTGACATTGGGAGTCTGCACATCTTTAAAATGGGTAGCCCGGTATAGACGTGCATCAAAGCAGCAGAACTTGAGGCGAGCATGCACCCTGGGTCCCATCGACTTGTGGGGAAGGGGAGGACTTGTACATTGCATCAAGGTCTAAGATACGGCCATGCGCAGGTATGTTCAGGGCGTCAGACAGAAAAGCTCAGAGCTGGCACTGGAGCCCTCTCTGAACCCTGAAGGCAAGTGTCTACACTGGGGCTCAGGTGAGTCTCAGAGTGGACACTTGCCTCGCCTGCTGACGCCTGAGTTCCATCCCCAGCACCCAACCCCCTCCCAAGATTGACGATCAATTACGCATTATATATAGTTTATTGCAATTAAAAAAAAAAAAAGAAGCAGGGCACCGTTCACTGTAGAGTGTTTTATTGGCGAGCATAACTAAAAACAAGTTCTCACTTGGGGATTAAACAAATGCTTTCCTCAAGCGCCCTGGAACTCTATGTAGCTCAGACTGACTACCGATTTTTTGGCTATTCTCCTGCCTCAGGCTCCAGAGTCTGGGATCACAGATGTGTGTCACCACTCCTGGATCACTTTTTGTTGTTGTTTGTTGTTGTTTGTTTAATTTCAAAGAGGACAGTTTTGTTAGAGATTAAAAGAAATTTCCAAGGCAGGTGAGCTGCAAACCTGAGTGACTGACTGCTCCCAGGGTAGGAATGGAGACTGGGGGGCTGGGGGGCTGGGAGTCAGGGGTAGCGTGGGGAGGTGGAGGCAGCCCTTTGAGATACCCGGCACTGACAGGCAGCCACGTGGCAGGGAGACGGCTTTAGAAAAACCGAGGAAGCCCAAAAAGCTCTCAGGGTCTAGCCCAGGAAGAAGGCGGGAAAATGGAAATGTACCTCCTGGGGCTTGCAGGGAATGCCTCCTGTATTCTTTTTAAAAATGTTTTCCCATCCTCCACGTGTCTCCATTCAAAAGGAAAACATTAGCCAGATACCTGTGGTCCCAGCTCCTCAGGAGGCCGAGGCAGAGGAAAGACTAGGGCAAGCTTAGAAGAGTTTCAGGCCAGCACAGAAGACAAGGCGCAGCAGGATTCCAGATCTCTTATCTTTTGGTTTGGTTTGGTTTTGGTTTTTCCAGACAGGTTTTCTCTGTGTAGCCCTGTCTGTTCTGAAACTCTATAGACCAGGCGGACCTTAAACTCAGAGATCTCCCCGCCTCTGCCTCCATGGCCTGGCTTCAGATCTTTTATCTAAATAAATAACGTGTGAACTCACACACCACTCCATCATACTGCGGTCACCTCTGCGTGGTGGAAAAAGGACGAAGTTTTCCCTGTTAGCATTTCTGTGTTGAAAACATGGCTTTTATAGTGAGAGCAAACAAGCTAAATAAGCATTTTCCCACCGTGGAGGTCTCCAAGGAGCAGGTCGCTGGCATCCACAGACAGGCAGGAGTACCTAGCACCACGGGTGACAAGCACCCCAGAAATCAACACCCCAGAGAACGGCACCCTGCAAACCTCACTGACCACCATGTGGAGGGGGGAGGGGAGCCCATGAGCCTTTTCAGAAACAGCCAGCCAGGAGCGCGACACTAGAGTAGTGCAGGGCAGTCTGAGGGCCAAAGCGCGCGCCCAGGTAGCCTGGTCTGCATCTGGAATTAGCGCTGAGGAGGAACAGCACCGTCACCATCTATGCTCTGCCTATGAGGTCACCAGGCCCCGTGGGGCCAGCTCCTTGCACAAGGCTCTTTATCTAGAAACAGAACTCACATTCCAGCCTCGGAGCGAGCAGTGGCCTCCCTGGCTTCCACTGTCCTTGGCTGCTCATTAACCAGCAGCAGGAAGACTTTGGAAAAGGGAAGCAGCTGGGGATGGAAGGGACTCCCCACCCACAGGGGAGTGCCACCAAGTGGACACCAGAGCTGGGCAGAACTTGGGAGGTACCCCTAAGTCTCAGTTTCCCAGTCTGCACAATGGGGCTATCAGTACCTAAGAGACAACGGCGCTCAAAGTCTGCACCCGAGTTGCTGAGGGGTGTGCCCGTGCCTGGCACTCAGTAAGCATTCCACCTATTCATCTGCCATCTTTACCGAAAGAACAAGAACTCCTGCCTCCTGCAGCTCTTGAAGCTGTAACATGGCTCTTGGGGTTGTAACAAGCTAATGTGTTACACTTCAAGGAAAGTCCAGTACCCACAGGCAGTAAGTGTCTCTGACACATGACCATTAAGGTGGAGACTCGGTGCAGGTTATCCGCCCACTCTACAGCTGCTGGGGGAGGTCTTCTGAGTCTCTGGGGATGGTCATATCTCAGAGAACCTATGGTCTCCAGTTGGATTTTTTTGGATACAGGAGCACACTCGGTCAGAAACTGACCAAAAAGTGCAATTGGGTCCGGCCACAGTGGCAGTTAAGAAGGGTCTCGTGAGAGCTCTCCAGACGACCCCAAACTGACCAGACCCCAGCCCTGTGACAGTGAGAGAGAGACCTTTCTTGGAAGCTAAGAGAACAGCTCAGGATGGAGCATTGTTTATGCTGGAAAGTTCCAACCCCAGAGCCAAGAAAAAGAAGAGAGAAAAAGAGAAAGGAGGGTGTGTGTGTGTGTGGGGGGGTGAGATTAGATATTAAGAAATCTCTATCTAGGAAGGTGGAGTTCTCAAATTTGAGAGCAGGGTCCACAGGTGGGTCACAAGATCAACAAAGTGGCAGGACAGATTGCAGGGCAAGGGCCTGAACCTGGAATGTTCTCCAGAGTGCACACACACACTCCAGTGTTCCTTAGTAGATGTCAAGATGAAAGGACTTTGAATCCTAAGTTTAAAATCAGTTAAATCGGCATGAAAACAAATCCTTCTTGCAGGATTCCGAGCTAGAAGGAGGGGGTGGGGGAGACATTAAAGAGGAGAGAGAGCAAGGTGCAGCACCAAGACAATCAGCCGATTAGATATGAGAACTATGTCAATGTTAAATGTCCAGGGCTGATAATCCGGGCCGTGGTTACATAAGACAATGGCCTTGCTCTTAGGAAATACATGAAGGACTAGGGGAAGGGGCACCCCACTTGTGACTTACTCCCCAGTGATTCAGCAAAAATACTATTCATGTGGTTCGTCACAGCAGTGGACAGGGACGGGACACCGTGGCCAGCATCAACCCCAGGTCCATCGGCTTGAAGGGCGTCAGAAATTCACTGAGAAATTCACAACTTTACTGAGCATTTTCAGTTTCTGTTCAAATAGAACCTTCAGTGAAGCTGGGGCTGTAGCTCGTGGTAGAGCTCAGAATTAGCACCTTTCCAGCCCCAGCAGTATGTGCGCGCGCGCGCACACACACACACACACACACACACACACACACACACACACACACACACGGAAGAGATTAGAGAGGCTTGAGATCAAAAACCAGGGCCCCTTTAAAGGTAGGGCTCAGTATCACCTCATCCAAACTCCTGCTCCCTCACCCCACGAACGATATCTACCTCAGCTACTCCTTGCCACAGCATGGGTACAGGCAGACCAAGTGACCCTCCACCTAGAGGTGCCAAGAATAAGGTACTGAGGCCATCTCCGGAACCTTCTCTTCTAGAGCCCGGAGGTCACACTAAATTGGAGACTCCTCCCCCGTGGGATCCTGCTGTGGGAGGCGGTGGTGAGCCTGGGCCTATAAGGAAGCTGAAAGATTACTTACGCTTGAGAGGCTCCTCTGAAGAGGCTGTGGCACTGGCTCTGCACCTGTTGCAAACAGGAAGCAAAGAGGTGTGGTCAGGGCCTGCATGCCCAGGGTGACCGGACCTGACTATGGGTGACTCCCAACACATGCTAGAGAGGGGCCTCCTTGAGCCTGTGGGACGCGGACCCAGGGATGAAGGATGCTGAATCTCGAACATGCACACACACACACACACACACACACACACACACACAGACTTGCACTCTCGGTGCACGTGTGGTCAGCCAGACACAAGCATACCTTCTCCCCCACCCCTCCTGCTCTCCTTCTAATTCACTCTGAATCCTTTCTCAGGCTTTACTGCTCTTGAACCTAGACAGTGAATCACTAACCTGCTGGAAGCCCTGGTGGGTTTGATGTACAATAACGGTCCCTTGGGGCCAGGGAAATGACTCCTCAGGTCAAGGTGCTTGCTGCCAAGCCTGATAACCGACATTTACTCTGGGTATGCTTCAGATACATACACACATATCACACATACAACACACACACACACACACACACACACACACACACATACACACACACACACACTTTATATATACTAAGATAGGTTCTTTTTGCTGGTGTGCACAGATGAGCCACTCACTAGACCAGACCAGAAAGCCTACACCCCTATTAGCTCTGGTTCCAGGTCCCAGATCAGTCACTGGCTACCCCCTAAGGACAGTGTAAGGCTAGACAGAGCGGGTAAAGAGGCTCCAAGATTCTCTTTATTACTGTCACCATCATTGCCATTACATTTCTGTGTGTGGCAGGTGGGGGGACAGGGGGGGCATGTGGAGATCAAGGGACAACCAGCAGGAGGCTCCTGGGGATTGAATTTGGGTCATCAAGCTTAGGAGGCAGTGAGTTCCTTTGCTGTCTGAGACACTACAACTGTCCAGCCCCAAGATTCTTAGAAAAGGCACAGTCCACCAATTACCACGTTAAACTTACTGAGAACCATCACGCCCAGGAAACCTGCTGGACTCTGCTGCACCGCAGCTCTCCTGGGGATGACCCAGAGGCCAGCTCATGCATTTTGATTTACTTATTCATGTTACATAGAATGTACAGGGTGGACCCCCAGAGCCTTGTGCACTCTCAATGGGAGCACCACAATGGGGCTGTACCCCAGACACTTAAAAACAAAACAGGGAGTCTCTGTTCTTTAGAACTGGATTTGGGAAACAGACAAGCAGGGACAGAGCTCTGGGCCTGGCGTCTCAGGCCACCCGCAGCGCTGCTGGCCCAGACACAGGAAGGCCTTTCAGCCTTTCCGGATTATAAAAATGTGTAGAATCAAGAAAAGCATTCTTATCAATGGAGATCTAAGATTTCAAGGACACTTAAACTGGAATTAATGGTGATGTACAGGGATGAGGGGGTAGGCAGGGGCGCACCTGTACCCCCCCCCCCACCCCAAGCTCCACTTATCCTTTCTGGCAGTAATTCTAGCTTCTTCCACAACCTGAGCAAACTTATGGCTGCTCTGTCAGTATATTGCCAGCCTCCTCCCTCAGACCACTCACTGCTACACAATGACACACTGAACTCAGGCACTAAGTCCAAGGTACCATATGGTAGGAACAGTCAACAATTTCTTAAGCACCTACTATATACCAGGCAGTGTTCAAGGAAAGACCACACCTCAAGAAGCCGAGGTCCCCTGTTCTCAAGGAACCCAGAACTCTAAGGTGAGACTTAAACATGAGTGGGAAGCCGCTGGGGCTTCTTCCACTTCCTGGGTGGACATGGCCCTACAGAAGCTGGGGTGGGTCAGTAATATCTACAGTGGGTGAGGCATGGTGATGGGAAATGATAACAAGTACCTGACTCTTCTGGGCCATGCCAAAGGAAGGAAGATAATGAAGACGGAGACAGTGTTTAAAGCACAATTCTCAGCACATTGTTCAAGGAACCTGGGGCCATGGCATTCTGTCTGGATAAATCCTGACCGGCAAGAGGCCAGCTCGCCTCGGACAGATAAGAACCGCCCTCTGTATCAGTGGGTCTGTGTGGTTTGCTGGCACTCATAGCCAATGGAGGAACAGTCTGAACTGATTTGACCTGGTGAAGCACAACTACTGATCTCACCTTCTACTCCTGGAGAAACATGTGAACTAGACATGGCCAATCCGAGTTGCTCATTCATGGACTTGACTTGTGCCTGGACAATTCAAATGACAGCCAGAACTCTTGTTAAAAGCCCTGGGGGGTTGGGTTAAAGACACTTGCCATATAAACCTGGCAACCTGAGTTCCATCCCCAGAACCTATACAAAGGTGATAGATGAGAACAGACATCACAGTTTTCCTGACATCCATGTGCATGGCAAGCCATGTGCACTGCCCCAAACACACATATGCACACACCATGCACACGTATATAATACAAAAATTATTTAAAAGAGGAGGAGGAGGTTTCTAAGTTGAGATGGCTTGTGGCGACGGGGTTTCTCTGGGGCAGCTAAGGTCCCTCAGGGAGTAGGGACTGGGGAACACAGAGCCCAGAGACGGAGCAGACTAATAACATCTCAGCACCCGAGTACAGCCACACCTGGAGGATTCCTAACCTGCCCTCTTCCGGTAAATGTATCAGTCAACGTTCTATTTACCTCTAAAGTTAATTTAAACTGATTTTTGCCGACTATAACCGTAAGAACCCAGTCTTATTAGGTCATAGAGGAAGACACATGTAACCCCAGCACTGGAGAGAAAGAAGGAAGAACAGGAGTTGGAGACTGACCTGAGCTACATAGTAAGTTTGAGGCCAGCTTGAGCTACATAGAAAAACCTCATCTCAAAAACGAAATAAATATAAGGCTAGAGAGATGGCTTAGCGGCTGAGTGATCGCTGTGCTTGCAGAGGGCTGGAGTTCACTTCCCAACACTCACATTAGGAAGCTCATAACCAACTGCGCCTCCGGCTTCAGGAGATCTGAAGCCCTCCTTCTTCTGGCCTCCTAGGATACTTGTACACACTTGGACATACACACATATATACATACACACAAAAACATATATGCACAACAATATAATTAATTAATTGAATATCTAAGGATATGGCTCATGAGTAGGGTGCTTTCCTAGTGTGAGCAAGGTCCTGTGTCTATCCTCAGCACTGGGTGTATGTGTGTGTGTGTGTGTGTGTGTGTGTGTGTGTGTGTCTGTGTGTGTCTGTGTGTGTCTGTGTGTGTTTGTGTGTATGCATGTAAGAGAGATAGGGACAGACAGACAGACCTGTGCCCTGGCTTGAACCTGCTGTGTCATTTTATGCTCATTCCTATCTGACATTCAGCCCATTAGTACCAACGTGGAGGATGCAGGAGACAGATGACTTGACATCTGAGGTTCCCCACAGCCTGACATCCTGTCCATCATGTGTCTGTTGCAAAGGTTAGGCCTGACCCTCCCGCTCATCACCAGTCCTCGCTCCAGGGCACACAGGAAGACATACACGTTTAAATCAGTTTCCCCATAGGCCTGGGAAACATCTGGAGGACTCTTTACAACAGACTGCAAACCCCACCCCCAGCTCCATATGGATGGAGCCGCTTGTTCTCTCCACTGTCTTGTGATTACTGTCACTTCTGGTCCAGTGACCACCATTTTTCTAAGAACTCAGACTCAATCTGTCTTTTTCTTCCAGTTCCTGAGGCCAGGTGACCCGGGTAAACATAGACCCAGGCAGGTAGGAAACTAGACCTCGGGGCTCCTCTGCATCCTCAAAGCGGAGCCCAACTGGAGACAATTCCAGGGGTTTGCAGCTTTCCACAAGAGCAGCACTGATCCTGGGTCAAGGGCTTCTGCTAGCCCCCATGCTAGAATGTTTCTAGATAACCAGGGGCCATGTGAGGGGTGTTCCAGCAGGCCCTGTGTCGTCTTCCAGGAGCTGAAAGCCTCTCAAAGACTCCCCTACACCATCACCACCCCAGCAGGCAACATGCCAGATCCCATGCTGGGGGCCTTGTCCTGACACACTGCCTGGAGCCACCAGGCCTGTCTGCAGGGCCTGGCTGGCCCTGGGCTCTCCCTGACTTACATCCGACTTGGCTGCCTGCAAAAGCCTCCTGCGGCTTTTTGGACCGCCAACACTGCAGAGTAGCAAGCGGCTTCCCCATAAGCATCCTTTCCAAGGTGGCACTGGCCCAAGGCCGGCTCAGCCAGCTCCCAGCCCTATGACCTTGAGCCAGTCACCTGCCCCCAGGAAGGCTTTGGGGTTTTCCTATGCAAAATACGAACATTAGAGAAATAGAATTTATCATCTTATTCATCTTTTGGAGGAGAAGGGTCTACAGCCTGAATCTCCCTCCCTCTGTGGCTCAGAGACTATATTGCCCTAACTCCTAGGCTCTGGTCACACTTCGGCCTCAACTTCCCACATAACTGGACCACAGGTGTACCCACCGTGCAGCTAGCAATCTCAGCTAAGCTTTTAAGGAATACCAAATGGTAGGTCCCAACTTGGAGACTCCGACTTGACCTGTATCACGACAGAGAGAAAGGTAGTGCATACCTGTAATCCCAGCATGCAGGAGGCTGAAGCAGGAGGATCAAGAGTTTGTGGCCATCTTGGGCTGTAGAAAATTTTTAAAAATCACATCTAAAAACAAAATCTGATCAGAGGTGGTCTACATTATTTATACCCTACAACATCACAACGAACCACACCTAGTAGCTCCAGGATCCTGGTAACAGCAATCTCAAATCAGGGTAATGTTAGGAAGTTAAGAAAAATTACTAACGGGCTGAGAAGTGGGGGAAAGGGAGGAGCTCAGGCTGCGGCCTTAGGGAGAGCTATCCCCACTGAGTGGAGGGACGACAATAAACAAGGTTTTTCTGGTGGCAGGTTCGGGGCTTTCCAAGGATGCTCGCAGAGGCTGGACTCTACATTGAAAGGAAGCAAATTATCCTTTGGCTGGAGCCTGTGCCCCAGAACTCAAAATAGGAGTCGACACTAAGAGGTGTGGCTCTTGCTTAGGGAGGAGACCACTGTGGTGGGTTCCAAGTGATTTCCCAGTTCCAGCCCTTAAAAAAATGTTTTATTTGTATTTCATGTGTACTGCCTGTATGAGGGTGTTGGATGCCCTGGAACTGGAGTTACAGACAGCTGTGAGATGCCTCGCGGATGCTGGGAATTGAATCGAGCTCCTCTTAACCACCGACTCACCCCCCCATCCCACCCCACTTTTCCAGCTCTCACTGTCCTTGCCTTCTTACACAACAGACCCACACACATGGACCCTGGGGCTCACCCCAGCTGGAGAACCAGGCATAATCTCAGGGAAGGTCAAGGTCACAGCAATCCCTCATCCAGACCGCACTGACTCAGTCCCCGACGGCTTCTCCCTTCTCCTTTCAGCCAATCACACACTGCCACGAGAGGTGGCAGGTTCCGAGTCAGTGGGGTTCGGGGACACAAAGAAACATCACACCTGATGCTCAAGCCCCCCCCACCACACCCCAAGTCCCACCACTGTCACAGTCCACCACGCCACACCTCTCCTACTGTGCCCTGATGGGTTAGAGAAAAAGAAATCGTCTCAGTGTCTCATACTGCTTCCCGGGACTGGAGCAAAGCCCTTACCTATCATTGGGGGGGGGTGTCATCCTCAGAAGCCCACCCTCCAAAAATATACACAAAACACTTGGTGTGGCTTAAAAGCTGACCGGGGGTGGAGGAGAGATATTCCACAAGGGTTGACACATTTTTTTTTCAGGCTCACAACAGGATACCTTTAAAAGAAGCCCACCTTCTTCCGTGAGAAATGAGACAGAAATAGACTTCAACAGCACCAAGGGAAGGGGCTGGCAGGCGTGGTTTTTTTTCTCTTCTTTTTTTAAAGATTTGTTCTAATCTATATTCTCCCACTAATAGTTTAAGCAAACCCACATTGTTCCCACAGAGATATTCCTTACTAAAAGCTGGCTGCACAGCTCTGCTCAGCACTACTCTGGAATTCTAGCCTCCTAAGTGGGATGCCTCCTTTCAAAGGAAGGGTCAGGCCATCCTGGAAAACCAGCAAGAGGACAAGTGTAGGCAGGTGTCCCTCACACTGTGACCACACAGCCTCTCTTCCTCCTCATCACCTCAAACCCGAGGACCAGAGAGGGATAAGGACACCAGCCCTGGCTCACAGTGCCTGACTTTGATTTTGAACCTTTCCCTGCAGAACTTGTTTGCTGGACATCCACCACTCTTGCCAAGCATCCAGCCCTGGGAGGGTAGACTTCAACTGCCCTATTCACTGGTGAGAGCTGCACAGCCTGAAAGGAATAAGTACCTGCTAGGTGGGTGGATGGGTGGGTCCAAGCCTGGACCAAGAGATGTTCAAAGAATAGGCTCTCATTTCAGGATGGGGGTGCGCTTCTGTGAGCCAGGCCCCCCTGCTAGATGCCGGAGTGTCTCCCCTCCTGTCAGTGTGTCCCCAGCTGGTGGTCAGGTGGATACACAGCAAGCTCACAGAGGTCCAAGATCAGGCCAGGGGACAGAGCTCTTAGGGCTCAGGCAGGGACGTTTAAGTCCTCTTTGATTCTTGTGATCTTTGGCTTCCTGTATGTTAAGCACCACCCGGGGTTAAGGAGTGCTTCTTGGACCAGGGAAGCTTCAAGCTGTACTTGAGGAGTGGGAAGAAGATGGGGAACAAAGGACTAGGTTCAGCGGAGAACCCCAGGCCACAAGGAGGGGTGAGCCAGATCTGGGAAAGAGTCTAACATCAAATTCTTCTTTAGAGCTAGTCACAGAGTTCACAGAGTGCCGTGGAGCCACTGGAAGCCTCTTGAGCAGGAGATTGGCTCAGCATTACTGCCTAGATGGTACAGAGAGGTGCCCAGGAGACATGGCCGCTGGTCAGGAGGCTGTGGATACCAGGTGCCATCTGGTGATAGAATGAAGGTCCTTGAAATCATGACCAGCCTTCCATTGGGGCTGATTAGCTCTGGAGCAGGGGCAGAGTCCTCACAACGGCCCTGTCCCAGCGCCCTTCACCCACTAGGCATGACTGCACAGAGCCACAGGCCAGCACACTTCCCTACCCCCTACCAAGCATCTAGCAACCTCAGCCTTCGGGCTTTCCGTAGGGAGGGAGTTGGTGGAACATGGGGATCAGTCACATTCCACTTCTGCCCTGTTACAAGCACCATGGAAACAGGACACTCAGGATGTCACAGCTAGGAGACCTAGCCTAAAAGCTCCATCTACTTAATGGACATACCAAGGCTTGGGGGGGGCAGAGGGTGGGGAATGGAGATGGGACAAGGTAACCAGCCTGGGAGACGGGAAGGCTCAGTCAACAGATGTCTCGTGTCCTCTGGATGCCCAACAAGTTTGGGCAGAATGTCCTTCCCACCCTTCCCCCATGCAGCTCAGTCCTGGGCTGACCAGATCAGTTCATCAGGACCAGGCTCCAGGTTCTTCCCCGAGCTTCCTGGGAGTTGGGTCCTGGCTTGTGATTATCTCCCAAGCAGCCTGTCCTCAGGGAGGGGGAGGGCGGTGCTTCCTTCCTATCCTGTTCCCATTAACTGAGACTATGAATAACAGCATGGAAACATTGAGGTGAGGGGCTAGGGTGTGGCTCAGCGGCATAGCACCTGCCTAACTGTAGAAACCTCCCTGGGTTCCATCCCCAGATAAGTCGCTTGCACAAGATCTTGCCAGTGTCCTTAACCTGCCTCCGAGAAGGGGGGAGTTTTACATAATCAGAAATGGTGGGCACCGCAGAGGCAGGGAAAATGAACAATAAGTAATTTGAAGGCTGGATCTCTTCCACCGATAAACACCTCACCCAGACCTCACCAGAGCTCCTAGTCCCTGAGGTAGGTGGGTGGGTGGGGCAGGTTAGCTGGGTGATCCCAAAGTCCACAGTCCCTGAACTCCAGTCAATGGACCACTCTTCCGCACACCTGCAACCTGTTCCCAAGTGCCTGCCCTCAGCATTAAAGGCCTGAGATTGTACATTAACCTCCAGATACTCATCTGCTCCCCCTCCCTATGTTGGTCTCACTCTCCTGAGGGACTGTGAGCCGCCCAGCACCAGAGAGTGGTTTATTCATTGCTGCCCTCCCTGCCCCTGGGATGGTGCCTGACATACAGTGGGTGCTCAGTAAGCCTCTGCGGTGCAACCAGTGGTACACACCTGCAGTTTCAGCCACCTGGGAAGCTGAGGCAGGAGAATTGAATGGGTGAGATCCTATATTTTAAAAGACACGTGTTCCTCCTGTCAGTGGTAAGGGCTGGGGGTGCTGTTCACCTTCAGGGCCAGTTGGAAGCTACTGAGTGAGGCGACGCCCTCACTGAGCTGTAGTCTGGGTGGTCAGCTAGGACAGAAGAGGCCAGCGGGTCACAAGCCAAGGAGGTGCAAAGAGGGCCGGTGGGCTTGTATGTTCTCAGCGTGTTCTGCAGGGCATTCTGCGGGGTGGCAGGTCATAATGGGCCATTGTTGGTACAGACCAAGTGGCAGAACCTGGAACAGTATGACGCTGTTTTTGTTAAAAACAAAACCAAACCACAACTGGCTGGCTGGCCGGCTGGCTGGCTGGCCGGCCTGCTGAGCAAATCCTTACACCCACAAGGAAATGAAAACGGACCCAGAAAGTGATAAAAAGCAGTCTACGTTCCGACAGACAGACACTACAGGTACCACACAGCTAAAGCTGCATGTGAGAGCAACAGATAGTCTTAAGGTCTTTATTTAGTCATTTTTAGCGCTGGGGACAGAACCCAGGCCTCACACTTGGCAAGCACACACTCCGCAGCTTATATCCTCAAACCAGTCTTAGACGTGGATATTTTATAATGATCTGAAGGGGATATATTTTAGCTTATAATAGTTCTGTATTGCTTGAGGTATACAATTTTTGTAGCTGAAAAGTGAATTATTTGGCAGCTTGTCATTCCTACACAAATGAAATGGTATGTCCATTAAAAAGCTAGCACACAAGGCCCACAGGGGATTCTCTCACAATACTAAAGCTACAGACAAGCATCTGCAGGACAGATGGACAAGCTGTTATATAGTTATCATGCCTCTTGCCCAGAGGGCACACGATAGTATTCAAGTCCAGAAAGCAATGACCTCTAATTTATACTGTCTTCTATCCCCCTTACACATAATTAAGATAAAGTTTAATTTATAAATTAGTCATTCTGAGAGCAATAACTCATAATTAAATAGTATTATGACCCTATACTGTCATAAAATGTATTCAACAAAACATGAACTGCTCATTTCTAGAATTTTCCACTTAACAGTCAGTGCTACAGTTAGCCATACATAATACACGCATACATACAGTACTGGGATTACAAGGGTGATTCACCCTGCCTGGCACAAATCCACTGATATGAGGAGGTGACTGGGCAAAATTCATTCACAGTGACAGCCATCTAAAAGTGGCTCTCGAGAGGCGGGGAGAGCTGGGGATGTGGCGCAGTGGCACAGTGTCTGCTTAGCAAGAGTGAAGTCCCCATCCCCTCCTCAAACAAAAACTGCAAGGAGTGGAGGAGTTAGGGGCCTTTGCAGCTAAGACAGCTGGCTGCGTGAGCAGAAGCAGCAAGTGCGGGTCCCAGCACCAAAATAAAAAGGCAGATGTGGCCCTATGCTCATGCAGCCCAGCACTGCGGGGAGGGGGGCAAAGATGGGAGGATGGAGTCTGCTGGCTGCCGTCCTAGCTCCAGGTTCAGTGAGAGACTGTCTCAAAAAAAAAAAAAAAAAAAAAAAAAACAGTAAAGGAGAAAGGCAGCTGACGCTGAGCTCTAGCCTCCACACACATATGTATAACATGAACATAGCCACACATATGCACACCACACAGAAACACACACGAAAGGTAGAAAGCAACTGAAAAGAGACCTGATGTTGACCTCTGACTCCCACAAGCACACACACTTGTTTGCACATACACTCCCCATATGCATCAACACACATATGTTTACACACACACACACACACACACACACACTGTACAAAACATGGGGATATTTTAATCTTGATCTGGGTGGTAGTTACACTGATGTCTAAATTTACTGAACGTCAAAGCATCTCTGCATTTATACTTCAATTTTAATTTAATTGATTGTGTGTGTGTGTGTGTGTGTGTGTGTGTGTGCGCGCGCCAGAGATCAAACTCAGGGTAAGCACACATTGTATAGTCCCAGTCCCTTAAACTATGTCTTTCCTTGAAAAGATGTTATTATTATTATGTATATCTTATGTGGCATGCCAGGACCTCACGTGGAGGTTAGAGGAGATCACTGTGGAATTCTCTCCTTCCACTTTAGGACCTGGTGACCCTGGCAAGTGATTTTACCCAATGAGCTCTATCTCAGCTCCCAGATGCTTTTTAAAAATCACAGGGAAGTGAGTGCTAGGCACAGTACCTCACACCTGCGATCCCAGGACTTGGAAACCCGAAGCAAGAGGATTGTAGCAACTTTCCAGGCCAGCCTGGGCTACATAATAAGTTCCAAGCCAACCTCCTTCTCCCCGACTCCCCCACCCCTGACACACACACCAAAAAAACAAAACAAAACAACAACAACAACAACAAAAAAAACATTTCTATCTTCCTGCCTCTCCAACCCCACCCCCTAAGCCCAGCCTCAGCTCTTGTTTCCAAATGAATCAATCCTTCAACCCAAAGTGGTCAGGAGGGAGAGCCCCGCCCCCTCAGACCTGCCCATAACTTTCCCTAAAGATGGCAGATCTGCGTGCTCCAGGGAGGTGGAAACCAGCAAGTTAATGGCCTGGCACCTGTTAAACGGTGCCCAGGCTTCACCCGGTGTTTACAGAGAGAACTTGGGGCCAGATTCATTGGTCCAGAAAATGCCTTGTACCCTGTCCAACGGTAGGCCAGTAGGCAGCCGCCCTTGGTCTCTGGAGCCCAACCCAGCTCCTTGCTCACCATTTAGGGGTCTCCCCCCACCAATGCTCCAATCTTGATTGACTCCTGCCACTGTCCCCAGACGCTGCTCAAACCTATTTGTCTCCCCGCTGCCCTCCTGAAACCCATAGCCGTCCGGTCCATCACGGGGCTCTGGCCACATCGATTCATGGCCTCTCTCTAACTGAGACCCCACGGACACTTTCTATACGTGCACACTTAGCTGTTTCACGCCACTGTACATTTAACCCCTCCGTGTCCCTGCTTACCACCGGGCCGGCTCACCCTGCCTCTCTGTCCATAAGAAGCATTGACTCCAGTCCCACCTCTGCCGCACCAAGCACACACTGGCTGGCGGGCTCTTAAGTCTTCCTCAAGGCAACCATGGATGTCTGCGGCCACCGCAGCAGCCACTCCTTCTAGGTTATTAGTGCCTCGGAGCCGTTCTACCCCAAATCCAGTGCCTGCCCAGGGCTGACCTGAGCCACGGTTTCTTAACCACCTAAATGAGAAGAGGCATTATAAAGGAGCTCTAGTTCTCACCCAGGGCGTGGGTGCTCCAGAATCAGAGCTACTCCACACAACACACAGAGTCCAACTTCTTTGGCTGGGGTATATTGACAAACACCACCCCCAAGCGGGCTGCAGCCTCTGATTCAGCACAGCTGGAACCCCAGGCCGACCCTCCGCTCCCACCCAGATCCCGGCGATGGCAGTCGCAGGGCAACATTCCAGGGAGTCCTTGTGATTGACAGCTCTTTCCTGTGTCCAGGAATGTGCTCAGTGACTCATGGCACCTTATCACTGAGACCTTTGGAAACTTTCGGAGAACTAAACCTTCGACAAGTCGAGGTTAGAAGCAGGGACCCCCCCACCCCCAGTGCTCAGGTTGACTCTGGGTGGGTGGGGGCGGGGCAACACAACACTTGCTGCAAGGATGGTAGCCGGGTTCCACTCCGGTGCAGAGAAGCAAGAAGGAATACGAGGTACTGAGGACAACTCCCCGATACACCCTCCAGCCCTAAGGACTAGAGCACCTTTGTCTCTTTTTCTCCAGAACCTGCTCTACCTTAATGTCTGCAACTTAATGTCCCCAACAAATCGGTGGCCTGAGTGCCGAGAAGCCTAAATGCACAGCTGGCCATAGCAAAGCTTTGTGGAATCCCAATTCTGTATAGTCCAAGCAAGGCAGGCTCCTAGGCAGCTCTCAATTGACCCATCTGTAGAATGGGCTCTTCCCCCACTCCTGAGCCTCTAGATTCTCCATGCAGATACAGAGGGGGTTAGAAAGTCAGGGAGGCTGACCACAACAGAGCTACAGGCAGTACTGGGTATCCCCAAAGGACAAAAGCTCTCTCCGGACAGCACCATGGCCCTTGCCACATACCACAGTGACCCAAGACCTCGTGACACCCTCTAATCAGCAGCTCCAGAGCCGAGCCCAGCTTTACGGCTTACCACAAGCTTATTCAGCCTCATCTCCCTCAATCCCTTCAAGGACAAGGCGAGGCTGGCCTTAGCGTCCTTGTCGCCTGGACAGCCAAGCCCAAGCTAAGAGAACTACCCAAGGTCACCATCAGAGAGGGACACAGTCTTTCTGGGGACAAACACTCACTCTTGGATCCCTAGTTGACATATCCAATGGGTAGTATGCTCCACCCATTTTACAGGTGAAGATACTGAGGACAAGAAATATTGACCAAGGTTAACTGGGTGGCTGAACCAAGGTCTAAGACAACCTACAATCATCTACCAATACCCATCCTGTTGTGGGTTCTCAGCTGGTGCCTAGGTCTCCCTCCAGCCACCCACCATCATCTTGCTAAAACCCCTCCCTTTCACCCCTCCACTCCCCGATGACTCCCTGGTAGAGAGGGAGGCAGGCAGGCGGTTGCTAAGCGCTCACCAGCTCTCTCGTAAAAATAAACTCCTTCTGGCTTAGAGACTCTGGGCGAGATCCCCTCCCTACCAGCAACAAAAAAAACAACAAAAAAAAATTATTTCTTTCAATTTAAAAAAGATCTCTATGACATTTATTTGAAAGCTAGCTGTGCCAAATCGGAGGCCAATTTACTGACATCCAAATGGAGCCACGTGCTACCAAACCGCAATCCGAAGACCCTCCGGGTCAAGCGCCTGGCCAGTCTTTGAGATGATTTATTTCTCCAGGCAGGAAATGGGGGCCCAGGCTGTCTCCCAAGCCTTTGGGGCTGGTCCTGGGGAAGGCAAGGATCTGGCAGAGACCAGCAGTGACCAAAATAGCCAGGTCGGTGGCCCCGCTGAGCACACGCCTCCCTTGCAGCCAGGCTAGTCTGGGTTGAGGCTTTGGGACTGTAGGACCTGTTCCTGAGACAGGCTCCGTGTGGCTTCCCCAGTGGGAGCAGACCAGAACCTCCCACCCAAAAGAGGAACCCATAAAGGGAAGGGGAGCAGTCTAGAGGAAGATGTGTCCAGCTGGTGCTGCCCACTGCCCATTACCCCTGGCTGTCGATCCGGGCCTCAGTTCTGCCACTCAAGCCTGGGGGGGGGGGCAGCTGTCACTACCACCTGCGTGCCACACCCAGGCAGCACCTGGAGCCATACCTCCCTTTTACCTCTCCTGAATACTAAGGAGAACCAAAGGTGCCCACTGGGCCCACCGGGTGCAAGGGATGCCCCCTCAAGTACAGCTGAAAGACACTAGACTTGGCCACAACCAGGGACCCAGGTTTGCAGTCACATTCGTGAACACACACGTGCACACGGCCAGGATTCCGGAGACACAGCCACACGTACAGGTTCACATAGGCAAGACGTGTGTGTGTGTGTGTGTGTGTATCACGAGACAGAGCCACATAGCCACACTACACTCAGGTAAGGCAGCTCCGAACATAGGGAATATCACACACCCCGGGGCGCACATGTACACGGCAGGCTAGGGTGGAGAAACAGCCACCCTCAGAAACAGAGACATCCAGAGACAAGGAGACACCCCGTGGGACACACACACACACACACACACACACACACCTGCCGAGGCACCAGCAGCCCCAGCCCCTTCACCAGGGAAACAATAACTCTCGCTCTCTAGCAGAGCTGAGCAGGGGACCCTTGGTCCCTCCCTCAGGGGTGAAGGGGATGAAAGAGCTCGGGGAGGCCAGACCCGCAGGGACGCGGTGAGGTGGCAGAGCGCGGCCCGAGGAGGGGGCTGCAGTCGCGGCCCGCACGCCCTGGGTACCTGGGTGTCTAAGCCCACAGCGGATGGCCCGGGGCTGGCGGGGTTGGAGGCGATCGCGGCGTTAGCGGCTGGGCACGGGAGCTCAGCAGCAGCCAGGTCCCGGAGCACGACGCTGGCGGCGGCGCGGAGGAAGCGGTAATTTATAAGCGGCTTCTCCCTGACCTCGCGTGTCTGTTGTCTGAACAGGCAGCTCTCCGCATCACCCATCCTGCTGGGTGGAAAAATACCAGCTTGGCCGGGCCTGGGCGGGGCCTAGGGTGGAGCCTGGACGATCAGCCACGCCCACACACGGCACACACACACACACACACACACACACACACACACACATACACTCGCGCGCGCGCGCACACACACACACACACATACACACACGCATGCACGCACGCGCGCACGAGCTCGGACACACAAAGAGCCCGGGCTCGCCTCGTCGAGCGCGCGCACCCATCCTCATGCTCCATCAAAACGCTGACGGCAAATGGCACTGCTCAGGCTTCTCATGCAAGGATGAGGAGTTAGAGACCCAGACCCCTGGCTCATCTCCTGTCCTGATAGCCATTACCACACCACAGTGCTCTCTAACACATCCACCTAGGTCTGGGGACGAGGCCTGGGGCTGCCGCAGCAGCTAGGTCCGTGGCAGAATCTGCTCCTCCCCCCTCTCCCCGGAGTCCTCTCCCGCCAGTGTGCAGCTCTGCGAGCCTGGCTGAGCTACTGTGGAAGTCCCAGCATAATGGGGGTCAAGTCCCCCACCCCCACCCCGGGCCCACAGGAGGCCGACTCCGTCGTGGCTGTGTGACATCAGGCAAGTTCCCCAGACCTTCTGCGTCTTGGTTTCCTCATCTGTAAAACGGAAATAAAAATAGTGGAACTCATCACTTCTGGCTGCTGGGAGGGTCCAAGGTTAACAGTGTAGAGTCTGAACAGGACACCGGGCACCTAGGAAGTGCCAAACCAGCGTCAGCAAATGTGACTATTTTTAAATGGAGATGGGGAGTGTGCCATTATTCTTGTCCTTATTTGAATGAGCATGTCCTCCATCTGATTGTACACACCCACAGCCCGGCTGAGCCTGAGGGGTGCTGTGTGACCTTCAGTAAGCCCTTCCCCTCTCTGCGTGCCCACTTCCTTTTCTTTCCCCTCACTCTGCACGTAAGTGTCTGTTATGTAGCATGGCTATCCTGCCTCTTAAACTGGGAATGAAAGCCCCAGACCCGGCCAGCCTGAAGCCATTGTCCTAAGCTGGCACAAGACACAAAGAAGCAAAATGAGGTGGTGGTGTGACTCACACCTTTTAATGCCAGTACTGGGAGGCAGAGGCAGGCAGATCTCCGAGTTCAAGGCCAGTCTGGTTTACAGAGTGAGTTCCACCAAGGCTGCACAGAGAAAACCCGTTTTAGAAAAAAAAAAAAAATTCCAGACTCACATGTCACTACCCACTGCACAAAGGAGGTAGGTCAGAGAGTAGGGAAGTGGTTGGTTTGAACCTAGAGCAGACTTCAGGAAGCCCAGAACCTTTAGGCAGGCAGAGGGGTGGGGATTTGGGGGAGCAGAGGAAGCCAGGGCTGAAAGGTCTGTAGGCATGGTGTCACGGGACTGTACAGAGAGCCAGGGCAGGGGAGGCCACCGAGGCCTGGCAGGTCCAGGGAAGGCCTGAGCCTAACAGTGATGGACACAGCATCACACAAGCTATGACCGGGAAGAATAGGAGGGCGTGGCTCAGCCCTTCGCCAGCCTGCCCTTCTGTAATGCCAGGTCAGTGAGATCTGGTCCTCGAACTCCATCAAGTACACAAGGCTTCGCAGGCCTGGTGCTCAGAAAGTGCTCAGCTACACTTGCGATTATTTATGCATGCATTGATTATAATTTGAGATGGGGATGCCACTACATTGCCTGGCCTGGCCCCAAATTGTTGGGCTCCAAGTCACCCTCCTACTGCAGAGCCCTTGGGTCGCTGGGGTCACAGCTGAGTGACATTTGGGTCACTGCACCTGCTATCTTTATTTATTTAGTTTCCTTTCTTCAGCACTTTCTTGGCCGGTAGAATTCACCTCATGTAAACAAGTTCCACCTGCCCCTCCCCAGAGCGTCCCTGTGAACTTAGCACTGCTATTTCTCCCATTCTACGGAAGGGAAAACTGAGCCACAGAGAAAATAACTGGCCTGGGGGACACTTGTCCAGTGAGTCACAGAGCTGGAATCTAAACCTAGACCATCTGTTTGTTTCCAAGGGGGCATTGGGAGAACCCAGCCCCAGGCTGCGGGTGCAGTGGATCAGTCAGGCGTGGAGTATGAGCTCAGCACGTGAGAGGCCGTGGACTGTCAGAGCGGTCAGAAGGCTCAAGCAAGGCAGCCCGCACTGAATCCAGCCCCAGATGTTCAGCCCCAGATGTTCTGCTGCTTTGCCTGTGCTGGGCGCCAGCCATCGTGATTTGAGTTCATTGCCACGGATCAAAATTGAGGTGACTTTGCATATATGAATACATGTACCCTCAACTGTTCAACTGCTTAAGCAGGACAGCTTAGCCTAGGAGTCTGGAGAAGGCCTGACAACACAGGGATGTCGTATCTCTTTAAGAAACAATAATTTCAGTCTTTGGGGCGGTAGTGCATTCCTTTAATACACTTGAGAGGTAGAGGCAGGCAGATCTCTTGAGTTCCAGGCTAGCCTGGTCTACAGAGCAATTCCAGAACTATACAGAGAAACCTTGTCTTGAGAAACCAAAATGGATAATAATAATTATTATTGTTATTATATAATAATTGTTATAATTATGTTATAATAAAACAATAATTATATACAATAATACTATATAATAATAATATTCTTATTACTGTTATTTTGATCTGGGCATGGTGGTACACACCTTTAAACCCAAAGGGCAGAGAAAGGTGAATCTGTAAGAGTTTAAGGCCATCCTGGTGACAGTGAATTTCGGAGTAGCCAGGACTACACAGTAAGAGCCTGTCTGAAATAATTTGCTCAAACATGATACCTGTACCTGCAATCCCAGCATCTAGGAGGTAGAGGATCAGGAGTTCAGGTCTAGCCTTGGAGACAGAGAGTTTGAGACCAGCCTTGGCTACACAAGGCCCTGTGTCACACATTTAAAAATAAAATAAATAGGGACCAGTGAGATAGAACAGCAGAGCTCCAATTTCTCCTGTAGAAGGCCAGAGTCTAGTTCCTAACCCCCGCAGCAAACAGCTCACAATCACTCCAGCCCTGGAGGATCTGATGCTTTCTTCTGGTCTCTGAGGACACCTGCAGACCTGCATGTACATACCTACTTACCTACACACACACACACACACAGAGAGAGAGAGAGAGAGAGAGAGAGAGAGAGAGAGAGAGAGAAGAGAGAGAGAAGAGAGACAGAGAACAGAGGGAGAGGGAACACAGAGACAGAAAGACAGACAGACACAGAGAATTTAAAAGCTGAGGCAGGAACATTGGCTGTAGTTTAATAGGATCCTGTCTTCCTGTCTCCAAGAACAAAACGAGGGCCAGCAAGATGGTTCAGCTGGCAAAGGCATTTGCTGCGAAGGAGATCCACCCTGAGCTGCAGCTCTAGACCCCATAGGACAGAAGGAGAGCGCCAACTCTGACCTCTACATACATGCGGTACCCATGTGCACATAATGAATGAATGAGTGAATAATGTAAAAAAAAAAAGTTTAAAAGAGGAAACACTGGATTCTCTTGGAAATTGTCAGAAAGGGACCCTCACTCGCCCACAAATATCTAGCACTGAAGGGTATGCTCACACAGTGGAGCATGGCCTTCCAGAGAGAGATCATAGTTACTCCTTAGTTTGTAAATGTCTCCATTTACAAACTGGTCCTGAAGGAGGCTTAAACTGAGACCCAGACCCAGGCCAGAGATGGCAGCTGGAAGATTCAGAACTGTTGGGTACACAGGGCACCAAAGCCATTGGCGCTTAGAAGGCCCTTCAAGGAAAGGTAGGCAGAAGTTCCTTCCATGAGCCAATATTGGCTGACATTCCAATGGGGCTAACTTCTCATTTCAGAAATGAAAAATCAATGTTCAGGCAGAGCTCCTGGGGATGTGGACAGGGTGGCGTCCAGGTTTCAGGCTTTTGGCCCGTGGCTATTGCTGCGGTGAATGAGTTTGGTAAAATGCCACTGAGACTACATTATTCAGCAGCTCCCAGTAGTGACATCAAATCGATCAGGGCTTTGAACAAAACCTCCTGACCCTGCCAGAGAATCTCCCGCCCTGTCTCTCAGGTCACCAAGAGTAGCCACAATGCCCAGGGAGGCACAGCACATGCTGGGCCATCTGGCTAGCTTTGGAAGTCCGCTTGGCTCCAAGTCTGCAAAGGATCGAGGATCTTCTTGGCCAGCCTCATAGGATCCAGGGCACCATGCCCCAGTATAACCCTGAAGAGACAAACAGGGCTAGTAGGCCGTGTGTGGGTGGTCCTCTTCTCAGCCACATCCCTTTGTCTTAGGGATACTTCTTCAGTGTGGTCACATGTCCAGCAATGTACCAGTGGTCACACCATAGAACCTGATCAGAGTACCCTGGTTCTCAGGAATTTTTCTCTTGCCTGCTTGCAAATCCTAGATTTGTCTATTGTGGGCTGTGTGACCTACAATGAATAATACAACCACTCTGTATTTCATTGTCCTAATCTATAAAGACAGACTAAACAAAACACCAGTGTGCACCCATCCCCACCCCCGCTGTGAGGATCCAGTGGAGATGATTCACGGGATGAATGAATAGGGGGGTCTCTGGCACAGTCCACCACTGGGCATGTAGAAGTGCTCCTCCTACCCATATGCCCCAGTGCCTGGAGCCTTTCCACTTCTGAGCCTTCACTCACGCTGTTTTTTTCCCCACCCAAAGCCTGTAACCCACTAGCCGGCTGCAGCCTGGGTCTCAGCCAAAGCTGAGTGCCCCAAGCAGGAAGCACCCAGGAGACTGGCTCCCTAGCAGTGCCCAGCATGCGGCCAGCGCAGAGGATCATGGGAAACCATTGCCGGATGTGGTCTTGGGGAGGTAAGTCCCTGAGCCCCACTTCCTCCTCTCTCTCAGGGAGCAGACTGCCCCAGAGTCAGGGAGGGAATGTATCAGGGATAGAGATGCAACTGCCGGGGCACCAGGGACACTCGAGCAAGTGCATATTGCTGCCTGGCTGAGCCAGCTCCGCGCGGAGGTGACTGCAGGGGCCTCCTTCTTCCTGCTCTTCTCCTACCCCTGGCCCGTCTCCACTCCCGCGAAGAACATAGGAGGGCACTACCGCCTTAGAAAACAGCTTGGCAGCTCTAGATAAGGTTAGAAATTTCTAGTAAGGCTGAACCCTTGGCCTCTGAGCTAACAACCCCACGCCCAGGGATTGCCATGAGGAATCCTACCCCCTTGTGCAAGAATGAATGGCTGCACAATTCATGGCAGCTAAAAATGGAAACAGCCTGGTTGTATCAACAGGAAAATAGAAGCTGAGTGATTGCAGCTCTAGCAAAAGGACTCCTGGGATGTGCAGAACCACGAGGGAGCTATGAACACCCTGGGTGAGAGAAGCCAGACTCCCTGTGGCTTCATTTATATGGAAAAATCAAGACAGACTTGGAGCCAGGGCTACCTGAGGGCAGGGGAGAGGCAAAGGCCAGAGAACGCTGGGAGGGAAGGGCTCTCCAGCCTGACCTGACAAGGCCACACAAGTGTCTAGGTATGGAATGCTTTCTGCAGGAGGCAGTACCCAGGTCTTTGGTTCTGCGGTTCCTGCCCACACCCCATTCTTTCTCTCATCCAGCTATGGATCACAATATTTAGCCTAGAGGGCTGGAGAGATGTCTTTGTGGTTAAGAGAGAACCAGAGTTCAGTTCCCAGTGCCCACATCTAGGGACTCACGTGGGTCTGTAACTACCTCCAGGTGACCTGGTACCCCCCTCTTCTGGCCTCCTCCAGCACCAAGCACAGACCCACTCACAGACACACATGTGCATAAATTTTAAAAAGTCCTTAAAAGCAAAAGTTAAATAAAGAGGAAAAAAAAAAAAAAAAAAAAAGACTGCCTCGGGCTCGGGCTTGTAATATAGCTCAGTAGATGCAGTGCCTGCCCAGAACTCACAGAGCCCTGGCTGGGTTCAGTCCCCAACACGACGTAAACTGGACTTGGTGGCAAGGAAAACTTGCATTTCTATTGAACATATGCAGAAATGTTTCCTTGTTATTATTCCCCGAAACATTTGGTAGAATAACTGTTAATGCAGCATTTATAGTGTACCGTGTTATTACAGTTATTATTTGCTGGCAATGCCTCCTAGAACCAAGGTCTGGCACAGGCTTAGCCAAGTGCCCTGCAGGGAGACCTCCCACAGCCCATCTAGAGCTGACTTACAGTATTCAGGGAAGGTGGTGAGGTTACAAAATAAGATGAATACTTACAGTATTCAGGGAAGATGGTGAGATTACAAAAATCACCACCTCATCACTGCTACATACAAACATTTATGGAGGAAAGGGATGCCACGAAGCCTGAAGACCTGGGTTCGATCCCCGATACCCACATAGAAGTGGAAGAATATAAAAAAATTTTGAAAGGTTTGTTTCTGACCTAGACACACACACACACACACACACACACACACACACACACACTCCTTCCCTCCTCTTCCCAGGCACTCAGGACTCCTGGCACTCCCCTGCCTCAGAGCCTTTGCACCGCAGCTCTCTACGCAGGCTACCTTCCCCTCAACTCCCCTCAGGTGACTCCTATGGCCCTGGCTAACACCCTTGGGTCTCAGCTCTTTGGTTTCCCACCAAAGAGCTTTTCAGATAGTCACCCGCCCATAGTTCCGAGTCCCCTGTAGGTAATAGTTCTGACACTCTGGTGGGGGGATGAATGTTGAAGATCCTGTTCTCCAATTGGTCGAGAGCAGATTTATCGGGGTTGAGTTGAATGTGAAGAAGATAAGGGCGTATTAGCCATGGGAGGCTTAGAGTGCCTGGACAGTGAGCTTAAAAAAAAAAAAATAAAACTAAGTTTTGTGTGTGTGTGTGTGTGTGTGTGTGTGTGTTTCATCCTCGGATCTGGGGTGACTCCTGGGTGGGTGTGCGAGGGTGGGTGTTCAGTCAGGAACACAGAGCAGTGTAGCTACTACATGCAACAGTCTCCCAGGCCCCAGCCTGTGCCCTGTCTTATTTTCAGTCTACCTTGGGTACCCCGGTGACGATTTCCCATCCTTTGCCCACTGGCCTGTTTCTATATGTTTCCACCGTTCTGCTGCCTATTCCGTGTGGACAGGGCTAGTGTGTGGATGCAGCGTGGCATCCCGGAGCCAGCACCAGTACTGGCCCACACTGCTCTTTGGATGGAGCTACGGTGCCTGCAGCTGTCCCACACAAACTGCCCCATTTGTGTTCTGGAGGGAACGGACAAGTCTTCAGCACTGTGCATACAGGTCTATCCACAGAACCCCTCCTCTCCTCCTCGTCCCTGCAGGCCTCTGAATTCATATCCTGAGCAGCTCTTCAGGGGCCTCACTTGCCCCTCATGTGTCAAACTCCATTACCCAAGGTGGCCTAGTCCCTCACCCCTCTCACCAACTGAAATTCAGAAGGTGTCACTTACTCTCTAGGGTTATTACTGTGAAGATTTGATCGAATCAGTTTGGGGTAGGGAAAGATTTCCTGTTTTCTCTCTATCTTGGAGTACAGGGACACAGACCCATTCCAAGTGGCTTCTCGGGCCACTTGGATCCTGGAGTGCAGAAAGGGGTCCTCAGAGGCTAGCTTCACGTCGAGACATAGAGGAACTGGGGTACAAAGCAGAGAACCAGGCTCACCCAAACCTTCTCAGTCTGAAACGAAGGTGGATGTGGAGGATTATCCCACTAGTGAAACTCGTCAGGGGTTCCCCGCTGCTCAGGTTTGAGAGCCCCTGCTCTGGGAGGCAGACTGGTTCTGTCTGTCTGTCTGTCTGTCTGTCTGTCTGTCTTAATTTTTATGAGTATTTTACCTATATGTGTATATTTGCACCATGTATGCTAAACTTGGTGCTAAAGAGGGCATGAGGTTCCATGAAACTGGCGTTATCGGAGGTTGTGAGGCGCTGTGTGGATGCTAGAGTCAAACCCGGGTCCTCAGTAAGAGCAGCGAGTGCTCTTAATCACTCCACCATCTTGCCAGGCCCTGAGCAGGTGCCCTTAGCCTCAGTGGCTCACGGCACAGCACTTGGATAGTTTAAGAAACACTGGCACAGGGTTGGGATTGAGTGCGATGGCAGAGTGCTTGCCAGAGGCCCTGGACACCATCCTCAGAACCACAGCAGAAAGCCTGGTGCTAACCGGGCATAGTGGCACACACCTTTGATCCCAGCACTTGAGAGGCAGAGTCAGGAGGATCTCAGCAAGTTCAAGGCCAGCCTGGTGTACATAGAGAGGTCCAGGATAGTCAGGACTACAAAGAGAGAGCATGTTTACAAAAAACAAGATATACACAAAGAAACAAATAAAAATAGAAAAAAGAAAAAAGAAATGCTGATGCTTACTCCTCACCAGAAATTCCAGTTTAGTTGAAGGTGAAACTATTTTTTAATGCTTATTTAGACAGGGTCTCATACCTCCCAGACTAACATTCCAGCAATCACTCTCCTTGCCTCCCCCCAGGGGCGGGGTTTACAGGTATGGGCCACCATGTTTGGTTTGCTTTATTGTTAAATACGCTTTCCAAATAATGTGAATGGCTCATCAGGACTCCATTTGGCCCAGGGGTGCTGGGCACCCTGTGACATCATAGCTGCCCAGACATACCCAGGCAGGCCCACTTCCTCTGCCTAATTCCCCCCACATTCTTGCTGGAGTCTCTCTGAGACTGCCTTCTTATATTTGGGTATTTCCCCTCCCTTCCTAAACACAACAATTCAAAATATTCCTAGCCTCCAGACAATAAACAAAGCCAGAGAGGCTGCTCTCCTCCTTGTGCCCACTTATGGCCTGATCCAAGGCCTCCCTGATTGGGTGCTCAGGCCATTGGGACTGTCATCTGAGCCTGGGCAGAGTGGGCCAGCGCTCACGGCGGCAATCCCAGAACCCCTCAACTCTTAAGTGACCCCAGGCACACCTCCAACACCACTTCCTGAAGGAAACAGAGTCTGCAAGGGTAAGTTATTTATGCTAAGACACACAGCAAGGCTGATAAGGCCCCTCTGGCTTGAGGTTTCCAGCTTCGGGGCAGATGTCGGCTGTGGACTCACAGACAGCTGTAAGGTCTTGGACTCTGGCCCTTGTCAGCTGTTACCTTAGACTAGAGACCAGCCTCAGGCTGAGCCTCTGCGTGCTCCTTTGCAGATGAAGCTGGCTGCAGAACCTCAGATGAGGTCACCACGAAGGCCCGGGTCTGCGTAAGACCAATGCTCAGAATGATTACTCTCATTCTTGAATATTTTTGTCATGATGGCAAAACTAATAGAAATGAACAAAGATCCCAGGGGAGGACAGCGGGGGTGGGGGGATAAGGGGTAGGTGAGGGGGCGGGGGAGGTTTGATGCCTTGTGTGTATGTGCTCAATCACAGTGGTGGGATAGGCCAGACTCCAAAGTTCTAAGTCAGCATCAGCTACATAGTAAGTGAAGCATGCTTGGGATACATGAGATCTGGTTAATAAGAAGACGGTGTAGGCAGAAGAAGAGGCAAGAGTGAAAGTTAGGTCACCTAGGATGGAGCTAATGCCTTCCTGGTAGTTCCCAAGAGTGACATATCTGGCTCCTACTCCTGCCTCAGTCAAGGTTTAATGCTAATTATATGTAGATGGGTTTTCCACCACCCCATCCTGGGAATGGAGCCTGGGTCTCTACCACCAACCTCCATCCTCAGCTATCGGAAGCTTATTATTTAAGCTTAGTATTTTCTGCCTGTGTGTTAAAAGGCTGGGAGTCCTGCCTTTATTCCGTACACCATGGCTCTTCATGTATCCATGGTGGAGAAATGGGGGTGACACATGACATACGTCTAACACTACATAGACCAGACAGGGATGCAGGTAACTGGATAAGCCCTGACTGTCCCCTGGATATGTGATTCATGTGTGGATGACTCCCTGCATGGACATTGGTTTTCTCACGAGTGGTCCAGCCAGACAAGAAAGATGAAAATCTGAAGGTGTCCCTTAGCCTGTGGTCTTCTGCCTGAGACAGCTTTTTGCTCAGGCACCATGCCTTGCAGAAATGTCACCTTTTTGCAATCCACCCAGCCACCACCACCACCATCACCACCGGTTAGAACACACAGGGCAATGTGCTAGCTTGGCCTTTAGAATTTATGGCCCATGCTCTGCGCGCCCAGCCACCAATGCACAAAGAAAGCACCTAAGAACTGTTCTAACTGTGATATATAAGAACAGATCGCCCAACATTTCTGGGTCTGAGCTTCCTGAGATGTAATGACAAAGTAGGGGACGAAGAGATGCTCACTTATGGGAGCTCTGGTCATTTTATTCCAGTGAATAAAGGAGTTTTTCTCTTTCTAATTAGAAGCTACTCGAACTCGGTGCCTCTTGTTGACGTCCTTTGCTACCTATTCCATTCTGTGTCTTTATTTTTATTTGTACCAAGGGTCTCTCCTCCCTTGCTAAGCTCCCATCTCCTTTCCAGCAATGCCATCCCCAGAGAGGAGCCATCAAGTGATTGCAACCATCAAGGTGGGTGGCTTTCCATGGTCTTCATTTTTATGGGGATTTTACTTTTGAACAAAATGTGTGCAAGCAGTGTGAACACGTATTTGGAAAAGAAGATCAGTGGAGATAATCTGTGAGGCCCTGCAGTTCCCGAGGCTGCTGTAACCTCAGGGGATCTGTTCTGCCCTCTGGAGGCCTACAGTCCCAAAATACGGCACCCCCTCTGCCGGGGGCCCTCAGCACTGCCTGTGTGGCCACCATCATCCCTTGGCCTTCCCAGCCTGCGTCTCTGTCTCTCTTCTGCCTCTACCTCTGTGTGGCATTCCCGTGTAAGCCTGTGTCGTCATCTGGTCATCGTCTGTGTCAGGCCCTGTGAGCACATTCCCTTCCTGTTTTAGTGAGAAATTCTTCCTATAGCCCAGGCTGGCCTCCGGCTGCTCATGTAGCCAAGGACTTTGAATTTCTGAGCCTCTTGCCTCCACCTCCTGAGTGTGGGGGTTACAGGTGTGCACCACCACACCCCAGTTCAGGCGGCGACAGGGATCCAACCAAGAATTCCCTACATCCATAGCCCACTTTCCTGTCCTTCAAAATGCTCTGAAATACTAAAATGTAAAAATAACTAATATAACTAATACCTAAGGAGGGGCTGAGGGAAATGGCTCAGCAGTTAAGAGTACTGCTGTCAGGGCTGGCGCGATGGCTCAGCAATTGAGAACACTGACTGCTCTTCCAGAGGCCCTGAGTTCAGTTCCCAACAATCACATGGTGGTTCACTACCATCATCAGTGGGATCTGATGCTTTCTTCTGGTGTGTCTGAAGACAGCTACAGTGTACTCATATACATTAAATAAATCTTTGAGAGGGGTGGGGAAGAGAGAGAGACACCCATTCTGGGCAGCTAGCTTCTAGAGATCTGGACACCCCTCCCCCATAGGCACTCTAATACACACAAGTAAAAAATAAAAATAAATCTTTAAGACTGGGTATCATGGTACACACCTTTAATTCCAGCCCTTGGGAAGCAGAGACAGGCAGATCTTTGTGAGTTCCAGGATAATCAGGACTGCCGTTGGGAGACCTTGTCATAAAACACCAAACAACAACAACAACAACAACAACAACAAAACCTTTAAAAACAAAAACAATTTAGGGACTGGGAATGTACATCAGTTGGTAAAGTGCTTGCCTAGAACAAGTCCACTCCTGCACCCCGGGGCTGTTTGAAAGGCAAGTACCAGGCAAGCAGGCAGGCAGGCAGGGGGGGGGGAGGGGCCCAGGCTACAGGCAGGCTCCCCATTCCCCACCCCTCCAGGATGAGCATGCTCAGTACCTTCCTTCCTCTGCTTTCCAATCAGATCCTCACAATGGCCTAAGGGCAGATGCTCTGTGCGTGCAGCCTCACCAACAGGGAGTGAAGCCTGCGGCACCTGGAAGAGGCCCATACAGGCCGGCGTGGAATCCTGGCCATCTGACCCCAGGGCACTCAGGAAGAGACACTGTGCCTCCGATCAAGAATTTGCGGCTGATGTTTGGGGCCCAGGGCTGTTTCAGACCTGTCATGGGTTTCCAATTCAGGGCTTGTCACCTGGTCCGCACATGCTGAACAGGGTAGAACCTGGTATTCTAGAGTTGCATGGGGCCTGCTCTTTCTTGCTTTCTTTCAGGTCCTCAGTAAGGCTTAAATGTCCCCTCGTGATCAAAGCTAACTCGAGTCCTTCAGGCCCAGAGCACTCTGGGGGAGAAGCCTCCTCTTAGCTGCACCCCAACCTCAACTTAGCTTGCTGTTCTGGAGTCCTTGAGAAGTACCTGCCTGTGAACAGAATTAGACCAGCTTGAGGCACTGACAGGGGTTATCAGAATCTTCTGAAAGTACCATGTGCATTCAGAGTAAGGAGATTTTGCCCAGAGTGGTGACCTATACCCTTAATCCCAACACTCAGGAGGCAGAGGCCTGTGGATCTCTGAATTTGAGGCCAGCCTGGTCTACATAGTGAGTTCCAGGACATCTAGGGCTACAGAGAGAAACCTTGTCTTGAAAAATACAAACAGAATATTTTCAAATAATCATCTAATAATCCAGGTTTATGCTTTCCAAAGAGTCCCAGAGTGTACCTGCTCAGGTATGCTGTTTTGCGTTTTGCGTTTGCTTTTTGAAACAATACCGACCCGGGACTCACCGGACAGCTGACAATGGCCTTTACCTTCTACTCCTCCTGCCTCCACCTCCCAGGGCTGTGGTTCCAGGTGTGCACCACATCTGGTCCATACAGGCCTGGGGACTGAACCCAGGACCTCCTGGATGCTAGGCAAGCATTCTGCCAATGGCTCCACATTCCAGTTCCTAAATTAGTTTTTGGTTTTTGAAGAAGATGACGTTTTAAGTCTTGTTTTCAATCTGCATGGTGCCCACAGAAGATTCTGGAAGATTCTCACAACCTGGAGGCATTGCCTCAGAGTGGAGCTGACTTCATAAGGAGGATCCTTAGGGACAGAGGCCCTGGTGAGGTGGGAAGGACCTTGGCGCTCTCCACGCAAAGCACAGCTTTGAGTTGTAGCTGCCCCACCGTGCTGCCCACACCCTGCCCTAGAGCCTTCCCTGAAGATGCCCAGAGCTCGCTCTTCAGACCCTGTGCGTATTTGCCGTAGCTGAGGCCTAGCACTGCCTCTGGCCACACATTGGTCTACCTTTGACACAATTCATCTCCAGGACAACTTCAGGAGCAGCTGCCATGTCCCACTGTGAGTGTCCTGCTAGCCAATGACCTGTCCCCTGCAGAGAGAGGGCGAGGGTGGGGGGAGTAGGGGTGGGGGGAGTTCAATATCCAAGCCGTTATGTGGATTGTAATTGCTAAATTTGCTCAGAACTTACCATTGTTAATCTCTCCTGGGCAGGATTCAGGGATCTAGTGTCTCACAGGTTTATGTATAAAAGCAAATACTGACAGCTAGAGAGACGGCTCAGTAGTTAAGTGCACTGACTATTCTTCCAGAGGTTCTGAGTTTGATTCCAAGCACCCACCTTTGGGGCTCATAACCATGTGTAATACTAGTTCCAGGGGACTTCTCGTGGCCTCAGTGGCACAGGTAGTGTTTTGCCACCCAGACAGGTAAAGCAGGTAAACACTATTCAAAAATACAACAAGTAATATATATATAAATATATAAGCTCTCTCCATCTTCCCCCCTCCCTCCACCCGCCCCTGGGTTCTCTTTCTCTCTTCTCTCTTTCAGTCCTTCTCTGTCTCCTTTCTTCCTCTGCCTCTACTCCCTTCTCCAGACCTTCTTCCCAGGTCCCAAATAAACCTCTTTTTAATACTACAAAAAGCAAAAACCTAACAAACACACACACACACACACACACACACACACACACGCACACACCGGGTGTGCACACAGACACACCAGAACAAAAAAGAAAGTTTAAAGTTCTATTTTTTAAAAAAAGTGAAATATTGTAGCTTTCTGGTGCACCAGAACAAAAAGGAAAGTTTAAAGTTCTAAGAAAGAAAAAGTGAAATATTGTAGCTTTCTGGTTCACCAGAACAAAAAAAGAAAGTTTAAAGTTCTAAAAAAGAAAAAGTGAAATACTGTAGCTTTCTGGCCCCACAGGACTTGGTCTGGGAGATGCCATTATTGCTACAATGTACCAACTTCTCCGACAGGGAAAGTGCTTCAAAGGCTGTGTTGTTACTTTTCCTGTTGCTATAATAAAATATCCTGATCATATCAATTTAAGGAAGAAAGGGTTTATTTTGGCTCACAGTTCAAGCATTATGATAGGGAACCATGGCAACAGGAGCCTGAGGCAGCCGGTCACATTGTGTCCACAGTCAGGGAGCAGAGAGAGGTGAAAGCCTGTTTGGCTCCTCGCCCTTTCTCCTTCTCATTTCATTCAGTCTGGGACACCAGCCCAAGGAATGGGGCCACCCACCGCCAAATGGGTTTTCCTACCTCAGTTAACCTAATCTAGAGCACCCCTCACGGGCATGCCTGGAGCTTGTCTTAATAAGTGACTCTAGATTCTATCAAATTAAAAGTTTCCTCCAACAGGAAGTCACAGACACAGCTAGCCTGTACAGGGCCCAAGGGTATTATGGCTCAGGAACCCTAGGTCAACTTCTTCTTGATGATGCTTTCTGTTATTTTTTGCTGTCTGATTGATTTTTGCTTGACTGAGAAGTACCATGAAATGCTGACAGGACCACAGGGGTGGGCGTGGGGGGATGGAAAGTGCTTCTGCTCTTACTAAAAAGATTGTAAAAGTCCCCTAAGCTACCAACCAGGTCTCTGTTCGTGCCATAGCTGTTTCTTTTCCATTTCAGCTTTTTGTTTGTTTGAGACAGGGTCTCCTGTAACCCAGGCTGGCTCAGATTCACTCCGTAGCTTGTGCCCGCCACCTCCCAAATGCTGGGATTCATGCACCACCGTGAGTCAGTCTTGGCCTCCACCTCAAGTGGGCTTCCACTTCACCTTGTTGTTCCTTTTCATCTCATTCTTCTAAGTCTCTGCTTCCCTGGACCCTCACTCCTGCTACTCACTCTTGCATGCCGTCAAGGACAACATTGTCGAGTCAGTTCTCTTCTTCCACCATAAATTCTCAGACTAGAGCTCAGGTAGGTCATCAGGCTTCCTGCCTGGCACGTTTACCAGCTAAGCCATCTCCCGTGCTTTAAAAACTGAACTCTTGGCCCTGAGCATGCTAGGTAAGCACTCTCAGCCCGAACCTTTCCCGTGAGTTCAATTCCCAGCACCCACTTGAGACCTCTTGACCTTGTGTAACTCAAGTTCTGGGAGATCTGATGCCTTTTTGGCCTCCATGAGCACCAAGCCCCAAGACTTAAGTAAAGACAAAATACATAAAATAAAATAAAAGTTTAAAAATTAAAAATAGCTCATGATTTAGATAGTAGATACACAAAATTTAAAAAATAAAAATACAAGAAGAAATAATAACAAAAAGATGTCATAAATAGGTCTGTGTTTCTTTGTCCCATCCCACTATCGGTGGATCTGGTTATTGTATTTTATTTATTTATTTATTTATTTATTTTTGTTTTTCGAGACAGGGTTTCTCTGTGTAGCCCTGGCTGTCCTGAACTCACTTTGTAGAATAGGCTGGCCTCGAACTCAGAAAATCTGGCTGCCTCTGCCTCCCAAGTGCTGGGATTAAAGGCATGCACCACCACCGCCCGGCGGTTATTGTAATTTTTGAGACAGGGTTTTTTTCTGTGTATTTCTGGCTGTGTTGGAACTCATTCTGTAGATCAGATTGCCCTGGAACTCATCAAGATCTGCCTGCCTCTGCCTCCCAAGTGCTGGAATTAAAGGAGTGTGCTACTACTGTCTGACTCTGTTATTGTAATCTTAAATTAGTCAAGCGATGACTGTCAATACAAGTCTGAAGCCAAACAGTGCCATGTACCCAGATCCTGCTTCAAAAGGAGGGGCAGAGAAAGCCAGGCATGATGGTGCATGCTTCTAAAGTCTCTAATCCCAGCTCTCAGAAGGCAGAGGTGGGCAGATCTCTGAGTTTGAAGCCAGCCTAATTTACATAGCAAGTTCCAGGAAAGCCGGAGCTATATAAAGAGAGATCCTGGAGAGAGAGAGAGAGAGAGAGAGAGAGAGAGAGAGAGAGAGAGACAGAGTGTTTGATGTTGGTGCTTTGTTTTACAATGCTGGGGAGAGATCCTGTAGAGAAAGAGTTGGGGTGGGAGAGGGAGGGAGAGACGGAGGGAGGGAGGGAGGGAGACAGAGCCACAGAGAGCCACATACTAGTTGGTGCTGGTGTTTTGTTTTACAGTGCTGGGGATGGAACTCTGGTTCTCCAACATGTAAGGGAAGTGTCTGCCCTTGAGCTCTTAGAGAAGTCTTACTTTTGTTTTGTTTGTTTAAACTATATGTTTGTGTACATGTCTGTGTACATGAGTGAAATAGAGACAGAAGAGACCAGAAGAGGGCTCTGGATCCTCTGGAATTGGAGTTACAGGCAGTTCTTAGCCACCTGTTGTGGATGCTGGAAACTGAGCCCTCTGCAGGGCAGTGCACACTTTTAACAGCTGAGACATCTCTCCAACTGTTTGCTTTACAGCAGAATCTCACTTGGTTACCCAGGCAGGACTACTGTGTAGTCCAGACTAGCCTCAAACTTAAAGCAATCCTCCTGCCTCGGACTAGTTTCAAGCTACACGATTTCCAGCCACACCTGGCTTCAAATCTTAGATTCTGTGTTCGAGTCAGTGCAAGGTTTTGATCGGCAAAGCAACAAGATGCAATTGATTGATTGGTTGACTGACTGACTGGAAAGACCAGGTGGAGCTTACTGGGGAACTGGAATGTCACCATGGGCCATGGGCAAATATGGGAGCCCCATGAGAAACTGTGTCACTTGCTAAAACACAATGTAGCAGAAGTGTGCTGAGCTCTTGAGTGCAGGGGCACCAGCCCTAGAGAGCTTCATCCATGTTAGCAACTGGAGCTGTATTTCCAAAGGGCAGGATGCACAGTTGGTTCATTTTCCGGTGCCTGGCTCTGGACCACACAGGGGAGGGGCTAGCCTGCTTGGGTGTGCCTGAATTCTGGGAAAGGGAACAGCTTCCAGGTTGGATGCGACGGTAAAAAGAACACTGTAGCCTGTTTCCCAGCAGGTCTTGCACCAACCTCTGATGAAGAGTGTGCCGAGGCTGGGTGTGTAGCTCAAATGCAGAGAGTCCTGGGGTGCCTGTGGCAGGGGGTGGTGTTCCCAGCTCTGCAAAGAAAGAAAAAATCCTAAGCACCTTCTCAGTGCCTTCTGGAACACCACCGTATTGTATGGAAGCAGCTTGACATGGCTGCAGCCATCTTGAGTCATGTGAGGCGCCTGGCTCCCTTTTTCTGCATAGCTTCCCAGTAAACCACAAACAGATAAAGACCATTCCAGTCTCCTGGGTCTTAAATCAGTGACTCTCCCAGATCCTAAGATAAGGAGATACGTTCTAGCCGATGGAAACCCCTTAAATCCACTTGGACTTCTGACAAGGCAACCAGTTGGTCACGATGCTACTGGGCCCATCTGTTGGTAAATTTCTAAGAAGCTGAGACATTCAGTCCCAGGTCTGTGTGCCTTTCTGGGTTTCCTAGGGCCTTGGGGTGAGTCTTCACACCAGGCAGGACTGCGTTGTTCTGGAAAAACGTATGAATCACCAGGGAGGCTCAGTTCTCTCCTCTGCCTTCGGGGAGCACAGTTCACATTGCCTTTGAGTGGTAAACAAACGTTGAGAACATTTATGTCGACTTCCTGGGAACACGAAGTCCCTTTCCTGGAGCTTAGGTGCCACACCCCCTCATCTTGATCCAGGGGATGCCAGGCCTCTATACACCCTGGATGTATATCGAGAGGCCATTCCCCGGCAATCTGGGGTCAGTGTGGACCTGAAATCCTGCCATCCCTGGACAGTAGTGTGAGCTCACATTGTCTTTGTTAGTTACCTATCCTATCACCCTGAGAAAGTGGTTCAAACACTAAACATGTGCTGTTTGCTCTGGCCAGGAATTTGGGTAAAGATGGTCAAAGAGTCTGTCATAGGGTCACCGTCAGGGCGTGGCCTGGGGCTGCTGTCATCTGAAGACTTGATGCAAGCATAGTACACTAGCTGTTGGTGGGATGTCTCAGTTCCCCCTTTGTGTCTGTCCCACTGTATCTGGCTTCCCCAGTGAAGTAGTCCCAGAAAGCAGGGCAGAAGCTCCAATGTCTCTTATGATCCATCCTCAGAAGTCACTCATCATCCTCTGCAATGTCCTTTGGGTCACGGAGGTCATGCTGTTTGCTGGGAAGTGACACGGGGGCAGGAGATGCTTCATCACCTGGCAAACAGATTATAAGGACGGGGAAGGAGCCTGGGCCACGCTCTGGTATTCCCGGGTGCTAGGTACTGTACTAGGCCTATGGCTGCACTTGCAGGGGTCCTGGAAAGCACTCTAGCTGTCAGAGGGCTCCTTAGATCATAGCAGCAGAAGCCACCACAGCCAGGACTGCAGGGCTGGTGGGTGGCAGGACCTGGAGAGCGAGGCTTCCCAGCCCTGGAGAAATCAGAGAGGTCTCAGCAACAGGTGGCTTGGATAGCCAGAAGAGCTTAGGCCTGGACGGGGAGGGGCAGGTCACACCACACATAGTCACAACAGATGAAGGAATCGGACCCATGGCACAGCCCTCAGAGACACCCCTCTCCTTAGCTCCTGACCGACATAAAGCTATCAGTCATGTGCTCTGCCCTGCTCTGGATGCTGCATTCCAGCAGTGGGTAACAGGGACACACCTTTGACCAGAAAAACACTGTGGTGCTGGGTCAAGGTCAGGGCCTAAAAATCACCATCAAAATAAAGTTCTGTTTTAGCCAAGCAACATGCATGGGCCACCTGCAGACAATACCACCATGTCCCCATGTGACAGATGAGAAAACTGAGGCTTGGGGCTCACAGCATTGGTTGAGATCACAGCCAGGACTAGCTCTGGCTTTGCTGTGGGTATCAACAGATGACCAGCGCAAGCAGATGTGGGCATGGCAGCCTCTGCCTGCCTCTCAGACCATGCAAAGCCTCTTCAGCACTGACCAGAAGCCTCCCCGGCCCAAGTTGGGAGGAGGCGGCCTGGATTCGTGAGGATCTGCTTCTGTGCTCGAGGTCAGCCATGTGACCGATTAGTGGGGCCTGTGAGTCCCACGGGAGGGATTTTCAGGGATTGCCGAGGAGTGAAGTGTCTCCAAGCCTGACCTCCCTCTCTCTCCTCTCTCCCTCCCTCCTTCTCCAGAGGCCAGAAGAGATGCACTGACTGATGAGGGTTCTGGTACCCCGAGTCTGTCTCCCTATATAGTCTGTTACCTGGTCTACACCCCAAGTTTGGACTGATCATAGTGACTCACTGGAAGAGCCCTCTGAGTGACACAGGCACAGAGCTTCCCTGCCCAGAATCTGTGAGATAGCCCACAAACGTCAGTGTGGTTGTGTATGTCCATTTCCCAGGTAAGGAAACAAAATAGCCCAGTGAAGGCTGTTGCCCGGATATATGTGCAACCCGGAGGCAGGCATATGAGTGTTCCTTCAGCATGACAGGGGCTCGGGGACACAGCTCACCCTTTCGAGCACTGCTGTGCATGCATGAGGAGCTGAGTTTGGATCCTCAGCACAGGTGCAGAAAGCTGGGAACCTGCACTGGCGTGGGAGGGTGGCGGTGGGGGAGATGCCAGAGTTGCTGGGACTTTCTGAGCACCAGCATAGTGGGAATGGAAGACAGGATACACAACTAATGACAAAACCAACCAACCAAACAAACAAAGCAGGAAAAAAAAAACATAAAAATAAATGCACAAAAATAGGTGAGCTCCAGGTTGGGTGAGACTTGTCTCAAGAGAATACGGAGGAGAGTATTTTGGCAGGACACTTGATGTCTTCCCGCGACTCTTCCCCAGGCACAAAGGAACAATCACCCCTTCCCACACAGAACTCTACTTGAGGGTCTGGGGATGTGACTCAGAGGCTGAGTGATTGGCTCACAGGCGTGGATCCTTGGCTTCTGTCTTGAGCCTCGTGAACTGGGTTTGGTTCCCCACACCTGTAATTCAGCAAGAATTTCATGCTCGTCTTCTGACACATAGGTAGGCCATGGCCAGCTGGGTTACATTAGACCCTGAATCAAAACAAAACAACAGTGTGAAGCCCTCTGCCAGGATCAGCTGTGGCTGACTTTTTCATGGTCACCATGCTGGCCCCAGCCGTCACAACTGACTAGCCCAACTGGACAAGAGGGGCTGGACTGACCCTGATGCTGAAGGTCAAATGGTGGCGGACCTTGACTCTAGACAGCGTTCCCTCCCTGGCCTCACCGAAGGGAGCCACTCCCTGTGCTTGGCGAGTCCCAACTCTAACCCTAGTCATTTTTAAATTTATTTTTTATTTATGTTTTAATAATTTTATTTATTTTATTTAAATTTATTTTTTAATTTTTTAAATTTATTTTTATATACATATCTACCTACAAAGAATATAGATGAATGTCGGTGTTTTTTCATGTTTATGTATTTTGACTGTTTTTTTTTCCTTTGTTTTGTTGTACTGGGTGTTTTGTTTGAGATAATAACTTGCTATAAGCCCTGGGCTAACCTAGTACTTGCTATATAGCCCAGACTAGATATACTAACAGCAATCCCCTTGCCTCTCAGCTTCCCAGTTGCTGGGATTACAGGCATGTGGCTCCACACCTGTTTTTCCTTATTTAAAAAAAAAAAAAAAAAGGCCATGCTCTCCCAACCCCCCACCCCCAACCCCCACCCCCAACAATGAATTGGAACAGCCTGAGCCAGACTCGACTCTAAGCTTCAGTTTGTAACGTGGGATTAATCATGTGCTAACCAAGGATGGTCCCACTGAGTTACAACCTCCATGCTCACTAGAAGAGGGTCAGGATGGATTATGTTTTTGGGACCTGTCTCTTTGCTCTCTGTGGCACTTCCCCGAGATTCGTCTGTGTTGGCACGCGTTGGTCCGGTTCACTCATTTCTGTTACTATATAGAGTTTATATCCAGATGGTGTGATTTTTGTTTTCCTGTTACAGATTAGAAAAATGGGACTCAGAGAGGTTAAAAGCCTGAGCGAAATCAGCCAGCTTCCAAGGAACAGAAAATCACAAGCTGGTCCCCAGATGATGTGGCTCCTGCCATCCTGTATACTGAATTATATGTAAAATAAGAGGAGACCCCTGGGAGACAGCTCATCCCTGGGGGATGTCCAGGAATGGGACCTCACTAGACCAGGAGGTTGTCCAAGGTTAGAGGACACCCTCAGTGTTGGAGACAGGGCTCATCAGTTAAGAGTACACATCACTGTGGTAGAACACCAGAGGTCGGATCCCAGCACCCATACCGAGGGACACACAACTGCCTGGGACTCCAGTTCCAGGGCATGTGGCACCCTCCCCCAGCCCTCTGTGCACTCGTGCACACTCGAAAATATATATACACCCCACAGACACATAAATAATAAAAATAAATCTTTGAAAAAGCCCAACCACCCTCAATCCCACATGAGGACACAGCATATCGACCACAGTGGGCATGTAGAACACCTCTTCAGCTGGGCATGATGGCCTGTGATCCCAGCACCTAGGGCAGGAAGATTGCCGTGAGCGGGCCAGCCTGGCCTATAGAGTGAGTTCGAAGCCCTCCTGAGGTACAGGATGAGGCCCTGTCTTGTAACACGGGACTAAAGGTTCCTGTCCAGAACACCTGAGAGTTAAAATTCATGGAGGGGCGGAGATGTGGCCTGGGTGGCAGGGTTCTTACTAGGTGCACAAAGCCCTGGGCTCGTCCCCAGCACCACTTAAACCCAATGTGGTGATGCACGCCTGGGACATTTGCACTGGAGAGGCGAAGACAGGAAGATGAAGAATTCAAGATTATCCTCAGCTAGATAGTGAGCTTGAGGCCAGCCTGGGCTACATGAGACTGACTAAATAAACAAATAGAATATAAAACTAAAATACATACATACATACATACATACATACATATATACATAGAATGAAAAGATCCAGGGCCAGGCTCCCACCACAGGTAAGAAGCCAGCTAGAATCCGTGTCTCTCTTTTTGCTATTGGGATGGTCTTTGTAGGTACACCTTGATCCCACCTTTGGCTCCAGGAAGAGGGACCATCTTCCTTCCATTATGTAGGTAAGGCTTAACCTTACCTACATAATGGAAGCCTCTGAAGACCTCCTTGCCGCTAAGACTCAAGGCCACCAGCTTCTGCCCACATTATCAAGGCTCCACAATTCAGCTGTCAGCTCACACCCCAAATATATCATGCCACCCAGCACAGGAAGAAACCCCTCCCCCAGCTATCTCCACCCCTCTCCCTCCCCATCTCTGGGGAGCAACAGTTGTTTCTCTCAGAGTTTCCACAGCTTCCCCACCCCTCAGACCAATAACCCTCTGTGCCTGGCACAGGCCCTGCCCTTCCTGCCAGGGGCAGCTGCTGCCGTGGGGAGCTGCCTCCCCACACACTACTCTGGCACCAGGCACTGGTTTAACATAAACAGGAGTCCACAGACAGAGCTGACCTAGGCCCCCTCAGAAAGTGTCCTAGTGAGAGAGTAGCAGGGCCAAGCAAAGCCACATTGTGTGTCCCCGGGTGCTAAGGGTTGGCTTCTTCTAACCTTTGCTGGTTGGTCTATTCAGAACCACCCTCAGGGGGAGATGGCTGAGGCCAAAGGGCACCACCCTAGATGGAGGGTGGCAGGTGTGTTCAGGAGCTCGGGTGTAGCTGCAGCACAGAGTGTGATTTTGGGTTCAGCGCCCAACCTACAACTCAGGCCAGAATGCAGAGGTCATAGGTGCATTCAGGAGCTTGGGTGTAGCGCAGGGAGGGTATGTGGTCCTAGGCTCATCCCCTAGTTTAGGACTCAGAACGGCCCATCTATACGTTGCCCCTGGTGCCCCTGTGTGGTACTGAGCCTGTGGCCGGAGCTGAGCCCAATATTCTACTCGGCCCCTGCTTTGGTGGTGATGGGGGATGGTGAGGAAGGCAGTGCTACCCAGAGGGACTAGGGTAGAAGCGTAGGGTCAGGATGGGAAGTGTATCCCAGGCTGGAAGGTAATGACAGTGAGGGATGGTGACAGGGGACACTGATATCAGGGGACATGGACAACAGGAGCAGCTGGGTTGGTTGAGTGTATGTGTGAGGGTCAGTAAGCGCCCGTGGGCTGCAGAGGAAAGAAGTGAGAGTGACGGGGGCTGAAGTCACTGCCCCAGCCTTTCCCCTTCTTCTTTTCTTAATTAAAATTAAAAATTTGAAACAGCGTTTCTAAGTTGCTGAGGCTGACCTTGAGCTCACTCGGGAGCTCAAGCAGATCTTGAATTTGGGGTATTCCTGTTTCAGTCCTAGTAGCCAGGATTTAGGTGTGGACCACTAAGCCTGGCTTGCCCCCATTTTTAAAAGAATTATTTATTTTATGTATATGAGTACACTGTAGCTGTCTTCAGACACACCAGAATTCCATTGCAGATGGTCGTGAGTCACCATGTGGTTGCTGGGAATTGAACTCAGGATCTCTGGAAGAGCAGTCAGTGCTCTTAACTGCTGAGCCATCTCTCCAGCCCTTCCCCTGTTTTTATAGCACAGGAAAGCGGAGACCCATGGTTGAAGAATACCAGGTACATTGTACCTGGTTGTCGAGCCTCCCTTTTACAGAGGCCCGGAGGGTACCTGCGTTCTCAGGCCTCGAGCTAGCAGGGATAGAAAAGCACTGGAGGACTGGCTGAAGGCATGCCAGGGAGGGACCAGGCTCCATCCACACCCCATCCAAGGCTTCTAGGACCATGGAAGCAGAAGGGACAAGTAGAGAAACTGAGGCACATGTGTGCAGCATCTCTCTTCCCAACAGCCTCCTCCTGGGGTCTCAAGGAGCCCTTTCCAGAAGTTAATGCTTCAGGCTGGGTCCTTTGGTCCTGGATGATGTTGCCTCTTGCAAGCTCTGAGCCTGGCTGCTGTGTTTGGACCTAGCAATTGGGGGCTGGTGTGAAGTACAAGGAAGAGGGTCTTGGGCCCCAGTGCTATGTGGCTTTACCCCCGTCTTTCTGACTCCTTTCCCTTGCAGTCCATGGACACTTACCAGGAAGTACATCAGGCCTTACCTGTCACATCTGCTGCAAACTGTTCACAGGTCTCTGCAGGTTCCAGTGGACTTTTCTTGCGTTTGGATGCTCCGGTGTCTGGGTGCCGAAGAGGCACTGAAATGGGTATTGTTTATCTCAGAAGTGAAGTCAAACAGAGGGAGAGAAGGAGAGAGAGGGAAAGAAGGAGAGACGGAGGAAAAGGGAGAGGGAGAAGGAGAGGCAGAGAGAGACCGACCAGCAAATAATACTTCAGGCAGACATAAAATCAAGAGAGAAATGGAGCCCCTAACCAGGGACAGCTGGGTGCAGCAGCTGAGCTGGCTGCCCTGGTTAAACAGCCCCCTCCCTTTCACTGCTTCCTGCATCCAGCAGGGGAATAGCAGACCCTTGGGGTGGGGAGAGGAATGAAGGGATGGTACCAGCTGGCTGTGGGCTACCTCAGCTCAAACCTGCCTGATGTGACACTCCCCTAATTGGTGTCCTGCAGCTGGCCAAGGCCGGTCAGTTCCACTTCCTCCCAGCCATATGGGCCTGTACTCAGAAGTCCGTATCTCAGGATCTCAGGCCCCTCACCAAAACGAGTCTATCTAGCAAGTGTGGCCATGCATGTGTGTAATCCCAGCATGCAAGATACTGAGACAGGAGGATTGCCATGAGTCCCAAGCCAGCCTGAACTACATAGTGAGATGCTGTATCAGAAAATAAAAAGATATCAAGATAGCTCAGCTGTGTTTGCCATGCAAACTTGATGACTGGCGTTTGCTTCCTAGAATTTCCATAGACGTGGAAGGAGAAAGAAACCAACTCCTCAAGGCTGTCATGTGACCTCAAAGGCATGAGTGCTTATGTCACAGACACACTAACGGTAAAGTTAAAAAGAAAATGACAATAAAATGACTTGTAACAATGGTTGTGTGTGTGTTCTGTATATGTGTGTGTATGTGTTGTATATATGTGTATGTGTTTGAATATGTTTGTATGTATGAATATATGTGTGTGTATTTATGTATGTGCCTTTAAGATATATCCATGTGTACATAGTATATGTATGGTGTGTGTGTGTGTTTATGTATGTGCCTTTAAGATATATCCATGTGTACATAGTATATGTATGTGTGTGTGTTTGTGTGTGTGTCTCCCATTATATGAACCCTAGTCAGTTGTTACAGTGTGGACACTCTGTGCCTCAGTTTCTCTGTATAGAAGATAGGAGTATAGCCATCACTATGCTGTTTTGAGGACTAAATGAAGGGTGTTAATGCAGCACTGGGCACAGTCCTACCCCAGCCCTACCTTGTGCTCACTCTGATGGTGAGAAAATGAACCTGTGTCTAGGAACCTAGGTGAGAATAGCCCAATGTTGTACCCAGCCTTCCAGGTAGGGAAACTGAGGCCCTGGGGGACAACTCAGCTAAGATTAGGCAGTACGCAGGTGAAGTAGGTGGTGGCAGGCATGACTCAAAGGTTTGGTTCTGTTCTGAGGCAGCCTGAAGCCCAGAGGGGTGAATGGGATTGAGGCAAAGGTGAGTGGGGCTGCCCCAGGGGCCTCTGGGTAGAGGCTGAGCTGGAAACCACCAGGTACCTTTGGAATCTTGTACCAGAAGGTGGCCCAGGACACCAGCAGAGGCAGCAGGGGAGCAGCTGGGAGAGGCCTTCAAAGGCTTCAGAAGAGAAGAGCTGGGCAGGCTTTGACCTGGCTGTTGTGGAGGTAAGAACATGGGGGCTGGCTGAGATGCCAGCTAGGGGCCTACCAAGGAATGAGTGAGAGAGTGAGTGTGCAAGTGAATGAGTGAATGAGTGAGTGAGTGAGTGTGAGTGTGTGTGAATTTGTGAGTGAGTGAGTGTGTGTGTGTGTGAATGAGTGAGTGAATGAGTGAGTGAATAAATGAGTGAGTGAATGAGTGAGTGAGTGTTAGTGAGTGAATAAGTGAATGTGTGTGAGTGAATGAGAGTGAGTGAATGAGTGAGTGAATGAATGAATATGTGTGAGTGAATGAGAGTGAACGAGTGAATGAATGAATGAGTGAATGAGTGTGTGAGTGAATGAATGAATGAGCGAGGAGTGAGTGAATGAGTGAATGAGTAAGTGTGTGTGAGTGAATGAGTGAATGAATGAGTGAATGAGTGAGTGAGGAGTGAGTGAATGAGTGAATGAGTAAGTGTGTGTGTGAGTGAATGCATGAGTGAATGAGTGAGTGAGGAGTGAGTGAGCGAGTGAGTGAGCGAGCGAGTGGGTGAGTGGATTTTTACCATATACACAAAGATCAAATTTGGTCCTGGAAACCATCCTGTAGAGCCAAGATTCTGGCCACGCATAATCTGTATATAATATGAGGCTAATGCTGAACCAGGGACATGTTTTATGAAGTCATCACAATAGCCTCACGAGGAAGCAACTGTTGTGTGTGCACAACACACATGCACACACACACAATCACCTTTTTACATTTGTGTAGGTTCGTGTTCACACAGGTGCAGTGCGCCCTGGTGCTCATGTGGAAATTAGAGAACAGTTTTCAGGGATCAATTCTCTCCTTTCTCCATGTGAGTACAGAGATCAAACTCAGGTCCTGAGCCTTGGTAGCACGCCCCTTACACACTGAGCCAACTTTGTTGGTCCTGCTATCCCTTAGCCTGGACCCAACAAGCTGGGGTGTTTAGAGGGCAAGGAAGCAGGACTTTCCGACTTAGGGTTCCAGTAGAGGAGGCCAGGGGCTAGGAATGGGGGTGGGGCAGGAAAAGGGCACAGTGGAACCTTCCAGAGCAAGACAGGCTGTTAGTTGGGTATTTGAGTTACCACATTAAGAACCCTGATGATAATGAGTTTCCAGAACAGCCCTCTCCTGTCCCAGGACTGTCTCCACCTCCTGCTGAGGCAGTGACAGGTGACAGCTGTGTTCTATGTCCCAACCAAGTGAGGTGTCATTACCCGTTTCATGAGGATACTGAGGCTCAGGTCCTGGGCAGTACTGAGCCTGGCACTGGGGACTTGAGACATCAATGCTGGGGTCAGGATGTGCTTGTGGGAGGCGCCTGAGAGAGGACAAAGCCTGGAAACCTAAGCTTGTTTACACCTGGAGATTAAGGCAGAGCCTGGGGGGGGGGAGGGAGGCTGGGAGGGGAAGCGGGTTGCCAGAGGTAGGCAGGTAGCAGCAGGCCTAGTGGGTGGACCAGGCCAGCCTTGCCCAGGTTGGGTGTCTGAATGCCACCAGGTTGCCCATAGGTCAGACTTTTTAAAATAGAGTATCACATCGTATGTAGCCAAAGAGGGACCGTGTATATTCCTCAAACTAGAGGAGTATCCTGCGCTATCCTACTGCACGGGTGGAGAAACAGAGGCACAGAGCCTGCCTGAGGTCACACAGCTCTGAAGAGGCAGAGTGGGGATTCAAAGCCAGACCCTTGGCTGTGGAGCCCCTCTGGCTGGCTCCTCTGGCTTGTGACTATCGCCGAGTTTGCTTGTTTTTAAAATCCTTTATTCATGATGAACCCGAGGAAATGCTCTCCAAACCGGGGGTGCCCTAGAAGCAAATGTGAAGGCAGACTTAGCTTTGACATTTTCCCTGGGTTCTCTTTATCTGTTCAGGGTTAGAGATCTGCTTTGTGTTTATTGACCTAACAAAGCAGCAGACAGCAGGGGACTCCTCTTTTGACTTGTGACCAGCCTAGGGCTCCTGGCCAGGTGCAGCCCAGCTCAGCGGAGCAGCCTGCAGACTCCCAAAGCTACTTCAGGATTATCTACCCTGAAGCCACCAACAAGATAACAAGCCCTGTCTCCGTACAGAGCCAAGACTAGTTGTTACCATTCTGGATGTTTCCAAAGGGCTGGTCCCAGGCTATACCAGTGAAGCAGGGATATGTGTAGAGAGCTACCCCTTTGGTATCCTCACTTCAAGGTGGGTTGGCTTGAAGCAGTGGTGATTCCCTCGGTGACAATAAGGTAGATCCATAATTCATTTGTTTTTAGTGACTTTGATCATGGAGGGTTGTGGGAAACAGCATGATAAACAGATACATGTATGCGGGTGTAATGTTCAAACCATCTTCATGGTTGTACATGCCTATAATCCCAGCATTTGTAAGGCAGAGACAGAGCCAAGAGGATCTCTGTTAAATAGGGAGAACTCAAGGTCAGCCTGAATCACAATGGGGCTGGAGGCGGCTCTATGGTTAAAGCACCCACGGCCCTTGCAGATTAGGCAGCTTCTGTCACTTCAGCTCAGGGGATCTCAGGCCCTCTTCTGGCTTCCTCGGGCACCTGCGTGCACATGGCACACAAACCCATGCAGGCACAATACACGCATTAAAATAGCTATAAATATGTAAATTAATCTTGAAAAATCTCCCGTGTATTTTGAGACAGAGATCTGTGTATGCAGGCTGCTTTTGAACTTCATATATATATCAGAGAATGATCTTGAATTCATCATCCTCCTGCCTCTACTTTCCAAGTGCTGGGATTTTACTCCCATTCTTATTTGTTGGGTGTTTTGTTTTGTTTTGTTTTGTTTTGTTTTGTTTTAAGACAGGATCTCATCATATAGGCCTGACTGTCCTGGAGCTCACGCTGTAGACCAAACTGGTCTCAAACTCACCTAATTCTGCCTCCCAAGTGCTGGGATTAAAGGCTTGAAGCACCACATCTGGCTTCCACTCCTGGTTTTATTTGGTTGTTTAACTTGAACCCAGGGCTTCATGTTAGAGGATGGCTCTGCAAAAAGGTACTGCTCAGCCTTTCTTAACCCTCCCTCTTTCCCTCCTTCCCTCCTTCCCTCCTTCCCTTCTTCCCTCCTTCCCTCCCTCCTTCCCTCCCTCTCTCTTATCCTCTTCCTTTTTGCCTTTTAAGATAGGATCTCTTTTTATGTAGTCCAGTCTTGCTTTGGTGGGTCAATCCTCCTGTCTCAGCCTCACCAGTACTGGGATTACAGCAGTGTGCAGCCACTGCGCTTCTCCTTAAATGTCTTTAAATAGGTTTTGTTTTGTTTCATTTTGTTTTTGTTTCAAAGTGACGGTTGTGTTGCTTGTAAAACAGTGTTTTACAACAGATGTTTCAGTAGGGAGCACGGAATCAGAGCCCTTAAGCGTCTGTCTCCCTGGGTTACATTGTTTCCAAGCTCTAAGGCCCTCTCCATTCAGGCCAGAATCCCCAAGGCTCTGCTTTCCTAATTACCCTTTCTCTTCCTAATCCTTCCCTTCCAGTAGGCTGTCTGGATCCCTTCCTCCCCAGGGCTGGGACCCCAGATTCTCCCCCTCCCCCATTCCACTCACCGTCCGTCCGTCCGTCCGTCCGTAAGGACCAAAGGCTCCTTGAAGCCACTTCAGGCTCTGTCATCACAGAAAGCAACATGGAGGGAGTCAGAGGATGATAGCCAGACCACGACAGAGGGGAACGGACACTGAGGAGGCTGCAAAGAGAGCTGCCCCATCCGAGGGGGCCTTCCTGGGGGAGGAAACCTGACCCCCACAGGACACATTTAGTCCTGAGTACTGACACACACGGGGAATATTCAGTTCCCCTTCCTTGGAAAGCAAGCTCCCCTCTGAGGAACCGAATAGGGGGTCCGATGCCCCTCCAAATCTGATACCAGGCTCTCGTCAGACACCTGGCCCAAGGTTGGTTTTCCCTCCATGTCCATAGTCTTGCCATAAATCTACAGAACGGAGAGTGCTTCCATAAAGATGGAAGAAGTCCATGGTGGTCCAGAGAAGGCACTGCACTTGCCAAAGTTCATGTAGCCAGTGGGGGCTTTAAGCGGACGGCACGACTCGGTAATTCCTTTTCCTTCTCATCTTTATATCCTCATTATCCCCCACAGTTCTATCCTGAGGGGAGTGGCCATCACTGGTCCTCCAATGGAGTCACTGGGCCCCAGCTCAGGTTCACATCCAGCACCAGGGCTTGGGAATATACATCTACCACAAAGGGAGGTGTTGTCGTTACTGCTGAGAAAGGTTCATAATTAGCCCAGCCCAGCTTCAAACTCATTAGGTAGCTGCAGACGGCTTGGAGCTTCTGCCTCTGCCACGTGAATACTAGGATTACAAGTGTGTGTCACCAGGCCACGGGGACAACCATAATGGTGACACCTTACCTCCCTGAATTCTTAGAGCACTTAAGTTCCTCATGGTTTACCCCCAAGCTGGAAAAGGACCACACTATAATACTACCTCTCTTCCTGGACAGAGGCCAGAGAAGACAGGTAACTGGCCCCCAGCTTCACAGCAGACAGACGCTGTGCAGGGTTGGTACCTATGCTCAGGACAGTCAGTGATGGGGAAAGTGTCCCGGTGATACTGGGTGCTCTACCCGAATGGGGTCACTTTCAGTTGTAGGTGGTGCGGTGCCATGGGTGGAGTTTTCATCAGTCCCTCTTGGCCCTGAGCCGGGTGTCTCAGAGAAAAGATACTAACGTGAACTTAGTGGAGCTCAACCTTGGCTGAGCTGAAGGAACAGCCTGGGGAGTGGGCAGGGCCAGCCTCTAGGCAGAGCTGGCTCCCAACACGGCGCAGGAACCTCCTGTATCACCCTGCCTTGTCATGGCATGGGGACTGGCAGATAATGTCCTTAAGCTCCAGGCATCCTCTGTCCATACCTGCCCCTACCTGCCTGTTGGAATGTGGAGCCCTGGCAGCCAGGAGGCTCAGCTGAAAGGTGACGAGGGAGAGGGGGGAAGATGGGGTGTCCTTTGGGGATAGGGTATCCCTGAAACAAGCAAGCAGTGTTTGCATCTGGGCTCTAAGCTGCCTAGTGTGCATCCCTCTTCAGAGCACCTTGGGACCTCGGAGGCCTTGTCTGTGAAATGGGGGTTTAAAAATTTAGCCATTTCTTAATGACCCTAAGTATCACAGATCTGAGGCTACTATTGGGAGTGGCCCAGAGAGCTGAAGGTGCTCTCTCCAGACCACATGGCTTTGCCCTTCTAGTCAGTATATATAGTGCAGGCCCTGGGCTGATGGAGCAGTTCAGGGATGATGTCCCCACAGCTATGCCAGATGAGAAGGAATCAGAGGCTGTCTCTGTGTGTGTGTGTGTGTGTGTGTGTGTGTGTGTGTGTTCGAATTCTTGTGTACAGGGGGTGGGATGGGCTGATATTCTAAAACCATAACCACTGAAGGATACTTCATGAATTGGAAGTCTTTTGTTTTAAGACAAGGTCACATACAGCCAGTTATGACCTTCAACTTCTGATTATGCTGCCCCACCAAGTGCTGGGATTAGAAGTACGTCCTACTGTGCTTGGTTTATGCCATGCTGCAATTGGAAACCAGGGCCTTAGGATTGCTAGGCAAGTACACTACCAAGCTATGTCCCCCGTCCCACAGTCTGGGAAACGCAATGACTTGTCTATAGGTAGCAAGAATTTAAAGGGAGAGGGACATTGGGGTGATAGCAATGAGAGAGATCGCCTGTGTCAGGCCTGCCTGGCCAGCACCACAGTTTTCCATTCCAGTCAGAGACAGAGAAACAGAATGGCTCTCCATTCCTCACAGTTTCCAGAGCCTCCCTGGGGTGAGGAGAACGGACACCAGGCAGATGCTTTCTCTTGATCATCTCCAGAGACAGGCTTGGCTCATTAGTGGGAGATGGGAATTAGGGACCAGGAGGGGGGGCTGCAAGCAGATGGCCTTCACACCTTCAAATAGCCTCCTGGCTTCCAGTGGCAGAGGACATGCCTGGGGCTTAATCTGAAACAAAGGAGTGAAGCAGTAGACACCTGGCGGTCTGGGCCAGTGCGGACACTGTGACACTGGAGTGTGAAAGCTTAGGCATGGATTTAAGTGGAGGACACCCAGTGGCTTCCCTAGCACCAGGCCACTGTGAAGCGTAACCCTGGTGGAGAGGATAGGACAAACGCACAGGAGGCTGTGCCATAGGACAGCTCTTGGCAGCCGGATTGTGACTTGGTGGTCAGGAGGGTTATGGACAAGTGACAGGACTGGACGTCTCGAGATTCTAGAGTTCTAGAGGAAGAACAACGCCGATCTTATGGGCAAGACATGAGCTCACAGACTTGTCTCTGAAGTCTTTTAGCCACTCCCCCAATTAGCATCTCAGTGGCAGCCCCAGTCTCAGGGTTTTTCAGAGGGATGCCAGTGTGGAGGGGCTACCACCTCCTTAGGAACCAGGCTTGAGCAGGATCATGTCGCTGGGTGGCCTCTGCGTGTTCAATAACCTCTCTGAGTCCCAGTGTTACCTTCAGCCAGAAAAACCATCTCCTACCGGGGCTACAAGGATTAAATTACATAATTCGGGCAAATTACTCAGTAGGGAAAAACAGCAACTGACATGACCATGCTTACACTATCAGCCTTGCCGAGCGGAAGGAACACTTTGTTTGGAATAGGAACTGTTTACAGGTACTGGAGCACGGCTCAGGGGCTAAAAGCCATTAAGCGGAAATCCTCTCTCAGCACGACCTTCATATTCCCTCCTCTGCAGAAGCTCCAGAATGAATGTCATTAGCGTTGGCGTGGGAGGTTAATTCCAGGTCTGCACGGAGCTTCTACTCAGGAACGCAGTGGGTTCTGCAGCTTTCGGCCCACATGCCTCCGGAGAAGGCACATGACCATAGTCCCAGTGCTTGAGACACGGAGGCAGAGGAGGATCAGAAGCTCAAGGTCATCCTCAGCTATAAGTTGAGTCTGAGGCTAGCCCACCAAGGCCCAGAAGCTACTTCCCTGGGCCACAGGATGAGGGGAGGATGAAGAGATGTGCTGTGAGGAGATTCTTTTGATAAGTGTCTGCTAATTGCCATGTTCATTTTCTTCAGGCAGCCTCAACACAGCAAGAAGGATGCTTTCTTCATTTTATGGGGCCTGGGGAGCGGAGGCAAAGTGCAGGAAAGTAACTTCTCCAAGGCTTCATAGTTGTGAAGTGGCAGAGGTAGGATCTGAACTCAGATCAGTTGACTTTGTAGACCATGCTCTGTCTCTCTTGCCGTCAACCGCTCAGCTGTGCAGGCCAAGTGAACTAACAGTGCCACACCTCACACTTCGGGACAGGTGGCTGTCAGCAGTCTGCAGAAAACAATGTCCCCACAGCAGGAGGTACACCTGGGGGCTGGTTAGCTCTATCTTTCTTTAAACAGCTGTGCTTTTGGGGTCTGAGAATCAAGTCATTCATTGAGAAACCTTTTTTTTTTTATCTCTCTGATAAGCAATAATTGAATACTGAGTGTATACTAGGTCCTGTTCTGAGCCTTCTTAGGGTCTAGAGAAGAGATTGATTGTGTAGTCCTGCGGAAGGGCGACCACGGGGCGTGGGTATTGAGGGATGAAGAGGAATTCACCAAGAAGAACAAACCAGTCTTGCTGGGGAGGCAGATTAGTGCCTTGTTAGGTTATCAGCAGAGATGCTTCCTCCTGCAGCAGATGGGAACAGATACAGAGACCGAGAGAGCCAGAGAGTGCGCAGAAAGTGAGCGGAACCCTGCAGGAGAGGGGGCAGGAAAGAGTGTAAGAGTCGGAAAGGCTGGAAAACTCCCCTCTGAATCAACAGGCCTGATGCAACCCAGAGCTCGCAGAGCCCGAGGCAGCATGGACAGGGCCTGCACGGGTCTGCAGCAGAAGGAGCTGAAAGGAGGAGTGGACACAGGCCCCATCCCTAACCCAGAAGAGTCTCCACTGGGTAGCAACTTGCACATGAAAATTTAGTTTCCTCCAAAGGAGTCTCACTGTGGAAACAAACTGCTCTGAAGGGCAGGTGCACGCCCACGGGAGCTCGACGGCAGCTTTGGGGGTTCCTTGTCTTACAATGTTCTGCAAAGGTTCTCTCTCTCTCTCTCTCTCTCTCTCTCTCTCTCTCTCTCTCCCTCTCTCTCTCTCCCTTTCTTCTTTCTTTTTTCTTCCATCCTTTCTTTCTGAATTTTTTTTATTTTTATTTTATAAAATAAAATAAAAGGTGGTAGATCGGAATGGGAGGGAGGTGCGGAGGAGCCGGGAGTGAATGGAGGAAAACTAATCAGGATATAATATGTGAGGAAGAAGAGGAAGAGAAGGATCAAGAAGAGAGGAGGAAAAACAGGAAGAGGAAGAAGAAAAGGAGGAGGAGGAGGAGGAGGAGGAGGAGGAGGAGGAGAAGAAGAAGAAGAAGAAGAAGAAGAAGAAGAAGAAGAAGAAGAAGAAGAAGAAGAAGAAGAAGCAGCTATCGCCAGATACAAAGGCAGCTCTAAACACATGGTCATGAGAAAGCCTGAGCTCTATTTGGAGATGTCAAAGGCTTAGTCTTGCCAAGATACTAGCACAGTAGGGCTCAGTGTGCCGGCTCACTTGCAGAGTGGGGTGCTCGGGTGTCTGGATAAACTAGACAGAGCCTGAGCTAGGGCGCGGGTGGGGTGCTGTGAGAGGGGTAGATGCAGATTGTGTGTGGGTGGGAATGAAGGTTGATCCTATGTGTCCCTTGAGAGCACCCAGCCGAGGGGAAGGGAGAGTTAGGATGGGGCCTCATTGAAGGTCTGGAGGGAGAAATGTGGTGTGGGTATGTGCCACCTGTACCCAGTGCCAGGCTGAAGAGTTTGAATTCCTGGGAAACCCAGCCTGCAGGAGCCTAGGGCGGGACTGGACGCAGGTAGACACACTAGGGAGAAATAGAGCTGGATTTTGACTCTACCACCCCATTGCCCATCAGGAAGATAATTTTGGTAACTGCTAGCCCCCTCTTCTACAGACTAGATTGTGTCAGCCAGCCTGTGGCCAGTTGGGGACCTGACCCCGTCCGTTGGTTTGCCCTCTGGAGAGCTGCAGACCCCACCTGAACCTTCATCCCAACCTACCCTGATCTCTTAGCCCCACTCCACTGGACACTCACCTGTTCCACTCCTTGATGCTTGGGGCCTTTAGATAGCCAGACACGCCTGTCCTGTCTCATGTGCCCCACCCCACCCCCACTCCCACCCCCACCCAGCAGGAGTCTCATGCTCTGACTGCAGAATATATATGCCTTCTCCAAGGAAGACACGTCATGCCTCTAGGCCATAACCCCTGCTGTTCCCCCTACCCTTATTCGGATGTTCATCCTTGTGTGTGTGTCTAATCTCTATAGCCCAGGCTAGTATCTACAGGGCTGAGTCATGAGCGGAGGGGAGAAGGGAAGGAGGAAAGTTGGTCCATGTCCAGTATAGTTTGCCACAAACACGGTTCTCATCCAAGCTGGCAGTCAGAGCCCAGGGCCTCAGGGGTGGGCACCAGGCCACCATGAGGAGGCGAGATGGCCAGGCAGGGCTCTCAGCACAGTTTCCCAAGCTGCCAGGACTCTGGAATGTGTGGTCCGTCCTGTCTCGTCTGTGGTTTGGGAAATATTCAGCTGAAAATAAGCACTCTCATCCCTGGTGTAGGGTGACATGAAGGGCCCCGTGACCCACATGGTAGAATCCTGAGCATCCAGCCTGGTCACGTTCGCCTCTAGAGGCCCACGGGCACTACACTGTGTGGCACCTCATTAACTGCTCTGTGCCAATTGATCTGTTGCCTTCACTTAGGAGAGAGTGGCTCCTGTCAGCTCAGATGTCCAGAGCCCAGGGTGCTCTGCCCTGCCTCCCTCTCTGCCCTTAGAGCACATCTCCTGGGGCCGCCTCTTCTTCCCATGTACTAGGTAGCCTGTAGCTCTGACTGGGCCTGGATGGAATTGATGCCCTGACACCAGCCCAGACTCTGCTGTCCCCAGGGTCTAAGGGCTTCCTTATCCCACTCTGAGATAGGCCTGGGGAGGCCAGGGGGCCGGCTGTAGGCTCCCTGCCTGTCACTGCTTTCTGGTGAGGATGCCCTTCATTGTCCCCCGTACTCAAGGACACTGGTAGCTTTTTTTCCGCTAGCTTGCCCTGACCTCTCTCTGGACTGAGGAAGGGACACTCGGTCCAGCTAACAGTGCAGGTTTGCACCTGTGAAAGAGTGCCCAGGGAAGGCTCATTTAGGATTCAGAATTAGGAGTCATACAGGCATTCGTTAGGGCCCAGTTTAGTCTATCACAGACAGGGCTCACCAGGCTAATGTTTGGGATCGGTCAGAGACAAAGCTGAGGTCTGCATACAGTCAGGATCAGGACTTTGTTCACTAGATGAACCAGGAGCATGGGTTAGTATCTATCTAGTCCCGTAAGACCAGAGTGGCGGTCCCATTCTGACCAGAATCAGGGCTCAGCCGCATCGAGGGTCTGAGCTGAACTTACAGCTTGGAAGTCTGTGAGCAGAAGGGCTGAGTCTGGGGTCTAACCAGTCATAGGCTCTAACTAGGAAGGCAACCCGAAACCAAGTCAGACTATGCTTATAACTCAAGTGCAAGTGTGGGAGGGGTGAAGGCTCAATTTGAAACAGGACGGAGACTCAGCCTACATCTGTTTACAAGTTCCCCTAGAAGCACACGACAGTACAAACTGGGATTCAGAGCCACTTGATTCCCTCCCAGAATGTGGACCCCCGCAGTAAATTGACGTTTCCTTCTGTCCCTCACATGCGCTTTTCCGGGGGAGTCACCTCCAGGGTTGCCCACGCAGCTATCCAGGGCATTATCGGCCTCCCGCAGGCTCCTCTGGCTCCAGGATGGTTGAGGGAAGAATCTGTGGGAAGAGGAGGAGGAGGAGGAATGGAGTGAGCGCTCATCCCCCTCCCAAACCCCAAGGCCCTGCAGCCCCCTTGGAGTGGGCATGTTGACAGGAGGCTTAATGAGACCCAGAGGGAGGTGCTCTCACAGGGCCACCTGGAAGGAAGCCGGGTTGGGGATTAAATTAAATGCTGGTGTATGTCCCAACAGGCACAAAGGCGCGAGCCCAGGCCAGGGCCCAGTCACCGCGGGAGTCTGCCATAATTACAGGGCAAAATAAGTTTCGGAACTTACGTAAGTCCGCTAAGTGAGCCTTGAGGGTTAGGCCGAGCGAGGCTCTCATTCTCTTCTAGAAAACACTTGCACTGTGAGGCTGCACCTGTGAGCCATGGTCACTTCCTCAGGTGACAGGGCGGAAATGGACATAGAGCGAGAACCTGGCTCTTGTTCCCATCTTGTAGAGAAGGCAAACTGAGGGTCAGTAAGCAAAGACCACTTGTGTGGGACACGACAAGCATCAGTCTCCACGTCCCAGTCCTATCTCAAGCGATGGGAAGAGGGGCGGTACCTCCCCACCACCCAGTGAGGACCCTCTGTGCCCGAGTGGGAGCTCACATACCAGGCAGAGGCACCTCCACAAGGAATGCTGACTGACCAGGACACAGCAGGCAGAGGAGGGGTCCCATGCAGTGCTGGGGAGGCAAGGGGCAGAGAGGGGTGAAAGCTACCACCACAGCACAGGAAATGGGCTCTGCAGCTGGTTCTGGTCCCCCCACACACACACACACACAGCACCTTCCGGATCTTCCTGGTCGGTAAACAGAGGCTCTGGGAACCACAGTCACCTACACAAAGCAAGAGCCCAGGTATGTAGCACTAGGGTTAGAACCAACGGCCGTAAGACTCTTAATGGTTGTGTCAACCTTAAAAAAAAAAAAAAAAAAAAAAAAAAACTTCTATGTGCCTTACACTGAACCAGATACTCTGCCTTCCTCAGAACATTTGACAAGACAACAAACAAGATGAACAATAGATGACTATTACCTCTCACTCACAGATGGGGAAACTGAGGCAGAGAACAGCAATGTGATCTTCTAATGTGGTCTCTATATTCTTCCCTCTCCTCCCCCTCTACCCTCTCAGTTTAGGTAGGGACCCATGTAGGCCAAAGCTGGCCTCAAACACTTGCTGTGTGCTGGGATAGCCTTGAACATCTGATTCTCCTGTTTCCACTCCCCAAGTACTGGGAGCACTGGCATTCACCACCATACTAGGTTTATGTGGTGTGGGGAACGAACACGAGGATTTGTGCCCACTGGAGAAGCAGCTAACGGAGCCCCATCCTCAGTCCTGGAGTATGCCTGCAAACTCAAGACTTGGGAGGCAGAAGCGGGAGGATCAGGAGCCCAAGGTCATCCTACAGAGTTCAGTTCAGCCTGCGCTACGGGAGACCAGGTCTTAAAACAAAACAAAACACAAAAACACAGCAGGGCCCAGAAGCATGTGTGCATGCATGTGTACCCATGTATATATATATATACACACACACACACACACACACACACACACACACACAGCCAAAAGAAGAGCCAGGCGCTAAATGATCCATGCCTTTAATTATCTTGGGAAGGCAGTAGGCAGATCTCTGAGAGTTTGAGGCCATCCTGGTTTATAGAATGCGTTTGAGGCCAGCTAGGGCTACCTAACGAGACAAGGCCATCAAAAGGAAAAGGTAGGGAGGAGGAGGGTGGGAGGCTGCTGGGCACGGGCTGGCCCACGGGGACGCCATGAGGTGTGCAGCCTCACTAACCAGGGCCTGTGGGTCAGCGCCTGGTCCTCCTGCCTCTACTTCCTGCAAGCCAGGACCACAAGCGTGTGCCACCACACTCAATTTTACACTTCATACATACCCACTGAGCTGTGTGCCCAGTCTATGTTGAACATCCTCTGTCCCTCCCAACATTTACTTGGTCTGGTTTTAAGTTAAATGGCTTGTTAATATTTTTGTTTTTTCTGTTTTGTTTTGTTTCTTTTAAGATAGGTCTTACTCTATAGCTTTGGCTGTTCTGGAACTCACTGTGGTAGACCAGGCTGGTTTTGAACTCAGAGTTGTACCTGCTTCTGCCTCCGGAGTGCTGGGATTAAAGGGATGTGCCACCATGCCAGATAGTAGCCAGGGCTGGATTTGAATTTCTGATCCTCCTGCCTCAGCTTATGATTGCTGGGATTAGAGGCTTGTACCGATATGCCATTCTCTGGCTGGAGTTTTTATTCTCAAGTAACATCTTTATTTTTAAAAAGTTTGTTTACTGGCCGGGCGTGGTGGCACACGCCTGTAATCCCAGCACTTGGGAGGCAGAGGCAGGCGGATTTCTGAGTTCGAGGCCAGCCTGGTCTACAGAGTGAGTTCCAGGACAGCCAGGGCTACACAGAGAAACCCTGTCTCAAAAAAAAAAAAAAGTTCGTTTATGTATTTTATATGTGCCTGAATGTGTGTGTGTGTGTGTGTGTGTGTGTGTGTGTACATGTGCAGATACTCATGAACACTAGAAGAGGGTGTTTGATCCTCTGGAGCTGGAGGGTCTGGTGGCTGTGAGCCACCTGACCTGGGTGCTGCAAACTGAGCCCCAGGGCTCTGTAAAACAGCAGAGCCATCTCTCCACACCCACCCTTAACCTCGGTTAACAAATACCACAGATTCTTTTCTGGCTCGGGTGGTTGTCGATGCCTTGGTTACTCCGTGTTACCACGTCCAGGCCAGATGCATCTGGGCAGGGAACAGGAAGCATCATCCTGATGAGGCCTGAGAAGACAGACACTGACAGAGCAGAGGGTGTAGGAATGTTCTCACTCCTGGCACGTGGGACACCGCAAGCCAAGTGTGTGAAGGTTCCCTTCCCACGGTAACCAAGTGGCTGGGGATGAGGAAAGATGGCACTGTGTCCAGCTGGGGCTCATGGGAAGGTCAGAGGGCAAGGCAGAGCAGCCGCTTGCTTGGACCATCCAAGGAGCTCCAGGCCTAGGCCCAGGAGCCAGGCGCACCTATAGTCCGGAAACCTCTGACACAGTCCTTTCTGTGGCTCCCCTGGACTCAGGGGTCTCCTCCCCCTCCATAGATCTCTGTACTTCTGGAAGCAGCCCAGTGACTGTCCCTGTCCCCCAACAATGGAAACCACTCAGGCTCACTGCTACCAGCCTTTGCAACAGTGGGACCCTGTGCCAGGAATGAAAGGCCCGCCCTTTCCCCCAACAAACCTTCTCCAGCCTTTGTTTGAAATGCCATGTCCCCTTTGAGAATGTTTTTAAAGATTCTTGATGGCGTCTGAGCTCTGTGGCCACAAATAGGACCGTGACTCATTTTGAAGCTGAAGTCAGAGCCTGAGCCCGGCCTGGGTCTCCATGTGTGAATGAATGAGAGAGCAAGTATGTGGGGGAGGGCTGAGGGGGCGGGCAGGGCAGGGGTGGGTCAGAAACCTTGCTCAGCTCAGGAGGCCAGTGCCTTGCTGCCACACCTCTGCTGACCCCCGGATTCCAGGCCCTGGGATGGAAGTGGTCCCTGTAGCTGCCCAACCTCTTCTCCAGGCGCAAGGCTGCAGTCTCTTGCTCCAGCGCTCCAGAGGACCACACGCTCACCATCCCCAGGTGGGTCAGAGTGGAGCTCTCTGCCAGACTTGAGGACTCTTGGCTGGAGACTACATCTGTGACCTCTGATATTGGAACACAAAAGCATGTACCACCGGGATCAGAGGGTAACTCCAAGCACTGAGCCCCAAGCCGCACACAATTCCATCCCGAGCTTCGTACTCCTGCATTTGCTGTATCACCCCAGTAGAAGTCGTGAGGAGTCTGGCAGCTTCCCTTACAAAGCGATGTAAACTGATCCGTGAGGGACTGACTCCCACACAGCCCCAGCCACTGCTCTGTCAGCCTTGGACTCGCTAGCTCGCTCCTGCCTCAGGGCCTTTGCACAGGCTCTTCCCTCATCTTCTCTCAAAGAATGCTGCTGTCCCGGGGTTGGCTCCTTCCCTTCGCTGGACTCACCTCCCGTTTTGGGAAATACTAAAATAGAACCCGCCATCTCTCCTGCCCAGCCAGGCCACAACACCATGTCCTGGTGGCGTCCCGCTCAGAGTCTTCTCAGCCGAGCTATTCCCTTCCAGCTAGCTCCCATAGCATCCCAGCTGTGTTCCCTCTCTGCCATAAGCCCCTGGAATAGGTGGACCCACATTCCAGTGACCTAGTAAATCAAAACTCTTAAAGCCTAATTAACCATTCAGATTTATGTATAAATAATATTACAATTTACAAGATGTCAATACAATAATTTTAGAGTCAATTGATAATGATAAAAGCTTTATCCCAATATTTCTAACCTTATAAAAAAACATAGCTATTCATGGCTTTTAAATGCCATGCGAGTCCATATCTGAAGTCATCTCGGTTCCCCTCCCTTCCCCTCCTTGGACCTCTGTCCCACCCCCCCAACTCCTAGCTCTGTCTCCTTTTTCCTGTCCAATTACAGGCCTTCCACTGTCCTAATGTGATTGGACATAGAAAGTCCTACAACCTCCTACAGACCTTCTTTGACCACCCTGAGTAGGGGGACAAGTCCGGGTGGAGGTCCCTTTGTAACTGCCCTGGCAGAAATGAGGATGTTCTAAAGAGACGCTTGTGTCTCTCCATCTGACTTCCAGACTACTGAACAATGGGCACCCCCAAAGTGGGATTTTCCCCCCAGTAATCTCACACTGCCTGCCAGAGAAAAACTTGTTTCCTACAAAGAGATTTCTCACACTTCTAACAGCTTGTCAGACCCACCATACAGGATGGGACTGAAACCCAGGTAGTGATGGGTCAGCGGTGGGGCTGGACCACACCCGGAGCAGGCCTGCTTAGATGCACACATCCCTGGCCTCTATTTAAACTTTGTTGTTACTTCAGGATGTCGAAGACTGACTTAAGAGGTTCTCTGGATCTCTCTGTCCATCTTCTCAATGTGGCCACATTGAATAAATCTCCTTTTCTGCTTTCTACAGTTAATTCGGCTCTTCTAATTGGCTTCTTAAGGATGCGTGGCTGAATCCAGCTTGAACCATAGGCTGTGATCTCCCAATTCAGTATCACCTTCACTACCCAAGGAGGTCCCGGGGAGGGGACGCCTGCCCATGGTCTGGCTCGAGGTACCACATTCTGACTGTGTGGGAGAAGGCCAGGTGTTGGGCTGTGGGTTTTGGACCCACTATCTGTTGGCTGCTGGTCCTCACCATAGTGCAACCTGCTGTCGACTGATGCCTGTGAAAAGATGGCAGGCATCTCAAGCCTGATTTAGCAACGGGAGAATCTGGGGCTCAGCACAGTGAGTGGCTTGTCCAAAGCCACCCTAAACAACAAAGACAGAGACCACAAATCCCAGCTGTATCCCCCCACCCCACTGCGCTCTTCCTGCTCCATCCCTGACCTCGTGGATCTTCTAAGGTTTGCCCTTCTCCCCTCCCCAAGACTAACTCTGATTCACAAAGCCAGGCAACAGGTCCAGAGGAGAGTGTCTGTGCCCAGGAGGGGGGCTCCAGGGCTATGGACCCTAGGGTGAATGAGTGAATCCTGCCCAAGCTCACAGGAGCAGGGACATGAAAGCAGGGTGACAGATGGCCCTGTTTATCCTTGGTTGTCTTGGTCTGAGCACTAAGAGGCCTGTTCCCTGGGGTGCCCTCAGCTGTGGGCAGTTTGGGTTGCTCCAGTGAAGGGAAGATGAGGTGAAGGCTTGCGGAGAGGGTCAAGGGGGGGCGAGTGGTAGACAGGGAAGCCAGGGCTTAGGAACTAGGCCTGGGAGAGGAAGAGCTAGATCCCGGGGGCCTTAAGTGCCAAGAACAAAACTAAAGAATCAGGAACCCATGAGACTTCCTGGGAGTCGCCTCTGGCGGAAGGAGACCTTATAGGGGAAGAAAATAGCTTGGGAGTGTTACCCAGAAAAACCTCAGTGTACCCTCCAGTTTCACTTGTCCTTACTTGGCCGAAAAATCATTAATCTGAGCTATGTGTGGTGGCCCACACCCATAATTCCACACTCAGGATGCTGAGGCAGATTGCCAACTGGGCTATGGAATGAGATTTTTGTCTCAAAACAAACAAAAACAAAAAGTAAGCCTGGTGTGGTAGTACACTCCTGTCATCCTCACATGGGGACAATGGAAGGCAGAAGACCAGAAGTTCAAGATCATCCTTTACAAAGCAAGTTTAAGGCCAGCCTGGGCTACATGAGAAGTTGGTTAAGAAAAGGTAGCTGGAGAGATGGCTCAGTGGTTAAGACTATTTCCTGTTCTGGCAGAGGACCCAGGTTTGGTTTCCCAGCACCCACATAGTGGCTTACAAGTGTCTGCAACTCCAGTTCCAGGGGATCCGATGCCCTCAGTGGCCTCTGTGGGCTCCTGCTCACATGTGGTACACACACAGATACACACACACACATAGACACATACACAGACACACAGACATACACACTATACATACACCATGCACTACACACACACACACACACACACACACACACACACACACAGACACACAGACATACACACTATACATACACCATGCACTACACACACACACACACACACACACACACACACATACACACACACACACACACAGAGGCATATAGACACGAAGACAGACACACACACTACATATACCAACACACACACTACACCATATAACACACAACACACACACACACACACACACACACACACACACACATAGAGGCATATAGACACGAAGACAGACACACACACTACATATACCAATACACACACTACACCTACACCATATAACACACACACACACACACACACACACACACATACACACACACATAGAGGCATATAGACACGAAGACAGACACACACACTACATATACCAACACACACACTACACCATATAACACACAACACACACACACACACACACACACACACACATAGAGGCATATAGACACGAAGACAGACACACACACTACATATACCAATACACACACTACACCTACACCATACACCACACACACACAGACACACACACCACATATACCAGATACATACATTATACCTATACCACACACACACATACACAGAGACAAAACACACATATAAACCACATACAAACACTGAACATATAACACACACACACACACACACACACACATTTTTTAAAAGGGGGAGGTATGGGAGAGAAGGCTCAGCATTGCTCTTCCAGACTTCAATTGCCAGCAGCCCTGTCAGGAGCCTCACAACCTTTTGTACTTCCAGCTGTAGATCTAGCGCCCTCTGCTGGACTTCATGGGCACATGCATTCACACTTGCACATAACCACACACAGACACATTCACACACAATTAAAAGTAATATACATATTTTTTAAAACGAAAACAATTAAGTAAATACATATTAAAATAAAAATTAGCCAACCAACCAATCACTGACCTGAAGAGCCCACCAAACCCAGATGGGCAGGACATCAGTTCCCCCAATGGTTTTTCTGCTGTGAAGTTTATGGAAATAGTCGCCTAGGCCTGACCATGCTGGCTCTTCCCTCCAGCCTACAGACATCCTGAGAAACTGCAGTGGGGTGATGTGGCTTGTTGCTGCTGTCTTGATTTGTGTCTGGCCCTATTGGGTCAGCTCCAGCATATAGGCGTGGGAGATATCTACTATAAAACTTAAATGCTGGATCCACATGACCCAGCCTTGCCTGGTGTCTGTCTCCTTCAAGGCTTAATAATAATGCCTATCAGCCTGCATTGTGGGAAACCCCAGACCACAGCAGGAGGGAACAGGATGGCACTCTAGTTCTGGGAAGACCCCGGCCTCTGCCCAGGAAAATGAGTAAATATTCCTTCTGGATTCTCAGCTTTTCTCCCTCTCTCTCAAGCTTTCTTCTTATAGAGATAAGGCAGCCCTCCAGCCCCTGGACAGGGACGCTGATTTGTGAGTATAACTCTGTCTTTCTTCATTCTCTGCTCCTCTGCGCGTCTCTCGGTGGGATCAGCTTCCAAGTCTCGGTTTGATATTTGAGCTGCCTGCAGGCTCCTCCACCCTCAAGCTGGAGAGAGGAGATGGGGCCAATTCTTAGGCTCACACGGCCCCAGACTTCTGACACAGTGGGTTCTTTCTTAGTGTCTTAAAAAGAATTCAGTAAGAAAACACCAACGTTCTCCCCCCACCCCCATGTGACTCAGAATTAGCCCTGCCAGAGGGGCTTTGCAAGGGGCCATTCGGTAGAGGAGCTGGGAACCCCAGCAGCCCAGGCTCTGGTTTTGTTTTTCTTTGTCTTTGGAAGTACTGGGATAGAACCCTGGAGCATGCTGGGCAAATACACCCCACACTGAGCTGCACCCCAGCCCCAAACCCCAGCCAAGCAATATGGGGGCAGATTAGCCTGAGGTAGTCTCTCCAGGCATGCCTGTGGTTTAGGGGCTTTGAAAGCAGACTCGAGCTGGGTTCTTGGCTCTGAGGGGGAGATCCACTCAGCCACCTTAGGGGTGCAGGAAAACCCCTAATTGGGGGATACTCACGCCAGCACACCTTTGTCATTCTTCCCAGAAGCCCATTTTATGTAACAAGGTCCAGGAAGCTCTCACAGCAAATGGTACCTTTTGAAAATCAGATTTGGTGAAATATAAATCTGATTCCAGCACTAGGAATGTGGAGGCAGGAGGATTACAAGTTGAAGCTCATTCTCAGATACATAGTCAGTTAGAGGCCAGCCAAGCAAGCAAATAACCCAGATAGATTAGAGCCTGGGCTAACTCAGAACTGGTGCGGCTTGAGACTACTGAATGAAGGATGGAGAACGAACCGTGAGAGGAAACACACCAACTAGGTGGTCAAAGTCCTGTGCTGTACCCCCAGATCCCCTGTAGGGTTTCATGGAGACAGGAGAGCTGTCTCCAGCCCAGAGCTAAGCGTAAACCAGGCAAGGGAAGAGGTCTAGGTGGTTTCAGCCTTGGGTCTGGAGAGAGTGCCTGACCTATGATGTCCACCGGCCCCATTGACCTCACAGGCAAGGCTCAGCGGCCAAGTGGTGTTTAAGCACCTCATTCTACCCCAAGCCAGGGCAAGGGTTCAACCTTGATGGGCCAGCGCTAGGGCAGGTACCAAGCCCTCTCTTCCCCGTCCTCCCTCCCTTTCCTCCTTCCCTTCCTGTGGCTCCCACCAGCCAACTGTAGCATCTCTGCTTCTCCCAGCAGCCACCCCGCTCCAGAACAGACATAACCATCCCAGTGCTATCAGTCACTTCCTGGAGCCCAGCGCTGTCCAGGACATAGAACACTTAGCTTGATACTCAAGGCTCTGGGCAACCTGACTTGAACTCAATATCCCTTCCTCCATTTTCCTCCAGTCCTTCAAATGATTGCGAACATTCCTCAGACACAGCAGACTCTCCATTCTTCGCTGGGATGGGATGGGTCACCCTTACTTCCCTGGACTGGCCATTGTCTTAGTAACTCCTTCCACCCCAAATTCCATCCCATAACACTCTCATGATGCTTCACATCTGGTGTTGATGGGACGGCGGCAGTGACTTGAAAGGAAACAAAGACATTCACAAACCAAGATGAAAATCTCAGCTCTGGGAGTCGTGAGCTGGAAGGAGTGGCCTAGACTTTACAGTCTCGGAGGCTTCCTGGAGGAGGCGGGAGCTGAGTAAGGTTGAATGGTGTTCCAAACTGAGGGAGCAGCATGGTGGAGGCTCCAAGTGGAAGGCAGCAGGGCAAAGCCAAATTGAAATCCATGATGGCTTCTGTCTCTTGTGACAGAATCTCACTGTACAGCCCAGGCTGGCCTGGAAATTACTATATAGACCAGGCTGGGACTCTCAGAGATCCACTTGCCTCTGCCTCCTGAGTGCAAGGATCAATGGTATGCACCACCACATCTGGTTCTCCCGTTTGCAACTGAATCTGTGTCCCTAATCTCTCTGGCACCCAGAAATAATTTTATTTTTGACTTTTCATTTGTAAATGATGTGCCCTGGACCAACAGAGCATGTCTGGGTTCTTGGAGTCTTTCCTAGCCACCGCAGCTCTCCACCAAGTGACATCTGCTGCCTTCTCCCAGGGGCCTGGGCCGATATTTTGAGGCCTGGGAAAGAGGGGAGTTGTCCTTGTTCCAAGTTGGCAGCAATGGAAACATTTGGAGGGGACTACCCTGGCAGGCCCGAGGTTCTTAGCTTGAGTGTCTTGCCTGAACAAGGCTACCACCTTGCCTTGGGTCATCTAGCCATAGTGGGTTAGCAAGAAGCCAGATGGAATCCTCTTGCCCTGTGTAGAGCGTGACTTCTGTTGGGACAGAGCCTCGGAATAGCTTGGTAGGTCCCTAGGCCCCTGTGAGGATGTCCCACGGATGTCTTTGTACAAGGCTGAGACCTTTGATTTCAAGCTACACAATAGGCTAGGGGAGAGAGAGAGAGAGAGAGAGAGAGAGAGAGAGAGAGAGAGAGAGAGAGAGAGCGCGCAGGAATGCTGTCGTCTTTGATCCAGACCCCTTCATCTCTCTTCAGACGTGGCCTTGTGTATTTCAGGTTGGCCTCAGACTCACTGCAGAGTCAAGGATGGCCTTGAACTTCTGACCCTCCTGCCTCCAACTCCCAAGAGCCGGTGTGGGCTGCCATGCCTGGCTTGGTGCTGAGGATCAAACCAAGGGGCTCCCTGGGTAATCTAGGTGGACACTCTGCCCACTGAGCCACACTACTTTCTGGGCAGTGTCTATTCTGCTGTCTACCCTGCTTCCCCTCTGCACTGGGCCCTGAGAATTATAAAAATGCCCAGGGATGAGAATGGGCACACTGGAGAGTCTGCGGCAGGCAGGACAACTGGGCAGAGGATGGGGGGAGAGGAATACTGTCGCCCACTATGGAGACACAAACACCTTCTCAGGATGGAGTAAACAGGAAAACCCAATCCCCATTTGAAGGAGAGAAATGGGCCTTACTGAGCACAAGGCCCCTTTCCTTCAGAGCCCAAGCTGGTACCCCATTGGAGCTGTGGGCTGACTGGGTCTATCCTGGGTGGAGTGGGGGTGGGGCTAGGGAATTCTCTTTATAGTTACTGCAGTTGGGACAGTGGCAATTGGGAGGGGACAGCACAGAAAGTTTGAGGTCTGGAGCCTGTCATGGCCCTGGGTGTTGGCTTCGCTCACCAGTGCCCAGCCTCAGACTCTGAGCAGCCCTTGGAAACTGCCCATCAGATAAAGGGAGATCTTACACCACACTTCTCCTGGCATCAGCATTGTTAGGACTGGATCTTAACCAACTTCAAAACATCAGAAACAGGAGGAGGCTGGAGGGGGTCCCAATTCCAGCTGACCTCCCCGAAATCTATCCCGAAGATCCTGGCTCTTCACGTGCAGTTCTCTGCTGAATGTGAATGCAGTGTCTCCCAGCAGACGTTGTCTCTGCCCCTTCCAGAGACAGCGGGCTGTACAGAGGCCCCATGCAAATACGGAGGACCCCTTCGGCCAAAGTTGCCCCAAGTGTTACTTTTGTTAGGAAAGATTCTATTGGGTATCATAAAAATCCAGGGGGGTTAAAAACTCTTTTTATTGGTTAATCTGAGAGCTACACCCACCTGTCCTATGAGTTTTACTCCACCACCACCACCACCACCACCACCACAACCACCACCACCCCCCGAGAGAAATCCCCAAACTGTTTTAGGAGTCCCCACATTTGAGGTCCACGTACACATCTTCAAAAAGCCCCACAGCCAGGGCCGTGGCTCAGTGGTAGATCTTTTGCTCAGCATGCATGAACTCCTGGGTTCTAGCCCAGCGCTGTAAAGCCTCAGATGAGAATGAGGGTGGGGTGGTGGGTGGGCATCACATTCCCTCATCTGAGATATCAAGAGTCCTGAGAGCAGAAGGCTTTGTGGTGCGCCATGCCAGGTGCCCAGTGCAGTCCACTGAGCCTTGGACTGGGGCTGAGTGGCCTGGTACCCTCGGCCCAACTTTTCAGAGAGACCAGCTGAGGCCCTGGGAGGGAGCGAGGGAGGGGAATCCCTGGGGTGCTCAGAAAGTGTGACTCTAATATAGTCCTTGACCGTCCCTAACCTAAAGCACCTGCCTCCCCAGCCACAGCTACCCACACCTGACTAGGGAGGGATGTGACACTCAGGAAAGTGGCTGTGGTGTGACCCTCAGGAATTCTCCCTGGCTTGGTGTCTAGCTAGATATGGTTTTTTGAGCCTTAGTTTCCTCATCTGTGAGATGGGCTGGCCATAAGTCCATCTCAGGGTAGGCGTAAGAAGGGCAGACCTGTCAGTGATGGCTAGTCCTCATCCTGCTTCTCAGCAGCCATTACCATCTTCCATCCCTGACCTTTGCCATTCCCAATGACCCTGTCACCTGTGCTGGCTTCAGAGGCCTCTCTGGAGGCTCAGGCTATGAGGAGGCTCTGGTGTAAGAGGCCACGCTGCCATTGCTCTAAGCAGGCAGGCAGAGCCGGGGTCAGAGAACCCAGAGCCTCATGGGGCTGCAGAAACCAACAAATCTCTCATCTCATTCAGACTCTTCTGAGTATCTACCCTGGAGTGGCTCTGCCCAGTGCCTGGGAGCTGGGCATCTCCTTCAGACCAGAAGCCGTTAATGTCCCTGGCCTCCCTGAAATGACTCATATCTAGTGTAAATGACAGTCATTGATGGTAACTGGGCTCTCCTAGCCCTAAGTGGAGACCATGCCCCTTTAAACAATCTACACACATGAGATCATGTCACTGGAGCGCTGCCCTGCAATGCAGACTCCACTTAGAACCTCAAAGCAGAGTGAGGGAAGGTCCCACTGAGGTCCACACAGTCAGTGGCAAGTCTGTGACCTGCACCCATCCAGGACAGCTGCTATCTGGGTCCCAAGTCGCAGCTCTGCTGCTTCTCAGCTCTGAGCATGGGCGTGGCTCATGGTAGATGCTTGGCAAAGAGCCGTCACCTTTGTTCTATGTACTGTACATGTATGTATGTATGTATGTATGTATGTGTTCATGTGTGTATGTGCCTGTACATGGTGCACACAACTGTGGGTGTGGGGACCGGTGGTCAATGCTGGATGTCTTTTCTAGTCATTCGCCTTATTTTGTGAGACAGGGTCTCTCACGGAACCTGGAGCTCATGGATTAGGCTGTGGCGAGCGAGCCCCACGAGCCTGTCTCTGCCTCCTGAGTGCTGGCGTCGCAGGTGCGCACTGCCTGGCATGTTCGTGGATGCTGTGCACTTCGTGCTCCTGCACGGAGCTGCCAGGGTCTCCCCAGCCCCGCTCCCGGCTGTCTCTGGCTGCTTTCCTAGGGAAGCGACTCTCATTCCAAGGTTAGGACAGGACCACATTGGTCTCACAACCAGAACAGCACCTGGTAAATCAGATCCTGTCCCTACCTGGTAAGTGAGAATGCTACTCAGGAGCACGTAAACTTTTCCAAATAATTAAATAAAACTACATCCCAATCCCGAGCTTCTACAAAGCTCAGGCTGAGTGCCAGCGAGAGGGTCCTCAAGAGGCTCAGCACACATCCGTGAGTTCAAATCCTGCCTTTGTCACTTGCTGTGTGATCTTACTGAGGTATCTCTGCCTCTCTGAATGTCGCCATCCTCAGCTATAACAGGAGAGATTTTAACATGAAAGTTGCAAGGAATCTGTTAATGACTACATGAGATACGTAAGGACCTGGTGCTGTGTCGGCAAGGGCTCAGGTCAGTGCAGCAAACTCGCGTTTGTGTCCCCACTAGATATTATCTTCTAAAGTGGGGGAGACCGAAGCATGTATAGTGTGCTGAGAAGCGGCTTCCAGGACACACACAGCGGAAGCAGGCTGCCGAGCCTGGCCCCATGTCCAGCTGATAGAGCCGTTTCCTCTGGCACTTTGGAGGGAGGGGTGCATTGAGGACAAGGAGCACTGCAATGTGAAATAATCCTGTTCTCAGATTAAGAAATCCAGGCATATTCACGGTGATACAGGATGCTCCCAAGTTGCTGAGAACTCAGAGCAAGTGGGCTCAGGGTGCCCGCCTGACCGGAGGGATTGCGGAAGAGAGCCGCCTGGTTGGCAAACATTGGCAGGGTCAAAGCTGGGCATGCGCATGCTAGCAGGCCTCCACACTCTTGTTGTTTACCCAGAAGCAATGTGTACTTACTGCCACCCAAAGACCTGGTCGGGAGTGTGTGGTGCAGCGTGGATGGCTCCAAGCTCTAAGTTGGAAGAAATAGTGAGCCTGGCAGCGGAAGCGATGAGTAAACAGGAACTGGAGGGATGGCTTAGCCGGTGAGAGCACTGGCTGCTCTTCCCAAGGTCCAGGGTTCAGTTCCCGGCACCCACATGATTGTACACAACCATCTGGAACTCCAGTTCCAGGGGATCTAATGCCTCCTTCTGGTCTCTGAGGGCTTTGGATGCATATGGTTCACAGACATACATGCAAGCCGACACTCACACAATCAAATATTAGCAAACATGAAACGCACATGAAATCAATAGGCAAATCTAAATAAAAAGCTGAGAAATGAGTAAACAGATGTGTGGGTTCACCACAGGGGACAGCAGGAAGCTGCGGGAATGCGTGGTGGAGAGCCTGGCCAGGTCTGGGGCTAGAACTCACAGCACAGCAGTACAGGGCCCATTTCCCTGTTCTAACTAGCCTGAGAACAGCCATGTCCAGGCTCCTGACCTGGAGGCCAGAGCCGGGCTGGTACTTCTTCAGTAATGAGACTAGAACCCAGGCTTCTGCTGCAGGCCTACAGAAATGTGTCCATCCACAGTTTGCTCTACATGGGGAGGGGGAGGCTGTGAAAATGCACAAGACTCTCCACACGACGTCCTTTAAAAAGTTGGCTGAGTTGTCTGTACCATCACCATAGCACCCTGAATGTGGGCTGATCTGGTCTGAAAAGTTGGCTGAAAAACTGAAGTGTGTGCTTTTAGCAAGAATGCAAGGGAAAAAAAAGGGGAAAAAAAAAAAAAGGTGGTGGTGCACACCTTTAATCCCAGCACTGGGGAGATAGAGGCAGGCAGATCTATGCATGTTTGAGGCCAACCTGGTTTACAAAGATTAAAAACCCAGGACAGCCAGGGCTACACAGAGAAACCCTGTCTCAAAATAAATAAATAAGTAAACAAACAAACAAAGAATCCAAGGAAAAATAAGCAAAGCAGAGCAGTAGGGAGATGGGCGCAGGGTGTGGCAGGCCTGGGGGTGTAGCTTACCAGGTGAGGAAGATCATGTGATCTACCCTGAGTGGGAATTAGATGTGTGAGAGAGTGAGAGAGAAGTCCTGAAGCAGAGGTTCTCAGCCTGTGGGGCTCAGCCCCTTTGGGGTTGTTTGAGACCATCAGAAAACACAGACATTTACATTTTGATTCATGACAGTAACAAAATTATAGTTATCAAGCAGCAATAAGAATAAATGTATAGTGTGGGAAGCACCACAACATGAAGAGCTGTATTAAAGGGTTGCAGCCTTAGGAAGGTTGAGAATCGCTGGTCCAGAGGAACTGACTGACAGGGAGACTCGGAGGACTTCCTAGAGGAGGTGAAGTGTCCACATACACTGGGGAAGGGCTGCGCAGACACCCTTTGTGTGCTGGGTGTCAGAGGCCGTTTAACAGAGTGAGAAGCAGCTTTGCCAGAGGCCACACAGTGAGCAAGGCAGTGTCAGTCAGGATTTGAACCCAAGGCTGCCAGAGCCTGTGTTTCCAACACGGTAGATTTGAAGAGAGGATGTGGCTCCCCGTCTAGAAGCTGTAGAATGAACAGCCATGAGCATGTATGAGCACCGGCAGTCTGCACAAGGCAGTGTGTGTGCAGCCCATGGCAGACTCCAGCCTACGAGGCTTCCCACCTTTCAGCTACCACCAGTTGGCCAGGCCTGCAGGTTCCCTGTAAGAACAGAAAGCTGTGATATTTGGGGCACAGGGAATAGACTTTCTAGACTAATCATAGTGATGTTTTCTGCCTGGGTGGCTCCCAGCAGCTCCTTGGTACACCCAGTCCTGGCTCAGAGGGAGGCCATTGTTTTCCTAAGGTGAGGGCAGTGCTGGACTGGAACTCTGTGAGGTCCTACAATTCAGAACTTAACCCACCTGAGCCCCAGCAGCAGCAGCAACGGCAGCAACATTCTAAACCAGCTCCTCCTGTGGTGCCCAGCTAGTACTCACGGTTCTGGCCTCTTCCTGGGGCCAGTCAGTTATATAACACAGTGTTTCCGCTCATGTAGCAGGGAGATCTGGGCAGAGGCCACTCTGGCCTCCAACCCTTTAGTACCCCTCACCTCTGAAGTTTGCACACCCCCAAGACAGGAGGCTCATCATTGCTCATGTCACTGCTGGCCTTGATGTTGCTTTCCAGGATTCCAGAGTAGAACTTGCCCAGAGCACTGCACAGCTGTCCTTACCCAGGGTTAGGAGTTAGACACAACAGAGCTCAAGGGCTGTGGTGGACAGTTTTATGTCTACTTGACCAGAACTACAGTGCTGCAGGACATTTGATCACACTCTGAATCCCATGTGTTATTTACTGGGGAAAAAAACTGTTTCTAGTTGTAGTGTGGTTCAGCCTTTAGCACATGCCTTAAATCCATCTGGCTGGGAATAAAGATACACTCTTAGTATGCACCTTTAATCCCAAACAATGAAGGTAAAGTTAATTTGTAGAAAGAAGCAGCTGTGTTTGCTGTCTGAGTGGCAGACAAAGTGACGAATCAGAGAAAGATTTGACAGAATAGGATCTGCCCAACTCCATGAGAACAGAGAGAAAAGGGAGGCCATTCGAGAGAGCAGTGAAGAAAGAAAGGAGGAGGCAGTTTTACTGGACAGTGGTACAGAAGAGAGTTGCAGAGAGAACAAGCTAGACACAGGTAAAGACAGATGGAGCCAGAGAATAAGAAGGAGCCAGAAGAGAACAGGTCGCCAAAGGTAGAATGAGACCAAACAGTAATTGAGGGGAAACTGATCCAATCAGTCAGATTGGAAAGGAGTTTGAGCCAAAACAGTGGAGTAGAACCAGCCAGTGAGAGATCAGAAAGAACTAGTGGAGGGGGGGAGGACACGCAATTGAGAAAATGTATCAGTAAGATCCAGCTGTAGGCAAGCCTGTAGTGAATTTTCTTAATTAGCGGTTGGTGGGGGAGAGTGTTTTGAGTGGTGCCATCCCTGGGCTGGTGCTCCTGGGATCTGTAAGAAAGCCGGCTAAGCAAGCCGCAGGGAACAAGCCAGTAAGCAGCACCCCTCCATGGTCTCCGCACCACCGCCTGCCTCAGGTTCCTGCCCTGAGTTCCTTTTAATGGTGTCTAAGTACTGCTTTTAATGATGAACAATTTGGAATTGTGAGTAAAATAAACCCTTTGCTCCCCAAATTGCCTTGGGTCAAGGTATTTCATCACAAAAATAGTAACCCTAACTAGGACAAGGACTACCCTCTCTTCTTTAGGTCCTGAGTTGTCCAGTGGGGTAAGGGAGAGGGTTTATCTGGAAGTGTGGCCATTTCCTCAGACAGTGCCAGCCCCAGAGCGTGCTCTGTGTTGGTTGCTCTGGTTCTTGCTGTGAGCATTATCCTGCTACCGTCATTCCCACTCCTTCCTCCTGTGTCTCGGCCTCCTGGACTCTCAGAATCTTCCTCTGACGTCAGTGGAGGATTCGCTGTGCCTGCCCGACAGCGTCATGAGACTCAGACACTTTGTATACAACGTTTTCACAGCACCCCACATAGAACTGAGACTCTGATGCTCTTTATCCTTACACTGGGACCTGGGTCAGAAGGGAGGGGTCCAGTTTCCCTCTGAGGATGTGTGACTCTGGACATCTAGATTCCTACTTCTTGTCTTGGGGACATAACAGGAACTCTTTAACTGGGTCCTTTCCATCCTTTCTCAGAAGTATCTTCCCCACATCCCTCTATGCCAGAGTAATGAAGAAGTTAGGGACCCTGTCTCCTGTCACCTGTCATGGCAGCCTTAGGCCCCAAGTAACAGAAGTGATGAGGTACTGAGTTCATCCTATGTTGAGAGTAGGAAGCAATGCCAGATCAGGAGAGAAGCTGGTTGCAATGAGGAGACCAAGAAGGTTTCCTGGAGGAGGTGGGGTTTCTACTCACATTGGAAAGGGTTTACACAAACACCCTGTGTGTCAAAGGCTTCCAGGGTCACAAGCACCCCAGTCTCCCTAGGCAAAGCCTCTGTGTTTGACAACAGCTAAACTCCACAGTGGAAGCTCTTCTGTTATCTGAGAGAGGGTATGTAAGTCTCAGCTAGGGACCTGGGGTTCAGTGGTAGAGTGCCTGGTTAGCATGTAGTTGGCCCTGGATTCTGTCTCCAGCAAGAGATAAAACAAACAAACAAACAAAAAAAAACAAAAACCCAGTGGAGTTAGATAGGGCAGACTCAGCCAGAGGGCGTGGGGGCCAAGCGTGTATGTGTGGAGTGCAAAGCATGATCACGGGTGGGGAAAGGTCAGCATTTCTTTTTGTAGACAATTGTCAATCTGGGACAACTCTGCCTCTCTGTCTAGGTTGTGGGCCCCTGGCTGTGGTTGCTCAAGCCACTGTGGACCCTGTATGGGCTCCACACACACTTGTGGCCATTTAAAAAGATCTCATGGGCAAAGCTCTGTTCAGGACATGGGGATTCAAAATCAGGCCTGCAGCATCTTTGTGGGAAGGGACAATGGGAGGGTGGATTGGCTGTTCAATCCAAGGCCTAGAAGAGGCCTTGCTAGATGCTTAGCATGAATGATAGAGTCAAGACGGCGATGACATTGGGAAGATCGGGGAGAAGGCGGTCAGGGATCCGCTGAATGATGGGCAGCCATGAGCAGTGTAGAGCGATTGAGTGTGGGGGGGTCGGGCAGGCCTCCAGGAGGTAGCAAGGTGTGGCAAAGATGCAGCATAGAGTATGCCCCATGTCTTCAGTGGAAGGGACTGCGTTCTTCAGACAGGTGCCCGGTAGAGTCCTGTGACGTCTCCAGGGATGAAGAGACTTGACACCACTCGGGGCCAGAGCAGCGCTTTATTTCCCCTACTCTGGAGTCCCCAGGAGTCATGTGAATCACAAAGCCCAGAGAACTTCCAACTCGTACCTGGAAGGAGATAGATGCCTTGGATGCAAAGTAGTCAGGGGCCATGGAGAACTAAGCAGTTCCACTCAGTCCTAAGGGATATAAGCTAAACCAAATTTCGGCTCGTGTTGTTGGTGTTGGGCATTATTGTGATGTGGTTTAGAGCCTGGGTGTCTCCATTATCAGATCACTACTGTACTTCCATTAGCTGATATTGCTGGGCTTTCTTGGACCTGCTTGAGGCTCAATTAAGACATAAAGGTATTTATATAGTTTAAAGCTTTAGGTCCTTCACGGGGCACACTCTCAGCTAGCTTCTAACAACCCCGCTTCCCCACACTGCGTCCCCCATGTGGCCAGCTCTCTACCTCCTGCTCTGCTCTGGTCTCCCTTCTGCTGCTTCTGTGTTTTTTCTATTCTCCCACATCCCTCCTGTCTCTCTGCCTGATCGGAAGTTCTGCCCCCTTATTTCCTGGCCCCGCTATTGGCTCTCAGCTCTTTATTATAACCAACAAGCAGTAAAACAATGTCCATCTCTTTGGTTGCCTAAGGCATTGAGGGCTGCCTGACCTTCATCTTTTAAGCATGCGTGGAAGGACAAACACTTACAAATAGAAAGCCCAGCGATGGGCCATAGAGATGACAGCTTCTTGTCCCAATCCACACATGCCTGGGATCCACACATGATCTTCTGGGCTCCTCCAAAGGGCTTTGATCACTTCTTTAGCTCTGCCCTCTGTAGCACTCTAGGCTCTGACTGCTGCTGCTACTGTTCTTGGTGGTCATCCCATGGTACTAGCATCTCCAATATCAACTGCAACTGAGGCTACACTTTCATGATGGCTTTCCCTGGTTTCTCACAGTACCAAGCCTCAGCTGCTCTCTGTGACTCCTTCATACCTTCAAAACCAGTATCACCTGGGTGATTCTTACACATTACCGAGTCCATCTGTAGCATGGTACAACCTCGGCTCTCTCTGGAACACAGCTTCTTTGTCCTTTCAGAAAACACTTCCCAGAAGATTTCATCACTTCAGTGATGCTCGACTCTTCTTAATCATTGTTAATTTCTTAGCTTCAGCTAACCAGCACCAATTGTCCCAGTAATCCCTTCTACTCTTGACTTTAAAGCCAGAGCCACATGGCCACAGCTGCCAAGTTCTGCTGGCCCAAGACTGAAGGGGTCATGCAAAGAAGTTGGGCTTGGCACCATGAAGAGAGCCTTTGAGAGGCCATTGGTAAAGTATAATTTGAGCAGAAGCTCCAAGGCATTGGAAGAAGAAGCTGTAAAACTTAAGTTGCCTTGGATACCCCAAGCTTGCTGAAGCTGGAACATGCCCTACTTCTTCTGTTACATTATTACCAGCTTTCTGTTTTCCAACTTCTTTACTCCCTAAGCTGGGCTGCCTTGGAACTTGCTCTGTAGACTGACTTTGAACTCAGAGATCTGCATGCCTCTATCTAATGAGTGCTGGGATTAAAGACATGTACCACCACACCTAGGCTTAAACCTTTTTTTTGTTTTGTTTTTGTTTGTTTGGTTGGTTGGTTTTTGGTTTTTCGAGACAGGGTTTCTCTGTATAGCTCTGGCTGTCTTGGAACTCACTCTGTATACCAGGCTGGCCTTGAACTCAGAAATCCGCCTGCCTTTGCCTTCCAAGTGCTCGGATTAAAGGCGTGTGCCACCACCACCCGGCTAAACCTTTTTTTAAAAAACCTTTTCACAAGATCTTTATAAGTTTTGGATTGTAGCTCACTCCAGATATATCAAGTTGACAATGGAGAATAACCATCATATTCTATTCCTTGTAAATTTGATGAATAGTCATATCGCCTTATGTTCAAATGAAAACAATAATAAGGTCATAATAATACCTAATATGATACAACTATCCCTTGTTCAACTGCAAATGGATAAACAATCAGCTTAGTTAGGTGGGATCTTGCAATGAGGTCACCACTCCTTTAATTCCATTTAATATCCTTGAACACAGGATTTAGATCCATTGTATTTTCTTTAATATTGAACCATTCATTTTGTATTTTTTCCTTTCTAAACTTGCTACACGTGATCATAATATTCCTCATAAGACTGAACCACAGGACAAAGTCTAAACACCCTGTCTCAAAAAAAATACTCTCATACATAAACATGCTCAGCCATCTGAACTATGAGTGTTAGTAGTGTGGCATTTTTCCCTGATGGTAAATTTGGATTTGAATGAGTGCAATTGGCCTGTTTTTAGTTGGTTGGTTTTTCAAGACAGGGTTTCTCTGTGTAGCTCTGGATGTCCTGGAACTCACTCTGTAGACCAGGCTAGTATGGAACTCAATCTGTCTGCCTCTGCCTCACAAATACTGGGATTAAAGGGTGGTGCCACCACTACCACCACCACCACCACCTGACTGCAATTATCCTTTTGGGGTAGTAGTTTTTGTGTTCTGATCAAGAAATCATCGACTCTTTGTGCAAACACACATGTGTGTGTCATGTGTACTGGGGTGTCCTCAGAGGCCAGAAGAGGGCATCAAAGCCTCTGGAGCTGGTATGTTAGAAGTAATTGCTAGCAGGTATGCGGGTGCTGGGAATCAAGAACCTGGAGTGTTCCTGACAGCTGAGCACCACAATTTTTATAGCCTAGACCGGCCTTGAACCCCCAAGTGCTGTGTTTACTGGAATGAACTGGAGTGTATCTCTCTTTCTCTTTCTCTTTCTCTTTCTCTCTCTCTCTCTCTCTCTCTCTCTCTCTCTCTCTCTCTCTCTGTGTGTGTGTGTGTGTGTGTGTGTGTGTGTGTGTGTGTGTGTGTTATTGATTCTTCATTTGTTGCAAGTACTTCCCTGGGGCTGGAGATTTGGTTCAATGGTTAAGAGCTCTTACTGATCCAGAAGAGGACCAAGTTCAGTTCCCAGCACCCACATGTTGGCTCACAATCATTTGTAACTACAGTTCCAGGGTACCTAACACCCTCTTCTGACCTTCACTGGCCCCAGGCACATACATACATAGTCATACACATAGGAAAGAACACTCATGCCAGTGTTTAAAAAAAAGTAAATATAAAACAAAAGTTGTAAATCTTTTGAAAAGAGTACTTTCTTTTCTCTTTCAGTTTACCCTTTCTCTCTGCTCACAGCCCCCCAGTAGTCTGTAGCCTAGGCTGGCCTAGGACTTACAATGACCCTGAACTTGTGTCAATCCTCCTGCTTCAGCACACTGAATGAAGGGTTACACTTCTCTGTTCTTTTGTAAGGCTGCCGCTCATTGCAAGTCCTGTGTTCAGTGCCAAGGAGGAAATGCAGGTTACAGCAGGTGTGAGCCGGCCAGCTGGCCGCAGTAAGGAGATGTGGATGGTTTTTCCTCGATGGAAGAAAGATTAGACCCAGTTGCCAAGATGCAGGATGGATGAGGCCTTCCCAGGAGAGAATGAGATCCAGAGACCTTAATAGACCACAAACTCAACCCGTATCTACCATTAAGTATCTTTAGCTGGATAGTGGGGGAACATGCCTTTAGTCCTAGCTCTCAAGAGGCAAAGGCAGGAGGATCTTTGAGTCCAAGACCAGCCTGGGCTACAGAGCTAGTTCCAGGAGAGCCAGGGCTACATAGAGAAATCCTGCCTTGAAAAACCAAACCAACCAACCAACCAACCAACCCCTAAACCAAAAAAATAACCAGTTACCTTAAGACCACCTTCCTCTGGGGCCTTTGCAGATTATATGTGGTCTATTCTCTGCTTAGAAGGGAGAGAAGGGGTCCCTGCCTCTATCTGAGGTTCTCGGCTGTGCTCAATTGGGGGTGTTTGGTTCATCTGTTGATGAGGGGCAGAGCAGACAGGGGAAATGGGGCAGGAGGGGATAGGAACAGAGGGAGATCCAGGGCTCATGCTGTATGGAAAGTGGGGGATGGGCGGTGTGCTTTAGTCCCTGGTAGAGCTGGGACCCTCCGATCTCTAGACTTCCTTACCAAACAGGAACATTTGATCCTGGCTGTGGCTCATTGGCCATGATCATGGGGGCGCGGTCTGATGGCCTCAGACTTCTCCAAAGACGCTTTGCACTGTGATATAAAAGCATGACTGCTGTCCCTCCACCTGCAATCCTCAGACCCTGTAGGACACCTCTGTCTCCGCTTCTATGGCCAGTGGTCTGAGGTCCCGAAGGGGACCCCACCCTTCCAGTCTGTTTATTGGAAGGCCTCTTGGACCCCTTCATGCTCATGGGTGGAGAGCGGGAGAAAGCCCCCAGGAATGTGCCACTAACCCCTCAGCTCTGACTGGAATTTCACAGTGACTTTCAGAAGTCACTAAACTTAGCACCAGGACCTGTGGCCTCTGGGTAGCCCAGGCATGCCAGGGGCTGGGCATGAATTATGGTGAGCTGACAGGGAAGAATGGCATAGACTATGGGGCTCTGCAGATGCATCGAACAGCGGGCAGCAGGCACGGTCCGGAGAGGCGGTCCGGAACCACTGGGGCCTGTGGGCCTGTCCTATTCTGTTCTCCAGTGCCCAGAGAAGCAGCCTCCTGCTGGAATGATTTTTGTTTGGTCACTTATTCACTCCACGAGTATTTACTGAACATCTACTATGCTGCAGGCATCAGGTCCCTTGGGACACAGAGGACCAATTACCTGCAACAGCCTCATCCTCTGGAGTTTAGACCCCTCTCGGGGAGACACCCGGATTGAGAGAAAGGCTGTGTGGGGGATGATTGGTGGAGTGCCAATTTAGGGGAAGCAGGAGGTCTTCCCAGAGCAGGAGGCTGCTAAAGGCTTAAGGGGAAAGTGGGGGAACCCAGTTTGTAAGAGGGAGGAGGGTGTGACCTCCAGGCCAGGCCAAAGGTAGTCAGGGGGAAAGCGGGGACACTCTGATGTCCAATAGAGCTGCTTCACTTCCCTGGCAACGGTGGTGCTATTTAGACATTCTCCCTAGTTCCTGGAGACTAAGTTACTTAGAAGTAAGAGGCCACATTTGGGGATTGGACAGATTTGCGTTGCAATCCCACCTGACTCTTCCTGCTGTGTGATGCTGGCGAGCTAGACCACCTTTCTGATCCTTCATTTTCTCTTCTGATTGCTGGGGTGGTGATGAGAAGAAACTCGGGGTACCCATGTGAGGAGTTGGCCACAGGACCTCTGGCCAAGCAGTTCCCTTACTAAGAGAGTGAGTCCCACAAGGCCTGCAGCCTGTCCTGAGTCATCTGTGAGCACGGGCCCCTCTCCAGCATCTCCACCCAGAGACTGGTCTGATGTGGCAATGCACCTGTTGGGCCAGGAGGCTTTAGTACAGCTCCTGGTGTGTAGCCCAGGAGGTGGCAAGGGCAGCTTAGCTTGGGTGCCAAAATGGAACAAACTATCCTGCCCTGTCCAGCTTCCTAGGGGACAAAGAGAAGGTCGTTCCATTGAGAGGAGCAGCTGTCAGTGACAGGGCCCAAGTGCTGGCCTGGTGCTCTCTCTCCTGTGTGGGTGTGGCCCTGGAGGCTGCCAGCTCTGTGATGTCCCTTCTCCTAAGGAGTGGCCCTCACCACTGCCCCCCACACTGCCGGGCTATCTCATGGACTGGCAGACTGGAATCCGTGCTCCCAGAGACCCTCTGCTGTCCTACTGATGCTCCCCTTTGGGGGATGGGGGCACTGACTCCACATGCCTGGTGTCTGCCTCTGTCACCAGGCTCCGGAAGCGCTGCCTGAGATTCGTCACACATTCCCGTAGGCCACTGCATTTTTATTTTTAGGATTTATTGAGCACTTCCATGTGGTCCAGGGTCGTCTCAAGTGTCCTCCTCTCCAGGCAACCTGGGTGGTTGATATCTCTTGGGATCATAGAGAGAGAGAGAGATAGACATTCGATGTGGCTGCCTGAGGCCTCAGGGCTGGGAGGGGTGGGTTAGTAATGGAATCTGCCCCTTGGCTCTAAAGCTCCCTGAAGTCAGGAAGGGCTCAGACCTGCCAGGTCCCTGTCTGGCAGAGGAAAAGACAGCTGGGTGGAAAGACAGTCACCAGCCAATAAGAGGCAGAGTCTAGGTTTGACCCACTCCTGTAAACTGAGTCTCCTGACTCTGAAGAGAATCAGCGCAGCTGTCCTTAGGCCCTGGCAAACCTTGGCAAGGGATGGAACCTTGTGGGTGTCCCGACCTGGTTATCAGAGATGTTGTTGGCTAGGCTGCCCAGGGGCTACTTTCAAGCAAGTCCAAATGGGCACAGCCATCCCTTCTGCTCATTGTTGACTACACTGGCGGGCCAATCACAGCCCACTCTCCCTGGCCACAGGAATCTGCATAATCTAAATTAGGCTCACTGGTCCCAACACCAGATTTTTTTTTCTTTTTAAATTTGGGACTTGAAGGCTGAGTTCTGAGACCAAAAACAGGAAACTCAGGCTAAAGGTAAAAAAAAAAAAAAGTCTCCAGATAAGAGAATGCAGTGAGAAAATGTCTTCATGAAGGTTGCATATCTGGAATCCTAATGATTGAGAGGCTGACGCCAGGGGGGATGGTGAGTTCCCGGCCAGCCTGGGCTACGGAGTGAGAACCTGCCTCAGAGAGAGAAAGAAAGTAGCATTCCCTTGTAAGTCCCAGTAAATTTGACCACCGATAGCTTAGTAAGTGAACTTACACTTTTCTTATACCCTAAGACGTGAAAAAACAAACCACAGGCATTGCTTTGCCACTCAGCGATGTCACAGGATGGGTTTTGTGATTTCTTCCTTTCTCTCGAGGCTCCAAGATGGCTGCCTTGGCTCCAGCCATCATATCTACATTCAAGGGCCGATGAAAGGGAGGAGGCCTAGGCCAACTGTGTTTGTCTTTGTTTTTAATATAATTTTTTCCAAGTTTTATTTATTTTTCTTTGTGTATGAGAGTTTTGCATACATGTGTGCCTGGTGCCCTTGGAAGTCAGAAGAAGTCAGTGGGTCCCCCGGAACTGGAATTATGGATGGTCATGGCTCACCGTGTGAACGGATCCTCTGCAAGAGCAACAAGCATTCTTAACCAGAGCCTCTCCTCTCTCTCTCTCTCTCTCTCTCTCTCTCTCTCTCTCAGTCATGAGAACAAAACAGTATATTCATAGCAAGATTGTGTGAGGTCACATTGTAATGTGTTTGGAAGTGTCTCTGGAACAGGAGAAATGTACAATCAATAGAGTTTTATTGTTTTGTTTGTTTATTTGTTTTACATCCAGACTGCAGTTTCTCCTCCCTCCTTTCCTCTCAGTCGCTCACCTAAATATCCCCCATCCACTCCTCCTTGGTTTCTCTTCAGAAAAGGCCCAGCTTCCCTGAATATCAACCATTTATCAAGTTGCAGTAAGCCTACATACTTCCTTGCCTATTAAGGCTAGACTAGTTTTATTTTAAATGCGATACAAAGCATTTTGTGGGTGTGTGTGAATGTGCACATGCTTGCCATGATGCGTGCATGGAGGGCAGAAGACAACTCTCAGGAGTCAGTTCTCTCCTTCCAGTGTGGACCTTGGGGCTCAAACTCAGGTTGTAAGGTTTAGTGGCAAGCCCCTTTACCGTCTGAGCCATGCTCTTGGCCCCATCCTTTTATTTTTGTTCATTTAAGAAACATGTACATTGAGGAAACAAAACAAGGGAAGCAAAACCCAAAATGACCCGGCCCCACAGGCAGCTCAGCTCGATGTTATCTTCTAGACGCCAGTGTACACGGTCCCACTGAACCAACTGACTGGGCTTGCCCACACGGTGACTGTTCACCAGCTCCAAATCCACATTGCACGAGTGTTTTGAAGACCAAGAGCATACCAGGCCATTTCCATTAAGACAGTCATTATTGTTAGTCACTCAGGAAATGTTTGGGGGGGGGGGAATGAAACAAAACCAGAAACAACATCAAAACCCCAGAATCCCTCAGGCCCAACACTGGCCTGCTTCCTCCGGTAGCTTAGGCCAGAGATCCCAGGCCTCTGGAGCAGAGCTCCAGGGCCCTGTGACAGAGAGCACCACAGACAGATGGTCTTTGTGTTTTCTCCCCACAGAGACAGGTGGCCCTCACCACTGCAACTGATGGTTCCCAGAACTGCTGTGGGGCTGCCTGAGATTGCCCAAGCATAGCTAAAGGCCTCCTGAGGTCCCTCTCCGGTGTCAAACATCCAACTCAAGCTCAAGGTCCCACGGCGTTCACCCTGTCAGGAAAGTCACCTCTGCCAACCAGAAACGTGGGCAAAGTCCTCAATGACCCGTTTCCCCTCTCCTGAACCTGGGCTGTCATCATCCTGGGACCCCCATCCCAGACTCCTGTCTCAGATTCATCCGCTTGGCATCAGTCAGGCAGGTCCACTGCTATACTGAAACCCCAGATCCCAGGGCTTAAATTAACACAGACCCAGAGAATGGAGCTGGCAGCCACTGTTTCACACAGTCAGCCAGCAACCCTGGCTCCTCCCAGCTCAACCCTGAGGCCCTGGGGCACTGAAATAAACCTGTGCATTGTAGGGCAGGCTTTTAAAGGCCTGGTCAGGAAGTGCCTTTCATCACTTCTGCTCACATTCTATAGGTCAGACAAAATCACATAGCCCGGCCCCACCGCAGAGGCGCCTGGGAAATGTAGTTCCACAGCCAGCGAGAACTGGAGCAAGGTTAACAGGAGGCTTTGTCTCTCAGAAAGGCAGTTCCACCCGCGGCTTGCTTTTGTCTTCCCGCAGATAGCCTGGTCCTTACCAGGCTTTTCAGGGAGCAGCTGGAGAGACGATGTCTAAGATCCAGATCCCATTGTAGCATTCCTCCTCAGCTTTAGTCCGATGACCCTTACCTCAAGGATTCCCTGGAGTCATCGGCCTTCAGGATAGTGTCCTTTCCAGCCAGACCAATCCTGTGTGTGCTGGCAGCCTCTCACCTCCCTCCGGAGCCACGCTTCACTCCTGAGAAGTCTCCCTGCTTTTCAGCTTAGTCAGCACCCAATTTAAAGTAATCTGGCGCTGGGTGCCCTTTGAAAGAAGGATGTGACTGAGACACAGGGTCAGGTTTGGGGGTTCTTAGAGACTCAAATTGAGGTGTTTAGTTTTGTGTTTGTTTGCTTGTTTTCATTTTGAAGCACGATCTCCAGGCTATCTTTGAGCTTGCAGGGATTTTCCTGCCTCACCTTCCCACATACTGAGGTTCTAGTCATGCCCAGAAACTGTCATTGTGAACCTCAATGCCAGGATGAAGCATGGGATACAGCTGGAACCAGCGAGGCGAGGCGGCAGCCATGGGGACTCGGTGTCTTGTGTAACCGCCTGGCTGCTGCCCAGGCAGCCGGCTGTAGAAGAGCTTGCCCGGTGCTCCTGATCCTCAGCTTAGTGGTCCCCAGTCTGAAGCAGGAGGATCACAGCCAGCAGCCTGTGTGACGGCTGGGCGGGGTGGAAAGCTGGGCACAAATTCAGGGGCGCCGGTTGCTCGCACTCCACTTCTGTCTGGAGCACCCTCTGAGAACTACAAAGCACCCCCTCTTTAGTGTACACTCAGCCCCCATGTGCATCACCCAGGGGGCAACTGAGACCCAGAGAAAGAAGAACACGGCTTGCAATGCTCTTCGATGCATGCATCGTGTCCTTGTTACAGAGCGTGGGCAGAACGGCCGCCATCTTCATCTGAGCAGCGGCATCCGAGTGCAGGACTCCATCATGATGGCGTCTGTAGACTGCCAATGTTCCCTCAGAGACGGGGTTTGCATGTCATCAAACTTCACATCAGAATCCAGCTGCTCCCCACATCCATCTGTGTGTCGTGTTGTCATGGCTGTGGCTTCTGGGTGCCCAGAGGTGCGGGAGCAGGCGGGCTGTGGGAGGTTAGCCGGAAGTGGACTCCATCTACAAAGAAGTCATCGTCCATGCTGGGTGAGGGTTTTCAGTAGGACTGCTTTGAGGTTTCCCATATCCTTGTAAGAAACCCCTCACCCATGTTCTATAAGAAAGCCCAATACATTCATTACTTTCCCCTGGGAGAACTTGGATTGTTTGTTTTGTTTAATCGTCTTATGAAGCTCTTTGAGGAGGGGCCACACCTCATTACACCTCGCTTGTGTTACAACACTCCCTCCTGTCCCTTCTTTGTCCTCCTCCAAGACCAGCACTGCCCATACTGGTGCTTAGCAGGGTGCCAGCCTTGAATATGCTCTGGCCATGTGGCACTGGGCAAGCCTGTTCAGCTGCCATACCCCCATTTTATGCCGTGTTGATGTACACGCCCTGGAAGCAGGATGCCTTTCACACAGCACCCAGCACCTCGCTGGTTAGTATATTCCAGCTCGAGTTGGGTAAATCAGCATTTTGGGAAGTCTCAGGCAGCACCCTGGAGAGCCCATCAGATTGCAGATTGCGGTTAGCCTGGGGCTGCAAGCAGAGGCAGGGTGGGCACTGGATGATGGTACTGGAGCAGGGGAATGCCTGGCTGGAAAGGAGTGTCTCAGGGTTGGTTCTGGTTTTACCTTGTTTGTCAGTGTCTGGATTAAGGCCTTGGCTCCATTTGAGACCCAGGGAGGAGGCTGCCAACTGAAGGGGCCCCCAGTTAAACCCTGAAACAATAGCTTCTCCCTGGCCTTTGTGGAGCCAGATTCCTGCAGTCCAAACCTCCCCACTTCCTGATCCCACCCTGCTAGGAGTTGCAGTAGGAACCTTTTTATCTAGGGGGAGGGCTCATTTACACCAGCCTCGGACCAGCACAGACTCATGGTCCTGGCAGGCTTGGCTCAGGCTTACTAAGGGGAACAAAGTCCTGGCTTCTCTGTCGCTTTAGGTATTCAAACCTGACCCTGGCATGGTTTGCATTTCAAATTCAAATGTTCAGATTCAAAGGTTTAAGGGTAAGTCTGAAGCTGACTTTCCTCCTTGGCATAGAGCCCACCTGAAAAGAAAAGTCTGTCCGTCCACACTCTTGGTAAGGACTTTTTCCTTGCTTAATATCTGAAGTAGTTCTATCCAGTTCCATCAGTTGGCCTTATGCAATGGGTGAGGATAATGCTTGTTCCAGGGGAACCAGATGACCAGTTCAAGGCTGTATAGGCCTCCTCACCCGAGTGCTCATATTTTCTCTCTTTGTTTTTCTTTTCCCATGCAGAGAATGAAACCTGGAGCCCTGACCCAGGCTAGGCAAGTGCCACACCCCTAGTGCTCAAAGTCAATTTTTAAAGTGCTGCATGCAGTAACAAGTAAACAGAAACAAGTAAAAAGAAACAACCATCACCACCACCACCAACAACAACAGCAACAACAAAACCCCAAAATTTTGGTGGAGGTAGGGAACAGATGTGGCCTCTATGGGAAATGTTCTACAGTTATCAGAATGAAAAGAGATATCTGGGTCAGTAGGACGGCAAAGCAGTTAAAAGTGCTTGCCCCACACGAGCTAGCAACTTAAATTCAGCCCCCAGAACCCACATAGAGGTAGAAGAAAGAACAGACTTCACCTGTGTACCACCACCCCCCCCATCACAAAACTTTAAGTTTGTTTGTTTGTTTTTAAGAATCAAATTTCTAGGCGGGCAATGGTGGCACATGTTCTTAATTCCAGCACTTAAGAGACAGAGGCAGGTAGATCTCTGTGAGTTCGGGTCCAGCCTGGTTTACAGAGCTAGTTCCAGGACAGCCAGAGTTATATTGAGAAACCCTGTCTTGAAAAAAACAAACAAAATCAGGTTTCTAAAACATGACCCCAAGTTTGTCATTGAGAAAGGCTATTTTTTTCTTAATCTGTCTGGTTTTAAAGTTGCAGGCTTCCAACATCTTAAAAGTTATTATTCTTTTAAGAGGATAATTGATCTTGGCTCCTAACGTTTCTGGAAGTTGTTTGGCAAAGGGCCTGTTGTTTCTGTACCTGGGCTGTGACAACTGCGGCTAGCCTGCTGGCCAGGACAGCATTTACCACCTACTGTATAGGTGCAGCCCTCTATCCAGTCCCTGGGCACTTCTCTGTGCTACGGTGTTTGGAGCATGAGGTGACTCAGGGCAATCCTGAGGCAGGAGAATCACCGTAAGTTGGAGGCCAGCTTTGAGCTGCTAAGGTCTTGTCTCAAAAGAAAGAGAAGAAAAGAAAGAAAGAAAGAAAGAAAGAGAGAGAGAGAGAGAGAGGGAGGGAGGGAGGGAGGGAGGGAGAGGAAGGAAGGAAGGAGAAAGAAAGAAAGAAAGAAAGAAAGAGAAAGAAAGAAAGAAACTAAGAAAAGAAAAGAAAAGAAAAGAAAAGAAAAGAAAAGAAAAGAAAAGAAAAGAAAAGAAAAGAAAAGAAAAGAAAAGAAAAGAAAAAGGACCCCAGGGCCTGCCTTTTTCAAGCCATAAAACCCAGTATTTGAACCTAAAAAATCTCTCAGTGAGCTGAGCCCCAGAAACCTTCCACATATTCAAGGGACATTCAGAGTGGCCTGTGAGAAGTGAAAAGATTAGGAACCACTTAGTAGTATTCAGATGGGTTAGTAAGTAGGAGCTCATTTAAGAGCCAGGTGTGGGGCTGAGAGGAGCTCAGGGGTTAAGAACACTGCTCTTTCAGAGCATGTGGGTTCAAGTCTCAAACCCCCCATCTAGGCTCACAACCAACTATAATTCTAGTTTCAGGGAACCCAATGTCTTCACTGGGCACCAGGCATCTGTGTGGTACATAGACATACATGCAGACAAAATATCCATAACAATATAGAAAGATCTAGTATTGTTCAACATCTTAACAGTGATGATGTCATTTCTGTAGAGCAGAGGAAACAATTACTCACCACAGCTTGTACACTCAGGAAAAGTTGCCCAAGGAACACAGAGGGCAGCAATGGATAGTGAACAGGAGGCAGACTCCAGCAGAGAGAAGGAGTCTGATTCCCCTAGAACTCTTCTCCATCACTGGTAGTTTGGCTAACTGTACACAGGAATTAGTTCTTTCATTTAAAAAGTCACTTGGGACTGGAGAAATGGCTCAGTGTTTAAGAGCACTGGCTGCTCTTGCAGAGGACCCAGGTTTGATTCCAAGCACCCACATGACAGTTCACAACCATCTGTAACTCCAGTTTCAGAGGGTCTGATGCCCTCTTCTGGCATCTGCAGGCACTGCACTCACATAATGCACATGCATATATGCAGGTCAAACACTCATACAAAGTAAAATTTTTAAAAAGGAAAAAAAAATCAAACCATTACTTATCTGAGAAAATGCATAGTGTATGTCCACACAGGAGCTTAAACAGGAATGTTCTCTGCAGAATTCTTTGTAACATTCCCCAACTGGGGAGGAAGCTCACATACGCATTGCCCAGTGAAGGAATCACAGAGTGTGGTTCCCCCAAGTATGTCCATCACAGGATGGACACATAGGCCCACATGGCTAGGGATATCAGCTATAAGTCAGTCTGCAGACAAAAAGCCAATTAATGACTGGTATCCAGGGATAATGGGAGTGACCATCCACCAATATTGAGTTTCTTTTTAAGGGCAAACATATTCTAAACTCAGGTAGCAGTATGTGACTTTGAAGATAGGCTAAATGCCAGTTAATCTACTCCAAGTCTTAAGAGTTGTACACCTTTTTGAGAGGTCAGATTCATGTGTATAACATGTATACCTATTAAGTCAGGTCTTTTATTCTAAAAAGCTTTATTTTGTTTTGTTTATGTGTGTCTCTGTGTAAGTATATATATGGATGTTGTGATGGTTCGTATATGATTGGCCCAGAAAGTGATCCTATTAGGAGGTGTGGCCTTGTTGGAGTAGGTGTGTCACTGTGGGTGTGGGCTTAAGACCCTCACCCTAGTTGCCTGGAAGTCAGTCTTCTACTAGCAGCCTTCAGATGAAGATGTAGAACTCTCAGCTCCTCCTGCACCATATCTGCCTGGATGCTGCCATATTTCTGCCTTGATGACAATGGACTGAACCTCTGAGCCTGTAAGCCAGCCCCAATTAAATGTTGTCTTTTATAAAGCTTGCATTGGTCATAGTGTCTGTTCACAGCAATGAAACCCCAACTAAGACAGATGTGCAGTTGACTTCAGAGGCCAGAAGAGGACATTGGATCCTCTGGAGCTGGAGTCAGGCAGTTGGGAGCCACCATGTGGGTTCTGGGAACTGGACCCAAGTCCCCTGGAAGAACAGCTAGTGCTCTTAGCCGCTGAACCATCTCTCCCTGCCAAAGCAGTTATTTTAAACAGTTGTTACTATATGTATCAGGTTTCTGACTGCTGCAACAAAGTCCCCAAATCCAGGTGGCTCAAGACATCAAGTGTGGGAAGGATTGTGGGAGCCAGTGGAACAGACTTTGCTGGGACATTGTGTCTCCTAGAAATTTCAGAAGCTACACCCATGGAGTCTCACCAAGATGGCTCCCAAACATGATCTGAACAAGGACATACCAATAGGCATGCTCCCATGGACCAGGCGAAGCTCGCCAGGCTCCATCCTAGACAAAGAGTTGACTAAGGTATGCTCAGTGGGAGGAACAGTCTTCCCTAGTTGGTTATCCAGTACCAAATGGCCAGCCCTGAAAACGTGCTTACAAGTAACACTATACAGACTGAGCAGGTTATATTTGTGTATTTGGGAACACACACAACAACAACTTTAAAAAGAGGCCATGAATTTGAAAGAGCAAGAAGGAGATTTAGGAGGTTTAGAGGGAGGAAAGGAAAGGGTGAAATAGTGTAATTATATGGTAATCTCACAAGAAATAAATTAAACAACAAACAAGCAAAACAAAACCAAGCAGATCTCAGAGTGCTGGAGGCTGAGGTGCACTGCCAGGGGCGTCAGGGTAGTGCTCTCCTGCTAACCCGGGGGCAGCTCCTTCCTTGTCTCCTGTAGCTTCTGATGGTGATGATCTCTGACATTTCTGACTGACTACTGCAACAAAGTCCCCAATCCCAGGTGGCTTAAAACATCAAGTGTGGGAAGGATCGTGGGAGCCAGAGGAACAGACTTTACAGGGGCATTGTGTCTCCTACAAATGTTACAAGTGACACCCATTGGCCTGTAGAATCATCTCAGAACCTTCTTGTATGGATCAGTCACTGTCTCCATGGAGTCTTTTCATAAGACCACTCCTCAGGATGGTTTGTTTGTGCTTGGCCAGGGAGTAGCACTATTTGGAGGTGTGACCTTGTTGGGGTAGGTGTGGCCTTGTTGAAGTAGGTGTGTCACTGTAGCTGTAGGCTTTAATACCCTAGTCCTAGCTGCCTGAAAGCCAGTGTTCTGCTAGCTGCCTTCAGATGAAGATGTAGAAACTCTAAACTCTCTGCCTGATCCATGCCTACCTGGACACTGCTATGCTCCCACCTTGGTGATAATGGGTTGAATCTCTGAACCTGTAAGCCAGCCCCAATTAAATGCTGTCCTAATAAGACTTGCATTGGTCATGGTATCTGTTCACAGCAGTAAGACACTAACTAAGACACCTACAAACCCTGTTCCCATACACACATATATACATATTCCCATACATATATGTTCATAATATGGGGGTGAGACTTCAGTGTATCTGTGCATGTCAGGTGTAGAAACATGGTCTCCTCTGTAGCCCAGGTTGACCTAGAATTTGTGGCAATCCTCCTGCCTCAGCCTCCCAAGTGCTAGGATTACAGGTGTGAACCACTGTCCTTAGCCCTTCCATGTTAGTCTTTCTAAAGGATTGTGTCTGCCTGGCAGAAGAGAGAAGCTCATGCAGAGGAAGACCGCTAGAGAGTAGGGCCAGTGTAGAAAGGGATTGGGTTATACAGCGTGGCCTCTGAGGGAGCACTAGAGACATGGCCCTTATGTGAGATAGCCGTGGAGGCTCTGCAGTGAGCATACCCGCACAGCAGGCATGCCAAAATGGAACTCCAGGATCTCTTGGTCTTATGAGATGGAGAGAATTTGAACTTGCAGAGACTGGAGAGGAGAGAGAGGAAGGACATGCCACGGAGTAGCACTCATGGAGGCTTGGGGGAATAAGAAGCGTGGGTGTGGGCTTTGGAAGGCCTTGACAGTCTAGGAAATGCTTAGACCCGGTAGTTACTAACAGACTCCAAAGAGCTCTGCCCTTTGGGTTAAACTTGTGAGGGAGGTACCCTGGAGCAGAGGGCTGCTTGCCTTGCTCTGAAGCCCTAAGGCAGGGGAGCCACTGCAGGTAAGGCACACGACCTCCAACCCCCAGGGAAGAAACAAGCCTGCCCAGAAGCACAAAGGCCTCAGGAGGCCTGGGCAGGACCAGGTTCCCCACAGATTAATCCCCCACCAGGGGCCCACAGCCTGGATACAACAGGCCTTTCTTTGCTCCAGAGCTCAGGTTAGAGTCTGGGAGCCAAGGCACAGCAGGGAGGTGGGGGTAATTGGAGGCAGGGGGGCCTTTCAGTTGTTAAAACCTTCAACAAATATTTTTTCATTGTTTTTGGAGCCTTTCCCACCTTGGTGCCAGCAAACCCAGTGTAGTCTCTGTGATTGTCTTTGTTGCTTTTGGAAAGGGACATGTTGGAAAAAGGACCTTTGAATCAGGGCCAAGGTGGGCTTTAGTCACTTAATCCTCTGGAGACCTGTCAGTCACTTTTCTTTTCTTTCTTTTTCTTTTTCTTTTTAAAAAAAAAAACAAAACAAAACAAGGGACTGCAACTTGGCTCAGTGGGTGAAGGTGATTGCTACCAAGCCTTGAAGATTTTAGTTTGATCCCCAGAGATACACACATCATGGAACGAGAGAACTGACTCCTACCCTTATCACCTGACTTTCTCATGGACACTGTGACACCCATGCCACCACACACATACACACAGATAATTGCAATGAATGTACATATGTACACATACATAAATATATTCATTCATTCATACGTACATAAATGAAAGGATATATACATATATAAACAAAAGGAGGAGAGTGGGCCTTTACAGCAAGATGCTGGGGCCTGTGTGTGCTGGCAGGAGAACGCGGTGTTTCGGCCGTGCTGGCACAGGCGCCGCCCCTCTGCCACAGCCTACCGAGCAGCACCTCTCTCCGGAGCCATGAGGCCCTTTCTCTGCCCTCTCATGACTCCTCTCGGCTTTCTCTGTTAGCTGCTCTACTCCTAACATAGGCGCGTTGGGGTGCCCTGCAGCTCCGTGGTCTTTCCCTGTCTGCACGTGTGCCTTGGGGTCTCCCGTGAGGTGTCCCTCTGGACCCCATGCCAGGTTTTAAGCTTGGGTCTCCATACCTCTTGGACATGCCATGTGAATGGACCTCTCAAACACCACGCGTCTCCAGGTGTGCCCCTTGCACAGCCGGCCGTCCTTCAGATGCTCAGATAAAAATCTTGCAATTACTTTCCCCTGAAGACTCCAGGGATGAGCCCAAAGCCAGGTGGAACCTACTTAACATACTTTATCACTGTCCAGTCTCAACTTTAAATTACCTTGACCATTTAACTCTGACTTCAGTTGCCCCTGCCTCTTCCTCCTCTTCCTCGTCCCACCCTCTGCCTCCTCCTCTTCATCCCACACTGCCCCTCCTCTTCTTCATCCCATCCTCTTCCTCCTCTTCCCCATCCCATCCTCCCCCTCTTCCCCTCCTTGTATTTCTCTTCTCCTCCTCCTTTTCTTTCTTCTCTTTCTCCTCCTTTCCTTCTTCCCCTTTCTCCTTCCTGTGTGATTTATTCAGACTATGATCTTAATTCTATTCATAACATCAATAAAAGTCTCCCCCAGACTCGGAAGGCTCCAGTGACTTAACTTGCAGAGAACTCTGGGGCCTGGGCTCCGCTCGGGATTTCAAGGCCGATTCATACTGCAGTCAAGGCCACTGTGACTGCAGGGTGGGAAGGGACATATCAGCGTTCTGTGGTTGCGTTTGGCTCCCAAGGTCTCATACACTGGCTTTGTGGTCCTCAGTGTAATGATGTGTGAGATGGGACCTCTGGGAGGCAGGGTCTGGGGAAGCTGAGCTCAGAAGCAGTCAGGGAAATATTCAGGAGACCAGGTCCTCCCAAGGACAAGTCCACCTCCCAAGCCACGCTGTGGCTTCCCACTTCCTCCCACGAGTGGTTTTGCAGTTCTCACACATCTGCCCATCAGGCCCTTCCAAAGGCTACATGGGTAGGGCTGTCAGATCTTGGACTTCCAGCCTCCAAAGCTGTGAACCCAGTGAACCCGTTCTCTTTATAAGGCTCACCCACTGTGCTGGCTAGTTTTTATGTCGACTCTACACAAGCTAGAGTCATCAGAGACGAGGGACTTCAATCAGGACAATGTTCAATACAGACCCAGCTGTAAGCAAGCCTGTAGGGCATTTTCTTAAATCGTACTTAATGTGGGAGGTCTCAGCCCATTGTGGATGGTGCTGCCCCTGCACTGGGTTCTGTAAAAAAAAAAAAAAAAACAGGCTGAGCAGCATGGGGGAGCAAGGCAGTAAGCAGCATGCTTCTGGGGTCTCTGTATCAGCGCCTGCCTCCAGGTTCCTGCCCTGTTTGAGTTCCTACCCTGACTGCCTTCAATGATGAACAGTGATGTGGGTGCGCAAACCAAATAAACCCTTCTTCCCCCCCCCCCCTGCCCCAGTTGCTTTGGTCGGGGTGTTTCATCTGTGATAGAAACCCTCAGACACCTACCTCAAGCGTCTTGTAACTCAGAAGAGGCCAATATATAAGGCCCGGGGCAGCCCTTTCGGCCAGTGTTTTGGCGGGAACATGCCTGGTATAGCAGTAAGAACGTTTTTGTATTCAGGAGGTTCATTGAGAACATCAGAGCAGTTAATGTGTGTTTCTAGGGAGGGGGAAGACAGTGACTTCAGCCTTGGCTGTGAACAGTTAGGTACTGTAGGACACCCCAAAAACTGTACCCTTTGGCTAAGCAAGAGCCAAAGCCACATTCCTAAGTTCCCCTCACCCCTCTCAAGGACGAAGACAGCAGAGATGAATCAGGACACCAAAACAGTGGCTGTTTTTCCATCCTGGGTCTCAGGCTGTTCCATCGACAAACAGTGCCCAGAGTTACACTGAGCTTCACAGTTGATGTGTGGCCACCACAGCGGAGAAGTTGGCTCCTGCCTGGTCAGGTCTCTAAGCAACACCCACCATACGGGCACTCAGGGCATGGAGGAGCTGCCAAGCCTCAGCTCCCACCTTTGATTTGGCGCCTGGAATTTCCACGGGCGCTCTGTGTCCCGTTCTCAGCATAGCTACTCTTCCAAACTGGCTTCCAAAGCCCTGGGCCACAGAAGCCAGGCTAAGGGAGAAGCAGGGAGGAGATACAAGGTCTGCCCTCACCAGCCATCTGCTGAACCTGCAGCCCCACAGACACTCGGGTGGGAGTCCCCAGGCTTGGCTCCACGTCCTGCCTCTCTCGCCTGCTGGTTGTTTCAGCTCGCTTGGCTGACCACTGGACGCCTTGCTCAACTTTCAGTGTTATGGTGAGGGCTGGACTCAGGCTCACAGGACTGGAATGTGCAGACCCAGGTGCAAGGGCTGACTCTGCCTTTTATTGGTTGTATGGCCTTAGGTGGCTCCCATACCCTCTGCCATGTCTCATCTGAGTCTTTCCAGAGGCAATGAGATGTCCTCCCCCTCCCTCCGTCTCCCTCGTTCAACAGCCTCTATTGGCATGTCTGTCGTGGTGGGTGGCTGTAAGAGCCGCCACTGATATGTGCCGTCTCGCTTCCCTTTCGCCTGCTGACTGAGAAGCGGCTGAGTCTGAGATACCGAGAGGGATCCTGAGATGACCACAGTGCCCTTGGAGACCCCAGAGTCCAGCTGTGCACCAACCACATATCTGGTCCCTCTCTGTCCTCAGGCTGTGGCTCCAGAGGCCAGAGGACACACTTTGAAACTGAGATAGAAGAATTTGCCTGAGCCGGGCAGTGGTGGTGCACACCTGTAATCCCAGCACTTGGGAGGCAGAGGCAGGCAGATTTCTGAGTTTGAGGCCAGCCTGGTCTACAGAGAGAGTTCCAGGACAGCCAGGGCTACACAGAGAAACCCTGTCTCGAAAAAACCAAAAAGAAGAAGAAGGAGGAGGAGGAGGAGGAGGAGGAGGAGGAGGAGGAGGAGGAGGGGGAGGGGGAGGGGAAGGGGGAAGGGAGAGGGAGGGGAGGGGGAGGGGGAGGGGAAGAAAAATTTGCCTGAAGTCATTCAGTGAATTAGCCAGCTAATTCCTAAATCTGGCATGGCTCCCTCTGTTTTGATGGGATTTTGGTCAAGAACATGGATCAAACCGGGCGGTGGTGGCACATGCCTGTAATCCCAGCACTTGGAAGGCAGAGGCAGGCGGATTTCTGAGTTCGAGGCCAGCCTGGTCTACAGAGTGAGTGCCAGGACAGCCAGGGCTATACAGGGAAACCCTGTCTCAGAAAAAAAAAAAAAAAAAAAAAAAAAGAACCTGGATCAGGCCTGGGGGAGGGACGGCAAGATGGCTCAATAGGTAAAGGTGCTTGCCAAAAGCCTGGAAACTTCCATCTGATCCCTCAAACCAATGTAAAGATGGAAAGAACTGACGCCACATGGTTGTCCTTTTCATCCCATATGTATGTCACGTCAAGACCCCTGTGCTTGCTCATGCTCCCCCCTCTCTTTCACACACACACACACACACACACACACACACACACACATCATCATCATCATCATCATCATCATCATCATCATTTTTAACTTAAAGGAGGTGGCATTTGGTAGCCTGGGTGACAGGAAGGATGAGATCACCTTAGTGTCAGCAAAGAGGCCCAAGTGGCTGACACCCAGTCATTCTGTCAGTGGGGGGCAGGTGGAGGAGACCCGGAGGAGACCTGGAAGTCTTAGCCTGAAGCCACAGAACTGTTACCTGCATATCTGTTCAAACCCTGAGCTCGGGGCTGGGACTCGTTTACTACGGTAGAAGCTGTCCAACCCGGGAGAATGGAGCTGATTGATGAGAGGGACTGAAGTCACATGCAATAACAGCCAACTTTATCCAGAATATCAGACAATTTTTTTAACTTTGAGGATTATGAATAAGGTGTGTGATCAGAAGGACAAGCCACACATAGCAAAAACATATTTTCCATAGAGGCATATAAACAAATAACAATAGACAGTTATAATAGTGATCTGAACTAAATTCACTCCTATCTGCTACACCTGGGAAAGGCATAGAAACACATTCCAGGAGCTATCCTGTGTTTTGAAGAAATGGAAGTCACAAAACTGTTTTTGGTTTCTTAGTGTTTTCTCATAAGCACTCAGAATTATCCTGACACAGCTCCATTCCTGGACCACGTTCAGACAGGGGAGCATAAAGGAGCTGGGTACTTCTGTGACTCCTGGAGCGTACCGTACTGTCTTGAGGTGGGGGAGGCTTGGCTGCTGAGGCACCCTGGGTCACCAGAACAGGTTTCTGGGAGAAACCGGGTCTCATCTGGATCATAAAGAGCAGACTGGAGACAGCCAGGTAGGAAGGAGCAGGGAACAGTGTGGGACAGGGCTTTCAGGAGCACGAGAGGTCAGGACGGCGTCCACTGTGAGGGGGACTAGCCTCTGGTCAGAGGAACATTTGTCATGTCTTCCTCAGGGTGGGAGATGGAAGTGAGAAGGAAGAGGATGCAGGGCGGGAGGGGTGCTGAGGGAAGGACAGGAAATGGGGTGTCTTTACTTTGGCTCCCACACTCCCTGAACTTGCTCACTCTGCTCCAACCACACTCCTGTTGACCAGTCTTCCGTGGTCCTGCTGAATTCTGCCTCAGGACCTTTGTATGAGCTATGCCTCTGGCCTAGATTACCTTCTCCTGCAGTCTCGTCATCACCGCTCTGTGCTCATCTCTCTGACGGTTCCTCCTCCCCACCTCCCCTTATTCCTGCCCCTTATTCTGATTTGCATATCCCCCAAGGATCTGCCTTTTTCTGACATGCACATCCGGGTGCCATCAAGTGTGACCTGCACAAAATTATCTGGCTTGGCGGGACCCTGAGTACCAGAAGTTGTGCGGTGGGTGCTTGGGAAAGTGTGCTGCTTGAAGGAGTGTCTTGGTTATTCTCCTATTGCTAAGACACCACACTCAATGAAACTTATAAAAGAAAGTTTAATTGGGCTTATGATTCCAGAGGGCGGGTGGCTGGAGCAGCAGCCGACAGCTCACATCCTGATCTGCAAGCAAGAGGCAGAGAGCATGCTGGGAATGGCATGAGTCTTTTGAAACCTCCAGCCTGTCCCCAGTGTCACACTTCCTCCAACAGAACCACATTTCCTAACTCCCCCTAAACAGTTCCAGCAATGGGGGACCAAGTATTCAAAAATATGAGATGGGGGTGGGGGATGGGTGGGAGGATGGTGGGTAGGGGGTGGATACCCTCACTCAAACCAACACATTCCTCTTCCTGGTGCCTGTAGGCTCCTGGGAAAGCACGTTTAGGCCAACTTCAAAAGTCTCCGTAGTCTTTCAATCTCAACACTGTTTAGAAGTCCAAAGTCCTTCTGGGACTCAAGACAATGTCTTCACTGTAATCCCCTATAAAATGAAAAAGAAAGGAGCATACATTACTGAATGGGTGGGCGGGGTGTACAGTAAGGAGATACTGGACCAAAGCAAGATTGAAAACCAGCAGGGCAAATGCCAAACCCTGGCGTTCCATGCCTGATGTCCCGTTTTGCTGGCCGCACTCCACACGCTCTGCAGCTCTCCCTGGCAGATATCCTCTGCATCTTCAGCATCCTGGGGTCTCCACTGTAATCCTGGGTTCACTTCCACAGCTTCATGCAATGGCTTTTCAGGGCTTCTGTGCAGGGCCTCCCCTGCCATATGCCTGGCCTCAGTGGCTGTCCTGAATCTCAGGGGAAGAGTCCACACCCCTTCACGTGTATAGCCTGCATGACTCTGAAGCCAGGACCACATGGATGGTGCAGCTGCCTGCTTGGGTTGGATTTGAGCCCCCTTCAATCACACTTATAGCTGCTTTCATTTATTGTTGCTTTTTAAATATATATATATATATATATATATATATATATATATATATATATATTATTTATATGAGTACACCCCAGAAGAGGGCATCAGATCCCATTACAGATGGTTATGAGCCACCATGTAGTTGCTAAAAATTGAACTCAGCACCTCTTGAAGAGCAGTCGGTGCTCTTAAGCATGGAGCCATCTCTCCAGCCCCTGTTGTTTATTAAGAGCAGAAAATTCCTTAGACCTTTTGCTTTGCACAAGTTGGAAGCTTAGCTGGGTGGGGGTGACCTGAGACCACTGCCCACCCCACCACGATCCCAGTGCAGATTAGACCTTTGTTTATGTCTTTAAGCACGAACTTTGGCTCCAGTATTATGTTTTCTGTTCTTCTTTTTCTCCTTAAACTGTATATTTTGTTTTTCTCTTTGCCCCGCTTGCTCTTTTTCATTTGCAGACCTACCTAACACTGACTACTAATAACCATGCTGCAGAATCAGTGCTAGGCTATCTTGAAATTTCAGATGAAATTCCCATTACTTTTCAATGTAGCCTCAAACAAATTCTCAGGACAAGGGCAGAAAATAGCCGCACTCTTTGCCAAAATAGCACAGGAACATTAGCCTAGATGCTAATACTGCTCCCCTCTGAGACCTCTTGAGCTCAGCCCCCATAGGCCACACTGCTCTCTTCCAAGCTCCTACTAGGATGGCCGGTTAGGTTCCACTTAATGTGTTTGACTGCCTTTCTAGTCCAAAGCCCCAAGCCCATAGTGGCCATTCTTATTCAAACCACACACAAGAAGTAGTCAGACCGAGTAGGAGGGAAATGACAGTAGTCACTGGGGACCATCCTCTCCCCATAGTAAGAAAATGTTGTAGGACCCTGGTAACCCACCAGCCAAAAATAAGACACTGAGACCTTTCAAAGCTTAGGTCTTAGCTGGGCAGGCTCTCACCTAGATCATAAGTTAACCCGACCTCCATGCTCCATCCTGCCGTGTCTATACCTATCTACATCTTCCAGGCCCACAGTCAAGCCTCTCTCCTCCCACATCTCCTGAAGAAAATACCCTCTTCTTCTTCCTAGAGTTCCTTTCTCTGCCCAGAAGTCCTGCCTTCTACTACCTGCCCTTGCTATTGACCATGAGCTTTTCTAACGGCAATCAGCAGTGAGATACATCTGATACCCCTCTTAAACAATCTAGGGAGAGAACAATGTGACCTTTCCTTCAGAATTTATAAAACAAGAGGCTAGTAATGGGTCAGAGTAATGACAATACCAGACTAGGTTAACATTTAGCTCACTACCAGTTCAGCAATTAACAATGGAATATTCAGAGACACGCCCCAATACAATGCGAATAAAGGTTACCTCTGCAAGGAAACCTCCCCAGTGGCACATAGAAGAATCGGAGCTGCAGCTTCCTGCAAGCCTTAAGTCTTTAGGCCTGAGTCCTTAGCTTGGTATTGCTCAGGGGACCTGTTGCTCTTGGCCTCTGGTGTGGGCAGGCCTTGGTAGAGGGCTGTGTTGGAAGTGGGCATGGTGCAAGGATGGATAGAGTTATGGGGTCAAAGCTGGCTCCTTTGGAGTGGCCAGGTGGCCAAAGCCCAACAGCCCCAAGCCAGAGACCAACCCTTTAACATTTAAGCCTTTAACACCCAGGCCTTTGGGCACTAGACGCCTGTAACGTGTTCTCTCACAATGCTCTCCCAGGTGTGGTCGCTTGCCTTTGAGGTTTGAACCCAGGTCCTCCTGCATGCTAGGTAAGTGCTCTAGTGATGAGTTAGACCCCAGCCATGCATCCGAGAATTTGAGGGCTGGAGATTACCCTTTACCCTCCCCAGATGCGGCGTCTGGGGATCACGGTACAGGGGGACTTTTTATAGAAGGTACTAAATCAGTTTGGCAGATAAACGTGGAGGACAATGTCTGTCTCAGATCTGCAGGAGAATTGGGCCAGCATTGAACTGACTGTAAGATACCAATGAGGGCTCAGCTCAAGTCAACGTCAAAGGACTCTTCCAGCTCCAAATAAGGACAAGATTGTCTAAAAAGACTTAGGCAGAAGAGCACGTATGTGATAGCAATAAAAGTTGTAGGTGTATATATGTGTGTGTGTGCATGTGTGTGTATGTACATGTGTGTGTATGGGCATACATGTACTTTGTTCTGACTGTCCATGCTAACTCACACCTTTCCTGCCCATTCTTGGTAGATGGTAGAAACTCTGCTACCAAGTCTCAGTTCTCAAATGCTCTGTCATCCTGAAGGGTATAAAGGTTAAGACATTGATGTAAGGGTTAATTTTTTAAAAATTTATCTCTTTATTTTATGTGTATAACTGTTTGCCTGCACATATGTGCACCATATGAGTACTTGGTGCCTGAAGAGGGTGTCAGAGCCCCCAGAAACCGGCTCATCTGCGTCTTCGTTTTTGAGACAAATCTTGTAGTGTAGCTCATAGTGAACTTAACCTCATGATCCTCCTGCCTCAGCTGCCTGAATGCTGACATATTACAGGGGGCACATCCAGCCTTTAGTTTGCATCTTAAATGACCCCTAAAGGCCTGTGTGTTAAAGGCCTAGATATTTAAGGGTTGGTCTCTGGCTTGGTGCTATCGGGGTGTGGGTAATGGGGTCTAGGGAGGGTCTTCAGGTCCTTGGGAGTACGTTCTTAACAGACACTATGGGACTTTTCCCACTTCTCTCTCATAAAGTAAACCTTGCTACTATGTCCTTGCCATAGCCCCCAAAGCACAGGGCCAATGGCCATGAACTGAAACCTCTACACCGTGGTCCAAAACAGGACTTTTTCTTTTTATGAAGGTGCTATCTCAGGTATTTTGTTGCAGCAACAGAAAGCTGAGAAGCCTGGTACTTTCATACCCAGCAGGGACAGGGATGTCCAGGTCAAGGTTATGACAGAAGAAGCACCAGTGTGAGGAGGACTGCAGGCAGACAGTCTGGGGTCCCCAATCTGACTTATTTATGTCCCTCACCAAGGTAGGTCAGAGGGAGCCACACAACACATAGACTGGGCTGCTCTCCAAGGCCCTGAAGCTGCTGCAGGATTGGGCAGGCAAGGATTCTGACATCAGTTCTTGCTTTCTGGTTGCTGTGTGTGTGAGGGTGGCTCCCGCTTTCCCTAGCTCATCAGGTGTGAGGATCCAGGCGTCCTCCTAGCCCCAGGAGCTTTCTAGATTGGGCCTTGGGCCAGAGTCTACATCACCTGGCAAGAAGTCAGGGCATGAAGGCTAGGTAGGCTGAGACCAAGCCTGGGAGACTTCTGGGTAAGTGAGAAACTGCCTGCTCCTCCGGGCTGCTCCGGGCCTCCAGAGCTCAGGAGGAGCTAGGCTAGCAGTGTAGTAAGAGGACAGGTTTGCCCCTTAAACACTGGCTGGAAAGCCAGGCAAGATGCTGGCTGAGTCTTCAGGAAGAGAAGATTGAGAGGAAAAGGCTTGTCTGAATCTAAACCTCAGGGCAGGAAGCAGGACAAGGCCAGGATGTGGTGGATGGGTCCTGGGATGTGAGACCTCAGCCTAGTTCCTCCTGCCCTGCTCAGTTGAAAACCCTGGGGAGAAGGAATCAAGAATAAGCATCCTGTGGTCATAGGCCAGACTGTCATAATAGGATGCAAGCCAGACACCCTCTCAGGAAGGACCAGCAGTGGCCATGGGGTCCAGTCCAGCTCTGCCACTTAACCCGCTATGACATTGTGGTGAGTGACCTCACCTCCTGGAGCTCAGTCTTCCTCTGTAAAAATGAGTTTTTTTAAAGGTCAGAAGAATACAAGGTTGGTTTGTTGGTTTGTTTTGGTGTTTTGCAACAGGGTCTTTCTATGTATCCCCGGCTGGCATGGAACTAGCTATGTAGACCAAGCTGGCCTCAAACTCAAGAGATTCACCTACCCCTGCCTCCCAAGGCCTGTCCTCACCATTGTCCACTGATCTATGGTCAGAAAACTGATGTAATAACTACCTCTCATCATGTGGGGACAAGGAAAGGGTTAACCTCCTGGGCTAGCTAGGAAGGCTAACTCAGCTACTGCAGGAGTAAGGGACAGAGCCTGACACACAGCGGTCACCCACAGTAACCTGTCATACACCGTGAATGTTTCTGTCACCTTCGTAGCCTTCTTCCAGGAAATGATGAGCAAGAGCAGGGCAAGGACCGCAGCCGCTGCAGGGTCACACAGTGGGATGCCCCCTCCTCCACCCTGGCGGCTCGGACCTCTCCTGTTCATCTGCAGGCACTGCTGGCTCCTCTGGAGCTGGCATCAGCCCCAGCCAAGCTGGAGAGCCAGCAGCAGGGCCACACGTGGGGCTGCACGTGCTGCTGGGAGGGCCTGCTCACATGTCCACCCATGAGGGGCCTCCGGCCTTGCCGTGGAGCTGGCCAGTTTTTACAGGGTGTGGTCCTTCCTCCCTCCTGGTAGGCAGGGCCTTGCTGTCAACCCGTTCTTTCCCAACCCTTGAGACTTTAAAAAAACCAAGTCCAGATACTTTTCTGGTCAAGAGCAGTCCCTGCTGTGTCCCTCCATCCTTCCGAAGCAGCCTCCCCCCTCCCGCCCTGGTCCTACCTCACAGCCGACACCTGTTCCAGCTGCCAGGGTGTCTACGCTATAGGTAGAAAACCAGGAGAGTGGACTCTGTCCGCCTAAGGAATGGCTCTCTCTAGGAGGGTACAGGGTGCAGTGGACAGAGGAGGGCTGCAGGCCTGCAGTGCTAGTGTGGGGCTCTGCGGAGGAACCATGGAAATTAGGCACAGTGGTGGGGGGTTGGCAAGATTTCTCAGTGGGTAAAAAGGTCTAGGACTGAGTTTGCCCCCGAACTTATGCAAAGGTGGAAGGCACATGTGTCCTTTTCACACAATAACACTAAAACAAGCGTTTAAAAGATAATGATGGCAAAGAAAATAAATCCTAAATATAAAAATGTTACAAAACAGACACATGCCATGAAAGTCCCTTGCCCCAGACTCAGCACCTGGCAGCCTCACCGATGACCCCTGTGCCCCATGGGTCACCTTTAAGGGAAGGTGGTTTTTAGTTGTTTATTGAGAATGTAGCTGTCCCTCTGCCGTGCTGATACACGCAGCTGTGCTTAAAACTCTGGACATGCTCCCACTTGGGTTTAGAGACAATCTATTTGTGCTTCATTTAAGAATGTTTTTATTTGTTTATTATTTTGTAATTTTTATGTATGGGGAGTTCCTTTTGAAACAGGGTTTCTCTGTGTAGCTCAGGCGAGCCTTATACTGGCAATGATTGATCTTCTGCTTCAGCTCCCTCAGCGTGCAGGTCATCACAGCTGGCTGCAAATAAATGTATTACCACCCCTGCCCCCACCACCACCCCACCACCCCACCACGACCAAACCACCACCCACCACCACCCCACCACAACCAAACCACCACCCACCACCACCCACCACCACCACCCACCACCACCACCCACCACCACCCCACTACCACCCACTACCACCCCACCACGACCAAACCACCACCCACCACCACCCACCACCACCCACCACCACCCACCACCACCACCCCACTACCACCCACCACCACCCCAACACTACCAAAACACCACCCACCACCACCCCACCACGACCAAACCACCACCCACCACGACCAAACCACCACCCACCACCACCCACCACCACCCACCACCACCACCCCACCACCACCCCACCACCACCCCACCACGACCAAACCACCACCACCCCCGCCACCACCCCACCACCACCACCACACCACCACACCACCGCCACCCACCATCACACCACCATACCACCACCACCACCCACCACCACCACCACCTGCACCTACCACCACCCCACCACCCTACCACGACCAAACCACCACCCACCACCCCACCACCACCACCCCCGCCACCACCACCCCACTACCACCCCCGCCACCACCCCACCACCACCACCCCCTCACCCCCCACCACCACCCCACCACCTCCACCCACCACCACCCCACCACCACCCACCACCACACACCATCACACCACCACCACACCACCACCACCATCAACCACCACCACCCCTCCCACCCACTACCACTACTACTACTATTACTATTACTATTAGTTTTTGAGATAGAGTCTCAAAAACTTAGGCTAGCCTGGAGCTCATGACAACCCCCTGTCTCAGCCTTCCAAGTGCTGAGGTTATAGATATAAACTGCCATGAATAGCTTCTAAAAAGTGTGTGTGTGTGTGTGTGTGTGTGTGTGTGTGTGTTATGTGTGAGTGTGTGTGTGTTATATGTAGGTATATGTATGTTTGTGTGTATGTGTGTGTGGTATGTGTATGTGTGTGTGGTGTGTGTGGTATGGTGTGTGTGTGGGGGTATATGTGAGTGTGCAGACACAAGGTAGGTTTCTGGCTCTCTTACTCTCCGCTTTACTCCCTTGAGACAGAATCTCTCATGGAGCCCGGAACCAGGTTGACAGCCAACAGACCCCACAATCCTCCTGCCTCCTGCTACACCCCAGTGCTTATGTTACAGACATACAAAGCATCACAAAGCCTTTTATATGGGTTCTGGGGATTTGAACTCAGATCCTCACATCTGCCCAGCAAACACTCTTACCTAGTAAGCCAACTTCCAAACTCCTAACAGCATTTTTTACTTTTACTTTTTTTTCCTTTTTTTTTTTCCCCCTATAACAGCCTTGGCTGTTATAGAACTCTCTGTAGACCAGGCTGGCCTCAAACCCACAGAGATCCACCTGTCTCTGCCTTCCCATTGTGGCATTAAAGGCCTGCTCCGCTGTGCCTGGTGATAGCAGTTTAGAATGCGCACGCAGCTGCCCGTGTTTATGGGGTTCAGGGTGGTAACGAGATTCACAATGACGTCATGCTCACTAGCACAGCCATCTTTGTGCCTCTGGTTGCAAAAATAACTTGCCATGAACCGTGGCCACCCTCCTTGCTCTGGTGGACCCTGACTCACTCCCCATGAAATTTGGTAGCCATCATTCAGCCTCAGGGGGAGGGTCTCCTGCCTCTGAAGCCAGCAACTCCTTAGTCATCAGAAATCTAATAAAGGTTCTCCAGTTGGCTCTGCGGTTCACCTTGGGGCCAAAGCTGATGGACAGTCAGAAGGATGAAAAAATTGGAAGTTAAAGTCACCGTGACCTGGGTTGGTGAGGACAGAGGCAGGGTGGGAGCTGGTAGGGGCTGATCTCCCCACTGTCCCCACAGACCCCATTCCTGCCTCAATATGTGTATGTTAGACACCTGCTGTTGGGGTTTTGATCTTAAATGTCACCCAGGGGCCCATGATTGCTTGGCCCATGGTCAGCAGTGCACTGGTCATGATAGAACCTTGGGATGTGAGGCTCAATGAGGGTCATGTTCTTGAAATGGATGGAGACCCCCTGTCCCCGTTTTTTTCTTCTGCCTCTCATAAAATGAGTGAAACCCCTCTATCTGCCATGACAGACTATGATGCTTCAGGTCCAAACAATAGTTTCAGGTGATCACGGACTGAATCCCAAAATTATAAGCCAAGACAAAATGTTCCTTCTTTTTCTTTTCTTTCATTTTTTTAACTTTTCTTGTGAATGGGAGTGCATGTGCCTGCACGTGTGTGCAGAGTGCATGTGCCTGCGCATGTGTGTGCAAAGAGCATATGTGCCTGAGCATGTGAATGTAGAGTGCTTGTGTGCCTGTGTATGTGTATGCAGAGAGCATGTGTGCCTGAGCATGTATGTGCAGAGAGCTTGTGTGCCTGAGCATGTGAGTGCAGAGTGCATGTGTGCTTGTGCATGTGTGTATAGAGAGCATGTGTGCCTGTGCACGTGCGTGCAGAGAGCATGTGTGCCTGTGCATGTGTGTGCAGAGTGCATGTGTGCTTGTGCATGTGTGTGCAGAGTGCATGTGTGCCTGTGCATGTGTGTGCAGGGTACATGTGTGCCGGCACAAGTGTGTGCAGAGGGAGGCAGGTGTCAACCTCAGGTGTTCTTCCTCAGGAACTGTCACATTGTTTTATTTTATTTTTACATGTATTTATTTAGTATGCTGGGTAGGAGAAGACATGACTCTGTATGTGTGTGAAGGTAAGAAAATAACTTGCTGGGGCCATGGGTTCCAATTCAGGTCATTAGCTTGGCCTAAAGTTTTCCTGCCACCTGCACCACCTTTGCCTTTACATTTTTTAAAAAAATTTATTGTTTTTAAGATTTATATATATATATATATGCTCTATCTATGCATACACCTGAACACCAGAAGAAAGCATCAGATCCCATTACAGATGGTTATGAACCACCATGTGGTTGCTGGGAATTGAACTCAGGGCTTCTGGAAGAACAGCCAGTGCTCTTAATGGCTGAGCCATCTCTCCAGCCCTATTTATTTTAGTTTATGTCTATGGTCTGTTTGCCTGCATGTATGTATGTGCACCATGTGAGTACCTGGTGCCCTTGGCGATGGCATCCAGCATCCTAGAACTGGAACTAGAGATGGTGGTGAGCCACTATGTGGGAGCTGGAAACTGAATCCAGGTCCTCTGCAAGAGCAACAAGTTTACACAACTGCTGAGCCTTCTTTCCAGTCCCCAAGAATTTGTTAGCATTTGGTGAATGTCCTTGTGTGGAGACTGGTACCCTCAGCCTTCCTGATGAAGCCTTGGGTCTTCAGGATGACAGGCTGTATAGGGGACTTTCCCTTCTCCAGTCCCACCTCATCAGTGATGGGACAGCTCCAGCCTTGAGTGGTCAGCATTTCCAAGTGTCTACTCGTTGATGGGTGCCCACAGGTTAGCCAGGTTGACAGTGGACCTGAAACTGTTTCCTCTTTAAGTGGGGTGCCTCAAGTGGCACCCAGCTTTTCCATAGCCACCTGGATGATAATTTGCTGACACTCATCCTATGGTGATGCACGCTTCTGGCATTCCCCCAGCCTCTGTGTTACCAAGACCTGGGCTCACATGGGCCTGAAGTTTCCAGATCTTCCTCAGTCTGGATGGTATGGTGATCTGGAGGCAAAAGGCAAAAAAGAGCCACACCCTCCCCCCAACCCCCCACCCCCACCCCCAACCCAGATTGGTTTTTTTGTTTATTTTTGAGACAGGGTCCCACTCCGTAGTCTTGGTTGTTCCAGAACTCCCTAGGTAGACCAGGATGGCTCAGAACTCCTAGATATCTGTGTGTTCCTGCCTCTCTGGTGCTGGGATTAAAGGTGTGCACCACTATGCCTGGCCCAGTTCAGCTTGTGTTTTAAGACACAGCTCTTACTGGATAAACTGACTGGCCCTGGGGTTGCTTTTCTGACTCCCTGGTGCTGGGATTACAAGCATGAGCTACTCAGGTGCTGGGAGGGTAAACCCAAGTTCTTGCTTTTTAAAAAGCTGTGCTTTTCTACGCCTCATCTTACGCCAGTTCAGGGTTATCCTGGGACTGCTTCCTTGCAGTGGCCAAGAGGTGTGTGATGAGATGTTGAAGCCCAAGACCTGCTCTTTGGAATTTTATTTATTTTTATTTTTTGCGTACAGGTGTTGTGACTACACGTGTACCACATGTGGGCAGTACCCACGGAGGCCAGAAACGTGCATCAGATCCTCCGGAGTTACAGCTGCTTGTGAGCTGCCATGTAGGAGCTGGGAAGTGTACCCAGTTCTTCTGAAAGAACAACCAGTGCTCTGAACTTCAGTACACTGGGCCACCTCTCGGCCCTCAACAGCTGCTCTTTATCCTCAGCTTCCAGAAGCTTCTTTCTTAACAGGATGGCTGTTGACACATACTCAGATGACTGTGGACAGGAGAGGCAGGGCACTGTTCCCTGTGGCATCTGAAGCTATTAGCAGAAGCCTTTAGTCACTCGGAGCTTTGACTTCTAGCATCAGGGAAGTGCTGTGGTAATGACTGCCAGAGAGCTCTGTGCAGCAGCCTTCTGAAGACACGTCAGGATACCCATGGAAATCTGCTACTTTTATTCAGTCAAGGCAGGTTCTTGCACCAGGTGCACGCCTCTAATCCCAGCACTTGGGAGGCAGAGGCAGGTGGATCTCTGTGAGTTTAAGGCCAGCCTGGTCTACAGAGTGAGTTCCAGGACAGCCAGGGCTACACAGAGAAACTCTGTCTCAGAAAAATAAAAACGAAAAGACAGGTTCTTGATACATGATCTAGGCAAACCTCCAATTCCTGTTCTTATTGCATCCTGCTTCTCGGTGTCGGGATTGTAGGGCATATAACCAACCATGCCCTACACAATATTCTTGAGAGGTTGGGGGGGGCGGTGGCAAGAGACTATCATAAGTCCCTCTGCATGCTAAGCAGACACCAGCTGAGCTACATCTCCAGCCCTCCACACATTTGTGCTGTGAGAGGTGCCTGTGGACTCCTTTTGGAGCACACAATCTGACTTCTAGGGTTTCCCACAGCTCTGAACAAAATGTTTAGAACAGCAAAGCGATGCATCCCGGCACAGGAACAATACGCTTGGGAATGGCCACACACATGAACACATGTCCTTCTTCTGGGTAACCATGACCTTCCAGATTTTCATAGCGCTCTCCAGCTTGAAGGACATTGGTTTCTGATTCATCCTTTATCGCCACCCTGTCTCCCTCCGCTCGTCAGATGCACTGCTCTCTTGCAAGTCCTTGCAATACTGTGAGACAAAAACCTTGAGGTCCCCTCTAAATGGAAAGCGCCCCCACAGCCTTTGGTCTCAGAGACCTGATGGACCCATGCCCCCTGCTCCGTGTGGCCAGTGCCACCTTTAAATGACAAGAGTTCATTTTTGAAGTCTTCTGCCTCCTAAATTTAGAACCATAGATTAAATCCAAATAAGTGGTTAGTTACATAACTTCACATTCCTCTTTATGGCCCCCTCCCCCTTGGAATAATCAGCCTTAATCAGCTAACAATGAGGCCCTGGATGTAGCCCCAATCCCCCTGAGAAGCTATTAAGCTTATGTAAGGAGTGACATTGGCCTGGTGTGCTAGGAAGCTTTAAAACACATCATCTGTCATCCTATCTTCCCCCTCTCTGTTTGTCCTGATCCATACATACATACACACACACACACACACACACACACACACACCGCCTCTCACATGTCCATCAAAATGCCAAAGCTGCTTAGCTAGCCTGGGCTGGAGCACAGGCAAGCTGAGAGAAGGCTGTACTCATCAGAAGGTTCAAATATATCACCTAAAAATAAAACCCCTAAATCTGTAGCGACAGCACACCCAGGGAGGAAGGAAACTCTCTGCCATCGACCCACTGGTGGGAAGTAAATAGGGAGGGGCAAAGAGGGGGATTTGAGAGGAAAAGTCTCTTAGAACGGCTCAGCAATGAAATGGACAGCCAGAGGGAGCTCCCTGCTGTTGGGGGTGAGGAAGCCGAGAATTCGTGCCCCGAGCAGAGACTGAGTAGTGGTGTTTATCCGTGGTCTGTGCTAAGGACGGTCTTCTGTGACTGCTGATGGAGAAGGAAAAAGGGTCGCACCTCAAATGACAAAGGAGGAGTCTTCCTAGAGTTCTGAACACACAGAAGGGGCTCTGAGGCTCGATGAGAGTTATCTTGATTGATTAGCAATGTCTGCCGTGGGTGCAGAAAACAGTAGAAGGTATGTTATTTGTTAGTGCTCTGTCTTGTCACTTATTAATTCCATTGTAAGCAAGGAAGCTGGCATTCTCAACAGGTTTCGGGTTGGCAGGTGACTGAACCAAGTATGGACACAGGCTGTTTGGCTTCAAAGTCTGTTGTGGCCAGTACAGTACTCTATGATGTCAAGAATGATCTTGAGGCTCAATATGTAACCACCAGGCAGCAGGGTCCCTCCTCTTCTAATACCACTTAGGTTTTAGGTCTCTTAGTTTCAGCTTTAAAACTGTGAAGGTTGCTCCAGTAAGGAACTATAAAGGCCTCTACCAGACTCTGGACAGACCCTCCAATAATCCATCTCCCATCTGACTCCTGACCCTGAGAAGTAAGAATAATGTGGGCGATCCTTCCTATAACACAAAAGCAGACTCTGATGCAACCACCATGGGCTGCCCTCTTCCTCCCTCCCTGGGCATGGGGGCACACCAGAACCTGGCCAGAGAGTCCACCACTCTACAGCAGACGTAGCACATGACTGTCAGCCACAGACAGCGACATAATACCTTCCAGGGACACCCCATTCTTGAATGGTACGTCTATGGTCAACTGTCATCATAGTTTCACACTGTCATCTGCAGGTCCCTATCCGATGGCTCCTCGTGCCCTCTTGTAAGTCATCCATCCTCCCCTCTCGGAGCCTGCTCCCTGCCTCTCCGTCTCCCGTTGCTCCCAGGGGAGAGCTCACTCTCCTCTCTCTCTCAGCTGAGGAACACAGTTGCCAGAAGAGAGAGATTTCACAAAGGCCACGGTTAAAGCCAAATGGAAAAGTTCTCCAACCAAAAGTGGTTTGGGGCCATCCCACCCTCCCCCTTCCCTTTTGTAAGCACAGGGGCAGTAGGATAACAAAGCAAGTCGGGCTCATTGAGGCCACTCAGGAGCTTGGCCCGGACCCTGGAGCTGGGGGACCCAAGGGCGAGGCTGCTTGTGTATGGTGCCAGTTGGTACCTTGTTGTGCAAGGCTGGGGGAGGGGCCAGGGCTGCCGAAGCTGGGAAAAGACGTTTGGTGCCTCCTGCCCACCGAAAGTTAACCTTGGATGGGCTTCAAAGCAGGCAAAGAGGCTTCCTGACGCCACAGAAGTGCCTCCTCCTTTAAAATTAAACCCCACGGGCTCACCCTCTCACGGAGATAAGTCAGGAGGTAAACTTCTGGCTGCCAAAGGTGGACCCTGGACAGCCACTACTTCCGGAGTGGACTTGAGCCTTTCTTGGCAGCCCATTAACTGAAGCTGCCTGGAAAATCACAGAGGCCAGTCATTTCCAAATTCTTGGCATCAGATCTCCTTGCACAAACAAAATCTTTCTTGAAAACTCGGTTCATTGAAACAGAAAAGCTCACAAGGTGCTCAGGTGGGATGAGCCGGGGACCCATCTAAGATGCTGGAGGAATGGCAAAGGATTCCTGAGTTTCCCTCAGGGTGGGGGTTCCTGGTATCTTGATTCTCTGAGAGCCACCAGCCCAAGCAAGGGTTAAGAGGGGCTGGAAGTGCCTGCCGACAGCCCGGGATACTGTGATTGTCACATCTATTTCTGTCACCTGTTTGCCTCCCTGAGCCCCGTGTCGCCACAGCTGACATTTAAATGAGTTTGCATTTGTGGATCCCACACCAACTGGTGCTGTGGGTGCTGTGGGGTACTGAGTAAGGAGGGCTTCAAACCAGACAGATGGAAGGGAGTGGCTCCGAGGATTATGATGGTGCCATCCCAGACCATCAGCAGTGGCCAGAAGCGTCTGATGAGCCTTAAAGACACAAACCAAGTTGCTGCAGAATGCTGGGATGTGGGTAGACCTGTTCCAGGCGCTCTTTCTTTGTGCTGTGTGGCTTCAGCCGAGTGATACCCTCTCTGTTTTCATCATGAGGACCATTGTTTCCTCAAACACCAAGTGTGTTGCACACATCATGGCCTTAGATTGTATCACCTACTAGGGAAACTGTTTCCAGTCTGCCTTCCTTGGACTTTTGCTTCTGGTCACTCACCAGGCTGGGAGGAGGCTGGCGAGGGGGCACAGGGTAGTGCCAGGTGTCCTGCTGTGACAAACCCTGAGATGTCACTGTGATGCGCTACTAGCAGGACTGTAAAGTATGTTAGTTTCTGACTCATAATCATGTTTTATTTCTGCAGAGCAATTTCTGTGCCCTTCCCCCTGGTGATTTCAGTCAGGTTATCTGAACTATTAACAGACTTAAAGCAACCCTACCCGCCCCCCCCCAAAAAAACCCACAATTTAATGTAAGTATGGCATGCATGGGGTATGGCTCTTGCTTGTGTGAAGCTGGGGAGGATGGCTGGCCGATTGCTGGCATGGTAGACCTCCTTATCCCCAGCCTTGGAGAGCCACCCATGGTCTCTGGGACAAGGAATACAGGAAAGGCTGTGTGATGATTCGGAACTGATAGCCATTAGATGAGCCACTCAGGTAGGGGTTTGTGGGCCTGTTGGGTTACTGAGAAGTATTCTGTGGACTTGTAAAGTCTGAAAGGTAGAGGGTGGGTGAGAAGCCACTTTTGAGGAATTCCACAGAGCACCTGGCCTTACAGTGTCACAGTGGGCATGTTTCCCACTAATGCGTGCAATGCTCTTGCCAAATAAGACCCTTCCCTCCAGCATTCAACCCTGTGTGTTCATAACCTCAAACTCCACACGACCTTGTGGTATTCCTGGACTAGGGCCCAGAGTGACTCCCTGACTTCAGCTTGCTATCTGGGGCCTCATTGGAAGGAAGACAGGTAGCTTATGGAGTGGAAATCTCATGTGCTTAGGGGTGTAGACACTCAAGGACCCACAGACAAGGTTGCCATGGTGAAGCAGGCTTTCCCAGACCTGTGACTCAAGAGGCAAAGTCCCAGGATCACCCAGGCCTGGGTCATGTGAGCCAGAGGAAAGCAGGGCAACTTGATTGACAGCTTTGACCCTATACTCATCAAAGAAGGTCAGAGCTTCCCCAAAGAAAATCTGGAATGTCTTCTCTCGAAAAGGGAGTCATGGCTGCTGGGCAGGGAAGGAATGCAGCGGGGCCTGCTGTACCTTCTTGCCTATTTTTGCTGTAGTCTCTGTAAGCAGGGGCGAGAATGGACGGGCCTTTTGAGGGAATATCACATGTGTGAGAGCCTGGCTCTTAGCACTAACACTCTGTAAATGTCAGCGATTTAAAGTTTTCCCTCCCTCCCTCCTTCCCTCCCTCCCTCCTTCCCTCCCTCCTTCCTTCCCTCCCTCCATTCCTCCCTTCCTTCCTTCCTTCTTTCCTTCCTTCCTTCCTTTTTTTTTTTAAATTAAGAACACTAAGTCAAAACGTGTTTTTTGGCTAAGTGTGCCTACCAGATGTCACAAGCACCTTTAGTCCCACCCACAGAGGTTGTCTGGGTGACAGATGCAGGTTCAGATCTCAGAACCGGGACTGATATATGCAGTAGAGATGGCTAGCGTGGACGGAGTGCCTGCTGTATACTAAGCCTAGACGGCACTTCCACAGCAACTCTGTTTACTCACAGGAATTACATGCTGCTGTGAGAAGCCTTACCTGTCACTGAGGAAACACAGGCAGGACATGATAAATGTCCCATGTGACCTAATCAGGATTCATAGCTGTAAGCGATGGAGCTGAGTTTATCTAGCATGAGATGAAAAGGAATGTTCTAGATTGGCTCAGTGGTTGAAAGCACCGACTGCTCTTCCGAAGGTCCTGAGTTCAAATCCCAGCAATCACATGGTGGCTCAGACCATTCGTAACAAGATCTGACACCCTCTTCTGGAGTGTCTGAAGACAACTACAGTGTACTTACATATAATAAATAAATAAATCTTTTTGTTTTTTAAAGGAATGTTCTAGATCTTCAGGAATCTCCTGGGACCTTCTGGAAGTTTCAAGATCCAGACTCAGCTAGAGGCTGGGAGGGAGCTCTCTCTAGGCATGAGCTGGGAGTGCTGACTGAGATGGCTCTTTGCCACTGATGGACCGTGAAGCTTCTGTCACAGCGGTAGATATTGTCCCCCTGCCCCAGCACTTCTGCATCTGTCATGACATATGTAACGCTTCATGAGTCAGGGTCTAGCAAGAAGGGGAAAGGGGAGCAGAATGGAGAGCTAACAGGGTTTCTATAACCTCTGATCACCAGTCTTTCCGGAGGGAATTGTATCAGTTAGCTCTGTTACAGTCCTACCCCCAAAGCTCAGCGGTTTGAGACACTTTATTGTTCAGGACCTGTGGTTTGACTGGCATTTGGGCTAGGCTAGGAACTGTGGAGGCCTGTTTCCTGGGTCTCTCGTGTTCCTGACACAGGCCTGGTAGAGTTCTTATGGTGGTAAAGGCAGAAGCAGACCAGTGAAAGCACTCACCGGATCCAAGAAGAGAAGAGCTTATAGATATTGTTGATTGAATATTGGTCAATGTGCAGGTCTTGGTCCTATGACTCAAGGTCTGGCATAGCCGTCCCTCTGGGTCCCTGAAGATCTGGGCTCCTCTTATCTTTTCACTCCCTCCAGCATGGCTCTGTAGTCTCTGGCTTTGCTATTCTCTGCAACATCCATTCTGGAAGCATCCATGAGATTCCCCCTCAGCATTCTTCCCCAGAGAAGCCTTCTTGTTCTGGGCTGAGGTGTGTCCCTGACTCTCATGCTGAAGTCTTGACTGCTGATATCTCAGTGGGGACCATTTTTACAGACAGCACCTCTTGCAGTTCAGGCTGGCCTTGAACTTCTGGTGAGTCTGAAGACAGCTACAGTATATGCACATGCATAAAATCAATCAATCAATCAATCAATCAATCAACCAATCAATTTGTCACAGCTATAAGCCCCTGTCTGCAAGAGCCAGGGGCAATGGATCCCTGTGATCCTAGCACTGGGAATGGAAGAAGGAGTACTCAGAGCCATTCAGGGTAATCATCAGTTAAATATCAAGTTCAAGGCGGCACTGTCTGGCAGGGTATCAGCAGCTATGGGGGAAGGGAGCTTGAGTTTTCAGTCTGTGAGCATGTTAAAACAAACAACAGAGTCACAGGAGAAGAGGCATGTGTACTAGTTAGCAGGAAATACACTCAGGAGCCAAACACAGTCTGAAAAGCAGAGAAGGGGCCTCCTCCCAGGGCTGCGAGGAGAAAGAGTGAGGCTAGGATCTGAGTCTGCAGATCAGCCCAAGGACAGATAGCCCCTGGGTTGGGAGCTTGGTGCTAAGTCTCTTCCTGTGTGATGTTCTGATGGGAGTCTCATCTTGTTGATGACATCTAGTGACATTCTCTTGAAAACTGAGGGTGACTGAGCTCCCGTGTAGTCCACACTGTCTCCAGGCAGTAGCCGAGGTGGGTGTCCTCCTCTGTGCTGGGTCTCATCTCTAGGCAGGTTCAGGAACTGCAGGAAAACCCTTTCTCTCTTGTTGAGATGTCACCTAGTGATGCCAAAGCCTAGGCCACCACCCGCCACACCAGGACTCTCCAGGGCTTCAGCTACATATCTGGACCAAGTCTGTCTGCTTCTGACCGTGCCATGTCCTGTCTCCACCCATCCTTGGCTTCCCTTAGACAGTCCCTGCTTGTGACACAGAAGCAGACACCCAGGCAGGAAGTGGTCGGTGGACTTGTCCACAGGGTCAGAACACTGGGGCAGACCTAGCAACCAGCACTGGACAATTGTCTTTGCCAGAGATCCCATGACAATGTGAAGCTCTCTGACGAATATCTGAAGATCTTGGAGTTGCAACAAACTCTTGGTGGCCAAGAGGAAGTCTAGACAGGGGAGAGTCCAGTGGGAGCTGGACGACCATGGAGAGGAATGCTGTGAGACCGCCTAAGGATGGGGGAAATACAAAGCTGGGCCTTGGACAGCACTCATTGTGTGCTTCATTCATTCACTCATCCATCCATGCATTCATTCTAAAGAGAAGGTCTCATATATTGGCTGGCCTCTCTCTCCCTATGGAGCTGAGATTGACCTTGATTCCCCTGTCTATACGTCCGTGTGCTGGGATTACAAGCACACATCACTGGTCAGTGCATGTGACGCTGGACTTCAAACTCAGGGCCTTGCACAGTCTAGAGAAGTATTCTGCCAATGGAGAGTCCCAGCCTTCATTCTGCGCATTCCTATGAACTGGTACTGTTCTTTTGTTGGTAGGGACACTGAGCCAACATGGGGAGAGCCTCATGGCTGCAGGTGAGATACAAGGTATGAACTCCAGTTTCAGCCCATGGTAAAGCCATCAGTGGTAAGAACTGATCCAAGAGGGAGTCCTTGCATTGCCATAGCCCAGACCTTCATTATGCGGGCTCCTGTGGAAGCCACAACCAGGAGAAACACAGATGGGATAGTAGCCAAATACTTTATGCAGCAAGCCCTTCTAGAAATCAAAGCCAAATACCACATGGAGAAACTATTGTTCACTCCTAAAATTGACCAGGCCTAAACAAAGCTGATAAATCTGTGTTGGCGAGAGGTGTTGGTGTGGCTTTCTCCACTGTCCACTCCCACAGTCCCCAAAATAATGGGGCTAACCATCCATGTCCTGAACCCCGAAAGCTGAGAAATGTAAGAAACCTTTCTTCTGTTTAAGTGTGTTGTCCCAGGTACTTTGTCACAGTGTTGGAGCTACTGAAGGTAAAAACCAACATAAACAAAGAGCAACTGGAATTTTCCTTCGGGAAACAGACTAAACACACAACTTATTGAATTATTAAATGTATGCTTAAACACATGACCAACCCGACTGTTAGGCTTTTGGATATTTGGCCCTGAAAAATGAAAGCACATAATGTGGGAACACCCAGAAGTGGGTGCTTGCTTTATTTGTAAAGGTCCCAAACTGGAAACAGTCCCAAAGTCCTTCAACAGGCGAATGACTAAACAAACTCCAGCTACCTCCATAATATAGTCTTGCCCAGCAATAAAAAGGAGGAAACCATTGATAAAACAATAGCTTGAATTGACTTCAAGAGTATTACACTGTGAAAAAAATTATAATCTTAAAAGGTTAGACACATGACATCACTGTCTTTATACAACATTGTCAATGTACATAATTATAGCCATGGAGGATTATATACAAAGAACATTATATATATATGACTGATTATATACAAAGAACATAAATGGGAGAGATCAGGGCCTAGGAAGGGGAAGGGAGGACTCTAAAGATTTGTTTTATTTTAAATTAGAGGTGTGGGGGTGGGGTGGGATGCTATGTGCATGTGTGGGTGTAGTGCCCTCAGAGTCCAGAAGAGGGTGTTGGATTTCCTAAAGAAGGAGTTACAGATATGAGCCTCCATGTGAATTCTGGGTACTGACCCTGGGTTCTCTGGTAGAGCCGTGAGTACTCTGAACTGCTGAGCCATCTCTCCAGCTCTGAAGGCAAGATCTTAAAGTGTTAACCTAAAGGACTCTCTCTGTGGTGACTGGAATGTTCTCTATCCCAATCCACAAACTCCCCCTGTGTGAGAAAAATGTTATAAAGGACCGCAGAGGAAAACACACACCATCGAAACAACCCCACACATGTGAAAATTGGCAGAGTCCAAATAAGGTCTGCCTTTCAGTCAGTCACGCTGCACCCGTCAGTTTCTCAGCTCTGACAGTGTGCCATGGTTACGTAAGATGTTGTTCCTGGGAGAAGTGGGGTGAAAGGTGCCTGGGAGGGCTTGGGACTATTTTTGCAACTTCTTGTGGGTCTTAAACTATTTCAATTAAAAAAAAAAAGTAGCAATAGTTTGGAGTTGCTTTGTTCAGGATTTTTTCTTGTAAAAAAAAAATTAGCAAAATGAGAATGTGTGTAGAGCAAGTGCCATTGGTGCAAAAATCATCCTGTTGGTGCCAGACATTTCTGAAAAGATCAAGAAAGAACTGGAGAAACAGGGGTCTTTGGAGAAGCAAGGAAATCCAGGACATAGCGGCCAGAGAAGGTGGTTAAATGTTATGCTGAGGACCTCTATCACTTAAAAACAAAGCAAAACAAAACAACCTTCCCAAACCCTCTTGTAGCCCAGGGCTACACAGTAGAGGACGGCCTTGATTGGATTCGTGGTCCTCTTGCCTCTACCTCCTGAGTGAGGAGGAACCGGTCATGTGCCAGCACACCTAAACGTGTTTATATGTTCTTCTCTTTCTACATGTTAAACCCAGGCTTTGTGTATGCTGAGCAAGTCTCTCCCACTCACTGAGCTGCATGCTTAGCCTCACAATCACCTTTTTTCTCTGAGACAGAGTTTCACTGTGTAACTCTGGCTGGCCTTGAACTCACAGAGCTCCAGCTGTGTCTCTAGAGTGCCAGGATCAAAGGTTTGCGCCACCACGCCGGAGCCCCCAGTCAAATTTTTACATCCAATTTTTTGAAAAGCTGAGGGAGTCGGGGGTGGGGGGGGCGGTCTGAGGAGCTAAGGTTGTCCTCCTTTGCTCCTGGCAGAACTGCCTGAGGGAGTCTCAGCCTAGCGTGTCTCAGGGACCAAGTTCAATCTTCCTCAATAAAGCGATACTATACGAGGGAGGAAACTGAGGCACAGATAGAAGTGTCCAGTTGCTGCAAGCAGCCGGACAGGACTGGGACCAGGGTTGGGTGTTCATGGGCAGAATAGCACTCTATGTCTGTGGCTCATCTCCTTACCGACCCAAGCTCATTGCCCGCTGCACAGCATGCAGGCACAGAAATGGCGGGCGCAGCTTGCAAGTTAGAGAAAAAAAAAACTTTATTCCCCAGGGCTGCCACACCTGTGACACAGGAACGCAAATCGTCCGCCTGCTCCCTGTGGATGGGCGTAAGGCACTGTGGAGTAACGACGCAGGTAATTGCATGCGGTAAGGCGGCAACTCGACTCGGAAACTGTTCCGAGACCCACGTTCAGAAAGCAGTGGCAGGAGCAGGAGCCAAGGTGAAGTCTGGGACTTGATGACATCAAAAGGTCACCTCTCAGGTCCCTGCACAGAGAGGAGTTGGTGGCTTAGTGCTTCAGGTCCCTGAAGAGTAAGCTCTCCAGCAGGGGAAGACGGGTAAGCAGACCCCTTATCTGCACCACCTTTAAACTCACTGTTTCTTGGCTGAAAACGGGCAACTAGGAGCCAGTCGAGCTGGGTGCTTTATTCTACATCGTCCCCCACCCCCCACCCCCCACCTCCTGGCTCCGTCTCAGGACTCTGCTTCCTTCTCATAAATGGGGATCAAGTTGGTGCCTGCCTCTGCAGGCCTGCCGCCAGGCTGCATTCACCTTAGGCAGCAACGCCCAGCCTGTCAACATTAGGAGGAGGCCAGGTGAAAAGGTCACGTGCGGAATATTACACGGCAACCAACAGGAGCCAATCGCAGCTGTGGGCTTGGCGAGGGTGAAGCTCTGTGAGTACAGAACAAAGGAAACTTGGGGGGGGGGGATGGGGATCTGTCGTCTGCGTCTGCGTTGTTTTAGGAGGACTGCATCTGGAGTGAAATGTTAAAAGGTCAGGGTGATCTCTGGGGAGAGGGGTTGAGGCTGCGTGGGGGTGGGGGGGAACTGTGCTCACACAGGTATGCTCGCCTGTGACAACTGGACTGAAAAGAAATGGCTACCTGATACTGGGCCTCAGTTTCCCCGCTTTGTACGTCAGTGCAAGCAGCAGTCTTGCCCCGTGAGAGTATCTTGAAGGTCAGAGGGTAGCATGGGTATGGAGGTAACTCCATGAGAGGTCACCCCAGGGATGGATAGAGGCATCTGCAGCCTCTCAGACCTGGTATGGGAGTTGCTGTGTTGGTCTGGGAAGCCTGTGCTTGCACTGGATCCTGCTGATGCCCCTGTTCCCCAGGCCAGCCGGGCCAGGGAGCCTGGAGGGCCTCTCGAGGGCCTATGACGAGCTGCACCATCCTATCCTTTCCAATGGCTTCCCGCGTGGTACCAGGCACTTCCTGGCAGGTTTTCTGGCTACCTCTTGGGATCACAGTTGATGTTAGGAACGCCTGTGATACACAGACAAGCATGTCCTTGAACTGAATGAGGAATCCCGAGACCTATGTCTTACAGTGACTAGTTCATGGTGCCAGATGCCCAGGGCCACTAGGAGAAACTGTGCAAAAGGACAGGGGCTGCAGTCATCCCTGGGATGTGGTAGGCTAGGAGACTCCCCAGGTGAACTCATATTTATTTGCTCTCCGACCGAGTGGCACTGTGGGAACTGAGTCCTCCCAAAGTCGGCCATGCTGACCAGCAGGCACAGAGGCCCCCGCATAGCCTGGCCTTCCCATGACTCACACCTGGGAGAGGCTTCCTTCCTCTGCTTCATCCTTCCCTTGATGAAAACTGTTCTTTTAAATTACTGGATGTTTCAAGCATAGAGAAAAGTACAAAAACTAATATAGGGACGCCTGTGAGTTCTGCACAGTTTCCAATTCTGCCATGTTCCCCCTCCTCCTCCTGGTACATTATAGAGATATTGTTGACCCCAAGGTGCCTGGCCCTGGGGACCCGTGCCCCTCTTCTGCAGCTTACACTCCCGAATTTGTTTGCATATCCGTAACATTCTCGATTTGTTTGCTCTCGGGCTTTACCTGAATGGGACTCAGTGTAAGCCTGTTTCTGAGTCGTCCCCCCCCCCACTCTATCTATACATGGCTTGAATCCACTCACTTGTAGCCTAAAAATAAACAACAGTACATCGAGCCTTCTCCCATTGACGGATGGCGAGGCTGTCCCCAGTTGTTTGTGTTCAGAACCAGCTGTCCTGGGCATATTCAAATGTGTCTCCTCGCACAAGCGCAGACCTGAGATAGGGAATGGAGGCTGGGTTGCAGGTCCAAGGCCTGACACTTCTCTCCTCAGGACCTGACTGGTTTTCAAGATCACAATGCCAACTTATGATTCAGTGGCCCTAAAGACCCTTCTGTGTTCCCACTAATACTTGGGCCAAGATGAATCCTTACTTCTCAATGGCAAGACTAGTCTAGAGAGGAAAAGAACCTGATATCTCAGCGCTGGTAACCAAGGAGCCAGGCTAAAGCTGTCCCTTCCCAGTCCAGGTATCTGTTGCTATGTAACAAGCAGCGTCAACATTCAGAGCTTTAGAAGTTTGCTTATTTTTGGGCTGGAGCTGTGGGTCACCCAAAAGAAAGTTCTCCTAGCACGTGTGAGGCCCTGGGTTCAATCCCCAGCCCCATACATTGGGTGTGGTGGTACATCCAAGAATCTAGGAAGGTAGAGGCAGGAGGATTAGGAGTTTAAGGTTACCCTTGGCTATGTAGAGAGTTCAAGGCTAGTCTGGACCACATGAGATTCTGTCAAAGGAAAGGAAAGGAAAGGAAAGGAAAAAGGAAAGGAAAGGAAAGGAAAGGAAAGGAAAGGAAAGGAAAGGAAAGGAAAGGAAAAAGGAAAAAGGAAAAAGGAAAAGGAAAAGGGAAGGGAAAAGGAAAGGAAAGGGAAGGGAAGGAAAAGGAAAGGAAAAGAAAAGGAAAAGGAAAAAGAACAACAAAAATCATTCATTTCTTTTGTTCAGTAATATGCAACATGAGTCGAGCTTAAGGAGAAGCTTTGACTCTGATCTATGCAGTGTGGCTTTGGCTGGGACGGCTGGACGAGTACTTGGAATGTCTGTTCCTAAGATGGTTTACTAACTGCAATTTGATACCTGGTAGAGGCAGTGGGGGGGGGGCACAGCAGGAGACAATGCAGGAGGAGCCTCCTGCTTCACAGGGTCTCTTCAGAGCTCGCTTGGATTTTCTAAAGGTCAGGGAATTGGATTCCCAGAGCCCCTCAAAAAAAACCACACTGAGGCACCTCTGCCCTTCTCCACTGGTCAAGCAATCATGGGCTTCCCAGTGCCAGGAAAAGGAAACGCCATAGGCCACTTCCGATGGAAGGAGCGTCAAAGATTTTAGGTTTCATGTCTCATGCAACTCACCTGCTTCATCCACAGCCTTAGGCAGCACAGGGTTCAAGATATTCTGAGGGCAGCCAGAACGAAACAAGGATAGCTATCATGGCTGTTACCCTAGTCACCTGTAACTGCACAAACCCCAGGGTACCCTTAGCAGTCGTGCCCTGAGAGAGATGGCCCAGAATATCAGCGAGTGGCCGAATCTGCGAATGTGTATTATTTAGTTCAATGAGATATTTTTATGTAAAAATTATTTACCAATATTTTAACTCAAAACTTCAAGATTTCTGGAACTGAGATGACTCAGCCAACAAGGGTGCCTGCGGCCAAGCTTGATGACCTGAGTTCAATTCCCAGAACCCATGTGGTGGGGGAGAAGTGATTCCTACAACTTGTGCTCTGACTTCCAAACATGGACCTTTTACAGTTTTGTTTCTTTGTTTGTTTGTTTGTTTGTTTGTTTTTTCGAGACAGGGTTTCTCCATGTAGCCCTGGCTGTCCTGGAACTCACTCTGTACAAACTCAGAAATTTGCCTGCCTCTGCCTCCCAAGTGCTGGGATTAAAGGCGTGCGCCACCTTTTACATTTTTAAAACTAATTTTTAGCAGGGTGTGGTGGCACATGCCTTTAGTTTCAGCACTTGGGAGGCAGAGGCAGGTTGGTCTCTGTAGGCTCAAAGTCAGTCTGGTCTACAAAGGGAATTCCAGGCCAGCCAGACACTGTGTGTGTGTGTGTGTGTGTGTGTGTTTGTGTGTGTGTGTGTGTGTGTGTGTGTGTGTGTGTGTAGAATCAATCTAGAAGTCTGGAATAATCAGATCATCATTTCCCAGGTCACCCTGGGAAATCTCCTCCGTTACTGCAGTCCCCGCTGCCCCAGAGTTGACACCAGAGCGAGGGAGGTAGTCACTGATGTGGAGCCCCCAGTGATGTTCCATAAGGAGATATGTCACCTGAGTCTGGAAGATGAGAATGGTTTATGACCATGCGTGCTTCCAGTTGGACGCCTAAACTCAGGTCAGAAATGATCTGAGGTGGGGGGAATTTCCTGGGGGCTCATTCCACAACCCCAATCTGGATGAGGAGCAGAACATGAGCTCCCTGGAGGTGACAGAAGGACATTCCAACTCACATTTCACTATCAGCACCCGCAGCTCAGCTCGCAACACCCTGGAGGGAGCACGTGCGGTGTGCGAGGGAGTACACGTGGTTGTGTAAATCACTCACTGGCCTGTGAATAGAGGGATTAATTAACACGTCAGGTTAGCTGGCATGGAGAAGGAGCTCCGGGGATGCAGGGGATGAGTAAGCGTTGGTGAGAGGCAGAGAGAGCTGGCGTCAAGGAGGATGGGCTGGAACCTGCAGATGGAGCCCCGGCATGCTCCCTCTGGCATGCGTCATCTGGACTGGAACCTGGAGCTGGATGGAGGCCTTGAGCTCTTAGATCCCTTCCGGGGGAAGGGCCAGTTAGGAGATAGGAGGGAGATGCTCTCCTGGGGCTAGAAAATAAATACTCTTCTGCCCACAAAGAGATGTAGGGTCGACCTGCCTTCCATCCAAGTACTGTTCGGGTCCAACCCTGCTGTAAGTGAAGCATAACATGTCCAGATGCAGATCTCAGCACCAGGGTTCTGGGGGTGGGGGCTGGGGGCGGGGGCAAAGACCATACCAAGTTCTTACGCCTTCTCCATAGAGACATAGAGTCACCTCATCCAATGTTTTTGATTTGCATAGTTTGGGGGTATAAAGGGGCATGGCTCTCAGACTCTAGCAGACTTTGTATGTGCTCCGGGGTCTGTCCAAGTTCTCAGATGTAGCTCTCTGAAGGGCCTGCATAGCTGTGTTTTTGCATCCTGACCCCATGTGGGAAGCCGGCAATTCACCGTGAAACCAGCGGCTCACTGGTGTGTCTCCTGTGTTGCTATTCCTCTTTATATTTAAAATTTTAAATTAAATGCCTTTCAATGCAACCGCCTAATGGATTTGTGGCTTTGAATGATAAGCACTCTCTGAAAGCCTACAGATACAGCCGTGGTGGGTCCTGATGCCTCCCTCTCAGGCGCTCCACTGCTCAGTTTCAGAAGCCATTGTCCAACGGGCCAGACACTCCCCCCTGTTCCTGCCCACTCATCTTCAGTGAGAAGTTGGACTTGGGCAGTTAACTGGGACTGAGGTGGGGTCCCAGCTGGTTTCCAGAAAGGCTGGCAATAGGCTGGCTCCCTACTTCGGAGTCTCACAGAGTTCCCAAGGGATACTGGGCAACACTGCCATCTAGTGGCAGAAAAGCAAGGCACTGAGGGGACAGGCCCAAGAGACCACAGTTTCTTTTTTTTTTCTTTTTTTTCTTTATTTTCTATATTCTTTGTTTACATTCCAAAGGCTTTCCCCTTTCCCAGTCCCCCCCCCACCATATGTCCCATAAGTCCTCTCCCCCCTAACTATTCCCCAATCACCCCCCCCATTTCTCTGTTCTGATGCTCTCCTACAAATCTGTATCCAGTCTTTTCAGGACCAGGGTACTTTCCTTCCTTCTTCTAGGGAATCTTTTGATTTGCTAATTGTGTCTCGAGTATTCAGAGCTTTTGGGCTCATTAATATCCACTTATCAGTGATTGCATTTCATGTGTATTCTTTTGTGATTGGGTTAAGTCACTTAGGATGATATTTTCCAGATCCAACCATTTGCCTACAAATTGCATGAATTCATTGTTTTTAATTGCTAAGTAGTATTCCATTGTATAAATGGAATATCCATTTCTGTATCCATTCCTCCTTTGAGGGACATCTGGGCTCCTTCCAACTTCTGGCTATTATAAATAAGGCTGCTATGAACATAGTGGAGCATGTGCCTTTATTGTATGCAGGGGGATTCCATTGGGTATATACCCAGGAGTGGTATGACAGGGTCCTCTGGAAGTGTCATGCCCAATTTTCTGAGGAACCACCAGACTGATTTCCAGAGCGGTTGTACCATCTTGCAATCCCACCAACAGTGTTTCTTAACTTTGGACCTTTGGAAACAATACTCTGAACAATGCTGGCAGCTAACCTAGTCCTAAACAGGCATCTCAGAAGGTATTTTAGTCACCTCTCAGGGCAGATTGGTAGGAAAATTGTGGAAGGACACCATGTGGAGTCAGATGCTGTGCTGCCCAGGACTGGACATTATTGATCATGATAGTGTTCCTCTGAGCTGGGAGAGGTTGCTGATTAGAGCCACACCCTGGGAAACTTATACAGCCTGAGAGCTGGGTCCTTGTCTGCATACAGTACAGAACGTACCCCCTGTACCAGCTCCCATGTCAGTTAGTACAGTCCATATGCAAACCAGGAGCACAGAACCACTCCACCCAACATTGACTTTATACAAGAACATTGACACTTGTGTCTCCAAATCCCCTCAGGCCTCTCCAGCTCCCTCCTTTGGCCAAATCAGCATTGTGTCTGTCACGGGTGACCCAGGCAGAGCACCTCAGGCTTCCAGTGGATTAAGACGTCAGTGTGGGAATTGCAAATGTTCACATTCTGTGAGGGCTTCCCTTACTGGAATAAACCAGCCTCTTCATTGTGACTCCCAGGAGGGCACTGATGGCCACCCCTGGCCCCTACTCTCTGAACTCTGTGGGTTACACGAACCTACTGGGCTCTTTCCCATGGGGTTCTCTATTCCTAGAAAACAATCCATGCCTTCTAGCTTTTACTCCAACCTTAGAGCCATGTCACCTCCATAGAGGGGGCTCTGTGGGGCAACACAGGACTTCATGTTGGCATTTTCTGATATGCTTGGGTATCTGCATTATTTTGATGTGATTGAAAGGAGCCAATCAGGTTGTTGTCATTAAAAATGAAATGAATGAATCAAACATAAGAGTACATACACATAATTTAGCACTCAGGAGGTAGAAGCTGGAGAATCAGGAGTTCAAGGCCAATCTTGGCTACATAGAAAACTGGAGGCCAGCCTAGGCTACATTGGGATCCTGTCTCAAAGAACTATAACCAAGAATGACATACCAAAACAAAATAGGGCACCGGATGTGGGAGGTAGAGACTGTGCCAGGGGTTTCCAGACCCGACAGTGGAACACTATTCTGTTAATTTGGTTAGTCACACTCAAGAATAGCACAGTTTATTTATAACACACACACACACACACACACACACACACACACACACCACACACACACACACACACACACACACACACACACCTCAATGTTTTCAGTAAGTTTACAATTTTATGTTGAGTCAAATTCCTAGCTGTGCACAGCCACGTATGGCCCATGGGCTGTGGGCTGAGCATGCACGCCAGAGTAGACCGTTGGCCAGTGGTGAGATGGATGAAGGAAGGATGCCCCTGAGAGCAGGAGAGCTAGGAAAGGCTGAGGGGTAGATTGGTAGGGAAATTGTGGAAGGCCACATGTGAGGGGGATGCTGAGCTGCCCAGGACCGTGCTTTATTGATCACGATGGTATTCCTCTGAGTGGGGAGAAGGTTGCTGTTTAGAGCCACTCCCTGGGAAGCTTATGTAGCCTGTGCGCTCAAGTCCTTGTCTGCACACAATATAGAACATACCCTCTGTGCCAGGGAGAGTCTCTGAGAGAAGGGAAGCATTAAGCCTGGGAGAGAGAACATTCCGGTAATGAAACACACATAAAGGAAAGACCAGGGGCAGCGAGGCGAAGTGGTGCCTGGAGATTTTGCCTACCCTACACATGTAATTCTGAGAATAACACCCCATTTTCACCATAGGGTCTCTCCTCTCCTAATTCTCAGACCCTGTGCTGCCAGAGGAGTGGATTCTCCGTGGGAGTGTGTGAACTGAGAATCACAGCATTTCCTGGGAGTTCTTCTTCATGCAGAAAAGAAGCAAACCACTTTCTCTACTATCTCAAAAGGGGTGCTTGTGAGAATCAAACAGGGTCAAAGATGGAAGGAGTCACCTTCCCAGTGACAGTATCTGCACACCTGGATCCAGCCACACCTGCAGCTGATTTTTTGTAAAATGTTTAGATCTATAAACCAATACATTCGCTCCTTTGGGGAAGTTGGGCTACTTTGCCATCAGTGCCTGTCACTTGTAACCCAAAGGTCCCTACCTAGGCTGGCTGGGACAAAGACTTGCTACAGAAGGCAATGAAGAAGGTTAAGGAAAGCAACAGAAACAATAGCTATTATTGCCAGCTTTTTAAAGCTAAAATTTTGTCCCAGTGAATTGAGGCATCCAGTGTGGGAATTGCAGAAGTTGGAATCTTTGAGCCAAGCCAAAAATCTGAAAGTACGATAGGCCTTCTCCTCTCACTGCCCACAAGCCACAATCTTCTCTCCATCAATCCAAAAACTCCTCTGAAAGCAGACCCAGGGACAGAAATGGCCCTGAGCAGCCCTGCTCTTGGCCTCCTGGAGCTTTGGAAGGAAAGTGTCAGAGACTGCCCAGACCACATCGGGAAGGCCAAGAATCCAGCCTGGACGGACACAGTGGTAGGGCATCGTGGCTGGGTGGAGGGGGGTCAACTGATTTGTTTTCCACGGCTATTGCCTTCCTTGTGCTCTGGCTGACCGCTTCAGTCCCTGGCAGAGTGTCTTAGTCAGGGTTCTCTAGAGTCGTGGAATTTATGGAATGTCTCTATATATTAAGGGAATTTATTGTAATGACTTACAGTAGTCCAACTAACCCAATAATGGTCAGCTGTGGATCTAGTAGTTGCTCAGTCCCACCAGGCTAGTAGATCCAACAGATGTGCTGGTAAGTAAGTGCAAGCAGGCCAAGAGTGAATCTTCCTTTTCCCGGTGTCCTTTTGTAGGCCTCCAGCAGAAGATGTGGTTCAGATTAAAGCACCACCTGGATCTAAAACTTGCTTTGTCCCAGGCTGACCTTGAACTCTTGCCTCAGTCTCCTGGAATTAATGGTGTGTACTCTCTTTCCTGGGCCTAAGATTTTCATGGCCATTATGCCTCAAGATCTGGATCACAGGTATGCCCTCCATTTCTGGGTTGTAGTTCATTCCAGATATATAATCAAGTTGACAACCAAGAGTAGCCATCACTCAGAGCAATGCTGTGAAGGCAGTAGAGAGGCAGATGACTGTTTCCAGCCCCGCTCTGGTCCCTCCTATGAGCTGGCCAGCAGATGATGCACAGGACAATCAGGAGCCCAGCGGGGTGGTGCCTGTGTTGATGAATAGTGTCCTTTCTTGATGCCTAACTCGGTGCCTGCTCAGGGTTCTAGAAAAGACCCTGTTTTCTATTTAGAAAGCAGATCCCAAGCCCTTGGAAACGAGCAGAAAGGAGTATAGAGGCCTCAGGTGAGTGAGCACGGACCCTTGACCACTGTCCCGCAGGAGTCTCCCAGCCTCCTGCAGCTTCTCCCATGGCCTCACCTGGGTGTGTCTTCCTCTGCATCCTCTGGACTGAGACCAGCCACAGGCCACATCTCAATTTGGAGAGCTTTAGGCATAGGTGGAATTGAATCAGAAAGATGTATGTTGATGCTCACCATCCTTCAGGGTCAAAACTGTCAGAGGCCAGGAGAGAATGTTCTTAGCTGGTTAATGGGTGTGTGCTGTACACATGCACACACATGCACACTTGCAGTTAGCACCATCATTGGTGACTGCTTTTTTTCTAAGGCTGGGATCTGGAAATGACTTTCTTTCTTTTTTTTTCTTTTTTTTTGTTTTTGTTTTTGTTTTGTTTTTGTTTTGTTTTTTCGAGACAGGGTTTCTCTGTGTAGCCCTGGCTGTCCTGGAACTCACTTTGTAGACCAGGCTGGCCTTGAACTCAGAAATCCACCTGCCTCTGCCTCCCAAGTGCTGGGATTACAGGCGTGCACCACCACCGCCTGGCCTGGAAATGACTTTCTATTATCAACATTTCTAATGAGCACTGAACAGTGGAAGCTGGTCTTTTAATGGGGCCAGATATAAAAATAAAAAGATTGGAAAGGAAACATTTTGCCATTACTTCAGATGATAATATTGTATGTGGAAAAATCCCCAATAATCTTCAGGCTATGATAAACTAATCATTATAAAAATCCATTACATTTTTGTGTTCTAGCAATAGTGAGGAAAATGAAAACGTTGCCATCTTCATTACCCAGAACCATCAAATACAGGGAATTAACCTAATGAAGGCAGCACAGGACATCCATGGTGGAAACTACAGAGCACCAAGGAGAGATGAAAGACCAAAAGACACCAAGGCCAGTTCTGTGTTCATTAATCAGTGAACTTGACAGTGTTAAGTCACCAAGTTGCCTGGATAGATCCAAGCCACAACCGCGCAAGCATTTACAAGGAAGCTCGTCTGCTGACTGTAAGTCTAACATGGTTATTTAGAACCTACAGGATACAAGATGATTCCAAAATAAAACAAAGCCCAGAGGACTCTGCCTACCCAATGCCAGGAGTTTTTCTAAGTCCATGGTAATTACAGCACAGGCAGAGTCAAATGGACCTGCAGACCAGGACAGGAGCTCCGAGTCCAACCCATATATAGTCAGTCCTCTGGTTGGCAGTGAGGGAATTCTACACTCCAGGGGAGAAGGATGCTCTCTGAAATGGTATCAACTGGAGTGGATTGTTGCTACTATGTTTCCAACCCAGTTCCCCGGTGAAAGAAAGCTCAACTCAGCGGTTAACAAAACAAGCTACAAGCCTAGACTGGGCAGGCCTCCCACTCCACTACTCTATTTCAATCTATATTAATCCCATACAACTTGTGGAAACTCCAGGCCCCGAGCTTCTCTCCCTGCCGCCTCTCCGTTTCTCTTTTTCCGTTTTTCTCCCTTTTCTTCTCCCTTTCTTCCTTTTTTTCTTCTACTCCTGTTGCTCCTCCTCCTCCTCCTCCTCCTCCTCCTCCTGTTTTATACCCCGTAGCTCCTCCCCTAGACTCTCTGCTCCTCCCACTTTCCTCCTGCCCAATCATTGGCTCAAGACTTTATTTGAAAAGTTAAGGTGGGGAGACGGTTCACAAGGCAACTCCTCATCTGCAGCCCCTCTGAGGAGTGGAATTAACATGAAAATATGAGCCCAGGGCTATCCACAACAGTGGATCATCTGTACAGAGGGAAAACCATCAGACCATGAACGGATACTGATTTAAGATAGGTTGTAGACTTGAGGTAAAACTCTAACTCTTCTAGAAAAAAAAAAAACTTTCTTCTTGACCTTGATCTAGACAATTTCTTTAATTAAAATGTCATTATAGTTGAATGTGTATGTGTGAATGCATGTATGTGTGTTTAAAATATATATGTAAGGATATCAGAGCACTGTGTGAAGGTCAGTGGATGAACCTCAGGAGTTGATTCTCTCCTCCCACTTTTACAGGAGATCAAATTCAGGTTGCCAGGCTTGAGTGACAAGAGCTGAGCCAGCTCACTAAACAAGACCTAATCCATCAAAGTCCACAGCGCTGGGAAAGTCTCTAACTGTACTGGCCTTGCTTTTAAGGTCCTGGAGTTCTGCTTCTGACTAACTGTCCTTGTCAACCCAGGACATGGTTTTTATGCTTTAAAACTCACCCTGAGAAAGGCTCAGGGCTACAATGGGATCCCAAACACCCCTGGAGGTCACTGGCTGCCTAATAGAAACTTTCTATTGGCTTAAACTAATGTTTGAGCTGTGTTCTTTGGTGACAACACCATAATAGTGAGTAGCTAGTACACATTCCTATGATCTTGACATCGCTGCCCTGATGGCTGTAACCTGGAACTGTGCACTGAGAGAAGCCTTTTGTCCCCTGGGTTGTTTTGCCATGGTGTTTTATCCCAGCAACAGAAATGAAACTAAGATATTCCCAGATCTGTAGGAGTTTCCTGATTTTTTTGTTTTTGTTTGTTTGTTTGTTGTATGCATATATGTGTGTGTGTGTGTGTGTGTGTGTGTGTGTTTTCATGGAAACTTTCTTTAGCAGCCTGAACCAATAACTCCAGTAGATACCTATCAATAAAGAGGACACAAATACCTGGGCAAATTCAAGCAAGACAACCAGTGCCACATGGCAAGTTAAAGAGAAAAAGAAGTGTCGCTGAGCACCCGTGGATTCATCTTCTGGGCAGTAGGCTGCACAGGGGACACCAGGCACAAAACCAGACTGATGGCCAGTGATAGTAGAAGTCAGGATGGAGAAACTAGCCTTGAGGACTGGAAGTATCCAGTATGTAGATTGATCTAGACCATGGCAGTGAGTCTATACACTTGCAGAAGTCAACAAAATCATTGTGACAAACTGCACTTCAATTACTCTTATTCCTTGCTTTTAAAACATTGAAGAAATTATATGTCCCAAGCCTTCATAATGACCCATATTCATTAGGACTCAGAGTGTATATGGGCCACTGCTTTGCATGAATTGGTTCATTCATTCATTCCACATGCCCAGGAACACTCACACAATTCATCACCTCCCACCCACATGACATACATTAAAGTAATACAAAGACAATTGAACATGCGGGCACACACACCCAGATATACATGAATGCAAGCAAGCTAACACAGATATATATAGTACACACACACACACATACACACACATATGTATCCATGTACACATATGCTCATGATCTCCAAAACACAGTCTGGTGTTTGGAAGAGCTGAGTCTTCTCAGGAAGATGAATCATTTTAGGCATAGCTCTTGAGTCTTGTTACCTAAACTCTGTCCTTAGCTGGCCGGTGTTAGTTTTTGGCAACTTGATATATACTACGCCACCTAGAAAGCAGAAACCTCATTTGAGGAATTGCCCATGTCAGATTAGCTGTGGCATGTCCGTTGAGCATTTTCTTAATTGGTGATTGATGTGGGAAGGCCCATCCCACTGTGGGTGGTGCCACCCCTCGGGATGTGGCATTGCACTACACTAGAAAGGTCGCTGAGGGGGCTGGAGAGACAGCTCAGCAGTTAAGAGCACTTGCTGCTCTTGCAAAGGACCGCAGTTGGGTTTCCAGCACCCACATCAGGCAGCTCACAACTTCCTGTAACTCCAACCTCCTTCTGGCCTACGCACATACACAGCATATACTCAACACAGCCTCATACACACAGTAAAGTCTCTAAAAACAACTTTTAGAAAGAGAGATCAGCATCATTAAGGTGATCTTCTGAGAGTATTTCCTTAGGTCAGCAAACAGAAACTGTGATCTGGGGAGCCAAGGTTGTACATCAAGCTGGCAGCAGAATTTGGCAAATAACGTGTAAGAATGTCCCACATGGTGCTAGGGTTGAAGGCCATGGAGAACAGCTAAGACGTGGCACTGTGTGGCAAGAGTCCCCAAAGAGAGGCCAGGAGGCCATTGGTGAAGGTACAACCTCAGTTGCAGTGGAGATCCCAGGATGTTAGAGATGCTGGAATAATGGATAAGCATCAAAGGCAGTAGCAAGCATGGAGTACACAGCCTAGCCTGTCAGAGAAGCTGTGAGTGCTAAAGACAGCAGAACTGGAGAGGAGCCGCCCAAGTCCAGCTTCTGGGCTTGGAGCCCAGAAGACAGCGAGCTATAAGATTTGACTTGATTGTAACTTCCTTTGTGAAATAAGAAACTATTTTTTGTATTTTATTTTTCAAGAACCCACAGTTAAGAACCTTTGGGTCTTAAAAGAGGTCTTGGACTTTCTTAAAGACTGGATTTTTTTTTGGGGGGGGTTGGTTTTTGGTTTTTTTGGAGATGGTTTCTCTGTGTAGCCCTGGCTGTCCTGGATCTCACTCTGTAGACCAGGCTGACCTCGAACTCAGAAATCCGCCTGCCTCTGCCTCCCAAGTGCTGGGATTAAAGGCGTGTGCCACCACTGCCCGGCAAGACTGGAATTTTTAAAAGTTGAACTTTGTGTTTGTTTGTTTGTTTGTTTGTTTGAAACACAGTCTTACATGGATCTCTGGCTGACCTGGAACTTGTAATGGAGATCATTGGCCTGTTACTCACAAAGATCTACCTGCTTCTGCCTCCCAAGTACTGGGATTAAAGGAATACACCACCACACACAACTTGGACTATGTTTTATATTGTGATATAAACATAAGATCATGAAGACAAGAAATGAAAAGGGTGTGGATTAACGGTGTAGGTGTTTCTGTGACATCATGTGGTAGAATATCATATATTATGTCAACTTGACACAAACCTCGACATATCTCTATTAAGGAATTGTCTCTATCAGACTGGGCTGTGGCCAGGCCCTCGCTTGCACCCAGGAGCTGGGCAGTGCCACAGCCATCTGTGCACCTATCCTGCCAGGGGACATATGTGCTACAGGGAGTCCCGCAGTTAGAGGTGAGGCCACCATCTTCATTCCTGTGACTGAGTGGGCTGTCACAGGCAGGAAAGCAGGGAAAACCTGAGTGTAAAATCACTTGGGACTCAGTCCGCCAGGGCCCCACCTGCACCCAAAAGCTGGGCAGCACTACAGCACTCTGTGCCAGGGGAGAGCCAGTCACCCAGGGGTGCTGAGACAGGCTTGCAGGCACACAGGAGGGATAAGCACCAACCAGAGACAGCTGGACTAACTAACACCAGAGATAAACAAATGGCAAAAGGCAAACGTAGAAATGTTACTAACAGAAATCAAGGCAACATGGCACCATCCTAACCCAATTCACCCACAACAGCAAGTCCTGGATACCCCAACAGAAGATTTGGATTTAAAATCATAGCTCATAATGCTGATAGAGGGCTTCAAGAAGGACATAAATAACTCCCTTAAAGAAATACAGGAGAACACAAGTAAACAGAGAGAAGCCCTTAAAGAACTACAGGAAAACACAACAAAACAGGTGAAGGAATTGAACAAAACCATCCAGGATCGAAAAATGGAGGAAGAGACAATAAAGATATCACAAAGGGAAACAACTCTGAACATAGAAAACCTAGGAAAGAAGTCAGGAGTCATGGATGCAAGCATCAACAACAGAATACAAGAAATAGAAGAAAGAATCTCAGATGCAGAAGATACCATAGAAAGCATTGACATAACAGTCAAAGAAATGCAAAATGCAAAAAGCTCCTGACCCAAAGCATCCAGGAAATCCAGGACAAAAAGAGAAGACCAAAACTAAGGATTATAGGTATAGAAGAGGACGAAATTTCCTACTTAAAGGGCCAGTAAATGTCTTCAACAAAATTGTAGAAGAAAACTTCCCTAACCTAAAGAAAGAGATGCCCATGAATATACAAGAAGCCTACAAAATTCCAAATAGATTTGACCAGAAAAGAAATTCCTCTTGTCACATAATAATTAAAATGTCAAATGCACTAAAAAAAGAAAGAATATTAAAAGTGGTAAAGGGAAAAGGTCAAGTAACATATAAAGGTAGACCTATCAGAATTACACCAGACTTCTCACCAGAGACTATGAAAGCCAGAAGAGCCTGGGCAGATGTCATGCAGACTCTAAGGGAACATAAATGCCAACCCAGAATGCTATACCCAGCAAATCTCTCAATTACCATAGATGGAGAAACCAAGGTATTCTGGGACAAAAACAAATTTATACAATATCTTTCCACAAATCCAGCCCTTCAAAGGATAATGAATGAAAAACACCAACAAAAGGAGGGAAACTACACACTAGAGAAAGCAAGAAATTAATCTTCTCTTAACAAACCCAAAACACAAACATAAAAATTACATTGAAAATAACAGGAAGCAACAATCACTATTCCTTAATATCTCTTAACATCAATGGACTCAATTCCCCAATAAAAAGACATAGACTAACAGACTGGATACATAAACAGGACCCAATATTTTGCTGCATACAGGAAATGCATCTCAGCGTCAAAGACAAACACTACCTCAGAGTAAAAGGCTGGAAAACAATTTTCCAAGCAAATGGTCCCAGGAAACAAGCTGGAGTAGCCATTCTAATATCCAATAAAATAGGCTTTCAACCAAAAGTCATCCAAAAAAAAAAAAAAAAAAAAAAGACACGGAAGAACACTTTATACTCATTGAAGGAAAATTTTCCAAGAAGACCTCTCAATTCTGAACATCTATGGTCCAAATACAAGGGCACCCTCATTTGTAAATGAAACTTTACTAAAGCTTAAAGCACACATTGCACCTCACACAATAATTGTGGGTGACTTCAACACCCCACTCTCCTCAATGGACAGATCAGGGAAACACAAACTAAACAGAGACACAGTAAAACTAACAAATTTTGGACCAGATGGATTTAATAGATATCTATAGAACATTTCATCCTAAATCAAAAGAATATACCTTCTTCCCAGCATCTCAAGGTACCTTCTCCAAAACTGACCATATAATTGGTCACAAAACAGACCTCAACAGATATAAGAAAATTGAACTAATCCCATGCATCCTGTCAGATCACTATGGAATAAGGGTGGTCTTCAATAGCAACAAAAACAAAAGAAAATCCACATACACATGGAAGCTGAACAATACTCTACTCAATGATACCTTGGTCAAGGAAGAAATAAAGAAAGAAATCAAAGACTTTTTAGAATTTAATGAAAACGAAGGCACAACATACCCAAATTTATGGTACACAATGAAAGCAGTGCTAAGAGGAAAACTCATAGCTCTGAGTATCTCCAAAAAGAAGCTGGAGAGAGCATACACTAGCAGCTTAACAGAACACCTGAAAGCTTTAGAACAGAAAGAAGCTAATACACCCAAGAGAAGTAGAAGGCAGGAAATCATCAAACTCAGGGCTGAAATCAACCAAGTAGAAACAGAAAGAACTATACAAAGAATCAACAAAATCAGGAGCTGATTCTTTGAGAAAATCAACAACATAAATAAACCCTTAGCCAGACTAACCAGAGGGCACAGAGACAGTATCCAAATTAACAAAATCAGAAATGAAAAGGGAGATATAACAACAAAAAATGAGGAAATTAAAAAAGTCATCAGATCTTACTACAAAAGCCTATACTCAACACAACTGGAAAATCTGGATGAAATGGACACTTTCCTAGACAGATACCAAATACCAAAAGTTAAATCAGGATCAGATAGACCACCTAAATAGTCCCATAATCCCTAAAGAAATAGAAGTGGTCATTGAAAGTCTCCAACCAAAAAAAGCACAGGACCAGATGGTTTTAGTACAGAATTCTATCAGACCTTCAAAGAAGACTTAACACCAATACTCTTCAAACTATTCCACAAAATAGAAATAGAAGGAAAACTACCCAACTCGTTCTATAAAGCCACAATTACACTGATACCAAAACCACACAAAGATCCAACAAATAAAGAGAATTTCAGACCAATTTCCCTCTTGAATATCAATGCAAAAATACTCAATAAAATTCTTGCCAACCGAATCCAAGAACACATCAAAACTATCATTCACCACGATCAAGTAGGCTTCATCCCAGGAATGCAGAGATGGTTCAATATACGGAAATCCATCAATGTAATCCACTATGTAGTGGATTACAAACAAACTCAAAGAAAAAAACCACATGATCATTTCATTAGATGTTGAAAAGGCATTTGACAAAATTCAGCATCCTTTCATGTTAAAACTCTTGGAAAGAACAGGAATTCAAGGCCCATACCTAAACATAGTAAAAGCAATATACAGGAAACCAGTAGCTAACATCAAACTAAATGGAGAGAAACTTGAAGCAATCCCACAAAAATCAGGGACTAGACAAGGCTTCCCTCTCTCTCTCCATATTTATTCAATATAGTACTTGAAGTTCTAGCTAGAGCAATTAGACAACAAAAGGAGGTCAAAGGGATGCAAATTGGAAAGGAAGAAGTCAAATTATCACTATTTGCAGATTATATGATAGAATACTTAAGCAACCCAAAAAAATCCACCAGAGAACTACAGCTGATAAAAAACTTCAGCAAAGTGGCCAGATATAAAATTAACTCAAACAAATCAGTAGCCTTCCTATACTCAAAGGATAAACAGGCTGAGAAAGAAATTAGGGAAATGACACCCTTCACAATAGTCACAAACGATATAAAGTATCTTGGTGTGACTCTAACCAAACAAGTGAAAGATCTGTATGACAAGAGCTTCAAGTCTCTGAAGAAAGAAATAGAAGACCTCAGAAGATGGAAAGCTCTCCCATGCTCATGGATTGGCAGGATTAATATAGTAAAAATGGCCATCTTGCCACAAGCAATATACAGATTGAATGCAATCCCTATCAAAATCCCAACTCAATTCTTCATAGAGTTAGAAAGAGCAATTCTCAAATTCATCTGGAATAACAAAACAAAACAAAACAAAACAAAACAAAACAAAACAAAACAGGATAGCTAAAACTATTCTCAACAGTAAAAGAACTACTGAGGAAATCAGTATCCTGGACCTCAAGCAGTACTACAGAGCAATAGTGTTAAAAACTGCATGGTATTGGTACGGTGACAGGCAGGTAGATCAGTGGAATAGAACTGAAGACCCAGAAATGAACCCACATGCTGGGGACAGCAAACAATGACAGGGACTGCCTGCAGTGGGCTGGGGTGGAGACATCTCAGAAGCCTGCAGCAGCTCCTTGTAGAAAAGGATGGTATTTGGGACCCTGAGAAGCAGGACACACATCCCTCCTCCAGGGGACCCGCCATCTGAAATAAGGGACTGCCTGCGGTAGGCCTGGATGGAGACATCTTCAGTAGCCCACAGCAGCTCTTTGTAACAAGTTGTTTCCAATTCTCCTAACCTTAGCCCTTGACAATGGCTGTATAGATTTCATTTGTGCCTACCTGTTTTCAGTTGGCCTTGGTGTGCATAATTATTCTATTATATCTGACTTTCTTACTTCTTTCTCTTCTTCTCTGGAAAATTCTGTGAAACTAGATGCTCCCTGATGTAATGATTCTTAAACAATTAAAAATTGAGGCATGGGGCATAGCACAGCACAGCGCAGTCCTAATGGCCCAGGTGCATGCTGTGTGTTCTCATCTTGGAAACAATGCATTAACTGCACAATGGTAGTTCCAGATTAATGTTTGACTTGCAAAGAAAGTTTGATGAAAGTATTAGAAAATGAATTAGAGACAACATTGAGACCCCAAAGAAAGAAAAAAACTATTAAAGTTATGAAATAAGTTCTGCACAACATTTGAGAGTGGTTCCTGGATAAGCAAGTGTAGAATATGTTAAACCTTAGATTAGTAGAACTAAATCAAAACACTGGGACTCTTAGGAGAGTCATTGTGTGCAATGTGAGGAAGCAGAAAGCTAGGGGAACTACGGAGTTAAGGGTTAACTTGATTCTTTCTGGCCACTGCCTGGCAGCTTTGCCCATGTCATTTATCATTAGAGCTTTACAAGAAAATGCAAGTAGCTAGTCTCAGAGCTCTGAGCTCTGAAGTATAACAGTTAAAGTTAAAGTTTAAATAATGATAACTTTGCAATTATTATTATTTTAGCTATAGGCCTGAGAACAGGGAAACTTGAAACTTTGGGGAACAATTGTAATTCTTGATTTTTTTTTGTGGGACTTGGTTATCCTTTTGAATTTGATTTGGCAACGATTATACAATGTCTTTTTATCTGCTTTTGGGGTATCAATAAAAGACTGGGTCAAGAAGAAGGCAAGAGAGACTGTAGAGAGAATGCAGAGAGAATGTAGAGATCGAGTAGTGAGCATATGAAGAGCAAGTGAGAGAGTGAATGCGGAGAGCATGAGAAGAGCTTGTGAAGAGTGAGTGAAGAGAGAATGTGAGGTGTGTGTGAAGAGTGGGTGTGTGAGTGAAAGGAGAGTGCATGTGGTGTGGGTGTGAGATGTGTGTGAAGAGTGTGTGTGTGTGTGAGTGAAAGGGGAACATACAGAAGTGTGTATGAGCGAGAGAGTGCAAGAAAAGAAAAGTGCACAGGAGAAAAGCAGAGTGCACAGGGGAATGCAGAGTGTGTGCAGCCTCAAGCTGCGAGTGAATGAGTGAGAGAGAAAGAGAGCAGAGAATGAGAGAGAAGAGAAACTTTAAGCCTTGAAAAATTGCCTGTCAGCTTGTACCCAAAAAGTAGTCTGTGCATATTTATTATGCGCCTTCCAGATATCCCTGCTTCCAGTTGAGAACTCCGATCCTGTGTTGAGGCTGGACCCTGGCACCCACACACCTATGGTCACTTGATCTTTGACAAAAGAGCTAAAACCACCCAGTGGAAAAAAAGATAGCCTTTTCAACAAATGGTGCTGGTTCAACTGGCAGCTAGCATGCAGAAGAATGCAAATCGATCCTTTCTCATCTCCTTGTATGAAGCTCAAGTCCAAGTGGATCAAGGGCCTCCACATAAAACCAGACACACTGAAACTAATAGAAAAGAAACTGGGGAAGAGACGAGCACATTGGCACAGGGGAACATTTCCTGAACAGAACACGAATAGCTTATGCTCTAAGATCAAGAATTGACAAATGGGACCTCATAATATTACAAAATTTCTGTAAGGCAAAGGACACTGTCAATAGGACAAAAGGGCAACCAACAAATTGGGAAAAGATTTTACCAACCCTACATCCGACAGAGGACTAATATCCAATATATACAAAGAACTCAAGAAGTTAAACCCCAGAGAGCCAACTAACCCTATTAAAAATGGGGTACAGAGCTAAACAAAGAATTTTCACCTGAGGAATATCGAATGGCTGAGAAGCACCTAAAGAAATGTTCAACATCCTTAGTCATCAGGGAAATGCAAATCAAAACAACCCTGAGATTTCACCTCACACCAGTCAGAATGGCTAAGATCAAGAACTCAGGAGACAGCAGGTGCTGGTGAGGATGTGGGGAAAAAGGAACACTCCTCCACTGCTGGTGGAATTGCAAGCTCGTACAACCACTCTGGAAATCAGTCTGGCAGTTCCTCAGAAAACTGGGCATGACATTACTGGAGGACCCTGTTATACCACTCCTGGGCACATACCTAGAGGATTCCCCAGCATGTAATAAGGACACATGCTCTACTAAGTTCATAGCAGCCCTACTTATAAGTCCCTCAATGGAGGAATGGGTACAGAAAATGTGGTATATTTACACAATGAAATACTACTTAGCTATTAACATTGAATTAATGAAATTCTTAGGCAGATGGGTGGAACTGGAAAATATCATCCTAAGTGAGGTAACCCAATCACAAAAGAACACACATGGTATGCACTCACTGATAAGTGGATATTAGCCCAGAAGTTTGGAATACCCAAGACACAAATTCACATATCAAATGATGCCCAAGAAAAAGGAAAAACAAAGCATGGACACTCTAGTCCTTATTAGAAGGGGGAACAAAATACCCACATAAGGAGATACAGAGACAAAGTGTGGAATAAAGTCTGAGGGAAAGACCATCCAGAGACTACCCCACCTAATTATCCATCCCATATACAGTTACAAAACCCAGACACTATTATGGATGCCCACAAGTACTTGCTGACTGGAGCTGGATATAGCTGTCACCTGGGAGGCTCTGCTAGTGCATGACAAATACAGAGGGGGACACTCTCAGCCAGCCATTGAACTGAGCAGAGGGTCCCCAATGGGGGAGCTAGAGAAAGGACCCAAGGAGCTGAAGGGGTTTGAAGCGCCATAGGAGGAACTTTGATATGAGCCACCCAGTACTCCCAGAGCTCCCAGGGACAAAACCATCAACCAGATAGTACACATGGTGTTATCCATGGCTCCAGGCACATAGGCAGCAGAGGATGGCCTTGCTGGACATCAAAGGGAGGAGAAGCCCTTGGTCCTCGATGCAGCAGTGTAGGGAAATACCAGGATAGGGAAGCAGGAGGGGGTTGATTGGGGAACAAGGAGAGGGGAGATGGCTTATAGAACTTTCGGGGGATGGTGATCAGGAAAGGGGAAATAATTTGAAATGTAAATAAAGAATATATCTAATTAAAAAAGAAAGAAATTACTATATTAAAAAAAGAGTGATACTGTCCCACCTCACGGAGAGGTATGAGGCAATGAGCGCAGGGCCCGGTGCACCCGGATGCTCTGAACTCAGCGACCAGCCATAACAGCTGGAAGACACGCTGAGGACAGAGGAGCACCCGGGACTTGGAGGACGCAGGCAAACAAATGACACCACCCAGCGCGTGGGACAGGGTGAGGACAGGGCAGATGCCGGTGTAAATATTTACACTATTCACTGCCGTTTGCAAATTCCTTTCGAGCCAGTGATGGCATTTATTCCCTTCTGCAGCCAGGAAGGGGAGGTGGCCAAACACGCTACATCCACCTATGGAGGAAACAAGGCTTCATTGGGGAGGACTACTGAGCACCAAGGAGTGTGCACAGCTCTGCCTTTTCCTTTTGAAAAAAAAAAAAAGGAAGTCGAGGTCTCTTTCAGGAGACCGACAGGTTTTGAGCTCTGAGAGACTTTGGATCTTCCATCTGGAAGAAGGAACAGAGGGGTGAGGAATCTGTGGCACAGAGAAGGCAAGTGAGTGTCCCCAGGTCACAAAGCGATTCTGTGGTGGGACTAGAAGCTGCTCTGACTTGACGTTTTATCTCTACGCACTAGTGATGCAGCAATGGGGAAGGGAGGCGGGGAGGGACGATCCAGACCTGTCTGGCTTCTTTCCAAGTGCTTCAAAGATCAATCTCCCTGTGGACTGAAACTCTGGATGCAGTTGACATAGCCCTAGGGACCCCCAAGGACATAAGCCAGCACCAACTGAAAATGGCCTTCAGCTATTTGAGAAACAGAAACTCAGCTGGAGGGACTCAAAGTGGACTCAGGCCTGCTTAGGGTAACCTTCAGGACATAGGGTAACTAGAAAGTTCTCAAAAGTCTACGGCCCAGCCCAGTCCCCATGGGAACATAAAAGCAGGAGAGTCGCAGACCTCCAGGCTGGGTTTTCAGGCAAATATCCATCCCCAGAGGAGGTCATGCTGATTCTGCATGGCCGACCACCATTGCTGGCTCTACACTCCAGATTACCCTCTAGGGTTCAGAATGCTGTGCCTTCTGGGCACACACCTCAGGCGAAGTCAGTATATGATTGGGCCTATCTTCAGAAGAAATTAATTTGGCACCATGGTTCAGTCTGAAATCAGGCTTCTGTGATGTTTGGTGGTTAAGGACCTTATTTAGGTCCTGGGCCTCAAGCTGGAGAAGGAGGGTCTGTCACCAGACCACTAAGCTCCAGTCACCAGCCCAAGGCTCCTTCCACACCAACTTTGTCTATGCCAATAGGCTTAACCCTCAAACCTCTTGCTTTCTGGAGGGCAACTCTGTAGACAGTTCTGAGCCTCTGTGTGACTGATGATCTTCACGGATTACATTTAAGGGCCTGCCCCACGTTCCCAAGTACAAATCCCATATCAACCTTCCCCATCCATTCTGGTCTGTCCTATGTAGCACCACATGTTCCCAGCAGGGGTGGCCAGGGCCCTCTGGGGTTCTCCCAAGCTCCTCAACCCAGACCCAGCAGAGAGGATCATGAGCTGGAGCCATTGTCCCCAACAACCAATGAACATCAAATACTTTGCTATGTCCTTGAGTGTGTCCTGGCCAGGAAGGTAAAGCCATGGTTTAGCTTGGCCATCTGACCCTTGCCCTGCAGGGACAGGCATGGATAACTGGAGGATGAGACAAGGCCTGAGTGCAGGCGTAGGGACACAAGGCTTCATGAGGAATGAGTGCTCCTTCCAGTCAGCATGCCAACACCCTCACCACAGAGTGCCTTTCTCTCACCTCTGTCTCTGTCCTGTTCCCCCACTGTGTTCTTCCTTTGCTCTTCTTTCTACCGCTGTATCTTTAGTCACCCACTGGCTCTGATTTTTATTCAGTTTGGCTGCCCTTTACCTCTGCCTGGCGAGCATCCAGTAGCAGGGTCTTTGGGTGATTACCCATCTCTCCTCTAAAGAAACCCCAGAAATGAGGAGATGGGACCCATCTTAGAATCCTGAACTTGAAAGAATTAGAAATGACCACAGAGGGAATTTGATCCAGATTAACATTTTGGGAATAATTTACACTCCATACAACTTGAACATCTCAACAGCTTTGATACTGGAGTCTGTACCCCTGACTAGTAGCCAGACAACTGTCTCCTACGCCATCAGAAAGTCCCTCTCCCACCTGACCTGTCAGCCGCTACCTCCCTAGAGGGTAGCGACTTCCTGACCCCATATAACCTTAATTACTTCCTGTATTAGTCAGGGTTCTCTAGTGTCACAGAACTTATGGAACATCTCTCTATATAAGGGAATTTATTGTAATGACTTACAGTGTTAGCCAAGCAACCCAACAATGGGCAGCTGTAGATAGGAAGTCCAAGAATCTAGTAGTTGCTCAGTCCCACGAAGCTAGTTGTTGTCTTCTGTAGAAATAGGTTCCAGGAGATGTGCTGGTAAGTAAGTGCAAGCAGGTGAAGAAGAATGAATCTTCCTCCTTCCAGTGTCCTTATGTAGGCCTCTAGCAGTAAGTGTGACCCAGATTAAAGATGTGCACCACCACACCTGGATCTAAAACTTGCTTTGTCCTAGGCTGACCTTGAACTCAGAGATCTGCTTGCCTCAGTCTCCTGGCATTAAAGGCATGTACTACCTTTCCCGGGCCTAAGATTTTCATGGCCACTAAGTCTCAAGATCTCCATGTCAAGATCCAGGTAAGAAACCTGCCTTCCAGCCTCAAGATCTGGATCATGGGTGTGCCCTCCGTTTCTGGATTGTAGTTCATTCCAGATGTAGTCAAGTTGACAACCAGGAATAGTCATTATACTTCCGTAGAGTCTTCATCTCCAAATTGAAACTCAGTGGCGTTAGAACTTAAGCCCGTGACTTCTAGAAAGGATTTGAACATTCAGACCAGAACAGGTTGTTTGTTCACTTTGTTGCAGGGTGTCTTACTTAAGGTTTCTGTTGCTGTAAAGAGATACCATGACCAATAAAGGAAAACATTTACAGACTCAGAAGTTTAGTCCATTGTGCTTGTGACGAGGAGCATGGTGGCACACAGGCGGACATGCTGTTGGAGAAGAAGCAGAGAGTTCTACATCTGGATCAGCAGGGAGCAGGAAGAAAATAGCACACTGGATCTGGCTTGAGTATCTGAGGCTTCAAAGTCCACCCCTAGTGACACACTTCCTCCAACAAGGCCACACCTCCTAATAGTGCCACTCCCTATGGTCCTGTGTATGGCGGGGCTGGGGGGGGGGTGTGAGGTAGGGTGGGGTGGGTGGTATTTTTGTTTAAACTGCCACAGGAGTAAATAGTTTTCCAGGTTTGTGTTTAGATGTGCTTACCTGGTGCTTGCCTGACATGTTGATAAACATATAGGTTGTTTCCCACGCGGGCTACTATGAACAAACGCACCATGAACTTATATGCACCAATTTGTATTTGGGTTAACCCACACAGAGAATACCCCAGTGAGCTGACAGGAGGTTCCAGTGGCCTTCAGGAACAGCTTGATCTGGAGTGTCTGAGTCTCATCAGCCTCCACACCATTTCTCTACTGTTGGTGACCTTGATCTTGCTGTTCACGTGAGCTCATTCCCAGGCTCCACCTCCTCATGTAGCTCAGCTACTCTGCTTCTCTAGTGAGCAAACAGAGACAGCTCTGCACCAAGCCCCGAGCTCCGGAGGAGGGAGCCATGGGTGGTCAAGGTTGGTTCCTGTTCTTCTGAAATCCATGGTACTACGGGAACCAGGGACAAATGGACACAGACAGCACACATAACTGTCTGCAGACCTGGATTTTGCGTACAGTGAGGGGTTCTGCAGGGCTAATGGAGCCATGTTGTGACTATCGTGTAGGCTCCCAGGTCTCATTCCTGTGTTTCTCCAGAGTCTCTCTTTTACGGCCAGAAGAAGTCTTCCAGACAGCCGATGTCTATGAGGGCTGTTTGTTTGCTTCTAATCAGGGCGTTGTTTATGAAACACAGCTTGGGAAAGCATTCCTTATTCAAATAGATATTCAAATACTGTAGGAGAATTCCATGTTCTTGAGGTTAAGGACTCGGTGTTCCATACCAGTGTTATTCCCTCCTTAAGGGCTTTCCGCTCAACCACCAGGGCTAGTGAGACGCGTTATTTATTGGCCAGATTAAATGTGTTCTTTGGCTATAAATCTGGTCCCGTATCTTGGGTAAGACAGAATTGTCTCCGTGGAAACATCTCCGAAGACCGTGTACTCCTATACCCTCTCAGGGAGAGAGGTTCTGGGTGGGCATGGTTTTCTGTCCCAAGGTTTACTCAGGTAGCCACCCTGAGATGATGCCCTCATGCCTGGCGCATGACAGGGATTGGGCCAGGCTCTGGGGCACAGCTCCAAGCATGATGGAGCAGAGAATCACACCGTATCTATGCTTTGATTCAGGGTGTTTGCCATGAAAGCAAAGCACGGGCTTTAGGGAGGATGTCTGGGTGGCCTGGCTCAGCTAAGGGAGACAGCGACATCAGCACTGGAGACGTTTAAAGGGCAGCCATAATATGGCAGAAGGAAAGGAAGGCAGGGTGGGGGTGGGAGTGGACACTACATGCAAAGGCCTTTGAGCAACCAAGAGAAGCAGGTATGGGGGAAGCAGATGAAAGGCCAAGGCATGCTAGGCCCCGTGTGGTTCACAGTATCTGGAGTTTATTCTATGAGCCCTGGGAGCTGTAGGAGAAGTGAGCGGGCGGCTAGCACCGCTGCCTCCCTGGGTCCCCCACCCCTCCCCGCTCTACGCTCAGCTCTCCTCCTCTGACCTGCCCATGGCAGGGCCCACCTCTTACCATTCCTCTCCAGCCCTAACCCCACTAGTGTCTTTTCATTTCAGACACAAAATCAAAATCGTTGGTGGCGTGTGAAGTGTTGGTAATTGACCAAGACTTGGAGGGACGAGTGAGTGGGTGAGAGTGAATGAACTAATTTATGAAACAGCTTTTTAAGACACTGCAGCAGAGGCATGAGCAAGGAATACAGGGTGATTGTCATCTGTCTCTCTCTGTGTCTCTGTCAGTCTCTGCATCTCTTTCTGTCTCTGTATGTCTCTGTCTCTGTCCCTTTTTGTCTCTCTATCTTTCTCTCCCCTCCCCCACTTTTTTGAGACAGGGTTTCTCTGTGTAGCCCTGGCTGTCCTGGAACTCACTCTGTAGGCCAGGCTGGTTTCAAACTCAGAGATTCCTTGTCTCTGTCTCCCAAAGGATTAAAGGTGTGTGCCACTGCCCAGCCATCACTGATTCTCTTAATTAAGCTAGCGTTTCAGGGCCAAGTAATTTCCACATGTAGTGGCTCACCGTTGTTATGTACCACAACAGCCTAAAGTTCAGTCACTTAGAACCAGAGTGCCAGCTCACACAGCTATGCTGAGGGCGGTGTAGGCTGGCCTCAGCTGGGCGAGTCTGCTGCTGCTGACTGGTCTCTGCAGGGTGTTTGTGGCAACTGCAAGCCAGCTTCTGGGAACTGCCTGAAGGTTGGCCAAATCAGTGGGACTACTGGTCATCTCTATCTCCTAGTCCTTCTGGTTTGATTGGGCCTCTTCCTGTGGTGGTGTGAGATTCCAAAATGAGAAGATACTCGTCATATCAAAGCCTAGGCTCCATAGACAAGGTAAGAAAGAGATCCCACATCCTGGCAAGGAGGTGTCACTAAGGAACATTGTGGGGAAAGGGGGAAACTGGAGTAATTTCATCCTTGACAAGACAAGCGTCAGGTCTAGTTTGACAAATGGGGAGGGTGAGCTATAAAGAAAAGAGTCTTACCCAAGAGGCTGATAAATATTAGAACTGAAACGTAAACCTCAGAGTTTATTTAGGTTCTATGTCGCCCCAGGCTGACAAACTCATGATCCTCCTGACTCAGCTTGAACACTGGAATCAGAGGCGAGTGCTGCCATGCCTGGCTCAAACCTGAGTTTATAACTCTACAGTAATCTCGTGTGTTGGGCCCTCAGGGCATACGGTCCACATACTCACAGACTAGTCTAAGCTAAGGGAGCGAGTTTCTCAGGACACAGACCCTCTTCATCATCAAGGCTATTATGTGTCTGTGATATACAGGGACTCTCCATCAATGTAACAATTTGTTTCTTTCTTCCATCCCTAGAAGGAGCTGCTGTCCTCAGCACCCACAGGAGAGGTTGGTCTCAGGATCTCTCCCCATAGGTAGCAAATCTGTAGCTGCTCAAGCCCCTTATATAAAATTCAGGATGTTAGGGTGTAGTCCACACATGTCCTCCCATAGAGTCAGTGTCCTGGGTAATGATGCTTCCATTAACACCCTCCACGTGCGACTGTGGTTCCGTGAGGTCATGTCACCTACTCAGCTTGCCATCTACATGAGGACAAACCATGATGGTCGCACAACAGAACTCTGCCAGCACATACCAAATGTGTCCCTGATATTAGAGTGGCTGTGCTTTGAGCCACTAACACAGTGTGAGTGCTATATAGTGCTGTGACCATACTCTGCCCAGGGGACAATGTGGGGGTGGGGGAAGGCTGTACTTGTTTAGTACTAAACAACATTTTTTTCTAGATATAACCCAGGCCAGCCTCAAACCCATAATATAGCTCAGGCTGGCCTTAAACTTGCATGGCTATTCTTCTGTCTTAGGCACTGGAATGCTAGGATTACAGGTGAGAACCATGTATGGCTAGCCAGGTGCATTTCTTGCTAGAACATGTTTGATATCCATTTGGTTGACTCTGTAGATGTAAGTAGGGAGGGCTAGGTGTATAGATGAATAGTTTTCCCCATGGTGTGAGTGAGGGTTTGAAATCTCTTGAGGGACCTGGGGGTAAATTTCGGTGGTCAACTGCCTGCCTGGAATGCACAAGGTCTCAGTCTTAATCCCCAGCACTAGAACAATATATAAAAAGCAAATCCATGATGGTGGGGACCATTGTTCTCATTTTGGTTTCCCCCATAGTAAGGATAATGTCTTGTCTATGTACTGGTCACATTCTCTCTCCAAATATATCTCAAGTAACCGAGCAGACAGAGGCCAAAGTCACACAAAGTGGAACTACACCCCGGTGCCCGCTCCTTCCCCATAGTGGCCTGAGACAACCTCATTCTGGAGGCTGATAAAAGAATACATGAATGGTTGGTGGTACGTATTCTTTCCTGAGATGCCACCGCCCAACCTACTAAGAGTCCCTTGTGATCACTTAGCACGGTGGAAAGCACCCAGGGCAGGAGCCAAGAGCTCAGGCACGTTGTCCTTGGTTGATGTATAATCCTGGCCACGCCGGCCCAGGGAGGTCCTGCTTTCTACATCTGAAATTCTGGGCAGTGAATCCCCAGTCATGTCCCTGGCCTGTGTCAGGGTAAGATTCCCTAGAAACTTGGGACATGTTTCTCTGCTAAACTCATCAGCTCTACTGGCTGTGCCATGGTCTGGGCCCCGTGTCCGAAGAACCCTGACCCTTCTATATGTACTTCCCAAGCCTATGCTTGCAAGGGCGCATAGGCGTCTAAGCTTTGTCTGTGAAGTCCATTGGCCTGACAACCTAGCTCAGGAGAAGAAGCGATTGAGAACATTGTCAAACTGCAGTGGTTCAAAGAAACAAAGCAAACCCAGGACTGCTCGTAGAGCACTGGTGGGGTGGGAGATGCTACTTTAGAAAGCATGGCAGTTCCTTAAGAGGTTAAATGTCCCCCTCATATGGCCTGACATTTCTGCTTCTTTAGTGTTTATCAAGAGAAAAAAGTCTAACAGTGAGTGGTGGTACATGCCCACCACCGTCCCAGCACATCAAATATCGGAGGCTAAAATTAGGGGTCCAATATGATTCTTAGCTATGTGGCAAGTACAAGGGCAGCCTGGGTTACATGAGACCCTTCTCAGGGGGGCAAAAGAGCTGACATAAAGACTTAAACACATTATAGTGTTTATAGTGACTTTATCTTCAAAAGCACAGAACCCCAAGCAACTCAAGTGTCTCTGAGCCGATGTAGAAGAGACAGATGGTGGTGTGCACAGCATGGGTGCCACGATCATGTCAGCAAGAGAAACGAATGAGCCTGATACACACAGCACAAGTTAACCCCACAGTGGTTAGACACTTGCCGAATATGACATTTTGGTCAGTGATTAACCACATATGTGACAATGGTTCCATTCAAACCCGGTTTGCTATATGGAAAATGCCAGAAGAAACTGCATACTATTTGGTTCTATTTACATGAAATTCTAAACCATGCAAACTAATGAAGGATCGTGCTCGGGGGTGCTGGGGATGGAGTGGGAAGGGACAGACCACAATAGAGCACGAGGAATTTGCTAGGGGTGATGGACACATCTGTCAACATTAGTGGCAGTATCTTAGTAAAACATGTATACAAGGGGCAGATGCTCTGCCTGGTGAAGGAGCCCGAGCAAATCTGTAGGGAAATGCAGGTTCAATGCTATTTAAGACACCTCAGCACAAAAAAAGAAGGGAGGCTTCCAGATTCCTTGCATGAAACCAGCATAACTTGGGCACCAAAAAGCCTGGCAGGAATGTTGCATTTATGAGCAGGAGGCTTTGTGTGCACCACACTCAGGGTTGTTACTAAGTCGGCAGCCTGTAGCTAATCTGGACTCACAGCTGCAGCTGTCTCCCCCTCATACACTACAGTGGATGCTCCCACGGAGCTCTGTGGCCGTGATTAAAGAGAGTTCAAGGCCAGCCTGGGCTTCATAGCAGGACCCTGCCTTAAAAATTCCAATAAATAACAAAGGTTCATTGGTAGAGCACTTGCCTAGGCTGCTTGACACGCCTGGTTAGATCCCTAAGCCCACTGGGGGAGGGGGTGCAGGGAGTGAGCCAGGGAGATGGCTCAGCAGTTAAAATATTTGGCTCAGTGGTTAAAATATTTGCTATGTATGCAAGAGGACCCATGTAAATACCAGACGGCCCTCCACAAACTCCAGCATTGGAGATGGGCTCCCTGGAGCAAGCTGCTAGTGAGACTAGCCGTATCAGCAAGCCCTAGTTTAACTGAAAGACTCTACCGAAAAGAATAAAGTCAAGAGTGGTTCAGGAAGATGCTCAACATCAACTTTGAACCTCCACATGCATGTGCATATACATGCTCCCACACACACATTTGAATACATGCAATACATACCACATATACATATAAGAAGAAGAAAAAGGGAGGGAAAGGTAGTTCCTTTCTTTTTAAAAATGACTGTCCCTATTGTTTGAGACAGGGTCTCACTGTGTAGCCCTGGCTGGGTCAGATTAAAGATGTTCACCACCATGCCGTGCCTGCCCTCCCCGCTTTTAAATTTACATATTCCTTTTATTATACAAGGGACCTTTTGTGCATTGTAGAATGAACATCTTGTTGAGGTATGCATTCCTATTGCTTTTCATGATCTATACCTAAACCTCTCTCATTATACAAAATAAAATAAATGAGATGTTCCCCCCACCACTACCAGTTTAAGGTTATTCTTGACTATATGGTAAGTTTGAGTCCAGCCTAGACTACATGAGACTCTGCTTTAAAAAAAAAAAAAAGGCAAGAGAGCCTATGCAGACACCCGCAGATACTCACAAACACTGAATCTGGATAGAAGATTGTAGGTCATGGGAGGGAATTGACAGTCTAGTGGTAGCAAACCCTTAGAGCAGACATAAATGGAGGGGCTCACAAGATGTCATCTTGCTCAACATCCTAACATCAAGACATGCTGAAGACAAAAATGAGTACTTGTGTGCAACCAGCAATGCCCTAGGAGCAGGCAACCCATACTAATCAGGAGCAGGGGCTAAAATGTCTACAAGGAAGCCAGGTGGCAGTGGTGGCTCATGCCTTTAGTCCCAGCCCTTGGGAGGCAGAGGCAGGCAGATCTCTGAGTTTGAGGCCAGCCTGGTCTACAAAGTGAGTTCCAGGACAGCCAGAGCTACACAGAGAAATCCTGTCTCAAAAAGTCAAAAGGAAGAAAAATCTGCAAGGACGAGGTAAACCTCAGAAGGGCCAACATACCTCAATGCATCTCAGTGTAGAGGAGCTGCCTACTCTAGCAACAAGGGAATCCTTCCAGTGGCCACATCTCCCACCAGGATGTCCTGCTTCTAACCTAGCTCTGACCTTGGTGAGCACTGAATGTCTGGTACTCTGACTGAGCACATTTGAGACCATGGCTGGTTAGCCTCCATCATTCTCAGGGAGCATCAGCTGTACATGCTCACTCTGTCCTTCCCCCATCAGTGGGTGTGGACGTGGTGGCTTACTGTGTACTGGGCAATCCGACCTGAAGCTCACCTCATGCCACCTCAACCCACTGTCTGAAAGTGAATTCTGCCTCCAGACACAGTGGCACCACTTAGAGCTAGATTGTTGGGTTGTTAGATTCATTTGCTGTGAGTTGTTTCCCTTTTCTATGTGTGAATAGTAAGCTGTAGGCATAATTTTTTCTGGACCTACTTTAATAAACATTCAACTTCCTCTCTAGCCTACCACCCACCAGAGGTAATGGAAGGCAAAAGTTAATAGAAGTAGACCTGCTTAGAAATAGTTCTTTGGGGGCAAGTCCAAACTTTGTTGTCGGGATATTAGCAGTTCAGTCCAGTAGCAAACACCAATACGAATCAGCAGCTAGAGTCAAGTTCTCTCAGCAGTCATCATGCATGAACTGGCAAAGGCAGTTCAATGCAGAAGAAGCTGCAAGGCTCACCAACTAACTGGGGTCCAAAGAAGCAGCAAGAAGCCGCAGGAACCTCATGAGAAGTTCTTTGGGGAGTTTCTCTCTAAGGAGTCACCACAAGAGGAGCTCAGCCATCCAATGTAAGGTGAACCAATACATGTGTTGTTAGCGGAGAATATCCAGGCAGAGCAAAGCAAACAAATGCTCCAACTCTCACTGTCTGTGGGATCGTATTTATATCACACGCCCTTTCACACATCTACTATAACAAAACATCCTTTCACCTATGTCTACTTCAAATAAAACATTCTTTTACATACCTTCTTTAATAAAACATCTTTGTACCTATGTCTACTTCAACAAAACATCATTTAACAGAACTAACTTTCCAAAAAACCAAAAGTTTCTATTTCAATAAGCCATAAATTCAATAACTGACTGTCTGTCCCTCTGTGACACGTAAGTCATGTTCAAGACACCAGCCGTTCTATCTGCCTCCAACAAATGTATAGATTCATGGGGAAATGAATTAAACCAAGTGATGAGGAATAATAAAATACAGACAATACCATAGACCCAAGACCCAAGAACATTATCTCTTTTTGTCAAAAAAGAAAGAAAGAAAGAAAGAAAGAAAGAAAGAAAGAAAGAAAGGAAAAAAAAGGTCTTTTTAGGCTGGAGAGACAGCTCAGTGGTCAAGAACACTTGCTGCACTTACAGAAGACCCAGGTTTGGCTTCTAGCACACCAGGCTGCTTACAGCTGCCTCTAACTCCAATTCTTAGGGATCCAACACCCTCTTCTGGTTTCTACTGGCATGACATGCATAGATACATATTCAGACAAGCATACACACACATACACATAAATAAAAATTAAAACATACAATACTAACATTAAAATGGGAGTCTCTGGAGCTGAGAAGATAGCTCAGTAAAGTACTTTCAAAGACCTGAGTTCCCCCCTCTTTCCAGTCCCATCTACAATGGCTAGGCACAGTGACATACATTTGGAGTGCCAGCCCTGGAAAGGTGGGCACAGGAAGATCCCTCGGGCTCACTGGCTGTCCAGTCGGCATTGCTTACTTAGCCTGTTCCAGGCCAATGAGAGGCCCTCTCTAGAGGAAAAGTGGAATCCATCTGAAGGGTGATAACCGAGGGTTGACCTCTGTTCCATTTGCAGGAACACACAAATACATACATGCACCTCACACACAAGCACCCACACACAGGAACATGTGAATTCACATGGACACACAGATATACAGAGAACAGGTCGGGTAGGAACCAGCTTCCTCTGAAGCATGGGGAGTACTGGTGGGGGAGCTTCTATCGTCTTCTCTGGGAGGTCTAGATGCAGTGTGTGCAGTGTGTGCAGTGTGGGCAGTGTGTGCAGTGTGGGCAGTGTGGGCAGTGTGTGCAGTGTGTGCAGTGTGGGCAGTGTGCGTAGTGTGGGCAGTATGTGTGGTGTGTGCGGTGTGTGCAGTGTGTGTGGTGTGTGCGGTGTGTGCAGTGTGTGTGGTGTGGGCAGTGTGGGCAGTGTGGGCAGTGTGTGCGGTGTGGGCAGTGTGGGCAGTGTGTGCAGTGTGTGCGGTGTGGGCAGTGTGGGCAGTGTGTGCAGTGTGTGTGGTGTGTGCGGTGTGTGTGGTGTGTGCAGTGTGTGTGGTGTGTGCAGTGTGTGCAGTGTGTGCGGTGTGGGCAGTGTGGGCAGTGTGTGCAGTGTGTGTGGTGTGTGCGGTGTGTGTGGTGTGTGCAGTGTGTGTGGTGTGTGCAGTGTGTGCAGTGTGTGCGGTGTGGGCAGTGTGGGCAGTGTGTGCAGTGTGTGCGGTGTGGGCAGTGTGGGCAGTGTGCGCGGTGTGTGTGGTGTGGGCAGTGTGGGCAGTGTGGGCAGTGTGCACAGCTGGCAGCTGGGAGGTACATTCACTTCCCCCATGTTCTTGATTTAATACATTTGGCTTTGCCTTTGGCTCTGGGTATAAGGAAGCCATTGTTTCAGCATAAGAACATTCTGGAACTCCAGCAGCAGCATTGTTAAAGGAAACTTGCTGAGTATTAGCAAGCAAGCAGAGCCTCTCATGGGCCCCACCTTCGTCTGTCTGTCACTTGTCAGTGTCTTTGAAGCTTCTAGGAAAATACTGTCAGTGATAGGTTGGGTGTGACAGAGCAACAGTGGCTGTGATAAAATATGCTGACATAGCCAGCTTAAGTGACAAATGGTTTATTCTAGCTGCCTGTCCACCGTGGCGGGGGAGTCAAGGTGTTGGGAGTTTGAAGTAGCTGATCACATTGTACCCATAGCCAGGACGCAGAGAGCCATGGATTCCAGCAGCTCAGATCATTTTCTTCACTCCCACAGTCCAGGATCCCAGCCAAGGAATGGTGTTACCCTCAGTGGGTGGGTCTTCCCAGTACAGTTAGTACAATCAAAATGATCTACCACAGCCATGCCTAGAGGCCCAACGCCCAAGTGGTTCTAGATTCTGACAAGCTGACAGTTACCAGCAGCCATCAGGAACAACTAATACCTAGAAATACTTGTGTATCATTTCTTTGACTTGGTTGGCCTATCTCAGAGTGTCAATGGCCCACATAAACTTCTCCGGGCTGATACACACTGCTCCTCTCTGCTCCTGCTTTCCCAGGCTGCCCCACACCTTTGCAATATAGGTTTTTAGTTGATGCTGGCCCTAAGACCAGCAGGAATGGAAAGAAAGCAAATAACTGATTGCTAGTAACTACTATCTTAGCACTCTGCCTTTTAACTAATAATCCATTTTTGTAAACATTCAGATGCCCCATGCTTCTCTGGAGAGGCTGTTTTCCATTGGGGACACAATCATAAGATTTGTAGTTTCTAGACAGCCCCATTCCCTTGCCACCATCCAAGAAAGAAGATTTGTGATCTGAGGTTGGTTTGCTTATAACTCTTTGGCTCATAGAAGACCCAGTACAACAATGCAGCTGTCCCTTAATTATCACCATCAAGAGCTGTAGAGACGTTCAGGGTTGCTCTTGCAGCGGACCCAAGTCCAGTTCTCAGCACCCTTGTCAGGTGGCTCACAACTGCCTGTAACTTCAGCTCCAGGAGACCATACACCCTCTTCGGCCCTCACAGGCACTTGCTCTCACCTGCACATATCTAACACAGACATAGAATTAAAAATAATAGTGACAAAACAGATCTTTAAGAAATATCATCATCGAACATGCATCATTCTCTCAAGAGCCTGTCTGATGATTTACAAAGTCTTCACATGTGTGGGTGTCCTCCAGCCATCGCTGTCAGTGCTTGCCCTCATAATAAACTCAGGAGTGAGATCACCATGAAGTCAGGAACAGCAGACACACAGGCACATACTGCTCAAGGTGGATTCCTTCACAAGCAAAGTTTTCCTGCTAGAATTTCCATTCCATAAACATATGGGTCTCCAAGACCCAGGACACTTTCTCCCCGGTCACCACAATTCCTTACTATCATTTTCTGGGCAGTTAGCCACAACTGATATAACATGTCCTGACACAAAAAGAACTGTCCCGCAGTTTTCTCAAAGTATATTTAGACTGGGACCAGGCAAGGATAGCCGTTGGTGTATGTTGGTGCTGGACTTTCAAAGTCTTCTTATTAATAGAGATCTCAAGAAAGCCATGTGTGTGTGCATGTTCATATATGTTATCAGAGACCAGTTGTTCAATTCTTTGGGACTGGAGTTACAGACATCTGTGAACCACACAACATGTGTGCTAGGATTTAAATTCTACTCCTCATGGTAGAGGGGCAAGCTCCTCTCAACCGCTGGGCCATCTCTCTCCAGCTTCTCAAAGTCATCTTACAATGCTTTACAAAACAGCTTTTCTCAACTGGGTGTAGTGGTGTGAACCTTTGATCCCAGCTTTTGGGAAGCAGAGGCAGGTAGATCTCTATAAGAGACCAGCCCAATGTACACGGCAAGTTCCAGGCCAGCCAGGGCCACACAATAAGGCCTTGTGTTGTGACTAGAGAGACAGCCTAGCAGTTAGGAGTGTGTGCTTGCAGAGGACCCAAGGTCAGAAAGCTGACTCTGTAGTTCCAGGACACCTGATATCTTCTTCCAGCCTCCCGTGCCACTGCACTCATGTGAATATCTGCTCCCCCATTCTCTCTCTCTCTCTCTCTCTCTCTCTCTCTCTCTCTCTCTCTCTCTCACACACACACACACACACACACACACACACACACACACACACAAACTAATTAAAAATAAAAAGTAAAAGCACCCTACAGACTTCATGATATAGGTGCATTTCCCCAAATGGGTATTCCTATTTTTCTCTCAGGGCTTTACAGACTTGTGAGCTTGAGTGTCCCTAATCCCTAGCTGAAGAGGGGAGACTCTGAAGGCCAGGCATTGGTGCTTCCTGTAGTGGAGTGCCCTTCCTTGTGTGCCTTGGCTCCGACATCTGTGCCTGGACATCCTCTTTCTGGTGCAAAGGACGATATAGCAAACTACAGGGAATTGGGTCTGTTATTGTTTTGAGGCAAGATCTCACATAACCCACACTGGCTTCGAATTCACGCTAAGACAATGTTGAGTCTTCATATTTTTGAATCCTGATCCTCCTACCTCCACCCCCTAAGGGATGGGATTACAGTCTGTGCCACTATGCCAGACCTGACTTGTCTAGTCTTTTCAATAAACTTTTGGTATAGTCACAACTGGTATTGCCAGCCACCATCCTGAGCTGCAGATGAGAAGAACAAGAGCCAGCCCAAGTCACACTGCTGATCGGAGGGGCTAAGATCCAAACACCCGTGCCCAGCATCTGGGGCCCAAGCTTGTCTCCACATGGCCCTACCATTCTTCCACCTGGGCCATAAGGAAGCCACCTCCCCCTCAGCTCTGTCTAATAGAGATCTCCAGAAAGCCAAGGGTTGGTCTGTAACTATTCTCTTCTGGCAGCCTTTCCGTAAGGACAGAAGGCAGTTTGTTCTGGAAACATTGCTTCTGAGGAGCAGGGGAGCCAGGGAGCTGGGGAGCTGGATGGAGCAGGAGAATCTGGAGAAGGTAGCAGTGCTGGCCAGGCCTTTCCAAACAGCACCTTGTCCAAGTGGGCTCCATCCCAGGAGCATGGTTCAGAAACTCAGCATCTATGCACGGCCAGCCCCGGCCTGCCTCATGGCTGTCATCCTGGTTGAATCACTGGCCACCCACAACATCTTACCCACCACTGGAAGCCTTCCTGCTTCTGGCATCAGCCCTGGCTGTCTCACAGCCCGTCTTACTCAAGTCCTGTCCTACATGTTGAGCATCATTTCCTGGACCAGGCATGGACCAGCAGCTTATGGTGTTCATGGAGGTCTCCCTGCAGCCAGTGAGGAAGATGTCATGAGGTCCAGTCTGCTGGTGGGACACAGAGGAGGGTGAAGGTCACACAGTGGGTGACTGGCCACACATGTAGATGTCTGGATCCCTCCCCTTCCATCACTCTGGATCCTGTGGACTCCCCTCCAGAGACCCCAGAGAGCTCCGTTCCTTTGGTCTCGGTCTGGCTTCTTATCTCTTCTTTTACCTTTCCCCCTCCATCCCTCCCTCCTCGTACCTCTTCTCACTCCCTCTTGTCATGGTCTCACTCTGCAGTTCCAGAGTGCTGGAATACAATGTAACTCAGGCTGGCCTTCCTTGCAATACAGCAATCTTCCTCAGCCTCCCAGATGTGAGGACTGCAGACTTGGTTCATCATTACTGACTCTCATTTTAAAAAAAAATGTATAAAAGTGTTTTGCTTCCATGTATGTCTGTATATCATCTGCATACCTGGTGGCCAGGAAGGCCAGAAGAGGACAATCAATTCCCTGAGACTGGAGTTACAGTTAGCTGTGTGCGGGTGCTGGGAATTAAACCTTAATTAGTGTCTTAGTTAAGGTTTTACTCCTGTGAATAGACACCATGACCAAGGCAAGTCTGTAAGTACAACATTTAATAGAGGCTGGCTTACAGGTTCAGAGGGTTAGTCCATTGTCAAGGCGGGAACATGGCAGTGTCCTGGCAGGCATGGTGCTAGAAGAGCTAAGAGTTCTACATCTTCATCTGAAGGCCACTAGGAGAAGACTGACTTCCAGGCAGCTAGGACGAGGGTCTCAAAGCCCATGCCCATAGTGATACACTTCCTCTAACAAGGCCACACTTCCTCTAACAAGGCCACACCTACTCCAACAAGGCCACACCTCCTAATAGTGCCACTCCCAGGCCAAGCATATTCCATCTGGGTCCTCTGCAAGAACACAAAGTGTTCTTAATCACTAAGCCATCTCTCCAGTCCTTGCCCCCATTTCCTTTGTATTGTTGAGAGGAGTTGCAGGAGGGAAACTCAGGAGACAGGGATGTGTGTGTGTGTGTGTGTGTGTGTGTGTGTGTGTGCTGTCTGTCTGTCTGTCTGTGACAACATGCCTAATGCTGGATATTTTATAAGCTCACAGTTCTGGAGGTTGAAAACCCAAGACTCAACAGTTATACCTCTGGTGTCATGATGTGATGGCATTTGTTATAAAACTGAGAGCTCTCGTGATGAGACAGAAAACCAGAGAGCAAGGAGAGATCAGATTTGTTCTGGGGATGAAACCTGCCTGCCTGGAGCTTGCAGGGACTGGATCAATGGCTCTGCCATCTGAAAACAGATGAGTATGGCTTTAAACCTCAATTCTGTGTTTTCTCTTCATGTCCCAGTTTACAACTGGGAAGACGGTATCCGTGTCGGAGGATATGGTGTGAGCATGAAGGGCCACAGCAGCCCTTGCTTTTACTGTCTTGTCCTGTGTCACGGTTGTATTTGCTGTTAGTAGATCACAAGCTCCTGGAGGGCAGGGCCCGTGTCTAACTGCACACAGCGGTCATCACTCCATTAATGCTTAGGAAGGTAAATCTGAAGTACGTGCTGACCTCCTCACTCTGTCGAGCTGCTCGGATGGCTGCTCACCCCAACTCTTTGTACCCCTCGCCTTCTCCATTTCTTTACATAACACCAGTGGTTTCCTGCCTACAAAAATAGACTAATTCAATTATTCTGTATTTATCAGTTAGAACCAATGGAATGAAAAATAAGCTTCCATAGCACAAAACCCCCAGATGTTTGGGGTTAGTTTTCTAACACGGCGTTCAACTATTTTACTTATTTAATGTTTTTCTTAAGAGGCAAAACAAAACCAGTCTGCCCTGGGATTTGGAAACAGGATCCGATTCTCTTGGAGCCTCCCGCTCCCTGCTGGGAGTGGTGTGGGCATGTGGGACAGACAGGTAATGGGAAACAGCTGCTTGGCCCATGTCATCTCCCAAGCCCCAAACTGGTGATGAGGTGCCGCAGACAAAGGGCAGGCAGTGATGGTTTGGGCGGGGGTCCTGTGAACAGCAGTTAAACTCTTCTCACCAAGCTGATGGAGTGCAGCAGAGGCTACCCAGATGGGCAGCCTCTGGCACCAGAAACAGCGAGTACATACCTCAGGCCCACCCTTCCCTCTAATGCTGGGAGAACATGCCCAGCAGGCACTGATGCTGTAAAAAGCTCTCCCCAATGTCTTGTCCTGCAGTGACCTGGTCACACTCCACGATGCTGTGACATGACATGACCCCAAAACAGCAGGCACAGCCAACTTCAGAAGACATCATTTAGATGAGGAACCAAAAGGTCTTCTTATAAGGGACCAGGAAGAAAGAAAGAGGTTGAGGCTGCTCAGAGAAGGTGGGTTTCGGTCTAAGTGCTCATCAGTGCTCATGTGGTGTGGAAGCAGCCATAGATAACATGTGAAAGACTGAACACATCTATTTACAGAAGCTTGTGGGGCTGGATAGGACACACAACATGCATTTGGTTGGCCTCTGGCTTCTTCACTGGCCTCTCTGCTCAAACCCCATGTGGTTTCTCACTCCCCCAATGTGACATGAAAGTCCTGAGTGTGGACAGGATGACCTGTGGACATGGCTGGCCTTGCTTGCCCCTCTACCCTTGTTTAGGGCATGCCAGGTCATTCTTTCCCCACCCCCGTGCTCAGGGATGCTCACACATCCCTCGTCTTTGGGGATCAGCACATATGTCATGTCCTCAGAAAGGCCATTCCTGTAACATCCGAGACCACATGGCCATGCCCTCTCTCTAGTCAGGAGTTGCCGTGATACCCACCCAGTTTTATTTTCTGCATGGCACTGACCACTGTTGGGAAAGATCTTCTGTGGTTTTGTGTGTGCTTTTCACCCCAACCAGCTCCAGGAGGGCAGCAGACTCTGCCTCCAGGGCCTGGGATACAGGAAGTATGTGAGAGTGACCAGCTGCTCTCCCTCGGTCTCTCAGTCCCTCTAGTCTCTCAGCCATGTTGCTGATTAGAGGTGTCTTTTAAAAATGAGAACCGGAGCCAGGCGTTGGTGGCGCACGCCTTTAATCCCAGCACTTGGGAGGCAGAGGCAGGCGGATTTCTGAGTTCGAGTCCAGCCTGGTCTACAGAGTGAGTTCCAGGACAGCCAGGGCTATACAGAGAAACCCTGTCTCGAAAAACCAAAACCAAACACAAAACAAAAATGAGAACCGGACCATGGCCCATTTCCACAGAGTACACTTAGAATAACACCCAGACTCCCACCATTGCCCCCAGGTTGCTGCAGAGGACCCTCTGTCTCCTGCCCCCAGACCATCTCTCCCATCCTCAAGAGAAGGTTGCCTGTAGGTCTAGTGATGTGAGCCCAAAGGATGCCACTTGGCAGTGGATGTATTTTTGCATTGATAATAGACAATGGGTCATATTCCAGGAATTATCTTTAAACGAAAGAGTGAGGCCATAGCTACCTGACTCATGAGTGGCTGGGAAGGTGTCCGGTTTTCTCATTGGGGTCAGGCTCTCTCCTGTGGCATAGTCAGGGTAGAAGTAGAGAATTTGATTGTTGCACATTGATGTCAAGACCAACCAGGCTGGGAGTGCCTACTGTGCTTTCTGACCTGGCTGAAGCTACTGCAGACAAAGGAGGGAAGAGATGACGCAGGGCTGTCAGCAGTTTGAGTCTGTTGAGTCATGGACACCTTGTATACATTGATCTTGTATTGCTCTCTCCAAAACTGAAAAGCTACTTAGCATCCTACAACAGAACTTAGGTTGTATCGACAACTCCAATGAGTCTTAAGATGCATATTGGTTGAGTTATATAAAGGAGAAAGTTTAATAAGTGCTTATCTTTTGTCTTCCTCTCAAAGAAGGCCCAGGAATTGATATCCAAGTGACCAAATGTGATACCACACTTCTAAATGGCATGACATAAAATCTGTATTTGAGATTGCAAGAGAATCCACCTTTCCTCATGGGCATTAACAAAAATATTTTAATTCTAGGTGGGAGGGATCATGGTCCATTAGAATTTCCCTTTTTCTTGAACTAGCTTATTATAAAATGCTAACTGTTGAGCTGGGTGTGGTGGTAGCCACCTTTAATCCCAGCACTTGAGGCAACACCTCAAACCTCTGCATTTGAGGTCAGCCTGGTCTACATAGTAAGTTCCAGGACAGCCAGAAAGAACTACATAGTGAGTCAAAAAAAAACCAAAGCAAAACAAAACAAAATAAAACAAAAGCCCAAGCCAGCACCACTGTCAGCACCAAGCTAACTGCTAGTTCGCAGTGGGTGTTACAACAAGCTCAGCACTTGCACCCCAATTCTGGTCTTTTTTTTTTTTTTTTTCTTCGAGACAGAGTTTTGCTGTATAGCCCAGGCTAGCCTTGAATACGGAAAACTCCTATCTCTAACTCCCAAATTCTGGGATTAGAAAAACATGGCCCAGAAATTTGGCCATGCATGTTTAAAGCCAAGCTGAGGAACAAGGTATCACACCCTTTCGGGCTTATAAAAGAGGACATTTTGGTACCAGTGCCCTCTGATGCTCGTCTTGTTTTTGCTTTAGCTCCCTTTTCTGCTGCTAACTCTTGAAGCTCTGAGGTTTTCCATCTTTCTTATCTGGAGTGGAGTATTTCCTGACACTCACATCTCTGCTCTCCCTCTAAAGCAGCGGTTCTCAACCTTTCTAAAGCTGTGACTTTTCAATACAGTTCCTCATGTTGTGTGTGACCCGACCATAAAATTATGTTCATTTCTACTTCTTAACTGTAATTTTGCTCCTGCTTTGAATTGTAATGGAAATATCAACATCTTCCCATGGTCTTAGGTCGCCTGAGACCCTGTGAAAGGGTTGCTTGACCCTCAGAGGGGTTGCACTGGCAGCTGAGAGCCACCGCCCTAAGGACTTAGTCCTCTTGCTTCGATCACCTTCCCACATTTCCTGTGATTGAACTGATGTTCAAGCAGAGACCAACTCTGTTATTTCACCCTTGACCCTGAGTAGGGAGTAAATGCTAGTGTAAGGTTACGACCCTGGAGAGATCAGGAACAACATGATCTGTTCTGTGGGTATATGCAGCCTCTTCGCCTCCCCCACCCTCCACTCACCGCCTTTCCCAGAGTACTTCCAAGGACAGGAAACTCCCAGCTTCTCAGCACTGTCCTTTCTGGTTTTTCTTTTTTACTTTTTCCTGACAACTTTATCAGAAAGCCCGAGTTGTCAACAAGCCCGAGAGCCCTGCAGTATTCTATTTCCTGCAGAGTGCTGATGTGTGGCATGAACTCCAAGGCGGCTGTCACCACACCCTCTCCCTGTCACTTGCTGAGAGCGGCGACTCGGCATGCGACAGGAATTAATCACTCCAACTTTTCATCAGAGCAGCTCCCGATGCTTGTTCAGCCTCTGGTCATTCATGCTCAACAGATAAGTGGCAGCCATAGCCACACTGGAACATGGGCATGTTCCCAGGATGGCCAGATATAGCCCATTATCGCCACAGCTACAGTGCATGGACTCATTGAGAAGTTACTGGACACTTTATCAATGAGGGCTGTGGGCCCAGGAACACTGGTGCTGGGTTTCCTGTGAAGGAATGGAGGTGAAGATGACGTCTCCTGAGATAGCACCAACGGCTTATCTGACACGTTTGTCAAATGTCGGTTCGTGGTCATCTCAGGTAGAGACATGAAACAGAATGCCTAGCCTGGGAGATGGTGGAGGATTTACAAATGGAGAAAATGAGACCCATGGCAGGGGTCAGAGTTGACCAAGGTCATGTAAGGAGACCATGAGGGAAGCTCTGATTTCCATAAAGCAAGATGGAGATCCCATGCCCTTTGCAAGCTGTACTGAACTTTATGTGGTAAGAAAGGGTGTTTGAGGTTTGTCCTGTTAACTTGACCAAGCCTAGCATCACATGAGAAGGGAGTCATGATTGAGGGATTGCTCAAATCAGATGGACCTATGGCATGTTTGTGGGGGCTTGTATTGATTTTTCATTGATATACAAGGGCCCGCCCACCGCGAGTGGTGACAGTCCTAAGCAGCCGGTCCTGGGTTGTATGAGAAAGCTGGCTGAGCTGCGCCTGAGAGCAAGGGACAAGCAGCACACTCTGTGGTTTCTCCTTGAGTTCCTACCCTGACTTCCCAAAATGATGGACTGTGATCTGGAAGGATAAACAAAATATGAACCCTTTTCTCCTCTAAGTCAGTTTTGGTCAGAGTATTTCATCACAGCAACAAAATGAATCCAGGACAGGGGTCTTCACTGCTTTGTACAAAGGCATATGAAACTGTCAGGAAGGATATAGTGGGGAGCTGTGCTTCGGAACCCCAGTTCAAACCTCCCACTGTTGGGCGGTGTCTTGACCGTATCTCTGAAGTCCATATGGATGTGAACATAGATCATTCACCAGATCTCAGTGAGTCTACCCTCATTCATTTCTTCAGTGGGCTTGTTTCAGCCTTAGGGAGCACAGGGGGCCTACAGTTAGTTTAACTTTTACAGAACTCTTGTTCTGAATGGGAAGATGGAGAATGAGTAAATTAATAAAGTATCAGATGGAGGATAGATTCCAGAGTGTTCTGAGAACCCAGGATAAAGGCACTCGAGAGAGGTATTGTGGGTTGGAAAGATGGCTCAGTGGTTAAGAACACTGACTGCTTTTCCAGAGGTCCTGAGTTCAATTCCCAGCAACCACATGGCGGTTCACAACCATCTGTAATGGGATTAGATGCCCTCTTCTGATGTGTCTGCAGAGAGAGAGAGAGAGAGAGAGAGAGAGAGAGAGAGAGAGAGAGAGAGAGATGTGTTGAGTACCAGCTACTTCCTGATGCCTTCTGTAGGAAGTACCATGGGCAGGAAATGCAATCTTGAAAAGGCCCTGGGGTAGAGAGAGCTTGGTATGTATTGAGGGACATTCTCAGAAGCCTGGGGAGCTGTAGCTGAGGAGAAAAGAGGACAGGCAGAGAAGGGGAGGGGGAAAGGGGCCCAGATGGACATGCAAGGTTGTGTACATCTTTGCTGGGACCTTGGCTTTGCTCACCATACATGAAGGAAATCGCTAGTATTTCCTGGGTCAGGAAATGAAGCCAACTGTGGTGTGTTTTGAGTGAATTCAGCTATTTGCCCATAGTGAGGGGGGAGAGGTGACCTGTGGAGAACGGATGGGCCTTTTAAAAGGTCACATGGACTGCAAGGTTGAGTTGAGGTAGGGCAGGCAGAAACAGACCACTGCCTGTCATGCTGATATGGGGCCAGATATGGGGAGGATATCAAAAGGTCATCAAGAGTTTTGTCTGAGTTTGTAGACAGTGTTCTCATTTGCTGAGCCAGGGAAGTTTTCAGGAGGAGGACACAGGGTGAGAGGGAATCAGAACTTTGGTTTGTGTGATAGCTGGAGTATGGAATGACCCTCTAGACCACATACGGAAGGCGTGGTCCCCAGCCTGTGGTGCCGCTGAGGGTGGCAGGTAAACTTTAGGATACAGGGTCTGGTAGAAGGAAGGTCATTCATTCGGGAAGTGTCCTTGAAGGAGCTCCAGGGACCCTGGCCCCTTCCTATCTCTTTTAGCTTCCAGCAGCTGTGCTGTGAGCAGCCTGGCCCCATCCCATCATGCATTTCTCGCTGTGCTTTTCTGGCTCTTCATAAGCCCCAGAGCAGCATTGCCAGCCAACCACAGTTCCAGACCTCAGAGGCTGCCCTTCCTCACAAGCTGTCTCGGGTGTGCAGCCACAGGAGCCCTTGGGACAGGTGGGGTCTCTGATGCTCCAAGGCGAAAGGCTCAGACGTGGGAGGGATGCGTGCTGGGAGTGGTCAGCCAACCGGGAGCATCTAAACTTTCTACGGCAGAGCCCCATGAGAGGCAATGAGTATGTCCGATGTCAGAGGAGTGACTGGGACTGAGCCTGGAGGTCCCCAACATTCAGAGATCAAGGCAGTGAGGAGGCTTGGATGAAAGGAAGAGGCGAGCCCAGTGAAGGATGACAAGCCCAGGGAAGTTGTCTTTAGACAGAACGACAGACAGGAGAGAGCTGGAAGATGACAGACCAAGAAATGGCTGGCTTCCCACGGAACATACATGTCTCCCAGTTTAGCATGCACGAGGCCCTAGCTGAATCTACAGTGCAGTTTAACTTAAAGGGGGAGGAAAATGAGAGAAGTAACAAAGAATGACATGGGTATGGATTTAATCACCTAGGATCATTGCTGGCCATCAGGGAAAAACTTTGGTGGTATGGTAGCTGGGAATGTCTGTGAGACCAGGGTGAGAGCAGTAAGAGATGGGGGCTCACAGCAGCTCTTTTAAGACATTTGCCATCACGAGGGGGGAGAAAATGAGGAACAAGTGAAGATTACAAAAAGAAGGCAGCCTGGAAATCCCTGGAAATGCCCCTCCCCTCACCATCACATCAGACTCTGAAGAGCAGGCCTGAGCTCTTCGTGAGCTTGGCAGGGACCGTACCTCCTGCCTTTCAACACTCCCTGCCTTAACACCTCCACCCACTGGCCTCAGACACCTTCAGGACCTGTTTCAACATTTCACTAAAGCCCAACTGGCAGAAAGATAATCAGTACACACACCAGGAATATACCCCAGAAAACACGCAAGTAGAGTGTGAAGAGGGGACGGAGGAAGCTGAGGTCAGGGACTGCAGAGAACTGGAGCCCACAGGACAGAGGTGTTAGTTGTTTCTTGGAGGGCAGCCCTTCAAATGCCCACTCCCTAGGTGGAGATGGATAGAGAACCCTAGAGGGAAGGAGGGAGGCAAGGCCTGGTGTTCTCCAGCCTGGGCTCCCCAAGGGGCAGACTTCCAGCCAGGGATTTCATTGCATAGTTTATTTCATGCCAAGACAAACTTGTAGAGGAATGAGGCTGAGATAAAGAAGAGAAGGAATGGAGAAAGCATGTGTGAACACACACGTTACCTCAGTGAGCTGCAGGAGCGAGTGCGGAACACCCTGGTGTTCCTCCTGAGGCAGGCAGTGAGGGCTGCTGGTGTGGTAGGTATTCCCTTGGCAATTCTAGACTGCCATACCTGTTTGGAGAGCAGGTCCCAGGAGCCAGAGGAGGCTCTCAGGCAGACAGGGTGGGCTGGTTTGCATGAAAATGGAGAGACCTAGGAGGTATGGGCCGGATGCTGGAGCCTCCAGGGTTAGGCCCACTCCCTGCTACAGATTTGTTGATGCTCACAGTTTCAACAAAGAAGATAAGAGTGCTTCTGGAGCCAGTGATGTACTAGTGCACACTTGAAATCTCAAGACACAGGAAGGAGAGGCAGGAGGATTGAATTAAGGCCAGTCTTGGCTACATGAGACCCAGCCCTCAAAATGACAAAACAGAAGTGTCAGAGACCCAGCTGCAGCCCTCTGCTGCATTCACTGGCTCTGGGTGCTCCAGCAATCCCTGCTGTCCACTGCTGGGCTCCAGTTCCTTATGCTGCACACGGTGGCCATGGTTCTAGGGGGACAGCGAGTCTTTGTCTGTGCAGGCATGAGCTCCTGGTCACCACTCTCTGGTTGGATGACAATCATTTCATTGTCCATAGTTGTCATCACCAGTCAGTGAAACCTCCAAAAGAGCTCCACTGGGCCCCTTGAGTTCTGAGCATGTCATCCCACACCAGCTGATTTCCTCATGATGACAGGACTCCATTGTCCCCACTGCTATGTTGGCACAATGGGCCTAACCTAATAAGGTTAGACTTAAATTCACATACTCTGAGATTCTCATCTTTTTCTCATATGCACATCTCTCTCTCTGACATGGCTGTCGGAGAACCCTGGCATTCTGTTCTCTCTCTCTCTCTCTCTCTCTCTCTCTCTCTCTCTCTCTCTCTCATGCACACACACACACACACACACACACACACACACACTCACATGCACATATACATCATGAGCTGTGCAGTGACACAGAGACTACTAGTTCGGATCCTAAGGTTCCAGGACGCCTGCAGTGGTGATGGTAGGCCCACCTCTCCTTTCTCTCCTTGCTTCTTCATAGTCCCAGCACCAGCTGTGAAGTGCATATCACATCTTAAAGGACAGAGTCCCGAGAAAGAACCACGGAGAAGGGAACTACCCTTGGTCTACAGAAAGCCCATGAGCTACAGAAAGGGCCAGTGAACTGGTAGAAGCTTCCAGAATCAACTTTATTAGAACTGGAAAACTAAAAGGTCACAAGAATCATGAGAACTCTTAATCAAGCACAATTGAAAAATGTAAATTCTATATAATCTTAACATTAGAATGTTGTGGTATTTGACACTCCCCCCTCCTGCTATCAACCACTCCCATGCCCAGTGCAGGAACAAGGGCACAGGGGAGGAAACATGGCTGTCGGAGAACCCTGGCGTTCTCTTCCGTCTGCTGTTGATTCCCTCAAGGGAGAGGCTCCCTATTGAGTTTTCTCTGGGAAGAGGCTGAGTCAGCTTCCCAGGTGCCATTTGTTAAACATAGTGAAAGGCAAATGCATTTTTTTCTATAGGGCCAGCAGAAAATGCCTGGAGCAAGCTAGAGCCAGACCAAACTTCTTAGGAGGAAGGGTGGGAGACTGGCACAGGCTGAGGGATGAAGGCTCATCCTGGAGGTATGCATTCTCAGAGCTTCAGAAGGCTCAATGGGCGTTCTCACTTCTGGCTGACCTCGTGGGCCTCCACAAACAGGAAGTGAAGACAGGGAAAGTTATAAAACAATAAAGACATGTACCAGCATGCATATGCTTCACTTGCAAACACTGGGGATTTTTATTTTTGGTTCCAAGCTAAGTGTATAAGTGTGGGTTAAAAACCACTGGCTGTGGACTGGAGGGATGGCTCCGTGGTTAAGAGCACTGGCTGCTCTTGCATAAGACCTGGGTTTGCTGGCAGCTCACATCTATCTGGAACTCCGGTTCTAAGGGGAACTATCCTCCCGACCTCTGTGGATAATGCATGCATGTAGTGCACAGACATACATGAAGGCAAGCCCCATGCCCCGATTACATTTTAAAAGAAATAATAAAACCCACTCACTGGCTGCCTGCCAGGCTAACAGAATGAGCTCTTCAGAGGCTGTATGAATCAAAGGACATGATGTGCACACGTTTAATTCGGAAAAGGGGACCAACAAGAGCGACGGGATAGCCACAACACGCAGCACTGAGCAGCACTGGCGAGCATTAGATGGTAGGATTTTCAGAGTTGTAATATTAAAATATTAAAAAAAAAATTCAGCCAGGTATAGTGGCACGGTCCTTGAATTCCAGCATTTGGGAGGTGGAGGCAGGTGTATCTCTGTAAATTCCAGGCTAGCTTGATCTATATAATGAGTTTCAAGCCAATTAGAGCTACACAGAAAGACCCTACACAACACACACACACACACACACACACACACACACACACACACAGACGCACACACACACACAGTTATTATTAACACCCTGGAGACATTACTAGAAATGGTCCATGTGGAGCCAGGTGAGGTGGTGCCGGCCTTTCAGCTCAGCATTTGGGGAGCTGAGACTGGAGGATCAAGGGTTTGAGATTTGAAATGGCCAGGCTCATCTACTCAGCATGATGCATCTTTAAAAAAAAAATGCATGTGGGGAGCTGGAGCGATGGCTCAGTTAAGACATACACTGGTCTAGTGGAGGACTGGAGTCTGTTTCCCAGCACCCATCTTTGGTAGCTCTCAATCACCTCTAACTCCAGCTCTGAGGGTCCAATGTCCTCTTCTGGCCTCTGTGGACATCTGCACTCCTGCACATACCTACCCACAGACATGCACACATAAGTTCATAATTAAGCATAGAATAAGTCTTGTTTGTTTGTTTTGTTCGTTTTTTGTTTCTGGAGGAAGGGTTTCTTGTTGTAACTCTAACAGCCCCAGAACTTGCTCTATAGACCAGGCTGGTTCTGAACTCACCCCTGCCTCTGCCCCACAAGTGCTGGGATCAAAGGCGTGTGCCACCACTGACTGGCTAAAATAAGTGGTTTTGTTTTGGTTTTTTGTAAGCTCTGAGGAAAGCAAGACATTTGGGCTTAGTAAACAAGACTGTATGTAGATCAGCTTATATTCAAAAGCTGAGGGTGGTACTTCTCTAAGACAGGGATTGACTTGATACCAAAGCCAGGTTCAGACATCACAAGGAAACTGCAGACTAGCATCTTCATGAGGAAAAATGTAACAATACCTCCCACAAATTACTCATACCTGGTGGGATTATCACCAGGTAGGATTTCCTTCAGGAGTGCAAGGATGGTTCAATACACAAAAGTTAGTCAATGAGACAGGCCACGAAAATAGATGAACTAAACCTTGGCTATTGGATACTTTATAGCGTTACTGTTATAACATTTTCACACACCCACTCATTCACAGTATCAATGACTGGCAATTTCCTTCTCCCTATACTCTGAACTATCTCAGCACATTTTATTTTAATTACTATTTGAAGATAGATTTAAATTTAAATTAAAAAACAAAAACTGTGATCATCTCAATTTCTGGAAAAAAAGAGCTTGATAAAACCTACTCCCTTTTCATATATATATATATATATATATATATATATATATATGTGTGTGTGTGTGTGTGTGTGTGTATATATGTATGTATATATGTATACATATGTATATGTGTATATGTGTATATATGTGTGTATGTATATATACATATATATGAATATATCTGATATATATTTGACAGACTAGTAATAAAAGGGAAATTCTTCACCTAAGTGGTGGGTAGGAATGTTTCAGAGTTTGCATAATGTGTAGTAAGTAGTGAAAAGCTGTCCCATCCCCCGAAGTCATGACCCAAAGATGTTTTCCTTCACTGCTTCTATTCAGCATTGTGTCACAAATTCCCTCTGGGCCATTAGGCAAGAAAAAGAAGTGAAAAAGTACTCCCCAAGGTGATCAACAGATCAAGTGTAATCCCTACCAATGACCTGGGTTTCAGAAGCAGGTGAATGGATCTTAAAATTCCTGTGGAATTTCAAGGGACCCTGGGTAGCAAAAGCAATGTTGAAAGGAATGTATGAAGTGGGAGGGCTTGCATTTCCAAATGTCAAAACTGAATGCAAAGGTCCAGTAATCACAATAGAATGTGATGGGTGTAAGGGCAGATATGTAAAACAAAGGAACAGAACCTAGAGACCAGCCACAAATCCAGACTGCATCTATGTTTAACTGTTTTTCAGCAAGGGTGCCGAGACTTTTGTTTTCTTTTAAAATCGTGTTAATTTTCATTTATATGTATGAATGTTTTCCTGTATGTGCCACATGTATGCCTGGAACCTGCAGAGGTAGAAGAGGTATCAGATCTCCTGGAACTGGAGTTATAGATGTTGTGAGCCTCGGTGTGTGCTGGGAGGTGAACCCAGGTCCTCTGATCTTTGCTACTGCGTCAGCTCTCCAACCCTAGTCATGACTTTTTAACTGAAAAAGAATAGTCTGTTGTAGGCAGTGGGAAGAGCCCACGGGGAAGAATGAAGCTGAGTCCATGCATTTCTCAGTATTAGGACCTGCACTCACTACGCACCAGATACCTTAGCATAAGGGCTGACTGAAATGCTCACACAGTTAAAGGTGCCATCCTGGGTTTGGCCATAGTTTCTGATTTCACAACCAAGTGCAGACAGTGAAAGAAATGCAGGCAAGATGGACTTCATCATTAAAACGTTTATGAAAAGGTGACCTGTATCCAGGAGAAATCATAGGCAATTCACACTCCATATAAGGGACTGATATCTGGAATGTTTAAAGAACGAAAACAAAAGAACAAACCAACTCCAAACAAATGAGCTAAGAATAAGCTGGGTGTGCTGCGTGCCTTCAGAGCCAGCACCCGGGAGGTGGAGGATCCTCTCAGCCTGCACATGAGTCCAGAGCCAGCCTTTGGGACTTGAGATACTGTCTTAAAGCAGTGGAGTGGTGGCACATGCCTGCGATCCCAGCTCTTTGGAGGTGGAGGCAGGAGAATCAGAATTTATTCTCAGCTGCATAGCATATTTGAGACCGACCTACATAAGACTTTTGTCTAAAAAAAAACCAAAAAGGCAGGTGTGGGTGGGGCTGGAGACATGGCTCAGGGGTTGAGTGCTCAATGCTCTTACAGAGGATCTGAGCTCAGTTCCCAGAACCCTTTGTGGGTGGCTCACAACTGCTTGTACCTTCATCTCTAGTGGCCAATCAGTCTACAGCCAGCCAGGGCTCGGTTAATCCTAGGGCTGTAGTAAGACCTTTGGGGAAGCTGGCTGGCTAGGCTACAGATGTCCAGCCATTGCTGTTGTGACTAGAGGTAAAGAATCTGTCTCGGGGGAGTTAGTAGCCTGTGAACACAGCCAGGGAGAAGCAGGGTGCCCGGGCACCTGGATGCAGCCACACATGAAATGAGAACCGGAATTTTTGGTTTTTGTTTTGTTTTTGCCTTAAGTCTGTTCAAGGGTTTTTTGTTTTTGTTTTGTTTTTTTTTTTTAAGTTGGGGGTTGGGAGTGGGTAGTGGTGGATGCCTTTAGTTCCAGCACTCTAGAGGCAGGTAGGTCTCTGCGAGTTCCAGGACAGCCTGGTCTACCCAGTGAATTCCAGGACAGCCTGGGATACACAGTGAGACTCTGTCTTAGATAGATAGATAGATAGATAGATAGATAGATAGATAGATAGATAGATCAATAGATAGATGGGTAGATGAAAGGATAGGTGGGTGGATGGATGGATGAATGGATGGATGGATGGATGGATGGATGGATGGATGGATGGATAGATAAAGTCCGGGTTAAAGTAATCTCATCTCCATACCTGCTTTTGGCCTTGATTCTCACTAAAGTTATTATTTTCCTCAGCACTCTCAAGGCTGAGGTAAGGAATACATGCCCACGCGTACACACTATTGCACGGCCCTTCACTTTCTCAATGAAGTCTCCAGTTAAATCGTGTGACTTAACCTTGCCCAGGTTATATCTTCTCCATCCTCTCTGCTGTGTCCCATCCTGATCTGCACTGGGATTCCTGCTCAAACCTGCCCAGAGTTTTGAGAGCAAGCCTGACTGCATCACTGAAAAGCTTCACTCTAAATCAGAAGGCCTTTGGCCCCCATGTTCTCCATGAAGGGATCATGACATAAAACCCTTGAAGTATGTGGTGCCAGAGGGGTGTGTGTGTGTGTGTGTGTGTGTGTGTGTGTGTGTGTGTGTGTGTAATTATAATTATATATATGTATATATAATTTATTATGCCCTTTCCATACACTGGCATCCTTCGAGATCGAGTCTGTTGGCCTGTATGTCAAAAGCATGCAGCTGGAGGCTGCGCCTGGATTCAGACTCCAGGCCCACATACTCAGCTCCCCCTCCTACTCCTCGAAGAGATCTTATGGGAAAGGAGCCACAGCTGTGCCTTTTCTTCCCCACTGGAGAGGGAAGTTCTCCTGGGAGGAACCAGAGTTGCCTGTTTCACAGTTATCTTTTCAGTACAATAAACTTTAGAATCAGTTTGTCTAGTGCAGTAAAATCCTGGGTCATTAGGCGCTTTATTGCCTGGCTATCTCTCCAATAACTCTTTGCCAACCTTAGCTGGGAGCGGCTGCCGATAAGAGCACTGAACTGAGAGCGTGGAAACACGGCGTTCCCCCAGGTTGGCTATTAACTGTATTCAACTCCAGGTCTCCACCTCCGTCTCCGAGTGCCTTTCACCACATCTTGGATATATTGGTAGAGTCTCAGTAGACTGGTATTTCTCAAGCTATTTTCTAGTAGGTGTATGTTTTTAGAAATTAAAAAAAAAAAAGTAAAGGGGAAAGTGACTCCCTCTCCTACCCGCTGGTCGGGTGAGTGAACACGGTTCCTCATTATGGGCCTTGGGTGCTTAGCTTCTGTGGGTAAGAGCAGGTAGGAAGTCGCAGCACACTGCAGTTCCCACACTTCCCTAACAGAGGAAGCTTGCCCGGTACTCTTGGGAAAATGTATGTGTAAAATAGGCTTTGGGAAATATAGGTCCAGGATGTGTAGGGCGATTATCAACTTGAAGGTGCTCTTTTCTTTCATGAATATATGTATACAGTGTGTGTGTGTGTGTGTGTGTGTGTGTGTGTTCAGAGACCGAAGAGGGAAATTGGATCCCCTGGAGCTAGAATTACAGTTCATTATGAACTACCTGATGTGAGTTTGGGAACTAAACTTGAGTTCTCTAGACTTAAGTGTAATAAATGTTCTTAACCACTGAGCCATCTTTCCAGTCCATAAGAAATTATCATTCACGATGTATTGGTTTTTATTGTTGTTTGTTTGTTCATATTTATATTCTTTTAGTTTATGTGTTTGAGTGTTTGTATACATGTGTGTCACATGCACACAATGCCCAAGAAGGACAAAAGAAAGTCTCCTTGGGCTTGAAATTACAGACCGTTGTGAGCTTCCATGCAGGTGCTGGGAACCGAACCCGTGTCCTCTGCAAGAGCAGCAAGGGCTTTTAACCCCTGAGCCAGCTCTCCGGCCCTAAGGGATATTGCTTTGACTTAAGACTGTGAGATTCAAAAAGTGCATTCAGGATTCTGAACCAACAGAGGTTCATGGTCAATCCCCATGTGGACAAGACAGCCAGTCAATGACCCAGAGCCAGACTGGGCAGTTCTGAGCTGTGATTGGTTCAGGATGTGTAGGGCGATTGTCAACCTGAAGGTGTTCTTTCTTCATGAGTATATGTATACATGCTCTCTCTCTCTCTCTCTCTCTCTCTCTCTCTCTCTCTCTCTCTCTCTCTCTGTGTGTGTGTGTGTGTGTGTGTGTGTGTGTGTGTATGAAGAGGGCGTTGGATCTCCTGGAGCTAGAAGCTGCCCTTGCCCGGTTGTGCTGGGCAGCGCTGCAGTGTGCCTGGGCTGTCCTAGACTTACTTCTTTTTTTTTTCTCTTTTCTTCTTTCTTTCTTTCTTTCTTTCTTTCTCCCTTCCTTTCTTTTTTTTTTAAAACTTTTTAGGTTTCCTGTCTGGTAGCACTAAGTGCAAACAGCCTATAACAAAGTTGTCAGAGACTGTAGACACAGAAAACTAATTGCACATTGTCCCTGGGAAAGGTAAAAAACAATATGAACTAACAGTCATCTCCTTGCACATGCCAGGGAGAAAACAAATTCCTCAACAACCCTTATGATCAATCATAAAAAATGTGATTGATGCCTGTGCGGGGCACTTTCTGTTCTGTCTTATTCTGACAGATTAAAAATGCCTGTGGGAACAGAACTAATAGATTCTCCCTCTTCTCTCTCTCTCTCTCCTATTTTTTTTGTTTTGTTTTGCTTTTTGTTTTGTTGTTGTTGTTGTTGTTTTTGAGACAGGGTCTTGCTCTATAGCCCAGGCTAGCCTCAAACTCATGGCAGCCTCTTGCCTCAGCAGCCTCCTGAATACTGGGATTACACATGTTACCACACCCAGATCAACATCCTTAGAGTCTACCACTGTGCTCACCCTCTCTTATGCTGGATTCATCCGCCATACATCTGTCATGAGGCTCCCTATGGCTGAAAGCTATAGCCAGAATGATCTCATAGGCCACCGGGATTCCTTTCAGGTTTCAGAGTCATTGGTACACACAGTCCTGCCTGATGAGGGGTATTTGCTCAAAAGCATAGAGGGTACCTGCCCTTCTGCTATGGTCTGAATGCCTATTGAAAACACACTCATTCACTAGTCAGCACAAGAGGACTGAGAACCGGGACCTTTAAAAGGTGCCAGGGATGGATGATGAGGTAATGGGAGTGGGTTAATTCTCACAGGATGGACCTGCCAGACGTGAGTTCTCTTCTTCCATCTCAGGCATGCTCACTGTCAGCCCTTGCCCGATGGTGCCTCCATGATTTGGAATTTTCCAGTTTGGAATCTGGAAACTTTTGGTTTATAAATTACCCAGTCTGTGGCATTCTGTAATAGTAGCAGAAACTGGACTTGAATCTCTGTGATCCTCATGCCAGTGTGTGTGTGTGTGTGTGTGTGTGTGTGTGTGTGTGTGTGTGTGAGAGAGAGAGAGAGAGAGAGAGAGAGAGAGAGAGAGAGAGTCTGAGACTTTCCCATGCCCCCAGTCCTTTGCCCTCATGCCCTGCAGCAAGGAGGCATGTGCCCTTTAGTTGTGTGTGTGGCACCAAGAGATTAGGATCTCTGAGCCAACGCTGGAGGATCTCACCTACTTGAACTACAGAGCATCTCCTGCCAGATTGCTCCTTCACAGTCTGAGGTCAAGAGACTCTGAGGAAGGGGGATCTTCCTGTCAGCTATTATCCTGCATTTGACGTCACCAGAAAAGCTGCCCCTTTGGGGAGCCATCAGTGAGCTGTGCTTCCAACAGTAATGCTGTGTTCTTCTCCTCTCCCCAACCCCCCAGCTACGAACTTTGTGGCCATTAAAAATAATGGAGCTGTGACATTTTTTCTCTAGAATAACAAAACTTTGTTAATGTGTCTCTCTTATTCACACACTCTCTGCCACACACTCCTGTACAGACTGTCCTTCAGATGCCCACAGAGAATGCATTGTCAATCCTTAACATAATTAGCTGGCTTCCTGAAGGAGGGAGAGAAGCATTTATGGGCATAGATAAATCACATCCTTGGCCAAGTACCCTCTTTGGGAACTCAGGGCAATCTCAGGACATGGCTCCTTGTGTAGTCTCAGACACCCTTGCACGGGGAGCCGAAGGTCACCCAGCAAGTCCAAGGCAAGGCACGCACTAAACCCCAGGAATCTCAGACCTCCCAGTGCGGTAATTGATCTTCCAAGACAAACATTTGTCTTGCTAAACTGTAGCCCTTGCTTTGGAGGCTGAAGATTATAGAGGGGGCTGGGGGGGGCGGTAATGAGTGTAGAGATTAATTGGCAGAGGAAGCTTTCAAACAGGATCAATGAGCTGAAGAGAAATAAAACATCTTTTAAAGAAATGTCCTGTTCTCTTACATTGTTTCAATTCTTCATGCTCAGTTTCTTCAGGAGACAATTTTTTGAAGTGGGTTTTTGTTTTGTTACTTTGTTTTTCCTTTTTGTTGTTGGGTCCCCCCCCCAAAAGTTATTTGATTGCATCTGTGACTTAGATTACTTCTTGAGTTGAACTTGACCTTTGCCCACTGAAGCAGAGCAGTCTCTGGCTTAGCTAAAGAAAATGGGACCTGAAGGTTGTGGGATAATGAGAAACACAACCAGAAAGGGTCGAGATCCGACATGTTCCCTCTCTGCCAGGAGGGTACGGTGGAGGGTGAAGGCTGAGGTCGTGGGACACTGGTGGACGTGTAAGCTCTGAAGGGAGCCACCTGGGCCTGGAGCGGCACTCTGCTCCACACCTTCCCGTCTTTGGGCTACCATGTCATTTGCAGGGTAGAGAGTTGAGGACCTTCCCAGCTCAGCTGTGTGACACTGGCCAGTTAGGCAACTAAGTCCTAGTTGTTCTCAGCCAAGCTCCTGCTAACGTGCCAAGCTTCTCAGGGGCCAGGCCCTGGGGTCTCAGTGCCCAGTGGGTGCTCAGTACCTATCAGCTCATCGAATGAACCGAATTCAATGTTGTTGGCAGGGTTGTGGGATCAGGAAGAGAATTATATGAGAAAGGAAGAGTTAGAGCTGAGGCCCAAGCCGGGCATGGCGGCACATGTCTGCATGTGCTTGGAGGCTGAGGTACGACAATCTACTGAGCTTGACTTTTACCTGGAGGCATAGAGAGGTCCTGGGACACCACTGAAGCATTCACATCCCCAGATTCTTCATTTTACCATCAGTCCAGGAAGGAGCCTGGCTGTTGGACCCTGAGCTGTTTGTCCTGCTGATGGGGAAACGGATTCTTCAGTCATCGTCCCACATGTATCCACGAGGCGCCTGTGGTCTGAAGGACACATCAGATGGAAACATTCTCCACGCTTAGGAAGTTTACATTCTGGCGGGAGGAGACCCTAAACCCGGAGACAGATATATATAAACAGAAGTGGTTTACAACACAGAGTGCTGGGGGAAAAAGAAAACAGGTGATATGGGCTGGCAACATGGCTCAGCAGTAAAGGTGATTGCCGCTTACGCCTGAGGACCTAGCCTCGATCCCTAGACTACACATGGTCGAAAAAGACTGACTCCTACGAGTTGCTTCCCCTTTCCCCACACACAGAAAGACAGACAGACAGACAGACAGACAGACACACACACACACACACACACACACAGAGAGAGAGAGAGAGAGAGAGAGAGAGAGAGAGAGAGAAACAGAGAGAGAGAAACAGAGAGAGAGAGACAGAGATGGGGTCAGAGAGTCAGAGACAGAGACAGAGACGGAGCCAGAGAGTCAGAGACAGAAACAGAGAATTAAATACATGTGAAAAGAAAAATACATGAAGGGGCCTGGGAATGGTGGGAGTGGGGTGACAGGCTGGAGGAGTGACCATGTAGGACCTCTCTGTGGAGGTGACACAGGGTAGAGACCCAAGTGGTTGAAAACAGAGCCATCCAGAAGTTGAAAGCTAGCACTCCAAGCCTCTGCTTCTCCAAGGTCTCTCTTTTGATTTTTCTCTCATCTATCTATCTATCTATCTATCTATCTATCTATCTATCTATGTCATGTACATTGGTGGGCTTTTTTAACTGAATATATGTCTGTTTGGGGTTCAGACCTTCTAGAACTGGAATAACAGACAGTTATGAGCTGTCATGTGGGTGCTGGGAATTGAACCCAGGCCCTACGGAAGATGAGCCAATGCTCCTAACCACAGAGCTGTCCCTCAGCTCCCTTTCTTTTGTTTTGGCAAGGAGAAGAGAATGTATTTTGATATAATTATAAAATTATAGAACAAGGTGATGGTTCTTCTCAATTGTCAATTTGAGATCTAGAGTCACCTGGAAGTCGGGTCTCTGGGCATGCTGCGAATTATCTTGATTAGATTCATCTATGCGGGAAGAGCTGCTCACTGTGGGTGGCCCCACACCCTGGGCTGAGATCCTAGGCTGTCTAAGATGGAGAGAGCCAGCTGAGCACGTAGTTCTGTTTCCTGACTGGATACGATGCGCCCAGCCTTCTGCGCTCTGACTGCCCCACAGTGATTGGCTGGGACTTGATACTGTGAATCTGAATCAATCACAGCAACAGGGAAAGTAAACCAGCCTCTTCTGACTTCACCTATGTGAACCCTGGGTTTTGTCCTGTTCTTGTTCCTCTAATGTACACCCCCTTTCTCAGAACCCTTTAACATACTTAGTGCAAGCATACTGCCCTGCCCCCATACCTCAGCGCATGTCTCCTAGGCACAGCAGCCTTCCCCTCACGGCCACAGGCCGTATGTAGCCTACAACCCATGCTCACCTTTTGTCAACCACCTCAACAATGGCCTTTCAAAGTCACCCCGTTTCCAGGTTCTGGATCACGTGGCACACACATCCCTCTCACGTGAAGCCTTCCCACTTGGGTTTGACTGACAGTTCTGGAGGATTCAGTTGAGATTATACCTGTTTTGGAAGGAGGCCCACCAGAGTGACATGGAGTCTTCAGTGTGCGGTGGCAGGAGTCACATGACACTGGTTTGTGCTGCTGGCTCTGTGTGGTTATTGAGGACTCCATCTAGCTGATCCACTCTGTTGTCAGTTTCCTCTCAGTAACGACTATGCTGTTTGTTGAGAGAAGAGGTGGTGGTTTTATCATCCACCTATTTGGGCCCTAATTCCTTTTACCATTCATGGGCAATTACCTTTATCTTTGCTTCTCCTTGATAGTTGTGGGTTAGCCAGCTTTCTGTCACCTGACAAAGTATCTGAGAAGAAAGGATAATTTTAGCTCATGGCTTCAGAAGAGAAAATCTGTGATCACTTGGCCCCTATTGCTTTGGACCCATTGTAAGATATGATCTCATGGAGGAAGTATGTGGCACGGACAACCTGTTTGCCTGCCCCACGGTGGAAGGAAAGCAGGGGGATGGGACAGGTCCCTACACCACACCCTCAATTTACTGGGTTCTTTCCACTGGGCCTTGCTTCCCAGAGGTCCCACTGCCATCCAATGGCACCACAATCTGAGGACCAAGCCCAGTACCCACATGAGTTTTATGTGCTCTAAGGCTCACTGAGTCAAATCTACACTCTAGAAGTTGGTGTTTTACTGTGAGAAGTTTTTCTTCTATTCACACTTATTTCTATAATCATCATATAACTACAAAATCACAGATTTATACATATTAATAGTTTATATCACTACAGCCAGATTCATCTCAAATCAGAACAATGAGAACTCTTAAAACTGGCTTCTGGAGCTGGGGAGATGGCTCAGCCGTTCAGAGCACTGGCTGCTTTTCTGGAGGACCAGAGCTTAATGCCCAGTATCATCAGGCAACTCACAAACATCTGTAACTCTAGTTCCAGGGTGCCTGATGTCCTCTTCTGCCTCTGTGGATATCATACATGCACATGCATACACAATACACACATAACTAAAAATAAAATAAAGATTTCATCTGACTTCTGTGTCTCTGACATCATCCTCATTTTTTCCTTGTTTTGTGTGTTTGTAGATATGCATGTGTGTGCAGGTGTACAGATACACATGTGGGTGGGTATGGGGAGGCCAGAAGACAACTTCACTTGATATCCTCAGGCACAGCCTGACCACCTATTTTGGAGACATTCCCTTAGAGGCCAGGAACTCCCTAAGTTGGTTATGCTGGTTCAACAGTGAGCCCTAGGGATCCAGCTGTCTCCGTTTACCCATCACTAGGATTACAAGCACACCATGCCCAGCTTTTTCGGAGTGACTACAGGGGGTCAGATGTAAGTCAGCGCTTATAGGGGTGTACACTTTGCTGACTGAGCTACATCCGCAGGTTTCCCCCTGCTCTCTGACACAGTAAGGTGTCTCAAGTTTGTCTGGTTCTTTCTTTGCCTCAGCCCTGGCCTGAGCCTTTTCTCTAGCAAGCCTGAGTCTCTCAGTGTGCAAAGATAACTAAGATGTGAGACCCAGGCAGGCCAGGCTCTACTCCCAGTGTTTCACGGTTTCTGGGTTCCTCAAGACAAGGCTGAGAGACATCTTAATTCCTAACATGTATGAGTCACCAAGAACAGTTGATCCAGTAGGTCTTGTTTGCTAGCTGGGAAGGCACTGGGAATCTGAACTCTGATAGCTTCGGAGAATTCTGACGCTCCCAACCCCCAAGACAGGCTGAGCATGAAGGATGGAAGCCAATACTTCCCAGAACCTGGAGGGCATGTCACCTCGGGGCTTGTTTAAATGTGTGCTCCTGACTCTGTACTCACAGTTGCTCATTTGGTTTCTTTGGGACAGGAAAGGAGAACTTTCTTTGCTATTGTTCTACAGCCTTTCTAATGCATCTCATAGTGCATTTCTAGCACATTTTCAGCTGCTGCTGCTGCCGCTGCCGCTGCCGCTGCCACCGCTGCCGCCGCCACTGACCTGGAATTGCATTTTGAGAAACACTCATCCAGACATTGGCTCTGAAAGAGGCTACACACTAGACTTCTTAGAGATGTTTTACTTTTTTGTCGTTGTTGTTTGTGTTTAAATATCAACCTGGAAGGCTCCAGAAACTATGACTTAGTTGGTATAGGATATTTTGACCATTAAGAGATTTATGAGCTTGGCAAGTGGGGCTGTTGCTCAGCACACCTGGAGATGATTCTAAGAGGAGGTAGGGCCCAGTGGGAAGGGACTTAGGAGGCACGGAGCCCGGCCTTTGTGAGGAATAGCAAAGCAGCCAATGCATTTGGTTTGAAGGAAGAGAGTGAGGCAGGTGGGTAAGAGGTGGGTTGAGATGGGCCACAAATCTGGATGCTGCTCCAGTGGGCTGGGGAACCTGGGGGTAGGCTCTGAGCTGGGCCTTCTCTCTGGAGTGTCTTCCCCTCAGCCTTCTTTCTACATATCAATCTTGAGTTCTCCAAAATGGTTATGGCTGTGATGAAGGATGAAGGCGCTCCCTTATTACAGGATATTTGATCACACTGTGAACCCTGAGATTGTTTTGTTTACTGGAAAAACCTGTTTCTAGTTGTAGTGTGGCTCCACCTTAGTACACGCCTTTAATTCTAAGCAAGTTAGTTTATAGAAGGAAGCACCCACATCTGAAAGTGATGTCTAACTGAGTGGCAGGCGAAGTGACGGATTAGACAGAATAGGATATGTTCAACTCTTACAGAACAGTGAGGAAAGAGAGTATGGGGCCGGGGGAGGAGATAGTTTTACCAGGCAGTTTTACAGAGACGGGTAAAGACAAAATGAGCCAGAGAATGAGAAGGAGCCAGAAGATTAGAACCGATTGCTAGAGTAGTTTGAGGCCAAGAAATAAGCCAGAATCAATCAGTCAGCTTGAAGAGGAGTTTGAGCCAGGACAGTTGAGTTGAACCAGCCAGCCAGAGCTCAAAAAGAAACAGAAAGGGTGGATTTATTCAGCAGTAAGTTTCAGAAGCTGAAACATTCTAGGCCTAGCTAAGATTGTGTGGAAGCTAGAAGCTTCCAGGACCAGGTTAGCAGACTGAGGCAGGAAGCCTCTGAGACAACAACTAGTACAGGCAAATAAAAGTTCCTTTTACACGCCACAGGTTCCCTCTCATGTTTTGAGTACCACCCATGGATTTGAAACCTTTGAAAAAGAAGTCTAGACAGAGTAATAAAATACTGTTATGGAACAGGAACTTGGCAGGTAGGGGTTATCTTCAGTCATTCACAACAGTGTGAATGCTTACTGTGACCAAACTCAACCATTTACTTTAACAGAATGATTCCTTACATGAAGTTCTACATGTGGCTTGCTTATAAAGCAGGGCGAATGGGCTCTAAAGGCATGATTGTTTGACATGCAGCATGGCAGAAACATCAGTCCAGAGAGCAAAGCTGGCTGGTTTGATACCTTCTGCAATGGCAGTTCCAACAGCTGTGCCCTCCACAGGACATCATGCAATTGAGGGTGCTTGAATTAAACAGGAGTCTTGCCACACAATTCTATTCACATCTATTTTGATTCTGGCAGTTGCTAACCTTTCTTCTAGGAAAAGGTGGGGGTGGGGTCCCTGTGGTGAGGCTCTACTGTTAGGAGCTTGTGAGAGCGCTGGCTGAGCGGAGGCAGGTATGAGCTGCTCCTGGGTAACTTTCAGCAACACTCCCAGGCCCTGATAGTTGGCAGAGGCCTGGCACCAGCTCTGTCACCCTGCCGTGAGGATGACCTGCCCTTCCCCTCCGTTATTCGAGCTCTGGGTTTTTGCTGGGCCAGAACTGATGGTGATGTCATCGTCTTGTGATGTTGTTGGGTGACCTTGTTCATGAGGCTGGTTCTGCTCGTTTCTCTCACACTTGACAACTGAGATGAGAAAGGCATTGCTGTGAACCAAAGAGGGAAAGACGGAGGACCCTGCAAAGGAGAACTCTGCCCACCCACTCAGCCAGTCCCCAAACTCTAAGCACAACTGCCCTGGATCTAACCTAGTTTCTGGCAGTTCTTGGCTTGGAGAAGCTGTAAAGGAAAAAGAAGTCATCAGTACGGGCTGGGGTGCAGTTCAGTGGCAGAGCCCTTGGCTAGCTCCTGTCTTATGAAGGAAGAAACTGGATCAAAGAGACTCAGTCTAGTGTTCAGCTAGTTGTAAATGCAAGGTTTCTTGTCTCCTCACCTGTATCCTTACCTTGTAACACACAAATGATGGCTCTCGAGTACCTTTCAATCTCTCTAAACCTGTTGAATCAATAACAGGGTGCTCTTAGGCTGGAAGGACAGCACAAAGGAGGACATTAAGGCTGAGAGCGGAAACAAGAGTCTGCTCAGTGAGGTGGCAGAGTCTGGCCTTGAGCCCTCCAAAGCTCAGCTCGACCATCCAGATAAACCCAGGACCAGAATGCTGGCGAAAACCATCCTGCCTAGACTGTGTGTGTCCTTGTGGATAGTGATAGTTCCTGTTAGCATCACAGGAGCTGCCACTGTTAGAAGGATACTTTGCCTGAAAACTATCTCTTGGGGCTGTGGTGCATGTGATGTTGTTTGTCCTGTGCTTCTGGAAGTGCAGTTGGGTTTTCACATAGTTTGGATTTAAGGAACTAAATGGCACAGTTTGCCATCTAATAGGTTGACAGTGAACCAAGACAAATTGAAACGGAATAGGGAAGAGTGTAGCACCCTCTAGTGTCAAAACACGCTATTGGCTGATCCTGGAAACGAAGTTGAACAAGAGCAACAGACCTGGTGTGCTACACAGAAGGTTGTGGTGATGGCTGTGTATTTCACAAGCAACAAGAAAAGATTTTAAGTTTTCACCACAGATAAGCTAAATTTAATTATCTTTATTATGTTTGGAGATAAACATTTATATTCATTAAGATCCCATCCAATGTGCACCTATTTGCTTATGTGTATATAAGTAAATTTTATGTTCTTGTCTATTGAGATATTGATTTACATTGCCCTTGGCTGGCCTAGAACTTGTAATCCTCCTGCCTTAGCCCCTTGAGTGCTGAGATTACAGATATGCACCACAATGCCAAGCTTCAATGTTTAGCTTTTATGTACAGGCTAAAAAATACATTTAATTGAGGAAAGAAGAAAAAAAGATATGCAGGTTTAGGTGAATTCTCTTAGAAGTTCTCTGTGTTTCCCCTTCTGTGAGCAAGTGAAAGCCAGGAATGGGGAATAGCTTGCCAAAATCCACAGAGCCAAGACTAGCATGTTTGTCACCCAGCTCTGCTTTCTCCAGGAGGCATTTACTCCATAGTGAGAATGGATGGAAGACCAGGTCTCGTTTAGCCCCACGGCAGCTGCTCCCTCAGAAGAATCCTACCAAAGGGGAACAGGAGGGGAGGTGGGTGGCATGCGATCCGAAGGGATCACAGCCCTCAGACTACACACTCTATTCAGGGGCTGCTGAGCTGTGTGAACAGCGCTGTTGGCGCTGAGCCCCACAGTGCCCTGATTCCATTTCTGAGTTCCATTTGTTGGGTACTATGACTTAGGCAAGTCTCTTCCACTCCCTAGATCTTTGTATTCCCCTTGTGAGATCAAAGTACTGAGTGAAACTAGACTTTCTCTCTTCGTTGAATGCCCAGCTTGATGCAGAATTCTCCAGCACTGGCCTCTTTGCTGACCTTCAGCCAGGGCGGTAGTGGTGGTGAGGGATTCTCATTGCTCTGCCAATCCTGAGAGCCTACCATCCTGAGAGACAGACTCCCTCAAAATACTCTGTCTCCTCCCTCCTCCTTCTCCCTCCCTTCCTTCATAGCACTTTTTTTAGGCCCTTAGTTGATCCTGTTGCAGATCCTGATCCTGGCACATGTTAAACATCTTTGTTCCTCTCTGGTGTGGAGTATGTGTTCACGTGTGTATGTATGTGTGTGTGTGTGTGTGTGTGTGTGTGTGTGTGTGTACATGTGTATGCTTGAAGAGGCCAGAGGTTTATGTTTTATCATTCTCCACCTTAGTTTTTGAGACCGGGTCTCTCACCTGGGGACTTACTGATTCAGCAAAACTAGCTGGCCAGCAAGCTCTGGTGATCTTCCAGGGCTGGCTTTGCAGGTTCGTTCCAGCACACCTTCCTTTTCACATGGGTGCTAGGATCTGACCCTAGATCCTCGTGTACACACAGAGCCATTTTCTCAGCCCTTGCAAAGTACATTTTAACTGGACAAATCAAAATATTTCAAAGCCAGGTTGTCCTGAAAACAACTCAGGGAGAGAGTGGAGAGCAGCTGGACTAGGGCAGATTAAAGGAGTGACTTCTGCCCAGACCTCTCTGTGCTGCTTCCAGCCTGGGGACAATTCCCAGGCTGTCCTGGGCTGCTCATGTAGACACTCTTTAGTCCTCACAACTGACCTTGGATGCTCCATCTGCTTAGCTGGCACATGGCACAGCCATGCCTTGAAGCTTGGTTATCTGGCTTCATGACACTGCAAGATCCTCTTGCAGTGTGGGAACTTTCCCAACCCACAAAGGACAACTGGGGGGCTCCTGTCAACACCTCACCCTGGATCTCCATGGCACAGGAAGTGGATGGGAAGAATACCAAGAATCCCTCAGGGGTAATCAATATCAGAAACCACAGTGGGGCATGCGGTATCCACACCCTGAAACTTAAGCTTCAGCCAAGAAAATAAGAATTGACATGCTCTGTTAGAGTGGAGCAACAGGCCTGCAGGAGTTGAAAACATGGGGCCTTGTAGTCCTCATTTCTTGGTGTTTTCCATGTAAACTGATGCCTGGCTAGGTGCCCGCAGCTGGCGCCTGCTGGTAGTCTCAGGCACATGGTAGCAGATGATGGCTGAGGGGTGAAAGGGAAGTAAGGCTTGATGAGTTGTGGGAACCCCAGTATTGGAGAATTATGTGCTCAGCTTGCTTCTCCAAAGTACCACTGGCCCCTTCCTCCTGCAATGCATCACACAGCACTGCAAGCCTGGTGTCATTTAATCTTCACCCATTCAGCATTGCTGGAGGACAAGCTGTTGGCCAGGCCTCAGCCTGGGGTTGTGAATACAAGCAGTCACTTGTCTATGGGACTGTGTTCAACTCTAAGTTCCCAGAAGCAGAGGAGCTAATACCTACCCCCAGCTTAGGAACCTCACCCAGTGCTGCAGCAGGACTCTACAAGTCGCCCCTAGGGTCCTGCTGCCACCATGCTGCCCTGTTACTGAACAAGCCTCAGCTTTGCCCACCTTGATTTCTTGAGAGGCTTCAGAGCTTCTGATGAGATTCCACAGCGACAGCCTTAGGTGTGTCCCAAGAAATCTGTCACTCCTAATCTCAGCAACTTACCTGACTATCTATAAAACAGGCCTTTGCCTTTGCCTCTGGCAGTGTCTCCTCATTTTGGCTGCCAAAGAGAGAGGTGGGGAGCATCCTGGCTCACTGAAGCCTCCATTCTCACAGCTGGATGAACAGCCTATGGTTGAGCACAAGATGTCTGAATCTGCCATAAAGAAGTGCTTGCCCGGAGCTCAGTAGAGAGCTAAGTGACAGGGGTATGCACTGTGCTTTCTTTCCTTAAATAGAAATCTGTGCGTCTGGGGCAAGCCAGGGCGGCTCCCCAGTTTACTTTTTTTTTTCCCTGAGAGCACACGTGTGTGTGTGTGTGTGTGTGTGTGTGTGTGTGTGTGTGTTCATCACAGCTTTGCTTATTGCTGGTAGCTGCTCACAGGATAGGACAGCAATGACCGAGTACGACCCCTGAAGAGTAAATTAAAGGTCATGGAAGCATTTGTTCAGATGGATGTTATCTCATGTATTGGGGCAGATTTTTGAAATTTATGACTTAAAACTGTCACTTGTAGCTAATGGTTACAGATTAACTTTAGCCAAGTTACTTGGATTTCAAATAAAGCACACTGAAAAGAGAGCTTGGTAATTTTCTGTCTTTGGGAAAAAGCAACCACCATTCCTAACTGTCTCTTTCATGAAATGACCAAGGATGGAAGTGTGGCATCTGCTATGCCCACATATTTCACAAGAAGCATCTTATAGGAGGGTTTACTTTGGCTTACACTTTGAGGGTATTTCCCCCAGTAGGGAAGGCATTGTGGTGAAAGGCTCAGCTGTGATGGCAGGAACATGGTGTGCTTGTTTACATCTGGGGGGGGTCAGGAAGCAGACAGAACAGGATTCAGGGCTAGACTATAACACCTTAAGGCCACCCCTCAATCAGTTACCCCATAAAGGACTCATAGCTTCCCCAAACAGCAGCACCAGCTGGAGACCAAGTATTGAAATACCCAAGGCTACGGAGAACAGTCCACATTGTAACTATCCCAGACACTGAGTTACAGAAACCACTCTTACTAATTCCAGCAAGCATGGGATGTGCAGCTGAGGATCTCCTGCCATAAGTCTAAGGCACAGTTGCTAGGAACCCTTTGCCACGAGTCCTAGACAGTACCACTTCAAGCCAATAGTAGTAGCCCTGGTATGGGGGTCAGCAGCAGGGGGTCTGCTTGAATTGTTAAGTTAGAGGACTGAGTCCCAAACCTGAAGGAACTGCCAACCCTACAAACCCGTTTGCTCCTTTTAAGACTGGGACTTGTGAGGACTATGATAGGAAGGCTGCGCCGGAGGCATGCTAGTCGGCAAGTCAGCTAGGCCCATTGCTGCTGGAAGCTGGTTAAGCGGTCTACTCAGGAAGGGGATCTCAAGGAGTGACCACTTGGCACAGCTAAATTCCCAAGTCCTATGTTTCCCACAGTGAACAGGACATCCCCCAGCACAGCTGAAGCCTAAGGACAGTGTGGGGTGGTCAGGGCGAAGGACGGGTTCTGCCCCGCCTACTCACTGAAGACCAACTTCTATCAGCTCCGCCACACTTGTTTTTCTCCTCTCCAACTTGTAGGAACAGGTACAATAATGAAAACAAAGCCTCTTCAACATGACGTTGGCTCAGTGCACTTGACAGTGGATTAGCGAACTCAGCGAGCACATCTATAGACACATGCCCCAGTGTGGACTGTCTACACTTCTCTTCTTTTTGTGGTGCTGGGACCATTTTCTATTTTCACAACAGGGTAACTACTAAATAGAAGGTGTTGGCCCTAAGTGTTCTTGTGAGTCTATGTGAAGCGTGGGCTGGCTGAAGCCAGAATGGAAGGAGCTTTGCTTCCGGCTGCTTCCTGCTCAGACTCTCCTTGTCCTTGACACTGGCGGCCTATGTGCCAGTATTAGAAGACAGTTTCTTCAGAGTCACAGAAGTCAGGCTTTGCATTTTCCTAGGAGGCTGACAGTTGGGTCACTTGCCTCCCCTCTTGCTGAGTTCTCACTGGGTGCTACCTGAGCTTTCGGTGCTGCCTTACCTAAGTCAGGTAAGGCTATCAACAATGGCCCCCCTACTCCAGAACTGCTGGAACAGAGCTACCTCAGATAAGGGCAGGAGCAGACTGGCCACTCTCCTTCCTCACACCCAACCCAGTGCCCTAGACATGGGAGACACACTGCACACACCGGGTAAAAACTTGAGAATTCACAAGACACATTAAAAAACAAAGTAATAAAAAAGGAAACATCAAATTTAATTTAAAGAAAAACAACCTGAAAGTAACTGCAAGAACAACAGGCACACCAAGTCCTGAAAAGAGCAAGGCGGTCACGCTGACTGGAGGGCTGGAGGAAGGGACAGGTCACGTAGCTGGAGAGCTTGGGAGTTGCTTGCAAATGAACTTCTTTGAGGGTAAAGGGATCCTCGGGTCATTCCTGACTATCAGAATGTGTGTGAGCTTCTCTCTCTGGGAGTGTCCTGTACATCTCAAGAGGCAAAGTCTCCACTTTCCTATACAGGATCCAGCTTTTGTCTCAGCCAACTCTCAATGGAGGGGCGACTAGAACAACACCGTCTCCCCGGACGAAGAGCATGGGGATGTTTCGTTTTGTGGACTGGAAGAGAACAACAAAAGGGAAAAGTAGGATCAGGTTAAACAGTCTGTGCCCATCTCCTGGGTGTGCAGCAGCGACACTGCTGCACACCCAGACCCCCTCCTCTTCCTGGGTGCTGTTGGAGTGCATTTCCAAGGCTTCTCTGTGAACAGACCCGGATACAAGGCAGACGGGTTTGGTGGGGTTTTTGTTGTTGTTGTTGTTGTTGTTGTTGTTGTTTTGAGTGGAGTCTGTCTTGCTGTACTGTCCGTGTTAGTCTGAAATTTCTAATCCCCCTACCTCCTGCACCTCAACCACGAGTGCTGGGATTATTATTTCTTTTTTTATTGGATATATTCTATATTTACATTTCATTTCCCTTTTTCTGGTTCCCCATCCCCCAAAGGTCTCACATGTCCTTTTCCCTCCCCTATTATTTCTTTAAGATTTATTTTCACTGTGTGTATGTTAAATGCCTTTTCTTTTCTGGCATGATTGGGTTCTTGTATGTACCTGATACACATAAAAATTAGATAAATAAGTGTAAAATAAAAACAAGGCAGACATTGTGGCTCATTGTAGCATGGAGAAGGCTGAGGCAGGCAGGTCACCATGAGTTCAAGTACAACTGCTACATGGTGCATTCCAAAACTGCCTGTAAGTAGAGTGTTGTAAGTAGACTGTGTCAAAATACATATTAAAAGGGGAAAAAAAAGAAGCAAGTGCTCTGGCCTCTGAGCCGCCTCCAGCCTAGGTGCTGGGATCGCAGGGTGCCACTATGTCTGCTTTTGAGTTGACTGGGGGAGAGGGTGCTGGGGACTGAACTCTTACATTCTAAGCAAATGCTTTACTACTGAATTACATCCTCAGCTATGGCTGACTTTTAGCCCTGGATTTCAAGAGTGACTTCCTGAGTGTCACTGAGATCTCAAGGAACAGGAGGGTAGACGTCTAATGTCCCCAACTTAGCACTGTGCTGACTGGAGGCAGGGCCTCAGCCTCCAGTGAGCCCAGTCATCACACCTGCCTCCGTGTACTCCTAGGAGCACAATGGGGAACACAATTTCCAAGGCTTGAGCTTAGTGGTCAGGCTTTGGGCAGTCGGCAAGCACAGTGAATCTGGAGTCATCGCTAAGCCTCGGCAAAATGTTAGCAGAACCTGGGAGCCACAGACCTCCCAAACCTACAGACTGTGGAGACAAAGGCTGAAAAAGCCAAGTAAGTGCTCTGGTGTAACAGAAACATTCAGTAGGGAAGTACAAGAATGAGTTCAGGCAAGAACTGACTAGTTATCAGGAAGGCAAAAAGAAACAATGCCAGAATGTGCTTTTAAGTCCAAGTACAAAAAAAGCTGTGATGAACAAGCTTTTCAGTTAAAAACACTTTGTCCTCAGGCAAATACCATGCAGCTGCTGAAGGGTATGGCTAATCAGGGTGGTGTGATAGAGATGCTGTCTCTTTGGTTTCCAAAAGATCTGTAATTATGTGAGACTGGTGTTTTAGGATGAGGGTTAACATGGCTCTGCTACAAAGAACACAGCATCACCAAGAGCAACCTGGCAGTTAACCACACTGTGGGCTTTACGGTGAAGGACATGATGGACAGCAGGAAAAGTGGGCTAGAGCCAAAACACTTAGCAATTAACAAGAGCAATACTCTAACTGTGGCAGACCAAGAACCAAAAGAACAGGCCAACCACTATCTTCCTATTAGCCAGTTGGTATCAATCCAGTCACTCAGGAGTTAATAATAAACACTGTGGGGGGAAAACTCTGGGAATCCTAGTGGTCTATGGGCCCCTTCCTGTTTTGGGAATGTTCCTGTTCATTAGTTATGTCAGCTGAGAGAGTGCAAAACATACAATGTGCCAAGGGGAGGCTGCTGTTTGGTTTCCCATCTCAAAGGTAACAAGAGACACCGGACATCAATGTACTGTTCTCCACAGAGCTGCATGATAAGGACAGTAGACACTCCCTACAACACGAGTCTGCCCTGCCTCTGTCTTCAGTAAAGACACATGACACCTTTGGAGAGACGATGAAGAGAGATGATCAGCAGTTAAGAGCATTGGCCACTCTTCCTGAGAGTCCAGGTTCAATTCCCAGCATTCACAGGGTGGCTCATGACTGTTTATAACTCTAATTCCAAGGAATCTGATGACATCTTCTGGCCTCCTTGGACACCATGCATGCATATAGTATACAGACACATACAGACACCCATATACATAAAATAAATTTTAAATTTAAATTTAAAAAAGAAAACTATCGTATTTGTGTGTTTGGTGTGGTGGCACAAGCTTTTAATCCCAGTACTCATGAGGCAAAGGCCCAGACCGACTCAGCTGACTGGAAGGGGCACTCTCAAACTGTTGAGCTGCCTCTAGGATGTGCAGAGTGTGCCAGGTTCCCAGCTTTGTGAGCTGTCACCCATGTTGGGGCAGGCTTTAGCAATACAGCTGTCTTTAAGATCAGTGTTAAAAAGAGGTTATGTGTCTCTAAAACCTTGCATTTAGTTACACACACTTTTTTAAACATTTACTCTATGTATATGAATACACTGTAACTGTACAGATGGTTGTGAGTCATCATGTGGTTGCTGGGATCTGAACCCAGGACCTTCAGAAGAGTAGTCAGTGCTCTTAGCTGCTAAGCCATCTCTCCAGCCCTTAGTTATACACTCTATCAATAGATCCTAAGCAGGTGCCAGACATAATGGGCTTTCCACAAGTATGTGTTAAGCTGTTGCATGTTGAGAACTGACATTGTCAAAGCGAAGACTCGCAGAACTTACTTTATATATCTCTTCATATGTCTCCTCATCGATCTCTATCGTCGTCACAGTTTCTTCTACATCTCCCAGGATCATATTTAAATGTTGATCATAAGCCTGAAGTGGGAGGGGGAGATTTGAGAAACACGGAACAGGGCTCAAATGACACACGTGGATTATAAGTAACAGGTTCAATACTTAAACCCAAAATTTTACATGCAAATAACAAACACTCTCTTTGTGCTAGCCTATCATGTCTTTACAAGCTATTCCCAGTGACAATATTGCTTATGATAAAAGTGAGTTCAAAGTAACCCAAGAATACTTAAGTGCCTCCCTTACTTGTTACCCAAAGCAGTTCCACCATTCACAACAATTTATTATGAAAAATCAGCAAATTCTCTGTCAGACTTTTTTTTTTTTGTTTTTGTTTTTGTTTTTGGAGACAGGGTTTCTCTGTGTGGTCCTGGCTGTCCTGGAATTCACTCTGTAGACCAGGCTGGACTCGAACTCAGAAATCCGCCTGCCTCTGCCTCCCAAGTGCTGGGATTACAGGCGTGCACCACCACGCCCGGCTTCTGTCAGACTTCTTTCAGAGATACTAAGCAGCATAAAGTCCTCTCACTTGCTGTGTGATAGCACTGTGGTTCTCAAGCAAGGACACTGTCATTTGATGCTCACAAAAACCAAACAAGTGTAGCAAAATTTGACTCATTTTTGTGGACATGGGTATGTGTGTGTAGTGTACATGTGTACTACATGTTTACATGTGTGAGGATGCCAGAGGTGAACTGAGTGCCTCCCTCAGGTGCTCCCCACCTTGTGTATTAAGGTAGTGTCTCCCATTTGAACATATAACTTGTCCAGAGCTTAACGTGCTTTGGCATCTGTGGGTCAGTCAGGGAGGATCGCAACCACAGTGTTCAGTGCAACCTCCCAAGTTCATTCCTTTTACCAAATGGCGAACCTCCTGGGGCTTGTTCCGAACCCACTTACATGTTCTAACAAAGTGCTAAATGCTTTTGCCTGCTCATATCAAGATTAAAAATAGCCTAACAGCCACGTTGGGAAGGAACTGCTTGGCAGCTACACAAATGAGCAAAATGTTTATCTGGAGAGCAGGGAGGAAACAGAAAGCTGAACTCTTACTACAGAGGTAAGAGCTGCAGACATCTCCAGTTAAAGGCGACAGTCAAGCCTGGGCATCGTTCCATGCGCCAGGCAATTTAGCATCATCCCACGTTTCTCACCGAACTGACACTGCTGTTTCCACAAGGCGAGCTTGTAGATCAATGGCCCAATTTCCTTCCCAGCCCCAGAGTTCTTTATCCTCAGGTTTCATGAGAGAACCATGAATTTCTAAGACTGAGACTGAAGTACAATGACCTGGCCCCCCACAGTGGCTCTGTCACTGTCAGTACAGGGCTGTTTCTAAGTCTGAACTAAAAAGACTTATTTCAATTCCTGTTGTAAACAAACAGCTCTGAGGAAAGTAACACGAGACAAAACCTCAAGTCCTCAATGACATTGCTTCAAGGGAACAATTCCACAGACATCATAAATGTGCACCACCAATATTTGTAAAAGTGCCCGTTGCAGTTTTATAGCTGGGAAAATAAACAAAAAAGTGACTGAAGCTTTACACAGAATCCTATGCAGTTGTGTCAGCTGCATAATCATTCCACACAAAAATCATGTGAAAAAACTGTGTATATACAAGGCCAGGTTTCACTATGTAGTCCAGACTGGCATAAAATGTATGATCTTCCTGCCTCGGTCATTTAAGAACTGGAATTATGGGCACATGCCACTGTACCTCACTAGAGTCCCCCTTCACACATGCAGAAAAGATGTGGGCGACTATGTAGCCAACCATGGGCAGCGGTCACACACAGAGGAAATGGAACTTCGCTTTCAGTCCCACAGATTTCTTCGCTGTTAACCTTTTTTTGTAGTGCTAGGGTAGGGGCTTTGCCACATGCTGGGCGAGCTATCTCTAGCCTGCTATTTATTTTTTTCATAACATAGCAGAGTTTTTATGTAAAAAACTAAAATACCCTGTCCAATAACTTTTAAAGATCCAGGACAATGCCAAAAATGGCAGTGCATGCCTATAATCCCAGCTCTAAGGAGAGAGGCAGGGGGACCTTGAGTCGGAAGCTAGCCAGGCTACATAGTATGCCCCTGTCTAACCATAGTATCAGGCAGCGCACAACTGTCTGTAACTCCAGCTCCAGGGGATCAGATGCCTTGTTCTGGTCTCACAGGAGTCCCATCCCTCTCTAAAAAAAACCCATTCCGGTTAAGGGAAACATATTTTAAAAGCAAATAAAGGATTTTCCAACTCCCCAAAGCAATCCAAACAAGTTTATGTTGCAGTTCTTATTTGTAAGGAGGTAGGAAGGGATGACAGGGAAACATGTGGTTCTGAGATAACCTAACAGACTTACATGTAACCGGCCTCGAAGCTCTCGGTCATTTCTCATTTTCACATATATTCGCTCATCCAAGCTGAGCCTGATAAGATCCAGGGGCTCCTCTACGGTATTGGTGGTCTGTTGCTGATGAAAGAAGAAGGCTTAATGATGGAATACAGAGGCAGTGTGGCGTTCCAATCACTGTTAAGCAGTGAAAGCAGCATGCAGGTGCTGGTACACAACCAGGGGTGTCTACAAGATCAACAAGTGCTCTTAACCACTAAGCCATCTCTCCAGCCACCACAAATCCCTATTAAGGAACTTATATTCTAGTTGTGGAAGAAACACTTTAAATAAAGAAACACATATTTAAAACAACACGCTCTGAAGAGAAACATAGTAGGGTAGTATGCGTGCGTGTGCGTGTGCGTGTGCGTGTGTAGGGGGCGTGCATGTGAGGGAGTGTAAGACATTTCGGTCTTCAGCTACCTAAGACATAGATAGGAAAGGGAAGGTGACGAGGCCTGTGGGCCCTTCTGTTATCCCGTGTACCAGATCTTTGCGTGTTTTCTTCACACTGCATCTCTGGCAGTTTCTCTATCTCATGTAACTGCACCTTTTCTCCGACCTCCCCTCGTAATACACTCCGAGGGAGCCACTGCCCGTGGCCCAGGTGCTTACACGAATTACTAAGCTGGTGTCCTCCTACTCCGTCACGCTTTCTGTCGGAATCCCGACAGCCAGCTCCCAGAGACGGGCATCTACGGCCGTCTGCAGCGCACAGAGAAAGGGCGACGACGAGCGTGATGGGCAGATGGGCGGGCTGAGAAACTCTGGGCCTACGCAAGTTCCAGGAGCAGGCCGGGCTACGGAAGGCCGTGGTAACTCGGACAAAAGAAAAGGACCATCCCACGGGAAGCGTGGAAAAGCGAGTCGGGCCGGGAAGCGAAAGCACTTCCTCTTCGAACGCCTCTGGACAAACTTACCTGATCTACGTCGTCCGCCATGTTTCAAACGCTGCGCCCTTTCCACCTCTCGCGAGAGCGGGCTCTCAGAAACGTTAGCCCTCCACGCACTGGAAGGCGAACTATATTATTTTTGTTTCCTTCGCGCCCCCGTAGTTTGCATGGGGGCGGAGCTTCCTTGGAGGGCGTGGTCCTACCCTGGACTTCGGGCGCGGCCAGACATGGCCCGCCTCGGGGCGGAGCGGGCACGCGGAGATTTGCCGCGACCTGTGCGGTAGTCCGGAGGAACGCCTTTGGCTAGCCAGGCTAGCATGGCCCGAAAGCGCAGGGCAGACACAAGGCGGCGGCAGCGCGGCCAGGAAGCCGAGGACAACAAAGTAGCCCGGCACGAGGAGAGCGATGCGGGTGAGAGGCCGAGTCTACGACATGCCAGTCAGTGGTGGCGGAGGCTGGGGCGGGCGGCGGAGCGGATCTGTGTCTGCCGCTAGGTCTCCACGGCCGGATGCGCGGCGCCCCCGAGGGCCTCTGCTATCAGCCTTAACCCCTCTGTTAACCATTAGAGCCAAGTTCAACCTCTTGGCAAGTGTTAAAAGCCGAGCAGCAGAAAGCTTCGCAGTTACCTGGTGTCTCAAGGAGACCCCAAAACCAAGACGGAGGGAGACTCTGTAGTGGGAGATCTCTCTCCAAGTTCCCGACTGCCATCCAGTGTAACTCTAGCTTCGAGTTTAGGATGTGCTTTGTTGTTGTTTTTGCTTTGTTTTTCCAGACAGGGTTTCTCTGTGTAGCCCTGGCTGTCCTGGAACTTGCTTTGTAGACCAGGTTGTCCTCAAACTCCGAGATTCGCCTGTCTCTGCCTCCCTAGTGCTAGTATTAACCGATGTGCGCCACTACGCGCCAGGTGAAATGCGCTTCTTATCTAGATCTTGAACAAAGCAAAAGTTCCATCTTCCCCCTTAAACATATCCATCCTCCAGTTGTTCCATTTCAACAAATCATCCCTTTTAAAACATGCCTGTTAAAACACACCTTTTCTTAACTGCCAGTTCGGCAGCAAGCCCAGTTCAGCTTCGGAACCACCGAAATCTGTACCTAATTATCGTAATTTTATAGCTGGATCTCCTGTCCATATCGTGTTTTATTTAGTTGAGTAAGTGAACTTCTCATTGCTTCTTTTTCTGGCTTCTCATCTGTCTGCCTCGGATCCTCATCTGGCACCAAATGGATGTAAAACAACAATAAAACCTCATGCCTCTGTCTTCTTACTTAGAACCTCCTCAGACTTCTGCTCTCCAAGTATAGCATCTTCCTCACTTAGCTTGTTTCCCACAGGATTCTACCCTGTCTCCTTTCCAGATATTCTTATTTCGATTTCTTCCTGTTTATTTTAAACAGCAGGCTGGCCTAGAAATCTGGATCTTTTGGTTTCAGATATTCTTCTTTTGGTTTCTTCCTGTTTATTTAAACAGCAGGCTGGCCTAGAAGTCAGGCTTCCGGTGTAATCCTTGCAATCACAGGGATTGCAGGTGCCACCATGCCCGCTTCGTAGTGCCCACCTTTCTCCTCTCTAGATTTGCTGCGTATTTATCTGGAGGCTCGGCCTTTGGTGTTTCTTTGGCTTAGAATGGTCTTCATGGCACTTGCTGGGGATAATTTCTTCTCTGCTTCAGGTCTGAGGCGCTCCGTGATCGTCTTAAGGTAGTCATTCCTGGGAACCCACTACCACAGAATCCCAGTTACTGCCCTGTCAACCTCTCATCCTTCAGTGATCTTCTTATCTGATTGCCTAAAGAAAATGTAACCTTTACAAAAACAAGTCTCATTTCCCTCAATATCCTGTTTTGTTCTTCCTCTTGTCTCTACCCTGAAAAGACATTCCACTTTATTATTTTTTATTTTATGGGTGTGGGTGTTTGCCTGGGAGCATGTCCGTGCACCATGTGTGAGTTACGCCTGTGGAGGCTAGATGAGGGTGTTGGATCCCCCAGAACTGGATTTGTGAGCTGTAACATGGGTGTCGGGAATCGAACCTGGGTTCTATTGAGGAGGCAGCAAGTGCTCTTAACCGCTGAGCCATCTCTTTTGCCCTGCCAAAGCATTTTAAAGTGTGTAAAATGCATGCTTCTAGAGAAGGGCTAGCTAGACCTTCTAAAATAACTAGATAGAGAGCTTGGCTAGTTTAGTGACCCTCACCCCACCCACCCTGTGACTCCTACCACACTGCAGTCTGATTACATGTACATCATAAATTCATCGTCCACTAGGAGATATTAATATTTGCTAAACTTCAGAGGAGTGGGCTTACTCCACACTTCAGCTTTTGCTTACACATTTACTTCTTGAGTATCTCCTAGGAGGTGTCCACCAGTTCGGGAGTGTCTACAGGCAGCTGTGAAGAGCACCCCTGTGCATGCAAATGAAGATGAGGCTGGCACCTTTTGGTCCTTGGCAACAAAGAGCATCATCACTCACCTTGTTGCTGAGTGGCCGGCTCCTCTTCATTTTCCCCCCCTCTGTGTTATCTTCATTGGGAAATTCATTAGTTTCTCTATTATTTATTCAGTGATTTCCAGCCACTGTCCTAAGTACTGGGAATATACTAGTAAATGAAGCAGGCAAAGTTCCTGCTATTGGGATGCTGAGATTCTTTGGGGAGGCAAATCAGGTGAACATGACAAGATTTTAAAAAGAGAGAAAAGAAATTCACATAGCGATGAGTAAATCTGGTTGCTCTAATCAAACTGCCACCAGTATGGGGAAGAGGCTGTCAGTGCCCAGGTGCTACAACCAGTTACTATGTGTAATTTTGAGCTCTTCATTCAGCAGCATGGGGGTGGGATAGGTAAGTATTCCTATGCCAAGAAAACAGAATGCTTAAAGACTTGTGCTAGACTCAGTATGAGGAGGTGAGTGGTGGGAATTGAGGTGACCGAAGGGCAGGGCCCTCAGCCTGGAGATCATGCCAAGGAATTTGAACTCATCCTAAGTGTCTTGGGGCAAGGTGCTTGCAATTTCCGTACGTCTCAGTAGCTATCATGGCAAGCCACAGTGGTAATTCTTGAACTGTTGAAATGATGTTGGAGCTCAAGAAGACTGGTTAGATACGTTAGGTAGCTCTCAAGTTAGGACACTAATCTGGATCTTGTTTGAGAGGCTTTCTTCCCCCTTTGTGTCCTGCAGAAAGCAAACACAGCAAGGAATAGGGGAAACGACCTGTTTCTGTCATCTAGAGATTACTGCTGCAGAGTGACGGTCGGTGTCCTTGCTACTCAGCAAAGACAACACTTCATGTTGAACATCATATTAATGTCATTTTCCTTTATTTTAACAATGATTTAATTAAATCAGGCATGGAGGTGCCCCCTTAATACCAGCACTGAGAAGGCAGAGGCAGATGAATTCAAGGCCAGCCTGGTGAGTGAGTTCCAGTCCAGTAAGGGCTACACAACGAGACTCCGCCTTAATAACAAGATGTTATATATCATAGGGTGATTTAATCATTTCATGGCAGGCTATTCAGGGTTGTTTGGTTTGGCTTGGCATAGTTTATTTTTTGAGACAGAATCTTGCTTTGTAGCCCAGGCTGGCCTATAACTTTTGGCAGTCATTTTTCCTCATTCTCCTAGTGCTTGACTCATAGGTAAATATCACCCTGATCCCCTGGATAGTCAGAGTTTGGAGGAAAATTGATACTTTAAGTGTGCTGGATAGCTTTATATCAAATTGACACAAGCTAAAGTCATGGAGAGGAAGGAACCCCAGTTAAGTGTCTCCATGAGGTCCAATGTAGGCAGACCTATAAGGCATTTTCAGAATTAGTGATTGATGTGGGAGGTTTATGCATTATGGATGAGGTTATCCGTGGGCTAGTGGTCCTGAAATCTACAGGACTGAGCAAAACACGGGGAGCAACCCAGTAAACAGCACCCCTCCGTGGCTTTTGCACCAGCTCCTGCCTCCAGGTTCCTCCCATGGCGTCCCTCAGTGATGAACAGTGCTGTGGAAGGGTAAGGCAAGCAAACCCTTTCCTCCCCAAGTTGCTTTGGTCATAGTGTTCTGTTGCAGCAATAGAAACCCTAGGGACAATAAGCATAATGTAACTCTTCTCCATTGCATCCTTCACCTTTTCAAACACAGGACCAAACTCTGCCTTTCAAATGACAAATTCGCTACTACCTAGAAACTATTTTCTCAGTATTTTGTTTGCCATTGTATCTAAGTGTTTAAAACATGGAAATTGCTGAGGCAGGAGAATCACCACAAGTTCTAGACTCTGTCTTTGAAATTTAAAAAAAAAAAAAAAAAAAAAAAAAGACTTAGTGATTTACCTAGCATAAAAACAAATGTTTGTCTAATGTGAATTTTAGTCTAATTAAATTACTGCTTCATTTGGATCTAACTGAAGAGTCTTTGCCTCCCCCACAAACAAAAATATATTTTCTGAATATAAATACATACCCAAAGATTCAACAAGACAAACAGTGAATAACAGGAAGGGGCTGGTTTGATAATTCAGCACTCCCTTTTGCAGTCTCCCCAGACCTGCACCCCATTTTCGAGACGGTTTCACTGTGTAGCCCTGACTGTCTGGAACTCACTCTGTAGACCAGGTTGGCCTTGAACTCAGCAATAATCCACCTGCCTCTGCTTCCCTAGTGCTGGGATTAAAGGCATGCGCCACCATCACCCAGCCCTCTTTGGAGTCTGAAAGCTAATCTATCTTCCCAATGTCAACTGAAACAGAGTTATAGGAAACAGAGTTTCTCCTTTGGATTTGTTGATATTTTGGACTTGTAAAGTTGCTGCAGATGTTTCAAAAATTGAAAACCTTTTGGGATCTGAGCCCTGGAATTGATGCCAAATAGTTGAGCAACATCCACAGACTTTGGAGTCTGCTGAGGCTGTTGGCTTACAAGCACCATCTAAGCTAGACTGGCAGTGTGCTTTGAGCAGAGTTTGGTCTAAAATATGGCAGAAACACAACACAACCGGAAGAGTAAGGTGCAAAGAGGTTTGTGAACCGGAAGAGTAGTAGATAGATTCTAATAGGCCTAGGCAGGTAGGTGGCGGGCAAGGTGTTGATGAGTGGATTCAAGCACTTTCCTTTAAGGTTGGAATTTAGAGTTTTAGTCATAGGGTGGTTGCGGTTTAAGAAGTACAGTAAGAAAGGGGAGTGATCTGGTGATGTAGCTTGATGCTAGTGCTTCCCTCCATACAGATCAAGGCTTTGTGTTTGATCTGTAAGTTTCATTCTGATCATAGAGAAGGCTTCATGTGGAAGGCTGAGCACTGGGTGCTGCCAGGTGACGGCTGACAGAGCCGTGGCTGTGAGGAGATGACGAGCCTTTTCCTGACCCTTGCCCATAAGTCACACCGCCTCCTCCACCTTCCCAACTGCCCTTCACATCTGTACCCTGTGTTGTTACCTAGATGACTTTGAAGATGAGAAACAGAAACCCCCAAGGAAGTACTTTCTCCCGAAAGTTTCTCAAGGAAAGAGGAAGAGAGGCTGCAGTGATCCAGGGGACTCCACAAATAGTGCAGCAAAAAAGAAAGTGGCCAAAGCCACTGCTAAATCCAAGAATCTCAAGGCTCCAAAGGAGGAAGCCCTCAGCGACGGGGATGATTGCAGGTAAGAGGCCTAAGCACGGAGCCCAGGGACATCAGAGGAGCCGGGTGACGGAGGGACTCCTTGCTCTCTAGGAGCATATGGGAAGAAGGAGGGTTGTTAAGCATTTCTAGATAGAGCCAGGCCAGCAGGAGTTAGAGGCCTCGGTTTCCGATGAGTTCAACGGCAGCTCACAAATATTTATTTATGGTTACACAGCTAGTTAGGAGCCCACTCAGGAGCAGAATTCAGGGTTCCTGATTCCTGGTCTGGTGTTGTTTCAGCTTCACAGATACTTAGTAGAGAGACAGGAGACTTCTGCCGTCCGGAAATTTGGCACTGGAAACCTATGCCCAGCTGGACTTTGAGCGTTTCCTGTGACTGGGCACATTCTTGTCCCCTACTGCCCTTCTTAGTCTCAGTTCTATGTTTTTGTTTTTTCATAGTTTAGTGAATCAAACCAAAAGCTTCCTGCATTGAGCACTGAGCCTGACCCTGCCTTCAGTGCCCCACCCACCACCACCCCCACCCCACCCCCACCCCCACCCCCGCCTTAACCTTCCATCTGGAGTACTTTCTTCCCCTCTGATACTTGTCTGAAGCCATCGGCTGTAGTTTTTGTTTTGTTTTTAACAAATTCCTGGTCTTTTTTGCTCCTGTTTCCTGCTGCCACTGCTGCAGAGTGTGATGTGTCTGTCCACCTGGGTGACAGTTTGTGTATGACAATGGAGTGTGATGTGTCCGCCTGGGTGACAGTTTGTGTATGACAATGGAGTGTGATGTGTCTGCCTGGGTGACAGCTTGTGTATGACAATGGAGTGTGATGTGTCTGCCTGGGTGATAGTTTGTGCATGACCTCTGGGGTGAGCACACCTCTTGGGTCTCAGCCACAACTGTGAGCTGAGCTTCCTTCATGTTCATCTAGGCTGGGCCTGTAGCTTGCCTTTGTAGCAGCTGTATATCCTTATTTCAGTTTGAGGACAGTGAACACAGAGACTAGTTCATTACCCAGCCTAAGCAAGCTGAGGGTAGGTGAATAGAGGAAGACAAGGTGAGAGCTCTTTTGCTTCTAAATAAGCCGCACTTGCTGTTGATGATCAGTCCAGCAGAGGGCAGTAGTGGGCCAGGGGATGCAGCCTGATTCCCCACCATGGTTCCTATGCTTCCTGCTTGCAGGTAGCAAACAAAAACAAAAGTGCAGGGTTTTTGGAGCTTTATTCAAGCTCAGGACTGAGATGGTCCCAAATTTCTGTGCTGAAATCTTGGCTGTTTCCTCTAGATACCAAGTATCCTAATGTTTACAAAGCCCAGAATCACCCAGAACTGTAGACAGGATTTGGGGTTTATATATGAAATATGTCAAAACTATGTCAGCGTCCTGCATCTATGCAACTATGCAGCTGTTTACCTTGCATCTAACTGTGTATCCAGCTGCTTATCTGCATGGGTTTCCCCTCCTAGCAGCCGCCCAGCCTGGATCCTGGTCATGATCCTTGGACTGACTGCATTTTCTAAAGGGAGAAAAGCATCCTCTGAGTTAGTTCACAGGCAGCTCCAGCTCTGCCGGGGTCAGCCTTTCTCCCTGGCCTCCAGCTCTGCACTAGTGTGCCCCATTCCCTCAGCTTTCCAAGACTCCTGGGACCACGTGACTGCTTTAATTTTGCCCACCTTTTCAAGGCACAGCAGGTTTTTTTTTTCTTTGTTTTCTATTTTTTTGTTTTTCACATGGATTGTGAGTTAATGGGTTCTGGGTTTGTTTTGAGAAACAAAGGTCTTGCTTAGAAGCCAGGATAACCTTACACTGGAGCTCTTCCTGCCTCCCATCTTGAGACTTTTGAGAGCCAGCTGTCCATCAATTTCATGGATGTGATCGCAACAGTCAGCAGGAGAAGGGTTCCTGTAGGTTTGCTGAGCCTGAGTGCGACCCTGGGATATGGGTGTGAGTGAACCTTCTGTGTCTTTGATCTGTATACAGGGACTCACCTGCTGACTGCAAGAAGGCAAAGAAACATCTAAAAAGAGAGGTGGAGGACCCTGGCACTGATGAAGAGGACAGCGAAGAGGACTGGGAGGAGGTGGAAGGTGAAGTGCTTCTTCTTTTTCTTTTTTCTTTCCTTTTTTTTTTTTTTTTTTTTTTTGGTTTTTCGAGACAGGGTTTCTCTGTGTAGCCCTGGCTGTCCTGGAACTCACTTTGTAGACCAGGCTGGCCTCGAACTCAGAAATCTGCCTGCTTCTGCCTCCCAGAGTGCTGGGATTACAGGCGTGTGCCACCACTGCCCGGCTTGCCTCTTGTTTTCTAAACTTTGGTTCCTGCTGTTTGGAGCCAAGTCACATGGTGCAACCTTGTTTTTCTTTATAACAAAGACCATCTTGAGATAGTTACAGTAGGGACTTGACAGAAGCAGTGCTGAGGAAGAGTGCACCTCGAAGAGCTGTGGAGTCCTAGCTCCAGCACAGCGCCACCCACATAGCTGTAGAGCAAGTTCTTTGCTGGCCTAAGGCAGGTTTCCTCACTGGTGGCTTCTGTAAATCACAGGTAACTGTGAGTTGTGCCTAGTCAGGCTGCAGGATGGGGAGGAAGTGCTGTAGACCTGAGCCTCAAGTCCACACCACGAGAGTGGTGCTAATGTTAATCCCCGGCTCCTCCTGTGGGGCATGCTCCTCCCACCCCCCACCAGCCTTTTATTTGACAGGGTTCAAGGCTACCAAGAAATGAGAGTAGTTTGGATACCTGGTCCTTTATATTGAATGTTTCTTTCTCTTCGTGGTCCTAAAGATTACCTTTTGATTACTTGAGCAAGCCTTTACAAAGAAGGTAGTGATGTCTTATCTGGCAAAGCAACCTCATCACACCCCAAACATGAAAAACAACTCCCAGTTGTTTAAAAAAATGTCTTTATACCTTTCTTGCTTTCTTTCTTTCTAATCCAGTGGTTTGTAAATGTCTCTTAATATAAAGCCCCCACCATGTACTACCTTTATTAATTACTGTGGTACAGATGATTATATTCTTAGGAATGCTAGGAAGGTGCTCTGCCACAGAACTACAACTCCTATTCCTTGTTTTTTTGGTTTTGTTTTTAAAGAGTGTGTGTGTGTGTGTGTGTGTGTGTGTGTGTATCTATTGTATGTATATATATGTGTGTGAATGTGTATGTGTTTTATGTGTGTGTCTGTGTATGATGTGTGTTTGATCAGAGGACAACTCTCAAGAGTTCTTTTCTGTCACCTTGTGGGATCCAGCCTCAAAAGGTCCTTGGGTTGTGTACAGTTGTGTGAGCCTCCAGGCCTTGGTTCAGGCTGTGTGCGATCGTGCAAGCCTCTAGGACTTGTTTTGTTTTTGTTTTTGTTGTTTTTGTTTGTTTGTTTTTTTAGGTGAGGTCTCTATTATTGAACTTGCTGTATAGCCCAGGCTGACCTGGGACCGTGGGACCTCTGGTTTCACTGCTGAGTGCTGAGATTATAGAGTGTACTATCATAGTAGGCACTGTCTTTTCTTCTATGGCTTTGTAGAGCAATGCCTGCTTTGAAAAGTCCCGCCCTTTTGTTTTTTAGAATATCCGATTTTGTCAGATTAACAAGCAGGAATCTCAGGGGCTTCCTTGTCTTATCCTGATTTTGTTTCCCCAGCAGAACCCTGATTTTTGTGCCATATATGAACTATCATTATTGTTAACTTTAACTTATGTGTGTATAAGTGTTTTGCCTGCGTATATGTCTGTACCATGTGGTTGGTACCCATGGAGGCCAGAAGAAGGTGCTGAATCCTCTGGGACTAGAGTTACAAATAGCTGTGAGTTACCATATAAGTGCTGGGAATTGAACCCAGGTCCTCTGTAGTCAGGGCTCTAAGCCAATGAGTCATCTCTCCAGCCCCAATTATTACTAACCACCTTTAAAATTACTGTTGATACCCAATAACCACCTTTAAAATTACTGTTGTTAGAGCTTACTGAGCCTGCGCTGGACATGGGAGAAAATTCTGCCACCTCACGGTCTGACCTGCCTGAGAAGGCAGTGGAGATAGAAATCGAAACACCAGAGCAGGCAAAGGCACGGAAAAGAAGGTAGGCTGGGCTCTGCTTCTGGGCTCCTGTCCTGAACATGGGCAGATCGACCAAGAAAGCCTTTGCATGTCAGCCTGCTCTGGAGCCCCAGGGCCGAGCCTGGATTTGCAGTAGGCCCGAGCAGAGACACCTGTGTGTCCTGCTGGCTGGGAGATGGGGTGCATGACAAGGACTGAGCACCGTGTTCAGTCTCTTCCTACCTGACCCTTAGAGCAGCAGTGTAGATGAGAGGCTCAGAGAGCATGTGTGACAGTCCAGGAGCCACTTAGCCTGTGAGTGGAGGACCCAAGACCTGAATTCCCATTGGCTGATGTGGCACTTACGCTTTCCCTACCTTGTATCCCTACAAGACTTGAGATAGTGCCCACTGTGGAAGGAGCCCCCTCCCTTCCCAGGGTGCCTAGCTCCACTGTAGACTCCTGATGGCCTAGGAAAATGGAGCAAACAAGCTCACTAGTGAGGTTCACTTCAATGGGCAGGGAGGAGGAGACATTGTGTCTTCAGGAAGTGCAAGGTTTTCCTGTAGGTTGTTGGCCAGGATGAAAGATTTTGCAGAATAGTCATGTAAATGTCTTCTTTGATTTAGCATCTCTGATGGTTTGAGGAGGGAGTCTGTAGTTGAGATTCTGAAGGAAGGGAATTTGAGGCTGTGAGTGAGGCGTGGCCTGCTGGGAGGGGTTGTATTGCTCAGTGTCCAAGAGCAGACTACTGGTGGGAGGGAGCGCTGCATGGGGGGAGGGGGCTGCACAGAGACCTGTGAGCAGGTTTGCAGATGGGAAGTGCTGCAGCCGTCATGGCTGCAGGGACGGACCAGACTAGGGCAAGAAGGGATGAGCAGAAGACAGAAGGCTGCTCGGGTGATCTTGGGCAAAGAAACCTCAACCCTCCAGACTCTGTGTTTACTGTGTAGAGGTGGTCAGGGAGGCAGGGCTACTTATCCCACAGAGACAGATGAGGAGGAAGGGTCCATGGTGTACCGCTGGATCAAGGAGACAGGTTGAGGTCATCTCAGTCAGAGCAGTCTCTGTAGGGGCGCAGTCTCTGTAGGGGCGCAGTCTCGAGTAACATGGTGCAGAGCTATGGTGGACACTTTCTGCATACACTGTTAACATTCATACTCAACCCCGAGGAAAGTGAAGCCTTTCCCATTTATTTGAGTCTCATGGGCAAGGGGAAGTTTTGCCATTTTCCCGTGAGTCTGAGGCTGTGGGACCCGTGGCATGGCCATGCCTCTGTCTACAACACACATGCCACTCAGATGTCACTCTTCTCCCCACAGAGAGGTGGTTGCTTGTTGATTTGGCTGAGTAGCACAGCCTTGTGTAGGAACTCAGGGAGTGACACCATGACCTGTGTCATGGTGAGGATTGTGGTTTCCCACTTCAATCTTGGGTCTCACTGTGTGTTTCAGTGAGAAGATAAAGATGGAGTTTGAGACATACCTGCGGAGGATGATGAAGCGTTTCAATAAAGAAGTGCAGGAGAACGTGCACAAGGTGAAGGCTGTCAGGGCCAGATGGGGCAGGCAGGCCTGTGTGAGGTTAGGTGCCGTCCTCACGGCTGGTCTTACAGGCACTGCTTCAGTGGAGCCCCTCTGACCTGGGTGTGGAGAAGGCAGGTGTGCCGAGGGGGGAGGTGGAAAGCTTATGTGGAGCTGAGAGAGTGGTCAGCTGTACTGTTGCTGCAGTAGGTTGAAGGGTGGAGGACGGGACAGGAGTTAAGGGGGGGGGTGCCCAGCAGAGCAGGGTGGGTTCAGATGAGTGGGGTAAGAGCAGAGCAGGGAGGTTCATGCGTGGCCTCCTGCTGGTGCCCCGAGCAGCCTGTGTCTCCCTCCCTTCCCCTGCTGGGCTCCCGACAGCAGACCAAGGTGATGTGATGATGCTTCCTCTGAAAATCCTGCAGTTTGTAAAGGGGAGGCTGGGAGAGGAAACATTCTTGTTTGAACTGATGGACTCTTTGAGGGAGAACATGGAGAGGAGAGCGTGAGACACAAAGCCTTGGAAACATGACTGATGCCAGCCTTTGTACTTTGTACCTGCTGTGTGTAGAAGCACAGCCAATGCTTTCTGTCCACAAAACATCCAAACTTGGCAGGGGGATCCCTGCTATCCTCAGCTCTCTCTCTATTCTGGCCTCTTCCTCCCTCTCACAGGTTCACCTGCTCTGCCTGCTGGCCAGTGGCTTCTATCGAAACAGCATCTGCCGACAGCCGGATCTGCTGGCTATTGGCCTCTCCATCATCCCAGTTCGCTTTACCAAGGTGCCACTTCAAGACAGGGATGTCTACTACCTTTCAAACCTGGTAAAGTGGTAAGGCCAGCTTCTGTCTTCCAGCACTGGGTTACAGAATTGGGTTTCTCTTGGGCTGGTCCAGGACAGTTCTATAGACCTCTCCTGAAGTGGTCAGTTGGCATCAGGAAGGGGCATGACATTGAGGAGAGGGACACGCCAGGATGATCCTAAGCCTAAAAGAGAACCTTGGCTGGCTCGAGTCCCACATGCACCACGTACTCAAGCTAGTATGAGGAGTTCTGGGGCAGAGAAGCGCAGGAAACAGGGCGCTTCCCTCAGGTGCCAGTGGAAAGGGTGCCCACCGATGTGCCAGCTGAGGTGGGTCAGTGGTGGTGAGCATCAGCTAGCTGGGCTGAGAAGAGCCAGCCCAGGCAGGCGAGTTTAAGAGTCACTTCCTGTCGGTTTGCTGGGCTGTGAAAGACTCCTTTTACAGGAGTGTGACTGTCTCCTTCGCTCCGACTGCTGTATAGAGGAGTATCTGGTCTCTTCCCCAGGTTCATCGGAACCTTCACTGTCAATGCCGACCTTTCGGCCAGTGAGCAGGACAGCCTGCAGACGACCTTGGAAAGGAGGATTGCCATTTACTCTGCGAGGGATAATGAAGAGTTGGTCCACGTAAGTGCTTCCACTGGTGACAGACACTACTCATTAATGCGAATGAAATACCATGTTATCCTGGGAGGTGCCTGTTTTCTTAGTCAGGATTTCTGTTGCTGTGACAAAACACCATGACTAAAAAGCAAGTTGGGGAGGAAACGGTTTACTTGACTTACACTTCCATATTGCTGTTCATCATTATGGAAGTCAGGAAAGGAACTCAAAATGGGCAGGAACCTGGAGGCAGGAACTGGTGCGGAGGCCCTGGCGGGCCGCTGCCCACTGGACTGCTCATCACTTGCTCAACCTCCTTTCTTATAGAACCTAGGACTCTCAGCCCAGGATGGCACCACCCATAATGGGCTGGACCCTCCCATTAATCACTAATTAAGAAAATACTTTACAGCCAGATCTTTCTTTTTTTCTTTCTTTCTTTCTTTCTTTTTTTTTTTTTACTCTCATATATTTCACCCGAACACTGTTTCCCCTTCCTCCTTCTCTGTTGCTCTTCAGAAAAGGGCAGGTCTCCTAGGGATATCAGCCAAACATGGCTCAACAAGTTACAGTGAGACTAGGAACACACCCTCGTATCAAGGCTGGAGAAGGCAACCCAGCAGGAGGAAAAGGAGCCCATGAGCAGGCAAGAGTCAGACACAGCCCAGCTTCCACTGCTACAGTCCCAAAAGGACACCGAGCTACACAAGTGTAACATGTGCAGAGGGCCTAGGTCAGACCCTGGTGGTCTCTGATCAGTCTCCCTGAACCCCTATGAGCCCTTGTTAGTTTGGTTCTGAGGACTGTATTCTTTGGTGTCTTTGATCACTCTGGCTTCCACAATGCTTCCTCTGCTCTTTCGAGGGATTCCTGAGCTCTGTGTGGAGATATTTTCTCAGTTGAGGTTCCCTCTGTTCCAATAACTCTAGTTTGTGTTAAATTGACATAAGACTAGCCACACAAATGACTCTTTGTCAACTTGACACGCAAACATAAGATTAAGCAACACCTTTCTTATTCACTGCCAAGATCTCTCATTAAAAACATAAATAACTTTAAGGTCCAACAGACTTTTACAAATTCAAATACATTAAGATTTCAGTCTCTTTAAAATAACCAACATATCTAAAAATCCAAAAACTCTTTTAGAAGTTTAAAGTCTTTTGGCTATGGGCTCCTGAAAAAATCAAAATTAAATTAAATACTTTATTCAAGAGGAAAGAACCAGGGCACAATCACTGTCTGAACCAAGCAAAACCAAACCCCAACGTATAATTGACTTAGTGTCCAGTTATCTGGGATCACTCTTGATCTTCCGGGCCCCTCCGGCAGGCTTGAGTTCCTTCTCCAGTTCTGCTCTGGGTGCTTCTACCTCACCTCTCCTGCTCTTCTTGATGGCTAGCCCGTGGTACTGGCATCTCTACAATGTTGGGGTCTTCTGCTGCAACTGGGCTGCACTTTCACCAATAGCCTCTCAAAGGCTCTCTTCGAGGTGCACAACTCAAGGTCTTCGCATGACCTCTTCAGTCCTGGCCCTTCAAAATGTGACTGAGGCTGCACCTTCACCAGTGCCTCTCCTGGCCTCTCACAGTGCCAAGCCTCAGCTGCTCTCTGTGACCCCTGCATGCCTTCAAAACCATTACCAATTGGGTGACTTGTTCATTACCAAGTTTGGCTGCCAGCATGAGGTCCAACCTTGGCCATCTCTGAAACACAGCTTGTGTGTGCTCACCCTGAGGAAGCACTTCCAGACTTTACCTCAGGGATGCCGGTCTCTTCTCAATCATTGCCAATTTCTTAACTTCAGATAACCAGCATCAATTGTCCGCACAAAGCAAACGTTTCACTTTAGTAGTTCTGGTATCTTGTTAATCACAGCTGATTCTTCGGCCTCAGCTAACCAGCACCACAGGATCTTAATTCAAAATAACAAATAGCTCTGAGAGTCTTTAAAATTCCCTCTGAAGTCTCACCAGTCAGGCCTCTGTCTTTTGCATTATCCTCAATATTGTCATCTTCCAAGCTCCTACAGAAGAGCTCACTGAACGTTCATGGCTTTTCCTGCACAGACTTGTAAAGTCCTCCCTCAGACTGCCCGCCCTGCCTCTGCCTGTCCGGGACACCACGCTGCACTCAATTGTCGAGTCCCTTTGCTTCCTCCAGATTGTTGCATCTTTGGTGATCTTCACAATTTTGTAGGGAGCTGCCAGGGATCAGAGTCAGGGACTTAAGTGTGGTAAGCATGCTCACCATTCAGCTGCTTCCTTCAGCCCTTTTGTTCAGACAGGGTCTTTTATGCATCTTAAGAAGGCCCAGAATCCTGACTTCTGCCTTAGCCTCCTGGGTGCTGGGATTGGGGGTGTGTGCCAGTACTGCATGACTGCTATTTATGTGCTGCTTTTGTTTGTTTGTTTTATTTAACTTTTATTGATTCTTTGTGAATTTCACGTCATGTACCCCAATCCCACTCATCTCCCCATCCCTTCATACCCGCCCTCTACCCTTGTAACCTCTCCAGCAAAAGAAAAAGGAAAAGCACCTGGAAGCTGTAGTGTGTCACAGTGTGCCCCACAGTATGCTCTTTTGTACACACTTCTTGCAAATTTTAATTGCAGTGAGTCATTCATTGTCATTTTATTTTCTTTTAATTGCACATATGACACTTGTCTACATGGCAATCAAAAGGAATATAAGCAGGAAGAGACTGTGTGGCAACCCGTACCCAGTGATAGGTTGTGTCAAGTATGCAAGTAGTTTACATAACATCATATCATATCATATCATATCATATCATATCATATCATATATCATATCATATCACATCACATCATATCACATCATATCATATCACATGTCATCCTTCTCCTTTCCTGGGAGCTGAGCCTGCAGCATCATTTAGGACAGTGTCTGAGGGCAGGTGTCCTGTCCTGGGGGGGGGGGTTCATGCTCTCCATCTCGGCAGCAGAGCACATCGGATTAGCTTGCTCACACTGTTGAGTTGAATCTGTTTCCTCTTATCATCTTACTGTAGATCTTTCTTCTGATTCTTCGGGCTCTGCAGCTTCTCACCCGGCTGGTCTTGTCTCTGCAGCCCATTCCACTGAAGTCAGCTGTGACAAAGGTGAGGTCCTCGGGGCATCTAGAGGAATGGCGGTGCCACTAGAGAAGAGTGAGGAGATCTATTATATGTTAGTATATTTACCTTATATTTGAGTGTGTATCATGGCACTTGTGCACATCAGAAGACAACTTGCAGAAAGGTAGCACTTTTCTTCCACGGCGTGAGTCCCGGGGACTGAGCTCAGGTTGTCAGGCTGGGCAGCGGGTGCCTTTGCCCACTGGACTCTCTTGCCAGCCTAGCAGTGCTGTATTTTTAGGAGTATTCATGCCGCCTGAGCTCCTTTGAGATGGGCACACAAGGACACATGCAAGTAGGTGTCTAGCACCCTGAGCTCGGTGTGCGGTCATCTGCGAGAGGCTGGTTCTGAGCCATTGTTGCTCGCCTGTGAACCAGGTGGAAAGTCACCCATCCTCCGGAGCCCTGTGGAGGACTAGTGGATACAGGACTCTGCATTTTTAAATATGGGAGGAAAGAGCTCAGTGCTGCCTCACGGGCGTCATGTCATCTCATGCCTGGCAGCAATGGAGGTTGATTATCACAGTGTAACTATAGCTGTGCTCATGGAGCAGATAAGACAGACAGCAGCAAAATTAATACATGTCTCCCTCCCTCTTCTCCCGTTGTTTGAGAAAGTCTCATGTAGCCCGGATTTATGCCTCAGACTCACTGTAGTTGAGGATGGCCTTGAACTCCTGACCATCCTGCCTCTTCCTCCCAAGTAGAATTACAGGCATATAGCACCATACTCAGGTGTGCCAAAATTTCTCACTGTTCCAGGGGAGGAGGTCTTCCAAGGAGACATCTTTAGAGGGTCCTGGAGGCTCTTCAGAACCTTCCAGTAACATTCCAGAAAGCCACAGCAAACCCAAGACCAGCAAGAGAATCAAACAAGAAGAAACCTTGTCTGAGAGCAGTGACAAGGCCACTGCCAGAGGGAAGAGAGGCACAGCCACTGTGGGCAGCAGGCAGCGGAGGAAGGCCTGCAGCGAGAGCGAGGAGGCTGAGCAGGGAATCCAGGACCGTCCACGTCCACATGCCCGGAAGCGGCGCGCAGCTGCCAAGGTGTCTTACAAAGAGGAGAGTGAGAGCAGTGGGGCAGGCAGTGGTTCTGACTTTGAGCTGTCCAGTGGGGAGGGCCAGCATTCCTCTGATGAGGATTGTGAACCTGGCCCTCGCAAGCAGAAGAGGACAAAGGCTGTGTCTAAAAGGGCTTCCAAGACCCAGTGCGGAAGCCAGTGCGAGGCACCAAGCATTCCAACGGCATCTTCAAGCTCCTCAGGCTGGAAGAGAGGCAAGAAGGTTTCCAGTGGAGGTGAAGAGACGGAAGTTAGGAAAGCTGCTGGTGTAGACCAGTGGCTGGAGGTGTACTGTGAGCCACAGGCAAAGTGGGTGTGTGTGGACTGCGTGCATGGTGTGGTGGGCCAGCCTGTGGCCTGTTACAAATATGCCACCAAACCCATGACCTATGTTGTAGGCATTGACAGTGATGGTTGGGTCCGAGATGTCACTCAGAGGTATGACCCAGCCTGGATGACAGCAACCCGCAAGTGCCGGGTTGACACTGAGTGGTGGGCTGAGACCTTGAGACCCTATCGGAGCCCACTTACGGAGCGGGAGAAGAAGGAAGACCAGGAGGTAAGACACTGACTGCACAGACTCAGTGCTGGGCAGGAATCAGACTCTCTCCTTTTTTGCTCATGACTATACCCAGCAGTGTGGTTTAATTCTATATTTCTGAATATATTTATATAAGCCATAGAGAGACGTGCTTTTCTATTCAATTGCATTTAATTATCACACGCATTTGACTTACACATCCCCATCATAGTCCATCCTTGAGGGCAGGAACTCAAGCAGTAGCAGAGACAGGAACCTGGAGGAAATGCTTACTGACTTGGTCTCTGCGTTCACATTCAGCTACCTTTATACCTTCCAGGATCACCCGCTAAGGGATGGCATTGCCTATGGTAGGCTGGGCCTCCTACATCAATCAGCAATCAAGAAAATGCCCCACAGACATGCTCATAGGCCAGTCTGGTGGAGGCAGATCCTCAGTTGAGATCTCCCTTCCTAGATGTGTCTAGGTTTGTGTCAAGTTGGAAAAAAAACATAAAACAACAACAAAAACCAAACAACCCAATGGTGCCAGTCTGTACCCTTGATGTTTCTGAGGGATGCCAAGAGAAAATTAAGTCAGCTTGGGAAACAGGATTTGCTTCATAGCAGTGGGATTTACTGCTGATAACTGATAACCCAAAGTTCTTACTGAAGTACAAGACTTGTGTGAATTTCAGAAAAGCTGTAGGGTGGGTACTTAAGTTTGTCAGGACTGCTTTTGCAAGAAGATGGCAGTGTCATTGAGGTCAGACTTTGCAGTAGAAAAATTGGTATTCTTTCTCATGAAGATCTTGAGTAGAGTGGGCCTGGCCTGTTGAGGTTTAGGATGTTGAAGATTGGAGACAGGTGCCTTTCTGAAGTAGGTGCATATTACAGTTACTAGTACTTCCTGGCTTTCCTCAGTGCACCTCATGGCCAACTGACTGGCAATGTCCCCGAGTTGCTGATGGTCTGGGCTCCACAGTCTGTTGTCAGAACAGGTTCCTGGATAGCAGTTCGTTCATCCCCCCCTCCCTGTCTGGAAGCACGCTCACCACTGTCTGTTTGGCCTTTGCAGTTTCAGGCAAAGCACCTGGACCAGCCTTTGCCCACCTCCATCAGCACATATAAGAACCACCCTCTGTATGCCCTGAAGCGCCACCTCTTGAAATTCCAGGCTATCTACCCTGAGACAGCAGCGGTCCTTGGGTATTGTCGTGGAGAAGCTGTCTATTCCAGGTGCATGAAGCATCCTCCTTGTCTTCCTGGTGGCCTGGTACCTTACAGTAGAAAACTTGGTTCCCATGGAGATCTTTAGTAGCGTGGGCTCAGTCTGCTAAGGCTTAGGATGTTAAAGGATTGGAGACAGATGCTTCTCCGATGCTGGTGCACTTCACCATAGGTTTGGCTGTCAACAGAATCCTCGGGCAAACCGTGGTATGTGTGGTGTGAGGAAGAGGTGAGAGCGCACAGTCAAACATGCATTAAAAGACCAAGAGCAAAAAGCTGTGGGGGAAATGGTGTAAATGCAGGACAGTTAAAATACAAGACCATAGACTATTCCTAGCATCTGATGCACACCAAAGCAGAGAAGGAGAGTCAGGACCCACTAAAGTCTGCCACGCCCTGCCATGATAAACAAGATGTGAAGTGGACACTGGTGGTGGCCACACAACAATAAGTATGCCTGTGTACTTCAGGCACAAGAAGTCACCAAAAAAGTCCTGTAAATAAAAACCAAATTGACAATTTTTACAAAGTTAAAGCTGAAGAATAGAATTTAGAGCTGAGGAGAAAAATAAATAGAAGCAGAGATTTTGAGCAGTAGCAGTAGAAAGCAAATGAAGGAGGGATTTTGAAAGATATTGGCATGTAAGGACCAAAGCATAGGGCTGCTTTAAATAAATGGAAAACACAGAAGGGAACCGCAGGGACCCAGCCTGAGCGCGAGTCCTCTGACGGGAAACAGGTCCTGCTTCAGGCCATGTTGGAGAGTCACACCAGACCTTTACTTTTACCTTTGAGTCATCTTGCCAGCCTCCCCTTCCTTAAAAATGTGTGTCCCTGCCTGAGAAGTCACTCTTTGTTTGCGCGTGTAATGGATGCTCCAGCCCCTCCTTCTGGTTATTGGGAGTGATGTTGCTTTGTGTGTTAGTTGAGTCCATGCTTGGCATACTACAGAAATGTGGGGAGGATGGCTGAACTGTTTCCTCAGTGGCCACACCATTCACCTTCCCCTCAGCATACGCAGTGGTTCCACTCCACGTCCTCACAGAAGCTGCTGGCAGTAGCCATTCTGAAGAGAGTGAGGTTGGCATTCGTTCTGAGTGCTGTGTGCACCTTCTGGTTGTTTCTTAGGAGTTACCTACCCATCAGCCTCTCTACCTGCTGCTTCGTCTCCTCCTGTCTGAAGTCCTTTGACAGTCAAAGAGTGGGAGTGCAGGGTAGAGCCTCTGTCCTCACAGAGAAGTGTTACCTGTGAGGTAGAGGGGATGAGCTGGTTATCCTGGCCTGGGGCTCAGGAAGGTGTAAGGAGACTGGTGTGGGCCTACTGGCCTCCTGCCGTGTGTAAGCTGTCCTGGGCTGCAGGTTTGAGAGACAGCTATAGGAAGCAAATGGAGAAAGTGCAGGCTGCGGAGCAGGTTCCTGGTGTCTTAACCCTGATGCCCCTGCTTGCCCCTGTCCTCAAACAGGGAAGGGGTGCGAGCTGAAGAGGTGATGGGCGTGTCTGCTGACAAGGGCCTGGCCAGGGAGTGTCAGCTACTGAAAGAACTGCAGGCCGGTGGTAGACTCTGAGCCCAGGGACAGTAGAACAAGAGCGACTCTGCCCCTCAGGGCAGGCCTGGTCATTTGTTGCTGGTATATAAATGGGTGAGGGTCACATGGGCACAGGCAGTCCAAAGGTGAGGCAGTCTGCATTGTGTGGTGCAGGAAGGGCAAGATGCAGGGCCTGCTCCAGTTGTGAAGTAAAGCCTGGGATGAGAATTGCCATCTGCTACATACAGGCCAGGTGAGACCCGGGGGTCTTGCATCCCTACCGTGTGCCCTGAGTTTTCCCTTTGCCTGTCTTCCCTTAGGGACTGTGTGCATACCTTGCACTCCAGGGACACGTGGCTAAAGCAAGCAAGAGTGGTGCGGCTTGGAGAAGTGCCCTATAAGGTAAGCAAGATGCTGCGGAGAGAGAGAGCTTGCCGGCAGCAAGAGCTGGGAGAGAGGTGGTGAGGGCGTGCTGCTGGCGCATGCCCCATGGGCGAAATAGCCTGTTTTTTGCCTCGAGCAGGGTTTGAGGAGATAAGCATTTAAATTACTTATTAATAAGGCATATATAGGAAATAAGCTTTCCAAATAAGAACTGTAGGCCAGAAAGTAGCCTCAAAGCTACAAGCCCAAAGGCCAGAAGGTTAGAGCTGGGTTCAAGCCCTGCTTCATAGACCTGCTTTGCCCACTTGGAAAGATCTATCCACATACTTCTTCCCCAAATGTCTTTCTCACCAATTTTCCAATCGTGATCTTTCCACGTCCCTGACCATCCAGCCAATCCATTGGCTATAGCCCATGAGTCAGTGAACAATCGTACATCTGGCCATTTCTTCTTCCAAACAAACTGTAATACCATGTGCACTGCCCCAAGTTCTGCCCACTGTGAAGCCTACTAGCCTGTCCTGCACAACAGTTCACCAAGCATTTGCTGGTACATTTCAGTGACTCTAGGATCAATACCATAATGTCAGTTTTACAGATGAGGTTAAAGTTTGAACAGGATATGTCTGGCCAGTAGGCTTTGTGGTTCGTGACATCCTAGGCTCAGAGGACTCGCGGGCCCTGTCTCTGCACTTGCCTCTGCCTCTGGCATCTTTAAGTTAGTTGCCTGTGATGAGAGCCATGGACTCGGGATTATAGTTACGAGTCACATTTAGAACTTTCAGTAGCCATTTCATAAATTAATAGTTATTAATAAATTTATAATTTATTATATAAAATTATTAAAGTATTAATTAAATTATTAATAAATCAATAAAGTTAATTGTATTTAGGCCTTATTTGTAATTCTGTGTTTAACTTTAAGTATCTCAGTATCCATGATTGGTCACGTAACACTTCTTGAATGACTCCAGATTTCTCCTTTATTCTGATTTCCATCCTCCTGCCTCTGAGTCTCTTCCTTGAGTAACAGTCATAGCCCCCTTCCTTTGCATTGTCTGTATTACAGTCCTGTGGCTCTTTCTGGAACACAGCGCCCTGTGCGGCGTACTGGCCCTAGCTGCCTCACGTGATCATGGTTAATGCTGTAGGACCTGTCTCCTCCTGGGGCCCTAAATGCCCTTGTCTCCAGCCGTGTTCTGGTCGGCATACCCTGTCCCGCGTATGTCCCTGTGGCCTGCTCCCATTCCACCCTGCATTCCTTACATCTCCCCCACAGCCTGCGCTCCCTCGGCAGGCGCTACCTCGTCCCCATGTGTCCATGAGTGTTGTCATGGCATGTAAGAGATGCTTAGTGACTCACTGGACACTGCTGGATGGACAGTGGCCTAGTGTGTTTTCTGGTGCTGTGGTAACCACCATGAGCAAAGGCAAGTTGGCAGAGAAAGGGCTTCTTTGGCCTACACTTTCATGTCACAGTCCATCATCGAGGGAATTCAAGGCAGGAGCCAAGGAGGCACTATGCATGCTTGCCCGCCCAGCTGGCTCTCGTCCAGGCCTGCCCAGGGATGGTGGCAGGAACAGTAGGCTGAGCTCTCTCGCATCGGTCTCTCTCAGATGGCCGCAGGGAACGTTATCTGATCAAGGTAATTCTAAAGTTGAGGCTCCCTCTTCCCAGTGGCTCTAGGTTGTGTCAAGTTACAATCAAAATCTAACCAGAGCAGACAACTACTGTAGAAGCCTGTCAGACCAGAAGTCAGCTGAGTGCCATGGGTAGCCGAGGTTGTGCCTAGAGGAATAGACAGTAGCTTGGACCATACCCAGCCTGAGTCCCTTTGGTGGACTCTTCATCTGAAGAGTGATTTTCCAAAAGTTTTTAAAAGAGGCCACGTGTAGCTTTTACCAGCAGCCTTTGCTGACCCGACCCTGCACAGAGCAGCCTGTGTGCCCAGGCTTGTGCGCCAATCTGTGCTGCGCCCCTGTCTGGGATGCAGCCTCTGCTTGCCACACCTCTCCTTCCCCCTGAGCTACCCAGGAACATTCTAGGTCTCAACTGCCAGGCATTTGTGCACTGGGGGTGCGGACCGGACACTGCTTTCCACAGGTGACACTAGGTGGGTAGTGATTGCTCCTCTCTACAGAGAGATGGGGAGCTAGCAGGATTAAAGCCCGGCTCTTCTCACCGATAAACCATGGTACCTTAGGTGAGTCACTTCATCTCTAAGGCCTCTTTCTCACTGTATTGAGAGTCAGAACTTAGGACAGATCTTAAAAGCCTTCATGAGCTGTGGCTTGGGCACAGAATATCCCGTGGGCTGCACCTCTTGGGCTCATCTAGATGAGTAGGTTATTTAAAGCATGGAGGCACACCCGTGATCTCAGGCTGAGGCAGGAGGATCAGAAGTTAGAGACCAGCCTGGGTTACAGAGCAAAGTTCTGTTTCACCTCCCCCGCTAAGAGAGAGAACCATGGAGTGCCTGCCCTGCACGAGCTGGCTAGTGACGGCCCACCTGTGTCAGATTGACAGCACTCAGTGCCTGGTGTGGGCTGAGTCCTAGGAAGCATTTCTTTCTTTCTTTTTTTTTTTTTTTTTTTTGGTTTTTCGAGACAGGGTTTCTCTGTGTAGCCCTGGCTGTCCTGGAACTCACTCTGTAGACCAGGCTAGCCTCCAACTCAGAAATCCGCCTGCCTCTGCCTCCAAGTGCCACCACGCCCTGCACCCTAGGAAGCATTTCTTATAACCCGCTGTTTCCTCTGGAGTAGATGGTGAAAGGCTTCTCTAACCGTGCCCGGAAAGCCCGGCTTTCGGAACCCCAGCTGCATGACTACAATGACTTGGCCCTCTATGGTCACTGGCAGACAGAGGAGTATCAGCCTCCTATAGCTGTAGATGGGAAGGTAAGGGCAGCTGTGGGCGTGGGAGTGGAGTGGGGGCCAGAGTGGGCTGCCTTGTTTCCCACCCAGCTCCTCTCTGGCATGGCCATCTCTGCAGGTGCCTCGGAATGAGTTTGGGAACGTGTATCTCTTCCTGCCCAGCATGATGCCTGTCGGCTGTGTCCAGATGAACCTGCCCAACCTGCACCGTGTGGCCCGCAAGCTGGGCATCGACTGTGTGCAGGCCATCACTGGCTTCGATTTCCACGGGGGCTATTGCCATCCAGTGTGCGTGAGGGGCCTTGGCGGCAGTTGGGGAGAATGAGGCTGGTGGCACGCACTTTCCAGATTAGACTATGGGTTTAACGTCAGTCTTATCCCCTGATCGGTCCCAGCTTCTAGCAAGAATCGGTAGACCCAGAGCAGCAAGTGTCCTGGTCCTGCTAAACCAAAGCACGGCCCCCTTGTGCTACGCTCAGGCTGAGGACAAAGGCGTGAGCAGTGCCCTTGGTTCCTGTGTGGGTGAAATGGGGACTGGGTTGGCAATTCTCTAGCACTCAGGCAGGGTCTGTGAAGGAAGAGGTACAGGTTCCCAGAAGCCTGCCTCCTGCATGGCTGGCATCTTGTCTCTGGCTGGCCAGGAATGCCCATCGTGGCTCCAAATACTCAGAAAGGGCTGCTGGCTTCTGAATAAGGGAGGAGGAGGGGCAGGTGGGTGGCCAGCTCAGGGAGCTCATCTGCATTAATAATGTTCCCACAGAACCGATGGCTACATTGTCTGTGAGGAGTTCAAAGATGTGCTGCTGGCTGCTTGGGAGAATGAACAGGCCCTCATTGAAAAGAAGGAGAAGGAGGTGAGTTATGTGGAACAGGGCCTTGGAGAACAGCAAGCTCCATCTGGGGTCCCCTGCTCCAGCCACTCCATGAATCATGGAAGAAGGGGGAAGGGGGTTCATACTGTTAGCTCTTCTGGTGCTTGATGGAGGGCATCCTAGGGGTGAATGCTGGGTAAAACAGCTCCCACCCACATTCCATGTCCGTTGTCCTGTCCCCTACCTGCCTGCATGTATGTTCCAGGGGCTGTGGGCCCTGATTTGGAAGACCCAGATTCTAGACCTGATCGCTGCCTTCCCGTCAGTGATGATCATAAAAGACTTCATTGCTGGTGGCTTACCCTATCTTTTTTTTTTTAACTGTGGTGTGTGCATGTGTGTATGTGCATGTTTGTGGGCATAGGGGAGGCACTCATGCATGTGGAGGCCTGAGGTTAATATCTGGACTCCTCAGCCATTCCACCACCTTATCCACTGAGGCAGGGTCTCTCAATCAAACCCAGAGTTAGCTCACTGCTCGCTAGCCAGCTTGCTCCGGGATCCTCTCCACTCTCTGAGGCTGGAAGTACAGGCAGGTTGCCATGCACACCCAGCATTTATGTGAGTTCTAGGGACCCAAACTCTCAGCAAATGCTTTGACCACTAAGTGTCTCCCCAGGCAGGGAGACTCTCCTAACCTGAATTGCATAGATAACAGGTGTCAGAGTGTCAGGCTCCACCTTAATATTTTTCTTAATATTTTATTTTTCTTAATAATAATATGATGGGCTGGGCGGTGGTGGCACACGCCTTTAATCCCAGCACTTGGGAGGCAGAGGAAGGCGAATTTCTGAGTTCGAGGCCAGCCTGGTCTACAGAGTGAGTTCCAGGCCTGCCAGGGCTACACAGAGAAACCATGTCTCGAAAAAGCAAAATAATAATAATAATAATAATAATAATAATAATAATAATAATAATAATAATGATATATGATGCTTACTTCACCTTTCCTCCCTTTACTTTTGTCTGCAGAAAAAGGAAAAGCGAGCGCTGGGGAACTGGAAGCTGCTGGTCAGAGGACTGCTCATCAGAGAGAGGCTGAAACTCCGCTATGGGGCCAAGGTCGGCATGGGGCCTTTGTAGACAAAACAAGCCTGGGGTCAGATTCCTCTGGTTACCACTCAATCACTGGCCCAGATTCTGTGACATCATGTTATAGATGGTTTATATTAGGAAGCCTGCCTGTTGACCTCAGGTAGCTGCTCCTGCCCTGCCCTGCCCTGCCCTGCCCTGCCCTGCCCTGCCCTGTGTTCTGTTACCCTAAGCTAGATACTTACACTGAGTTCCACATAAGCAGTTCAAGTGTGTTGGGCCTTTTGTGTCTGCACCTCTTGGCTTCCAGGACTCCCAGTACTGTGACCAGCTTGCAGCCTGTACACTCTGTGTACCCGTAGCACCTGTCCACAGGAGTGGGTATCGGGGAGGGCTTTCATCCCTGAACAGCAGAACTTGGAACAGTTGAGTGATGGGTACTAACTAAGTCAGACCCAGGAGGCCATGCCCTGAATGCTCTTTCCCTTTATGATCCCCCCTCCTGTTGCCTGTTTGCCTGCTAAAGACATTTTAGTCATGTGTTCCCTTGAATCTGGTTCAGGACCTCTTCATCTGGCTTGTTCTCACTTGCTCTTGGCTACCTGTTTACTGTCTTACTGTCAATCCAGGACCCCTCCCCAGCTAACCCAGCCAGCCTCCGAGGGTGCCACCTCAGGCCCCTTAGTGATGAAGGCTGGTTGGTCATAAGCACTGAGCTGATGAAAATACCATGCATTTGTGTCAGAGTGAGGCGACACGCACAGCAGCTGTTTGCCTCTGGACTTGACAGAGCCGCCTGCCTGAGCATCCTCTTTCCACCAGCAGTTCTCACTTAAGTACCTGCTTGGACCAGCCCCTAGGCTGGGGAAGGCCAGCAAGTCAGCCTGGGCTCCCAAAGCACCATCCGCATGCACCCTTGCCTTCCAAGAGGCCCAGGCAGGCTCAAGACTGGGTACTTCTGGCCCTTTTAAAGTCAGTTATCTGCAGCTAACCATTAACTGTGGCCTCTTTCCCCCAGAGTGAGACAGCAGCTCCCCATGCAAATGCAGGAGGAGGACTCTCTTCTGATGAAGAGGAAGGGACCAGTTCACAAGCAGAAGCAGCCAGAGTCCTGGCTGCCTCCTGGCCACAGAACCGAGAGGCTACAGAAGAACTGAAGCCCGAGTACACAAAGATGACTCGGAGGAGGCGGGCGGCAGAGGCTTCCCACCTCTTCCCGTTTGAGAAGCTGTGAAGCCAGTGTTTACCAGGCCAGAGAAGGCAGACAGCTGATGGGCTGGGGACTTCAGGCCAGACGGAAGGTGTGCAGCAGGTCAGTCTGCCGCCAGCCCAGCCGCGTCCCCCAGGGTGGTGCTGGTAAGCAGGCTGCCCAGAGCCCACTGCTGTTGGAGCACTTCCCTGCGGGAGAGAGACCTTCTGGTCCTGGGCCTTGGGATGCCTATCTTTGGACATGTGAGTTTGTTTTAGAGGGTCTTATTTGTTGCCCCAGCTGGCTTCAATCCCCTGTCTTATACCAAGGGCTGAGATTACAGGCAAATACCATAATACCTTAGCTGTCCTTATTTCTGGTTTTAAATAGACGTCACTGGGAGATTCTGGGTATTGGAGCCTGAGACGAATCCTCCTTTAGTGCAGTTCACACATGGAACGCTTGCTCTCCTTCAGGCCCAGGGCACTTGCTTCTCAGGCCCGCCCTCCTGAGTCAGGCTCCCTCCCAGTACTGCCTGCTGCTCTTTTGTCAGAGAACACAGGTTCTCTCCTGTCAAGGCACTTTTGGGATTTTACACTGACAGAAGACTAGAACAAAGAGCTAAAAATCAAGGAAGAAAAAGAGAAAACAAATAGAGAATTATGAAAATGCTCATAAATGATTAGTTTTTTGTTACATTTTCTTCAATTCTGGATACATTTACTCTGTACTGATGATCCATTTTCTAAGCCGCTGTATGTGCTCCTCAGGAAAGAGTCCTTTTATAGAACCTACAGGAAATAAAGCATTTACCTAAAAGCCCCTGGCTGCACGTTTTCTTTCAGGCCTTAAACCAGCTAAGAGGGTCCAGGTAACAGATTTGTGTGTGTGGTGAGACTTGGAGAAAGCTCAGGTGTGTTTTTATGGAGACCAAGGATGCTTTTTGTGTGTGACCGTATTTGATATTGCTTCATCTTTGAGTCTTTAAAATGTTGAGTCACTCTTACCAAGGCAAACAAACAAAACGCTTGGGCTATGACTCATGTTAGACACTGGAAGAGAAACAGACTAGGGTCACCATGGAAACGGCACTCTCGTACTCTGTGCACCAGAGCCTGAGAAGCTTCCTAAACACAGTTTCATTTCTGGGGTTTTAGGCAGGCATGACCGTGTCTCTCGAGATGTAGCCTCTTCTGGCAGTTGTCAGCTGTGAGGAGGCATGATGGGGATGACATTAGTCGTGGAAAGTTTGCCCGCTGGGGACCAGCGTGGCAGTGCCTCAGACGGGAAGGGAACGAGGAAGAGCTGCTGTGCACCAGGTACGTGGGCTTCAGTTGATTTACTCCTCACAGCCGTGTATAGTGACAGGCTTGACCACATTTTACAGATGCAACACAACAGCATAAGTCAGTAGGGCAGACTTGATCTGTGTGCCACTCAAAACCAGTGCTTTCAGCTGTGCATCAAGCTTCTAGCACATTCTCAAGGTTCATGAAGCATGAGTCACTTACTTTAAATAAAGCCAAGACAAAGTAGACTTAGAGCGAATATCGAGCTGCCCTTTCGGAAAGAACTACAGCCACTTAACAGCGACGAGGAACTGAGTGGGTTGGAATGAATCTGATTCCTTAAAAGAATGCAACAGCAAAAGACTACTGGCAAGATCCTATACCAAAAGATAAGTAGAAATTTATTTCAAATTTAATACAAAGAATACAAACCTCATGGTTTCTCAAAGACATCAAATTATTCTTCCATAATTTGCTCTTGACTTTTGGGCTGGCAGGTAAAAACCACACAAGAAAATGTTGCACAGACTGAATCCCAAGCATTGCATACTTAGCCAGCACTAATTGTACTGTATTTTCCCAAACCATCTTAGGAGTTTCAAAGAGATTGAACCAGCATGCAGCGAACAGTAGTGAATATTGTTTCCATCCTAAACCCAGTAAGCCGTCCCTGGCTGTACCTTTACCCAGCTGAAAGCAGAAATGCCACAGGACATGGAAGGAACTGTTATATATCACTAGGGTCAGGGGTTCTGACACCTTGGTCAGCTACCAAACACTCTTGTTGCTATAGCAACCAGTTTGCAAACAGAAATGAGGTACAGGATAAACCAAGGCTCTGTGACATCAGGGCTAGCATCCCTTCAGCAGTGTCATAGTAGCAAGGAAACTCAGACATGCCACCCATTAGGACGGATGGATTTTACTTGGGATGAGGACAGTGATGGGCATTAAATGCAAAAAGACCCACTCTGCAGCCACTGCTTGAGGCTGGAGTGTCACGGTCAGAAGTGTTCCCACGGAAAAGCGCCAGACGTGGGCCTCCTCAGCAAGCCTGAGGCCTGGATCTTGGCTTTAGTTGACTGGAGGTCACTGTGAATGAGCCTGCTTAGTAGAAAAGCTTCCAGCCTTTTCTTGTAACACTGACTACAAAATAAAAATCAACTTCAAGTGAACAGATCGTCTGATAGCAGGGGATAAAGGGGGTGTGTCCCTCCACAGTCCCAACCCAGCATGACAGTAACTCCCTAACACTGGTTCAAAGACAGAGCAAAGCTAAAGCTTCCCCATGGCCTCAGGAACTAAAACCAGTTGAGCCACACCCACTGAAACACCATTCCTGTGGAGTTAACTTCAGTAACAGCAACTGTCAAGTGTGACCCATTCACACTCCTTTTGGGGATAGAAAGAACACGAGAAGCATTGAGGTAATAGAACCTAGAACCAGAGGCCTGAGGGCTTACACAGAAACACTGTCCCGCCACAGTGACAGTGACCTTTGGGCTAAGACCTTCAGTGTTTCTTCAGGCCACATCAGGTTCTACCCAGAGACTTGGTGTGGGGTGCACTCCTCCAAGCCTGGGTATGGGGTATCCTCCTGATGCGGTGTGGCCAGCAGCAGAGGCCGTGGCTGTTTTCTGGGGTTGCAGTTGTAGCTGGTGGCTGTGCAGTCCTGGCACTTGGTTCCAGCAATGAGGGGATGGGCAGTGAGAAGGCTGAGCCCTTCACCAGCAGGTCAGCTGGCAGCTGGGTGGAATGAAGCCCGAGAGGGGCAGACACTAAGCAGGACAGGACTCGCTGGGTTGCCATCCTCAGGCTGCTTCTGCCCACCAAAGCTGCATTTTGGCAAGAAGTGAAGTGGAGAGACATGAGCTGGCGGCCAGCAAGCAATACATGCAGGTGTGGACACTGGCCCCTCAAAGAGTGGGGTGCAGATGCCTGCTTCAGCTGGAGCTGGCCAGAGGTGGCAGGGAACCTGGCCTCTCAGGCTTCACTCCAGCTTTTTGGCTGGCACCCGGGTCCGTGCAATGATGATGGGCACCAGAGCCAGGCAGCCGATTAGAGCCGCCCACAGCGGTCGGTAGAAGAGCCAGCCGGCAGCCACAGTCAACAGGGTCAGTGAGGTGGCCACACAGAAGGCAAAGGCTTTCAGGCCAATGTTGACTAGGTCTCGGAAGACAGGAAACCAGTCCACTGTGGGGAAAGGAAACACCATGAGTCCCTAAGGAGACTGTGCTCCCTGTCCTAGACTGCTCCTCTCTGCCATTTGAGGGAGTCAATAAGTAGAGCCGCACAGCCACACACAGCTAGACTGGAGCGAGATTAGGGGTGGGGGCAGCAAGCTACCACAGTACTATTCCTGTGCAGTCCAGCCCAAAGTGTGAGCCCATGCTGAGGCCCCTGAAGACACCCTTAAAACCGGCTCTCCCAGAGCTCATACTGACTATCTACATTGTTCAGTCAGAGCCTGAGCTCTGAGCCACTGTGCCACACCTGCAGAGGACAGGCTTGTCTGTCCTCCCTGCTCCACGCCTTTCACAGAAGGCCTCCGTGGTCAGCAGGTCATGTTTATTGATGGACAGGGAGGGCTATGTGGGTCCTGCCACAGCTCACATCCCTCCACACGACATCTGCCCTAAGTGCCAGCAGGCCTCCAATGGAAGAACCAGGATCACAGATAGGGTATCTCAAACATGGCGGGGACTGAGACTCAGGGGGATTAGCCTGTCCTCAGTCACATGGCCAAGATAGTTCGGTCTCAATTCTGATCCTTTTCTGATGTGACCACAATGTGGCTGGTATTTTTGAGCACACCTCAGATGTTCAGGGAAAGTCTGAGGGATGGATGACCTGTTTCCCATCTATAAATGGGGACGGCCCTCAACTCCCAACAGTTACTGCCAATCTGGGATGTACTCCAGCCACACCTCTCAGCCCAAAGACATTAGTGGGGGAAGGGTTTCTGCCAGCACCACAAGAAGGCTGGATGGGGACACACAGGGGCAGAGGTCTTTGTACTGTCTCCCTGAGCAGGCTCTCCTCCTGCGTGGACAATGTCAGCCTGGCACACTCCATGTCCTAGGCACCAGGACTTGAACCAAGTTGGCTTAAACGTAGGCTCTCTGATGCCAGACTCAGGACAAGTGAGGATGCCCTCCCCTGGCTCCAGATGTGCTAGCTGCTGCAAACCTGGTCTGGCTTTGGAGGGTGTTTCCATGCATGAAACTCCCAAATGTGGGCAAGAAAAGAAAGCCTGGGCAGGGATATCCATGACTCTGACTTGAGGGACTTCAGGGACAGATCCAGTTCACACCACACTCCCCACAGCTGCTCAGTTATGGAATAAGGGATGAGCAGAGTGGGCCAGATCCTGGAGGGGCCACCCTGCCACCCTGTCCCCCACACCCGCCTCTCTCTGCTCCTCCATCTTAAAGCTACCTGAGGGGAGAGGACACATAGACAGGCCAGACGTTTGCTGTCTTCTCAAGGATGCCATCAGGCCGAAAGGCTGACCAATGGCAGTGTGGCTAGCACAGGGCTACAGGAGGGAAGGCTAGCTCCCGCACCTTCCACACCTACCTAGGGTATAGAGGATCCGTGTCATGAGGTTGAGGCCCATAAACATGGCCATCCAGCCAGCGGCCCGCAGGCCCCATGTCTTCATGGAATTGCTCTTCTGTTCTCTACGAAACACCTCCTGTAGGACAAGGTGGCACAGTGTCAGGACTCAGACACCAAGCAGCAGTGTGGGTCCTGGTGGTGGTTTGAGGGTACAGTTGGCAATTTCCATACGGAGCACAGGGAGACAGACAGACCTCTCACCTGTGTCTTAGTCTCTGCCTCTCTGGCTCAAGAACGTGGAATAAGAGATCTTTGTGGCCTTAGGTGGTCTCATCTGGAAAAAGGCCACCATCGTTCCCACTGCATCTCTCCCGTATGTGGACACCTCCCATCCTTCTGAGTGCACAGTTTGGGAGTCCTAGGTGAAGCATTAGCCCTCAACCCCAGGACAGAGCTCACTGCTTCAGGATCACTGACCCCAGCTGACTCCCTCCTACTCTGTAGGCCGTGCTTTCTGCTCCCGTTGCTGTCCCTGGTTCTCTCCCTGGCCCGTGAATGCTGATATCCTTTGACTGTTTCATCCACTCTGCCCAGGACCTGCCATGCACCCCATGAGCCGGTAACTGAAACTTAACACTATACATGCAGTGCTGCTTTGGGGCCACACTGCCTGGCTCCTACCGCCTCCTAGACATTGTCCTACCCTCCTGGCATGCTGAGCACTGACTCAGAGCCCCACCCCAACCTGACTCTGTCATCTCCATGGCAGCATATAACCCTACCTCCTATCCACCAGCACAACCTGGGGTCAGGTGTGGCGTGGTCCCCCTCACCACAGAAGCAAGCTGTCAGCTGTTTCCCTGCTGTCTACCTCGGCCCACATCACCACCGTTCTGGACCGGGCTCTTGCATTAGCCTCCCTGTTTCCTCTCCTCACCTCATTCTCATACGGCAACTGCCATAGCTCCAACCCCCTCTGCCCCTCGCCAGGGCCTGGACCACCTACGGTATGGCCAGGCCAAGTGTTCTGTCCCGTGCACACTGCCCACAGCTGCTCAGCAGCTCTGTACGTTCCTCCAGTCTTGGCTTAGACGAGGTTTCTCCGGAGCCTTTCCCAGGCCTGGATTGGAGTAAGTGCTCTGATGGACCACCTCTAAGACAGCACACAATGACAGACAATACCTGTCCCAGCGTTTAGCTGCCATTGCCCCATGGCTAACAAACACGCCGACCTGACTCTTACTTGACCCAACTGGAATCTTGTTCCCTGTTTTACAGAGACAGGAAGCTGAGGCTCTGTGAGGTTGTCACAAAACCCCATGGCCTCACCACAGGCAGTTAACCTGAGAACTGATCGGATATACCTGTGCTACCCACATGAGTTGCCAATGATGATGGTGTTTTTAAAATGGTTTCTTTCACAGATGAGGATAAGCCACTGTCTCATGGTTTGTAGCTGGTGGGAAGCTACAGGCCTAGGTGGGGGGTTGACAGGGGCCTGTGAGCAGTGCTGTGGTCTTGATCCCTGAACTCTCCAGACCCTGAGTTCCAGCATTCTGACTTCAGGGCCCAGCTTTTTCTCAGTTCTGTGCGTCTGCCGGCTTGTCTATAGCCAAACCTCCCCTCTCCAGGCTCCTCAACCACATGCCCTACCTACCACTTTCCAGAGGATAGCTCTGAGACCTGGGACTACCCAAGAAGGCTGGAAACCAGGGGCTGGGCAAAGAAAGTCCTGGGAGAGAGAAAAGGACTTTCTAATTTTAGAGCAGTCCCCAGGGTGACTCAGCCTAGGCTGGGAGGTAGTAGCCCCACCCTAAGCCTGGTAACCAGGCTCCCCAACAACAGACCACACCCCATCTTGGCCAGGTAAATGGAGCCGGTTGTGCCCAGACACTATGACACACTGGCTGTAGCTGCAAGGGAGGAGAGAGAGCAGCTGAGCACCCAGTAATAGCAGCAGAAGGGCCACGGCCATGCTCTGAAGCCAGCTGTGCCCTTGGCCTTTTCTGTCTCTCCTGGACTGAAACCCCCACGTTAGCTTATATGCACAGGGAGGGCCTGGCAAGGCTCCTCTGGCTGTATCAGCGAGAGCGAGAATCAACGCGGTCTCAGTGTTCCAAAGGCACAGAACTGAGAGTCAGCAGCCTGCCATCTCAGCACCAGGTAACACATGACCCTCCCCAAATACAGCTGGAAAAGGCACACCCAGTGGACCTGTGTGTAGGTGATCACCTCACTCACTGTGTGCCCATCCCCACACAGGCAGCAGCAACTCACCTCAGCTGAGAAGTCCCCATGGTGCAGGAGCAACAAGGTATCCCCGGACTTGGTGGAATATGGGATTAGTTGGTCACCTCGCTGCCGGGCGATCACAGTAACCTGGTCAAAGAGTCAGTATTAGAGCTGAGTGGAGTGACCTGAGGGACGGGGACACAGGGTGGGACCCAAAGCCCACCCCCTCAGACTCCACACCAGCCAGAAGGTGAGGAGACCTGGGGCCTGTCTCTCCCTGTTTCTGTGGGATGGCGCTTCCCTGGGTTGCAGATCTACACAGGGAGAGGCCCTGCTGGCTTTCTGGACTGGGAGTTCATATAGACAGGCCTGGTGGCCACAGCGGGCACTGGATGAATAGCAAGACATATGCACATCCCGTTCCCGCATGGCTGCCTGAGCCCAAGGGTCTCTCTGTCTGCCTCCTAAGTCAGGTCCTGGGGTAGAGTTCTCACTGTACGTACTGTGAAGAACCGAGACCAAGTACTGCGCCTGCATGCAGGAGCTGCCACAATTAGACTAGGTCCACTAAGCCTATGGCTCCCAGCCTGGGGTCTAGGAGGTGCTGTGGGGAACACGGGCCTCTGAGAATGCCCAAGAGCAGGACTAATGCCTATGCACATGAGTGAGGCACAACGTGGTCCCGACACAGCCCAAGGTGTCTGAGCCCGGGGAGTGGAGACTGGGGTCAGCCCTGGGGAAGCAGTTACCACGTGAGCCGGGCCCAGGTCAGGGTCGTCACTGCTCAGTCCCGCATAAGAAAAGGAGACTCGAACATCACCAACCTGAGGGTGGGAGAGAAGTGGGGAGAGTTAGTGAGTGGGGAGCCCATCAGCTTCCAGCGCCTGGCTGCTGTCCACTCTCTCATCCCGACTGTCCCATCCCCTGGTCTCCAGTCTCACTGGGCAAGCGCAGCCGGGGTCCAGCTGCTGCACACGCTGCTATTCAAAAGCCATGGCCTCTGCTGTCTGAGCAGCCCGCATGCCCGCGTACCTCCGGGTACTTAGGGTTTTCACTGTGGTAGAAAAAGTCTCCTCGGCGAATGATGTCCACATGGGGGTCCTCCAGCTTGGCTAGGCTCAGGGCCTTGAAGTTGTCAATCTTGTCAATGAGGCCTGAGGGAAGCAGAATGCTCAGAAAGCATGGAATCCGCTCAGAACCCTGATCCGCCAGCCCTGTAGCCTGGTACGCTATCTTTGGTGCCCTCACAGAGCAGGGCCCAAAGCCTACACCCTCTAGCTTTTGCTTATTTGTCTCTCCCAGATGGAGGGAAGTTTTTTTAGGTATTGGGTCTCATGTAGCCCATGGTGGCCTCAAACTTGGTACAAAGCTTAAGCTAAGCTGGCTGACCTTGAACTCTTGACCTTACTGCCGGGCTCCTCAAGTGCTGGGTGACAAACCTGTGCTGTCATGCATGGGTTCTCTTTTTGTTTTGTGACAGGCTTTCACTGTCGCCCAAGTTAGCCTCAAACTTGTGATCTCCTGCCTCAGCTCCCTGAGTGCTGGATGATGGGCACGTGCACCAGCTGCAGTGCCCTTTTCTCTAATTCTACCTCTTCTAGAACTCCCCTGCATCGGAGTCGGCCTAACAACCCTAACTCCTGCAGGACGGTTTCTCCATGCCCTCTCCTGCTCAGCTAGTTTGGCTACAGTTCTGAGAGTGGCTTGGTTTCAGCTACCCCTCTTCAGAGCATTCCCATCCACATCTAGGCTGGAGTTCGCCCCCCCTCCCCCGCTTCGCCCCCGCCCCCCAGGCACCAGCTGAGTGGCAGAGCTGTTAGGGCAGCCAGGCTAAGCTTGGCTCTCCGGGTCCCAAGGGTCTGTCTGTCACCCTCCCAGGTTAGGCCCAGAGATGGAACCTCAGGGTTACTGTGACTCATGGTGCCACCTTAAACCTTGTGAGTTTCTCCTTACTGTCGCAACAGAGGCTGCGATGCACCTCTTTATGGCAAAACTAGATACCAGGCAGGGCTCACAGGCGGAGCCAGCAGTCAGAGGGAGGGAAGGCTTTGTCTGAACTCCAGGCTGAGAACTGCCTGAGGCAGGTCTCTGGTGCAATATCTGCTCAGAATAGACATGCACAGAAATGTGACAAGGATGTAATACCTGGAGCAATTTCTAGAACAGTCTAGGCTTTAGAAGAACTGGCTGGAGTCGGGGTTCTACCCCGAGGACTCACCTCCCTCTGGCCCCAGCCCAGAGTACAACTCTGAGAGGGGGGCCAGTTGGACCCTGTTATCAACCACCATGGCTGTGGGCCTGCTCGGTGTAGGACCCCAGCCCAGGAAGAAGCCAAGAGGATGGAAAGGCCTTTGGGTGGGCGCCTCCACAGGAGGCCTGAGACTCACCTGCTGAGAGGAAAAACCTGCCAATCTGGACAAAGGGGGCGGTCGCTGTGAAAGACTCCACGGCCATGGCACTGTGGGAGAGAGGGGACAATCAGTAACGGGGCACCAGGATGGCATCTGCTCACCTTTGTGTTGTAATGTCCCCAGGAAGGGACCCAGCACGTCTGGGCATCGTATGGCCTCCAGGGTTCCCGTTTCCCTCTGTCTTATTACCTGTTTCTCCTCTGTCTTATTACCATACAGTCTTACCCAGACCCACCTGCCTGCCCCGCTCCATTTCCCATGACCACATATAACTTCCAGCCTGGACAGCAGCCATCTGGACAGCTTTCCTGGACAATCTGGACCATCTTCCTGGCTCCGCCTAGACCATGGCTGCCTATGATCTAGCCAAGCCCAAGAGCTACATCATTGTCCTTACCCCATGCCACAGAGTGAGTTCACCCTGAGGAATCTTAACAAGGCTCAAACAAACGCCACTCCTCCCTAGAGCCCCCAGCACGGGCTAAGAGTGACAAGGCACTTCAGTGCACAGAGGCCTCTCAGTCTGACACCAGCCCTGCATTAACTTGAGGGTCAGGAAAGACCAGACCACAGAGCTTACTGTTAAAACTATGTCTCCTGTGTTTGCCAACCTGTGGGGAAGTGACCTCAACCCATTACTCAGATTAACTGAGGCTGGAGCCTGCACGGTAACCAAGGCTGGACTCGACCCAGGCCAAGCTCTCACCTGGGGTTTTTGTGGCCAATCTCTCTGTCGAAATTTTTGCTGCTGACAATTTCTGACCTCCACTCTGTGTCTGCATAAAGAGGAAGAAGGGATAACGCAGTTAAGAGTTAAGAGAGGCCTCGGCATCCACTTACTAGCACCCCTGGCCCTTGGGGCTCAGGGTGGCGGCTCAGGCCTCCCTGGATGCTGGGCATGCAGAACCCTGAAGACGGGTGCCGTGGCCGTTCACACTTGCCCACAGCCCCACTGCACTGCCCACCACTGCCAGCCTGGACGAGGATGGAGGTCACGTGTCCTGGGGATGTCATGAGGGCCTAGAGGTCCAGGACTCACTGTAGGAGTACTTTGTCTCCTTCTTCACCTGTCCGTCCTCGGTGTACTCACTGCAGGAAAAGCACAGTTAGCAGGAATCAGCTCAGGCACCAAAGGCCATCAGCTCTCTAAGTGTCTCAGGGCAGAAGTGGCCTCAAGGCCCAGCTCCCCACAGGGAGTGAAAGCCTGGTGGGCTCAGGAACGGAGACCCCAGCCTCCATGGAGCAGATACTGTCTCTAGAAGGCCTGCCTAGAGAGATATGCTTTCTCAGCTAGGCTGACACACACCAGCTGGCTCACCCAAAGGCACCTGGCCTTGGGCTCAAAGAGACGTATCCAGCTGCAGCCTCTGGAGGACCTAGGGTAGCAGGGGACCCTCTCCAGCATCTCTTGACTGCTCTTCCACCCACAGGCCGTGTAGTTCAAGTGAGTCCAGTCCTGGCTCCAGGAGACCCCCTCTGGCCACTGAGAGCCTGCCTGGGCTGTGGGTTAGCTGGGAAGCAAGCTGTACCCTCTGAGAAGACGGACCAATGGAGGAAAGGCTGAGCAGGGACTGGTAGTGGGAGGGCCACACTGGTCCCAGTGACACCAGCTGAGCCTTGGGCTGGGCACGCTGGAATGTCCAGGTGGGGAAGCTAAGGAGCTCTTGGCCCACTCTGCACTAGATTATTGCTACCTCCGAGTAAAAGGTCACCGTGCTCTAATGCTGGGGTTTGACACTTCCCTATTAGGCAGACCCTGCACGCTGAATTTAGTTAAATGGTGTCTGCATGAAAGCCACTGCCCTTTAGCCTAACACCTGAGTTCCTCATGCCCTCCAGCCCCTCTGTGCCCGCTCCTCACCTGGACTCTTCTGTCTCCACCCACTGGTACATCTCCACATGCCGACGCAGCTTCACGGCTGGCAGGCGGACCCCATAATTTGGGTCAGACAAGAGCTTCAGGAAGAATCAAAGAAACAAATGTGTAAAGCCCAGGCTCATGGCAGTGCAGAGTTCCCAGCCCAGAGCAACCTAACTGCAAGACAGATAAAGATGGCAAGATCAGACGTGAGGGTGAGGGAGACCAGCGTGAGGCTGCCAACCTCAGCTCTTAACACGACGCCTATGACCTGAGCTCCGACCAGAGCAGCGCTACTATCATCAGACTGTCTGTGTGCTAACTGTACTCTGAGATGCGCTCACCCTCATGGCTGTGTGACTGTTGTCATTAGCATGGGGGAAGCTGACTGAGAAGTGACCTGTCCACACAGCCACGGGGGGTGGGGGTGGGGTGGGGGTCTGTGTCTGAGGCCCAGTCCTAAGCCACAGCAGTTAGCAACTGCCCCCCCAGTCGTCCAGCCTACCTTGGAAGTCCGCAGGGCCCCGACTATGTGTACCAGTCTCCCTTCATTCTCCGGAGCTACGGTGTGGATGCTGTCAGGGGACACCACGAGTGACAACCCCTCTGCAAGCGAGGTGGCTGTCTTCAGTGCTCGGCCCTGTCAGAAGCAGAAGAGGGGATTTTCAACAGCTCAGGTGCTGTTTGGCTCCTTGCTGTGGGCACAGCAAAGGCTGGGCCTCAGTGAGCAGAGATGTTGAGGTCTAGCAGCTGCAGACTCGAGACTAGAACCCACGATTCCTGCTTTCCTGGGAAGACCCGGCTAATCTCAGACTGCCTGAAGCTGGGGAAAAGCTCTGTGCTCCACTCCCCTATCCCAATCCACGTGGCTTTCAAAAGCCAATCTGAACCACTGTTCAAATCATGTGATCCAGGCCTCACCAGCCTCAAGGAGACATCCAGCTGCAGCCCCTGGAGAACCTAGGGTGGCTTCTCCAGCACTCTGATCGCCCCCCTTCCCTCCCTCCCTCCATGTAGTTTAGGTGGGGCTGAGTCCTCTCCTGGTTCAAAAGACTGAGACCTAAGCCAAGAACCTGAGAGATGGCTGTTAGACCAATTTATAAATTCCTGGTTCCCTTTTTCTCTAAGTGTAAACTGCTTGGATGTGAAACTGGAAATGCTGGGTCCATATTTGCTCCCACAGGGAAGAAGCTGTCCAAGAAAAGTGTCCCAATAGAGAGGCGGAGATTCCCAGTCGCCCAGGGGGAGCACCTGAACGCGGCCATGCCCGAGGCAGGTTTCCAGGGGTGTGAACTGACTAGTGCCCCTCTGGCTCACACTGAGGCGTTTCAGATTACCTCAGCACCCCTTCCCCGTCTGGAAGACCTAGGCCCTCTGGTTCAGAGCCCAGCCATTGGGCCCCCGGCCCACGTCTTACCTCGTTGGTGAAGATTAAATAGAAGGAGATTAAGAAGGTCATCAGCCCCACGAACATCCCGCCGGAAGTCTCACTCAGGCGCTCCAGGAAGCCAGGCTGGGGGTCAGATGTCACTTTGACATGTTCTTTCCTGCTGCCGGTACTGGAATACTGAGGGGGGAATGGACAGTTTGATGAGTTTTGAGAAATGATTTCGGTGTCCAAGGAGATTCCCAGAAGAGACTCTCTTCCCCACAGATGGACAACTATGCTTTGGCATAGAATTTCTGGGCCGTAGTTAGCGTATGTTAAAGACCCCAACAAGCTATTTTACAAAGCAGCTAGAAAGGTATTGTTGATTAAATCTGAGAAGTAACGGCTGGGTTTCCTGAGCACAGCACCGGGCAGTGCCCTGAGAGTGGTAGGTGGGTTCTTGGGGCTAAGAACTACCACGAGGCTGTGCTGAGTGTCCAGTGGAAGGCGGGCTCAGGGCTGGGTGCACCTCCAGTTAGGAGGTCAAGACAGGCTACTTGGGGGAGGGGGCACAGAGGCAGGTCTCAGGGGACACGGTACCCTCAGCAGGGGACTGTGGAGCGCTGGTGTGGAGCAGCAGCCTGCCGGCTTCGGCTGTGGAGGGCTGGAGAGACAGCAGGTGGGCATGCCCGGGCAGCTCCCCACAGGTCAGTGGAGCAGGCTTCACCCAACACTGAAGTATGTCTGGTGCTCATCACCAAGAACAGAGACTAAGCCTGAATCCTGGCTCTGCCACCCACTAACTGTGGGTCCTCCATTTCCTCATGGGTAAAATTGGGGTGAAAATCCAAAGCTTGGGGTGGTGGCTCCATGCTGGGGCCTCAGAGACACCTGTGGGAGTCACAGCTAATAGGAACATTATCAGATTTCTCCATAACTGAAACCGGAGCTGCCACCCAGACTGTGGGTGTGGATGAAAGTCACAGAGATACAAAGTGGGCACCTGGCGGACACCTCAGAGCGCCAGGCCCCTTCCTGCCCAGGATGAGAGGATGGATTTGGGACAGAATCCTTGAGCGTAGCTAATGCCACTTCTTCTGCCTGCTCTCTTTGGTTGGCTCAGGCCTGCCGAGGACGCCCACTGTAGCCAGAACACCACCATATAAAACCCAGCAGAGACAACTGCTGCAGACAAGAAGGGGACCATCAGCCAGCAGGGTGCCCACGAGAGCACACTCGCTTGTTACAGCCCAGTCAAGGCTGGCTCAAGGGTAAAGAGGCTACCTATACCCATTTCACAGATGAAGAAACTGAGACTCACTGCTTAGGTTATCTGCCTGGATCAATAACTTGTAGGTGTTCAACCCAGGCAGGCCCCTCTACCCTAGACTGTCTTCTTCATGGCTTAGCTGAAATTCAAGCTGAACAATGAAAAAGAAGACCTACTGGCTCCTCTTAAGGCCAGGAAGGAAGGGTTGTCCCTCCAGCTGGGAGAGAGGCGGGTTAGGAAATAGCACCTATATGTATTTGCGTGTGTATATGTACACTTATGTATCCTAAGTAACACGGTCCACTTCCAGCACACCAGGCTCAGCACCAACAAGCGATGAAGCAATGGGTGGGAACACACTGGGCCTGGATATTGGCACACGAGGGCGGGAACCCCGGCTCCATTGCTCTGTGAGCCTGGTGACATGTGCCCCGCCTCTCTGGCCCTGGCTCCTCACTTGCTGCTGATAATACCTTCCTGACAGGAGAGCTGCGCTACTGAATTCAGGTGCTTTTGTTCCACTCACTGTCTTAAGACTTCCTTGCTTACCCTGCCTGGTGACTCAGCTACAGTACGGGAGCTCTGGTGCTGTCTCTAGGCATGACACAGCCACTGTCATATTGGAATCAGAATAGCATAGATGAGCCCCCTCGCATGATCGGGCACGTTTCCCGGGAGTGGAAGAGGAGCCTTACACCCTCCCCTGAGAGTCTAGCTTCTCACCTCCTCCCGTGCTCACCTCAGCTGTGTGTAGTACTGCGAGAGGATCCAGGAGACAGCAGGCTAGCGGAAGGGAAGGCCCCATGGAGGCAGCCTGCCAGAGGCAGTCACCCATGCTCCTGCAGGCAAGCCCTATATCCTCCTTGGTTCCCCAAGATGGAGCTGGTGGAATCGCTCCTTTGGTCTACGGTTATCCTGTCTGCCGTGAATGAATGTCCAAGTCTTCCCAGGAAAGTAATGTAACAATGGACGGGCAAAGGCATCTGAAGATACCCCTTTGTGTTTATGTTGGGTGAGGTGAGAGTCGGACCCAAGATGGTCTCTGCCTACCAGGACTGTGTGTACTAGCCTATAAGAGTGATGTTTTTTTCAAGGATTAAGAACCTCCCATGTACCAAGCTCTGTGCCCAGCAACCTTCCTCAAATTTCAAAGTAACTGAACCCATGAGAGAGTAAACCCAGACAAGCTAGAGTGGAAGAATCAGGATTTGCCACCAGGCTTGTCTCCAAAGCCTGCCCCCATCAGCACTTCCCAGGCTGATGACGTAGCGTGCCAAGCTGGCTGAGCCCCGAAGCAGGCGTCTTCTGCTGGGGGTCTGTAAAATATGACGTTGATGATACAGATGAGAAGGGTCTGCCTCTCTTGCCAGGCTGGCCTGCTGGGTGCCTTCTCTGGCTCCAGTGCAGCATTCCTAACCTTTGGTTCTCCTCCCCTCCATGGCCAGACAATATGCCAAGCAGATATTGCTTGGACAGTGGGTGAAACAAACTCTGGCCCCCCAGGAGGTGTATGTAGGAGGCCAAGAAGTTTGCCGGACAGAGGAGGGGCCTGGGAAGAGGGTGTAACAGGCCCAAGGAGGGCTGCAATAACACTCTACCAAGGAGGGAGAGAGGGTGTGCCTGGGGCTGGCAGTGCTCCTGGGCTGGCTTCAGAGGCGCTTTCACCAGAGGCATTGGTGAGTCACCAGCTTCTCCCACACCCAGTCCCCTAGTTGCTGTTGAATGAATTTTAGGATTCACTAGGAAAATGCTTAAGGACTAGTTGCAGTAGGAAGAGGCTAAAGGTCTGGGAGAACTATCCTCAGCCAGGGATTCTAACCATATCAGTGCACCAGGAACCGGGCAGCAGAGAAAAGTCTCCCTCTCCAGGTCATCCAGCCAGGCGTGTCCAGCTACAGTAGCATCACACAGCCTAGGAGTGCACATCCCCTAGGGAGCGGAGACCAAAGCAGCATTTGCTGGACAGCTCCACCTGGGCAGGATCGCCTCATCAATCTGCTCACCGACAGACACTTTCCCCGTAGTCCTTCAGTTCCCCAAGTTCCATATCCTCAGGGACAGAGAGAGAGAGAGAGAGAGAGAGAGAGGGAGGGAGGGAGGGAGGGAGGGAGGGAGGGAGAAGGGAGGGAGAGAGAGAGAGAGAGAGAGAGAGAGAAAGAGAAGCTAGGAGTGGAATAAGCAGCCGTGCACGAACGGACTCGACTAAGCCGAGCCCTACAAACCCGCGGCCCGAGATGAACCAGCTCAGGGAGCTCAGGGCAGCCGCACCCACTGGAGTCACACGGTCGAAGGACCCAGCGCGGACCGAGGGAAAAAGCGGCCCGGATGATGGTGTAACCCGGGGATCAGGAAGCACTCACGTTCGCTGCCATGGTGGGCCTGTTTCGCTGCCGCCGTCTCGCTCTGTTCCGCTAGGAATTGGGCTGACGACCGGAACGCAGAAAGAGGTGACCTCCTGTCTGTCACAGACCTGCAAGACTCCGCGTGGAATGCAGGACCTGGCGGGACTCAGGACAAGAGTTACCGCCCCGCCTAAACCTCAAGTTGTTTGCGCGTGCGCGTCTCAAGGGCTCCTGGGAAATGTAGTCCGACGTCTGACACTTTCACCACAAAATTACAAAAAACCAGTATTTCACTGGCGCGCGTGCGCAATGCAAGATTTCTGGGAAATATAGTACCAGCCTATTTGGAGGGCCGCAAGGGCTGCTGGTCAATGTAGTTTTCGACTGAGAAGCGGCGCTGGTGCTTAGGACGCGCGGAGGCAGGCGCGCGGCGGGCAGGCCTGGAGGGGGCGGGTCCGTGCGGGCCTCAGTGCCACTCGCCGGGCCTGGGAAGAGGCGAGGGAGGTCACAGAGTGAAGGTGTATCCGCTACAGCCGCGCCCGCTGCCTCTGCGAGCTGCGAGCGTCGGGAACCACCATGTCCTACTGCCGGCAGGAAGGTGAGTCGGGCGCTGCCATGGAGACCGGCCGGAACGGGCCTGCGAAAGACACGCGGTCAAGTGGTTGCTACAGAGCGGCTGTGGGCCCTTTAGTGGGCCTCACGCGGCGGTTTCCAGATGAGAAAGGCAGAGGCTCAGTGATTAACGTGGCTGGTCCAAGGTCAAGGTGAAGCCCGAACCCGGGCCTCGGAGGGCGTCACGTGGGCCTTGGCAGTGTGGAGCACGTTGTATCTGGCTGGAAATCAGGGACTAACGTTAGGTTTAGTCACTAGCGCTCCCACGTGCTTCTATCCCGCTCAGGCTTTTTAGCTATCCCGGAAAATGACCACCTGGGCTAGAGTGGGTGTGCTGGCGAGCCGCAGTGCCACCGGCAGGAGCACTTATGGAGCTCCTGTTTATTAAGCACTCTTTCTCACGTAGCCATCTTTATATATCGGGTTCGGTTTCTGTCCACCTTTTATCAAACGGTAAATTAAGACAGGTTACTCGATCCAAGAGACCACATCAGGTCACGAAACTGGAGCCCTCTATGAAGGGACTTCCTTTCTTCGTCATTTCTACTCACATTGAGGCCCGACTAGTGACTAATAATTCCTCTACCTGTTGTTACCCACAGGCAGGAACCCAGAAGAATCCAGCCCAGTCTGCTCTAAGGCCTCCCAGCACTAACTGGCTCCTTATGTCTGAGCTGCCAAACCCTCCAGGCCCTACTTTCCACTCCTGTAAATCGAGAGATCAGGCCTCAGTTACTCTGGTATTCACAAAGCACGTGCCCAAGGCAGGAAAGAGGTGGAGGACTCCTGAGAATACAAAGCTCCAGAGAAATTCTTGGTTCACCCAGAATTCTAAGCCCCTTTAAGTCTAGGGAACCTGACGTATAAAGGAGGAAGTAATCCACCCAAGGCCATACATTCAGTTAGAAAGCCGCAGTCTACACTGCACAGCCTTTTCCTCATACCCTAGTCCGCTGTAGAACCCCTCCTTCCCAGCATCAGACTTGACTGGTGCCTCCCCTGAGGACTGTTTCTGTTGGTTAGCATTTAGTGTTCCTCATACAAAAGTCCCCTGACCCAAGATCCTTGTCAGGATTTTTGTTTCTTTCGAGTCTAGTTGGCAAGTTGATGGTGAGTCTTTGGGTTAAGGAAGCTGTGCAGGTAAACATTACTGCCCCTCTTAAGGGTTTACATACCTCAGGGTTTTCAGGAAGGAGAATGGGTCCATCGGCTGCTAATGCAGCATGGAGCCTGTCCTCCTGGTTCAAAGGATATGCGTGCGTGCGTGTATGTGTGTGTGTGTTTAGTGGTTTTTGGTTTTTGAGACAGTCTCACTATGTGCCCCAAATTCAAATTCTTCTCTTCCTCCCAAATCCTGGGATTAAAGGTGCATGCCCCTACCTATAATCGCTGAGTTTAAGGCCAGTGTAAAGTAAACAGTACATTCCAGGGGTACATAGTGAGATCCTGTCTCAAAAACAAGCAAAAATAACTACATAAGGACTTATGTGACCATACTGTGTCACTCTTCTAGTCTCGTGGCTTTCTGCTTGCTCCTCAGCTCTTCTGGCTATGCCATTTGTCAGGTGATTTCTTCCTCCAGCTCTTTGAATTGCTAATTTATCTTTTAAGAACCAGCCCAAGTGGGTGTGGTGGTGCATGCCTCTAATCCCAGTACTTAGAAGGCAGAGGCATGTGGAGCCCTGGGGGTTCAAGGCCAGCCTGTGAGTTCCAGGACAGCCAGAGCTCTGTTTTTACAAGGGAAGCTCTGTCAAACAACCCAGCCCAAATGCCACCACATCTTCTCTGATTGATACTTTGTGTCTCCATAAACACACTGAAATTATCTCCCACAAGCTGAAAGATGGCAGGAGGCCTAGTGGACAGTGGGTGCTCAGGATTTAACAGGATTTAATAGAATGACCCCAGGCTCATGCCTATCCTCTGTTCTAATTAGGCAAACAGTTGCCTGGACACAGTTATGTCAACAGTCCATACATCTAGTCAGTCTCCAGGTTAAAGACCTCAGGCTGTCATTCAGGGAGTCCCACTGTGTGGATGAAGCCTCAGTCTGACCTTGTCCTATTGGTGTTTCTGTCAGTGCCACACGTGGTTTCTTATTTTCTCCTAGTAATACACAGCCTGCCCCTTTCTGTTCATTCAGCAAACATTTTTTATTGCAGTGTGGTGTGCAGTGAGCAAGGTGGCACTTTGGATCTTCACAGAACAAGAAGAGGTTGGCATTAAAGCACTCCCAGATGGATAAATAATTACAAACAGGAAATAGCAACTGTGCTGAGACGCTGAGGCTCTGCAGGGGTAGCCAGGGCTTGGAAGACCATTTCAAACGCTGTTTCCTCAAAACCTTCCCAGTCTTCAGACCAGGAGAGAATGAACACTGACTTCTTAGAGCCACCTTTTGCTGCAGGCTTCACTTGGTCTTGAGTTCCTGATCCTGCCTCTACCTCTGTTGGGACTGCAGGTGTGGGCTACCGTGCCTCCTTTATTTAGTGCAGGGATCAAACTTGGGTTTTTGTGAACACACTCAGCCAGCAAACTACAGGCTGGGCAATGGCCCCAGATGGAATCCCAGCCCTGGGATCCCCCACAGACCCTTCTGCAGACAATCCCTCCCCCAGTCAGTTCTTCCCACGTGTATCATAGTCAGCTCTGACCTGCTTCCTCACTCAAGTCCTGGTAGAAGCAGGAAGTATGGGTATAATAGTTCTTTTCCTTTTTAAAAAAGTTCACTTTTTGTATGTAAAGGTTTTGCCTGACTGTATATATGTGCATCAATTGTGTGCCTGATGTCTGAGGTGGCCACAAGAGGGCATGGGATCCCATAGAACTGCTCTAAATCACTGCGCCATCTCTCTAGCGGGATACCAAACTTTTATGTTTCCATTTGGAGTCAGGTTCTCACTGTGTAGTCTTGTCTAGACTAGAACTCATCATTGTAGACCAGGCTGTCCTTGGATTCACAGAGACCTACCTACCCAGCTTCAGATATCAAACTTTTAATCCTTACTACCTGAATTTGGGTGCTAGCACCCATGTCAGGAGCTGTACCCTCACACACAGTGTACATATAAATCACATAAATAAAAATCTTTAAAAACAAAAACCCTTACTTCAAGCCTGTTGTGGTTCACACCTATAATCCCATCAATTCGAGAGGCCAAGGCAAGATCAGGGCCTGGTTACATAGGAAACCCTGTCTCAGCACGTAAATCAAGATCAGGGCCCGGTTACATAGGAAACCCTGTCTCAGCACGTAAATCAGCGCTGATTTTGTATCCCTTCTTGTATCTGCTCTTATTTCTCATTTACCATGCTGGAGATGGAACCTAGGGCACATACTAGCCCAGAGTCACACCCCAGTACCCTGGCATGTGCTTTTAAACATTCCAGAAAGTACAGGCCTAGTGGGACCAGGCTAGCAGTATACAGTATTTTTAAAGGGACACACTTAGGCTCCTTCAAAGCACAGGTCACACCCTTGCTCTGACCTTACTGTTTGCTTAGGTTTGTTTCTTAGCACCTGTGGGCTTCTGCTTCCCCTTTTAAGAAAGGAGATTAGAGGAGAGCTGCCCCTGCATTTGTATGAGGGCTAACAACTCAGATAGAAAAGAGTCCTAAACTGCTTCATACAGCCTGACTGGGTGTCAGTGTCCAGGAGGCAAGGAGCCATGTGGGTGTGCCATAGGGTTTGCGCTTTACTGGGTGAGGTCTGGCCTCCGCTGCCCCAGGTATTTCAGAAACTTGTCCAGGTTTTTTCCCCTCCCTTTGGGTCAATGCTCAGACCAAGTCACAACTGTCATGGCTGAGCAGAGAGCTTCAGGTCTACTGATTTTGCTTAGCACTCAACAGTTATGCAAATTGCTTTTGGGGGTTCTGGAACCTGGCCAGAGTCGCCGTGGTCAGTAGGTAGTCTAATGTGACCCAGTGGCATTGTCCAAAAGCTTTATTTATCTGTAAGAGGAGTAATCTGTTGCTGAGACCCAAACTGTCTGTGCAGAGAGCCCAGGTGGGGTCACTGGGGCTAGTCCTATGTACTGAGACCTGCCCATTGCTACTGTCCACCAGTGCATGAGACCTTGTCACCTGAGCTGTCCTTTTCTCTAAAGTAGCCTCTTAGACTCCCCTCACTTGCCCTCTCCAGCCTCCTCCTTGGGGATTACAGCCTAAGCATGGCTGATGCTCCTGCCTTACCTTTCCGTCATATGCCTGGGACTGTCCTTTCCAAAATGTAGCTGGAGGAGTGGACACAGTGCTTGCAGCTTTCCAAGAGTCACCTGTCTACAGCCTGAACTCAGCTTTCACAGTAGTAGCCTCACTCAGGGCAGGTTTACTCAGACCTGAAAAAGTCTTCCAGTGTGCCCACTGGAAGAGGTGCCCTGGGGTCAGGGTGAGCTGTCCAAAGGCTCAGGAAAGACTGACCTTTCCCTCTTCCTCCTCAGCTTGGTCTCTTTCGTTTTTTGTTATGCTCAGTGCTCAGGTCAGATGTCAGTCATTTTCTGTGCTGGGGGGACAGTGTGGGTACTGAGGGACTTTGGAGGTTCCAGTCCCTGTGAGTCACCACCGTGCGCTGAGGGCATTGCTGTTCCTCTCAGGAGTGGTGGGTGGAGGGAGCGGCTGCTACAGGGAATCTAGAGTTGAATCTGTCTTCCCCTAGTGACCACCATGGAAACAGATGAGCCCCTTGCATTGTGGGTGTATAAATAATAACTGTATAAATAGCTGTATAAATAATAACATGGAGGTTTCTAAAATAGTTTAAAGCTTAGGCAGTCCCCCATGCTAGCTCATATAACTTAACCCGACTAGCTTGCCCACTACTATATCTTTTTCTGCTCTGTCTGTAGAATCTTCTGCTGCTGCTTTCTTCTCTTCTCCCAGCATTCCTCTCTTTCTCAGAAGCTCCACCCCTGCTTCATGCCTAGCTGTTGACCCTCAGCTCATTACAACCAGTCAGCATCGAGACAACCTCTGATACTATCCTAGATTGCCTCTAAGCATAGAAGGATGTCTGACCTTCAAGTATCCGAGCAGCTGTGGAAGGACAAGTTTTTCACAAATATAAGTCTGGTGGTGGGCCATAGAAAGGGCAATACCAATAGTATGCCAGTAGAGCAAAAATAAGAAAACAAACACCTGAGGTAACTCAGGTGTTACCTCAACACCTGAGTGCTGTTCTCATTCTAGCTGCCTCTCATCAGTGGCCACTGGGCTGGTTAGTCAATGACTGGGGACAGACACAGGGAACCATCTTCAGATTGGCTGTTCTGTGTTTTACTTCCCCCCAATGAATCTGTTTTCCTTTGCTCCAAACTCTAGGGAAGGATCGAATCATATTTGTGACCAAAGAAGACCATGAAACTCCTAGCAGTGCCGAGCTGGTGGCTGACGACCCCAATGATCCCTATGAGGAGCACGGTGAGAGATGAGGGCCCACAGGCGCGCCCTGGGGAGGCGTGGTGCTGGACACTGCTTTCCCACCTTGCTTATCTCCCTTGGCCTTGGCCATCTCTGTGGTTGCTTTCTCTCCCTCCTAAGGGATGTGATTGTGCCAAGTTAGCAGGCAACAGTTTCTTCTTACTAAAATATTGTTTCTTTTCTTGTCTGGGTTTGTACTGAAGTGACTAAGAGTGACTGGGAGGCTGTCTGGTTCCTGAAGTGAGGACTGGCAGGGATCTCTGCTCTGTCAGATTATTGGGGTGAGCCCCGCCAGGTGTACCACCTGATTTGCATGCAAGAGAGCAGCAGCCAGGCTGCTGGCCCTGCTTCATGACACACAGTGTGCTGCAGTGTCTTAACAGATCCCAGTCGCCAAGAGCAGGGCTCAGCAAAGCTACTCCTAACTGTCACACACTTCTAGGCTCACCTCCAAATGTAAAGTAGCCTCTTGGACACAGGATACCACTCTATAAGCTTTGGGGTGGGCTTATTGATTGTCTGTGTGGGGTAGGTGTATGTGGCATTCCTGGTCCAGTATCAACAAGACTCAATCTGGGACTGGAATAAGTGCCTTGGGTGAACATTGCTGCTGAGTGAAATTGAGGAGCTTGAAGCAGGCAGCCCTGGGGGACCTCATCTAAAGCAGACACATGTTCCTAGGTGGAACCTTCATCTGTTTAAGTACTGCTAAGCTGAGGGTGAATACCTAGCATCTAGTTGGCGATATGGCGAGTCAGATGTCACAGAGTGTTGTTAGTGTTCTGAAAGTGACAGCTATAGCTGATCTCAAGTCAGCCTTTCTTAATGAAGAAGAATGAACGCATGTCAGTTCTAGGCCTTTGTTTACCTTAAGTCTGCATTAGCTGCACATATGTTACATTTGTTCTGGAGGTATGAGCAGATAGGGTATGTTTACCTGTGTTTAGGTGTACTTCTGCACCATAACTGCTAAAGCTGCCATCTTGTAGATGTGTATTGTATGTCTTGATTCACATTGTCCTCTACCAGGCTCTGTAGACCCGAGTTATCTTTTTGTGGTGGTGGTGGTGATTGATGTTGTTGTTGTTGGTGGTAGTAGTAGTAGTAGTAGTAGTAGTATATTTTGCTTGCACATGCATGAAGTGCCTGCCAGGGTCAGAAAAGGGGGTTAGATTCCCCTGGGACTGGAGTTACCATATCAGTACTGGAAATGAAACCTGGGTCCTCTGCAAGAGTACTTGGGAGTTCAAGACCAGCCAGTCTGGGTTCCAGGACAGCTGGGACAGGCTGGGGTCACTGTGCGTTCCACCACAGCTACCATCTGGGCTTCTTAAATGTTAATCTTACTTCTTTTGAAAGCTGTTTTGTGGGTTAGCATCCTGGAACCTGCAGTTCTATCATTTTATAGAATCTCTGAGAGGTTGCAAGAGGCTGGGTAGTGCTGGGACTCTGGGGATCTCATGGGTCTTGCTGCTGTCCTGATTTGGCCTGTGAACTAGAAAGCTGCGGACAGTGCCAGAAGGACCACTTTAGTTGTCACACAGCTTTGGGTACAGGAACTTACCCTGAGGGTGTGGTGTTGGTGATGAACTTCCTGCTCAGGGGCACCAGCCACTTTACATTTGTGAATAAGGAACAGATTTGCTGATCGGTGCAGCTTTCAGAGCTGGAGTTGAGAGACAGGATTAAGACTAGGACTTTGGACACTAGCTCTGCAGCCTCTCCCATACTTGCTACTGGGGTAAAGGGTCATGTGGCATTTCAGTGGACTTTGTATAGACTTTTCCCCTTTTTTGTAATGCTGAAACTCCTCAACACTGGAAGCAGGGGCTCAATGGAACGGAAGTCAGTATAGTGTTTACTCAAAACCTATAGCTTAGGCCGGGCGTGGTGGCGCACGCCTGTAATCCCAGCACTTGGGAGGCAGAGGCAGGCGGATTTCTGAGTTCGAGGCCAGCCTGGTCTACAGAGTGAGTTCCAGGACAGCCAGGACTACACAGAAAAACCCTGTCTCGAAAAACCAAAAAAACAAAAAAAAAAACAAAACAAAAAAAACCTATAGCTTGACTTCCGAGCTCATTCATAATAAATCACTTAACTTAAAATCTTGATTTATTTTTTACTGGTTGGGGATGGAGGCAAGGGTCTCATGAATGCCAGCTCTGCTCTATCTCTGTGCTATATCCAAGCCCTAATGTCTGATTTTTTATAGGAAGAATACAGCCCCACCAGTCTAACAGCATTTGCTTTGCACTGTATAGCAGCTTTTAAGATCTTTTCACATCCGTATGTTCATGCTAGTCTAACTTTGTACTAACAGAAGTATGGTGAGGGTCTCAGGGATGGAGCAGAGCCTGGGGGATTAGTATTTGGCTTAGGAGATTCCTGGTATCTAAGACTCGGCGTTCAGATTCTAGGTCTTGGAGGTGGCTTAGAAAATAGACCAGAATACACATAGAGGACCAAACAGGTTTTGCATGTTCGAGATTATAGAGAATACCTCTCATCTTTCCCTGTCCATCTTTCTGTTCCAGGGTTGATACTGCCTAACGGAGATATTAACTGGAATTGCCCGTGTCTTGGGGGAATGGCCAGTGGCCCCTGTGGGGAGCAGTTCAAGTCTGCCTTTTCCTGCTTCCACTACAGCACAGAGGATATCAAGGGATCAGACTGTATAGACCAGTTCCGGGCCATGCAAGAGTGCATGCAGAAATACCCAGACCTCTATCCCCAAGACGAGGAAGAGGAAGAGGAGGCAAAGCCAGTGGAGCCGGTGGAGGAGACAGCTGACACTAAGGTCTCTGCAGCCAAAGAGCAGGGGCCAAGCTCCTGAAGGCCACATGGCTGCCACTCGCCATGGGACTTTCTATATCTATACAATGCCTTTTGGTCACCTCTGTGAAAGTTCTTTCCCTCTGTGCACTGTAATATACAAGATAACTTATTTTAATGATCAGGGGTCTTGGCCGTATACACTGAAGAAAAGGGGGGGGTGTGCACCCGTGTCCTGCATAAACCTGTCCTTAAACATTAGGCCACTCCTGGATGTACTACTCTGTGATTGCCCTGGATTTTGCCACTTTGAAATAATGTGCTGAGAATTCTCAGCAACCAAAAGTTGTTACTCAGGAAAGTTTATCGTGAGAAAGCTGATCTATTCTGATCCATTGTATCCCTTTTGGTAGATTTTACACCTCTTTGGGAAATTAAGTAAATAGATGCCAAAACTCCTTTAAGGGAGAGTCCATTCCTACTGGAAGAGGCTGGTGGTCAGGTGCTTGCTGGAGTGTGTGGGGCTGCTGCCTCCTTCCTGACAGCTAAGTGTCTGTGTTGGCAGTCCAGGCTCCGGTGCCTACCATTGCAGGGTGGGATTGGACCTGTGACTCCCAGTCCTTCCTAAGGAAAGGAGAGGCTGGGTTTACAGTTTCTTGTTTTGCTGTTCTGAGAGCCCTGGTTTGGGGCCCATGTTCACTCAGTTGTGATATTGAGGTTGGGACCTAGCTGCTTCCAGAGCAGAAGCCAACAGAGGAATGTCTGAATGAAGTACTCAATTAAAAAGAAACAATTTCTATCTGATTTTGAATGGCTTTTTTTTTCCCCCTTTAACTGGTTAGAAGTTGTTAGCTTTCTCGTGATGGTAGAGACTGAACGTGTATGAGGACTTGAGTGCCATGCAGGCAGCTGGCCATGAAGCCACATCCCAGCCGATGGGAATTTTGATCTTCCTGCATTAGCTTTCCAAATACCATGCAAAGCTATGAGGTGGTTTTTTGTTTGTTTGTTTGTTTGTTTGTTTTAATTTTTAAGATTTATTTGTGTTTTATGTGTGTGAGTCCAGTCACTCTCTTCAGACACCCTAGAAGAGGGGATCAGGCCCCATTCATTACAGGTGGTTGGGAGCCACCGTGTGGCTGCTGGGATTGGACAGCCAGCGCTCTTAACTGCTCAGTCATCTCTCCAGCCCTGAATATACATTTTTAAAAAATAGGAAAATTTTAATTCTATTGAAAGCCCTCTTCAGAGATACTAGTAAAATCATTTTGGCCAGGCAGTGGTGGCACAAGCCTTTAATCCCAGCATTTGGGAGGCAGAGGCAGGTGAATTTCTGAGTTCGTGGACAGCCAGGGCTACAGAGAAACCCTGTGCTGAAAAACAAAAAAACAAAATCATTTTGATGATGGCAAATGATCTCAGAGGAGTCAGGTAGGTGGGTCTCTGAGACTACAAGGCTGGTAAGCTTGATCGTCTATATAATGAGTTTCAAGACAGCCAAGGCTACACAATGATACCAGTTCTCAAAAAATAAAGCCAAACCAGATTAAGCCTTTAGTGAATAGCAAGCTCCTCTCTTCTGAACACTTTTACAGATTAGGCAATTGAATATGGGCAGAGTAGAGTTCTCTTTAAGAGGAGTGGTCTTCAGATCCCTTGGCTTGAAGTAACTGGCTGTGCCGCAGCCTCTGGTGCATTAGTTGCTGTTATGTAAAGGTAAACTTGAAGCAATAAGGATGCCCTTGCCAGATCTGCTGCTGGGGCTCCCAGGCATGACTTCCCTGGGCCCTCCCTTCAGCGGAGTCCTCTCCAGGCTTGGCCAACTCCTCAAACTCTCAAGCCACTTTTGGCAGGACTCCAGTGAGTTGAGTCTGGGTTTGGGATTGAGGCTTCAGTTCATCCCTGGTTCTCAGTTCCCTGCCATGTGGACCTTACCCTAGAACAGGCAAAAGTAAGATGGAAGGCACAGCCCTTTTGTAATTTAAACTTGAAAACCAAGGCACACTCGCCAAGCTACCCCACAGACCCCCAGACAGTGGCATTGCTTCCCCTACTGCCATAGCTCTTTGTGGGAAGTGGCCCAGCCCATGCTTCATCCTGAGCACCAGGATGCTGCATACCACACTGGGACAGAGCACAGAGCTTTGTGAAGTTAGGGTTAGTGTGATGGCTCGGTAATTAAGAGCACTTGCTCTTGCAGAAGACTCGGATTCAGTTCCCTGCACCCACACCTGTAACTCTAATCTTGAGTCTGATGCTCTATTCTGGCCTCTTTGGACACTTCATGCACACAGCACACATATGTACAGGCACTCATACCTAAAAATAAAGGTTTTTATGTAAATGAGTGTTTTGTCTATATGTATAACTTGTACCATGTGTATGCCTGGGGCCTACAGAGGCCAGAAAAGGGTGTCAGATACCCTGGAACTGGAGTTAGACAGTTGTGAGCTGCCTTGGGCGTTCTAGAAATCAAACCCAGCTCCTCTTTAACTACTGAACTATCTCTCCAGCTTCCAAAACAAAGATAATAATTTTAAATTATATAAGTGTTTAGAGAGCTCAAACCAGGGATAGAGCTGACCAAAATTTGAGAGTTACAACAGTGTAGATTTCACTGGATGCAACTTCACACATGAAACAATAAAACAGAAAAAAAAACATGCTTTTAGGTAAAACTTTGGTCATAAGGCATTATTGATGTATAGACTTGCCTGGTAGTCTTCATTTATGGATTCAAGAAACCTGAACGCCCACGTGTGACATGTGGCATCTGCCACGATAGCTAAGCAGGAGTGCTGCTCACACATCTGAAAGCAAAGAGGAATGATGGATAACACACTGTACTGATAGACTATATATAAATAATTATTGTTATCTGTAATTACTCCTGCGTGTGCTCTTGTGCACATTACCTGTGGAAACCGGAAGAGGGTGTTGAATCCCCTGGAGCTGAAGTTATTAACAAGTGATTGTAAGTTACTTGACACAGGTGCTGGGAATGAAACTAGTCCACTGGAAAGGCAGTTCATGCAGTAACATGATCTTAACCATCAAGCCACCTCTCCAGTCCCAACAGTTCACATTTAAACTGCCATCTGTCCTCATTAGCAAAAGCAATAGATGAGAACGAATGACAGATAAGTGTAGAGTTGATTTAAGGAGAGTTGAGTCAAGAGCGACTCAGTGTGGGCACAGCTGCTTACGGTAATGTCCTGTTATTTACTGATGAGGGCCGGCACACAATGTCTGCTTGGGTATGAGTTTCTGTTGTTTTGAAATGAGGTCTTTGTATGGAGCCCAGGCTGGCCTGAACTCAGTATGTAGCCCACAGGACGTCCTCAAACTTGCCACAATTCTACCTCAAGTGCTGGGATTATAGTATACACAACTAGGAAGGCTTCTCAACAGCACACTGGGGGCAGGGAAGGATTGTTTTTGGTTTACAGTTTGAAGGGAAACAGTCTGTCATGTCAAAGAAGATATTATGGCAGGCCCATGAGACAGTTGAGTCACACTTCAAGCCAGCGAGACTCCACCTCCTACAACCTTCCATAATAGTACCATTGGCTGGTAACCAAAGTTTGAACCAAAGTTCAAACACAAGCCTATGGGGACATTTCACATAAAAAAAAAAAAAAAAAAAAAAAAAAAAAGTGAGCAGACAGCTTTGAGCCAATGGGTTGTCCTGGTAAACTAGCCACGTTCCTTATATCAAGTTTCTTGGTCTTGTAAGTAAAAAATGCCAAATCCCAGGAGTCCTCAGGAATTTTCTATCATGAGGTCCTCAGAAAACTCATCCGAGTTTCTACAAGTCAATTTGGATAGGAGTCTTCCCTTGAGAGTCTTGTAACTTCGAGCAAGCTGTTTTGATTTTGTTGTTTGTTTTGTTTTAAAGCCTAGGTAAGGGCTGGAGAAATGCTCAGTCGTTAAGATGTATAATGTTCGCCGGGCGTGGTGGCGCACTCCTGTAATCCGAGCACTTGGGAGGCAGAGGCAGGCGGATTTCTGAGTTCGAGGCCAGCCTGGTCTACAGAGTGAGTTCCAGGACAGCCAGGACTACACAGAAAAACCCTGTCTCGAAAAAACCAAAAAAAAAACAAAAACAAAAACAAAAACAAAAACAAAAACAAGATGTATAATGTTCTTGCAGAGGACTTGAGTTCTGAGTTTGGGTCCCAGCACCCATGCCAAGCAGCTGGAAATCACTTGTGGTTTCTGGAACTAGTGCCGGTTCCAGATCTGACATCCTCCTCTGGCCTCAGTGAGCAACTACATACATGTGCATATACTCACACACATGCTCATAATTAAAAAGAAGTCATAAGCCCTTTTTGTTATTTTATTTATTTATTTATTTATTTATTTATTTATTTATTTTTGAGATAGGGTCTCATTAGTCTCTCCTGGAAAACTCTATGTAGACCTGGCTGGCTTGGAACTTACAGAGAACTGCTTCTGCCTCATGGTGGTGATGGGAACAACTTTTATTATTATTATTATTATTATTATTATTATTTTATTTATTTATTTACATCAAATGCGAAACTTCCTCTCCCTCCTATCCTCCCAGTCCCTCCCTCTCCCCTCCCCTCCCCCACACCCGCCCCTCCTCCCCTTCTATTCAGAAAAGGGGAGACCTCCCTCGAATATCAACCAGCCTTGGTAGATCAAGTTGCAGTAAGAGACTAGCACATCTATTGAGGCTAGACAAGGCAGCCCAGTTAGGGGAAGGGAATCCAAAGGCAGGCAGTGTAGTCAGAGACAGCCCCTGCTCCCACTCGAGGAGTCCCACATGAAGACCCAGCTGCACACGTGTTACCTGTGTGCAGAGGACTTCCCCCCATGCTCTCTGGTTGGCAGCTCAGTCCCTACGAGCCCCTACTGGCCCAGGTTAGTTGATTGTGTAGGTTTTCTTGTGGTACCCTTGACCCCTCTGGCTCCTTCAATCCCAAGTTCCGCTTAATGTTTGGCTGTGGGTCTCTGCATCTGTTTCCATCAGTTGCTGGGTGAAGCTTCTCTGGTGATAGTTATGCTCGGCTCCTGTCTGCAAATATAGCAAAATATCAATAGTGTCATGGGTGGGCTCCCTCTCGTGGCGTGGGTTTCAAGATGGGACAGTCATTGGTTGGCCCTTCCTTACTCCTGCACATTTTGTAGGCAGGACAAATTGTGGGTCTTAGACTTTGTGGCTGGCCTAATGTCCCAATCCCTCCATTTGAAAGTCTTGCTGGTTATAGGAGGTAGCTGAGTAAGGCTCTGTGTCCCCCACTGCTGGTGTCTTAGCTAGGGTCACCCTCTTAGATTCATGTTAGCTAGGGTCACCCTCATAGATTCCTGTTAGCGAGGGTTACCCTTGTGGATTCGTCTTAGCTAGGGTCACCCTCGGGGATTTGTCTTAGCTAGAGTCACCCTCGTGGATTTGTCTTAGCTAGGGTCGGCCTCATGGATCCCTGGGAGTCCCCATTGTCCTAAATTTATAGTTGCCCCATGAATTTCCCCACCCTCAACCCCAGCCCAGCTGTCTCTCCCAGTACTTGTTACAGGATATTTGGTTGTTGTACATAAAAAACCTAATTGTAGGCAAAATATAAAAGCTTAGATAGATGTCAGGTGCAGTTAAGTATGTCCTATAGAGTGAGTTCGGGTGTTCCTCCAAAGCCTCCATAAATGGGAACATGAAGAAGGGAAAGTTTCTGCCTATCTTAAGGCAAGTTCCTTGGGAGAGGTCTGGTGGTCTTTGCTCTGTGACCGGAGGCAAAATCAGCTGGATGGCCTTGAGCTGCCATCCAGGTGAAATGGCTCAGCCTCTACTGATTTGTCTTGGAGCCACCCACTATGGTGGTGACATGGTTCAGCCTGCCAAGGGTGTAGGAACTAGAGACTTCTTTTATAGCAATTGGACCTTTGAACTCTCTCTCCCTCTCCCTCTCCCTCTCCCTCTCCCTCTCCCTCTCCCTCTCCCTCTCCCTCTCCCTCTCCCTCTCCCTCTCCCTCTCCCTCTCCCTCTCCCTCTCCCTCTCCCTCTCCCTCTCCCTCTCCCCCTCCCTCTCCCCCTCCCCCCCTCTCTGTCAAGAAGCCCTCTTGGTTTTGGAGTAGCTCAAGAGAAAGGCAGACTAACTCAGCAGAATGATACAGATAGAAAGAGATTTCTAAAGACCTAGCAGTTTGGTTGTAGAATCAGCCTTATAAAGAGGTATTTTGTATAGAGTTAATAAAATTACCTCTCTGTGATAGCAAATTGCTACCTCAGTTTCTGCCTGCCATGTCTTTATTGGCATAAATATTAGATAATTAAAACTTAAATATTACAGGATATTACAGATTACAGATCTGCTCTCTGGTGGGAGAAGATCTTTAAAAAAATTAAAGTTCCTGTGGCCAGTGACCATTCCTACTATACTCAAGATTCTACTTATTTTACAAATAAATCTGGGACAGTGGAGAGAGAAGAAAACTACAGAGCATGAAGGGTTTTTTTTTTTTTAAGCTTTCAAGGTTTTTAAAATTTTTATTTATTTGAGCTCACTGTAGCTGTCTTCAGACACACTAGAAAAAGGCATTAGGTCCCATAACAGATGGGTGTGAGCCACCATGTGGTTGCTGGGAATTGAATTCAGGACCTCTGGAGGAGCAGTTAGTGCTCTTTACCACTGAACCATGTCTCCACTTCCACGTTTTATTATTTACCTACAATTTCTACTTGATCCTGTATTCTTAGGATTTCCTACATTATTTATCTACAAAAAATAAGCCATGTTCTCTAGATCTTCCCAGTTTTATGGTTGTAATCCTTAGATATGAGCTGCCTTTCCCTGCAGCTTCAGTTGCTGAAACTGCAGGGTGTGGCATCATCTTAAGAGAAACCAGCTGGCAGACTCAACTACTAACTGGGAAAATCTGCCAGATGGCCTCCGCTGCCTCCACTTCAACCTGAAGACCCTGGTACCCAAATCGAGGAGTCTGCCGACTGTTGTCGACTGCAGGGACTCTAGGCCACTCCAGACATTAGCCTATGCTTTGCTTCTGAGTCCAGAGATAACCTGAAGTCCTTGTACATGGACCAGAACTCTAGCCATTCATCATGGGGACTTTTTTTTTCTGTTGCTTGATGCCTACTAAAGAGTCTTAAAGGGGGAGGTGTCTGGGATTGAAGAGAATTGGTTAGAAAGTAAGTGGGAAATGAAGCAGGGAAGACATGACCAGAAAAATAAGCCCCAGAGGAGGCAGTTTGGGATGGCCCCAAAAGGCAGGTAAAGTTTTATATGGTTCTTAGCAAAGTCGGGGCAACAAGGAAGGAAGGGGTGGGTGGTCTGAGTGCAGTTAATTCCATTTGAGCCTAACTGAGAACTGAACCCCGTTTCTTTGGAAGAACAGCAAGTGTTCTTAACCTCTGAGCTATCTCTCCAGTCTTCAGTGAGATTTGTTTATTTTGCTTTTAAACATAATAAATTTTTGAACTAAAAACCTATTTTTAGGGGCCAATGGGGTGTCTTAGGAACTAAAAGCAGGTGTGACTCTTGCAGAGGACCCAAGTTTGGTTCCCATGCTGTGTCCAGGGGTTCACAACTGCCTGTAACTCCAGCTCCACGGAATCTAATGCTTTTGACTTCCATGGGCACCTGCACATATGTAGCATACACTTTAATTGAAAATCTAAAGACAAGTGAGTTATGCTACGTGGGAGAGGGATCAGGGAGAGGGATCAGGGGGAGGGATCAGGGATCAGGGGTGCCTACGGAAGTCAGATGACAACCTTCTGGGAACTGGTTCCAAAACCATGTAGTGAGACTTGCTTGGCAGCAGGCACTGAACCATCTCATTGGCCCGTGTGCAGGTGGATTTTAATCTAGCCACATGGCTACTCTGGCTGGACTACAGATATACCCTTAGAACATACCTTTAATCCCCCAAAATGAAGGTAAAGCTGGTTTATAGAGGAAGCACTCACGTTTGAAAGTGATGCCTAATTGAGAGGCAGACAAAGTGACAAATCAGAGAAAGATTTGACAAAGTAGGATATGCCCAACTCTCAGGAGAGCAGATTAAAAAGAGGCTACTTAAGAGACAGCAGTGCAAAGCCAGGCCGTGGTGGCGCACACCTTTGATCCCAGCACTTGGGAGGCAGAGAAGCCCTCTCTCAAAACAGAGAGAGAGAGAGAGAGAGAGAGAGAGAGAGAGAGAGAGAGAGAGAGAGAGAGAGAGGGAGGGAGGGAGGAGAGCAGTTTTTGTTGAGGCCTGCCCCTCCCAAGCATAGCTGGAACCGTTTTGTTCCATCCCCACTGGCTGTTTCATATAGTTGCTGTAATACGCCTGCCAGTCATTCACACACACACACACACACACACACACACACACACACAAATTGCTCAGAGCAGGGTCATGCTGACCATATACCCTGTTAGGTTCTGTATGTCATGAGGGTTTTTTAATCTTAAGAAATCCTACAACTATAAGCTTCATGTAGGATAGGGTTAGGGTTAGACCCAGGGTTAAGGTTAGGTCAATATAAATTGTTATGTCTAAAATGGCTTAAGTCGGGGCCAACCATTGGGCAGCACTTCCAGCATCTGCATATGAGCTCATTGTGGTTTTTGTGGTTTTAGCCCTTATAAGCTGGCCCTGGGAAATGTCCAGCACGTAGCTTTCAGCTGTTGCCCTAGTCAATCAGTATCTAAGTGTGTGTTCAATTAACCATCCCTGTGACTGAGATCGGTGTTCGCGTGGTGTGTGGGGTGACTCCTGAACTCCAACAGTTTTATCAGGACAGTTGTACAGAGACAGGTTGCAGAGACAAAACAAGCTAGACACAGGTGAAGAAAGAACGACCCAGAGAATGAGAAGGAGACAGAAGATTAGAACAGATTACCAAAGTTAGTATGAGGCCAAGCAGAGCAATTCAGTCAGAAGCTAAAAAGAAGCCAGTTTGAATCAGTCAGCATGGAGAGGGGTTTTGAGCCAGAACAGCTGAGTTGAACCAGCTAGCCTGAGTTCAGAAAGAACTAGAAAGTGTGATATTGATTATTCAGTATTAAGTCTCAGAGCCTGAAAATATTCTAGGCCTAGATTAGATTGTATGGAGGCTAGAAGCTTCCAGGACTAGGCCTAGGGCAGCTGATGGAGGCAGTAAGTGTCCAAGGTGACAATTACGAATAAAAGATACTTTTACACCCATGGGTGGGAACGTTGATTAGAATTAGATCTCCAGATAATGCCAAGGCTGAGACCCACCTCTCTGGAGGTCTTGCTGCTGGGCTGCCCAGGTCTGATTCACACTGTAGGAATGTGGTGTGGGAATGCACTTAGGGACTCTTCAAACCGTTCCTATACTTTGCTGTCAGGAAGTCATCAAAGCAGGGAGACTCGTGAATGAAAGCACGTTGTGGTATTATTTATAGCTGGTGTCCAACAAGTAAGGGAGAGTGAAGCCTGGAAGTGCCCAATAAGTGTGGTTTAAAAGGATTTTTTCAGGAAATATTAAGTGTTGCCAGGGAAGTGGAGGTCCTAGTAGTTCCCAATAATGACACTTATTTTCAAGCTTCCCTTCAATACCTGGGCATTCTATCTTAATCCCCTAAACTAATCTGGCTACCTCCTAGCTCTACTCAATTTAGGGTCTTCTGGTCTCCAGTTGAATTCTATAAACTCCTTCCTCGTTCCTCTTCATGCTCAACCTCCTCTCTCTTCCTCCTCATATTCTCTCTTCTCTCCCCTCCCCCCTTACTTTAGCTCTATTCTCTCTTCTGCTCAGCCACTGGGGATCAGCTTTTATTGACAAGTCAGAGAATACATGGTAAGAATTGTTTACACAAACTTGAAACAGAAGATTCTTGACATAAGCATTACAATGCCACGTCTGGCTGAAACGGTATTTGAGAACAGGTAAATCAGTATTTGAATAACACAAGGTTAACCTTTACATAGTGCACAAAAACATTATGTCTACACAACTCAGTAATAGAAAAAATTTAAAATGGAATTGGAAGAGATTCCCCAGAAAATGTTATTAAAGTTTGAGAGAAAACAACAGAAGCAAGTGGAAAATCTCAGCAACCACCAGGAGTGGAGATCCAGTACTTAGGAGACAGGCATGCAGATCTCTTGAGTTCAAAGTCAGTCTAAGGAGCAAGATTCTGGGCAGCCAATTTAGGCAGTGAAGGATCTAGGAAAAAGGAAGCCAGTTATAACATAATAGAACAAGGGGGCCAAAGTTCCAGCTCCTGCAAGCAGCAGAACTCAGCAGCTTCGGCCATGTGTCTCTGGCTTTATATCCAAGAGGAGAAGGAGACTACTGGGACAATTGATGCTGGTTAGCTGGAGCTAAGAAATTAGTGGTGATTAAGAAAAGACCAGAATCACTTAGGTGAAATATGGGAAGTGTTTTCTGAGAGCACAAAGAAGCTGTTTTCCAGAGATAGCCAAGGTTGTACCTCATGCTGCAGCTGTACTTGGTAACTTGTAAGAATCATCCAGGTGGTACTGGTTTTGAAGGCATGAAGGCATCATGAAGAACAGCTGAGGCTTGGTACTGTGAGAGGCCTTGGAAGGCCATTGGTGAAAGTGTACCCTCAGTTGTAATTGACAGCCCAGGACTAAAGGGGTCATGCAAAGGAGTTGAGGCTTGGTACCATGAAGAGAGCCTATGAGAGGCTTTGGTGAAGCATAGTTGCAATGGAAGACCCTAGCATATTGGAGATGCCAGTACCATGGGATGACCACCAAGAACAGCAGTGGCAGCAGAGTGGATCAATCTGAGCTTAGAGTGCTACAGAGGGCAGAGCTGGAGAGGTGATACCAGCTCTTTGGAGATGCACAGAAGATCATGTGAGGATCTCAGACATTGGAACAAGCTCTGAAGCTGAAATTGACTTGGGGTACCTAAGATGTTAAAGATGCCAGAGCCATAGGATGCCTGTCAAGGAAAGCTGCTAACAGGGAGTGGAACAAGCCCAGGAGAAAGAACCTTGTTGAAGTCAACAAAGATGAAAAAGGAGTTGGATATCTGAAGACTGCTTTGCCATCAGACATGGAGATGCAGAGTTTGGACTTTGCCCACCTGGTTTCCTGTCTTGCTTGGGGGATTACAGTTAAGTGATTGGATGAATCTCAAAAGAGACCTTGAACTTTGGACTTTTAACATTGTTGAGACTGCTATAAACTACAGGGACTTTTGAAGTTGGACTAAATGTATTTTGCATTATGCTTTGTTTAAGTATGGCCCCCATAGACTCATGTTTAAACAAGCCTATGGGGACCAGGGAGTGGAATGTGATGGTTTGTATATGATTGGCCCAAGAAGTGACCTTATTAGAAAGTGTGGCCTTGTTGGAGTAGGTGTGTCACTGTGGGTGTGGGCTTAAGACCCTCACCCTGGCTGCCTGGAAGTCAGTCTTCCACTAGTAGCCTTCAGAAGAAGATGTAGAACTCTCAGCAACTCCTGCACCATATCTGCCTGGATGCTGCCATGTCTCTGCCTTGATGACAATGGACTGAACCTCTGAGCCTGTAAGCCAGCCCCAATTAAATGTCTTTTATAAAACTTGCATTGGTCATGGTGTCTGTTCACAGCAGAGAAACCCTAACTAAGACAGGTGCCAACTCTCTGGTTTTTGAAACATGAGCTCTCATTGGCCTGGGGGTTGCACTGACTACCCAGCAAGTCCAGAGACCTGTCTCCACATCCTTATTACAAAGGCTTCCTTTTTTACAGGTATCCTTATGTATGTGGGGAGGGTTTTTTTGTTTTTTGTTTTGTCTCTTTGATGAGAGAATTTCAAAATTAATTCACAAGAAAGCTTCAGGGCCATCGTATTAGATCTGGAGAGAACAACAAAAGGGTAAATAAGCTTTTGGCTGGTATCTGAAAGAGACAGAATGAGAAGAAAGAGTTATGCTTGCAGACAGGCTTAACAGTGAAGATTTGTGAGCCTGCATGGGGGTGGGCCTTAGGGCATATATGTCTATTTTCTCATAAGAGAATAATTATTCCTCTTGTCTGAGCATGTCTTCAAATGAATCAGCATTCCTGAGGGGTGGTCCTGCCAGGATGATTGACAGGCCCACTTAAATTAACTCTTAAGGGAGGGACAATAGGATGCAATGTTTTGTGAAACAAAGAATGTCTTCCCTTGGCCAGAGGTAGAACTCAAAATGTATTCTTTTGCCCTGGAGAAGGTAGTCTTCTCTTGAACACGTTATACATGCCATTTTAAGGCCTTGGGAGGAGCAATTGTGATGCTTCCTTTTCTAGTGTTACCAAGGAAACACAGGGTTGAATTCAAAATGGAGTGTGGGGTGGGGGTCCAATTTCAACAGCCTCCAAGCCTATCTAGATACCTTTATGTCCCCAGCCTTGGGTTACAAACATGCAACATAGCAATACCTTTTACAAGAATTCTGGTCCTCATGCTTGTGTGAGAAGCACTTTAGCAACCGAGGCACTTCCCCAGCCTTTACTTTCATTTAATAAATCTATACATTCACTGTTACTATCCTGTATACTCCCATGGCATAGCGAGCCTATGTGTGTGACAGGAGAAACAGCTGCTGCACGGGGCGGTTGTGGCGATCAGGGAGACGCGTTCCTCAGTGACTGACAATTTTCTGTTTAGCACAGTCCTTGTGCACTGAGAAAACAGAAGGGATGATGGTTATGATAGCCTTGGGATTAGGTTACAAGCAGCAACCACTAGACCTGGCAGTGTACACGTGAATCCCATCACGTGCTACTGATAAGGAAACGGAAGAGCACCTGGAGTCAAGGCACCGGCACCAGGAGGAAGATGAACCCGGGGGATGGAGAGGAGCCTATTTCTGAAGCCTGTTTCTGCCACGGCAAATATGCCTGCTCGCTTTCCCTTTTCATTTGATACTTATTACCATGATATAAGTTCCTTGGAAGTTATGTTTCACACATATTCATTTATGTGGCAGTTTTCCTTCTCCAGATCTCAGGTAGAAGTCATTGAAGCATACAAGTGTGAAGAGCCGAGGAAGCCTTCTGCACCGAAAGCGGAAGAGTGGCCCTCAGGGACCGGAGCAAAGAAGGGACGCAAACTGATGACGCTCTGCCCAGAGCCGCCTGATGACGCCACGTAACTGCGCCGTCGCCGCTACAGCACTGAAGGCTCCGCCCAGCCAGACCTATAGTCTTCTGCACTGCCCACGCCAAGGTCTATTAGGAACGTCTGGTGCTTCTCCTTTGGCGCTCTAGCTGGAGTTTAATATTCGGGTGAAACATCCGTAGCCCATCACTTCTAGTTATTCATTTTTTGAATCTTTGATGTTCTAGACCTTAATCATGTTCAGCTAGCAAGGTTCTGTACTGTAGTGTTCCACTGCACCGTCCAAACTCGCCCGCCCAGGGTGCCCAGCTAGTAATGATCACTAGCCCTCAGTCTTCTCCCTCAGATTTTGCAGGTTGAGTGAGGAGGCCTTGTAGCACCAACTCCAGGAACCAGAATATATAGAACCAGATGAATGTGAACTTGAAAACCAGATTAGTTGGTTTTACATCTATGGTACATCTTTTAGTATGTTTAAGGGCTAATCCCATTCAATTGTAATTTTGATAGTAAACTTTGGATAAGAATTTTTTTTTTTCTGAAGAAACACTGGCATATGCTTTGAGATTGAGTGAGTGTCCGCTGAGAGAGTAGGTATTCAGCATGAACTCCATGTTTTTCCTGGAGCATTTGATATTCTTTCAAGTTCTATGTTCACAACTAGCCGGGCGTGGTGGTGCATGCCTGTAATCCCAGCACTTGGGAGGCAGAGGCAGGCGGATTTCTGAGTTCGAGGCCAGCTTGGTCTACAGAGTGAGTTCCAGGACAGCTAGGACTACACAGAGAAACCCTGTCTCAAAAAAACAAAACAAAACAAAACAAAACAAAAGATATGTTCACAACTGCCCTATTTTATATATAAAGATAAAAGAGGAAAGCAATGTAATTAATGTGAAATTAAAACATAACTTCTCTGATTTTATATATATATATATATATATATATGAACATGTACTATTTCAAATCAGTAATAAAGATGAGTACTGCTCTAGCCTGTTAAGGAAAATCATCTTATTAAAAAACAAGCAGCTGAAACGAATTTTTCTCATGACACAAATGGACTAATTATATAGGTCTCAAAAATGTTTTAAAAAAGTACCCTAAGAAGAAAGTTTGATACTGCAAATCAAAGCAGACTGGGAGAGACTATTTGCAAACAATTCATGTCTCCTTTCTTATTTTTTTTTTAAATAGTTATTAATAGTCCCTGTTTTGGTCAATTTCATTGTCAAGTTGGCATAACCTAGAGTCCTTGGAAATGGGGACCTCAGTTTAAGAGTTGTCTTGATCAGACT